>CM065901.1:77986801-79321801 GCA_033439115.1 Firmiana major | reverse complement strand
AGTTAGATTGGAATCAAAACTTAGTGACCTAGATGAAATTTACATTTTATTTACTATGTCACTAACTCGATAAGCCACAATTATTTTACATGGACACTGATGGAGTGTCGTGATACCTTCCCGGCATAGTGAATCCTAGAGGAAAGCCGCGAACCCTTCCTGGCATGGACATTGATGGAATGCTGCGATTCATTCCAGGCATGGCGAGCGCTGGAGGCATGCCACAAACCCTTCTCGGCATGGAGAACTCTGAAGGCATGCCGCGATCCCTACCAAGCATGCCGAACACTGGAGACATGCCGTGAACCCTTCCCGACATGGATATTGATGGAGTGTCGCAATACCTTCCCGACATGGTGAATCCTGGAGGAATGCTGCAAACCTTTCCTGGCATGGACACTGATGAAATGTCGCGATCCCTACCCGGCATAGCGAACACTGGAGACATGTCGCGAACCCGTCCCAGCATAGGAGACATTCGCGGCATGGGTGACATGGGCGGCATGGGAGACCACAGCGCCATGCCGCGAAACCTTCATAGCATGAGGGATACTAACGGCATGGCTGCGCAAGACCCCCCGTTTTCTTCGTGCGCCACGTGGCGCACTCATAACGCGAGGATGCCAGCTCGCGCGAGACCCTTCTTCGCGAGACCCTCACGGTCTGGTTTTACGAGACCCTCAAGGCAGGGGTGCGCAAGACCCTCGCGCATGGATGCGCGAGACCCTATGTGTGAGACCAAGAAAGACATAAGGTATCAGGGTATGAGAGATCCTGTGCGTGAGGCCTCGGAAGGCCAGCGACCCCAAGATACGGAAGACCCCATGCGCGAGACTCCAAGGAACTGGAGACATCAGGGTGTCGAAAAACTACGACGTAATGGTACAAGGAATTCAACACGGGAGATTGTTGGTGGCCAGAGACGCCAAAGTACTAGAAACCTTGAGGGTCCGACTATGGCAGATTTTGGATATTTGGATGTGAAAGATCCTTGGCTCCAGAACACAAATGGTTCGCCAAACAATGGAATCAGAGGTGTTGAAATGACAAGGTCTCATGTTGGAAGAGACTCGAAAATAGATCCATCACGGAACCTTGAAATTGGAATGGCAAACTTTCAACCTCAGACTCGTCAAAACCAAAATCAGTGTAACTGGAGAGAAGCTATGGACTGCGACCAAGTTGATTCATATGATGCTAAGAAAGTGCAAAATAGACCTGCGTCCAAGGCACAAGTTGCCACAGACATGAAAAGAATGGTGGAACGAATCTTAGAAGAGAAAAGGTTGGTTCCAGCCGAAGAAAACTAGAGGAGGAGAATCTCATTCAGTGCAACAATCATGGGAAAACCGCCGCCCCCAAAATTCAAGCCGTCGCAAATGACGAAGTATACAGGAAAGACTGACCCTTATGACCACATTCAGAACTATGAGTCATTGATGCTATTACATGGATGGGAGGATGCGATTATGTGCAGAGCATTCCCCTTAACTTTAACTGATCACGTGCTAAAGTGATTTAATAGTTTGCCGGATGAGTATATTTCGTCTTTCAATCAATTAAGAAACGAATTCCTAAAAGGTTTTATGATAAAAAGCCAGAAAAAGAAGGAGGCCACCTATTTGCTTAGCTTAAGGCAGTTGAGTAAGGAATCACTTAAGAACTATGTGAATCGGTTCCGTAATGCTACTCTTGAAGAACATGATCTACAAGGTGGAGTAGCTATGACAGCTATGCTACAAGGGACAAGGTCTGAAAAGTTTCAAGAGTCGCTATCTTTAGATCAACCGACGACGATCTCGAACTTGTTCTCTAGAGCAAATAAGTATATCACTCAAGAAGAAGTGCTGAAAATGATACCGATGCTAAACTACATATAAGGAGGTTCAAAGAAAAGAAACCCTTACCATCGCCGGGCTACCTAAGCTATCACCAATGACTTGAAAGAATATGGAAAGTTCACAAGGTAAGAGGATAGCAAAAACGTGAAATACCAACCACTTGCAACTACACTAGCAGTGAGACTTTATTTCATTTAATGTTATTTCTTATTATTCAATTATGGGTTGAAATTTAATTTATTGAGTTATGATTTATGCCATATTGATATTTTATTGGATGTTGAGGTTCTCACATAATTTATAGATGACTAATCGCACCAGTTACACAAGTGCAAGGGCTTGAAGCGAAAAATGTGTGAGGTAAGCCACGCACTTAACAAATAAAAGACTTGAAGCAAAAAGTGCACGATGTAAGTTATGAAGAAAAAAGTGCAAGAACTTGAAGCAAAAAGTGCGCGAGGTAAGCTAAGCACCCAAAACAAAAGGCTTGAAGCGAAAAGTGCGCGATGTAAGCCACGAAGAAATGTGCAAGGGCTTGAAGCGAAAAATGCGTGAGGTAAGCCATGCATCCAAGAAAAAGGCTTGAAGCGAAAAGTGCGCGATGTAAGCCATGACGCGAGGTAAACTAAGCACTCAAATAAAAGACTTGAAGCGAAAAGTGCGCGATGTAAGCCATGAAGAAAATGTGTAAGAGCTTGAAGCGAAAAATGCGCGAGGTAAGTTAAGCACTCAAATAAAAGGCATGAAGCGAAAAGTGCGCGATGTAAGCCACGAAGAAAAGTGCAAGAGCTTAAAGCGAAAAGTGCGCGAGGTAAGCTAAGCACTCAAACAAAGGCTTGAAGCGAAAAATGCGCGAGGTAAGTCATACACCAAAGAAAAAGGTTTGAGTCAGAAAATGCGCGAAGTAAGCCACAGAGAAAATGAGCAAAGGCTTAAAGCGAAAAATGCGCGAGATAAGCCATGCACCCAAACAAAGGATTTGAAGCGAAAAATGCGCGAGGTAAGCCACACACTTCAACAAAAGCTTAATAATTAGATGGCCAAAGAATTTGATTTCAGAATCTAATGTAAGGACTTGACCTGAGACTACAATAAGAACATATGTACTCTTCCACAAGGTTATACCTAGCAAAAGAGTGGGGAGCAATTGTTGTAGATAATAGTTCCGATGCTATTTCGGCCTATCATAATGTGCCACGTGATATATCTACGCATGGGTTTATACACGAAATAATTAAACAGATAAGAGCCACATTAAATGTATCGAGACATTTTTATAAAAAGATAAAAGCCTAATTACGAAACAGGAAAACTCCCTATAAATAGGAGTCAAGTATGACTCTTCAGGGCAGAACACAATTACTTACTGAAACTTTGTCAAAATCATTTTCTGACTTAAGCATCGGAGTGCAAACACAAGGAACCACACCTGCGTCTCTCTGATTATTTCTTTTCTTACAAAATATTCTAAAACATGTTGCACGAAAATCGAAGGGAAGACATCAGCAATATATCATTGTTTTACTTGACAACAACAAATATGAATGCACTCGAGGACTTTGTTGGCTGCTTTAAATTTGACAAAGATAACTTCATCAAAATTAGATATCGGTAAATTTACGACATGATTTTGAAGCTCAAATTAATTCTGCTTTAAATTTGACAAAGACAATTTCATCCAAGTTAGGTATCGGTAAAATTATGACATGATTTTGAAGCTCAAATTAATTCCAACTTCTTTCTTTGAAACGGTAAATGTGAATGGCAATAGTACAAGCCAAAACAAGGAAGCTTCCAATTAGCGCATCGTGTAGAATAAGAAAAGAGTTTCACAATTAGTTTTGGAAATACTGCAAATTAGAATATATATATATATATATATATATATATACACACACTTACAACATAAAAGATTATTCTTCGCATGGATTATTATTTAATTATTATTATTAATATATCGGTAATATATATTTTAACATTATGTTTAAATTAGTTCTATAATGTTCTTACTTTTTGACTTGCTTTTCCTAATTTGGGATATGGAAAAAAAAAATAATATTAGACGTATGGGTTTGGTTTATTTTGTTATATTATCATCAATTATTCAAAATTAGATAAAAACAATGCTATATTTTGAAGACATCACTACATAAAAAGAGCTGTGGTGGGGGAAAAATATTATCCTCTATTATAATTAATATTTTAAAATTTATTAAATAAAAAATTATTCAAAATTAAATAGGTTAATTATATTGTTGTATATAGAATTTGTTAATTAAACATATTATATATTTTGTGTCAAATGGCATAGTTTTGTATCATAAATATATAATGTTTGCATTAAAAATTTTGACATGATTAGTTAATTGTATTTTTTTATACATTATTTATTGGATAAATTTCATTTAAGTCTCCAAAATTTGACCTTAATTCAATTTTAGTCCATTAATATTAAAAATTGACACTCTACCATAAACTTTTCTATTTCGCAAGATAAATTAGTCATTTCGTTAATCAACTGTTAAGTCAGCCGTTAAAAACTTAAATTTGAAATTATTTTACGCGTTAAACCATTTGTAGTGTTTTAAATACTTAAGTCAATCAATAATGAATAAAAAATACTAAAAGTTATTAGGTTTTAAAATGTTAGTTTTCTTTTTAATTAATTTATTTATTTACTTATATTTATTATTTTGTTATTTTTATTTATTACTTTTAGTTTATTATTTTTATTTAGCACAGTAAATGAAGAATAATAAGTCTGAAAATTTTAGAGTTTGATATTTTTATCATTGTATATTTTATGTTAACTATTTTTAACAGTATTAAGTTATTTAGATCTAAGTATCGATTTTTAAAATTAATTGACTAAAATTATATTGGAATCAAAACTTAGTGATCTAAATAAAATTTGCACTTTATTTATTATGTCGCTAACTTGATAAGCCACAATTATTTTATATGAACATGAATTGCTACAAAACCAAAACCAATATGCTAAGCATCCATTCAATCTCAAATAGCATGCCATGGAATTATTTTTTCTATTGAGATTAATTCTTTAAATACAATGAAATTTATGGATTGGAAAAAAGAGAAAACATAAATAATAAGACTTGAATTTTAAATTTGCATAATTTTCACATTTAAAAAAAAAGGATATGAATGTTTAATTTAATGTTAAAATCAATTTTTTATATGTGTGATTTAATGCTAAAATCAATTTTTTTAATGTTGAGCTTCAAATATTAATTTCATTGAGAAAGATATAACCTAAAGGAAAATTATTAAATTCATTTAATTAGTGTCACTAGAAATTTTAAGTTTTTGCTATACCAATTATATTGATGGCTTGGGATTTTGGTTGTAAGACAATCATGTGAAATCAAATTCATTGCTAGCTGTGGTCTATATGAAGAAACTCTTGCAGCCAAAGTGATAAAAATCGATTTTTATCAAGTGATTCATGAGTATCAAAACTTAATGAAGTCCGAATGCTTTCTATTAAGTATGAACATGCATATAAAGTAACTTTTTGCATGGATTTTTTTAGTTAATATAGTTTAAGATAGTAAATTTTTGCATGGATTTTTTAAGTTAATGTAGTTTAAGATAGCGAGCTTGAAGTACAATATCTTTGTTCTCCTTCATTGAGCTTACTTAATTTCTTACAAAATGATTTCATGAAAATGTTCAAAGCTTCGTGCTCGAGGTAAAATGTGGACGTCCACACTATATAAAGAAAAACACCAGAAAATCAATGTTCAACACTCCACAATACGTTCTTCAACATTTAGGCAGACGTCTAACATCATTGACTTGCATGAAAGGGAGTCATGAGACCACCATTCTTCTCATACGAGTTTTCTTCCTCAAATTAACGTACTTTGAATCTTTAGTTAGAAAACTTTTGAATTTTATACTTCATGCATGAGCTATAAATTATTGGAATTGTCCTTCAAGTGAATTACAAGTTCCTGACATTTTCTTAAACACTAATTCAAAGATCAACATGGGCACTATTATAATGCTTCTCCTTGGGTTTTTCACTCTAACAACGATCAACATTAGTTTCACTAATGGTTGTATTGAAAGTGAAAAACGAGCCCTGTTGATGTTCAAACAACATCTGGTAGATCCTGCAAACCGGCTTGCTTCTTGGGTTCATGCTGAAGATTGTTGTCATTGGGATGGAGTTCTCTGTGACAATGTGACTGGCCATATACTTCAACTCAACCTTCAACATCCTCCTCCAGAAGATGAAGCTACTGATGCTGATTATTATAACAATGAGATGTTAAAGATGGGAGGTAAGATAAATCATTCCTTACTCAATTTGAAGCATTTGAGTTACTTGGATCTAAGTAACAACAATTTTGAAGGAATTGAGATTCCTAGGTTTCTTGGTTCTATGGGCAGTTTAAAATACCTTAATCTCTCTCATTCTGAGTTTGGGGGACTGATTCCTTCTCAACTTGGAAATCTCTCAAACCTTCAATATCTCGATCTTAATAGCCGTCGGTACGGTGAGACTAAGAAGTTATTTGTTGAGAATCTCCGATGGTTAGGTGCTCTTTCTCAGTTAAAACACCTTGACTTGACAGGCGTGAATCTCAACAAAGCCTCTGATTGGCTTCAAATGGTTACCACACTTCATTCTTTGGAAGAGTTACGTTTGTCATTCTGTCAACTTCCTTTGGTTCATCCGATCCTGAATCAGAATTCATCATCTCTTGTCATCCTTGATCTGAGTGGTAATTTCGGACAGTACTACTCATCAATTCTCAGTTGGGTTTACAGTCTTAAATCTTTGGTTGAACTTGATCTAGGAAAAACTGGTTTAAAAGGTCCTATACCAGATGGTCTCGGTAACTTAACTTCTCTTAGGCACCTTGATCTTTCATGGAACTCTTTCAGTTCTTCCATTCCTGACTGGCTATATAGTTTTAGCCCTATTGAGTCTCTTTACCTTTCTGATGCTACCTTGGAAGGTAAAATATCAAGCGCCATTGGTAACATGACTTCTATCATTCACCTTGACCTATCATATAACAAACTCAGTGAAAACCTTCCCAAGTCTTTTGGACAACTTAAGAAATTGGAAATCCTTGATATTTCCCATAATTTGTTAGAAGGTGATTTTGATGAAATTCTATTCACCAATCTTACAAGTTTGAGGGAATTTCATGGAAATGGTAACTCGTTGAGTTTAAAAGTCGATCCCAACTGGATTCCTCCTTTTCAACTCGATACCATAAGACTAAGCTCTTGGAATTTAGGACCAGAATTTCCGCCATGGCTTCATTCAAAGACACAGTTTAAAGTTCTAGACATATCAGACTCGAGAATTTCTGATACTGTTCCTAGTTGGTTTTGGGAAATGTCTTCTCAATTCTACTATCTAAATATCTCTCACAACCAAATCCATGGACAGATTCCAGATTTACCAGTTACTTACCTTCATGCTATCTTTGATTTCAACTCAAACCTCTTCAGTGGGTTGTTACCTCGAATCTCCTCGAATTTGAGTGCATTAGACCTTTCTAGCAATTATTTATCAGGTACCCTTTCCAAATTTTTGTGTGGTAGGAAGAATGAGACCATGAGTATGGACATCTTCTCCCTATATCAAAACCGTTTATTCGGAGAAATACCAAATTGTTGGATGAGGTGGCCATACTTGTCGGTCATAGTGTTATCTAACAACAACTTTACAGGTTTGCTCCCACCCTCTATGGGAAGCTTAAGATATCTTCAGTCATTCCATCTTGCCAACAATAGGTTTTCAGGAGAATTACCTCCACAGCTGAAGAATTGTCAGCTATTAACGACAGTTGACTTGAATGGAAATGAACTCAAGGGACACATCCCTGCATGGTTGGGCCTTAGCTTTCAGAAGCTGATAATTTTGAGTCTCGGTTCAAATAAGTTTGATGGCTCCATACCAAATGAGTTGTGCACTATTGCTTCTCTCCAAGTGTTGGATCTTTCTCATAACAATCTCTCGGGATACTTGCCAAAATGTATTGCTAACTTTAGCTCCATGTTCAAACGAGATGATTCTATCTTGGAGGCTTTATCTACTACTTATTATCATGCTAATTTTTTTGATTACGTGATTGTTGTGGTGAAGGGAAAAAGGGTTGAATACAGTAGAACTCTGAGTTTTGTAAAATGCATTGACCTTTCTGACAATAACTTCCGGGGAAGGATTCCTGATGAAATAACAAGGCTTCAAGGATTGCAGTCACTGAATTTGTCACAAAATCATTTGATTGGAAGCATTCCTAGAAGCATTGGGGCTCTGGAATCAATAGAATCTATTGATTTTTCCATGAACCAACTTACTGGTTCAATTCCTCAGAGCATAACAAATTTGACATTCTTAAGTTACTTAAACTTGTCAAATAACAATTTGATCGGAAGAATCCCTTCAAGCACTCAGTTACTGGGCTTTGATGCATCTAGCTTTGCTGGCAACAACCTTTGTGGACTTCCATTACCAAAGAATTGCAGTGTAAGTGGCGAAATACCCATCAACAGGAATGAAAGCAACAAAGATGATGGTAATGGAGTTGATGTGAATTGGTTCTATGTGATGATGGCAATTGGATTTGCATCTGGCTTTGGGGCTACTGTGGTTCCTTTAATGCTCAGTAAGTGGTGGAGATGGCAATACTTCCAGTTTGTGGATCAGATATGGGTTAGATTAATTTTATTGTATGCAAAAGCTACACGATTTTATAAATCTTAGCTCAAGCCTATTTTACGATATGTAATTTGTAATACACTGTGGAATCCATTACTGCATAAATAAATTGTATGAGTGATTATCAAGAGTAGCAAGCAATGTTATGATCAGCTCGATTACTTTTCCTTTTCTCAAACAATAAAATCAAAAGCGCTTTCGATTTTGTATTTTGACAAGATTACGAGACTCTAAAGTCTAAACCTCGAGTGCTCAAGCCATCAAATGACTCTAAAACTAGAATTCTTGGTTGGACAAATATGAACTCTTAGTTAGACTACGTAAAGCATTTAAAAAAAATGCACAGCTCAAGAAAACATGGGCGCAGACCAATAATAATTTAGATCTAACACCTCAATCTAACCACTTATTTAAATAAATATTAATATAAATAGCAATAGCTTTACAATAGTTTAATAAATTTTCTTTTGACGTTACCAGTGCTGTTATTTTTGCTTTGAAAATTATTGGTAATTATAATAAGTTAATAATTTATGCTTCTATGCCTGATGGCTAAGAAAGTGAAAACGACGTGTTTCATGTTATTGCACTAAATAAAATCATCGGCTTTTGGGAGGAAACCAAGTTGCTTCCCAATTCCTTAGCTACCTTAGTTTGTAGCCCGCTGAGTAATTAACCAATTTGTAGCATTACATGTTTGTGGCTTAGATGTGTTCATCATCCCATCAAGTTATGACAGACCATTGTGGTAGTAGGGAGATGAACCCTTGGTTGCATAGTTTTTCTTACTCTCTTTTCCTTAATAGCATTTACACGCAAGTCCTTACATGTGGAATGAGCTATTTCTTTATGTGCAAGCTGAAATTGATAGTATTATGGGCCAATACCTGTCTATTTGTTCTTTGGGAAGTCTATCTATTGTTGGACTGAGCTTCTACTTGATGCCTTCTTTTGTTGGTAAGGTGGGAGCGAAGGATCACCAGCGCTTCCAAGCTTCTTATGCCACCATTCTTAAAGCTCGCATGACTGCAATGAAGAAGAGGGAGAGAAAGGACAGGAAAAAGGTTGCAGAGGAAAAGAAAGAAGGTGGTTTAAAGATGCCGAAAAGGGTGTGAAGGATTTTTACCAGCGGTTGTGTACAAACTCACCTTCCATCGCCTTCTAGGTTTCATCCTCGCCTAGAAGAATGCTAGATTCTTTTTTTTCATTGAAAATCTAAAACATTCTTTCAGTTTGAGCTATTGCAGTAATTATAGACTTGGGCTTTTGTTTAGATGCCCGATAGGTATGATTTCAATTGTTGATTGTTTTCAACTGGCTGGTAATGGTATGAAAGGATTTGCCAGAGATTTTGTTTCTCCTTTACAACTTTTCTTTGTAGTCTCAGTTTTGATAAATGTTAGAGAAGGATTGTTTGAAATGGTTACTCCACAAATCTTTTCTCTAGAGGTCGGCTATGATGTTTTATGTGTGGATGTGGTGATCCATCATATCGGACTCAGCTGTCACATTAATATCACAAGTAAATAATTGTTTAGCATAGGTAAAAACAAAACACAAGCCCCAATCCCTATGGTAAATCCATGGATGCCTATCTGATAGGTTTAACCTGATTGAAACATGCATTTGACGGTATGTTTTTAACAAAAATGCCAGGGTAACAAAAGCTACCTCTGACGTTTCACCTAATGAATAGAGCCAGTTGTGTATTGGAACCAGAAAAGTAACTCTCGGACAGTGTTAACTGTTAAAGATCTTGGCGTCTCTGAAGAGAGTTGTGAATTTTCAATGATGGTGACTGAGGTTTGTTGTTTTTCTGGAAACATGATGCAACGTGAGAGGAAATTGGGATACGGTTAACACTAATTCATTGAAGATGACGGATACGCCAGGAAACGAAGATAAACTCGATAATAATCTTCTTTGTATGGTTCTTGAAGAATAGACGACTAGTCTTTGCATTGACAAGTCAAGTTGGATCAGGGACCAGTAGTCCACACGATATTGGAAAATATGACCTGTCCGAATTCATGACAGAGGCACAATAAATACATGCAGTGACTCAACTTATCTCCTCACAACAAACTCTCTTCTCAGTCTTTGGAAATGGAGTCCATAGCTATGAGAAAAACTCTGCTAACATCTGTTCTTGTTGGAATTCTAGCTGCTGCTGCCATGCCCCAAAATGTGTTGGCTCAAAACTGTGGTTGTGCACCAAACTTGTGCTGCAGCCAATATGGTTATTGCGGTCGTGGCAATGATTATTGTGGCACAGGATGCAAAGAGGGCCCTTGTTTCTCTAGATCTCAAGGCGGGGTTTCAGTTGCCACCATTGTCTCCCCTGGATTCTTCAACGGGATAATCAATCAAGCCCCTGCAAATTGTGTTGGGAAGAGATTCTACACACGACAAGCGTTTCTGAACGCACTTAATTCGTTTCCTGATTTCGGAAAATTAGGTTCTGATGTTGATTCTAAGCGTGAGATTGCTGCTTTTTTTGCCCATGCCACCCATGAGACTGACCGTAAGCTCTCTTGCCCTTGAACTAAAGCATAGATTTTGCCCATGCTACCCATGAACGTTTATGCAGTTAAGTCAAGCTTTCATACAAAATCTAACCAGACAAAATGTATTCCTGTTTATGCAGACTTCTGCTTCACAGAAGAGAATGACAAGAGTAACAACTACTGTGAAAACAGTTCAAAGTTCCCATGTGCCCCAGGGAAGTCCTACTATGGTCGTGGACCTCTTCAGCTTACAGGAAACATTAACTATTGGAACGCGGGAAATGCCCTCAGGCTGAACTTATTGAACAATCCTGAAATAGTGGCCACTGATCCTGTTGTCTCATTCAGGACTGCATTGTGGTACTGGATGGCTGCTGTCCGCCCTGTCGTCAGCAAAGGGTTCGGAGAAACGATCAGGGCCATCAATGGTCCACGTGAATGCGGAGGTCAACAACAACCACGGGTTCAGCGTCGAATTGGGTTTTACAGAGATTATTGTAAGCAATTTGGCGTTGATCCTGGAACCAATCTCGCTTGTTAGAGTTGACTACAGGTCGAGTTCTTTACAGCTGTTTTTCTGGCAGTACAACTAGAAGTAGGAGGCTACAGATCCTATTATGTAGCTTCTGATTTTCCCAGGATAAATTTACCAAGGCTTCTTGTAAGAAACCAGCAACAAAATAAAGGGAAATTAATGTAATATTTAGTTGATAAAAGTATGTGCCCTCTTATGCTTTATCCTAATTTTATTGCCTTTGGAAGTTAGTGACAAAACTCTTTTACCATTTATTATCAATTAAATTTTCAAATGATCTTTAACAATAAATTTTCAAAGGCTTTATATTCGATGGACCGTTAATATATAAATTTTATATACGATCATTTGATCATACTATGTCACTTTAATAATTAATAAATTTTAAAAATAAATATTATTAATTTTATTAATTAATAATGTTTTTTTTTTGGGTAATAGTATGACCATATTTTCCCAGTTGGGCCTTAAACTGGCTACATGGAAGAAGGTACCAAGATACCGAATTATTTTCCATTAGTGTACAAACTCACTTTCTATTGCCTTCTAGCTTCCATCCTCACCTAGAAAAAATGCTAGGTTATTTTTTTCTTTAAAAATCTAAAACTTCCTTTCAATTTAAGCAATTACAGTGATTATAGACTTGGGCTTTTGTTCCAATGTCCCATAGGTATGGTTTCAGTGGATGATTGTCTTCTTCAGGCTGATAATGATATGAAAGGATTTGCCAGAGATTTTGTTTCTTACATGTTGCATGTTAGTTCTGTACAACTTTGCTCTGTGTCTCAGTTTTGATAAATAGTAGAGAAGGAATGTTTGAAACGGTTACTCGACAAATCTTTTCTAGAGACCAGTTAGGATGTTTCATGATTGGACATGGTGATCCATCATATTTGGCTCAGCTCAGCTGCCACATTAACCCAAATATCACAAATAAACAATTGGTAAGCAAAAGGAAAAATAAAACACAAGATGGTAAATCCATGGATTCCTATCTGATATGTATTTGATGGTATGTTTTAACAACAATGCAGGGTAACAAAAGCTACCACCGATGGTAAACCTAATGAATAGAACGTGTTTTCTCTTGAGACCACAAAAGTGACTCTTTAACAGAATTGTCCTGTCAAAGATCATTGCGTGTCTGAACAAAGTTGCTTAATTTCAATGATGCTCTGAAGTGTGATGTTTTTCCTGGAAACTTAATGGAACGTGGGAGTATTTGGGATATAGTTGTCACTGATTCATTGAAGATTAAGGATACGTCAGGAAACGAAGATGAACTAACCGGTAATCTTTTTGTTTGGTTCTCCGAAGATGATCATTTATGACAGACACGCTATAAATACATGCAGTATCTCAGCCTGTCTGTTCAAAACAAACTTTCCTCAGAGTCTTTGAAAATGGAGTCTATAGTTATGAGGAAAACTCTGCTAACGTTTGTTCTTGTAGGAATTCTAGCTGCTGCTGCCATGCCCCGAAATGTGTTGGCTCAAGTTTCAGTTGCCACCATTGTCTCACCTGAATTCTTCAACGGGATAATCAATCAAGCCCCTGCAAGTTGTGATGGGAAGAGATTCTACACACGAGAAACGTTTCTGGATGCACTCGGTTCGTTTTCTGATTTCGAAAAATTAGGTTCTGATGTTGATTCCAAGCGTGAGATTGCTGCCCTTTTTGCCCATGCCACCCATGAAACTGAATGTAAGCTCTCTTTCCTTTGAACCAATGCATACAGACAAGTATCAAAATCCGACACATCCTGAGTCCGAGTAACTGATAACTGAAGTTGTCATAGAAATCTAACAGGTAAAATGTTTCTGTTTCTACAGTTTTCTGCTCTACAGAAGAGGAAAACAAGAACAACAACTACTGCGAAAACAGTCCAGAGTTCCCATGTGCCCCAGGGAAGTCCTATTACGGTCGTGGACCTATTCAACTTACAGGGAACATTAACTATGGGAATGCAGGAAAAGCCCTCGGGGTGGACTTATTGAACAATCCTGAAATTGTGGCCACTGATCCTGTTGTCTCATTCAAGACTGCATTGTGGTACTGGATGAATGCTGTCCGCCCTGTGGTCAGCCAAGGGTTCGGAGCAACGATCAAGGCCATCAATGGTCCACGTGAATGCGGAGGTCAACAACAAGATCAGGTTCAGCGTCGAATTAGGTTTTACACAGATTATTGTAAGCAATTCGGCGTTGATCCTGGAGCCAATCTCTCTTGTTAGAGTTTGCTAGGAGTTTGAGTTCTTGTCAACTGTTGTTCTGGCAGTACAACTAGAACCGGAAGGCTATTGATCCTGTTGTGTAGCTTCTGATTATCCCAGAATAAATTTACTAAGGTTTCTTGTAAGAGACCAGCAATAAAAATAAAGGGAAATTCATGTAATCTTTACATGATAAAATTATCTGCCCTCCTGTGCTTTATCCTAATTTAATTGTCTTTGCTTCTTCTTTGAATATATTAATATTCTATATAAATTCAAAATTTTTCATATATATTATAATAAATCCACTTAAAATTTTGACAGGAGAGATACAAAATTTTCTCAAATTAAAATTTACTAAAGACTATATTTAGAAGCTTCAAACCTATAGCAAGCAAATAAGTTTTCAGTTTGATCGCATACAATTCATATAGGTTTATATGTATCGAATTTAATGAATTAATAGATATTACCTTTTGATAAGTTCTCAATAAATTTTAATTCAAGATTGAACTCTTTTACCATTTTAATTAATATGTACTGAAGGCTTTATCATTTTTTCTATAAAAGAGAGAGTTTAAAGTTAAAAAGAGAAAAATATTTAATTATTCAATAATTATAGTTTTTTAATAATTTTATAGATTTTATCCGTAAATTTTGAAAAAATTTAAACTCGATAGATTGTTTATATTATATATTATTATTTGATTAAACTATGTCATTTTTATAATTTATAAATTTTAAAAATAAACATTATTAATTTTATTAATTAAAAATGTATTTTTTTTGTTGTAATAGTATCACCATATTTTCCCAGTTGGGCCTTAAACCGGCTACATGGAAGAAGGTCCAAATTTTCGGTCAGACCGGATATTCGTCTCTTTATAAGCGTCGATACAGTCGGCCCATCCACTAAATCCATTCGGCCATTGGTTTACATTAAGAATGTGAAGATCGAATCCAACGCCTGCTCCTCTATAAATTCCCCTGCCCTCTACAACCGACTGGTTTATTTGTCCTCCAATTTCCAGCAATTAATAATTTTCCATATTTAGAAAAAAAACAGATAAAATTTAATTTTTAATTTAATTCTTTTATTTCCCTTTTTTATTAACCAAGATACCGAATTATTTTCCAGTAGTTGTGTACAAACTCACTTTCTATTGCCTTCTAGCTTTCATCCTCACCTAGAAAAAATGCTAGGTTATCTTTTTCTTTAAAAATCTAAAACATCCTTTCAATTTAAGCAATTACAGTGATTATGGACTTGGGATTTTGTTCCAATGCCCCATAGGTATGGTTTCAGTGGATGATTGTCTTCTTCGGGCTGATAATGATATGAAAGGATTTGCCAGAGATTTTGTTTCTTACATGTTGCATGTTAGTCCTGTACAACTTTGCTTTGTTGTCTCAGTTTTGATAAATAGTAGAGAAGGAATGTTTTCTAGAGACCGGTTAGGACGTTTCATGTTTGGACATGGTGATCCATCATATTTGGCTCATCTCAGCTGCCACATTAACCCAAATATCACAAATAAACAATTGGTAAGCAAAAGGACAAATAAAACACAAGATGGTAAATCCATGGATTCCTATCTGATATGTATTTGATGGTATGTTTTAACAACAATGCAGGGTAACAAAAGCTACCACCGATGGTAAACCTAATGAATAGAACTTGTTTTGTCTTGGGACCACAAAAGTGACTCTTTAACAGAATTGTCCTGTCAAAGATCATTGCGTGTCTGAACAAAGTTGCTTAATTTCAATGATGCTCTGAAGTGTGATGTTTTTCCTGGAAACTTAATGCAACGTGGGAGTATTTGGGATATAGTTGTCACTGATTCATTGAAGATTAAGGATACGTCAGGAAACGAAGATGAACTAACCGGTAATCTTTTTGTTTGGTTCTCCGAAGATGATCATTTATGACAGACACGCTATAAATACATGCAGTATCTCAGCCTGTCTGTTCAAAACAAACTTTCCTCAGAGTCTTTGAAAATGGAGTCTATAGTTATGAGGAAAACTCTGCTAACGTTTGTTCTTGTAGGAATTCTAGCTGCTGCTGCCATGCCCCGCAATGTGTTGGCTCAAGTTTCAGTTGCCACCATTGTCTCACCTGAATTCTTCAACGGGATAATCAATCAAGCCCCTGCAAGTTGTGATGGGAAGAGATTCTACACACGAGAAACGTTTCTGGATGCACTCGGTTCGTTTTCTGATTTCGAAAAATTAGGTTCTGATGTTGATTCCAAGCGTGAGATTGCTGCCCTTTTTGCCCATGCCACCCATGAAACTGAATGTAAGCTCTCTTTCCTTTGAACCAATGCATACAGACAAGTATCAAAATCCGACACATCCTGAGTCCGAGTAACTGATAACTGAAGTTGTCATAGAAATCTAACAGGTAAAATGTTTCTGTTTCTACAGTTTTCTGCTCTACAGAAGAGGAAAACAAGAACAACAACTACTGCGAAAACAGTCCAGAGTTCCCATGTGCCCCAGGGAAGTCCTACCACGGTCGTGGACCTATTCAACTTACAGGGAACATTAACTATGGGAATGCAGGAAAAGCCCTCGGGGTGGACTTATTGAACAATCCTGAAATTGTGGCCACTGATCCTGTTGTCTCATTCAAGACTGCATTGTGGTACTGGATGAATGCTGTCCGCCCTGTGGTCAGCCAAGGGTTCGGGGCAACGATCAAGGCCATCAATGGTCCACGTGAATGCGGAGGTCAACAACAACAACAGGTTCAACGTCGAATTAGGTTTTACACAGATTATTGTAAGCAATTCGGCGTTGATCCTGGAGCCAATCTCTCTTGTTAGAGTTTGCTAGGAGTTTGAGTTCTTGTCAGCTGTTGTTCTGGCAGTACGACTAGAACCAGAAGGCTGATCCTGTTGTGTAACTTCTGATTTTCCCAGAATAAATTTACAAAGGTTTCTTGTAAGAGACCAGCAATAAAAATAAAGGGAAATTCATGTAATCTTTACATGATAAAAGTATCTGTCCTCCTGTGCTTTATCCTAATTTAATTGTCTTTGCTTCTTCTTTGAATATATTAATATTTGGAAACATTTATGCCTTGTGCTATATAAATTCAAAATTTTCCATATATATTATAACAAATCTACTTAAAATTTTGACACGAGAGATACAAAATTTTCTGAAATTAAAATTTACTGAAGACTATATTTAGAAGCTTCAAACTTATATCCAATAGGTTTTCAGTTTCATCGCATACAATTTAAATAGTTTTATATGTATCGAATTTAATGAATTCATAAATATTATCTTTTGATAAGTTTTTAATAAATTTTAATTCGAGACTAAGCTCTTTTACCATTTTAATTAATATGTATGAAAGGCTTTATCATTTTTTCTATAAAAGAGAGCGTTTAAAGTTAAAAAGAGAAAAAGATTTAATAATTTTATAGATTTTATCCGTAAATTATGAAAAAAATTTAGACTCGATAGATTGCTAATATATATAATATTATATATTATCATTTGATCAAATTATGTCATTTTAATAATTCATAACTTAAAAAAATAAAAATGAATATACTTAAATTCGTTGATTAATGACTACTCATGATATGATTTAATAGAGCAAATATAAATATTTTTCAAAGCATATTATTTTTTATAGTATCATCATATTTTCTTCATTGGGCCTTGAAAAAGCTACAAGGAAGAAGGTCCAAATCTGCTGTCGGACCGGATATTTGTCAGTATTTGCGTTGACACAGTCGGCCCATCTACTAAGTCTTTTCGGCCGTTGGCCCATTTACGTTTAGAATCTGGAGATCGAAGCCGACGACCGCTGGTCTATAAATGCCCTGCCCTCTGCAACAGATTTCGGTTTATTTGTCCTTCAATTTCCAGGAATTGATAATTCTCCTTAATTTTTTTTAAATGACTGATAAAAATTAATTTTTATTTTTATTTTTATTTTCATTTTTTTTATTTCCCTCTTTTATTAACCAACAAACCGATTTTTTTTTTCAATTGGTTTCGCTCTCACTTCAATTTCCAAAACCCTTAACGAACTCCATTCGTTTAGGTTAGGTTAAATTCTTTCTGGGTTTTCTTTTCTCCAATCTGCAAAGAAGAAAAGAGAGAAATATGGGTCACTCAAGCTTCCAAGGTCTTCATTTTCTATTTTTTTAGCCTTTTCTACTTACACTTTTTTTTTTTACGTTAAATTGTAAATCTTTTTCTTTTCTTGTTTCGTTGAGCAGATGAAGATGATGATGAAGAAGAATACGAGGAGGAAGCTGGTGGGGGTAATCGGCTTCTGGGTTTCATGTTTGGGAATGTCGATAATTCTGGTGATCTTGATGTTGATTATCTTGATGAGGTAAGTTTTCTTTTATAATTTTATTTCTTTTTATCTTTTGGAGTTTAAGCTGTTGGTAATTGTCTTCGTGAACCTGAACAAAACATTTCTATGTTATTGTGGCTGTTTATGAAGTCGTTTAAAGCTTGTTCATTGCTTATTTTGTATGGAAAGGAGTTGGTAAAATCTCAATTTTTTTATGGATTTTGGAATGTGTAACACTTCGCCTTTTAGGCGGAGCTGTGTTTTCATGGGGGGCATGGGATAGAATTAAGCTGATGCGAGGAAGGAGAGTGTAACACTTAGCCTTTTCTATTTCGGGTCTGATTTTGTAGCAGAAGTATTTCGAATCTACTTATTTTAGGGTTGAAGGAGCAATTACGATTTAGGATTTGTATTAATTTGAATTTTGCACCAAAAGAGTGGTGGAATAGAAGCATCTTGATGCTGCTGTTTGAATTAATTTTAGAATAAGGTACAGGGTGCGCGGAAAAGGCTGTTTGATAGGAAGAATTGCTAAATGTAATTTAGATGCAGAGAATGACCAATCACTCAATTACATGTTTTTTCAAAATTCAAAAGTTCATTTGTTCCTGAAAGTCCTGTTAAATTCAAGGTTACCAAGTTTGAAATAGCCTATTGAATGCAACTGTTACAAGTTTGGAGAAATAAACACTCCAATCTGAATTGGTATAGACATGATTTTTAGTTCAATCACTAGACTCTAGCTGTATAAACCAAAAGCCATAGAAAAGCAAAGATTCATTAGCTAAATTAGGCTCAAAACAAGGCCAATGAACCCAAGAAAAATCCCATTTCAGTAAATTAAAAAGAACTAATGACTAAAAGGGAATTATAGGGCTAAATGATCTGATAATTATACGAGTTTAGCTTCCTTTTGACCAAAAGGACTTTGTTGCTGATGAAGGACCTGTTATTTCTCACCACATGGTTGCCGTAAATGGTAAGGCTTCTCTAGCAAAACAAAGGATGCTCTGCGACCTGATAAACCCTTGAAGGAGATAACACGATAATTTGGCCTCGAGTTTAAGCTGTTAGTTTGATGCTTGGCTTGGCATCCCTATATACCTATCTTCATCTCGGCCTTCATTTTTCGTTAATAGTTGTTGCTATTTGTGTGCAAAATATGTTTTTCACTTTCTTATTGTTGTTGTTGTCTTTTTTTTTTTAAAGTATCTCTTTGTTCTTAACTGCTTCATTCAAGATAACAATTTCTTGGTTTCTCCCAGGATGCAAAGGAGCATCTTTCTGCGCTAGCGGACAAGCTGGGTCCGTCACTCACGGATATAGATGTATGTTAATCTATTATATGTGGTATCTCTGTCCAATAACCCAAACCCCCCCCCCCCCCCCCCCCCCCCCCCCACACACACACACACACACACACACACACACATATTAGATCTATAATATGCAGGCTATCATCTCTAGTGTTTTGTTATTACTTTTAAAAGGGGGTTTGTTATGCTAATAATGCTGTTTGATTGTCAGTTGTCGGAAAAATCACCACACACCCCAGTTGATGCTGCTGACCAAGGTGATGTTGTATGGCCGGAAAATCTATCTCATGCAATTTTTGATGTTCTGTTAGGATATTTGTTTCTTCAACTAGTCGACTATGCTTTATTTATGTTGGCGCCGTTAGAATAATCGATGCATGGTAATTCTTTATTGGAACTTTTCTGCATTTTGACTGAAGGTAGTGTTTGGTGATAAAATAAGCCCACTTGATACTTAAGGGAGCTGTTTTTGCTCATGAGCGTACTGGATCTGAAATGGTTGATTCGTTTTACTCAATTAATGATTGTTAGTAAGCTTTTTCTTTTTACTGTTGAGATATTAGTTTCTGATTGTATTACTCTAAGTATTGTGAATATAAAAAAGACATTTAAAAGATAAAGTTTCCTTTTATTAGATTCATGCGCTTGAATGCATATGGTTCAGGAGCACACTAATTGTTTGAGTCACAGAGTGAAAGCAAAATTTGTTTTAGAATGCCCAAGCTGAGCTATTACTTTGGTTCTGTCTCCTACTTTGATTTGTAGGCAATCCTCATAATTGTCATTCATTTTCTAAGTTTTTGTTTTCATCATGATATCTGCCTCTAGGTATTATTTGTGTTTCTTCTATATAATTTTTTGTTGTTTGGAATGTAAGTTTATTTATTTTTAACCTTTTAATATAAAGGATATGGCGGTTATATGTTGTTGCTTGAAAAAGTTTTTTGGTTAAAGTTTTGTCTGCCTCACAACTCTATCTGGTGTCTATCATGGTCTAATCTTCTGATTATGTGTTCAATGGGGTTTGACTATGGTAGATTATGACGAGAAGGCTGAAAATGCCGTTGACTATGAAGATATTGACGAGGATTATGATGGTCCAGAGATTCAAGCTGCTACTGAAGAGGACCATTTACTTCCCAAAAAGGATTATTTTAATGCTGATGTTTCTTCTGCTTTGGAGCCTAAAGCCTCTGTGTTTGATGATGAAAATTATGATGAAGATGAGGAAAGTGAAAAGGAACAAGAGGTGATAGGTAAGCATATTCAGGTTTCAAACTGCACTACCAGGCTCACTATTGAACTGCACTGTTTTTTGGTGAAATTCTTATTCCATCTTGCTGGAAATTGTGTGCTACAAGTGTGTGTGCTGTAGACATGGTATTATAAACCTCTTTATGTGCATAAAGAAGTTACCGGAAGCTGGTTTCTTGTTTGGCTACTGGTTTGTGCTGACAGATTGTTGAATGATGTGTAAATACAACATGGTTGTCTTGCTAAGTGAAAGTGATAGTCTTAGTGTCATCTAAATAGTCCCTAAATTAACAGAATAAGAGGGGATTGCTAGCTTTGTGTCTAGTCCATAAAGATATGCTTTTCCTTTTTTCTTTTCTTTTTTTTTTTTGGGTTAAATATGTTGAATTACGAAAATTCAGTTAAATTCTATTGTATATATGCTTTTCCTTTTCCTTTTTTTTTATTTTTAAAATTAGACGTATATAATTTGTTTCTACCGAGGAAAATTTAGTTAAATTCTGTTATATACGTATTTCTTTAGGATCAAAGTATAATATTTACTTTCTCTTGGCTGTGGTTAATGTACTAACCATTATATTTCCTTGTGATAAATAAGAATAGAGAGCTTTTTTTTTTTTTTCTTTTGACTTATTTTCGGATGTGGTATATGTCTTGTAGTTGAGCAGGAAGAACATCTTGTAGTAACATTGGGAGTAGAAAAATCTCCTGAGCATGATGTACATTGTGGCTCTCCAGATAGTGAAAATCAAGATGGTACTGATGATTTTCAGGTTTGTATTTAATGTAATATTTGCTTTTACACATTATAATCTTTATAATATAGTATAAATCTGTCTTTAGAAGTGTAAGAAATATATTGACAATCATGATTTGATGAGGTCAAATGTTCATTTTTGGAATGTAATCATCATCATCATCATCATAAGAGCCTTTATCCCAATATTGGGGTAGGCTAAATGAAATATATGAATTCATGCTAAATTGTCGGTATGAATTCTCCTTCTATGCTCAGTCCTATTCAATGCGATGTGTTCTTCCAACTCTTGTTCTGCCATATCTTTTCGGATGACTTCTTTTAAAGTCTTTTTCGGTTTTCCCGTAGTCTTGACTCTTTTTTCATCATTCATAGCTTCCATTCTCTTAACTGAAGCATCTACTGATCTTTGTCATATGTGTCCAAACCAACGTGAATGACTTTCACTCATCTTGTCTTCGATAGGTGCCACTCCAACCTTCTTGTGAATGTCACCATTTTTCATTTTATGATTTTTCGTATATTTGCACATCCATTGCAACATCTGCGTTTTTGCTATATTTATCTTTTGTGTGTGCAGTCTTTTAGTTGCCCAACATTTATTACCTTAGAACAATGTTGGTCTAACAACTATCCTGTAAAACTTACCTTTCAACCATATAGGAATTCTTTTATCACATAACACACCTGTAGTGCTTCTCCAATTGCTCTAACTAGCTTAGATCCTATAGGTTACATCGCCATCAATCTCTTTATCCATTTGTACAATGGACCCCATATATCTAAAATGATCCCGCCTAGGGATTGCCGTACCATTTAGCATCATTATGTCTCAATCTTCTTTTTTGTTTGAATTGAATTTGTGTTTCATATGTTCAGTCTTTCTGCCTAGTTTGAACCTTTTTGGAATGTAATGTGAAATAAAATTGGAAGTTTCATTTGGATATGAAATTATTCCTGATTGCAACCTTTAGGTCTTCAATATTCTCTACTTGTCTTAATTTGATGACTTTCAAAATGTATTCATTGAAGTTGTGTGCCTTTATACAGGAACATCTGTTTACCTACAGTGTGGAAAGTCTTATCCTGAGTTTAAAACACTTCATGAAACTTGTCAGCTAATTCTTAACTTGTCTGTAAACAAAAAAGATGAATGTGTGGTTCTATTACAGATAGGATGTGCAAACAAAAAACTAGCTTTACATTGTTATTGGGTGGCTGTGATTGACAATTTGACATTTAATTACGGGGTGTTATTGAGTTGAACTACTGTTAAAGGCTTAGGCTTCACTAAATTACAACACTCGAGGTTTTATTGTTGTTTTTTTACATATAGATATAGATTAATTTCAAGTCTATAATATTTTAGTTCTTCTTATTAGCTAGTACATTGTTTATTTTTTAAATATTAAGGCCTCAGGGTTATATTTGGTATTTTGCAATTATAATAGGGTCTATGGTTTAGCTATAAGTACCCATGTTTGTACTTCACTCTTGGTCTGCTTATAGAATCATAATTGGAGATCTTTCAGCGTTATTGCTTTGGTGTTACCATGATGCAATCAACCAGAATGGTTATTTAGGAAAGCTTCATAGTTGTTTAATCTAAATAATTGTGGAACACAAGAACCCTAAACAAAAGGAAAATAGAAAAGGAAAGAAACCCCTAAGCTTCACACAAGGGTTCCTCGGGACTTTGGAGTCTGACCTAGGGTTGATTGTATCACAAAATAACAAAGCAATTATGCTGGAAATTCTCTGATATTAAACTACGACTTGAAAAATATTACGTTGATTCATATAGACTCCTAGCATCCTTTGTGCTAACAGGAACAGAACTTCTTTTCCCATTTAGCACTTTAAGAAATACTGAAAATCCAAAACGCTAATAAAGCCTGCTCAATCTCCCTGCTGATTTTCTCATTAATGGACACATGTAAAATTATGGGTCGGACATTAGAACCAGCTGTAGCACGTGCCCTAGACACCTTTGGCTGCTGCTGCCAGCATGGTTCATTGCCAGTTATGGTTATGCATCACGAAAAAAAAGATTTTAACATCTGACTTTCGACTTTGATCCAATCCAATATTCTGCCTTAGCAGTTGGCTTTTACCCCTTCTGCATAATTTTCTTCTGTCCTTTTGGTTCATGTGTATTTTGTTTATGGGAGTTAATAAGCTTTTCACAGGGTCTTGGTCACAATATCATCATTGTCAGCATCCAAATCTGATGTGTTTTATTTATAATGACATGTTTGTGTATGTAATTGTTGTGTATTCATCCCTCCCTGACTGCCCTGAGAGAGGTGGGATATAGGATGACCATTGGAGTGTTGGAATGCAAACTTACTGAAAATATTTCAAAATGAGGTTGCCGTGCAGAAATTAGAATAGGAAATTGCTTTTTATTTGTCCTTTCGTGATTGATTTACTGGTTCTGCTTCTTTAAGCGCTGGACTATGACAAACTATAACAGGAAATGTAATTCTTTTAAAAATCAGTTACTTGATTTTTTTTGATAAAAAAATTAATTTATTCTAAATGTTGCAACAGGAGGTACCTGATACAGTGGAAGAGCCATTAGATTGTAAAGGTTCCACACCTCTGCCTGTTTTATGTGTAGAAGATGGTGAGGTAATCTTACGGTTTTCAGAAATATTTGGTATTCAGGAACCCTTGAAGAAAGGTGACAAAAGAGACCGCAGCCATTTCACTCATAGAGGTATGGTGTCTATTATAAATTTTCGCATCCTTAGTTTGTGTGGTTAAATGTAATAGTAGGTGCATGACATCAGTTTTGGAGTTCATATGCACCACAAAATTGTGCATCCTTTGGTCAATGTTCTTTGCCATTGGTATTGAACATTTTTTGTTGTTTGGCAACCCCTTCCCCCCATAATAGAAGCAACAAAGGAAAAATATCTCCTCTGACTTTAGTTGAGTGAGTCCTAGATCACTCTTTGTCTTCACTTGTTGTAATTTTTGTTTTTCACTCCATTTGTCCAGAGAAGATCAAATCTATGGATGCTTCTGATCTTGTTGAAGAGGATGAAGAGGTGTTTCTAAAGGACACTGGTCAAGGGTTTTCATTCATTGGTTTGGAAAAAGTCATGCAACAAGATATATCTGAACTCACTGATGGACCTCTTGTGCAAGGAGGTTTTCCGATGTCTGCTCATAGTAAAGAACGCATTAAGAATTGTTATTCTAGTTCAGAACCAATGAAAGAAGGGGAATTAGAAAATATTTTTTCTGGAGGGCAGTCACCCTCATATTCAAGATTTTTTCCTCTTGATCAGCAGGACTGGGAAGAACAGATTCTTTGGGACAATTCTCCTGCAATAAGTGGCAATTCTTTGGAGAGTCCTGAAATCTCTGTCTCTGATTTGGCAGATTCAGTTGCAAGAGATACCATTCCACAGGCGGGGCAAAATCTACTCTCTGAGCAGTCTAGAGATCCCTATGAGAAGGATCATGATAGTGGGCTTTGTTGTTCCTCTGTTTTGTTGGAATCATTTGACTCAAAAAGTTCTCCAGGATATATGGACCTTCCGTTCTTGAAAAGCAGATTCCATCCCCAACTCTTGAGGCTGGAATCACAGTTGGGAGCAGATTCTTCAAAAGATGATGAAAGTAAAAGAGAATATGTTACCATGGAGCCAGATAAAAGTGATGTGATGAGGTGTTTTAGAAAACTTACATTGCAAAACAGAGATATGATTGAAGGGTCATGGTTAGACAATATTATATGGGAACCACATAGTGTCGTTGCCAAGCCTAAGCTAATTCTTGATCTTCAAGATGAGCAGATGCTTTTTGAAATTTTAGATAACAAGGAAAGTAAACATCTTCAGCTCCATTCAGGTGCTATGATCATTACTCGACCTGTAAAGCCAAGCACTCGTTCTTCTGAGGTGTCTGATCATAGATATCAACCTGGTTGGCAATTCAATATTGCTAATGACAAGTTCTATGTGAACCGTAAAGTTTCTCAGCAGCTACAATCAAATTCTAATAAACGCATGGCTCATGGTGTCAGAGTTCATCATTCGGCACCTGCACTTAAACTACAAACCACGAAGTTGAAGTTGAGCAAGTAGGTGTTCCTATTAATTTCTTTTTATTGTTTCGCCTCCTTTTCTAGTTCTTTATCCATATTTTATTTTTGTGCATTTTTCTCTCTTGTTAATATATGTACCGTTCTTTACTATTTGAGTTGTGTTTGCTTCGAAAAATTCATACAAAATTTTGCCTCTTTTTCTTGCGCTTAAATTTGTCTGGCAAGAAATATTTGTTTACTGGATCCACTAAAGTGAAGTCGAGTCGCTTCTATTGAAGTAGTTTCATCTGTATGGTGAAAAGCGAGTAGAAAGGAAAACAAGGAGGAAGAGATTGAAGTCTCTACCAGCTGTGATTATATGCACACCTTAAGAGTAAATATGAGGGAATGCAAGGAGAGGGAACAGAGGGAGAGAAGAGGAAGAAAAGTAATATAAGGTTCCCCTTGTTTGGGTTGCTTGAGAAGTGGGTAGTTTACTGGCTTTGTTTGGTTAAGGATTTCAAAGGGAAGGTAATGGTAACTCATAATCTTTTTTACAATTAAATTAAATATTAAAATATCAATAATTTTGTCTTTACAGCTCCAGTTCTTGCCAACCTGGTGTGTTTTAGAAAACTTTCTTTTTAAAGTGGTTTTGAGGGCTATGTATACCCCTCCAAAGCCATTCTCTGCATTAAAAGGATATTCAAACAAAGGCAATTGGAGCAATCTACCTCTCTTCCCCCTAATCAAACAAAGTCCCTATGGATTATGCCGCTGCAACCTTGTTCAGTGTTTGAAAGTTTTAGCTACAAGGAAAATCTTAGTATGGTGTTGTTGCACATTCAACATATTGAGTCTTGTCTGCAACATAACTTGTCATAGTCATGTTCTTGATTGAAGTTACTGGGCCCGCGTTGAAGAATAATGAATTACGACACCTATCAGCATTGATAGCCATGCCTTGTGTTATTTGTTGAAGAAAAACAAGAAGTTATAGCCGTGCCCTTTATTATTTATTGAAGAAAAACAAAAAAGAGATAGCCGATTACCCTAGTATTTTATTTACAGCAAAACCTGAAGTGTTTCGATTGAAGGTTTCTTATATTTGATTTCTATATAGAATATTCTATACCTCATTAGTGGGCTGATTGCTGATGGTCTTGGTACTATCTACAAGCTTTCGGCAGTCTAGCACAATTGCTCTTGGGTAAACTGCTGCTGTCATTTGGCAGAATAAACCTTGATCTTGCGGATATTTTACCATCTTTCTCTCTATTGAATTAGTTTTAAAGTCCTTTAGAATAGTTCTATTCTATATTGATGTATTCTTAATCATTTTGTTATATGTTGGCTTTTCCTTGCTCCTGGACATTACCTTACTTGCTTTACTTCACTGTGAGTATGCTATTGATTACCTGTCAGATTTCAGCTTTGAGTTTATTCTGTAACTTTGCAGTAAAGATATTGCAAATTTTCACCGTCCAAGAGCGATATGGTATCCACATGACATTGAGGTGGCTGTCAGGCAACAAGGGAGGCTGCCAACACAAGGATCCATGAAAGTTATATTGAAGAGCTTGGGAGGCAAAGGAAGCAAGCTGCATGTTGATGCTGAGGAAACTGTCTCTTCTGTTAAAGCGAAGGCTTCTAAAAAGCTAGGTGCTTAAGTCTTGTTTTTAACATGTTTATCCTCTGTACTTTAGCTATTAACCAGAGAATGCTTTTTTTAAGTGATTGCTTTGTACATTTTTATAATGCCTAGGTCTCTGAAGCATCTTAATAGTTCATTTTGGGATCATTTCATGTAGATTTCAAGCCATCAGAACCGGTAAAAATATTTTATCTTGGGAAGGAGCTTGAAGATGACAAGTCTCTTGCTACCCAAAATGTTCAACCAAATTCTCTGCTTCATCTTATTCGCACAAGAATTCATCTGTGGCCAAGGGCACAAAAACTTCCGGGAGAGAACAAGTCTTTACGGCCTCCTGGGGCATTTAAGAAGAAATCTGATCTTTCTGTGAAAGATGGTCACGTCTTTCTTATGGAGTAAGTGTCTTTAAAGCCATTTTGTTTCCTCTCAATTTTTTTTTTTTTGAGTATGATACATTTTAGAATCTTTTGCGTTATGACATTTTCTTGTTGAGCAACTGCATGGTATGTCTAATCATTAATATTATCCTCCTAGTTTGCTTTCTTTCTATGTTATTCATAGAATGGACATTATCTGGTTGCAGAACAGTTGTTAATCTGGAATTGACTGCCATCTGATTAAATGTGAAATCTGGATTTTTTTTTCATGAGGCTATGTTTAGTTTAGCTTCCTAATTTGATTTCTTGGTCCATTGCAATCTTTGTTTAGCTGGTGGGCGTTTCAAAAGCTTTTGATTATCATGCTGTTTTTCTAGTATGGGCGAGTAACATGCAAAGAGGGAAGACTGATTTCTTTTTCCAAATTGAATGTTACATGGCATGAAAATATTTCCTTCTTCCCTCTTTTGATATCTTATATACATTTTTCTTTCTCCATGTTAGTTTTTTCATAATTTTAATAAAAACATTGTGCTATAAATAACTATTAAATATCAATATGTAACAGGAATTTGAAAAGTTTTAGTGTAATGAACCTGAAGTCAAAAGTTTTTCCTTAAATTGTGCCAACTGCCACATCTAGAATTGCTATATTTGGGATAGAGGGAGCTTCTTTTTCTTCTCTCCAGCAGAGCTTGTTGGAGATCTAATATCATTCATATTTAGTTATGTCATTTTTGCCTTCATTAAAAAATTGTGCAAGTCTGGAATGCAAAATTCCTTTGTTGTGTATTGGCCCTTTATACTTGTGAAAGTTTATTATGTCCTATAGTATTATTAGGCAACTGAAGTGTATGTGGTTATGAGAAAAACCTTTTGCATCAATTTATCTATTATATAAAGAAGTCTCTTTATGAACATTGCATAAAAGTGTTTAAGTCTAATGCATATATTCAGCAGTTTATGCTAAGGCATTTATATATATATATATATATATATATATATATATATCTGTGTGTGTGTGTATATATATACACACACAAATATATATATCCTTTTTCCTTTTTTTCTCTCTATCTTTAGATATATTCGAGTGTGTGTGTGTATATTCTTTTTTGATTTTAACATTAGTCTTTTCTTTCTTTCTTCTTTTCTATTTTTTTTGGTAATTTTTGTTTTTTTAATGTTAGATACTGCATTGACATGTATAAACAGTGCTGAAGAAACGTAAATCAAGCAGGCTAGTGTTCAAAGCATCATTTATTTGTTAACCAGAAAAAGAACAAAATGTTAGTGTTGCAATTCTAGGGTTGTCTAGTAATGAAATACAACTATATGAGCAACCTTTTTTCATGGTTGGCATTTGTAAAATACATGTATCATATATTCTAAATTTCGGATATTTAATGTGATAAACTGTGTCTAATTCTTAGTTTAACACAACATTCTGGCATATTTCCTTGTGAATTACACATATTAAATGAGCAATAAGTACTGTACCTTGATTAATGCATTTAATACACGTATTGTTTTCACAAAGTCTATTGAGGTTGTGGTGCTAATGGAGCATATTAGTAATGTATGATCCATGTAGTTGATCCTAAGTAGTGAGAGAAAGGATTATTCTTTCCTGGTACTTGGGAAGAGTGGGCATCATGGTTGAGCAGGTGTGCCAGGCTAGGACACTGGTTAAATGCAAAGGATATGATGTGGGTCTTTGATGTTTTTAACTGTGCATATTTTCTCCTTGCTCTGGTTTGGTCTGGTAATCTTTACAGCAAATATTTTTTCTTAGGAAGTATCTGAAGCTTGTGTTGTACATCTGTTACACTATAAGCTGTTAATCTCTCTGGAGGAAGTTCTACATGTAGCTTTCAGTGTGGAAGGATGGGAATAGTTTTTAACTGAACACCAAAACACCATAAAATGTCTCTGAAGTCTAAAATAAAGATGGGCTATTTTTATTTTTATTCGAATTTCTGGGGTTGATGGTTTTCATTCCGTGGCCATCTTCATCAAATTATTAATGAGCATATTTACTTGTTTTTAATCGTTTTAATTGAGGCATATCGCTCTTGTTAAGCATCTAATTTGAGATCAATTGATGAGAGAGAGAGAGAGAGAGAGAGAGAGAGAATATATATATATATATATAGATTTTATTTTCTTCCTATTGATGGAGAGGAATTGAAACTGAACAAAGTTCCTTGTAGAGCTATTTTTCATCTAATGGAAACTAGCTCTATATGTCTCTTACTTTCTGATATTCAGGAGGTATGATAATTTTTCTGTTATGTATGTTAGAATAAGAAACATAGGACTAGTCCTTGTTAGACAGCTTTTTTCGGTAACAATTGTGGGCATTAGTAGCTATTTTCTTCTGTTCAGTTGTATTATTAACTTCACTTGGATATAAACTAAGCATTTTTAATCATTGTTAATGCTTTCTTTTTTGATTCTACTGAAAATTTTCATTATCATGAATAAAGGGCTGTCATGAAAATGGGTATATTACATGTGGAATTTTCAAGAAAACTTTATTGTTTTTTCTGGGTTCAGGTATTGTGAGGAGAGGCCTTTACTTTTGAGCAATGTGGGAATGGGTGCGAACTTGTGCACTTACTATCAGAAAACATCTTCAGGTGATCAAACTAGTGGATTGTTGCGCAATGGAAATCAAACCTTGGGAAATGTTCTGCTTCTAGAGCCAGCTGATAAGTCACCTTTCCTTGGAGATATTAAAGCTGGTTGTAGCCAGTCGTCTCTTGAAACAAACATGTACAAGGCTCCCATTTTTTCCCACAAGGTGCCATCAACAGACTTCCTATTGGTTAGATCACCAAAGGGAAAGCTTTCCATACGACGTATTGATAAGATTGCTGTTGTTGGACAACAGGTTTGTTACAGCTATGGGTCTTTTTGCATTTAGCATTCCAAGAAATTTTATCAAAGTTGTGCCACATATTCTATGGAGTTGATATGCTTTTATGCTGATAACATTCTGTTTACTAATGCTGATGCTGCATGTTGCTTGGCTTGCCCATATACTCAATCATTTTGTTGGCTGCCTGCGTACACCTGAATTAGCATTGCCCTTGTTAAAATCTGTTAGCCATGGTGGCACTGGCTTATAAAGAAACTTTAGCCCGCATGGACCCTGTTTTCTTGTTATTTTGTTTGTATTTATTTACTCTGCATTTGAAACTACATATGAGTAAACAATATTTAGAGGGAATTGCAGAATTGATGTTTGACAGCCATTTAATATTGGGGCAAGGTTCAGCAAAAACTTTGTTCTGATAGTTAGGCTGGATGGGGCTGACATTTATGCCCTTGATGTTTAGGCATGGCCTGTCCAGTGATCAACTTGACTTAACCTTCAAACAAAGATTGGATGCCCTAGTATGATGTTTTTTACATTTTTTTAATTAGTAGACTGCCATTGAGTTCCTAGAATCAAGGGAGTTGAACTATTCAATATATATAAATGTGTTTTAGGGGTGTGAACCTTTTCTGATAAAACAAAGCCCTTTTACATTGTGGTCACTTTTGTGGTTGTCAGCAGAATTTTAACTTTTGCATAGTTCTCTTCTTTAAGTAAATTTTGAGTTAAAATAACTCAATGGATGAATATTTAATATGAATCTGCTGGGTTTTGGGTGAATAATTGCTAGAAGAAGCCACTCAATGCAAGTTGAGAGTGTAGAAAGGACACAGATTAGATTGAGGGTTCTCTCTGTGATGTGGACTACTGGCACTTGTATTTGTGTGAATTTATTCATGTCTTGGTTTGTGCATACAGTAAATTGTATGTTTATGAAATATAGGTTTTTGATGCTATGGAAACTGTTGGTTTAACTTCGTCATGAATGAAGTTTTTTAAATTATGGGAAGTTTGCCACTCCAAGTAGGTCCAGCTTGAGAGGTATCAAGTCCAACAGTGATGTTAAGTGCATAAGTTTGAAGTCTATTGCATCCCATATTTAGGTTGGGTTTCTTTGTTTATTTCTATTTGGTTTTCGGTTGGATGCTTTGCTAGGTATTAGCGACTAGGCTGTTTGTCGCTCTACTTGTTGTTTGTTACTTGTTTGTTCCCTGGTCCTGCAATTCACAAGAAAAATGCATGACCAAGTAGATAGTTTGTGCACATATATTCACTTGAGGTGTGTGGTTGTTCTGTATGAGTTTTTTTAAAAAGAATCAGGATAATGGATCCTTATAATCTTTCCCTTTCTGATTGATCCAATTTTCCTATTGCAGGAGCCTCTTATGGAGGTATTTGCTCCTGGATCAAAGAATATTCAGACATATCTCATGAATAGGATGCTGGTTTATGTGTATCGGGAGTTTTCTGCAGCTGCGAAACGTGGTCTAATTCCATTAATTGGTACAGACGAGTTGTTTACTCTTTTTCCGAACCTTTCAGATGCAATTGTCCGGAAAAAGCTGAAGGAATGTGCTTATTTACGGGTAATTGTGTGCTCTATTATTATAAGTTCTTGTTGACTATTAATAAAAAAGTTGCTTGAGTCCCGCTTGATGTTCATATTGATGCCAATGATCCTCAAATTTTATAGATATTTTCTTTTCTAAATCATTCCTCTACTATCTTCTATTAACTTATTTGCTACACTTCCTATTTTGCACCCTAGAGGGATAAAAATGGACGACAGATTTGGTCCATGAAGCCTGATTTCCACATTCCACCTGAAGGTGTATTGAGAAAGTTGGTGTCTCCAGAGCATGTGAGTTTCACTACTAAACGCCAGTTGTTTATTTTTTCATTTCATTATTTATTTGAGTACTATGTTAGAGGGTGACCTTGATGCAAAGGTAAAGGTTGCTTCATTGTGACTTGGAAATAATAAATAGGTTCTAGTCAACGAAACAACCTCTCTGTTAATGTGGGAGGAAGGCTTTATACATATGACCTTCCCTAAGCCCCACAATGTAGGAGTCTTGTGCACTAGGTTTGAAAAAAAATTTTTTTGAGTACCATGTTACAAGTTGGAAGATGTATGAAGATGTAGGCAGATTGCATTTACAATAAGGAAAAGGTCATTCTAATATGTATCTGTGGTGACCGCTTAAATTTAATTGCCATTTCTAATTTAAAGTTTGAGATTTTGCATTTGGCTCAATAGTTGGTGCATGATCCTCATGCTCAAAGGTAGGGTTCAAATCCCCCCTTTCCCGAACTATATATATGTATTGATATATTTGAGATTTTGATATATTATATATATATATATATATTGATGTATTTGAGATTTTGCAAGCAAAATTGACAGCTACAATTTTTAGATATTAAAGCTGGTTGTAGCCAGTCATAGCTGCATTTTTTTTTATTTAATTTTTAAGTCCTTTTGCTTACCATTCGAAGTTTATTAGGCCTTTTAGTATTATGTTGTTCTGACTTGTCATCTTCCTTGAAGTACCCGAGTCTGACACGTCCATGGACTTGGGGATGGAGGTTTAACCCTCCAAAAATACGGAAAAACTTAGAATTAAAATAAATGGACCCATGTCGGGCACATACTAGGATCCGACTCACACCCGAGTCCAAGTGACATTTTAGATTGAGAACATGGAATGTATTTTGCCATCCAAGCAAGATTGTTAGTATTGTACTGGTTGATGTTTTGATTTTTCTTTTGGAATGGTACATACTGGCATTATTGTGTTTCGATGTACCATTTTGTATTTATCAGGAACTTTCATCATCATCATCGTCGTCATCATCGTCATCATCATCATCATCATCATCATCATCATCATCATCATCATCATCATAGCCTTTATCCCAATACTGGGGTAAGCTAATTTATCAAGAACTTTACCACAAAAATTATTGGAGGAGTACAAAGAGTTAAATTTTAACATTTTAACTCTTTCAAACATCAAAACTGTTTTTTATCATATAGAACTTGATGAAAAATGATCTTTTCCTATGGGTGCATGCCTAGGTTTTCATATCATTTCTTTATCCACTATATTTCTTAATATTACTGTTTAAGTTCATGCAATTATTAAAAAGAATTTTTCTTTTCATTTGAATTTTGTGTATGTCAAAATATGGTCAGTATGTGTTTTATGATTCAACTGCTAGCTGGATGGTCAGGGATTTGGAAGTGGTATGCTTGGGACTTGTGTGGTATCTTTCTCATGTTATGGTGAAATAGTGGTGAATGTGTGGTTGACAATAACAAATGCATCCCCATTTTATGGTGCTCGCTGAGATTTTGATTTTACGTTTTTATTTTGGCAATCGTCTTCTGTGTATCCTATGAATCAAAAAGCTTTATACCTTCTCTTTGCTGTTTTATTGACCTTACACACATTTCTGAAAGAGGAATGGAAAGTAAAATATACATTTTCTTTGCAAGGATCTTCATTTCTGTCTCCCTTGTGTTTATTTGTATTCTTCATATGTAAAATCAATATGCTTTTATTTCCATCTATTGGGGAGAAAAGCAAAAGGAAAAACAATATGCTTTGTTATTGATTGTGGTCCTATCATGATTCTTAAAATGTGTATTAGGTAGCGAAAACATAGAAGGCTATGAGGTGAAAAAACACGTGCTTCCACATATTTCATCTATATTAATTGTTTCATTTCTCATTCCTGTTCAGGTGTGTGCCTATGAAAGCATGCAAGCTGGTCTCTACCGGCTCAAACATTTAGGAATCACACGGCTAACAACTCTTACCAGTGTTTCATCCGCTATGAGTCAACTTCCTGATGAAGCTATAGCTCTGGCTGCTGCATCACACATTGAAAGGGAGCTGCAGATAACTCCATGGAATCTGAGTAGCAATTTTGTTGCATGTACAAGCCAGGTAAAAATATAATTTCTTCTGCTAATACGAAAACACTCTTGTTTTTCTTTTCAAGTAGGTAAAATTTACAAAATTGCATGTTATGAAGTTGACCTTTTGAATGAAGAAGTGGCTTTTTGAATATCAATTTATGCTATTTATTTTATATTTTTATCATTTACTTTTTATTCTTCCCTTCCTTTTTCCAGGACAGAGATAATATTGAGCGCCTGGAAATAACTGGTGTTGGTGATCCTTCTGGTCGAGGCTTAGGATTTAGCTATGTCCGTACTGCTCCAAAGGCTCCAATGTCAAATGCTGTGATGAAGAAGAAAACAGCTCCTACTCGCGGAGGTTCCAGTGTAACTGGGACGGATGCTGACCTCCGTAGATTAAGCATGGAGGCTGCACGAGAGGTGAGTTTTTCTTGTAAAAAACATTTCCTATCAAAGTCTGATAAGAAAATTTGTGAAAAAGAATAATGTTTTCTTCGGCCATTTTGGTTATAGCTATAGTTTCTGTAGTTTTTATATGGTGGTGTGTTCTATAATGTTGCATACCTGTTAGGCTGTTTTATTTACAAAAGTTATAAATATAGTCGTCTCTTAACTGCTTCATCTATCAAATGTAGATGGACAAAACCTGCAACTTTTCATTTAGAAAAACTTAAAGTTAAGACTCTATAAGGTTTCGTACATTAACTAAGGTCTAGAATCAAGATAAATAAAGACCACAATTTCTGATTTTGTTCCTATTGACCTTTTGCTTTCTTATCGTCTGTGTAATGTCAACAATATTGGAATAATGGCATTGAAATGTTTGAGTTAAGGAAAAAAAAAGAAGGAAAGTTCCAAATTTACTGCAAAAATATTTATATTGATGATGTGAACTTTGAAACCCATTCTCTTGTTTGCCAAGACAACAGCTTTGCTTCTAGAAATGCTCATTCTTTCCTTTTTCCTTTCTGAAGAGGAAGAAGGGGGGAGGGGCGGGGGGTTGTTGAATTTTACAATAGAGTTTCTAGAGAAATCTTGAGAAAAAGGAGTCTATATTGCTTCAATCCTACCTACCTGAGCAAGGACATGTATAATGGAGCAGTTAATTTTACAAGATACTTAGATGAATAACAGATTAATGTCTGATAGCGATAGGTTTAATATCAAGGGCTATCTGCGATCACTTCTCTTTTTGCCCTTGGCATTACTCATAAATGAACTTTTATATAGCATAGTCACTGATCTCGTTTAACCAATTTCAGTTTACAGTTCTTGTGGCAATGGTATAAATATTTGAACAATATGTTGGTTCTAAGTTCTTAAGTCATTTGAAACTGAATAAATTTATAAAATATGGTTGCTTTGTTGTCTTTTAATAAATCTGCTTTATATTGTTTGGTTCATTTTCTCTCAACTGCTCTTTCTTTTTTTCCAGGTTCTTTTGAAGTTCAATGTACCTGATGAAGTGATTGCAAAACAAACTAGGTGGCACCGTATTGCTATGATTCGCAAGCTCTCAAGTGAGCAAGCTGCATCAGGAGTGAAGGTTGATCCAACAACTATCAGCAAGTATGCACGTGGACAGCGGATGTCCTTTCTACAGTTGCAACAACAGACCAGAGAAAAATGTCAGGAAATATGGGATCGACAAATTCAGTCTCTTTCTGCTGTTGATGGTGAAGAAAATGAAAGTGATTCTGAGGCAAATAGTGACCTTGATTCTTTTGCTGGCGACCTAGAAAATTTACTTGATGCAGAGGAATGTGAAGAAGGGGAAGACGGTAATGATGATAACAAGATTGATAAAGCAGATGGTGTTAAGGGCCTCAAGATGAGAAGACGTCCCTCTAGAGCTCAGGCAGAAGAGGAAATTGAAGATGAAGCTGCTGAAGCTGCTGAATTATGTCGTTTACTCATGGATGGTATGAATTATTTCATTCCAAAAGTGCTTCTTCTTGTTTCTTTTGTTGACCAAAAAAACCTTATCTTAGGAAGCTCCATATGTTTCCTTGGTTTTGTGAAAAATGCATTCCTGGAAAATATTCTTTGGATTCCCAGTATCTATTGCTGCTGGAAATATAGTGGTTGCCTGAAAGTTTAACTTGAGTTTCGGAAAATAACCTATGCGATTGCAATGATTGACCCATGTGTTTGATATAAACCTGCACTAGCGGTAATTTCTTCTGTGTTCTTTATCATTTAAATTCTGTATTATAACTAGTGCATATTATTCTTGTCATTTTTTATGCCAAGTCAGGCATGTCATCTGGTCATGATTACTTGTATACGTGTCTAAGTTGCCTAGAAGCCTGTCGGTTGATCAGAGATGATTGTTACTCAATTGTCAGCATAATGATTTGAATAATTATGCTCTGACCAAAATCATTTATGCATATGTTTTATCTTTTCAGTAAATGTATGCATGAAACTATTGAGCATTTTATATATCATCCCTAATCCAATTTTGTAGCTAAGTATCTTTAAATATCTAATTTTATTGCAACACTATTTCTTTTTCCTTTTATAGTCTTCCTGAATGAGGTATGATATTTGAACATACATTGTATTAAATGTATAATATTGCTAAAGTATTAAAAATCATAATATAAATAATTTTAATTCTTCCTTTTTGTTTCAAATTCCTTCTAACTCAATGTGATTGTAGTCTTTGGCCATTTGAGGTTCTTGTGTCGCTTTCTAAATTATGTTATAAAAGTATGAATTTATGGCAGTTCTCGAAGGGCTCGGGTATTTTGAAATGTCCATGCTTTGAATATTCTTTGAACTATGAAATGGATGGAATTCTTCATTCAAATTGAACTTTTTCCTGTGGCTTCCCTAAATTTTTGCGGTATAGAATCTGTAAAATTTTTTAATATTTTCGGCATACTTTCAGTCAAATTTAACTTTTTAAAATGACTGTTGGTCCATGAAGTTACCTCCTAATCCTTGAAATTCATCAAATTATTCTTGCTCATTTGTTAATGTTCTATTTGTACAAACTCTACTGTGAATGTGAAAATTTATTGTAGCGTGTTTTGCTTGTTTCATCTGCATATTCTGCTGGGATAATAAGTATTCATGATTTTTGTAATTGACCAGTTATTCTTCTTCTTAGATGATGAAGAGCAAAAGAAGAAAAAGAAGAAAAACAGAGCTGTTGCAGAAGATGCTGGGTTGACTTTTGGCTTACAATCACATATTGGTGTTGAGAATGTACATCGTGTTAAGAAAGCTAGCAAAATTTCCAAGCAAATCATTCGTGCTGCTCAACCTAATGGGTCATATACTATGAACGAGAACATTGTCAAGGATTCAAAGGACGTAAGACAAGTTGCCTTAATTAAGTGGATTAATCATACGACCTGTTTTAACAGATTCTGTCTATTCTTTGCTCTTTAGGCAAATTTTTCCTATGTTGAAGGTGCATGAGGGTGTTAGTGACTAAGGTATGCTTTGATGGCAGATTGAAAGTAAAACTTTTAAAGGAAACTTGTCTGGAAAGGTGAAAGGAATGAAAAAGAATGGTATGCCAAGCACATTAACAAAAGTTAAAATATTGGGAGACAATGTTAAGGCAAGTCAGCTCTTCTTCTTTTTCTTCTTCTGGAAAGACAAGTGAGCTTGTTTTATTTTTGACTATGTAGTATTTTCTGCTGATGTTGCATGAATGTTCTTTTTTATTTTCTTTTTCATTTATATTTCAATGATCTGGTATGTTCTTCATACATTTCTTCTTCTTATGCTTATGATGGTTAAAGTATTGGAGGTATGGATGTAGAACAGAGATATTTTTATGGTTTGATTTCTAAGGCTCTATTTTACTTGTTGCATTTGCAACTTTTTTTCTTCACCAGCAAAGAATATAAATTGTTTTTTGATGTAAGAAATGAAAAGTATATATAAAGAATTAGAAAGTCAGAAGCTTTTACGGATAAAAAAGGCATTGATTTTTCTTATATATGAACCATTGTTTTTAAATTGGCCTCTTAGACATTTGCTTCTTTTCTCAACCAAATGTAATGTTACTTGAGACAATTAAATTAGTTTGGACTACCGATTAGCCCCCAACGTGAAAATATTTGAAAAGTACCACTAGTAGGAGTTTTTAGTACAAATTCATGATGAACAAATGCCTTATTTACAATTTAATTATTAAGATATAACCTGTTATGTTGTTGATCTTATCAATACTCCGGCTCGTACATGTTGAGTTTAACTGATTAAGAAAAGATCTTGCTCAGAGTTCTAGGTCCAAAAAGTGAACAGTTCTTGCACAATCAATATTTATGTATTTACACGTCTTTTTATCACGATACATATCTATTCCCTTTCTGTTAGGAGTAAATCTCATTGGCTCTCATAAATGATGTAAATGCCATATTTCATTGGTTCTCATAAATGATATAAATACCATACTCTACAAGTGTAGGTTTTAATATTCTTTAGCAATTATTTTTATGTTTGTCATTGCCTTTAAAGCAGGACTAAAATTTGAATAAACAGCAGAGCGACTGATTTTGGATCTAAATTGGGTTCTAAATTTTACCGTAAACAGTGGTGTTCATAGTTTGATTTGATTTTTGCTGCATGTTATGACACCTACAAGAACAAGTGGACACCTATTTAAAGAAGGGGAAGATATATGGATTTTCTTCTTTTTTTTTTCCTAGTAATTCTCCTGTTCCTATTTGGCATCTTTCTCCCCAAATTCTTTCCATCCCATATTACATATTCATCTTTGAAATGTAGGAGCATTAACATGTGCTTTCCGTCTAATTGCCCTTCACAAGCTTTTATCTGCTTACCGTCTATTGCCCTTCACAAGCTTCTATCTTAAATGTCTTCTCTTTTATTTAGGAAGAAGGGATGCTGAAATGTTGTGATATGTGTAATGTGTAAAATATGTTAATTTATATTCTTTGTACTTGTGCTAGTCGGAACGAGGATACTTTTTGTTGGCATCAAGATTTGCATTAATTAGTTAAAAAGAAATTTAGATGAATGGACTTGAGGTTAGATTGGTATTATTTTTCCATAGCATTTTCAAAATTTTACAGCATTGTCTAATTATTCCAGAATTGTCAGCATTGCTATGTCTGCTTTTTGATGTATTTGAGCTTTTGCAATTTTAACAGTTTCTTTCATGTATTACCGAGTTTTTCTTATCAAGATTATTTTACTTTTGTTTGAGACATCTTGTCTTTATTCTAAAACACTTCAATTACTCCTGTCTTAAACCAGTTGTTCAAGGAGAAGAAATCATCAAGAGAGACTTTTGTCTGCGGAGCTTGTGGTCAGGTATGCAACTTATCAGGTTCGTGTGAAGCTTAGTTCTTGAATTTTCAGGACTAAATAATCAATTGTCTCCTTTTGGTGGACTAGCTTGGACACATGAGGACCAACAAGAACTGCCCCAAGTATGGAGAAGATCCAGAAATGCAGGTTGAAGCTACTGATTTGGAAAAAGCTCCAGGAAAGTCAACTTCGCAAGAACCTTCTGGTCAGTCCCAGTTGAAAATAATGAAAAAGAAGCTCATAACTAAAAGTGCGACAAAGATAGCAGTTGTAGAAGCTACTGAGGGTGAAAAATCTAGTTCAAATGCAAAAGCTCTCCCATTGAAGTTCAAATGCTCTACTGATAGGCCATCTGATAAACTTTCTTCTGGAGGCACTCAAACTTCTGACCATCCAGTCACTTCTGATCCAGAAAATGGAATCAAGTCTGCTGCCAAGGTTAGTAAAATAATTATTTCCAACAGGGCAAAGCCTGACGAAATGCAGGTTGAGTCTCATAAGCTGCCTATAGTTATACGGCATCAAGTAGATGCCGATAGAGGCCAAGCTGAATCTCATAAGAAATCTATTTTTATACGGCCACCGACAAATACGGAGAGGGACCTAGTTGAATCTCATAAACCCTCCGTTGTCATACGCCCACCAGCAGCAGATAAAGATAGAGAACAATCTCACAAGAAAATTATAATCAGGCGGCCAAAGGAGATTATTGATTTGGATCAAACTAGTCAGGAGGGAAGCACTTATCCTGAGTACAGGAAAACAAAAAAAATAGTTGAATTGTCAAGCTTTGAGAAGCATGGGAAGCAGGAAAGCTTGCGATTAACAGAGCCAATAGCAAAGAGGAAAGGTAAACAGGAGAGAAGATGGTGGGAAGAGGAAGAGAAGAGAAGAAATGTGGAGAAACTTAGAGAAGAAAGGGCAAGGAACCTTTTTGAGGAAGAAAGGAGACTGCTGGAAGAGCGAGAAAGATTTGCTGAGATCACAAGATACACAGAAGACATTCGGAGAGAGAGGGAGGAAGAGGAACGCCAGAAAGCAAAGAAGAAAAAGAAGAAGAAAAAGGCTGAAATAAAAGATGATTATTTAGATGACTCCAGGACGAAAAGAAATGACAGAAGAGTGCTGGAAAGAGATCGAGGTGCAAAAAGGAAACCGGTTGAGTTAGGAAGATATGGTGCAGAGTATGTCCCCCCAACAAAGCGACGCAGAGGGGGAGAGGTAACTATTTTTTTCTTTATTGCTTTCTCTTATCTCGGTTTGCTTTTGCATTTATTTTTCTCTTTTACTACTAGTGATGGTATGTGTATCAACTCTGTTAGTATATTGAAAATGGACAATAGGTTCAGATCTTGGTCCTGGGGAATTATAATTAACTAATTATAGAGTGAAGCTTTGTTCTTTAAGGCTGCTGTTAGTTTGTTGCTTAAGATTACAATCCTATAATTATTTCCGTATGCTTTATTTGTGGCCTTATTGCAATAATATTTCCAAAAGGTACTACTTGATTAATTTTAATTGTAAAATTTTATTTCTCAGCTTATTTCATATATAGTATTAGAGGTTTTGAAAAACTGAATTAGCGGATAAGTTTGAGTGTACTTTTAAATAAAAGACGAACTCAATATTTGATTTGAATCTGAGCTTAAGTGGACTGCATGATAAAAAGCATAATAGTTGATAGATAGTTTAGAATGTGTGATTCTAAAATTACGATGCAAATTTATTATTATGTGTTTGAATGGACACTAAAGATAATGACGTTTGTTGATTAACTTCAAATCTTTGTCATTGTAGTGACAAAAAGAAATCTTGCATGTTTTTGGTCTATGCTTGACACCCTTCCACACTAAACATTCTGACGAAGATGCGTCCTGAGAAATTTTCTATTCATTTGAGAGGGTTAAGAAAAAAAGAAATAAAAACAAAATGAGGAAACCTGACCATATGAACGAATAAAATTAGGGAATGAGAGAACTGAATTATTTTTACCAAGGTTTGGTGCTTTAAACCCACTAGTAAATTTCCATATGCCTTTTCTATTACCGGTAATCCATGAAATTTCCTGCTTTATGTATTCTTCAATCGATTTCCCTGCAGGTTGGTTTGTCCAACATCTTAGAGCGGATTGTAGAAACTCTTAGAGCTAATACCGAGGTGTCCTATCTGTTCCTAAAACCAGTGTCCAAGAAGGAGGCTCCTGACTACTTGGACATAGTACAGCGCCCAATGGATTTATCCACAATAAGGGACAAGGTTAGGAGGATGGAATACAAAGATCGAGAAGACTTTAGACATGATGTTTGGCAGATTGCCTACAACGCTCATATCTACAATGATGGTCGCAATCCAGGTATTCCTCCTCTTGCTGATCAGCTTTTGGAGCTTTGTGACTACTTGATGGATGACAATTATGAGAGCCTGTGCGAAGCTGAAGCTAGTATAGGAAATAGAGACACTTAATCAGCTGACAGACTAAAATTATTTATCAACTCAACCCCAGAATTACCTAGAGAAGAGCTGCCTTTTCTCTAGGTTTTGGGGGTTTCCTGGGTTCGCATTTAAAAGGGGATGTCCATTGAAGAACTACAGTGGCTTGTCTGTTCTTTTTGTACGTGGTAATAGAGCTCTATAATAGAGCTCTATATATGCATATCCAAAAGCTCGAAAGCTTGACTCCTTTCTAGCATCAAAAGAAACTAGTTCATGTAGGATTGCTATGGTAAAACAGATGGTGATATCCTAGGTGATTTAGCCAGTAAATGATGGTTTGGAGCTTAAGAGATTAAAGCTTGTGCTGGACCAGATCCCTGTTTAAGAGCAAAGGCCATTCAGGACTAATGTCATTTCCTCACAATCAAAGACCCATGCAATCATCCAGAAGAGCTTCGTCTTTACATATTGTTTACAAGAAGCATTCCCATGAACGTTACAGATCTCAGGCAATTATCCTGAAGAGATTTATCTTGGCATTATGTTTGCCTGGGGAAGAATCTGAAGCTGGACGATGCCAAGTCAGTAGAGAATGCTTCAGCTGTTTACAAGAAAAGTCAAAGGTCCTTTCCACAGAGACTAGGTGATTTTCAGGTTTAATAAGCTAAGAGAGGCTGATGTAAAGAATTTTGATACGCAATTGACAATTGTCTGTACCATAAATATCTATACGTCTAATGTATTTTTTTTTTTTTCCTGAGAACCCGTTGATTGTAGTGTCTTGCCAAACTCTTGTTGGTCTTAAGAGAAATGAAAAGGAAAAAACACAAGTAATAGAAGAAAACTAAATCTGTTGTATTGTTTTTGTTGTATTATTGTGTATGCAAGTAAAGGGGTTCTTACCATAAAGTGAAAGGACTGCGGTATCAAAGCAAGTGATAGGCATGGCTTATGGCATTGGCATGTAGTTAAGATTCCCCCATGGATGTGTCACTCTTTCCTTCATTCATTTTCCTTTGAACTTGCCTTGTTTGGTGTAATCTATACATTAGAAATTATTCCCCTACATGCACATATATTGAGGTAGTCTATGGCTCAATTTGGAACCATGAACTGAAGAGAAAGTGAGAGAATCAGACTGAAAAGGACAAAAATGATGTCACTACACTATCTTACATGGGAATATCCCATATCTTCCCTTGTGTTTGCATGTGCTTAATTAAGAGTCACCAGAATTTACATACTAATTCTTATTCATGTTGTGATTTTCTTAGAATAATTTAACTAAAATTCATCATTCATAATTTGTAATGCAATATTTCATTTTAATTTTTATAAATTTTAAAAATCGAATTTTGAATTTAATTCTAACCATCATTATTCGAAATTTAATGAAATATGTAACATTAGCGTCATGTAAGTTTATAAAATTCAAAAATCAAAACCATTCCTATGTTTTTTTAGGTGGAAATGAGGATGTTTAATTGATTTTAAATTAGTAATTTTTTTTTAATAAAAAAATGCTACCTCTCATTTTGTAATCCAAAATCATTAAAAAAAAAAAAAATCTAATCTGTAATTGGAAGGAGTTATCAGAATTTTTATTCCCACATCGGACATTAATAAAAGAATAAAACATCTTTTACATGAAGAGCAATTCGATTCAACTTGGGTTGAATGAGAAATCACTCTTTTTTTTTTTTTTTCGCTTTTTTAATTATTCTTCTAAGCTAAAGCTAGCCATTGATGCTAAGCATAATAAATAGGTGGATCAGTTTAAGCCACCCAGCTCCGAATCATCCTCGCTGCCATAGCCAACGGCTGAACCGAATTCAACGTTAACATCCAGGAAATACAGCATAACCACAAGGAGAAAGCAGCTTAAAATCATGGGAATCGGTCCAAAGATCCACAGAAATATTGGCAAAGAGAAGTAGAAGCCACGAAGTCCTAAAGACCAGAAATAGCTGCCCCTGTTGACGGTCGTGGCCACATACTCAGCCGTGATGCTGCGGTGGCGCTGCTCGGAATACATCTTTTTGAATGGTATGTTGATAAGGATGCTGGCATGGCTGTAGTACCTGATTGACTGCACGTTCAGCAAGAACACTGCCATGAAACAAACCAAGATCGAGAAATATTTGATTGAATAAGCTCGTTTGCTTCTGTCTCCGAAGTCGAACCAGGCGGATTTGTCACCTGCGCCGCTCGTCATCAGGAGTGCAATGAGAGAGCTTAACGTGATTGCCGTCGATGCCAACACCGTCGAAGCCATGATGTTGTTTCTTAACGTTTGCACCGCAAGAACTCCATTCTTCCCGACGTCCTGCCATTGTAAGCAATTAAAACAAGTGAAAGAAATCACACATCCAACTTGAAATCAATTGAAATTGCAAACCTCCATCATGGAATGAACCCAGAAACGGCGGCTAATTGCGTTGGCACCAATCACTGTTTTGGTGGGGTGTTTGATGATTCGACAGAGGAGCCAAATATGGTATGCTACCATTGTTAGGAGCCCTGTTGGAACCAGTATGAAATCAAGATATTTCATCTCCATTGACATCAAGAAACTAAGAAGATTATTGGTGAACTGAAGGAGATCACTTGAGTTGTGCCTCTGGATTTTACTTCCAAGATTTGCTGTGCCTAAAGAACAAGAACCCAAGTGTTTGTAAGCAAGAACAATCTTATAAACATAGAGAAATTGTTGAAGAAATCTGTTTTCAAGTGAAGTTGAATGTACATCTTACAAATTTATAGATATTTCTAGAAACAAACAATAATGTTCCTTCTCGGCCTAAAAAATATATAATTTTTTTATGAAACAAAATATATATTATATATTAGCAATAGAGTTTAGAAAATCCCTAGACATATTTGTTTGATTTTCAAGCATTCATATAGCTATAAATAAGAAAAAAAATATAAGTATTCATAGACTTATAATCTTTAAATAATTATTGAAAAGATATTGGATTGGAAGTATAAATATTGCAAAAGTAACATATTTATTTATTTTTAATATTACCTTTCACTAAATTACTAGCTAAAAAAAATATCAAAATTAACAAATTAAAAAGTCCATGGTTTGATAACAAAAAGAGTTTAATTAGCTGTTATAATAATATATCGCGACACAAATTTAAAATATATTATGATAAATATCCTTTAAAAATGTTACAATATCATAAAATTTTAAAAATGAATAAATAATTATATAGACTTACCAATACTAAATAATTAATCCTAATGAACCCTAAAATCTACAAAAAAAAAAAAAAAAGAAATTCCCACTTTATTTTTTACAAATTCTCTTCTCTTTTGCAAGATTATTGCCTCATTGGTTGGGTAATACGTTCGTAGTATATGGGATTGATGGTTGTAGAATGATTATCAAAACATCAACGCTACTACACTTCTCTTATTCGCTTGCCACTTACGACTTAATTTTCTTGCAACTTGTTTTCTGAATCTAAAGAAATTTAATATTTAATTTTAGGGAATAAAAAAAAATATAAACAATGTAAATCAATCAATGGTTCTCGTTAGGTGAATCTTTTTCTGAAAATAAGTTATACTGTCAATCACTATTCTAACAAAAGGAATATAAATTAAAAAAAAATTATAGAGGAAGTTTGAAAGTAAATTTTAAATACATCAAAATAACATGAAAAATACACCTTTAAAATCATTTAAAAAAGAGATTAAGTCCAAAACTTATGTTAATTTATTAACTCCCCAAAAAAAAGATAGAATAATTATGTTAATTTTTACTTGAATAAATCCTTAACATGAATACTTTTTTTATTCGAAATAAAATATCATTTGGGTATAAATTAAAATATAAGAGTGACTTTTAATATTAACTTAAATGATTATATCTCTAATTTAATTTTGAAGTGAACGTTATATGCTTGAAATTTGAGTCTTAATATTTGGATTTATTCCTCTAAGCTAAACGCCTTTAGATTAAAAAAAAAAAGTTTATTTTAGTACATAAAAATATAAGGATTTATTTAAAAAATAACTGATTTTTTTTTTAGTATTTTAACCTAATTTTCAACTCTTTTGGTGCACACCAATTAGGTGGATGAAAGGAAACAAATCGGTAAAGAGTAAAATAAGAGTTCCGCAAAGTAATTTTTTTAATTAAAAATGATAAAAATTATATAATGAAACCAATTCGATAAAATTGGACACAAACCCTCATTCATGATTAGAAAATTGCCAATTTATGAGCCGAATTTTAGGGTCATTCCATATTTGTTGTTTTATTTTGTTTTTTTTTCCTTATATTATCATTATTTCTTCATTTTTTCTTCATTCGTTATGTTCACATACTTTGATCTCAAATATACAAAATATACATGTGATTTGTAGTCATAAGCTATTGAGTTTAATTTGAACAAATTTGTTACTTAATAGTTATCAACAATTTATCTTATCCATATCAAATGCTATGGTTCTTATGTGACGATAACTAGGTTTATAGAAATTGAAAGCTTACCCTAATCTCAGAACCGGGTCATCCGGATTAAATAAATAGTTTAATAATCAATTTGGAACGTCAAACAAGTTGAACGAAGTAAAATGAAAATGGAAATAGTCTTCTTTGAATTTCCCACTGAAGAGATAGACTCAAACTGAAAAAGCTAGCCAATACCCTTACGTAACTTGATGAACTGAGTAAATGGATGAGAGTTTATCAGATCTTCTCGTACAGAAACATACCTAAAAGATAGGTGTAATAATATTTTTTATAATTTATGTTCACATTATATAAAATCGTATTAATAAAATTTATGGTATATACATAAAATATATTTTCTAAAATTTTTATAATATTAGTGTGTAATTTTTATTAAATTTTAATCTATAAAATTTTCATATTTTTTATTTATTATTTGTGTCGTATTAAAATTATTAAATTTATTAAGAAATTAGTAAGAAATTTTAAAAATAAAATAAAATATGTCCCGATCATTTATAAATTTAATATATCAAAATCCAACTTTACGCGGAAAATACAGCTAAATAATAACTAGGAATTTCAATTCTGACGACCAAGGCAATTTCCCATCACCTTCCGGAAGTAGACCTGTCGTTTTCATCATTGCAAGTCAAGTTGGGGCACAAGACCGGCGGTGGGAACAAGCTTTTGCCTTTGTTGACACTCAAATTCTTGTTCTGCTTTTCTTGCTCTTTCCGAATCTATAAATTAGTCTCAATGTCTACCAGTTTTCTGCATCCAAACACAATTTCCAGCAAAAATGGAAACCTTCACTATGAAGAAAAGCCTTATAGCTATTCTGCTAGCAGGGATTCTTGCTGGAGCCATGCCTGGAATGGTCAAGGCTCAATGCGGTAACAGCTGCGCAGCAAATGAATGTTGCAGCCGGTTTGGGTTTTGTGGGACAACTCCAGATCACTGCGGTGTAAATTGCCGAGGGGGTCCTTGTATTAACAATGGTGTTTCAATAGCTGGCATTGTTACAGAAGATTTCTTCAATGGGATCTTGAATCAGGCAGCCGCAGACTGTGCGGGGAGAAACTTTTACACAAGAGGAGCATTTCTTGAAGCTCTCAATTCCTTCACTCAGTTTGCAAGGACTGGCACTGTTGAGGAATCCAGGCGTGAGGTTGCTGCTTTCTTTGCACATGCTAGCCATGAGACTGGACGTAAGATCTCTTTATCATTAATTTTCCCAAGAAAAATTATAATTTCTCAAGGTAGAAATTTTCATTACTAAGCGATTTGCTGTTGTTGTTTCAGGTTTTTGCCACATAGAAGAGGAAGGTGGCGCCTCTAAGGACTACTGCGATGAGAAAAGAACAGAGTATCCATGCAACACAAACAAAGGTTATTATGGGCGTGGACCATTGCAGCTAACATGGAATTACAATTACGGACCAGCCGGTAGTGACATTGGGTTCGATGGGTTAAACGCCCCAGAAACCGTGGCCAATGACCGTGTTATTGCGTTCAAGGCTGCCCTATGGTTTTGGATGAACAATGTTGCAACAGTCATGAACCAAGGATTTGGGGCAACCATTCGAGCCATTAATGGTGATCTTGAGTGTGATGGTAAAGATCCACCCAAAGTCCAGTCTCGGATTAACTTATTCACAGAGTACTGTAACCAGCTTGGTGTTGCTCCCGGTGGAAATCTCAACTGCTAGAAATTTTATACCTAATCAAAAGGAAATAATTGTAACAATAAAGAATGATTTCATTGGTTAGAATTGAATACTCCAATTTGAAAATGTTGGATTAAATTCTAGATGAGAGCCAAGATATTTATGAGATGAGAAGGGATGTCTGTAAGAAAATTTAATAAAATAATATGCTTCCAATTTTATGTTCAATTGTGAAGAAAATTAATACGAAAATTTACTTAGATCCATTGAATTGATTGAAATTAACAGTTTTCTATATCTAAAATTTTTTTTAAAAGAAAAAAATCTTATCCACTTACTGATGAGATGTGAGAATGAAAATAACGTTATTTAGAATGAGATTATAACCTATATATAATTATAACATATTTTATTTTATTTTGACTAATCATTAAAAAAAATAAAATATTAAATCTTTACACATATTGTAAAACTGATATTAATTGAGATATTCTAAAGTATAATAACTTAAATTTTATATGATCATTTTAAAATAAACTAAATAAATTAAATAATTTATTATATACAATTAATTGATATATGTCAACATACATAAAAAAATTTCCCAACAATATGTCCCTACAATCATGTATTGAAAAAAAATAAAATGAAAGTTCTATTCTAGTGTTTTATTTGTCAAACGAAAGAGTCTACATCGATACTTAATCAATTAATTATTCAGATATAAGATATCTCTTTCGTTTACATCTGCTTAATTTCTAGTATCCTTTTCAATGGCAAACAAATGTTATTTTGCCGTGTACGGTTTGTTTGCATCGGGTCGCTGCAAAGGAATATCAGGGACAATTGGGACGGAATTAAATTTAGAAAATTTTAAAAATATTTTTAATAATTTTATAAAAAAATGCTATCGATAAATTCAACAAAATTATTTCTTTTTGATTAAATACTTTTTAGCGATTTTTATTTTTCATACGAAAATTTTAATCGAAATTTTTTCAACAAAAATGTGATTATTCCTACCAAAATTCTTCATGGCTTGTTTCTTATAACTCATACAATAAACCTAGAAAGAATAAGTCTTTGCCGGCCAAGATGATCAGAGGCAACAGAACCCCTTATTGTCATGTTATATGAGATGGGGATTTTGATGTTAACTTCTAAATAAAAGAAAAGGAACTAAATTTAATTTTGATGTTAGCCTATACAGCTTGTTTTTCATTTGATTCCTCTGAAAAATTGACTGGTAATTATTGGGGTAAGTAATGTCATTTCCAACAATTGTGGCACCCATTGATTGAGTAGAAGATGACAAAAAAAAAACCCTTATTAGGAGAAAAGAATGGAAGTTATTTTATTTTTTTCTAAGCCAAAATATGATTAATGATTTGAAGAAAATCCTGAAAGACCAGGATGAATGAAAGTACACCACCAGATGTGGAGCCAAAACTAGGAAACTCAAACATACAGATTGAAGGAACATTTGTATTCATAAACTATCAAGTTCGGTTTAGATAAAATTTGAATTCTATTCAATTTTCATCGAATTAAACTTAAATAATTTGAATTGAGAATGAGTTAAATTTTGAGAAATCTAATATTTGACTCGAGTAACTTTATTTTATATTAAAAAAAAATTGTTGCATGACAATTAATTATCAACGATTTAATCTTACCCATATCAAATTCTATGGTTCTTATATGACAAACAGCCTTATAGAAATTTACAGCTTACCCTAATTCCAGAACCAGGTACACTTTAATAATCAATTGAAACGTCAAACAGGTTGAACGAAGTAAACGAAATTGGAAATGGTCTTCTTTGAACTTTCAACAGAGAAGAAACAGACAGAAATTGAAGAAACTAGCCAATTCCTTCACGTAACTTCATGAAATGAGTAAATGGATGAGTTTATTACCTCTTCTAGTACAAAAACGAAGTTAAAAGATAGATCTAATAATTTGTGTTTATAATAAAAGTTTATAATTTTATTTCATTTCATGTAAAATATAAAAGTTTCATATCAAAATTTATATCGATATCTTAAGCAAATTTTTTTTTAATTTTTTGTTATATTCTTATATAATTTTTATAAATTTTAATTCGTGTCATTTTTTTTTATCAATTTCTTATTTTATCTAAAATTATTAGATTTATTAAAAATAAATAAAAATTAAAAAAAATCTGAAATAAAATATGTGATGTTCTCTTAATCATTTGTAAATTTAAAAGATTTCACTTTCCATACATCTAAATCCAAATTATTGTTCCAATTTTACGAGGAAAATACAGCAAATTAACTAACAATCAAGTTGAAATTTCAATATTGATGACCAAAGCAATTTCCTATCACCTTCCAAAATCAGACTAGTCGTTTTCATGATTACAAATCAAGTTAGGCCACAAGATCCGTAGCCTTCACGCCTTGTGGGAACAAGCTTTTGCCTCTGTTGACACTCGTACTCTTGTTTCGCTTTTCTTGCTCTCTCCGAATCTATAAATAAGTCTCAATGTCTACCAATTTTCTGCATACAAACACAATTTCCACTAAAAATGGAAACCTTCACTATGAAGAAAAGCCTTATAGCAATTCTGCTAGCAGGGATTCTTGCTGGAGTCATGCCTGGAATGGTCAAGGCTCAATGTGGTAACAGTTGTGCAGCAAATGAATGTTGCAGTCGGCATGGGTTTTGTGGGACAAGTCCGGATTACTGCGGTGTAGATTGCCGAGCGGGTCCTTGTATTAACAATGGTGTTTCAATAGCTGACATTGTTACACCAGATTTCTTCAATGGGATCTTGAATCAGGCACCCGCAAACTGTGTGGGGAAAAACTTTTACTCAAGAGGAGCATTTCTTGAAGCTCTCAATTCTTTCACTCAGTTTGCAAGGACTGGCACTGTTGAGGAATCCAGGCGTGAGGTTGCTGCTTTCTTTGCACATGCCAGCCATGAGACTGGACGTAAGATCTCTTTATCATTAATTTTCCCAAGAATAATTATAATTTCTCAAGGTAAAAATTTTCATTACTAAGCGATTTGCTGTTGTTGTTTCAGGTTTTTGCCACATAGAAGAGGAAGGTGGCGCCTCTGAGGACTACTGCGATGAGACCAAAACAGACTATCCATGCAACCCAAACAAAGGTTATTATGGGCGTGGACCATTGCAGCTAACATGGAATTACAATTACGGACCAGCCGGTAGTGACATCGGGTTCGATGGGTTAAACGCACCAGAAACCGTGGCCAATGACCCTGTTATCGCGTTCAAGGCTGCCCTATGGTTTTGGATGAACAATGCTGCAGCAGTCTTGAACCAAGGATTTGGGGAAACCATTAAAGCCATTAATGGTGATAAAGAGTGTAATGGTGTAGACCGGGATAAAGTCCAGTCTCGGATTAACTTATTCACAGAGTACTGTAACCAACTTGGTGTTGCTCCCGGGGGAAATCTCAGCTGCTAGAAATTTTTTAACTTATCAGAAGGAAATAATTGTAACAATAAAGAATGATTTCTCTTGTCAGAATTGAAATTTTGGATTCAATTCTAGAGTGAGAGGAGTGATATTTATGCAATAAGAAAGGAATATTTCCCTTAAATCTTGTGTCGAAAAAAATAATAAAAATTATAGTCATAATCTAATGTTTAATTGTCAAACGAAAGAGCCCACATCGATAATTTATCAGTTATTGATGTATAATATATTTCTTTCGATTATTTTGTCATTTCTTCTATTATCTTTTTCTATTATTTTGTCTTTGCATTTTGTCACTACAAGAGAACGATAGCGACGGAATTAGATAATAATATAATTTTGTAACTTTTTATGAAAAATTCTATAGATAAATTTAACTTACTTTCGACAGAATTGTTTATTTTTTATAGAATACATTTAGCGATTCTAATTTTTCGTATAAATTTTTATCAATATTTTATTCGAAAAAAATGTGATTACAAAATTTTTCATTGCTAAAAGGCTATGTCTTACCATTTTTTATTTTTTTGAACAAATAGTTATGTCTTACGGTGGCTCATACAATAACTTGAAATATAAATATAAAAATGATGGAAAGGTAAAATTATTTTTTTAGCATTGATTTTAATTTTTTTATTATTTTATTAAAAATTTGTACTCTTAATCATTATTTTTTTTCGATCATGTCGAAATCAATCGTACATTCAAATTAATGGACCAAGATGATCAGAGGAAAAATAATCCTTTTACCTTATTGTCCATGTTATATAAGATGGGGATTTGCTTGCTTTTAAATAAAAGAAAAGAAAAAGAAAGGAATTAAAGTTAATTTTGATGTTTAGCGTTTGAAGGCCAAAATTTTGTTAGCCTGTAGAGGTGTTTATGGGCAAGTTTGGCTTGACTTTTCAAGTCTAATTTTTTGTCTAAATCTGTTACAATAAATAAACCTAAACCCGATAAAATTATAGTGCAAATGCTATTATTTTTTAAAAAAAAATTATAATAAAATATTAAAAGACATAATAATTAATAAATATAACACAAAAGGTTAAAATAAATTTATGCAAAAAGATTACAGAAAAAAAATTTAAAATTAAATTCTAAAAGAATAATACAAACTCAAATTTAAATTGCACAAATATATAAAAAAATAAGTAAAATGAATAAGTATAAAAAATTATAATTATTGGACTGGATCGAAAGTTTGAATTTGAAATAGTGAATCCAAATCATGTCCGATGTTTTTGAACCTTAATTTTAAGTTGAAATCTAATTAATGAATTTAATATTTTTATCTTAATCCATCGTAAAAATCAAATGGACTTTCAAATTTGGACAGATAATCTAGCTTCAAAACAGCGTGAAGATATATATATATATATATATATATATATATATATATATATATATATATATATATATATGTCACTTGTTTACTAGGACGTTAAGACAAACTTCTTTGGATTTCTCTGAAAATTTGACTGATAAAAAGGGCCGGCAATATTTTTCTTCATTTTTGGGGTATGTCATTTTCCAGCTTGAGTAGAAGATGACAAAAAAAAAAAAACCCTTAGTAAGAGAAAAGTTTGGAAGTTATAATTATTATTATTTTTAAAAAATGAGGTTTAAAATGAGAGAATTATGTAATTTTAAAATTCAAATATCAAATTATGTTTTTTTTTTTGGATCATAGATTTTTATTGTACCAAAAAGTTATATGAGGAATTTTTTAGCAGTAAATGTAATTAAAACATATTAAAACATAAAATCCATTTATTTAATTTAAATTTGTGATCCATCTCCATTAAAAGAAAAATATGGCATTTTTTTTTTCATTCTCATTTTTGTATCATTTTCAAGTAACAAAAAAAATTTCAATGTATTTGGAACAATAAATCGATAATGTTAACCGTTATCTGACTGTACTACTCGAAAACACATGCATTGTTTTCATTATAGTTGTGAGAGGAGATGCCTATATGAAATTAATATTTATTTTTTATCCTTAAAGAAATCTACATGAATTTTTCTTATTTCAATAACAATTTTACTACATATGAGCTAACAATGTTATAGTGTTCATGTGTACACAGCATGCATATACATTTTGGAGAATAGAAAACCGAAGAAAAAAAATTGGAAAAAGACAAATGGTAATGGAAGATTTGAGTTTTCTTTTTCTTCTCTGTTTTTCTTTTGTAACCACAAGATACATGAACCCTATATATATATGACATATTGATTTTGTTAGGCTGTGTTTGCCATAGATGAACACTATGACTCTGTTCTTTCTTCGAAAAGTAAAATAAAAAACTGACTTCTTAAAGTAAAAAAAAAAAAGTCTAGAATTAAATTATTAAGCCATTAAACAATAATAATCTTCACTAGAATATATATATATATATATATATATATATATATATATATATGTTGTGCATGATATTAAGAATAAAAAAAATATGTCACGTGACGCACGAAAAATGCATCAAGTAGCACACGAAGAAAACGGATGTAGGTATGAGAAAATCTGACATTTAATGAAAATGACATATGCGTAATTAGTAACAGAGAGAAACCCCTATAAATAGGGTCCAGATATGATTCATAAATGAGATCGAAGAACTCTCTACTGAAAGTTTACCAAATTTTCTGTCTGACATAAGTATCAGAGTGCAATATGATCTTTTTCTTTTTTGCAGAAACTCTCAGCAACATATGACAGAGAATTCGAAAAGAAGACGTCAGCGATTTGTCACCAGTATTTCAAGTATCAACAATATATATATATATATATATATATATATATATTCATCGATTTTGTAAGAGTGTATTTGATAATTCAATAATTTATAGAATTATTAAGGATTTAATTAAATGATCTTTCTCTTAAATTTTGATTTATTAGTTTAAATATCCTTCATAATTATTATATTTTTTCAATTGTGTAGGTACATCAATAACTAAAAAAATAAAAAAGAATTGAGGTTAAACATATCACATGCAAACCATTCATTTGTAAAGTTTATACATATCAATCTAAAGAAACAATAGTTTAACATAAATATGTGATCATATAACTATTACATTTAAGATAAAATCAACTAAAAAATCAAATATACTAATTATATAAAAATGGATGACACTCATGTATGATGAGATTCTTGACATTTAAGAGTTTCAAGGTTTTTTTCTTGGATTCGATTGACAATTTATTTTTGCAAGAAAATAAAGGAAATATCACCGGCAGAGAATGAAAAACAAAAATATAAATTTAAGATTTAATCTATTTGGTTCATATAGCTTTTTTTTAAAGATAATTTTTAATAGGTTTAAAGTTTAATCTAAACACTTGCAATATTTTTCTTATCCCCATATTACGATTTTTTGTACAAAAAATACAAAAATGATTTGAATTATAAATATTTCTCATAATTTTTATATGAAGATCTGAAAATGAAAATTGAAGTTGGATGATTATTTCTTTGAGAGATCCAATGCAAAGTATACCTAGACAAAATTTTGTAATAGTATTAGTAATTAGTTGACTTCCATACAAGATCAATGTATCATCGAATTGAGGTATTTCAAAAAAATAATGCAGTTTATATATTTGAGTTCTAAACACACAATTTGAACGAAATTTGAAATCATAATCTCACCTTCTAATCATGGTTTTAAATAGCGGCTGCTACCGCTATGCGTGAAATAACGGGTGTCACATCCGCAATGACCTAATTGATCCGTTATTATCGTTATCGAGGATCGTTATTATCGTTATCGACTGTTATTACCGCTATCGAGAGTCGTTATTATCGCAATCGACCGTTATTGTCGTTATCGCTCGTTAAAAAAATTATGCGATATTAAAAAAATTCACAACCACAATAACCGTTATGACTGGAATAATTTTCGTTATGTCCGAAATCGCAATAAACACAACGTAACTGAAAACGTGACCGTAACTACAATTTAAATCCCTGCTTTTAATACTGATCCCTTCGCCAGGATCAATATAGCAAGTGATTATATTTTGTGATTAAAGATTGGTGTTAATGATTATGGTTGGATTATCTAGAAGAACTTTATATGGTTAGAACAAGTCAGTAAAATTTTAATCCTTTGGCCTGCATGTCAAACTGTCAATATTGACTCTTTAAACGCCTCTGTATATTTTGTTTTTACTCTTTGCTCAATGATAAATAACACCCACTTTCAACCATGTTTTTACATCGAAATTAGTTCAATTAATATTTACAGTGCAAATATGGTGTTTCCCTGTATGAGCGAAGGTATACTAGTCATTGTTCTGGCAGGAATTCTTGCCGGACCGGTGTCGGTAAAGGCTCAATCGGTGGGTGATGTAGTAACAGATGAGTTCTTTAATGGGATTTTGGGTCAGGCAGATGCAGGTTGCGAAGGAAAGAACTTTTACTCTAGGGCAGCATTTCTTGAGGCTCTCAATTCTTTCCCTCAGTTTGGTACAGCCGATGATACTAGGCGTGAGATTGCAGCTTTCTTTGCACATGTCACCCATGAAACCGGACGTAAGATCTCTGTCTCAAGCCTCTCACAAACTTAAACAGACCTTCGTTTTCCTATAATTTTTACATTAATATATTTTGAAAGCATTACAAAATAAATTTACGTTAATTTACCTGCAAAAATTCAAGATCATGAGCAAGTTTGTATATAAACTTGAACTTCTGTGATTCATTTTCCTGATTTGCTACTTTTGTTTGTTTGTACAGATTTTTGCTACATAAATGAGATGAATGGAGCAAACCAGGACTACTGTGATGAGACCAATACTCAGTATCCTTGCAACCCTGACAAAAATTACTATGGGCGTGGACCACTCCAACTAACTTGGAATTTCAATTATGGACCAGCCGGGACGAGCATCAGTTTCGATGGATTAAACTCGCCTGAAATCGTTGCCACAGACCCCGTTATCTCCTTCAAGACTGCCTTGTGGTATTGGGTGAACTCTGTTCAACCTGTCATAGGCCAAGGGTTCGGGGCTACTATTCGTGCCATTAATGGGGCTATTGAGTGCGATGGTAGAAACCCTACAGCCGCTCAGGCTCGGATTGACTACTACACTCAATATTGTAACCAGCTTGGTGTTGATCCCGGGCCAAATCGCACCTGCTAGGAATTTTCTTAACTCCCAAGAAAACAAATATGTTGCATGAAATGATATAAATATCATAGTAGTAATAAATCATGAATAAATTACTTTACCTTTAATTACCAATTTTTACTTAATTTTTTCCTTATTTTCTTGTTTATCAGCCAAAGTTTACTCAATTTACTGTTCGAATTTATATTAAGAAATACTCCAAGGTTAAACTTGATTTTATAGTAAGAAAAAATATATTTTTCTAGATCCCGACAATTCATATATAAAATCTGTGTTGGTTTTCATAAAAAACCATGTTTGTACGTTATAAAATATGAAATTTTGTATTAAAATTCGTGTCATTAAACTTAAAATCTATTTTATAGCTTTTGTCACATTTATAAACAATTTTTACCAATTTTTAGTTAGTTCCATGTATATGTCATTTATTCGTACAATTTAAATATAGTACAATTATATCATATTTAAGATTGTCAGGTTTTCTCGAGTTAGAAAATTTCCATTACTAGGTGATACACTGTCGTTGTTTAAGGTTTTTGCCACATAGTAGAGCAAGGTGGCGCCTCTGGCAACCACTGCGATGAGACAAAAACAGAGTATCTATGCAACCCAAACAAAGGTTACTATGGGCGTGGACACTGCAGCTAACATGGAACTACAATTACGGACCAGCTGGTTGTGACATCGGGTTCGATGGGTTAAACGCGCGAGAAACCGTGGCCAGTGACCCTGTTATCGCGTTCAAGGCTGCCCTATGGTTTTGGATGAACTATGCTGCAACAGTCTTAAACCAGGGATTTGGAGCAACCATTAAAGCCATTAATGGTGATAAAGAGTGTAATGGTGTAGAACCAGCAAAAGTCCAGTCTCGGATTAACTTATTAGAGTACTGTAACCAGCTTGGTGTTGATACCGGGGGTAATCTCAGCTGCTAGAAATTTTATAATTAATCAAAAGGAAACAATTGTAACAATGAAGAATGATTTCACTGATTAGAAATGAATTTTATTTTTTCATATAAATTTTTATCAACATTCACAAACTTTTTCATTGCTAGAAGGCTGTCTTGCTTTCTTCTTCTTCCTTTTTTTTTTTTTTAACGAAAACCTTTGTCATACGGTGGCTCCTACAAGAAGCCATTAAAGCCATTAAAGCCAAGGATTTGGGGAAACCATTAAAGCCATTAATGGTGATAAAGAGTGTAATGGTGTAGAACCTGCTAAAGTCCAGTCTCGGATTAACTTATTCACAGAGTACTGTAACCAGCTGCTAGAAATTTTATTACTTATCAGAAGGAAATAATTGTAACAATAAAGAACGATTTCTCTAGTTAGAATTGAAATTTTGGATTCAAATTCTAGAGTGAGAGGAGTGATATTTATGCAATAAGAAAAGAATATTTCCCTTAAATCTTGTGTCGGAAAAAATAATAAAAATTATAGTCATAATCTAATGTTTAATTGTCAAACGAAAGAGCCCACATCGATAATTTATCAGTTATTGATGTATAAGATATTTCTTTCGATTATTTTGTCTTTTTTTTTTCTATTATCTTTTTCTATTATTTTGTCTTTGCATTTTGTCACTACAAGAGAACGATGGCGATGGAATTAGATAATAATAGAATTTTGTAAGTTTTTTTGAAAAATTCTATCGTTAAATTAAAATGAATAAATATAAAAATTATAATTATTGGATCGAATCGACAGTTTGAGTTTGATTAGTGAATACAAATTTTACTGAATTTTTATTAAATCTTAATTTTTAAATCGAAACTCATTTAATGAATTTAATATTTTTGTTCATATCTAAAAATAAAAAAGATAGACTTTCAAATTTGGACGTACCTCCAGAACAGGGTGAATATATAAAAATATATATATATATATATATATTTTTTTTTCTATGAAAATTTGACTGATAAAAAGGGCCGGCAATATTTTTCTTCATTATTGGGGTAATGTCATTTTCCAACAATTGTGGCACCCATTGCTTTAGTAGAAGATGACCCAAAAAAAAAAATTCCTAGTAAGAGATAAGGATGGAAGTTATAATTATTATTATTAAGAGAATTGAAATGCAAGAATTATATACATGTAAAATTCAAATATCAAATTCTATATATTTTTTTGGATCATAGATTTTTATTGTACCAAAAAATTATATGAGGAATTTTTTTAGCAGTAAATGTAATTAAAACAAATTAAAGCATAAAATTCAATTAGTTAATTTAAATTTGTGATCCATATCCATGAAAAGAAAAATATGGCATATTTATTTTTCATCCTCATTTTCGGTTTTTTTTTTTTTTCTGGTAAAAAATATTTTATTTTATTGGGAAGAATAAATCGATAACATTAACCGTTATTTGACTCTACTCCTCGAAAACACATGCATTGTTTTCATTATTGTTGTGAGAGGAGATATGAAATTATTAAGTTGCGGTAATTTGAATATATATATTTCTTTTTTGTCCTTAAAGAAAAGAAATCTCCATGAATTTTTCTTATTTCAATAACAATTTTATTATTTATGAGCTAACAATTTTATAGTTTTCTTGTATTCACACCATGCATATACATTTTGGAAATTAAATAGACAATCCAAGAAAAAAATTGGAAAAAAAAAAAAAAAACAAAGGTAAAGGAAGATTTTAGTTTTCTTTTTCTTCTCTAATTTTCATTTATATATATATATATATATATATATATATATATATATATATATATATATATATATATGTATGACACATTGATTTTGTAGGGCTGTGTTTGGCAAGAGATAAAAACTATGACTTTGTTTTTTCACTATTCTTCCATGTCTTATCATAGAAAGTGATTCTCAAGTTGTTTTCTTATGGTCAAATAAATTGGAAATTTAGCAATTTGGTTTCTAAATTGCTTAACTTGTTCTCGAGTTTAGGTAATATTTATTTTATTCATGTCTTTAAGGAAGCAAACTCATTAATTAATGCTTTTGTCAAATCAAGCAGTCGTAACATTAATCTGGTTGCTTGGTTGCAATTTGTCTCTTTCATCTAATAAATTTGACTTTTCTAAAAATAAAAAAATAAAAAAACTGGCTTTTTAAAGTCAAAAGTCCAGAATTTTGTTATTAAATCATTAAACAAAAATAATCTCCATTAGAAAAGTAAGCCACTGCCATTAATTGTGATATCTTAGGTGTGCCTTTGAATGAACAAATAGAAAATGAATTTTACATGATCGGTTTTGTCAGAGTGTATTTTGATAATTCTATAATTTACAGAATTATTATGGATTTAATTATATGATTTTCTTTTAAATTTTGATTTATTACTTTAAATTTCCTTCTTAGTTATTATATTTTTTTCAATTGTGTAGGCACATCATGACAAGCAAACCATGCATTTATAAGATATATATATATATATATATATATATATATATATATATCATCTAATGCAACAATAGTTTAACATAAATATGTGATTATATAACTATTATTACATTTAAGATAAAATCAACAAACAAATTAAATATACTAATTATATAAAATTGAATGACACTCATGCATGATGAGATTCTTGACATTTAAGAGTTTCTGGATTTTTTTTCCTCGGACTCGATTGACAATTTCTTTTTTCTAGAAACTAAAAGAAATATCACTGCATGGAATGAAAAGGAAAAATATGAACTCAAAATTTAATTAATCTATTTGATTCATGTAGTTTTGTTAAAAGAATTTTTTTTTAAACAGATTTAAAATTTAAATCTCAATATTTATAATTTTTTTATTCACATATTATGATTTTTTTTTTTTTACAAGAAATAAAAAAAAAATTTGAATTATAAATATTTTGCATAATTTTGATATGAAGATTTGAAAAAGAAAATTGAAGTTGGATGATTATTTTTTAAGAGATCGAATGCTAAGTATTGCCTATACAAAATTTTGTAATATTATCAGTAATTAGTGGACTTCTATATAAGATCAATGGATCATCGAATAGAAGTATTTCAGAAACATAATGCAGTTTATACATTTGAGTTCTAAACACTCAATTTGAACGAAATTTGAAATCATAATCTCCCCTTCCTAGCTTAATAATCCAATTATAATGTAGAACAACCTTCTAACACTGTTCCCTTCGCTAGGATCGATACTGCAAGTGAGTATATTTTGTGATTAAAGAATTGGTGTTAATGATTAGGGTTGCATTATCTAGAAGAACTTTACATGGTTAGACCAAGTCAAAAGTCTAATTAACCTGTTTGCGCCGTTACTCCTTCTGGAAATTCTTCGTGCTTGTAGATATTGACTTTTCAAACGCCACTGTATATTTTGTTCTTACTCTTTGCTCAGCTATAAATAACACCCTCCATCAACCATGTTTTTACATCAAACTTAGTTCAATTAATATTGATTGTGCAAATATGGTGTTTCCCAGTATGAGCAAGGGTTTACTAGTCATTGTTCTGGCAGGATTTCTTGCCGGATCGCTGTCGGTAAAGGCTCAATCGGTTGCTGATATAGTAACAGATGAGTTCTTTAATGGGATTTTGGATCAGGCAGATGCAAGTTGTGAAGGGAAGAACTTTTACTCAAGGTCAGCATTTCTTCAGGCTCTCGATTCTTTTCCTCAGTTTGGTACAGCTGATGATATTAGGCGTGAGATTGCAGCTTTCTTCGCACATGTCACCCATGAAACTGGACGTAAGATCTCTTTCTTTGGCCTCTCACAAACTTAAACAGACTTTCATTTTCCGATAATTTTTGCATTAATATATTTCCACAGCATTATAAAATAAATTTAAGTTAATTTGTATGCAAAAATTCAAGATCATCAGCAAGTTTGTATCATTATCATCGAAAAGTAATCAGCATGAATTCAAGTAAGATTGTATATGAGCTTGATTGAACTTCTGTGATTCATTTTCCTGATTTGTTACTTTTGTTTGTTTGTACAGATTTTTGCTACATAAATGAGATAAATGGTGCTAGCCAGGACTACTGTGATGAGACCTTTACTCAGTATCCATGCAACCCCGACAAAGATTACTTTGGCCGTGGACCAATCCAACTAACCTGGAATTTCAACTATGGACCAGCTGGGGAGAGCATCGGCTTCGATGGGCTAAACTCGCCTGAAACCGTCGCCACAGACCCTGTTATCTCCTTCAAGACTGCCTTGTGGTATTGGGTGAACTCTGTTCAACCTGTCATAAGCCAAGGGTTCGGGGCAACTATTCGTGCCATTAATGGGGCTATTGAGTGCGATGGTGGAAACCCTGCTGCCGTTCAGGCTCGGATTAACTACTACACTCAATATTGTAACCAGCTTGGTGTTGACCCTGGGCCCAATCTCACCTGCTAGGATTTTGCTTAACTCCCAAGAAAACAAATATGTTGCATGAAATGAAATAAATATCATAGTAGTAATAAAACATGAATAAAATACTTTGCCTTTAATTAACAATTTTTATGTTATTTTTTCCTTATTTTCTTGTTTATCAGCCAAGGTAATTTACTGTTCAAATTTATATTAAGAAATACTCCAAAGTTAAACTTGATGTTTTATGTTGGAGGTGTTCTATATATTCAAGTCTTGAGTTGAGATAAATATGAATATTATATTAAACTCAAATAATTCATATAATTATTCTTAAAAGATGATATTCAACCCATCTAGAATTCAAACTCAAAAGGAGAGATTACTTTTTTTTTTTTACATAATACAAAATCTTTTGTTACAATTTTTTTCTACTTAATTAAGCAATAATGTATTGATTTGATTGTAATATTTTGTTTATGATTAATTACTCATTAATTGATAAACTTCATCATTGAATTTATTTAACAACTAAAAAAATGCATAATAAAGTAAAAATATTAATTTGATTGATGATAGCCAAACAAAATGTCTCACATTTTTATATACCAAATTGCACTTCTAGTTTTATTTTTTTTCTTCTAATTAAGGGATTATGGCAATAATTGCTTAAAAAAAATGTCTTTTGCGTATAAAACTATCTTTTGAAAAATTTGTTGAAAACTGTAATGTCAACCTCGGTTGGGAAGGAAACAAAACCTAATGTTATCATTTGCCAAAATGCTAAATTATAAGGGAATTTTTACCTACAAATTGAATATTTAAAATTTCACACAATAAAAAGAAACACAAATAGCTCATTGTTATATATTATATACATGTCCAAATGTTGGACAACTTGTCCAAATCCAAAAGACCATCCAACATTTAAGAAGATTAAATTGAATTAAAATATTGGTCCATTCAAAAAAGTTTAGACGACAAAATAGGGGACCTGTTTTAAAAATGAGTTAGGCATCTAGTTTCAATATTCAAAATCTAAATTTAATTCGATTTGAAAATCATTTAATATATATTATTTTTGTATTGATATATACATACATTACATACATTATAGTATATGAACATTAAATATATGTATATAATATACAGAGAGTAAACATTAAAAAAAGTCATATTTAACTTTGATAAAAGCAAAAATACTAAGAAAAAAAATAAAAATATCATATTTTATTTTTTTTTTAAAAAAAATTAAGCATGTTTGAGTTGTACCATTTATTAATTAAGTGGGTTAGGACAAAATTTAAAATCCAAAGAGTCAGGCTAAGACCGTGCTTAGGTAAATTACAAGTTGTTAATATCTTGTTTAGGCTTAACTCAGTCAATGGACAATTCTACTATAGATATATACACACCTGGTGTGTGTGTAAAGTAGGATGGGCGAATTGAAATGAAAAGCTAGGTTACTTCTAAAACTAATTTCGCCAAATCCTATCATGAACTTCAAATGTTTAAGGACTCAATTTCACCTTAAACCTATTGATAATGCCTATTAATAGCCCATTGGGTTTGGCAAATTAATTAAGCATTAAAAATTTATAGCTTTTAACTAAGATAGGTTCTTAGTTCTTAATATATATTCACTTTAACTAGGCATTACTTCTAAGGACATAAATTAATAAAGAATTTTAGGTTGATGGTCGACGAGTAATAAATGAGTGAATTTGCATGTCTTATTTTTTTTTTTTGACTCTTATCATAGTTTGAAATAGTTACAGCTATGTGTGAAATAGTGGGTGTGAAAAAATTCACACTCGTAATAACCGTAATTAATCCGTTATAACCGCTATCGAAGATCATTATTACCGTTATAGACTGTTATTACCGCTATCGATGGCTTTATTGTCTCTATCGATTGTTATTGCCACTATCATCCGTTAAAAATATTGTGCGATATTAAAAAAATTCAGGACTGCGATGATCGTTATAACCACAATAATTTTCGTAACGTAAACGTAACGTAACAATTTAAATCACGATAAACGCAACGTAACAAAAAATATGATCGCAATCACAATTTAAATTCCTGACTCTTATACCTATACAAGAAAGCACAGATTAATCACATCCAATGCGCAAGGTGCAAGTACCTCAAGAGCTTAGCCTTTTATTGATATTATTTGAACTAATTATTAACAGCAACGAAATAAAATTTTTGTTTTATTCACTTATTTTTCTTCTCTCCTTTTTTATCTTTTTTGACAATAATATTATTTTATACTTTAGTTGACATATTAATTTTGATTGGTTAAGTTTGACAATGATAAACAGTTATGACTTTTTAAAGTCAAAAGTTAGGATTCACTTTAATTGGCACCAAGAGGGCAACGCAAAATATTTTGACTGGAAAAGTAGGCCACACTCATTGATTGTCCGGTGAACGTGTTAATGCCATTTCCTCTTCTTTTAAATGTGGCGACCGACTTTTTCAAATATATGTGGTGCTGTTTGGCTTTGAGCTACTTTTCTAATTTTTTAAGAAATAATGAAATTATGTACTTTAATTAATTGATCGATTGGACACAATTTTTACAAAGTATTGCTATATATATTTGAGAAGATGAAATTTTGATTTAAGTTTTCTATTTAAAATTAATTAATGAAATGCACATATATATTATGTGTAAATTAATAAAAATTGAATAATAATAAAAGAAGAGAGATTAATTTATATTAATGTAAAATTGATTTATTTTACATATTTTAATACTTTTTATAATTTTTTTAATTCAACTGTTGAATTTTATATTCTATTTATATAGATTATGCAAACCAAATTTTATGTTAATCGAATATATCCAACTATTTGTTCCATAATAATAAAATTTCAATCATTAATATATATTGAAAAATATTATTCACAATTAAAATGATAAAAATATTATATTGACTCAAAAATTTATATACATAATAAATACGAGTAAATTGTTAAAATCTTACTGTTGGTTGGCAAAAATTTAATCCTGCATAAAGTTATAAAAAAGAGTGTAAAACAATTTGTTCTTAAACTAATATAAGTAGATTTCTATTCATAATTAAATAATCAAAAAGTATAAAAATAAATTTAAAATTTACAAATATCTATAATTATTTCAAATTAATTCATCATTAAATAAGAATATGATAAATTTATGCATTTTGAAAAAAATCTCAAAAGTTATATTTATATGCATTTTAGGCTAAAATAACAAAAAAAAAATCCCCCAATTTTATCATTTTTCTTAAATAAAAAATTACTTTTTTTTTTCATAAGAAGGTGCAAGAAAAAGGAAAATTAAACTTTGAACTTAATTTTTTCTTAAAAGATATGTGCAACCACTTGACCAAACATTGATTAAAATCTATATTCTTATTGCATCCAAAAAAATGTTTTACCTTTCATTCAAATCCAAATAGACTCTTAGATTTTAATTAATATTCAAACAAGTCATTAATTTTTAAGTTGTATCTAAATAAGCACTTAACATTAATTAATATTTTTTTAATCCAAAAAGTTAGTTTAATAGTGTAGGCCCTACTAAATTTTTAAATGAAAATTATTCATAACGAAATGTCTTATATTTGAATTCTCATCAAATCAATTTTTTTTGGGTGAGTATCGATCATATAGTGTGAATGAGAATTAATTTCATATCTAATATGATGATACGTGAACACCTTATAATTTACATAAAAAAATAAATAAATATTTTACTTAAAATAAGAATTTATTTGTATAGAAACCAAAAGATGAAGATTTATTTGAGTAATAAAAAGGAAAAAAACTTTAAAAAGGTTCATGTCTATTTAGTAATTTAGCCTATATTTTTTTCCTAAATAATTGATTTAAAATAGTCTGATTTGTTTTTTTGGAAATTTAAGTTATCAAATGTAACCTGACAATTATTATGTGACTAGGAATCGTAATGGTGGGTTTGTGGATATGGTTTGAATCATTCTAGAGAACTTTTAACATTGGCCGCCAAATCTTATGCGGATGTGGTCCTCTGATTCATACAAGCAAAACAGCAGAGGCGCACTAAGTCAACGTTGACCACTTGCCACTTCTGGAAACACGGCGTCTCAATTTTGACTTTCAAACGTCGCTACGGCAAGTTGCAAGTCGCCTCTCTCTTTTCCCTCTCTCCACAAACATGTATTTAAGTCCCACTTTCAGCCATTCTTCTACATCAAACACAACTAATTTCTTGCTAAAAATGTTACTGTTTCCCAAAATGAGAAGAGGGTTGCTGGCCATTGTTGTTCTGGCAGCAGGGATTATTGCCGGAGCAATGTCTGTAAAGGCTCAGAACTGTGGTTGTGCGGAAGGGCTGTGTTGTAGCCGATGGGGGTATTGCGGGACTGGGACTGATTACTGTGGCACGGGGTGCCAACAGGGTCCTTGTAATCCACCGGCGACTTTAAACAATGTTTCAGTGGCTGAGATAGTGACACCTGAGTTCTTTAACGGGATTTTGGATGTGGCAGAAGACAGTTGCGAAGGGAAGAACTTTTACTCCAGAGAAGCGTTTCTTGAAGCTCTAGATCCTTACCCTCAGTTTGGAAGAATTGGCTCAGTCGATGATTCTAAGCGCGAAATTGCAGCTTTCTTTGGACATGTTACGCATGAGACAGGACGTAAGATCTCTCACTTATTCTCCACAAAAACTTAAGCTGGCATGCAAAAGTTCAATCATGATTCATAAGCAAGTTTCTATATGAACTTTAACTTCAGTAGTCATTTCTTTTTCCTGATTTTCTGCGTTTGTTTCCACAGATTTTTGCTACATAGAAGAGATAAATGGAGCAACCAGGGATTACTGTGATGAGAACAATACTCAGTACCCATGCAACCCTAACAAAGGTTACTTTGGCCGTGGACCAATCCAACTATCCTGGAATTTCAACTATGGACCAGCCGGGGAGAGCATCGGCTTTGATGGACTAAACTCGCCTGAAACCGTCGCCACAGACCCAGTTATCTCCTTCAAGACCGCCGTGTGGTATTGGGTGAACTTTGTTCAACCCGTTATAGACCAAGGATTCGGGGCAACTATTCGTGCCATTAACGGGGCTCTCGAGTGCGATGGTGGAAACCCAGCTACTGTTCAGAGACGGATTGAGTATTACACCGACTATTGTAACCAGCTTGGTGTTGATCCAGGGTCCAATCTAACCTGCTAGAATTCATTTTTATCACTATCAGCCTTTTTTTATTAAATAAAATGTTTTTCTTGTTTTGGATATTGGTTACCCAACAACTAGTTTTACCTTGACGTACGGGTGAAATGAAACACTATGTAATCATATTGGATTGCCTAATATATGGAAAATTCTTACCTGATGTTCTTAGTAACTTGGCTAATCCTTTCTATAAATTGCAGTTCATATATAAAATAGATTTGATATAAGGTCAAGATGTGGATATTAGCAAGAAATTAGATATCAATCGCTGTTTGAGACCCCAATAACATTATATATAAACTCTTATTTTAAATGAATGGTAGATTAGCAGACCTTACAAGGCACGCATTAATTCCTTCTTCCCCTCCTCTGACAGGGACCGGGATGGTTTGTTCATTCCAAGAAGCTATCAATTATTTGTAGTCTTTAAATGACCGAATCTCTCTTGAAATTATATATTCTTAAAATGTTTCAAGCCCCAAACAGATGTTGGTGTCTTGCGATTGTATGTTTGTTACTAATAGAATGTTATCCTTGTAGTTCAAACAGGCAGCTCTAGGAGTTTTGCAAAGATAAGGTTCAACAAGCTTTTTAGTACATAGTGATAGTCCTTCTAACCCTGTTTCTGGAATTGGTTTCTTGACATTGTCTGATTTGGCTTCTCGTAGGAAGAACTGAATAGATGGTAATGTTCTATTAAGCAACACATTGAAGGATTTGTAATTGAAAAATTAGCAAAACAATCAAATTTTAAACCATATTTCATAAATATGATGCCAAATCCAACATTGAGGTGTCCCCCCACACCTACACTATTGGGAAACTGTATCTGCATGAGTCCATGGAAGACATTACATATAAGCCACCAATATTTTAGTTCAATTTCACCATGAGTTGCAGCTTACACCAGCAATTCACGCTGAATTTCAGTGTTAATTGGAAGTGCAAATAGGCCTGAAGAGGAAAAGCACTGTTACTTGGACTTGTTCTTCATAAAATGGGATAATTGAGTATATTCTGCAGGTTTGGGAATTACTGTTACTCTATATAGATGAATATGAAGAACTATTTAGTTTGATGACTGAAGAGGACATTAGAACTCACGGTGAGAAGATGGCGAATAAGTGGAAAAGTAGTGCAGAAAGCTTTTGTTTGTTGTATTTGCAGTTGTAGAACAGACTGAGATGGAAAAGAAGAGAAATGATCCATCTTTGGACGGATAATATATTTGAGACTATTGGCCATGGGTTTAGCTATATTGTATTTGCAGTTGTAAACTCAATTATTGGGTTATTTTTATAACCCATTTAGTTTTTGTTTTACTTGGACTTCTTTCATGTCGGCCCATTATATAGCAAACAGAAACAAAACATAGGTTACTAGAACCTTTTTATATAGAGCGAACAGAATGCAAAGAAAACTAGAGAAAGAGCAAAAACGTGGGGACGTTAAGGAAATTTTTTTTTTTTTTTTGGCTTGGTGCTGAAATTGATGCTGAAAATGTGTGTGTGATTGAGGTGAGGTTGTGAACTTGGTGGTTGATTGGAGTTGATTTGGTTAGTAGATACATGAAAGAACCAAATCAATCACATTTTAAGGCAGGAAAGAGGATTTTAAGATATGTCAAACGAATTATCAATGATGACTAGTTTTACTTCTATTGCAATGATATGAAACTTGTTGATTATTTGGCTAGTGATTGGGGTAGAGATTTGGATGATAGGAAGAGCATTTTCGATTTTGCATCTTTGTTGGTAACCAAGGATTCAATTGGCCTTTCAAGAAGCAACTTAATATGACTTCATCAACTTGTGAAGTAGAGTATATGGTTGCAAATTCCACCAATTTTCATGCTATGTGATTGAGAACTATGTTGAACTATTTGAGGTTTGTGCAAGAAAGTCCTTCCAAGATTTTTGTAATCAACCGCTCGGATATTGCTTTAGCCAAAAACCAATACTTCATGATAAGAGCAAACACGTTAAAAACTTGTCATCATTTTTTAAGGAGTATATGGAGAAAAAAAGAAGTTGAATTAGTGTATTGCAAGTTTCAAAATTAAGTTGCGAATATTTTTACCAAGCCATTGAAGATTATGTGTTTAAGACGAGGAAGGTGATGTTGGGAAAGAGAAGTGATAATTGGATTCAGGGGGAGATATTGGATTGTAAAACCAATTATTAGGTTAGTTATGATTTGCTTTTGTAGTCCATTTAGTTTATGTTCTACTTGGGCTTTTTTTTTTTTTTTTTGTAGGCCTATTATATAGCATATAAAGAAACAAAACATAGGCTTTTATACAGGAAAACAGAATACAAAGAAAACTAGAGAGAGGGAGAGAAAAAACTTGGGGTTAAGGAAAAATGGGTTAAGCAAAAAAGGGAAACTTGGTGAGAAAAGATGCAAATTTTTTATTAGTATTTCCTATTCTATTAATATGAATATATTCTGATGCATATTAAAGTGAAGAAATTGTCATTTGAATGTGTAGTGCTTAACGTTGATTATGTGGGCATTTTAAAACTCGAGATTTGTTTATTGGAGGTAGATTTTTAGAGTGAGATTGGTGCTTAAAATGTTTGTGTGAGTGAGGTGAAAGTAGTGAACTTGGTGATTGATTAAAGTTTGCTTTAGTGGTCTCTCCTCCCAACAAAGCCAAAGTCTCTTAACTCTAATATTCATCAATGTCATTCTAATTAATAGTATATCCTATATGTAATACACAATATTTTTAAAAAAATATTAATCTTTTGCGCACATTTTATTTATTTATAAAGAGATATAAGGAAGGAATGAAATAATCGAACATTGGATTTACTTTTTATGAAGGGAAAGTAACCATTATTAAACTATGTCTTGATTATTGCACTTTTGTCCTATTTGACAAGGCAATAATTTATTGCTTTGATTGTAATAGCTCATTTATGATTTACTCATTAATTGAAAAACTTCATCTTTGAATTTATCCAATATTACCTACATACATGCATTGTAAAGGAGTACAAATATTATTTTAATTGATGATAATCGATTATAATTGATGATGAAGCAAATATTAATGTCGCACATCTTTATATACCAAATTGAGAAAATCTTAGAGTAAAGTCGAAATTTTTTATTTTTTTGTAAGATTAACGTAAATGCATATAATTAAACATAAATTTAATATATGTAAACATAATATATGTTAGAAGTAATGTAAACATATGAGAATAAATATAAAATTAATTTCGAGAGAAGTAAATACAAAAAAATTTTGTTACAATATGTATTTATATTTATTTTTATGTGTTTAAAATATTTCTAATATATTTTACGCATACTAACACTAAGGCTCCCTTTGGTTATTAAAAATAACTTCAAGAACTTAATTTTTGTTTTTTCTAATATCTGGTTAACATAAAATTACTTTTTGATCCACAATAAATTATGTTATTTTTCTAAAATTTGTCTTACATTTTTTAAAAGAGAAAATATTTTTCGAATAATAATTATCTATTTGTAAGATTATTTTACCAAGTTCGTAAATATAATTATACTCCAGTTAGACTTTTGATATGGTTTTTAAATTTTAATATAACCCTACTTAAAATATTATTATATTAATAAAAAATATTTTTTTAATTAGATTAATAATTGTAAATATTAAAGCATTAACATTAGAAATCTTTCAACATTTTAAGTTTAAATATTTTATTTTTATATTATTAATCTAAAATATTTTTAATATTTCAATAATAAATACTAAACTAATAAATAATTTATTTATTATTTTAATAATTAATAATTTACTTTAAGATATAATGTATTTATATTTTATTTACAAATATTTTTATATTAATATTTTATAATAATAAATAATACTTTGTTATAATTTTAATAATAAATACTTTCAATGTAAAATATAATAATTTTAATATTATAAATATTTAGATATTTTATATTTCAAAAATAGAATATTAATATATTATTAATTTATATATATTGAAATAGTAATATTACTTCATATTTTGAAAATATTAATATAAGTAATAATAAATAGTTTTCTTTAAAAAATTTAATATACAACATTTAAATATTAAATATTATTTATAAAATATAATTATTTTTAATTTTAATAAATTAATTAATAAATTATAAATAATTTTAATGCTTTATTAGTTATATTAATATCAATTGAAAAAAGAAAATATATTTTTCAAAAAATAACCAAATAATATAAAATTATACAAAAATTATTTTCAATGAATCAAATGAAACCTAAATTTAGGCTTAATTCATTTATATGTCCATAATCATGTATATTTATTTTCATATATATATATATATATATATATATTTCACTATTCAAACTCACTGTTATAATAAATAATCTCATAATTTCAACTATTTTTAATATTACTCAAACTAACCTTTCCATCAATCTAAATTACCCTATGGTCTTACGATTCATACCGGCAAAACAGCAGACGCGAACAAAGTCAACGTCTGACCACTTGCCCCCTTCTGGAAACACAACGTGTCTGCATCTGCATCCCAACATTGTAACCAGTTTGGTGTTGATCTAGGGCCTATAGATTCCCTTCTCTATGAGGCATTGGAGTTACTGAAGGTGTCAAGATCTATATTGAAGTGATCTCTTCTTCAACAAGCTTTTTATTGAAGGTGTTAATCTAGGGCCTATAGCAAAGGATGTTTGTTTCTAGAATTGGTTTCTTGACATTGTCTAATTTGGCTTCAAAGAACTGAATACATTGCAATGTTATAATAAGCAAAACATTGATTATTGAAGGATTCTGTAAATGAAAATTTAGCAAACAAACAACAGATTGGATCCAACTCGGTTACTAGCAGTTGTCTCGAGCCACTCCTAGCTCTGGGAAACTATTTAGCTTCAAAAAGAGTTGGCTTACCACTAGATCGATCCTAAGGGTGGCACTTTGAAGATCAATCTTTATGTTCTGCGAATGACAGTCTGAGCCTAAGAGGGGATTATCGAGTTAAAGTATTTCATGGCAAGGAGCGGCTTCGAATCCTGCTCCAGGGCTCCTGGGTGGAATGTTGCAGCCTTGGGATTGACTTCTTAGTCATGGCGGATTCTGCCATTGTTGTAGATTTTTTATTTTTAAAAGCTCATACTCCCATTACCATTAAGAAGGGACTTGACAAAATGTTAGTTAATATCAATCATTACTGCTAATATCATTAATGATTGATATTAGATAAGCAGAGAGCTAGGTTTACGTGCAGCCCAAGTTCTGTCTACTAGCCATGAAGGCAGAAAAACTAGTTCACGTTGGGCTTGATGTTTCTAGGAAAGCTGAAACATGTAGGGTTCTTTTCTTTCTTCCTCTTTTTGGTTTTTTAAACGTTGTAGTTACAGAAGTTAACAATAGGATGTAAAGATTTACCGGAACAGAAATCTAAACAAAATGAAATTGCAGTAGAAATTATTCAACTAACAAAATAAAACATCTCGTGCCAAAAATCAAATCAAAGAATCCTACTTTTTAATTTACAATCTTTGTTCTACAATTCAATCTAACTGGTAGAAATTGTAGAGTATCTTAATCTAATTCTAAAGAAAATAACAATAACAACGTTGGGCTTCACTGTATACTTTGTTTAACTTCCATGGAGCATCGGCATGAGCCATGACGTCGTGATCGATTGGCAGGGCCAAGATCTAGTGGCCAGGTCCTTGAGGACTAGGTCCCGAATCTAAGCGCTCGAGCCAGTATGACATCGTGAACTTTGCCTTCTGGTAGACCGACGAATATGTATCTAGGTGATTTGTCTTGGCAAAATCCTCCGGTAACACTCTGGTAGCTTCAACGTCGATATGGCTCAGCACTGCCACTGAGATGACAAAGATTATCAAAAGAGTACTAAATTTTCTGCTGTTCATCTTCCTCAGGAGTAATCTAAACGTGGGCAAAAGGCTGAATCTGTGAAAGTAATGGCAGGGAGGAGCTTTGGGTTTGTTGATGAATGTGAATGAAGAGATTTTAAGTGAATCAAGGTATATATAGAAAAAAAAAGTTTGAAGAGTCTGACTAGAGCAGCTGAAATGTGGAAAAAAGCCGATGAAAATGGCGGGCTCTCCAGGACTAATCGTGTTGACCAAGGACTTCGAGCTAAGTCAGAAAAACTAGGTCGTGGGGTTAACTGTTGCTGCAGGGAAGGGTGAAACATTGGTTTCATGGTTTTGAACGTGTCAATGGCTGCCATTGAATACTAAATTTACTGGTCCAACCCTTTGTTTCATCACTATTCAATAAGTGGTGGTGAAGGGTGTTTTTGTCATTTTCAAGGAGAAGTCAAGGTGAAATTCAAGATTAATTTGTAGGGGGTGATAAGATTGATTTTGATGAGATTTAAAAAGATAAAATAATGATTTAGTAAAGACAATTTTAATAAAATAATAAAAAAAATTAAAAAAAAAGATATATTTATAATTTTATCCCTCAATTTTCTTATCATTTGTTAAAAGATTCTACCTCAGTATGAAAGTTGGAAATATTGAATTTGACTAATGGGCATTTGATTTAGGTGGCTTGGCTTGTTGAAAAATGAAAACCGATACATTTGATAATGTATATGTGCTAGTGTTGAACATTTAGAGTATTTTTTTATATTTAATTTGACTTTTGAAATCTTCATCATTACCGTTTTGATCATGCAAGGGATGAATAAATCCCAAATCCATGTGTTAATTACATCTTGGGAGTACAAATTGAGATTACTTGTAGTTATGGACTAAGTAGAAGAGTTAATTAATTGTTGGGTCAAGTCTCTAAGGCAAATTAATTAGTTTTGAGATTGAGTCAAGTTTACCTACTCTCAAAAAATGACAATGAACAATTGCCAAGAAAATTAAAACACAAGGCACACATGATATTTATAGTGATTAAATATTAATGTAAGAATTATAATTAGTAGAATCAAATTATATGTGCCCAAAAACTCAAAAAACTCTTATTTAATAGTCTTTATATAAAATTTAATATTAACTCTACGTTTACAGAGGCAATTAACAATTAACGTTAAGATGATAATTGGGTTTCACACATCTTAACATAATTTTTTTTGATGTGTGATATTTCTTATTACTTGATATTTTGATTTGGTTTTATATATACATATAAACTTAACTTAGTTATAGTTCCTCTTAAGTCATAGCTCATGACACCATCACATGAACATAGTTGTTGAGATTATTTATAGTAGCAGTATACATACATTTCCCAACTTTTGGGCCAGTCTGCAAAAAGAAAAAAGAAAAAAATTCTAATTTATTTATTTGTTGATCAGATCCACCTAACCCCACATAAAATTCTATTTCAAAATATTGACTTAAGGTCAAAATAATTAATATCAACATTTTTTTCTATAACACATGAAGCATATGTTTCAGCCACCATACTGGGTATGCAGTTCATATGGGTGTGTTTGAATTAAGAAGATTGAAATTTTGAAATGAAATTATTTTAAAATATCAATTTGAAAATAGTAACATATACAATTATGATGGTGTTTGAATAGTTACATTTTTATTAGAATGAAACTTTGAATATTGAAATTTAAGAGATGAAAAATAATTATAGATATAAAGAACAATGACTTTAGAGATGGAAAAAGGAAAAAAAATATACATATATATATATATATATATATATATATATATATATATAAATTCAATATGGATGTCTAGATTTGTAGTTATATATTATCAGAGTAATAAAGAAAAAAAAATGTTGAAGAACGGTATTTTGACCATGACAAATTTTAAGTGTAAAATTGGTTATGTCAGTGGGATAAATTAAGGGAGTACTATATTATATTTTTATTTTATATGCACAAACACATCAAACGTGTTCATATATGGGTAATATGTTATAAACATACTAAAAGCTAAAAAAAAAAAATCAAGAAAGCTTCAAATCAAGAATTCAAAATATACATTAATCTTGAATGTATTGATTCAAACAATTATAATTTTACTTTTAAAATATAAAAGTTGTATAAACCTGAGATTCAAGTATCTATCAACCCCTACTTTCCTTCTTTCTTCATATCATACACTTCCATTATATATATATATATATATATATATATATATATATATAAAACGTATACTCAAACTTAACTTACAATATCAAACATCCTTTGCTACATATTTTCGGTCCTAGTAAGAGTTCCCAACATAAATTTGCTTCTCAATTCATGACTTATTAAAAGTAGCATTGAATTCTAAGTTAGAAATATAAATGTTTAAACAAATTTCTTACATGATAATAACATATTGATCGGCATACTTAGCTAGCCTCTTAAGTTTAACTGATCAAGTGGTTGGAGGGTACTTGAGATTAGGGTAAACTCGTGCCTTAACAAGAAAGAAAGAATAGGTGCAAAGGAGAATTGTTGCATGGATATGAGGTTGGAGTCTCATGTCATTGGTTGGTTTTAACTTTGACTCCATAAATACATGCATTCCCATGCAATAAATGCCCATTTACATGGTTTAAAATGTCAAATTTCCATTGTTTCATCTCTTTTTACTTTTTGCAAAATATTAATGAACATATTAGACTATGTTTTACGAAAAATTCTAACAATTAGAATTCGAAGATTTTAATCTTTAAACTTGGATTTAAATCTTGAAAAGAAAATAAGGCTATTTAAAACATCAACAAAAAAAAATAAAATAAAATCATCTCGAAAGCCACATGAAATTAAGATAGCACATATTAATGAATAAAGTATGAAAGATTCAAGAATAATAAGAGAAGATGGATTCTAAATTTAATTATCAAAGCTTAGTTGAGCAATTTAATAAAGATTCAAAGTATTTGTTGATTTTTACTTGGTAAAAGATTAGAGAGGTTTACTAGCAATTTAATTATCCAAATAAAAAAAAATTGAAATATCGGTAATATAATTACTTGTTCATTATCCAACATATAAAATAAAAGAATTTTTATTTATCAATTCACATTTTACACATAATTCTGTATGGCAGTCGGCAGAAGCTGCATTGTATATCTTAAACTTACCTGGAAAGAAGAAAATAAGCAAAAATAAAACAATAATAAATGATAACACCCAGTAAACTGGATTTTATTAAGACTTGAATTATCCTAGTGACCAGGTCCTCTAGGGCTAGGTCCAGAAGCCAACCGCTCGAGCCAGCACGACATTGTGAACTTGGCCTTCTCGTAGACCGACGAGTATGTCTCAAGGTGGTTTGCCTTAGCAAAATCCTCTGGTAACACTCTAGCCTCCGCTCCGACTTGGCACAAAATGGCCACTGTGACGACAAAAACGATCAGAAGGGTACTTACTTTTCTGCTGTTCATCTTCGAAAAAGATTATATTCTCGTCGCCCGAGGCCTGATATATGTATGAACGTTGTTGTTTTTGTATGAAGTGTGTGATGAAATATGGAAGCGAAATGGGGTATATATAGGAGAGGTAGTCGAGTTGGAGCCCAGCTAGTAAGATAGTTTGAATATATTAGTTAGGGTTTATGGCTAGGCTTACCAAGGATTTCGTGTTGACCAAGGAGTTTTGAACCAGTCATGCAGGCAGGAAAAAGAAAAAGTAACGTGAAAATGAGGAGGCTTGGGTTTTTGCTGGGAAAGGGAGTAGCAAGGTTGAGGATTTTGAATGTGTCAATGGCACGAGTTGTTTGAACACTTTAATTTACTGCATGTAGTGCCCTTTCCATGACATGGGTTATGGCAGAAAGTTGGTTTCTGTCAATTTTTGGATATAAAAGCAGGGTAATACTGAAAGATTAGATTAGAGTAGTTGATTTTAGGCCTTAACTTAAATGTTGTTACCCCTTAGTATAAGAGTAATTGATTTTGAACATTATTTCAATTAATCATATCTTTATTTTTAAAATATAAGAGATTTACAAATTTAAAATTTAAATTTCAAACTTCAATACTTACATTTTTCTTCCTCAAACCAAAGAATTCTATTTAGTTAAAGTCCAAAGTTTTGAATTAATTTTAATTTGACAAAGCAAGATCATTAATTACTTGTTAAATTTCGAGTTTCAATACTTATATTTCTTTCTTCGGATTAAAGACCTTTGTGAAAATAAAGTCCAAAGTTTTGAATTTTTTTTCTAATTTGACAGTAAGATTGTTAATTACTTGCTTCATTTTGAACGGAGTGATACGCAAGAAAAGAATGAAACTCTTGTCAAGAACGAAGCTACTGTGATGGAGCTTGATTTCTCGTCCAGTGACCTCAATACCCTTTGAATTTTTAGTCTTCTGGTAAAAGTTTTGACACGTTTCCTTTATTTTCTTTTGTTCTTGGTAAGCAATTTCGACAGTGTCTAAGACCCGCAATAGAACAGTGCCATGTCCATTCAAAGAAGGAATTCTGATGCCGCATTCCCACAATCTGCCAATGTTTAAATAACCTCTTTGATTTCTACACAGTTACCAAAATTTTCAGCTATTGACAGCGTTTTACAATGGGCAGTTCTGTGGTTAATTTACAAATCAACTTGGAATATTCTGGGTACGGCTCCAATCCTTCAGAAGAGACACTGAATCAGGGAACTGTGACTCAGTTGTTGCATGCCATCTGTAATTTGACAGAAAGGCAGCCTAGACATATTTGGCATTTCTGATGTTTGTCACATACAAGGTATCCTTGAATGAATAACATTAAAATGCCAAGGAAGTTGCCAGCAAGACTAATTGTACACTAACAAGCTATTGAATGCATAGTCCAAAACATGGGCCATTGCCGCAGGTGCACGTTAGATTACGTGTGCAACATGACAATGATCATCTAATGTAATACACAACAAAGTATGTACATAAGCATCCAAAAATTGCTATGGTTGATTGAGTTTAGACCGAAGATATTCGATGATCTGTTTGGAATCTAGCTTACCAAGTTCAAAGGTTGGAAGAAGGTTTGTTCTCAAACTAAAAGTTCCACCGATTCGGGTAACCGGATTAGAAACTTTAGAAGTCCTTTGCTCTTTGCCTCAATTCATTGAGCTCCATCTCAATTTCAGCATCTCGATACGGAAATGGCTTGTTTGTGCTGGTAGAAACAGTTCTTCCGGGTGGAAGCTCTCCTTTCTGTTAGTCAGAAGAACAGAAAACAAGAAATTAAAACATTTTAAAAGGATAAAATTCAAGAGACTGTTCCTTCCTATAGCTCCTTGGCTCACACTCGGAGAAGAACTTCAAGGTTTTGACCGAGGGTGTAATTTCTTTTCCTTCTCCTCAAGCTGCTATCATTCTCTAGTCTCTAGTTGCCAAAACAGACCAGGAATAGGAAAAACAAGTGCACAGCAGCAGAGCAATTCTGAATGTTCAGTCAATTCTGATTCTTTTTTTTTCCCCTGATCAGTCAATTCTGAATCTGATACTTCAACCAACAACCAGATAAAGCTGAACATATCCGTATCGTAATGTAATCTTAAAAGCCTAGTCTCAGAAATATATGAGAAAGACATAATCCCATCATACAGAATTCCATTTTTCATAAAACAAGAATGAGACGTACCTGTGAGCTACCAGAGAGTTCCTTTTTCAAGTTTGCAAGATCATCATCAACCGATGTGCTCTCAAGTAATGCAAACTGCAAATTCAAGTAATAGGTTTCTTCAAGAACTGAAAGGAGTAAATTTTTTAGAAAGAAACAATCGCATACAGAAGCAAAATCATTACATTATCATAGCAAAAGTGTCTTGCAAATGTGATTTGCAGTACAAAGTAGTCTTGTATTCTAAATATGAATTTTCATGTGGTGAGACAATCCAGAATATGACAAGCAACTTTCTGCTGAATAACTAACTAGAATTCTAGTAATTTTTATATTAAATTCACAAAATCTTTACTTATCCCTAATAGCGTGGCCGGCTTCTCACCACAACTAAAGAAAACAATGGCTACCATGTCAAATTAAATTTCCATTTATTTTGAGCAATCTTCAGGAAAACCTTTTTCATATTTCATATCCTTGGAGAGCCTCAAAGGAAATATTTCAGAAGGCAAGTCCCAGTTTCATGATTGAGTCATAGCATAAACCTACAGCTAAATTGACATTTCTAGCTACACCATCAACTATTTATTAACACTGTTACTTACGTAGCTACACCACTAAAAATGGTGCAAATTATCAGTTATTAAATATCAAATATCAATGATGGAAATTTGGCCATAGAAAGTTTAAATCAGATTTAGAGAAATAAAGATAAAGCAGTCACTACCTTCCCTTCAAGATCATCAGAGGTTAACTGCCCAAGAGCTTCTGCTTCAGACTCCATTGCCATAACTAAGAAGGAAAAAAGAAGAGACATAAGAGACGAGTGATCAAATCTAGTATTCTAGTTCTTATAGATAGATTATCAACCAAAAGAATGCAAGAGATAGTCAATCTTGAGTGATTAAGACTGCATTTAGGAGAAGTGCATGACAAGGATGATTTTAGGTACAATAAGATTGTTAATGGCACCTCACTTATTATGAATATTTAGTTCAGAAAATGATATAACAGCAGAATTCATAACTAAGAAGAGTGGGTAGGCCAAAAAGGACACATCTCCAAACTTTAGAACTCCTCACATCACTTGGAAAAAAAGATACATGTGAATTCTTAGCTTATTCACACCTTAACTTCCTACTGTGTCAGTATACTAAAAGAAATCACCCAATAATTTGATTGGATACATTTTTATGTTTAAGATAGATTCCATTTGAGAAATATAGCACAAATTATGTTGTTAGATGGTTATCGCAGGGCTAAAAAGCTTTATTATGTGCACTTTCCGTCATGCCAAAATCATAATGTCTAACCCAGAAGCAAGAATAAATGGGATGCTCACTTACAACAAAAAGCTTCCAACCTATGATTAACTCACCTTTCTCTTCCATTTTCTCAAAAGCTGCTAAAGCACTGCTAGTGTTGACATTTCCCACCATCTCATTAACTTTTGTTGCAGTTCTGAAACAGCATCAAAGTGATCATGCCAGAAAGTCCAATGAGATAAAACACAGAGAAAAGGTAGCATTGGGAATAGTATAGACCACCTTGCAGACTGTGCACGAGCTTTCAAAGTGTCTTTCTTTGACTTTGCCTCTTGTATCTTGCTTTCCAAAAGCTACACAAAATGAAATTCAGGGACTCAACTGTAACAAATCAATCAATGCTTATGTAATAACAAGATAAAATATATATATATATATATATATATATATATATGATGTAGATAGTTTTCTTATTACATCTATTATTTATTTAGTAAGTGGCTCATTAATCTTTTTCATCAAAACCATCTGCCAAGGATGTCATTACTGAAAATTATTTATTTCAGTCAAAATTTTAAGGCAAAATTATAAGTCTTAGCCTGAGAATTTATATACTAGGCTTCGTAATTCATTTATTTCGATATTTTACCCATAATTTATCCAAAATTACTCTTCGCTGTTGTGAGGAGGCACTCAATTCAAAGCAAAATGTTGTGACAAGAATTTTGGAAAAATAACATTATAATAGGATTAAACATTACATTTGGGAACCTAGTCCAACATTCATCCAGTTATTGAGAAAATAAAGTTTTGAAGAGCATGAAAGCAGAGCAATAGATGCTCAAAATCCACTATCTCATAAATTTTCAGTGAATTTTCCTCCTCAATTTGCCAAGATCATTAGCATAAGAAGTTTTTACTTAGTTGAGACACAGTACTAAGGCATCTGACTGGTAAGAGGCAACTTTCAGAAATAACAATCTTTTCTTTCATTCAGAAACCTTTGGCCCCTAACTGCTTTGACACTCACTCTGGTTTATCTTTCCAAGACTAGGTACATTCTCCTTTTCATCACTTTCAAATCATTAGTGCGAACCCAGAATCACCTAGTGCATGTTATTAACCCATTACACTTAAAATATTTCTCATTCTACCAGAGTACTTTAACTGGCACATTTATTCACTCATCTTCAGGTTTTTTCTTAATTCCTTAAGGTTACTCCTTTCCTCTGTGACAGTACTTCACAAACATTTCACAAAATGAAGAGCAAATTATACGTACCAACTATAAGGTTTGAGTGAAAGTCACTTCTAATCCCATAATCTTAGAAGTTGCACCTAACAATCTGGTTAATAATGGCAACAATTGAGGGTTTATGCTGTTAAAGTTTTAAATGAATTGACAGGGTATAAAAGATTTCCGCCAAAATATGCACGGAAACAAGTAATCTCTGTAAAACCAAGTATGAAAACAAACAACCTACAAATTATAGTAAAAGGCTATAAGGCCATACGCCAAAATAGCAAGTATAATTTGTCAGCTACTTGACATCCTGCAAATTCCCAACAATTTGCTGACATTAAGCATCATTGAAAATTCAGCCACTTGACAAATCAGCTAAAACAGCTCCATATTTTTTCGGTTAGATATTGTTATCTCCAGCTAATGGATCATATATAGCAAGATAGTAATTCAGTTCTCTCTCCTAACTTATTCCTAGTTCTTATTTAACCTATAATTTATAACACCAAGATCAATAAGATAATATTACAAAATTCTTTCCTTTCTATTCCTCATAGCCTCTTTGTTTAAGACAGATCTTTAACCTTTAGATTTTAAAGTCCCCTACACCAAGACATAATAATCATTTATCTGAATTCATGACAAACATTTAAAAAAAAATGCATGCCAGACCTAAGGCAATTTATGACATATTCTCAACAAAAAGGCCAAATTATCTAAATGAATAATATTTAAATGGAATTAATAGTAGTAAAGATAAGTAGAAACATACCCGTGTGTTAGAGACAAGATTCTCAACAACACTTTTCTGTTGATCAAGTTGAGCTTTCAATGAACTAGCATTATCCTGCAACAAAAAGCAAAAAAGAAGGTTCATCAATTATTCAATCAGAAAAAAAGCTATCCACTTTTTTGGAACACGAATTGAAGTAACAGATTCCAAAACCAGAAAGAAACCGTTTTTAGTCCCTAGAAAATTCTCTGACTCAATTACACAGTCTAAGCTATTCAATCAGGTTATTATGCCCACTGGTGTTTTTGTAACTTTGTGTTGTTGGAACAAGCCTACTATGGAATGCCATGAATCTCATTTGGCATATAATTTTATAGGGTTTTTAGTTTATGTTTCATGGGTTTTATATAGCTACACATGATTGTAGTTCTTATAATTAATGCACAAAGAAACTAGAGATCAGAAGGAACAAAGAAATTTGGGACAAACAGAGGAAATGGGGAGGAGACATAGAAAAACCAACTCCAATTCCAAAAACTCAATAACAAACTTTGAATACCAAATACAAAGCTAACGGAAATTGAAATAACATAAAATACTCGTCTACACCTTAAACCTTAAATAAATGCAAAATACCAAATTTAACCCTAAAATATCCTAAAAACTAGAAATAACAATTAGACACATAAAAATATGACAGCAATTGAAAATGTTATAAATGCATTTAATTCTTCAATCAGCCTCTTTTGTTCACCCACCATCAACTCATCTTCTCTTCTTTTTATTCTTATGCTTTCCCCACATAAATTCAGCATCCTTTTGTAATCCTCCTCTACATTTCTGTTGACCAAAAATACTAGAACCAAAAGCCCAAGACCAATATTATAAATTTGGTCTGTCTTTCTTCGTTGCAACCCCAAATCAAACCTTCTCCTTACATTGAAATAGTAAGCTCTAAAAATACAATCACACCAATTATAGGAATAAACTATGCTAAGTTTGTTAATCTAACTTTCTAGTTTCCCCAAGCCCTTCAAGACACAAATAGTTCAAGAAAAGCAGATTAGGAAATTCTACGACTTGCAAATCAAAATTTAGGTGTTCTATCATCTTAATAAAAAAATCAAACATGCAGAAGAAAAACTTCATGAATGTTCTTTACAAATTTCAAGCAGAAAGAAATTGTAGATATTGAATGATTTCATATAAAATGCTCAGAAAAACTCTTTCTAGCAAAATGAAATCTTACAGCATAAGATTTACGCCTCTTGAGAGCTTCACGTGCAAGATCCTCTTCTCCTTTCTGAAGAGCCAACTGTGCTTTACGGTACCTATATGAAATCAAAACTTAATAGGTATATTTAAACACCAGAATACTCTGCAGACTAAAGAAAAAAATCCTTAATCAGTTACCAATCTTCAGAAGCCTGTTGTGCAGCTTTGTACCTATTTTCCAACCGCTTTTGAGAAGCTAATACCTTCAAACAAGAAAAAGGTCACATGTGCATACGTAAAAAGTAGTGTAAGAATATATACTTCTAAGACCATCTAGGAATCTATACTTGAGCATAAGCAATGCAATCAAAAATAAAAGAGAATAAAATATAGCAAAACAATGAAAAGTAAGGCGATAAAAAGGAAGTTAAAAAAAAAAAGGAGCCAAAAGAAAGAAACAGAAGATATAAAAATTATGAGGCTTACTTGTGCTGTGGCCTGTCTCATCTTCACCAAGTCATCATTCATTTCAAGAACAGCTTGATCTAAGATTTTCTCAGGGTCTTCAAAGGAACTTAAGAGTGCATTTGCATATGACTATCATTATCAGTGAATTGAGTCAAGTTATTGAGATAACACATCAAGAGTTGGAATAAGAAGCCATAGTATCATTATATGATGTATATAAACAATTTCTAAAGTCTGACCTTAACAACTCTAGCAAACCGATCGAAAAGGTTCATGCGCGTACCAAGGGCACCTCCACCTTGTCCATGACAACGAGATCTCCCTGGAAGGGTCCTTATGCTTGTAATTTTTAGGGCAGCCACTGTTTGAGAAAAGAAAAAATGAAAATTTATTAAATTTATAATTTGAATCTACTTTAGATGCTAGTGTTTAGCTCTTTTAGATGATGTTAGATGGTATTTTGAATTTGGTATTGTCATGTACTAGAATGAGGAAATGTCCTTTTTCATGGGAGTTTCAATCTTTCGTATTACTTTCTAATCATCAACTAGAATGCAGATAGTATAGTCAAACAATTGAAAAATGAGATGAAAGTTAAACCAGAGAAAATGGAATTGAAGCAAATGAGTTGACAAGATTGTGGCTCACATGACAAGCAATTCAGAATTTCTTAATAATAAAAAATTAAAATAATAATTAAAAAAAAAACCCAGTTCACCATCAAACTTTTATATACCATTGAATTGGTTTAACTTTTTTGACACTTAAATCATACAAATGCTGTTATCTACAAAGGAAAACATTTATGCTATAATAATTTAATGTCTTTAAGAACCCATTTGATTCACCGCTTAACTAAGCTTTACAGCTTTAACAAAAGCATCAACCAAATGACACAAATAAACTAGTAGCTTATTGGACAATGAAATGCCATCATCCATACAACCAACTGAGCTTGAAGAAAATAATGTGTTTCACAAAGACACAATAGCTCTAGATTTACGATGAATACCAGAGCTTTTTCTAAAGAAAACAATCATAAATTTGATATATCCCAAAACAAACACAACCAACTCAAAAGCAAGGAAAAAGAATGAGAAAATTTTCATTCACAGCCTTAATAAGAAAAATAAAAAATGCCCATTAAAATTGAAAGTAAGAAAAAGCCAAAGAAAGGGTACCTCCGCCACTGAAGAAGGAAGAGGTGAGCGGCTTCTTAACTAAACAGAGACTACTACTACCACTGGAGCTTGAAGAAGAAGCAGTGGGTTTCAAAGGGAGGGTCAATCCTGTAATTATGTTAGATTTGACGGCCATTTGAGGATCAATGGGAAGAACAATTTTGAGGATAGAAAGAAGGAGATGATGATTTCACTCTCCTCGCGAATGGTCGATTTTAGTTTTTAGATTTTTCTTTTCTTTTGATTCGTGTGATCGATTTTGATTTTGTCCGGTTGCTGCCGAAAAAGATAAACCGGAATGGATCGACCTTTTTATATAATCCGGTTCTTGTCGGTTTGGTTCATTATTTTTTTAAATAAATAAAATTAGATTTTTCTTAAAAGATATAAAGAAAAAAAAAGGTTAATTGAAACTTTAGACTAATTTTTTTTAAAAAAATATAATAATTATTAAATCAAATCCTAAACGTTAAGATCATTGTAATTTTGCAATAAGGTGTCATTTGATAAATTGAAAATTTTAATACTAATTTGAATTTGTAAGTGCTAAATTAGTATTAAAAATATTGATAGGTATATTATTAAAATTTTATGTTATGTAGATTTTTTATTGAATTTTCATTCAAAATGATTTTATGAATTTTTTAAAATAAATAAATAAATAACATATAATTAAAAAATAAAATATAAATTTAACTAATTTATAGGATCTGTGTTGTATAAGAATTAATTTTATTAAGCTTAGAAATATTTTTAAGTCACTTAATTATCAAATCCATGACCGTTTAAAGATCTAGATTTTTGATTGCTCATAGTAAATCATTAACATAATTGAGTCACGTGCTTACTTAAAGATTTCAATCTATATAACTTAACATTGAGACAACAAATAAATTTAAAAGATAGATACAAATTTTACCGTTACTACTATTTTTAATCTCGTTAAAATCAACCATATCATTTATCTAAATTGAATTTATTAATGCTCTTCCTGCCAATGATCCACGAAGTTTCATGCAACAGGCAAGTATTCACTGTGCTTAATGCATTCATTATGTGATGGAGCTTGTTACTAGTTGGGTTTCCATGATCTTGAGCTTGAAATTCTTGATCTTGAACTCCTGGCTTTGCAAGAGAATTACTCTCCCTACAAATGTTAATAAAATTCACTTTGCCAATATCACTTCTTAATATCAATTCCATTAACTTTCATTCCTTCCAAGGCCTCACAAATACACATTTTTATGTAATTTCCTACATCTATGTTCTACCTTATTCTTCAAGTTACTCTCCTAAACCATAGCTTTGGATGGGAAAAAAAAAATTAAAGTATATTGCGCTAGTTTCCTAGAGCTTTTTATCATCTATATAATGTAAACCTTTATAAAATATCATTTTATTTGAGTTTTTATCTCAATAAATTAAGTAAGCAAAACCTTTAGAAAATATATTTATTTTTTTTTTTGTTTCGTTAGGTTTGTTTATGTTTGACTTTTTAGAACAAAGAACTTGAATTTTAATTATTATTTTTAAAAAATTCATAAAATTCTAAAAATTCGATTTTTAAATTTGGTGATCATCCAAGTTTTTTTTTTAAAAAAAAAAAATCAATATTTGATTTTAAAAAATAATGGTTAAATTTGAATGTACAAAAAAAAAGTAAAACATAGACAAAAGAGAGTTTATAATATCAAATGTGGGGTGTAAAAGACATAAATATTCAAAACTCATGTATCATATAAAATTTATTTTGTACAATAAAAGTTTTTGGTCCCATTGAAGAGGGAATGCTAGTGCTCCGACATGCAAAATTTTCACCTCTTAAATATGAGAATATGAATTCATGGCCAAAAAAATAAAATGTGAGAATATGAATACTTGAACAAATACACAAGCTTACCAGAGATTTTTTTTTTTTTTTGATTTCAGTATAAAGATATCATTTACAATTATCTTTATGCATTTTCATTATTTGGAAGACATAAAATTTTGCACACTATATATATAGATCTTCAGTTCTAGCAGTAATTGTTGCCAAACCCCATAAACTTCCATTGATTTTTCTTTTGTTCTACTTTAATCTAAAGAACTTGTTTTTCAGGGTTTGACAACATTCGAAAGATTGTTAACTATTTAGATCAAGAATTATCAAGAAACATTTTCAGTATTGAATTGCTTTGGCAAAAGGACAAGAGAAGATCAGATCATAACACATGGTTTCTGATTCCGCCATGAGTTTGGCATCGAAAATCCTTTCATTCCTCAAGAAGATACGTCAAAGCTGCAAGCTTAAGTACTACCATTACCATCGCCTCGTGGATCAGTCTGACGATGGCCTCGCCAAAACCACTGACAAAGCTCCAAGAATTTACGTCTCAGTCTACGTTGGCAAAGAGGCTAAGAGGTACGATGTTCCGCTCATGTATCTTTCGCTTCCAAGGTTCCAGCAAATGGTGATTCGATCACAACGACACAATCTTGACATCAATCTTGATAGGCCCATCTTGGTCGATTGCACCCCCGAGGTCTTCGAATTATTGTTGGAGCTTTGGAGCCTTAAATGGGATTTCTCCGAAGGACAATTTTTCATCTTCTTGAAGAAATTCGAGAAATGGAATCGTTCCAGACATGAATACTTGACTGTTGATCATACAGCCACAAGAAGTAGCGAAAGAAGTCTTTCTTTTTCTTGTCAATTCAAGTATGTTCAATTTGCAGAATCTTAGGGTCATTCACTTGATTTCTTATTCGGTTTACTAGATTCGTTGAAGAACATGAATGAATATTCTTGATTTACTAGATTCATTTCCAAACTTATCCATGTTGCTTTTCTGCTGAGATCAGTAGGAAACAGATGAAGGTATAGCAAGGCACTAACTTGTTTCGTTTCAACTTCACATTTCCCAAGCATTTCTTAGTGTGGCTTGGATAGCCATGCTAGACAGATGCCTACCGGAAACAGGCTGCTATCTTGGGGTAAGCATGTTCAATGTGAGTGCACATACTCTAATCAGGAGCAGGAAACTAGGGACAATTTTTTTTTTCCTTTGATTTTTCCGAGAATATTTGGGACTAAATGCTGCAAGCTTATGATACTTAGACAGAAGTTGTAGTTTTTACTGCTTTTTTGAGTAATTGATCAGTTGCTTATGTTATATAAAACTTAGTCTTATACTCTTTTATATCTTTTTATACGATTTATTTTTTAATCAAATCGTTAAACTTTAATTTATATAATTTACTTCTATATCAAAATAAAAACTTTGTTGATGATGAAGATGATTCATATGCTGAAGCTAGTGGATGCTAAAACTAGCATCCATATGCTAAACAGAAGTAAACAAGTCCACATACTTATAAACAATAATTAAATGGGACAACAAAATAGAAACAAGAACTGACCATTGTTTTGTTTGACATATGAGGTTACTTTGCAGATGCAGACTGTTTGGAGAAATCTTTAAAAAAAAAAGAAAAAAAGAAGAAGCATTCTGAAAAGAAGCAGACCTCATTTATCTCTCTCTATCAATAAAATTACACATTTCTCTCCCAAAGATAACTTCATCAAGAAATTAAACCAAGAAAAAAACAAATGTAAAGGGGCGTTAAGAGACAAAACTCACAATGGGTCAATTGTTCTTAATCTTGGTCTGCAGAATCCGCACTTTGCTTTTGCTTTCTGGAATTTTTCTTTTCTTTCTACTACTTTGATTATGGACTATGGTATTTGAATAAAAGAATTTATTTCTATCTATAAAGAGTTCAACAGTAACTTCTGCTTTTCTTTCTTGGACGTATAATTGCAAGAGATTTTAGGCTTTGTAATTGGGCTGTGGGCTAAATAGGTCCATCCAAAAATTCAGATCGATAACAGAAGACTTAAAACCCAAATTTTGGGTGTCTAGTTTGTACCCTGTTTAATTTAGGTGTGGCAGCTTAATTTATGTAAAAATTCAGGTATTTATTATTTGAATTCGATTATATTTCGATAATTTATTTATAGACGGCTAAATACAATTTTTGTTTAAGAAAATTTTTTATTTTTTTATGTTTAATTGTTTATAGATAACCGGTGTGCATTTAGTGATATATTATTATTGGGTCGGATTTAATTTTAAATTAAACATTCATCAAATAAAATAGTATTTATTTAATTTATAAAGTATATCATTAGTCAATGGATTTTTTTATTTTTCAAATAGTAACTATAGGATTTTAAATAATTTTGATTAGATAAAATAAACAAATACCTCATGTGTTGTCATATATATACTTGAGCTTTTCATAAGATTGACATGCCTTCTATTAATTATGGAAAATATTAACAATCATTTTAAATTTAAATTGGAAAATATAATGTTATATTGTATGTTAATATGGGATAATTAAAAGGACTAAGATAAACTTACAAGGATGAAAAATCTTGTATATATTTCCAATAACATATAATATTTTAACTTGATGGGAATCTTATATTTGATATAGTAACAAGAAGAGTCCATTATAATAATTTCTTTAGTAGCCCACAATAGACTTTGTTTATATATATATATATATATAAGATCACAAATTGGAAATAGAAGGAAGGGAATATAAGTACTAAGATTTATATCTCAATTTTATTAAAAATTATCTTTTAAATGGATTGTATGAATCAATTACATTAAACTTAAGATTCAATAATTCTCTGCTCCCATAAATAAGGCAACTGAATTTAGCTAGATTTATTCGTTTCAACCTTCTTCACTTGAAAAAAAAATGATATATTTTTTTCTCTAATGACTACTAAAAAATATCATCAAGATGATATTTTGAAGTTTCTTGTGCCTTGTTGGATCTTGACATTTAATTTCGGAGGACTAATTACTATTATATTTTATTCTTTTTATAAAATATATTGTAACATATATATATATATATATATATATATATATATGTGGATGTGTATGTGTATGTGTATGTATGCGTGCAAATAATATACTAATAATAAAAATGAATATTAATAAAAAAATAAATCAAACTCATAAAATGAATAAAAAATTTACTATGACTTAACTTTTTAAAAAAGTGATCTTAATCTAATTTTTCTATTGAAAAAAGATTGTGTGACAACATCAAATAGAGATTTAGAGTAGAACAAAGAATTTATATGAAGAGAAAAAATTATAATAAGTTATAAAGATCAGAAGAAAAGTTTAATTTCCTCTACTCCCATTGGACTTTGAACTCCCCTCTATAAAGTAAAAAAAATAAAAATTGGTATTTGATTAAAAAATTGAAGTGTTTTGAAAGCTAAAAAATTAAATAATTCTTAATGCCCATAAATAAATCAATTGAATTTAGCTAAATTTATTCTTCTTAACCTTCTTCACTTGAAAAAGAAAGAATAAACAACTACTATAGTTTATTTTTTCTCTAATGACTCATCAAGATGATATTTTGAGCTCCATATGAGTCACATCATATGCATTCAAGTACGCATCGTTTTAATGGGGTTAAGGGTGTCGTGACTTGTTTGTCATTCAATAACATCGCCATCATCTTCTTCGAAAGACTTGTATGTTGTCATTGTTTTAAAAAACTGTATGAATCAATTGTGCTAAGAAGACTCCGTCTCTGTTCATGTGAGTCGCATTATACTTATCGTTTTTATGGGGTTAAACATGCCGTGGCTTGTTTGCCATCGGTAACATCATCATCACCTTCTTTAAAAGACTTGAATGTATGAATTAGTTGCGCTAAACTTAAGATTCAATAATTCTTAATCCCTTGAATAAGTCAATTGAATTTAGCTAAATTTATTCTTCTCAACCTTCTTCAATTGAAAAGGAAAGAATAAATAACTGCTATTGTTTATTTTGCTCGGCTTTGATATTTGTTATTGTCAAATAGAATGATGATGTATTGCTGATATATTCGCTTCGATTTTCATGTCACGTATTATCAGAGATTCTGTAAGAAAAAGAATGATCAGAGGGACGCAGGGTTCTCCATGCGTAAGCACTCCGATACTTAAGTCAGAAGAAAATTTTGACAGAATTTTTGTAGAGAAAATAGAGATTTAGGTTTTTGAGTCATAATTGACCCCTATTTATAAGTATTTGTTTTGTCAGTAATTACGTATGTATTCTTGGATTAAATATTTTTTTTTGTCTTATTTATATTTCCCATTATATTGTTTTTAAGACGGTAAATTCGATCTTTCACATGTTTTTTTCGTGCGTCACGGGACGCATTCTTTGTGCGCTACATGATGCATTTTATTATTTTTATTTTATTTTATTATTCTTTTTATCCTGCACAACAATATTAATCTAATAATTTTTTCATGCCAAAAAAAATAGTATTAAAGAACTCATGTACCTTGATCAAAGTAGTTAAATAAATCGTGAAACATGTACTCTGGGACTGCCTAGCTGCCCATTAGTGCTTGATTTGAAATTTTGTTGAATATTATTTACCTCTTGATATTGTTGGAATAAAGTTTTCAATTGATCGCCAAATTTACTCTATCCACAAAAACATTTATCACGTCAATTTGGATAACAATAAATAAAAAACTGTTAATGTCGCCTTCGTTTAGCTTAGCTTATTTAAGGAAAAATAAAGAATTTGTCCTCCCTGCTTTTATTAGCCTGTTTTTAGTTGTTAGGCAGCAGGTAGTAGCTAGCATGCGCTATCAGCTTTTACTTTGAGTTCAAATTCAAGTTCAGTTCTATCCATAAATATGTTCTAGTATTAAATAATTAATTTTTATTTATTTTTAATTTAAAAATGTTAATATAAAAATAATTTTCTAATATAATAAAATGAATTTAAAATTTTTTTGAAGAACGAGTCAAAATATATTCTTAAAAATAAATTTAAAATATAGAATTTCCTAAGAGAATATCCAATCATTTCATATATAAATAGAAAATGTAAAGCTTTGCAAGGAAACGAACCCACCTATCCACCTGATTGGTAAATTATTTTATGTACGTGCATCTCCTTGTCAAGTATTATGCATGATATAAACATAATTCAATGCTTTTACAAGGAAATGCACCCACTTTATCAGTGATGGGTTTTAACATTTAATTTAGGGGGTAATTAATAATGATTTTGTTGGGCATGATAAAAAAATAATAAAAATACGTCACGTGATATATTTAGAATGCACCACGTGGTGCACGAAGAAAATATATGAGAAATAATATAAACACTGAGTAAGATAAAATGGTAAAAATATAATTAGTAACAGAGTAAATCTCTATAAATAGGGGTCAGATACGATTTTTTAACCTAATTCGAAATTTTCCTATTAAAACTCTACTTAATTTTCTGGCTAACTTAAGTATCGAAGTGCTTACGCAGAGAAGAACCTCTGCGTCCCTTTGATTATTATTTTTCTTATAAAGTTTTCGGTAATACGTGTTACAAAAATCAAGACGATGACATAAACAATTCGTAATTATTGTAACTGAACAACAACATATATATATTATACTTTATCGTTTTTCCTAAATTTTATTCTATTATATATATACATACAAAAAAATATTAATAAAATGTAACCAAATTCATATACAATAACATTAAACTTTTCTTTTGCCTATCTAATGAAATTAAATTATTGTTTAGAAAAAAACTATAAAGATTGTATTAACCAATTAACTTTAAAGAATGCCCTAAGACACTTTCCAAAAAAAAAGTCAAAGAAATGAAAAAGTCATGGAAATATATCAACAACTGACAACTTGGGATCCTTGAGGCCTATATATATAATGCACTATTTCCAAAGACGCAGATATATACGAGTTAGTTGAGTGTATTAAGATAATGGGGCCAAAATGGTTATGGGTAATGATGAGCACTGTGTTGGTTTTAGAAGCATGGTTGAGTAATGGGTGTTGGGAGCATGAGAGACTTGCTCTCTTACACCTCAAGCATTTCTTCCCTATTGATCCTCTCTATTCACCCAACTGGACAGAGGAAGAGGGTTCAGACTGTTGTCAATGGAAATTGGTGACGTGCAACACCATCACTAGACGAGTGACTACACTCTTTCTAAATTTCACACACTCGATAGGAAATTATCGGTATCTCAATACCTCTCTGTTTCTTCCTTTTCAAAAACTGAGAAGGCTTTATCTCTCTCGAAATCAACTAGTTGGCTGCGTTGAGAATGAAGGTTAAACCCTCTTTGGAAGACTCACTACTCACTGACTTCTTTTAAATGCATACATTTAAAGACCCTCTTTCCCTTGCAGGTTTTGGAAAGCTATCCAAGTTGAGACATCTACAGATTCTTGACTTGAGTTACAATGCCTTCAACGATAGCACTTTATCATCGTTGAGTCAAATTTCCACTCTCGAGTCTCTGAATTTATCAAGAAGTTATAAATTTACAGGATCAAACGATATTAATGGTAAAGTGATTTAATAATTTGTTATGTCTAATTCTAATGTAATCGTCATATATAACAATAAATAAATAATTAATAGGGATCATAAACATTATTGATTAATCCTTGGATAAAATCTGAATTTTTAAAAAGCTTAAATATCCTTTTTGTTTTTATAATGTTCTTTATTATCGGATGTTAACGTGATTCTTATTTTAATTAATTTTTTCTAAATCTCTATTTAACATGCTAATATTTTTTCTTCTAGACTTTTTTCATATCTATAAAATGACTTTTGTTGATAAGCATCAACTTAAATGATTATGATCTTATCTTCAAAGTGTGAAAGTTTTGTAAATAAAAAGTTTAAGTCTCAAAATTTGTTTTCCCGAATCTCTTACGCTTAACAAAAAAAATTTTAGAAAAACATTTATTAAAATTGTTTTATTAATTACTTTTTGCAGATTTTAAGTGGCTTTTAAGATTGAATAATTTGGAAACTCTTGATCTAAGTCATAACTATTTGAAGAACAACGTCTTGTTACATCTGGACCGCTTTTCATCCCTAAGAACTTTGATTCTTTCAAACAATCACTTAGAAGGAAGAGTTGATATTCAAGGTAAGATGTATTTATATTTCATTGATAGCCACTTAATTATGTTACTAGTAGATTTTCAACAAGATGTTCTCATGTTTTCAAACATAAGAAAAAAAATTTTACATTTTTTTTGGTATTATTTAAGCATAAATTATGCCAATTTTCTGCAGGTAATGGAAGACAACTGAGACTAATCAACTTAGAAGTACTTGATTTGAGTTACAATTTCTTCAATAGTAGTATATTGGCAAGCCTTAGTGGGTTTTCAAATCTGAAGTCTTTGGATATAAGTAACAATCAACTGAAGGGATCAATAGATATTAAAGGTGAAGCTAACTTCTGTAAGTACATCAAAGCAATTAGCTAAATACTCTCATGTAGTTTATGTGCATTATAATTAATTAACTTTATTCGTGAAATTGTCTCCAAATTTTTATGCTTCGAGCTAAAATTAAGCCAATTTTTTTTGCAGGCAATGGAAGACAACCGAGGCTGATTAATTTAAAAGTACTTGATTTAAGTCAAAATCTCCTCAATAACAGTATATTGGCATATCTTAGTGGGTTTTCAAATCTGAAGTCTTTGGATATAAGTTTCAATCAACTGAAGGGATCAATAGATATTAAAGGTAGAACTAACTTCTACATAATAACTAGAAAGCAATTAATTTTTTGTGCATTATAATTAATTAACTTTATTTTGAAACTGTTTCCAGAATTTTGTTCTTTGAACCAGTTAGAGACTCTAGACATGAGCTTCAATGAGGTGAACCAATTTGTGACCTCTAAAGGTACGAATTAGAGTAAATGAGACTTATATTTTTATTTTTAAAATAAAAAAATATTAATTGATTAAACACCATGTTGTGATAGTCTTATTTTGAGTTAAAGATGTTTCAAGTTGAAGTCATTTTAATTTAAATATTTTTTATTTAAATTATTTTTTATTTTATGTGTAATGGACGTTTTTTATTTTAAAAAAAGAATATAAATATTAATGCTCAAATTTTAAATTTACAGAACTTTTACATTTTAAAAGTATACATAACTATTCAAGTAAGTGTCCAAGATCAATTATTTTAAGTCGAACAATTTTAGAATAAATTTAATGACTTTTAAATATATATATTGTTGAATTCAGATGAATAACTCGAGTTAGATTTTATCAATCTTAATTATAAATTCTAAAGTTACTTTTTTTTTTCCAAAGTAGGCATAATTACGATATTAATTTTTTAATGTCATCTAATTTTATGTTAATTTATTAAATTTGTTTATTGATGATTTCTTGTGAACGATTAATTGATTGTTCTTATGGTTTCATCAAAACAAATTACATCCACTAATCCATCCTCGTACACCAAAATGTGTAGTCAAACTACAAATGCTAAGTATACCTTGTTCTCTCTTTTTCCTTGCAGAAAATAGATGCTTGAGGAAGTTAAAAGTTCTTTATCTCGATGGTGTCTTTACCAATTTCAAACAAAGCTTCTCTCTTGTATCACTCTTAGAGTCATTTTCGTCTGTCAAGACTCTTTCTTTAAGAAGCAACTCTAATTTTAACAAAACAATAGTTACTCAAGGTGAGTTATGGATGTGATTTTAAATAAAGCTATTAAATCAATTATTTAAAAATTGCGATATTTATTTTTAAAATCATATTGTAATCTTAAAGATTATTTGATTACAACAGTATTATAATCTTTTAAAATACGTTTGATTAAATATTACAAAATAGTATAGTAACACAGTTTATACATGCTCATTTATATGATGCATTAGGTATAGAATTAATAAAATAATCATGTACATCTGCATGTACTTACTGTACATATATTTCTTGTTCTACATGATGTGAGTGTTTCTTAACCTTTTTGACGTGAATTGTACACAACAGAGTTGCATGTGTTCAGCAATGTGGAGGACCTAATCATGGATGATACTACTTTGGACATCAAATTTTTACAAGGCATTGACATCTTGCCATCTCTCAAAACCTTGTCTTTGTCTAACTGTAGTTTGGTTGGCGCTTTACCTGATCAAGGTACACAATAAAATATTTCGATCAATCTTTACTTTATTAGTTTTATTTATTTGTAAAATATATAACTATACGTTAAAAAGCAAATAAAACAATGAATATTCACGTGTAATGCATGTATATCTTATAATCATTGATAAATATAAAATCACGAATGCAAAAAAAATAAAAAACCTTTAAAAATGAAGAAAATGTTCATTGTTGTTTAGTATATTTCCCAATTTCATAGTATTTTTTTTAATAAGATTATCTAATTTATAAGAAGTTGAAAAATACACAATTGTATTTTTAATTAGTTATTATTTAAAAATAAAATAATTCAGATGAAACTCATGTAACAACAATCACTTGCTACGTGAAAAGAATCAAAATTTATTAAGAAAAGAAAAGAAAAGAAAAAGAACCAAAATTAAACTTAGAATTTCTTTTACGATTTTGTTCTTTCTTTTGCAGGTTGGTGCTACCTAAAAGGTCTTGAAGAATTGCGTCTTAGTGGAAACAGTTTACGGGGTACGATTTCTTCATGTTTGGGTAACTTGACATTTCTTCACTATTTGGATATCTCTGACAATGAGTTCACAGGAAATGTTGCCTCCACTGCCCTCACAAACCTCACAATGCTTCAATTCCTCAACCTTTCGAATAACCAATTTCAAGTTCCATGGTCTTTCAAATCATTCGCAAACCACTCAAACCTTAAATTCTTTTCAAGCGATGGAAACGAGTTAGTAGCAGAACCAATAAGTTTCCAAACTTGGTCCCCGAAATTTCAACTTATGGTCTTCACTTTGTCAAATTGTAGAATAGATGACCGTAGGAAGTTACAACTTCCTAACTTCCTCTATTACCAATATGACTTGAGATATGTTGATATTTCATTTAGCAATTTTGGGGGAATAAGGTTTCCACATTGGTTGTTAGAGAACAATACAAGACTAGAAGAACTTTACATGATAGATAGTTCTATCGAGGGTACTCTTTCCTTACCATCACATCCTCATTACAACCTGCGGAAACTTCATATATGTAGTAATCAAATAAAATATCAAATTCCAACCAATATTTGCTCAGTTTTTCCAAATTTAAAAGAGTTGATCATGTCGCAAAATGCCTTGAAAAGTAAAATTCCTATCTGTTTTGGGGGTATGAAGTCGCTGGAGATTTTAGACATATCCCATAACCACTTGTTTGGAGAAATACCTGAAGAGTTGGCCATGAGTTTCTCATTAGTATTTCTTAGACTTTCAAATAACAGCTTGAGTGGCAAAATGTTTCCTGCAATATATCGCTCTAACAGGCTGTGTGGATTATATTTGGATGGCAACAACTTTGACGGAGAGATGCCTCATTTTCCACCCATTAGCTCTTTAGAGTTTAGTGCTTTAGATTTAAGTAACAACCATTTGTCTGGGAAGCTCCCAATATGGTTGTGGAATTATACAAGTCTGTCCATATTGGTTTTGACCAACAACCAATTCGAGGGTCCCTTTCCCTTTGAATTATGCAATTTGGTGAATCTTTATTTGTTGGATCTTTCTCAAAACCACTTGTTTGGTACAATACCATCTTGCTCCAATATACAAAATATAGTGCATGTACATTTGAGAAAGAATAAACTGAGTGGACCGCTGCCTCATGCCTTTTATGAAAGCTCTTCATTGGTAACATTAGATCTCAGCGAAAACAACTTCACTGGAAAAATTCCAGATTGGACTGACAAGCTACCGGCTCTGAGTGTTCTTCTTCTAAAAGCAAATCAGTTCCATGGTGAATTTCCCATGCACTTATGCAAATTGTCTTCATTAAGCATCCTGGACTTATCTCAGAATAAACTTTCTGGTTCCATACCTTCTTGTTTGGGTGATTTAACTCTTCAGCCACAGTATGATAAGTCTAGTACAATCTCTTTCCCCATTACGTTGGGTGTCGTTGATGGAGTATTGGCAGACATGGGATGGAAATTGAGTTATAGAACCAAAGCATTAAAATTTAGCAATGCAGGAGAAATGGTACCGTATGCAGAAGAAGTGATAGTTTTTTCAACAAAGAAAGCATTATTAAATTATAAGGGTAAAATTCTTGATATGTTGTCTGCAATTGATCTCTCTTGCAACCAATTGACGGGAATAATCTCACCTGAATTGGGGAATTTGATTGAAATTCGAGGATTAAACTTGTCGCACAACAATTTAATTGGACCCATCCCTTCCACGTTCTCAAAACTAAAGAAGATTGAGAGTTTGGATCTTTCCTACAACAACTTAAACGGTAAAATCCCCTCTCAACTGACTGAGTTAAATGCTCTGGCGGTATTCATTGTGGCATACAACAACTTGTCTGGGCCTCTCCCAGACATGAAAAATCAGTTTGGAACATTCGACGAGAGCAGTTACAAGGGAAACCCTTTTCTTTGTGGACCTCCTTTGAAAAACAGTTGCAGTAAAGTTGATTCAATAGAAACTCCAAGTGCTTTATTTGGTGAAGATGAAGAACAAGGTTTTATAGACATGGGCGATTTCTACATCTGCTTTGGGATTTCCTACACAATTATTTTGTTGGCAATTGCCATTGTCCTTTATATAAACCCTTATTGGCGACGGCTATGGTTTTATTACATTGAAGATAGTAGCAGCGCTTGTTATTTCTTCATTGCAGACAATCTTCGTAAACTACCCTGCTTCTGAAGAAATATATATCCTGTGTATCTTCTATGGTTCTAGAGTGCTTCAAGTGCAAGGTCAGACTGTTTCCTCCTCTTCCTTCTTCCTCTTCTTCTTTTGCCCTGAAACTTTTGGTTTAAACATTTTGTAAGATTGGAGTGTGTCATCTCATGTTGGCAATGTCTTTGAATTCCGAAACGATTGTAAGATAATTGTATGTGATTTGAGTTTATGTACTGCACTTTTTGGTGAAGAAAAATGCTAGGGACAATCACTTTTTACGGTCACTTTCAACACTTACGTTTTCAAAAAGCCATGTAACTTTACTAAAACTAATAACTCATATTGTTTGATTTATATTCTTTATGCTTTTATAGGTAGAAAAGAAAGTAAACAACTTGTCACAATAAGTTGTCGGTTTCAACTTTCCGAAGTAAGAATTTCTCTTTTGGCCAAAGGATTGTGTTTGTGAAAATGTGAATGCAAGCTGAGGGAGGCCATATAGCAATAACTCGCAAAGCTAGATAAACTTCTATCAAGGAAAACAAATCCATCATTGCATCAAGAAACAATTGCTCTGTAAATTATAAAGGATATAGTAACAAATTAAGAAGCATCATCCTAGAAGAAAATATGAGATAGTGAATGAAGATCGGTCATGCGTCGTTCAAGTAAAACAAGCACTTAGTAGAACTAAAGCTCTTGTGCTTTTTGATCTGTGCTTCCAATTAATTTGTCCCATTTTGTTCATCTAACGTCGATGTTAAAGTTGTTATTGGCCACCAACATCTTAATTCTCAACTTTATTCTTAGCCACTCGTCTACCCCATGTCCCAATGCTGCGCCCACCTCACAGGGAATTTAAACCAAGTTGTTTACTGATAAAATTAAGACATGGGTGATGTTAATAAGAGCTTAAGCTTTTATTGCTGGTATGTTGTAGCTAGCTGCCTACCACTGCTCCTAGGAATTCCTATCTGGAATTGGGAGACCTCACACCAACACTTGCACCTTGTTACTGTTGGAAAAATAGAAATAAAACAAGAAGAAACAATTTTGAGGTATGAATATTGGTGCAGTGGCTTGGGAAAATACAAAATAGTAGGAGGGTCCCTTGTTCTTAAATTTTTTATTATTTTATTAAAAAAGATAAATTTTTAATAATTTTGTCATCATTTTCAATTTCATCGAAATCAATTTTACTAACTCTCAAAAATCTCCTACAATACAATAGAATTTCTTAAGTTCTCTCAAACATAGGTATGAAACTTCTAAATGAAAATTAAGCACATAAACTTGAAATTTACAATAACCAATAAAAACTTTGAATAGATATGTTTTGTTCCAAAGACATCATTTTATACTAATTATGTCTTTAAACATCACTTTTGGACTAATTATATTTATTGGGATTAGATATAACTTTGGACAAATTATGTCTATTCAATATTTATTAAACATAATTTCTAACAAATTTAAATTTAGTTTTCAAACTATTCCACAGTTAGATGTTACAAGCATTTGACTTGGTAAATATTAGTTTTCCCCTGCCTCAGAAGCAGCATATGTTATTTCCCTTGCCTCAAATGGCAGAAGATCTCACACATATGCCATGATCTCTATTAAACAAAATTCTAATGAAAAAAATCATGTTAAACTCAAGATCTTCCATATGACCACAACATGGTAATATTTTTTATTTGTTAGATTTAATAATTTATTAATTAATCTAATTTTTCCTTGCCAATAAAAATAGTATTAAAGCACTCAGGTACCTCCATTAAAGTTTGCTAAATGAATCATGAAACATGAAGTCAGGGACTGCCTAACTGCCCATTAATTCTTGATTTGAAATTTTGCTGAATATTTACTTAAAGATAATTATTTAATATATCATCAGTGAAATTTTTAACTTTATAATTAAAATCGAGATGATAATATATATCTTTTTTTAATTTTTTTAATATTTTAAATAATATATGTCATCATCTTGATGTGAAATTTAAAAACTTTAGTAACCGTGTATTAAATATTACTTATTGATATTATTGGAGAGCAATTTTACTTTCCACAAATTTGTTATATTTTGGGCACTCTTATTTTTTTTTAATTATTTAATTTTCAAACCAAAAAAACCAGAGAAAAAAATCTGCAAAATTTTCGGCCTCAAAGAAACAATTATCAAATATGGAAGTGGAACCAATAAGAAGCCAGAATGGGACATTAATGGAAGAGCAGCCAGGCAGTTCAGCCTCAAGCGTAGGCGTAAATGCAGAAACATTGTTTTGTAGTGATGGGTTTGTTGATAATCATCATACTCCTGATAGTGATCTTAGCTTTCACCGTTTTCAAGGCCAAACGCCCGGTGACGACTGTCGATTCTGTCTCCCTATCCGACCTGAAGTTTTCCTTGAATTTGTTAACACTCCAAGTGTTGCTGAATGTCTCCTTATCCACCAAGAAAATTTGTGGATGAGCATAGAATTTTCTTTACTCTAAACCTGGTATGATTCAACAAATCCGGGCTTTTCTTTATGTAAATTGGTTTCTTGTTTCACTGAATTTTGTCTTAGTCACCCGGCTCACAGCCTAACTATTGTCCCCTCGAATTGCAATATTTCTTCCGTGCTGCTGCTGCAATCAGGCTACTTGAGCATTTACAATGGTGAGAATCATTCGATGGTAGTACAATCTTTTTCTCTCTCGTGAAGCTATGAAATTGATGAACAGAAGCCTTGATGTTTTGCATGTTAGATGACTAGAAGAACTGTATTGTCCCACTGATTGATCATCTAAATGGAAGAACATATATGGGCCTTGTAAACAGGCAATCCTCTTGTGTTGGCTAATTTACTCTTGAACATAGATGACTCTTTGTAGATCACTAAGAATGCTTTTATTCATGCTGCAAAAGATGCATTTGTCAAAGAATATAACTCAGGTTTTGATCTGTAACTCATCATTGGTATTAGAATCCTCAACCCTGAGCTAATCTCTCGTTCATTTCTGAGCTTTAGTTGCAAGAAGTAATGAAGGATTGAAACAGTTATGTCAATATATATGGAAGGATTCAGTTATATTTGAGTAAAATTGATTTAATTTTAATTTTTTTTACTCCCACAGATTTTTTTTTTCAAATCTTTTTATACGTTATTTATATATATATATATATATATATATATATATATTAAATCTAATTGTTGAATATGCATGTAAAAAAATCTAACCATAGATTTTACATGTTAAATTTTAAATTAATTAAAAATATTTAAATATTTATTCGATAATAAAATTTTAACAATCATTATAAATAAAAAAAATATATTTTTAATTAAAATGATAAAAATATTAAACTGATTTGAAAGGATATTGAAAAAGTAACAAGTGATATGTTACTTCTCGTAAAAAGCACTAACAAGTTACTGCTTGAAAATTTTTCATTGACTTCTCTTATTGCTAAAGCTTGAATTTGAACAAGCAAGCTTTCATGGGTAAGCAGATTGGGAGCTTGAGTGTGTACCTGAAAATGAATTATCAGGAGTTCAACTGTAATTTTTGGTAATAGACAAAATTATATCTGTACAGAAATCTCTTCCATGCCATCTTATGATGAAAATTTTGAAAATTTAAAGTTTATCGTGCGAAGAAGATGAAGTGTTATCGTGATAAAGATAAAATAATAATTTTATTTAGAACATTTTAATTAAAAAATATCATTAAAATAAGTTACGTAAAAATTATTTTTAGATTGCATTTATAAGCTTTTGTTTGATTTTTGTCTATATAAAGTTCAACAGTGACTTCTCCTTTTACAAAAATGCTTTTTTGTTGGGCGTATATATAATTGCAAGAGAAGGCTTTTTAATTGGGATGCGACCTCAGTAGATCCATCAAAAAATTCAAATCTATTACAATTTCCTTTTTACATTAAAAGCTCAAATTTTGGATTGGTTTCAATCCTAATGAAAACTAAGGCAACTCCCTCATCACCAATAATAGCGGCTTCGATTTATGCAAAAAGTAAGCTACTCATTATCCGAATTCGATTTATTTTAATAATTTTTAACAAATTTTTTTTAATGTTTAATTGTTTATAAATAATTAATGTGCATTTAGCGACATATAATTATTGGGTTGGATTTAATTTTAAATTAAGCATCCATCAAATAAACAAGTTTAAATAATTGATAAAGATATCACAAGTCAATGGATTGTTTTTTAAAATTAGTAATAATAGGATTTTAAAAAAATTCTAATTAGATTTTAAATACATCATTTTAATTAACTTTGATTTCAAATATCTCAAAACTACGTAGATATCTTACATGTTGTCATATTCGTACTTGAACTTTTTATAAGATTGAGATGCTTCTCTATCAATTATGAGAAATATTAACAATCATTTTAAATTTAAATTGAAAAAATAATGTTATAAATTATGTTAATATGGGATAATTAAAAGGACTAAGATTAACTTACAAAGATGAAAATTTTTGTAAGGAAAATAGAATAATCATTAGTATCTTATAACACAAATATTATGTGTTTACATCTATTAATATTAATTTTACATTTATGTGTTTAAGATATTTATAACATAATTTACATCTATTGACATTAAATTTACATTTATTATCATAAATTTTTATTTTGATCTTACAGAAAAATTAAAATTTTTAACCTTACCATAAATTTTTTTATCTTAATCACATCACATGCATTTAACTTTATATCATTTTCACCGGGTTAAGAATGTTATGGCTTGTTTGTCATATCAATCATCTGATGATTGTCGATAACATCTCCCGCACCTTCTTGAAAAGATATGTATGTTGTCGTTGTTTTGAATGAAAATAAATACAATTTCATTAATTTCTTATCAAATATTCAAAGTCTTTTCCTCACGGAATATCCAAGTGCTCACCTAACATGCAGCATCTTTTTGTAAGTCCATCTTTTGGGAGCCTTTCGGTGAAGTGCGGTGAAAAAAAAAAGACAAAATAATAAGAATATAAAATTATTTTTTAATCTCTACTTTTAAATTTTTTATTTTATTAAAAAATATATTTTTAATAATTTTTTCATTATTTTTTATTTCATCGAAACTAATTTCACCATCATCCAAATTAACCCTTAATCTTAGACTTATCTGTTGAAATTAATGGCTTATTAGCTTAGTAAGGAATCACACATTGAAAAATCACAAAGGGAGAGAAAGAGTTTTGACTTATAAATTGAAGCCTGGGCTAATAGGTTAGATATCCCTGAGAGAAATATAAATAGCCCATATATTTGTATTTTGACTTTTCCCTATTAGTTTCTGGATTTTGCAATTGTGTTCAGATTTTGTAATAATTTCATTTTAGAATTAGTGAAGGTTTTCAGCAGCGCCCGTGGACGTAGGTAATTATACCGAACCACGTAAAATCTTGTGTTTTTCTCTTTTCTTTCTTTACGCTTTGCATTTGATCATTTATTTTTTATCTGCTTCAATAATTAGTAGTTATAGTTGTGTTTTATGCTTCCGCTTGTGCACAACAATTGGTATCAGAGCTCTTGGTTGTCGTAGTATGCTCTGTGGTTGCAGCGTTGTCGGATCCTCCACATCAGAAAAGAAAAATTATTCCTGAGCTGTTTGATTAAGAGCACTCTGTTATACTCTATTTATACCGTGTACGCCAGAACTGAGATAAAGTGGTAGTGCATGTCTAGGAAGGCTCTGGCAAAGGAAAGACTTGGTATTTAAGTGTGTCATGTGACCCACCTCTCTTTCCTGGGAGCTGACCTGGTGTACTGTTCACGTAAGTTGTGTTTTCTATTCTAGTATACGGTACTATTTAGAGTGTCACATTGTTTTGGTATACGGTTAGTATACATTTGGGAGAATAGTTTGAAGCAGAAATGACAGCATCAACAAAAATTGAAGTGGAGAAATTTGATGGTCCAAATAATTTCAGCTTGTGGCAAAGTGAAGTTAAGGATGTCCTGTGTCAACAAGATTTAGACATCACTCTGGAAGAAAAGAAACCCGATGAGGTCAAAGAAAAAGATTGGGAGAGACTGAATGCGAAAGCATGTGGGTTGATTCGTTCATGTCTCTGCAAATAACAGAAGTATCCATTCATGAAGGAAACTTTTGCCAAAATATTGTGGGAGGCGCTAGAGAATAAATATATGAATAAAAGCAACGAGAATCGGCTTTATTTATTGAAGAGGCTATATCGCCTTCAGTTGAAATCGGGTATGAATATCAGTGATCACATCGATGAATTCAACCGTTTGTTAGCTGATTTGTTGAATTTGGATGAAACCTTCAAAGATAAGCAAAAAGCTATGCTGCTAATAAGATCTCTTCCTGATGAGTTGGATCATTTGTGCATTACACTTATTCATGGAAAGAAAAAATTATCCTTTGAAGAGGTGTGTGCAGCTTTGCTTAATTATGAAATTCGAAAGAAATATCAAAAAGAGAATAGGGATGAATCAGCAGAGGCGCTCGTAGTTAGGGGAAGAAGCCAAAGCAGAAGACAAAAAAGTAGGGGATCACGTTCGAAGAAAAGACCTGATAAAGATGAATGTGCCTTTTGTCATAAGAAAGGGTATTGGAAGAAAGATTGTCTGAAGCTGCAGAAGAAAGATAAGGTAAGGGCAAAGCTACTTCTGATGCATATGTAGTCGAACATGTTAATGATGATTTCGCGTTAGTCAGTCAACCATCCACATCTGGAAGTAATGAGTGGATTTTGGATACGGGTTGTACTTATCATATGTGTCCACATAAGGAGTGGTTCTTCAACTTCGAAGCACTAGAAGGTGGAGTTGTTTTCATGGGTAATGATAACTCATGTAAAATTTTGGGGATAGGTTCAATCCAGTTAAAGAATGATGATGGGTCAACCAGAGTTTTGACTGAAGTTCGATATGTACCAGAGTTGAAGAAGAATCTCATCTCATTGGGAGTCTTAGAATCTAAAGACTATGGGGTAATTATTCGAGATGGGGTTTTGAAAGTTGTGTCTGGTGCTTTGGTGACTATGAAAGGCATAAGGAAGAATAACTTGTACTACTACAATGGTTGTATAGTTACTGGATCAGCAGCAGCAGCTTTAGAGAAGGATGTTGATTCAGATTCGATCAGGTTATGACATATGCGCTTGGGACATGCAGGTGAGAAAGCCTTAAGCAGTTTGGTGAATCAAAGCTTGTTGAAAGGAGCAAAGACCTGCAAGTTAGATTTTTGTGAGTATTGTATTCTGGGAAAGCAAACGAGAGTGAAATTTGGGACTGCAATTCATAATACGAAAGGCATTTTGGATTATGTCCATTCTGATGTTTGGGGACCTACTAGGACAGCATCCATGGGGGGTAAACATTATTTTGTCACATTTGTTGATGACTTTTCCAGAAGAGTTTGGGTGTATACGATGAAGACGAAGGATGACGTACTTGAGATTTTCCTTAAATGGAAAAAGATGGTGAAAACTCAGACTAGAAGAAAGATTAAGTTCCTCAGAACAGACAATGGAGGTGAATATAGAAGTGATCATTTTCTGAGAATTTGTCAAGATGTTGGCATTGTACGTCATTTCACAGTCAGAAACACATCGCAGCAGAATGGGGTGGCAGAACGCATGAACCGAACGTTACTGGAGAAAGTTCGGTGTATGTTGTCCAATGCTGGGTTGGGCAAGGAGTTATGGGCTGAGGCAGTGATTTATGCGTGTCACCTCATTAATCGGTTACCATCAACAGCAATTGATGGTAGAACTCCAGTGGAGGTTTGGTCTGGAAAACCTAGTAATGATTATGATTCTTTACATGTATTTGGGTGTACTGCGTATTATCATGTAAAAGAATGTAAGTTGGATCGAAGAGCTAAGAAAACTATTTTTGTGGGGATTTCATCAGGAGTAAAAGGATATCGTCTGTTATATCCAAATTTAAAGAAGATAATATTTAGTAGGGATGTTACTTTTGATGAATCTCCTCTGTTGATGAAGAAAACAGATGAGAATGCTGAGGATATTCCGCAACAGGTGGAGTCTACACGGAAACAGGTGGAGTTTGAGTCAACAATTAATCCAGTTAAAATTGTTGAAAAGGAGACTATTGAAGATGATGAAGAGGTTTCCGCCCAAGAACCTCTACTACAACAAGAATCAATTACAATGAATAGGCCAAGACGGGAGATTTGCAAACCTGCTCGTTTTGTTGATATGGTGGCCTATGCACTTCTAATTGTAGACGATGAAGTTCCTTCCACTTATAGAGAAGTAGTCCAATGTTCTGAAATAGATAAGTGGAAGAATGCTATGGATGAAGAGATGCAGTCTCTTCGAAAGAATGAAACCTGGGAGCTAGCTCAACTACCTACAGATAAGAAGGTAATTGGGTGCAAATGGGTATTCACGAAGAAAGATGGATTTCCTAACAATGAGCATACAAGGCAAGGTTGGTGGCTAAAGGCTACGCTTAAAGGGAAGGAATTGATTACAATGAGGTATTTTCTCCAGTTGTGAAACATTCTTCCATTAGAATTTTGTTGGCCTTGGTAGCTCAGATGAATTTAGAACTAGTTCAACTTGATGTAAAAACTGCATGTTTACATGTAGACTTGGCGGAGGAAATCTATGACTCAGCCAGATGGATTCAAGGTTGTTGAAAAAGAGAATTGGGTTTGCAAACTGAAAAAATCGTTTTATGGTTTGAAACAATCTCCGAGACAGTGGTACAAGCGATTTGATCAGTTTATGATGGGTATGAGGTACACAAGAAGCAAATTTGACAGTTGTGTGTATTTTCAGAGGCTACATGATGGTTCTTTCATTTATCTGCTCTTGTATGTTGATGATATGTTGATAGCTTCGAAGAATGTCGAAGAACTTGAAAGGTTGAAGACTCAGTTGAATCAAGAGTTTGAGATGAAAGATTTGGGTGAAGCAAAGAAGATACTAGGTATGAAGATTAGCAGAGATAGAGGAAGAGGCAAGGTTTGTTTGAATCAGAAGCAATATTTGAAGAAGGTATTACAGCGTTTTGGCATTTCAGAGCAGTCAAAACCTGTAAGTACACCACTTGCCTCTCATATGAAGCTTAATGCATCTTTATCTCCTAGTACAGATGATGAACGAGAATATATGTCTCGAGTTCCATATGCTAATGCAGTTGGTAGCCTGATGTATGCTATGGTGTGTACGAGACCCGACATTTCATAGGCAGTTGGAGTTGTGAGCAGGTATATGCATGATCCTGGTAAAGGACATTGGCAAGCCGTGAAATGGATACTACGGTATTTGTTGAAAACTATAGATATTGGTTTGGTCTTTCAGAAGGAGGACTCACTTGGTTAGGTGGCAATCGGATACGTTGATTCAGATTATGCTGGTGATTTGGATAAGCGTCGGTCAACTATTGGATATGTGTTCACTCTTGCAAAAACTCCAGTAAGTTGGAAGTCTACCTTACAGTCAACAGTTGCTTTGTCTACAACAGAAGCAGAGTACATGGCGTTAGCAGAGGCTGTAAAGGAAGCAATTTGGTTACAAGGATTACTGAAAGAATTGGGAATGAGACAAAAGAATATCACTATTCATTCGGATAGTCAGAGTACCATTTATTTAGCAAAGAATCCAGTATTCCATGTTCGCTCTAAGCATATTGATATTCGATATCATTTCGTGCGGAAAATTCTGACTGAAGGGAAGATTCTCTTACAGAAAATTGAGACTGCTGACAATCTCGCAGATATGATGACCAAAGTGGTGACAGCAATCAAGTTCAATCATTGTTTGAACTTGATTAATATTTTGAAAGTCTGAGAGATACATTTGAAGGCATTGCTGAAGGCTAATTCGCCAAGGTGGAGATTTGTTGAAATTAATGGCTTATTAGCCTAGTAAGGAATCCCACATTGGAAAAGCACAAAGGGAGAGAAAGAGTTTTGGCTTATAAATTGAGGCCTGGGCTAATAGATTAGATATCCCTGAGAGAAATATAAATAGTCCATATATTTGTATTTTGGCTTTTCCTTATTAGTTTTTAGATTTTGCAATTGTGTCCAGATTTTTTAATAATTACATTTTGAAATTAGTGAAGGTTTTCAGCAGCGCCCGTGGACGTAGGTAATTATACCGAACCACGTAAAATCGCTTTGCATTTGATCATTTGTTTTTTGTCTGCTTCAATAATTAGTAATTATAGTTGTGTTTTATGTTTCCGCTTGTGCACAACATTATCTTACCGGTCAAGCATGAACTATATTTTAAATACACGGATTTATAAATTTGAATTTGGTTCTATCCACAACTATGATTTAGTATTAAATAATTAATTTTTATTTATTTTTAATTTAAAAATATTAATATAAAAATAATTCTTTATGTTTTATAATAAATTTAAATAAAATGAATTTAAATAATTTTGAAGAATGAGCCAAATTATATTTTAAAAAATCAATTTAAAATATTTACTCGATTCCACTTGAAAACACTTCTAATATTTTTTAATAGTCTCTTTCACTTTCCTTTATGACTTGTTTTATATATATATATACTTTGACTACGCGTGAACACGATTTTAATAATTATTAATAAAATAATCTTGTTTTCATGAGAAAAACTTTCATTGGAAAATACACACATATATATATATATATATATATGTATGTATGTATGTATGTATGTATGTATGTATGTATGTATGTATCTGTGTAATCTATCCATAATCTTTTGTAATTAAGGAAGGAAACAAAAGATGCCAGCCAATTATATGTAGTTAGACCCGCTCCATACGACATGTTCGTTATTCTAGAATTATATAAAAATTATTTTATAATTGTTTACCGTTTTTGTATTTTATTGTGAATTTTGGTATATGTTGATGTTAATATAATCATATCTGTTAGTGTAACGAAATTAAGTTTTTAACATTTAAAATTTAAAACTGATATATTAACTAATATTTTTAGGAATGTGGTTAACATTTTATTTCATAAATTTTCTAAGTAATTATTAATATTGCTCAAAAATTAACATTTTATTACATTAATTTTTATAAAAATCAATTAACATTTTGTGTCATTAATTTGAAGCCTTAAAAAATTAATAGTTAGGATTGTATGATTGGTTTTGTGACTTAATTGAAGTTATGATGAGCAGATAAAATTGATTCCATCATTTCCTTTACGAAGATCATAAGATTATAAGCAAAAATCAAGTTAAAGGCTTCAAGCTACTTTCTTGCACTGGGAATTGGAATGATGATACTCAAAGGCCAGTTAATTACAAAGCTTGTGAAAAATATAATTAATTATTTTATACGTAAATTAAAAGTACCTTTAATTTTGTTATAGGTAAATGTTAAAGGCTCGTTTCGTGTGGCGGAATTCAGCACTTTTATATTGCCACTACATTGGGCACCCAAATGGTGCCCAATGGTACAGCACTGTGGAAGATCCGAAGGAGGTGCATTTTTCAATTTTGCCTCTCTTATTTTACGCTTTTTTTTTTTTCAAAATTTTTCCTTTAAAATTAATAAATAGATATTTAAAATAATAAATTATAATTAATTAAAATAAATTTTATATTAATAATAAAGTAAATAAATATTACTAATATTTATTTTGAGATGTGTACATGTATTATTTTTTCTCAAATAAAGTTATATTATTATTTTTTTGGTTACAGAAGTTAATATATAATATTATTTGATAAATATAATTTGAGTAATTTTTAATTCTATATTAATTTCATAAATATTGAACATATATTATAAATTTTATTTTATCCAAATTTTAATCTAATGTACATAATGATCATTTTATCTTCTTTCTACATTCCATCTCATCGCCACAACTATATTTTCATTTAAAAACATATCTCACAACTAATTTCAATTTTATCAAAATTAATTTTACCGTTTATCCAAACTAACTCTAATTCAATTGAGCTTTGGTTTGGTGTTTTTAGTCATTCTTAATTTGATTTTAAAAAATTTTTTGTCACCAAAATCAATCTCACCGTTTATCCTAACTAATCCTAATCTAACTGAGCTTTGGTTTGGTGTTTTTAATCATTCTTAATTTGATTTTAAATTTTTTTTTGAGACTATAAGGAATTTTATCCTAATTACTAAAATTAAGAGTTCAACATTTTACTAATATATCACATGATTATTAGACAAAAAAAAGTTATAAGAGTTTAGTGTAATTTAATTATATATATATTTAAGTTTAGCCAAAAAAAGTTATAAGTTTAGCCAAAAAAAATTAGACTTTTAGTTTAAATGATAAAAAAAAAGAGAGAAAGATTTTGTCAAAAAATGCTTTAAGGGCACTCTTTAAAATTATATATATATATATATATATATATATATATATATATATATATATATATATATGTTTAAGTGTATTGAAATTACCTTATTAACTATAAACGATTACATTTTATACAAAAATATTATTATAAAGAATGTAGTAACCAATTAATTTTAAAGAATGCCGGCCTAAGACACTTTCCAAAAATAAAAGTCAAACAAATGAAAAAGTCATGGAATTATTTCAACAACTGACAAATGGAAGCACGGAGGAAGATAGGTGAGTTCAATGAAAATTAGAGAGACTTCAGATCCTCGGGTCCTATATATAATGCCATCATTTCCAAGGACGTAGATGTACATGAGTTAGTTGAGTGTATTGAGATAATGGGGCCAAAATGGTTATGGGTAATGATGAGTAGTGTGTTGGTTTTAGAAGCATGGTTGAGTAATGGGTGTTGGGAGCATGAGAGACTTGCTCTCTTACACCTCAAACCTTTCTTCCATGGTCTTCAGTATTCACCCAACTGGACGGAGGTAGAGGGTTCGGATTGTTGTCAGTGGGAATTGGTTGAGTGCAACACCACCACTAGACGAGTGACTACACTCTTTCTAAATTTTACCTACCAGAGAGGAAATTATTGGTATCTCAATGCTTCTTTGTTTCTTCCTTTTGAAAAACTAAGGAGGCTTGATCTCTCTCGGAATGGATTAGTTGGTTGCGTTGAGAATGAAGGTTAACCCCTCCTTGGAAGAGTCATTACTCACCAACTTCTTTTAAATGCATACATTTAAAGACTCTCTTTCTCTTGCAGGTTTTGGAATGCTATCCAAGTTGAGACATCTAGAGATTCTTGATTTAAGTCGCAATGGCTTCAATGATAGCACTTTATCTTCGTTGACTCAAATTTCCACTCTCAAGTCTCTAAACTTGGCAAGAAATTATTATAATACAAAATCAAACGAAATTAATGGTAAAGAGATTTAATAATATGTTATGTCTAATTCTAATATAATCTTCATATAACGATAAATAATTAATAGTGATCATAAATATTTATAAATTTTTACATAAAGTATGTGTATTGACTAACCCTCGAGTAAATCAGAAATCTAAGAAAGCTGTAATATTTTTTTTTTTGTTCTTGTGAGCTTCTTTTCTCTCGGATGTTAATATTGTTCTTATTTTAATTATTTTTTCCACATCTCTCTTTAACATATCGATATTTTTTTCTTTCAAATTATTTTCATATCTATAAAATAACTTTTGTTATCTTAAATATTGACTTAAATGATTATGATCTTATCTCTAAGGTGTGAGCATTTTGTAAATTGAAAATTCAAATCTCAAAATTTGTTTTCCCCATTCTCTTAGGCTAAAAACCCCCCATTAATTTCACCAAAAAAAAAAAACATTTACTGAAATTTTTTGTTACTTTTAGCAGATTTTAAGTGGCTTTCAAGATTGAATAATTTGGAAACTCTTGATCTAAGTTTTAACAATTTGAAGAACAACACCTTGTTACATTTGGACGGGCTGTCATCTTTAAGAACTTTGATTCTTTCCTACAATGACTTAGAAGGAAGAGTTCATATTCAAGGTAAGATGTAATTATATTTCATTGACAACCACTTAATTAAGTTACTAGTAGATTTTGAACAAGATGTTCTTATGTTTTCAAACATAAGAAAAAAATGTACATTTTTTTTTTTTTGGTATTATTCAAGCTGAAATTATGCCAATTTTCTACAGGCAATGGAAGACAACTGAGACTAATCAACTTAGAAGTACTTGATTTGAGATACAATCTCTTCAATAGTAGTATATTGGCAGACCTTAGTGGGTTTTCAAATCTGAAGTCTTTGGATATAAGTCGCAATCAGCTGAAGGCATCAATAGATATTAAAGGTAAAACTAACTTATACAAGTACATTAAAGCAATTAGCTAAATACTCTCATGTAGTTTCATGTGCATATAATTAATTAACTTTATTTGGGAAACTATCTCCGGAGTTTTGTGCTTTGAGCAAATTAGAGACACTAGACATAAGCTCCAATGAGGTCAATTAATTTGTGACTTCTAAAGGTATAGATTAAAATAAATTTATAATTCAAAATTAATTGACAAAAATGAAATGGATTGACATTAAGTAATGGCAAATGATCATGTTTTAATTTTTAAAATGTAAAATTTTTAAGTTTGAAATTTAAATCTTATCAACACTTATATTTTTCTTTTTCCAAATAAAAATTCTCTATTATAGATTCAAAGCTAACACTAGTTCAACTCGTTTTACTGACAATCTAAAACATATGAAAAAAATATCGATAACATTAATTGATCAGTTTTATTTACTTGATGCTTCTTCATCGCCGGCCTCCTGAGTCCATATCCCAAACATTGGTCAAAGATACGAATGACATCAAATAAAGCTTGTTCCAATATGATTTCTACTAATAATTATTACGCATATGACAACTGAGTAGGTTGGGTTTTTTTGAGATAAAGATAATTTTGATTATTTTGAGTTTAAGATATTTCAGGTTTGTGTCATTTTAATTTAAACATTTTGTTTTCGAATTATTTTTCACTAGAGGCCTCTAGTTTGAGAAAAAAGGGAATATAAGTATTGAAACTCGAATTTTAGATTATAAAACTCTCACACTTTAGAAGTGAAGACATAATCATTTGAACCTGTTGGAAATTTTAATTAAAAAATTTCTTTTTTAAATAATTACAATTCTATGAAGAGGTATACTTTCACTTGTGAATGATTGAAAATCATAACCATTAGTTTCTTAAAATTGTTATTATATTAAATAATTATATTTGTTGAATTTAATAACATAATTAAAAGATCACAACATTTGTTTGTGAGGATACAACTCTTGGATTGGATCTCTATAAATAGGATTATTTTCACACATATACATTGTAGCAAGAATTAATTGCTAAAGAGTGTTTTTTACATTCATATCAATTTAAAATTGATATTAATTCATCAAAGGATGGGAAATCACATGATTCTAAAAAAGATGAATTAGACAAAAGGGTGCATATGGAATAACCTAAATGATTATTGATTCCATGGCAAAAATAAAAATGTGTAAATTAGTCAAGTTTTGAAATGAGCCCTAGATCTTAAGCAATGCCATCATTATTTGATGAGATAATTTTGGCTTATGATTGTGTCTGTAGTAAGTTCAATAAGATGTCATCAAATGACTATATGAAGATGACATATAAATTTTGGTGTGGATCAAGAATAAATTCAAAGTACCAAAAGGTTTTTATTTAGCAATTTGCTATGAAAGACATAAGTGTTGCATGCATAATTTTGGGAATGAGAATTTACAAAATGATAAGTTAATTTCCAATTTCACTATATTAGAAAGATTCTAAAAAGATTCTATTATTTCATTGTGCAATAGATTTAACACAATTTGGATAAAGATAAAGATATGTTAGTTGCAAAATGGTAAATGCAAAAGTAATTAAGTACTTGATGTATGCTATGTCATATGGTGGGATATTACTTTTGCAATTAGCAAAGGTTAATCGATATAAGAAGCGTAACATAAATTGCACTGAGGTTGTCTTAAGGTATTTAAGACGATATAACATGATTTTAAGTATTATAATCCTTCAATATTAGAAGGATAGGTTAATGCAATTTGGTTACCAACATGGCATTTAAAGTGAATCTATAAATGGTTTGGTTTCGTACCATGATTGGTGGGGGTGATATATTTTGAATGTGTATTCTACTATTTTTGTGGTTAGCATTAGATACGGCAAGTAAGGAATTAAGTAAATTTGTAATATAAATTCCTTTAGGGCCTAAGTTAGTGCCATATAAATTCATTTTGATAGTGAAGCTACACTATCAAGGGCTAAAAGCCAAATATTCATTGGAATATAAATACATTGGTTAAAACATAGCTATGTATTTGACAAAGGGTGTGCACCATATTTTTTGTCAAGAATATTTTTTGTCAGGAAAAGGAAGCTTCAAGAATCCTTTGACAAAAAAAAATTATAATAGAATAATGTCTAGAATTTCCAAGGGGGAAGGGACTCAAGCCCATTAACTTTAGTCACACATGATGGAACCTCAACTCAATACTTAATTGGATAACTCTTGAGTTTTAATGTGTCCAAGTACATCATTTGAATGTGGCTGCAAGTACTTAATTAAATAAAAACATTCCAAGGTTGACAAGTGCTTGAAACCTTATGATAAAAAGGGAGGTTGAGTTATTACTCTTAATGAACTCATAACACGTACGTATAGTGTTAAAATGCTTACATGATTGCAATTTTGATAGAGTTCACCTATATGAGTAGAACTGGTACCGCTTTTAGGAGTAAAGAGCTTGGCTTTTAAGCATTCATGAATAGATATAAGACAAATGACCAGTAAACATGTCGAGTTTTTACTAAATGACTCTTGATAAATTTTAAAGTCTTACATGTGAATTAGTGTATGACTAATCACTATAAAACCGCTGGTTTAAGACTTTGTTCCACCATGCTATTTTGATTAACTCAACAGCACTTTTTCACTAAAGTGGAGGTTTTAAATCAGAATTGATGCCTTCATTTATGCGTAAAGATTCCTTAAGTATCAAATTTACTCCATTTTGAAAATAGTGGAGGATTATTAGAAATTTTCAAAATAGTGAAAAATGATTTATTAAAAATTATGTTTAATTAATGGGATAAGAAACTAAGATATGATAATTCAATAAATAGTTTCTTTTTCAAATAATTACATATTCTATGAAGAGGTATTCTTTCACTTGTGAATGGTTGAAAATCATAACCATTGGTTTCCAAAAGTTGTTATTATAATAAGTAATTGTGTTTGTTGGATTAAACAACACAATTGAAAGATCACAACATTTGGTTAAGAGGACACAGCTCTTGGATTGGACTTTATAAATAGATATGTCAATGTTCATTTTGAAAAATCCTTGAAAGATACTTGATATACTTGAAATATCGAAAAAGTTCAAACATTCTTTCTTCTCTCTCACTCTTAAAGTAGAAGCAAGTCTCCTAGCCATTATTTACTGCAGAAAATAATGGCTAAGACAATATATTTGTACCTATCAAGGGTGCTTAGGGGTTTTATTTCACAAGTGTAATATGATTTCAAACGATGACTTTATTGTATCTTAAGGGTATTCAACAAACCTCTGTTGCAAGTCGTAATTGGTAGGGGTGAAATAAGTATCAGGAAAGTGGGGTTAGCAGTATACCTTAAAGTCATTTCTGCATTTGTTTGTGTTTTATCGAAGATCAACAAAGAGTTCAAAAACCAATATGTTCAAGCACTCGAGGAACGAGTTCATCTTCATCCACCATAAAGTAGGCTCAACAATTTTTTCCAACAGAACCATTACTTAAAATCAATAATTTCATCTTTAAGTTATTCAAATTTGTTACTATAGTCAAGGAATAATTTTAGGTTTAAATTAGTGACTTTTAAATTCATATTATGTTGAATTCAAATGAGTAATTCAAGCTAGATTTCATCAATCTTAACTACAAATTCAAATGTCACATATTTGTCAAAGTAAGTGCCGTAATGTTAAGTCTTAGAATCTAATTGCTAGACATAAAACTATAAAGTTGTCACCAGTCTTTTTTAACCTAGGTATGATTGACTACCTATTTAAACTTAGATTATATATGAGGAAGGATTAACACCCTCGCAAGGCTCATCTTATAATGTACTAATTAATTTTGTGGAATCCTAACATAGTCTTTAACTAAATGCTCTTCAACTTTTATTTAGAATAATATATGAATACTGAAAAAATAAATAAAAACGCTCAGTATTTTGATGGAATTTTTATAAAATTTATCCTTACCTCAAAAGAATTCATTTGTTTCCTCGAAGTGACTTCATTGGTCGTATTCATTAAATAACTTGTGAAAAACTCTTAATTTATTTGGATCTAATTATTAATTTTACTTCTTACTCTCCTATTTTTATTTTATTTTCACAAATTTTATTTTAAGTTATTAATTTATGTTAATTTATTATCACTTTTTAATATAAATGTTGATTGTTAATATTGAAAATTTCTTTTAAATCTTTCATCATTTTGTCAAAATTTAAATAAAACTTCTTACCTAAAAATTTTCAAAATTTTAATCATTTGCGACACCTCAGACTCCATCATCGAAATAATCATCACTTATTTTCACTTTATTATTTTTTTTTACATTTTTTGAAAACAAATTTAATTATTAACATCGAAAATTTTTTATTAAATCTTTCATTATTATAATGAAATTTAAGAAAAATATCTTACATAAAAATTTTCACTATGTCAAATTTGATTTTTAGCTCATCACCAAATCCAACTTTCTAATTGTTTTGTGTATTATTTAAGCTAAAATATGCCAATATTCTAGAGGCAATGGAAGACAATTGAAGATGCTCAATTTAAAAGTACTTGATTTGAGTGAGAATTTCCTCAATAATAATATATTGGTAGACTTTAGTGGGTTTTCAAATCTTAAGTCTTTGGATATAAGTGTCAATCAACCGAAAGGATCGATTGATATTAAAGGTAGAACTAGCTTCTCAAAGCGAAGCAATTAATTTTATGTGCATTATAATTAATTAACTTTATTTGTGAAATGTTTCCAGAATTTTGTGCTTTGAACAATTTAGAGACTCTAGACATGAGCTACAATGAAGTGCACCAGTTTGTGACTTCCCAAGGTACGGATTAGAGTAAGTGAGACGTATATTTTTATTTTTTTAAATAAAAATATCCATTATAAAAGAATCAAAATTATTCGAATCAAAATTAACATGACTCGCTTTACTGATAATCCAACACTTATGAAAGCCTCATCAATCAATATTAATTGATGAAACGCGATGTTGTAATAGTCTTATTATGAGAAAAAGATAATTTGGATTATTTTGAATTCAAGGTATTTTGGATTCGAGCCATTTTAATTTGAACTTTTTGAATTCAAATTATTTCTCATTTTTTAATAGAGGATTTTGACTTAAAAAAAAAGAAAAAGAGAATGTAAGTGCTAAAACTTAACTTTTAAATTTGTGAAACTCTCACACCTTAAAAATAAACACATAATGTCACCTAACTTTTTGTTAATTTGCTAATTATTTTTATTGATGATTTAGTGTAAACGATTAATTGATTGTTCTTAAAGTTTCATTAAAACAAATTATATCCACTAATTCACCCTCGTACATCAAACTTTGTGACCAAACAACATATTCTAAGTATAACTTGTTCTCTCATTTTCCTTGCAGAAATTAGATGCTTGAGGAAGTTAAAAGTTCTTTATCTCGACAGTGTCTCCACCAATTCTAAACAAAGCGTTTCTCTTGTTTCACTCCTAGCGCCATTTTCATCTGTCAAGACTCTCTTTTTAAGATGGAACTCTAATTTAAACAAAACTGTAGTTACTCAAGGTGAGTTATAATCATGATTTTAAACAAATATTTTAAATCAATTTGTTAATATTATATTCTATAATTATGAGTTGAACATAATTTGAGCGATTATGATTCTGTAATTAGAATAATATCTATAATTACAATATGATTTTGATTTAACATAAAACGATACAAAAATGTCTTATTTATATACAAAGCCATATGATAATCTTAAACACTATTTGATTACAATAATATCATAATCTTTGAAATTACATTTGACTAATAATTACAGAATATTATATTAACATAATTTATACATGCTCATTTATATGATGCATTAGGTATACAAACTCACAGGAAGGATAGAATTACTAAAAATAGTCATGTACATGTGCATTCTTAATATGTATGTATATATATTTCTTGTTCTGCATGATGTGAGTAATTTTTTTCCCTTTGGATGTCAATTATACACCAGAGTTGCATGTGTTGAGCAGTGTGGAGCACCTAAGCATGGATTATACTGCTGTGGACATCAACTTTTTACAAAGCATTGGCATCTTGACTTCTCTCAAAACATTGTCTTTGTCTAATTGCAGTCTGGCTGGCGCTTTACCTGCTCAAGGTACACTAAAATATTTCGATCAATTCTAACTTTATTAATTTTGTTTATTTTTGAAATATACAACTATATGTTAAAAAAATACATAAAACAACAAATATTTATATGTGATGTGCAGATATATTCTATAATCTTTAATAAATATAAAATCGCGATAAAATTTTAAAAATTGGTCAAAACGATCATTATTGTTTAGTATACTTTTCAATTATCATTGTAAATTTTTTTTATTAGAAATAAGATTATCTAATTTATAAGTAAGAATTTGAATAATATGCAATTGTATATTTATTTAGTTATTTTTTAAAAATAAAAATATTCAGATAAAACACATGTAATAACAATTATTTTTTATGTGAAAAGAACGAAATTTTATCAAGAAAAAAAAAAAGAAAAAGAACCAAAAAATAAACTTAGAATCTCGTATACTTTTTTTTTGCAGGTTTGTGCTACCTAAAAGGTCTTGAAGAATTGGATCTCAGTAGAAATGGTTTATGGAGTACGGTTTCTTCATGTTTGGGTAACTTGACATTTCTCCAATATTTGGATATCTCTGACAATCACTTCACGGGAAATGTTGCCTCCAGTGCCCTCTCAAACCTCACAATGCTTCGATTCCTCTCCCTTTCGAATAATCAATTTCAAGTTCCATGGTCATTCAAATCATTCGCAAACCACTCATACCTTAAATTCTTCTTAAGCAATGGAAATGAGTTAGTAGCAGAACCAACAGGATTCCAAACTTGGTCCCCGAAATTTCAACTTAAGGTCTTCACTTTGTCAAATTGTAGAATAGATGAACGTAGGGCATTACAACTTCCTAACTTCCTCTATTACCAATATGACTTGAGATATGTTGATATTTCAATTAACAATTTTGGGGGAATAAGGTTTCCAGATTGGTTGTTAGAGAACAATACAAGACTAGAAGCACTTGACATGACAGATAGTTCTATTGAGGGTACTCTTACCTTACCATCCCATCCTCATTACAACCTACAGAGACTTAATATATCTAGTAATCAAATAGAACATCAAATTCCAACCAGTATTTGCTCAATTTTTCCAAATTTAAAGGAGTTGATCATGTCCCAAAATGCCTTGAAAGGTAAGATTCCTCTTTGTTTTGGTGGTATGAAGTCGTTGAGTATTTTAGACATATCCCACAATCACCTTTTTGGGGGAATACCTGAAGAGTTGGCCATCAGTACCTCATTATTGACTATTAAACTTTCAAATAACAACTTTGATGGAGAGCTCATGCCCCATTTTTCACCCATAATCTCTTCAACGCTTGGAGCTTTAGATTTAAGTAACAACCATTTGTCCGGGAAGCTCCCAAAATGGTTGTGGAATTATACAAGTGAATTGAGGGTACTGGCTTTGGCCAACAACCAATTCGAGGGTCCCATTCCCTTGGAATTATGCAGTATGGTGAATATTGCTTTCTTAGATCTTTCTCAAAATCATCTGTCTGGTACAATACCGTCTTTCTCCAATCTACAAAATATAAAGCATATAGGTTTGAGAAGGAATAAACTGAGTGGATCACTGCCACATGCCTTATATGAAAAGTCTTCATTGGTAACATTAGATTTGAGCGAGAACAACTTCACCGGAAAAATTCCAAATTGGGACAACATGTTACCGGATTTGAGTGTTCTTCTTCTAAAAGCAAATCAGTTCCATGGTGAAATTCCCATGCATTTATGCAAATTACACTTGTTAAGCATTCTGGACCTTTCTCAGAATAAACTTTCTGGTACTATACCTTCTTGTTTGGGTAATTTAACTCTTCAGCCACAGTATGACAGGTTTGAAAAAATCGGTTACTTGGTCACCTTGGATTTCTTTCGTGAATTATCGGCGGACATGGGATGGAAAGTTGAATATTTAGAAAAAGAATTTCCTTCTAGTGTTGAAGAATGGGTAGCATAAGTAGAAGAAGGGATAATGTTTTCAACAAAGAGAGAATCATTAAATTACAAGGGTAAAATTCTTGATATGTTCTCTGCAATTGATCTCTCTTGCAACCAATTGACAGGCATAATCCCACCTGAATTGGGGAATTTGATTGAAATCCTAGGATTAAACTTGTCACACAACAATTTAATTGGACCCATACCCTCCACATTCTCAAATCTCAAGAAAATTGAGAGTTTGGATCTTTCCTACAACAACTTCAATGGCAAAATCCCCTCTCAACTGACTGAGTTGAACGCTTTGGAGGTCTTCACTGTAGCACACAACAACCTGTCTGGGCCTCTCCCAGACATGAAATATCAGTTCGGAACATTCAACGAGAGCAGTTACGAAGGAAATCCTTTTCTTTGTGGACCTCCATTGAAAAACAGTTGTAGTAAAGTTGATCGGGTAGAAACTCCAAATGCTTCTAGTGAAGATGAAGAACAAGGTTTTATAGACATGGGCGATTTCTATATCTGCTTGGGAATTTCCTACGCGGTGACATTGTTGACAATTGCCATTATCCTCTACATAAACCCATACTGGAGACGGGCATGGTTTTATTTCATTGAAGAGAGTAGCAGCGCTTGTTATTTCTTCATTGTGGACAATCTTCATAGATTGCCCTGCTACAAAAGAAACATATAGCACTGGTTATCTTCCATGGTTCTAAGACTGCTTCAAATGCAAGGTCAGAATGTATCCTCCTCATCTTTCTTCTTTTGCCCTGAAAGATTTTGGTTCAGATATTTTGTCAGATTGGAGTGTATCATTTCATGTTGGCAGTGTCTTTGAATTCTGAAACAATTTTAATATGTTAGTGTGTGATTTTAGTTAACAGATGCAGGGATTTAAATTGCGGTTGCGGTCACGTTTTCGATTGCGTTGCGTTTATTGCGGTTTCGGACATAACGGAGATTATTGCGGTCATAACGGTCATCGCGGTCGTGAATTTTTTTTAATATCGCATAACTTTTTTAACGGACAATAGCGACAATAACGGTCGATTGCGGTAATAACGACCCTTGATAGCGGTAATAACAGTCGATAACGGTAATAACGGTCCTCGATAACGGTAATAACGGATCAATTAGGTCATTGCGGGTGTGATGACCGTTATTTCCCGCATAGCGGTAACGGCAATGGCCGCTACCGCAATATAGCGGCCGCTATCTCGGATAGCGGCCGCTATTTAAAACCATGAACAGATGTACTGCTTTCTAAATTCCATATGCAGTCCTAAAATTACAAATAAAACACAGATTCAAAGGATTGTGTTTGAGGAGTTCAAAATATCTCTTTCTTTGTTCATTTTCAGTTGTGAAAATGTGAGTGCAAGCTCAAAGAAACCAAAAATGAACAGCCCATTTAGCAATACCTCTTAAAGCTAGATAAACTTCGAACTAAGAAAGCAGTTTCATGAGAGGGATTTAAATTGTGATTCCGATTATTTTTTCGATTGCGTTGTATTTATCGCAATTTCGGATATAACGGAGATTTTTGCGATAATAACGGTTATCGCGGTGGTGAATTTTTTTTAATATCGAACAACTTTTTTAATGAACGATAGCGACAATAACGATCGATAGCGACAACAACGACCATCAATAACGATAATAACAATCGATAGCGCTCATAATGACCCTCGATAGCGCTCATAACGAATCAATTACAGTTATTATAAGTGTGAATTTTTTCACACCTGCTATTTCACACATAGCCACTACCATTATATAGAGGCCGCTATATCGGATAGCGTCCGCTATTTCAAACATTTCCATCATCTCATCGATCATGAAAGAATTGCTTTGGAAATTATAAACTAGTGCTTCAGGTTCAGGCTATGCCCTTACTTCCTAAAGAAAAACTTGCCTATGGTGTTCTTTAATCTGTTCATGCATGGTGTACTTATCATTCTTTTCAAAGTTTGTTAAATAAATCATGAAACATTACCTCAGGGACTGCCTAACTACCCAGTAATGCTTGATTTGAAATTTTGTTGAATATTTACCTCTCGATATTGTTGGAGTAACGTTTCCAATTGATCGAAAATCCTAGTAATCAAGTCTACTCTATCCACAAAATCGTTTTCACGTGGGTTTGGAGAGCAGATAAATAAAAATCTGTTAATTTCGCCTTCGTTTAGCTTAGCTTATCTAAAGAATTTGAAGAATTTTTAGGTGCTTTTATTAGCCTGTTCTTAGTTGTTAGGTAGCTGTTAGAGTCGGCTGTCCGTTTTCACACTACGAAACAATTGACTTTTACCGACATTTATAAGCGCCGAGACTAATGAATCGTCTGCAGAAACTTTATCGGCAGTTTGTTGACTGCCGACTAAGTGAATACCGATAAAAGTCTATCGGCGGTCAGATACTCTTGCATCAATCTTGTAAATTTTAGTATGATTTTTTCCAATGATTTTAAATGCAGTTAAAAGTAAAAAGTTTGTATAAACACCTCAAAAAGTCTTATTTAAAAGTTAAAATTGTAATATTTATCGATTTAATTTAAATTTAAAAGTTTTTCTCGTATACTTTAAAGTGTCGGTAAAAGTCTTGTCTTAAATTTAAAATTTTTATATTTATTGAATTTCATTTTAAATTTTAAAAAATTTACTAGTATAAATTAATTACTAAATTAATAAGTTTTTCATTGTAGTTCTTCCTTTTTATTAATCAATTAGTCTTATAGTTATTTTAAATTTTAAGAGTAAGATACATGGCAATGTTAGCTTTTGATTGCTGAACTACTATACTACAATTTAACAAAATATTAAAATTTGACAAATAAAAGCATCAAATTGAACAAAATTTTATTTCTATAAAATAAAAGTAGACAATGTTACAAGAATTGCCAAACAAAATAAAAGTTAAAGTTGCAAATGACAATCAACAACAACATTACTAATGTTAAAGCTAAATTCACCATGTTAGCTCAAAAGGCAAGAAATAATAGTATTACAACTATCATCAAGCTTCCCTTCAGCTTTGACAACGGTCATGGAATATAACTTCAACCCAGTGCTCTCCTCTTCCTTCATCATCATCACTTGTGGCGATTCTAACGAAGCCCCCAAAACAAGCAAAGTTAATACCAAATTCATCATCCTACACAACCAAAAAGCTCAAAACAAACTCACCAGTCGACGACGTTATGCACAATCGAGCTCAAAACATTGGGTTTAGGCGAGTTGCCGGAGTCACTGCTAGGAATTGAAAGGATTTATCCGGCAAGAGTACTCCCAATGTTATCTTTGGAACCTATAGAAGATTATTTCAATCAAGGATTAAACTCGAAGACCAAATTTAATACAACTTAATCACAATCTTTTCGATATTAAACCTAAACAAGAAGTTGTTTATATATAAAAACTTATAATCTGAAATGAGGCAACTCGTTAATAACTTTAAATCACAAGATTCTCTGCATATTTCATTACCATTGCTACAGCAATGCCACCGCAAATGGAGCAAATACATAAGCATATTTCATGAAAGCAAAACATGGAAATTAACAAGTCCGTACTTAAATAGTACTTCAATAGAAAAAGGAAAATGATCATCGCAAATCTAAGCTCTCATTGCAAAAAAGAAGATATATTTAGGCAGACGTCAGAGATTCTTATTAGTTCTGGCTCTAGTTCAGCCCTAGCAGTGCAAACAAAAGTGATGACTTCCCAACGTTTGACCTCCCTAACGAGGGAAACAAGGGTGTGTCATTTCTTAGAATGGATATAAATAAAAGGATTCTAAGACTACAACAAGTTTTCCTATCGGACATCGAAACAAATAATGACCAAATAGTCTGGAACGAGTCTAGAAATTCTTGAACCAGCTTAAAGGAGGCTAACAAGAAAATCCCATCTCTCAACAAATCTATTACGTTGGATTATGAAGGAAAGTACGCACTGGATAATAAAATCCTTCCAGCAGTTTCACTGTCATCCATTATAGAGTTCGTTCAAAGGAAATTGGCTATAGATTTAGAGAGTATGGTATGCTATATTTTCTGGATTAGACCATTTCCATTTAAGACTTACAATAGCCATTGACTGAGAATTATACTCTTTCAATTGGTAATATATGAGGCATTAACATGTATACTGAGCAAAATGAACCCTCCTAAAGCTAATCTTTGCCTCACTGTGCAAAGAGTGAGGGTTGATTGAGGCGGACAGTAGGCTTAGTTTAAGGGGCCTTTATTATTGCTATTTTTTTTTTTATAAAGATTAATTTGATCGACATAATGCATCTTAAAATACCATTTTCCTTTTCTCTTGAACAAACTTGACAAAATTGACAGATTCGACTTCGACCAAAGTCTTTTCTTATCACACAAAATGGCGTCAACACAGATACATACTTTTAACAAAAAATATGAACGATAAACATAGGAATTTATCATAATGTGGTCCAAAGTCAAATGGCAAAAAAAGCCAAAGGGAACTCATAAGAAGACATTGTTACAGCTAAATGCCTAAATGTGCTTAAAATAGTCTTGCTGTCCTTCAAATTGCAACCATGGAAGTATTATGTGGAGTACTATTAAAAATCCCTCAAGGCTAAGATATGTAGCCAGTGGTTGCCATCTGTCAAATTACTAGGACATTTTGCTACTTCGGTTTCAATGCTAATAATCAGCTGGACAGATTGCTTTGAAAACACAAATTGACAACAGAGTATTTAAAGATCAAACTCTTTGTTTCTCTTAACTTGATAGCAAATGAGTACAGCTTTTACACTCTTTCTTTCTATCTTTAATTGAGATTTAGATTTAAATTTAAATTCGAACTCGAAATTCTCGGTATTGAAATCAATTTCAATATCATTGAACTAACAATTTATTGATTAATCTAATAATTTTTCCTTGCCAATTAAAATTGTATTAAAGTACTTAGGTATCCAATCCACCATCTTCTAGAAATGCATTTCTAGACCAAATGATAACCTATTTTTCAATAGTGTTTTACAAATTGGATTGATTTAGTTCGTTTGGTCAAACTTTTTTTTCGGTTGTTCTTCATTTGTAATCTTTTTTTTTCCTGCTGGTCATCTCCCTTGAATTGTTGATGATTCTTTGGATTTATATGGTTTAATTTTGGTTTTAGTAGGACACAACTTCCTCATGATTAGTGATAAACTCATACTCTATAGAACTAGCATGAGCCTCAATTATTGAAATGCTGCGGGAAGCCGAGATTTTTCTAATAGCACCGAGGCAAATTTTTGAATAATTGAGTGACATAATTAGTGATAAATCTTCACTCATTCATAGTTTATACCTGTGGAATTCAAGTTCAAATAACAGTAGCACTGTACAGATTGACTATTTCCTTGGTAGAACTAAGAAAATAAGAGAGTGAATGAAGAATGGTCATGCGTAAAACAAGCCCTTAGTAAAATTATAGCACTTGAGCTTTTTGATCTGTTCATGCATGGTGTTTAATTATTATTCTTTTCAGTAAGATAAAAAATATTGTTAAAGTACTCAGGTACCTTGATCAAAGTTTGTTAAAATAAATCATGAAACATGAACTCAGGGACTGCCTAACTACCCATTAATGCTTGATTTGAAATTTTGTTGAATAGTAACTCTTGATGAGTTTATATTGTTGGGTTAAAATTTCCAGTTGATTGAAAATCCTTGTAATCAAGTCAAATTTACAGAATCCACAAAATTTGTAGAGCAATAAATATAAATCTGTAATGTCGCTTTCGTTTAGCTTAGCTTATTTAAGGAACAATGAAGAAATTTGTGCTACACGCATTTATTAGTCTGCTTTTAGTTGTTAGGTAGCAGTTAGCATGGGCTGTCCATTTTCATTTTTAATTCTTTTTTTAATGAATTATTTGTGAAATTAAAACAAACCCCAGGAGAAAATCTGCAAAATTTTCTGCCTGGAAGATAGAATTATCAAATATGGAAGTGGAACCATTAAGAAGCAAGAATAGGAAATCAATGGAAGAACAGCGAGGCAGTTCAACCGCCAGTGGCCTCAAGCGTAGGCGTAAATGCAGAAACATTAGTTTTGTAGTGATGGGTGTTTTGATAATCATCATACTCCTGATAGTGATCTTAGCTTTCACCGTCTTCAAGGCCAAACACCCCGTGACGACTATCGACTCTATCTCCCTAACCGACCTGAAGTTTTCCTTGGATTTGTTAAGACTCCAAGTGTTGTTGAATGCTACCCTTGACGTAGATCTTTCAATCAAGAATCCAAACAAAGTTGGGTTCAAGTACACAGACTCAGCTGGCCAGTTGAAGTACAGAGGCCAGCAGGTAGGCGAGGTTCCAATTCCAGCTGGTAAGATATCTGCAGATAAAGCAGTGCCCTTGAACTTGACAGTGACTGTCATGGCGGATCGATTGATCTCAGATTCAAAGTTTTTTTCTGATGTTTTGGGCGGTGAATTGCCTCTCAACAGTTTTACCAAGATTTCAGGCAAGGTTAATATCTTGAATCTGTTTAAGATTCATGTTGTTTCGTCCACTTCCTGCGATTTTATTGTCTTTTTATCTAATTCAAGTGTTGGGGTCCAAGACTGCAAATACAAGACAAAATTGTAGTACTTTCAATTTCTTTTTCTCTTTTAATTATATACTTGCTTGTACATATCTAGTCTAGTGGAAGCTTGTTTTGTACTTAGTATTGTAACTGTATATAGGGATGTAAATGAGGTAGATACTGTAATTTTTTAGATACTCAAACTCGAACCGATTATATTTTTTAATATCTGAATTCGAATAATTTATCTGAATATTTTTATTTTTACTGTTCGAACTCTACTAATACTTGTTAACTATCCAAACCCGTTTAAATATCTGTTTATTAAATCAAAATTTGACATTAAAATTTAAATTTAAAATCAATTTTAATGCATATTATTAAAAATAATTAATAGATTTAAATTAACTATAAAAATATATTAATATTAAAAATCATAATTAAAATACTTAATGAATTAATTTAATTAAGTATTATGTTATTAATAATTAATTAATAAATAAAATATATATAATAATATTTGAAAAATATTATTTATAATCGAGTTCGGATAATAGGTACCCTAAAAGCAAAATTCGAACCTTACCCAAACTCGATTATTAAATACCTTAATCCTACTTAATCGAGTTGTATAATGTCGGATATCCATTTATAGAGTACCTATTTATAGCCTTAATCGTATTTTGACTGTTCTTTCCACATTTTACTCTCTACTTTGACTTCCTTTTTGTAATTTTCCATAAATAGAGATGGTATCAGTTTATTTTCTTTTATGGATGATTCAACAAATCCGGGTTTTTCTTTATGTAAATTGTTTTCCTTGTTTCACTGAATTTTGTCTGAGTCACAGGGTATAGCCTAATTTTTGTCCCGTCAAATTGCAAAATTTCTTTCGTGCTACTGCTGCATTCACTCTACTCGAGCATTTATACTGGTGAGAATCCTTAGATGGTAGAAGAATGTTTTTGTCTCTCATGAAGCTATCAAATTGATGAACAGAAGAACTGTATTCTCTCAATGATTGATCATCTAGGTGGAAGAACAGGGACCTTATACACAGGTAATCCTCTTAACTTTGTCTTGGCTAATGTATTCTTGAACATAGATTACTCAATAAGAATGCTTTTATTCATGCTGTAAAAGATGCATTATCTGGTACTGGAAATGTGTCAAAGAACATAATTCTGGTGTTGATCTTTGACTCATGATTCGTATTAGAATCCTCAATCCTGAGCTAATTGTTTGTTCATTTCTGAGCTTCAGTTGCAAGAATGAATCATGGATTGAAACAGTTAGTAATGCTATCCATAAGTGACATATGGTTGGATTTTGCTTTTACAGTAGTTCTTGAAAAGCCTATTCGGTAACAAGAATTATTCCTTCTCCTTTGTTAAACAGGTAAAGATGTTTTCTCTTACATATAATCAGTCATTTCATTCTTCCCAAGCAGATTCTGATAAATACAAAACCATATAATTTGTCAGTCAACATAATCAAGAACCAAGCCAACACTGGCAATTGTCAAGTCAATGATTTGGAGAAGTTCCCCATGAAGTGGCAAATTACACAACCTTGACCTGGCTGAAACAAGTTCCTACTGGGAGATGAAAACGACTGAAGAACAATCTTTCCTTCCAACTTCATTCCCCTTCTTAGTTCTCTCATTCATGTAATGATTCGTCATCAGTGGCTAGTTCTCTCATTGATTAGAATATAGAAAACTTCATTAAAACTTCAAATATCTTCTGCAACTCGCTAAATTGAGATTGACAAAGGAGAAGTAAAGTTTACCTTGAATTCACCTCACAAACTGATCCTTCATTTGAGGAGCTTTGGCCGCTATCACTCCATGTAGTCATGTTTGGCATTTTTATAAAAAAAAATGCCAATTTAGTTAATAAAATAAACAAGAGAATAAGAATTTCAGTACAGATTTAGATGAGTATCTAGAATCTTCAAAAATACAGAGAAAAACAGTGCTCTATCATCCTCTAACAACACCCAAAGTTATGGATGAATGAAAGCGTACTAAAGAAATCGAAAGCCACTTATTCAACCTTTAAAGCCATGATAAAGAAGCACACCTCATGCATGGAAACATTCCTCGCTGATTGAGTTGACTAATCAAATATAAAATAAAAGTTTCTTACTTAAATTAATGTTGAATATTCATTTCAATAAATTTTTAATGATTTTGATAATAAATGATTAATTTTTTATAATAATGCAATTACTTGATGTGTTTTGAGTAAAAAATATGATAATGAAGTAATTTAATTTAGATAATTATAAAAATAAGTTTTTAGGCACCAAAAAATAATATCATCTTATATTTTTTTTGAAAGAAACGTAATTAATATCATAAACTTATCCTTATCAAATCAATTATTATTAATTCAATTAACTTAGTTCAAAATGAAAACTGACTTTTGAAAAATATATAGTAAAAATTAATTATGATCTTTAAAGCTAAAAAAAAAAGATGAACAAATAAGCTACAAACTTTTTAAATCCACTTTCTAATTAAAATCAAAATTTATCAAGAAACTATAACAAAAATCAAAGAAAAAGAGATAAAAATTTTGATAACAAATTTTATTCAAAAAAGTGATAAAATAGAAATTTTTTTATTAAATTTAAGATAAAAATGAATTTTTTATATTTGAGAGTGTATAATACTAATAATATGTTAAAAAATATTATCTGTTAATTGTTTATTAGTGCTTAAAGTCTTATTTTTTTTAATAATCCTAATATAATTTGAACACGATAATTGAAAGGTAAATTTGATGGTAAAGATAACCATCCATTCAGCAGCCTCCCACTGGCCAAACCCTGAGTCCCTGCCATGGGAAACACGCAACAGAAACCGGAGCAAAGCCAAAAAAAATGAAAAATCAGAATCCGAAATGGCCGATTCAGATTTCACATGTGAAATCTGCATTGAACCCCTCAGAGCAAACAACAAAGTCATCAAAAAGAGTATGACTACAGACTACTAGCAACTGTAAGCATGAATTCTGCTCGACTGCATAGCCAAATATATCGAATCAAAGGTGGGATCCAACATCGCCAATATCAAGTGCCCTACCTTGGAATGCAACCTTTTATGGGACCCTCTGTCATGCAGGCCTGTTATCTCAAACCATCTCTTCAACAAATGGTGTGATATTCTCAGCAAAGCCGCTGTCTTACGTTACGACTCTAAAAGATTCGTTTACTGCCCATATCGACATTGCTCGGCTTTGATCGTGAATGAATGCAAGGACAACGTGCAGAAGTTTACCTGTCCCAATTGCAAGAACAACCTTTGTTTCGGATGCGGGAGCCCTTGGCATGCTGGGTACAGGTGTTGGGAGAATAGAATATACAAAGATACCAACGATATTTTATTTGGGGAGCTGATAGAAGAAAAGAAGTGGACGAGGTGCCCTCAGTGTGGAAATGCCGTGGAACGAGACGGTGGTTGTCTTGTAATAAGTTGCAGGTACATCTTCTCTCAGCTTTATTATTATTTTTTTGTTATTTAGATCATCACAATCAAATCTTAATCATTAAAATTAAGAATCCTGCTTCGATTGTCATATTGTTTGATAAGTTTCCATTGACATAAGTGGTGAAGATTTGAATATCACAATCCTTTATCAGTACACATCGATAAATTTCAGAAAATTCATAAGTAAAAATTTAATAAATTCATTGCAGTTTACTCGAAGATGAAATAATTTGTTTCTAAACTTTTAAAAAAAAATAAGAGTATATATTGAAAAATGTCTTAATAATAAATAAATAAATGCTAATGAGACATTGACTTAGTGACAAAGAGAATGCCCTAAGATTTTAAAGTCTCAAGAGTATGAATGTTTTTTTCTTCTTTTTCTTTTTTCGAAGAAAGATGAGTTTAAATGTCTAATTGATTTGGTAGATTTATAGATCTTTTTGACATACGAATTTCATATATTATAATACCATACATAGACATAACTTTTAACCATTTTTTTGAGTCGTAAAGGGGAAAACTTCTTATATATTTATAGGGTGTATTACTTAACTACATCTATCCCAAATGCCAATAACTTATTTATCGAATTGCTGTAATTGATGTTTGATCTCGAAAAGGCTTAAGTTTCAATAAGTATAAGTCTTGAGATTAGTCTAATTGTTTACTAATTTTGTTAGTTATAGTTATTTAATAGTTTACTTGTTTTGAATTTGATTGTAATTGTAGTTTCTAATGAAAATGAACTAATAAAAATAAATAAATAAATCGAGATCAGGAAGAACTTAAGATTAAAATAAAATGAACGATTAATTTTACTTTGGTATAAACTAATTATGTTATAGTCAATGTTTTATTTTGATTATTCGTCCATTTTTAATCAATTATTAATTTTCTTTTTACTTGCTTTTACTAAACTATAGCAAAGATTCCATTTAAAAAAAAAAAATCAAATGGAATGATAGAATTCTGACCTAATAATTTGATTGACAATTGAAACAGATGTGGGAACACCTTCTGCCATGCATGCGGAAAAGAAAAATTCGATGTAGAACGTTGCTGCAACCAAAGCCATGGAGACTGTCCTCTCACTTGCATACATGCTTCAATTATATTTTTAGTAGGAATTTTACTTATCGGAGCACTAATTCACTTAGCAACTAAATAATTACTACTTGCTTCAAGTGTTTTCTATGTGATGATCTCTAATAATTATAGCAAACACTATTTGTGCTTTTTATTGGAGGGTTATATTATGAAGATATTTTTCTTTCAAATTTATACAATTATGTTTCATTTTTCAAAAATTTATGTGTATATTTAACTTTTTATTAAATGAGTATTTTTTATTATAAGATATTAAACAAGTATTGTTAAATTGATGATATAAATTTGTCACTTCAATCATTTATACACTTATTATACTTTTTTGAAAGTTTTTGTATGCGTTTGTGTATATATTAAACTTTTTTATTAAATGTACTGTTAAATTAATGATATAAACTTCATTAATTTAACCATAGTTATTAACTAATTAAAAGAATCAAAATCAACATTTAATAAAAATTCAAAATTTTAATTTATTGAAATAAAAGGGATCAAAATCTATATGATTTGGTAAGGTGTGGAGTGCCAAAATCCTACTTTAACCAAAATTAAATGAGATAAAAGTGGAGGAATAAATATTGTTTCCTTTTAAAGATCATCGAATATTTTGTTTTTTTAAAAAAAAAAAAAAAACTCTAGAACACATAATAATTGTTTCAAAAAGCCCTAGAATATACTATATATAGGCTAAAGGGGAAAGGGTTTAACTTGCCCACATTAATAATTGCAGTAAATTTAAGAGTGAGACTAGTTAGCTCGTTGCTACTCGAAAACAATGTCGAACTTTGAAGGAATTGTGTTCTTGTTTCCTAGCTAGTAGCCTAGTACTGTCATTTTTTTTTTTTTACCATGAGGTATCATTATACCGTATTGATCATTAGATTAATTATTAGAACAATAACTTCAATTAGCAGGTATATACTACTAGTTGCTTCGATTGTTTTCGATGTGACGATCACTTATAATTATTGCAAACAAATACTATTTTTACACTTTATTTGTAAGATATATTTTGAAGATTATATTTTGCTTCAAATTTAGATAATTATATCACACTTCTTTAAAGCGTGTGTAAACATGCTCGTATATATATATAGAAAAGAAGAATCTATTTATATATGTATAAAATAAATTGTTTTATATTTTTTTATAATTTTATATAGAATTAATATTTTTATAAATCAACAGTTGAATTTAACAATTTATTCATTCATATTTGTTATACACGTAAATTTTTAAATCAATTCGATACTCATATTATTTTAATATTATTTTAATTGAAAATAATATATTTTTTAATATATATATATATATATATATATATATATATATATATATATATATATATATATATATATCTTACCCTATAATTTTAGAGAAATTATGACTTTTTATTTTTTATAAGAATCTGAAGATTGAAGTTTCTCCTAAACTCAATTTTAGTTTAGACGAGGATATGGATGTTTTTGAATATTCCATGAGAAAAGAATCGAACTTCATTTTATTTTTCAGTGTATTAAGATGTTTCAGAAGAAAATTCTAATTCAAAAAACTAAAACTTTTATTGAGAGAAAAGCCAGCCCAACGCAAGTCTCAAGACAATACAAAAATCAGGCTAGATTTAAAATTTGATAAAATTTGTAATTAAATTTAATAAAATTAAAATATATTTTATATTTAATATATCATCACATATTTAACATTATGCAACACAAAATATACATTCAAATTGGAATAACATCACTATATTGCTTTAAGCGGAACAAAGCCTTTTTCATGGTAAAATTGTAATGAGAAAAGCATTACAAATAGCATCATACATGAAAGGTAACAAACTTCGAAATCAAGACTAATCCTCACTACTTTTTAATGGCAGAAAACAAGCTTTGTATGAGACTAATATTTAGAATGAGATAGTTTAGCAAGGGGAAAAAGAAAGTCATCTCCACTTGCACAAGAAACTGAAAATTATAATGAAGAATTTAGAGGCAATGAAGCCCAAAATTTTCCCTACACGCTCGGGAAATATACTCAACAACAAATGTCAATCAAAATCCGATGTTTAATCTTCCCTTATTCTAAATTATAGTTTCGGCTTTCACCTTCTGAAAATAGTGCAAAATATATTCTAGGCCATCTTCTCATGCTGGCCTAGTTGTCAACTACTTCAATCAGTGTTGGCTCATAGTCATTTGGAGCTATAAATCCATGGAGGTTCATGACGGTTGCAGCCACATTGGCAAGTCCGCCATTGGGAACATCATTGCGGAATCTAACACCGGGTGCCAATCCTGGACCTCCAATTGCAATAGGCACCTAATTGCAAAATCCAAAATATATGCATAAGAGAATTGAGAAATAAACATTCTACCCGCCCAATAAGAGAAATGAAAATAAAGATTCTTAATGAAGAAAAGATTTCGGAAACTTACAGGTAGACAAGTGTGGGAGGTGAGTATTTGGAGATTGCCATTCTTGTCATGAAGAGGTTGCCCAGACTTATTCCTCTTCACCATGTCCTCGGCATTTCCATGATCTGCAGTCACAACATATATTCCGCCTACTTGCTCTATGGCATCAAGGATCATCTGCAGCCCAACAATATAATCAAGAAAAGCTCTTTTACAAGACAGTGTTGCTATGCTTCAGAATTGGATTGGATACAACTATAATAAAATTTAAGTGTGAATGTAAAGAATGGGTGATACACGCCCAATGTTACTGTGTCTTGCATGGAATACTTCAGGAGAAATACATGAAAAAAGTAATATTGATTTCCAATGATAAGTTTCCCATCAGCATTATATGAAGGTTGAGCTTGGCCCCCTCTGAAATGACTTTGGTTGACAGGAAAACTGAAGACTTCCAGACAAACTAGTGAACTCGAGATGAGCCCAACATAGATAAACCATTTAACATCATTTCCCCCTAAATATCAACATTCTAATTTATCTATATTTATACATTTTATAACTAAAGAAACCACAACTGATTATGATTCATTCAAATGAAGTAAAATAATTAGAAACTTCCAAGAAACAATTTAAGAATGTACTAGAGCCATCATACCTTGACAGATTCATCAGCAGCCTTGCATCCCACAATTGTGGCCTGGATATCTCCTGTATGACCCACCATGTCACTATTCGGTATGTTCACACGTACCTAAACCAATAATAAAAGAGCCATTCAGCAACTTAAATCAATTTTAATGCGTATTTAGCATTGGTACATTTGTAATCACCTGGTAAAATTTGCGGCTCAGAATTGCATCCCTGGCCTTTTCACCAATCTCCAACGCCTTCATCTTAGGTTGAACATTGAATGTAATGCCAACATCACTTGGAATTTCCACATATTCCTCCAGTTCAGGATTGAAATAGCCAGAGCGATTTCCATTCCAGAAGAAAGTGACATGACCAAATTTAACAGTCTCACTGTTGATGCAGAAGGAGAAGTTGACATACAGCAAAGCAAGTAAATAGTCAAACATAAGAGTTTAAAATCCACGGTTCACTTAAAGGATGATTCCAAGATAAAAATAGGCATATGATTTTTTCCCATGATAGTAGATTAATATGGTGAGACACAAGTCTCAGGGACTTTCCTTTCTGCTGGTGATAACAGCTAGGGACCTGGATTAACATAGAGACAAGTAGACAACAAAAGGTACTATGTAACTCAGAAAAAAGCTTGATAGCAAGCAATAGAGAATGTCTAGGGCTATCAGGCACAGGTTCAATTTATAATTCATCTGAAAGTCAAATAAACAAAGCAATGTCTTTGAACATTTTGTTCAGTAAAATCAAGGAACATCAAATATAAGGATTATAATGACTTGTGCTAAACTCACCTGCAGGCGAAAGTACGGATGCCATTATGCACCAAATATTCACCAGATGTTCTGTCAATCTCAGGTGGAGAAACAAGGTAGTGGCTTGGAAGCTTCAACTCGCCATCATACTGAAGCATTCCAGCATAACGAATTTTAGGGAATCGTACACGGTCAAATTTGTCAAAATCCTGATATTCAAGGGCCTTAGCAAGCATAACCATTCGATCTGCTCGGAAGTTAAGAGTAACAACAGCATCTCCATCTACTATTGGACCCACAGCCTTTTGGTTCTCATCGACAATGACAAAGGGAGGTAAATATTGGTCATTGGCATTTTCCCTCAATTTCTTTACAGCTTCAACCGCATTTGTAAACTTGTGTGGGGCTTCACCAAGAACTTGAGCATCCCATCCTCGTTTCACAACTTGCCAGTCATTCTGCAAAAGACCCCTCACAAAAGTCATGACCCATTCAAATAAAGACAAAACATGCTATTCCACATTCAACTGTTTGGACAAGGTAGAATCTCATCCTTATAATTATTCATCAGGAATTTCTGTGCCTTGTGTGAAAGTAAGGCACATGGGTATGCGGTTGAACTATGTCTCAAGCCTAGGGAACAAAAAATCAACAAACCAGGATGCTTTTAGCCAAAATCAGTCACATGAAGCCTACCTTATCACAATTGTTAAATGCTTACTTCTACATAAGATCAACACCACCAAAAAAGCAAGAAAGTCTGAACAACCCAAACACCCCCCCCCCCACCCCCAACCCAAAAAAAAAAAAGAGGAAGAGAAAGCATTAATGAAAAGAAAAAAGAGTGATTTAAACAATAATCAGAATTCTTCTTTCAGATCTTTGAAAAAACAGAATAAAAGAACCACTGGAAATTGTACATGCAAAATATTATAATCACCTAAACTAGTCAATATGCTTTTGGGACTCCTGAAAATTATTTCTCACCTCATAACGGTCCATTGTTACATACATGCGGCCTCCACCAGATGCAATCCGGGCATCGACACCTTTCTCACGTAATTTTGCAAGGTCATTCTCAAGTGTCTCCACAAAGCCTACACTCGAACCATCCAAAACATCACGACCATCGGTGAGAATGTGAACACGAATTCTTTTAGCACCACGCTCACTAGCTCCCTTCAGCAACAACTGCGGAAAAAGAAAAATAAATAAATAAACTTACAGAATGGAAGTGAATTATCATTAGATGTCAAACCTTCAAAAGATAGGACCCTGTCCTGAATGACAAAAATTACCTGCAATTGATCAAGCCGAGAGTGGACACCACCGTCACTAAGTAATCCAATCAGGTGCAGAGTTCCCTTTTCAAAAGATTCGCTTATATACTTAAATCCTTCTCCCTCATAGATTTTCCCAGAGGCAAGAGCAAAATCAACAAGCTTAGCCCTACAGTTAAAAATGAATTAACAAATTAGAACACTGGAAGCACAGTTAATTAGGCAAAAGTCCAATTGAAGAAAAGAAAAGGGGTGCCACAAAAAGCAAAAAAACATGCAGAATACTGTGCAATAAGAAAGGTAAACAACAATTTCACCTAAAATCAAGAAGATAAGCTTACCCTTGAGCAAAAATGCGTCCTGCACCAAGAGCATTGTGACCAACTTCACTGTTTCCCATGTCATCCTCCGTTGGAAGCCCTACAGCAGTTCCGTGAGCTCTGATTAATCTCCATTTTTCTGGGGCACCCTATAAACAAGATCATATAACTCAAATTAAGTCTCATTACCTAATGGTATATTGAATCCTTTTATGAACCAAAAGATGTAATAAAGTCCTAAATGAAAATATTTATGATCCCTATAATTTAAAGTAACATAAATAAGCCAAAAATGTAATATCTGAAGCTAAATGAATAATAAAAGAATATATATAAGCATATTTACAGTTTGATGCACTGAGCTATCAGTCACCAAAATCACACTGTGAACTCATTAAATCATCAACTTAATAGTTCAAACATACTTAAATTATAAAGTTAAGTTCCAATGTTTTATAAAACAAAAATATAAAATTTTTAGGTACTTAAAAATGCATTTTCTTATCGGGAAAGGTGGATCTGAACTAAGCAATTTGAGCAAAAAGAAAAACAAGACTTTAACATCAGATCTGATTTCCAAACGTTAAAAACTTACAGAGACTTATGTATTTACAAATAATGTAAGAATGATAGAAGCTAGAAACAAGCAGGACGATCAAGATGTAATTAGTACAAGCCCTATACCCAAGAATCCATCTTTCAAAAAGAAAAGCCCGAATTGCACGGAAAAAATGGGATCTATGCGAAATAATAGCATGAGAACGATTACCCAGATCGAAAAATTTTGAGAAAATTCCGGATCTAAATTAAATTTTTTACATCGAAATTTAAAGAATAAATATTGATCGACAAAACATGAACCTGTTTGAGGGAATCCATGGTGGGGGTTTCAGCGACATGGATACAATTGTACTCATCGGGCTTGTTCTCGCCCCATCCATCGAGAACAACGACGGCGACGGTCTTACCCTTCGGAAGCTTTGGGTGATCCTCCAACTTCCACGACACCTGCCCTGAACTCCCCATTGTTATTCGTAGATGATGTTAGCCTTTTCCTTGTCGAGTTTTTGGCTATAACTGAGAGAGGTTCCCTACTTAAATAAGAAGACAAATCGAAAAATCAGCCAAATATGGTGACGGCGTGAATCAGGACGCAGTCAGGTTTTTGACTTAGATATAAACTACTGGCGTGGAGACAAAGCCTAGCAAACCCGTGGGTGTGTGCATCAGCACGTGATCATCCACCTAACATGCCTACTAGCAGTATCTAGAAACTAGAGTTTCGAATATGCCTTTTCCACGGGTCGAATCGCTTGTCGGGTTTATCGGTATGATCCAAGTAGGATCTCACGATAAACTTAAATCGATAATTCATGCATATAATTATTAAATAATTTATTTAATATATAATTAAAATAATTATATATTTTTTATTTTTTAATATTTTAAAAAAATATATTTATTTATGTTAATTTTATTTATGAAATAAAAAATTATATTAATTATATATTTGAATTATAATTAATATAATTTCTTTTTCTTTTTCTATTTATTCCTTTATACTTTGATGATGCATGGAATTATTATTTATTTCAATGCCTTAATTACTATTTATTTAACGTTTTGTCTTCGTCATCTATAAGAATATTTATTTAAATAAAACAGGTGTCAAACCATCTAAAACACACCACGAAAGTAGAAAACCAGGTGTCAAAGCATATGCATACACAGACCAATAATGGTACATGCATACTGAAATTAAATAAAAATTATATATAAATATAATATTTTTTATATTAATATAAATTTTAATATGAAATTTTTATATTTTATATTATATAATTATAATTTCACATCATTTTTAACTCAGAGCAAAAGAAATAGGATGGAAGATGACATTTGCTTGGGAGTCCAAACTGGGGAATCCAAAAGAAATGGTGGGGTCTTGTGGATTGAAATTAAAATACCAAATCACCACTATAAAGATATGTATGAGGACAAGTATTGATATAGATTTTTTTTTTTAAGTAAAAAGAGAATGGAAAAGAAGACACCAATTGAAACTTTATCAGACTATTTTTATGATTTGTACTAGACTTAAATGGATTTTAATTATTCAAAATTTATTTCTATATAAAATAATAATTTAAAAAAATCAAATTTCATTGCTAAAATTTAATATATATATATATATATTAAAGATAATTATCTTATATATCGTTAATTATATATTTTTAATAAAATTTATAATTTTACAAGTAAAATTAAGATAATTATATTTATTTTATTTTATTTATTTTTTATTTTTTTAAATTTTTAAAAAATATATATATAATTATCTTAACTGCACTTCTATATATTTATATATATTGAATTGTTTTTATATTAAAATAAATTAATCATTTATACCATTATTTAAAATATTATTATTTTCAAAGTTAATGCAAATATAAACCAAATGAAACCAAAATGACTTGTGTTTTGAATCATTCTACTTTATATTTTTTCCTTGGATCAACATGCTTAATTCTTTTTAGGAACATCTTGATGATAATGAGACATGAAAATAATTACTCATTTTTTTAAGATCAATTCAATGCGTCCGATTTAATGAATTTATGAAAAATTAATTTGTTATCTCGATTTATGAGAATTGTTTTATTAATTTAACAAAATTCTTAAAAGGAAATAAAGAAATTAAATTCGATAAATTGGAAAGTATTAACAGAGATTATGGGGTCCACTTGAATTATTTCCTACAACTTTAGTCTTAAGGACTTAGGACCGAAGGAGTCGTTGCATTATTAATATTATCTCATATGTATATGTTTTTCACTGCTCCTCACTAACTTGTTAGCCTCTTCTCATCTTTTCAGAAAGCAACAATAACTTTCCCATCAAAGCAAAGCTCCTCTCGTTTCTGCTAGAAATTCCCAGTAAATGAACAGCTTCAAGGGTTATGGCTTCCGACCATCCGAAGAAGAGCTCATCGGGTACCTTCGGAACAGAACTTTTCTCGGCGGTGATTACTTAGTCCAAGATATTACTGATCTTGGAGTCGACATTTGCCGCTGGGATCCCTGGGATTTACCCCGTAAGTGTTTACTTCAGGTTTTTAACACTTGTTTTGGATACTTATTAACATAATAGTTGGCTTGGCATGCGCTTGTGTATGTATGTTATGTTTACTTATATGTATTGCTGATGTTCTTCGGATGCTGGATGGACTAATTTTTCATTTGTATTTTATTGTCAATTGGTATGATCTGTCAAAAAAAAAAAAATTGTCAACTAGTATCGGAGTTACTATTTTAAGATGCTCTTCATTTCGATATTTATATCAGTGTTTGAAAAATAAGATACAAATAAAAAAAAAGGAGAATTTAGAGAGAAGAAAGAAAAAGAAGCTTAAAGGCATAGAGGGAATAATATAAACGAGTTAAATTATTTAGGAGTTATTCGAATTTAATTTGAAAATTATTTGAGTTTGATTTATTTATTTTTGATCTTTATTCAAACTACTTCAATAATAAGTTGTCGAATTTGAATATATTTAATACTTGATTTGAGCTGTTTATGAATCTCGTCAATATTTTTAATATATGTTTTATATTTTATCATTAGTTCATTATTTTACTTTCATAATATATGATTAGAAAATGATATATCAAATATATCCAATCAAGTTTGAATTTATTGAGTTAAATTTTAAACGGTTTAAGTATTTTGTCAAGTCGAACTTAAATTTCAAAATCTAAGTTCAATCGAGCTAAAATCGAGTCTTTAACTTTTAAATTAAGTCACATTCAAACTTAATAATGAATTGTTATTTTGATTCGATTGCACTCTTATTAAAGAGCTTGTGTGCTTTTCTGAAAATTGTGTCTTCTGTATATGCACCATGGGAGCAGATATTAGTCGTCTTCTAATTTGTTCATCTCATCCCTAGCGGTACACAGATTCTACCATTCCTACTATTTTAATGTCTTTGTGATCTTCTGTAGAGCTTAATTAACAACTTGCATGAATGTTTTTATCCACAGGACTTACCACAAATAAATCAACTGACCCGGTATGGTATTTTATCTACCCAATAACTTACAAGCATACCTACCGGAATCGGAAGATGACCGCCATGGCCACCAGTAAAGGACCTAAGAGTAAGCGGAAGCCGATGATCAATAGAGCCACCGACAAGGGAAAGTGGAAGGTCTCAGGCGAGCGTCTTAAGGTGAGGGCTAGTAAGAAGGAGATCATTGGCGTCAAGACACGTTTGTATTTTTACAAAGGTCTGGATAATGAGGAAGACAGCAAAAAGAGCAAAACCAAGACGCAAAACTACTACCCATGCAGGACCCCCTGGGTGTTATATGAGTATGAACTCACTGATGTTGATTCTTGCGATGTAAGTTCTTTTCTGCTGCTGCTTGCCTGCTATATTATTTATTTCGAGCAATTTGATGGACAATTTTTCTTTTCTTTTCTTTTCTTTTCTTTTCTTTTCTTCTATTTGGTAGCATGAGAAATAAGAGGTTAGTCAATTTTTCAATCTTTTCAAAAAAAAAAAAAAAAAAGAAGACAAAGCTAGGCGGCCGTAGCTTGTTGAGATGCTAAAAATGTAAATATTGCGATTTGAATCTTAAAATTTAAATTTATTAAAAATCATTTTTTGAAGAATTTACATGAAATAATTACTATATTAATCCTCAAATTCAATCGAAAAACTTTGTCAATTATAAATAATAATTTTTATTAGTACAGTTGTGAACACTGTCTAACTAACAGTGGATTTGACACATCGATTGGTATGGTATGACCGATAAATTAAAATCCACTGAAGATAAAATAATTGAAGTGTAAAATTACTCACTTACTCTTGTTTTTAAAATTTTATTACTTTATTAAAATAATATAAATCTCTAATGATCATTTTTTCTTTTTTATCTCACCGTTCATCGAAATTCATTCTAATTCATGAAAGTTTGTAAGAGTAATTAATAATATATTTTTTATTTAATTATTTATTTAGTTTTACATAAATGAATGCACACTTTTTCTTTTCAATTAATTTGTGTAGAATAAATACTTTCTTGGTAAATTGATGATGAATCAATCTGAGGCAACCAACAAATCGAGTAGCAAAGGTGAAACAAGCCAACAGTTGCCTTCTAATTCCTTAGGAAATGAACATATTCAGACTGCAGAGGTTAGATTTCTTCTGTAATTTACATAATTTTTTCATGTCAAAGACCAAGAATAGTTCACACAGATTAAAGGTTTTTTTTTTTTTTGGGTGCTAAGATTAATGTTTCATTAACATGCTTCAGGTCCAAGTAGGCTTTGATAAGGAACCATTAGTAGAAATGGAAGGATTTAATTACAACAAGTGGGTTCAAAATCAATCTAGCATTAGTGAACAAGCTACTGAGTTTGAAAACCCATGTCATTTTTATAATTACGGGATGTACCCAGAATTAGAGACCTCTGCCAGTTCTGAGAATGAAGTCACAACTAACCTGCAGACCTATGCTGCAGATTATGGAACTCCACAAGTAAGGACACTTGTCGGAAAGTTTACTAATCAACTATCAAGTTGATGATCATAACCATATCTAAGTCTATGTTTGTTTATTTGTTTATGTTTTAGAATCTGCAGGAAGACCTTCTGGCTCTGATTAGAGAACCGGAAGTACCTAGTTTATGTTTTGGGGATGAAAATCAAAATCATCTGTACTTCCAAAATTCGGTTCCCATTGGCAATGGTGAAGCCGAAAGAAGTGATCAACATAATATAGTTGCAGAGAGTGAGGACTTCAGCCTGCCTAACTATTTAGCTCAAATGGTGAGAAACTAATAGATTATCTATGCATATAAAGAGCATAAACATATTAAAAAAATAAGGATAAATTTCACTTAAATCATTAAGTTTCGACCATAATTCGACACAAAGATTTTAATTTTAGAAATGCACATCCCAATTCAGCACAAAGATTTTAATGTTTTAACATGCTTCAGGTCAAAGTAGGGTTTGATAAGGAATCATTAGTAGAAATGGAAGTACATAGTGACAGCCATTGGGTTCAAAATCAATATAGCATTAGCGAACAAGCTCCTGAGTTTGTAAATCCATGTCCTGGTTATAATTATGAGAAACACCCAGAAGAGATCGCTGCAAGTGCTGAGAATGAAATGATAACAAACCAGCAGATATCTGATCTCGAAAACTATGATGCAGATTTTGCGACTCCACAAGTAAGAACACTTTTCAGAAATTTTACTATTCAACTGCTCAAGTTGATGGTCATAACCATATCTAAGCCTATGCTTGTTTCTTTGTTTATGTCTCAGAATCTGGAAGTAGATCTTATGGATTTGATTACAGAACCAGAAGTACCTGATTCATGTGTTGGGGCAGAAACTCAACATGATCTGTCCTTCGGAAATCCGGTTCCCATTGACAATGGTGAAGCCTAAGAAGGAATCAACATAATATAGTTGCAGAGAATGAGGGCTTCAGCTTGCCTTATAATTTCAATAACTATCCTATAGCAGATAGAGCTCAAATGGTGAGAAGCTTTTAGATTATTAATGCATGTAGAAAGCATAAAGTACAGAAATCTAGGGTAAATTTCACTTAAGTCTTTAAGTTTCAGTCATAAATCAGCACAAGAACTTTAGTTTTAGAAATGGACATTCTAATTCAAGGGTGTTAGCATCAGAAACATATGATCAACAATCATTAAAATACCCATTAATTCTGATGCTTTTTGTCTATATATCTAATATCTCAACTTCTAAAAAATTTACATAAAAATCCAGATGAGATTTCTACTATTTTTCCTAAAGGAAAATTACTCTCATCCAAATCAACTTAAAATGTTTTATAAGAGAATCAAAATCAACCTAAGATATTTTTATGCGAATAATTAGAGTCAACTTTAAACCCAAAAAATTTTTTAGAGAATTATTTTGAGCATCAACTCAAATAGTAATATCAATGAAAGTTTTACATGTTTGAAATTTGAGTCTTAGTATTTACATTTCCTTTTCTCTTAGGTTAAAAGTTTCCATCTAACCAAAAAAAAAAAAATCATGAACTACAAAAATTGAAGATATCATAAAGAAATTGTGAAGGAATTGAAAAGAGAAGTGATCATTAGCAGTGCTCTTAGATTTCTTCTTGTGATGTTGATGTTGAAAAACTGAAAATTGAAAAAACAACTTAAGAAATCAATATAATACCAAAGGCAAACACAAAATTTTGCATCCACTACACTTTAAAGTACCATAATCCTTGAATCTACTCAGCAAAAAATGGCAACCCACAAAATCAACTAATGTTCAATACAAGTTTCAAAAGATTTTCAGTAATCTCATTACAATCTTAATTTCAATTATGATCAATGCAAATATCAAAAGATTTTCAGTAATTTCATTACAATCTTAATTTTATCAAAAAATATATGAGCATAAACAAAAAGGGCCCAATTATGAGTGCAGGAATGTAAAATTAGGTCTCCAACAATAGAACAATCCAAAATTGACAACAACTTTAATTTAACACCAATATCCAGGTTTGGGGTGGCGGAAGCACCTGATAACAACTTTAATGGGGCTCAAGATCAATCTTGTATTAACCAGCAAGCTTCTGATGAGTTAAGGAATTCAAATTTCATTCACAATGAAATTGCCTACCCTGATGAAAGAAACAAATCAGCTGCTGCTGAGAGAGGGCTTCTACTTGTAACTTGTAAGAGTAAAGACACTATCTATTTAGTGGGGAACAGAACAAAGTAGAAAAAAAATCTGAATGGTAGAAGGGTGATTAGGGAGTGTAAATGAGATTCTTAATTCAAATTAAAAGTCAAATCCCACTTTATTTTTTTTCGAGTCAACTTCAAGTGATTTGAGTTATACAACGAGATATATTGAATATCTTAGTTACCGGTTCGAGTAATTTGCAAGTATAATTAATTTTTTATTTTAATAAATATTTATTTTATTATTAACTTACAATTTTAATCTTATTTTTGTAAAATATTTGTAAAAAAAATTTCTCAATTCAAACTTGAACTCAAATACATATAATCAAGCTTGAGATTGAGTATGGAAATCGTATTCATGTTTTACTTGATAAATTAACTTAATCAAACAAGCTTGAACTAAAATAATAAATTTGATCGAACTAAAATTTATTTTCAAATCTCGAATTTCGAGTTGAATTTAAACTCAAGTTTCCCACCATCTTGATTAGTCTCTACTAGATTAGAACAGAATGACTGATCGGCCAATGACACTCAAAAGGAGAAGAATCAAGAAGAATACTATGGTATGAAGTCAAGCTAGACATCGGCTAGTAATTTCCTCCAAGAAAAGAGAGATTCACCTTCCTCATTTAGACACCGTTTGGTGATGAATGGCTGAGAAATTGAAGTACTTGAGGCCATTGAGCCAACCTGTCACTTAACCAGTAGAACATTTTTATTGTCTTGAAGGGAAGAAAGAAGTTGCCAGGAGAAAGCAAATAAAAGGACTAATCCTAGTTCCTCTATTCTTTGGAAGCGTTTAAGGTTTAGGGGGCTTCACCAAAGAATTATACGCAATTAGCAAGGAAGGAGTTTCAGCTTCGCTATGTTATACCATAATCTTCTTGTTCCTTCCAATGCAGCATTCTCCTATCAAACTGAACTCGATACTCTCACTTTGTTTCTCTTGCTTCCATCTTCTTTTCTAGTTGATCTTTATAGATTTCGGATGAAAGGGGTATGGATTGTGACCGTCTGATGAAGAACTCATCGGATATCTAGAAGACATGGCACATGACCATGATTCTCTTGTCCAATATATCACTCAACTCAAAGACATCTGCGAGATTGAGCCTTGGAATTACCTGGTAAGTACTTAGAGCATGTTTAAACTTTACTTGTCTGTTAATCAACACAGTATATTCCCGTGATTGTGATCTTGTGAGTAAACATGTTTTCAAGTGCTTTCAGTGCTACAGCCAGATTGTAAGGTATGGTATTTCTTCTACTCATTAAATTACAAGTACCACAATGGTAAACTGATCAAAAGAGTCAGCAAGGAAGAATATTGGAAACCTACGGCAGGCTACATAAGATAATGGCTAGGGAAACCAAGGCAGAGATTGGCAGCAAAAGGTCTGTCGTTTTCCACAAAGGTCGACCTAAGGGCAAAAGCACGGAGAAAAGCAAGATCAATTGTGACAACAAAAACAAGACCAACCATGGAAGCTACATCAGAAACAAGGCTGTTTGAGTAATATGCGTGAGTGCCAACTAAATACTGCTACTCCCCCTAACCATGCATTTTCTTATATGCTTCTATATATTGCAATATTCATTTACTGTTTCAAGCTCTTTCATGAAGAATTCATTCTTGTTTTGATTGTGAATTAATGTGAAATTTTATCATAAATACTGAACTCAATGGGGAAAGTTAATGACAGGTAGCACTGAATTCTTCAAAAAGGTTACTAAATGCGATGAGATAAAGATGCAGAAGTGATTAACGTTGATGACCAAGTTTTTCGCTTCCTGAATGTTTGACAAAAAGAGCACCTTCACCGCAGAAGTACAGCACAATGCTACATCATTAGTTCTATGCACAGAAGACATTGTTTCTTGGTAAATAAATGAATTTAACAATCTGAGCCTGAGGAAGCCAACATTTATAACAAAAAGGTGAATCAAGTCGCCATTCGCCTACAAAATTAAGAAATCAAGTTGCAAAGAATGCAAGTTATACAACCACTCCAGAGGTTAGGTGCCTTTAGGAGATTCTTTCTTCATTTTGAATGAGGCTCGTCCCAAACTAATGTCTATTTTATCTACGACTTCGGACTGGTCAGACTCCAATAAACCAATAGCAGAGGTGGAAGTTTCTAATGACTCCGGTGAAGTACAAAATCAATCTAGCAGTAATGAACAAGAATGATGAGACCTACCCTCATGAAAGAAACAATCGACATAATTTTGTTGATAAGAATGAAGTCTCCAATCTAACTTAGAATTTGGGAAATTATGCTAAGTAAGATGCCTTAAAAAGAAATTTTTTTTAATCATTTGCTCATGGAGATGTTAAAAAAAAAAAAAAACCCAAAGGAAGGCTCATTTATCTATCATTCAGGACTTGGTAGACACCAGTGGGTCGCAAATAACAGAGCCGGGATCACCAAATGCTAGTGCTGTTGTCCAAAATCAATTTAGAACCAGTGAACATGGTAATCCCTCCTAGAATTTAATTGCCATTGACAACAACAGAACCTACCTAGAAGAAAGATGCGATCAACATAACATAGTTGCTGAGAACGAGAGCTCAGAGTTGCAAGTTGATTTTGAAGATGATGCAGAGAATTTCTACCCCATGGTAAGACTTCTGAGAAACTTGCTGATCATTCATTCAAATAAATAAAGAAAAAAAAAGGGGACACACTAATATCTGTTTGTCTATTATTCATGTTGATAAGACATTAAAGAAGACAGAAACGCGTAATACGCTTCAAAATCAATCTAGCACCAATGAACAAGCCGCTGAGACCAGGAATTCCGTACCTAAAGAAAGAAGCAACTTTCCACTGAGATTGAGAATACCAACTTGCTTCCTTAGGCACAATCAAATCATCAAACCCAATGGTGTCAATTAGGAAAAGATCACTCATTTAAAGGGAATTAAGCGATGACATATAGAAATTGAAGCAGCTCAAGCTCAAGGGAAAAAGTCATTCCTTTAATAGCAAACAAACAGAAATTGATTAATAGTCATTAAATAAGAGCAAATATTCCTAGAAAGAGTTATTTACTATTCACTTAATGCTTTGTCTTGATAGTCAATAAGAAGGAGGAGACATTCGAACTTTCGATATCGAGTTCGAATTCAAGTTTCATCATATGTGAGTTTGTTAATTGATATTATACATAATAATTGATAGAAACATTAAATCATATACATAAAAAGGAAGAACGGGAAAAGCCCACAAACAACTGAACAAACTAACCAGACAAACAAAGGTAAATTGAAGTAGCTACACCAAGGGCGTACACACCAATGGCGGCCCCAACAACCCCCTTCCCAGACCTCGTTGCCGCTCCAATTCCCACAATACCCAAAACCCCAACCGGAACTCTCTTCAAAACTGTCTTGCCGACGTTTCCCACCACGGCATCGGCGAATAACACCACTGCCCATTCCCTAAACTGGGGCCGGCCCAGAACCAGCGGCTCTTCATCGTTCTGGGGTTTATTCTGGTGTCGAGTAACGAATCGGAAGGCTGAATCGACCTGGTATTGAGTGGGAGGAGAAGGTACCCAACGGAGAATAGGAGGGTGGGGATGGACGGAAGTGAGAGTTCGGTGAAGGTCGGTGGCGGCGGTTAAGAGCTGGTAAGGAAGGACTCCGGGGAAGGCTTGTTGGGTAAGGGAGAGACAGTGGGTGTAGGCTGAGTCGCAAGCAGAGTTGAACTCGGAGGAGTTAACTAGCGTCGTGCTCACTCGCTTTGACGCTGATTGCGTTATCCCCATCTCTCTTTGTTTTCGAGATTGGATTATTCAATTACAAATCTGACGAAGTATCAGTTTCGGTCTGCCTGAACTTCGAACTTCGTACTTCGAACTTGAAGTGAAGTGCTATCTTTTTATTTTATTTTAAAAATTACAATAAAAAAATACATCAATCATGTCGAGATTATTATACAATAAAATATCCATTTTATAATTTTAATTTTTCATAACAATAAGGTTTTATAAGTATAAATTATTAATTATAATTATATTCATTAAATTTTAAAATTAAGTGTTGTTGCCCTAATCAATAAAATGATGTTAATATAATTTTTTTCACGTATCTTGAATATTTTGTAAAATAGTGAAAGTCATATAGACGTAAGAATCTGTTATTGTACACGCACTCCAATATTTAAGTCAAAAAATTGTTTAAGTAGAATTTTTGCAAGTAAAATGGATTTAGAGTTTTTCTGATCATACCTTGTGTATTTATAGACATTTTTAGAATTAAGTTGGATTTCATATTTTTTCAGAGCTTGCTAATATTTTGGGCCCAAAACTATAGGATTTAAATCAGAGACTCAGGCGTTTGTCTGGGCTGCGACAGAGTTATTAGATATTCTGTCGCGGATTCAGAGTCTGTCTCTGTTTTAATGAGTTCAACATGCGACAGAGGTTCGGAGACCTCTGCCGCAGTTCTTACGGAAGAGTTCTACCGCGACTCACTCTGTCGCCATACTGTTTGTCGCAATCATACTCTACCACAAAGGTCTATCGCCTCTTGCTGCTGGACTCAAAGGTGTAGAGGTTTGTCGCGTGTATAATCTGCCGCATGACTCTGTCGCCAAAGACTCTATCGCCAGGGACTCTATCGCATAGTAACTCTATCACGGAGGACTCTGTCGCATAGTAACTTTATCGCCGGATGATTCTGCCGCATAGTAACTATGTCGCATATTGGGCTCTATCGCCACCATTCGTTATCTGTCACGTGGCTTATGCCTCTTGATGGTTGTATTTAACACGTGGCTGTCCTCTGTTGGTCAGTGTTTGTATACGTTGACTTTAATGGGTATGACCATTATCACTAAGAAAAGACATTATTGAGAAATTTTTAAACAAATTAAAAAATTATAAATTGTAGTAAAGAAAGAACACAGTATAGAGGTAAAACTGAATGTATTCTTTTCTACATCTGAATTCAATAGTTGTTACAATATAAATAGAAAAACTAGAGAGTAATTCTAGGAGTAATTCTAAGAAAAAAATCAGGATATCTCTAACTTCCTTGATTTTAGGTAGTTTCCTATTAAATAGGAAAACAGATAATAATTCATTATTTATTTATTGACAGCTAATAATTCCTAATTTATCTACACTCCCCCTCAAGTTGGTGCAAAGATATCAATCATGCCCAACTTGCTCACTTGAAGTTCAAATGATAGTCTCATTAAGCTCTTGGTGAAAATATTTGCAACCTGCTTCATGGTAGGAACAAAAGGAGTACAAATTACCCCTTCTTCAAGCTTCTCTTTTATAAAATGTCTATCAATCTCAACATGTTTCGTCCTGTCATGTAGAACCGGATTATGAGCTATGCTGATGGCTGATTTATTGTCACAGTACAACTTCATAGGAAGACTAACTGGCCTTTTAATTTCTTCTAGAACTTGCTTTAGCCAGAGTACCTCACACACTCCTTGAGCCATTGAACGAAATTCAGCTTCTGCACTACTTCTGGCAGCAACACCTTGTTTTTTGCTTCTCCAAGTAACTAGATTACCCCACACAAAGGTGCAGTATCCAGATGTCGATCTTCTATCAGTGATTGAACCTGCCCAATCTGCATCAGTATAGACTTCAATTCCTCTATTTTCATTTTTTCTGAAAAACAATCCTTTCCCTGGAGTTGCTTTCAAATAACGAAGAATTCGAAACACAGCTTCTAGATGTTCCTCACAAGGAGAGTGCATGAACTGACTTACCATACTTACAGCAAAAGCAATGTCAGGCCGTGTATGAGATAGATAAATTAACTTTCTAACTAATCTTTGATATCTACCAGTATCCACAGGAACTCCATCTTTTACCTCTCCAAGCTTCACTTTTGCTTCTATTGGAGTATCAACTGGCTTGCACCCACTCATACCAGTTTCTTTCAAGAGATCCAAGATATATTTTTGTTGTGACAATACGATACCTTTCCTTGATCTCGCAATTTTCATACCCAAAAAATATCTCATTTGCCCCAAATCCTTGATCTCGAACTCCTTGGCTAGATTCTGTTTTAATCGGTTCATTTCTTCTTCGTCATCTCCTGTAAGAATTATGTCATCTACATAAACAATCAAAATTGAGATCTTGTCTTTGTTAGAGACTTTTATAAAGAGAGTGTGATCTGTCTGCCCTTGTCTATAATTCTGATTCTTCATAAACCTTGTAAACCTTTCAAACCAAGCTCTAGGCGACTGTTTAAGACCATATAGTGATCTTTTAAGTCTGCATACCTTGGATCCAAACTTATCAGTAAAACCAGGTGGTGCCTCCATGTAAACTTCCTCTTCAAGGTCTCCATTGAGGAAAGCATTCTTCACATCCAATTGATTTAGAGACCAATCAAGGTTTACAGCAATTGACAAAAGCACACGAACAATATTTAGTTTTGCCACTGGAGAAAAAGTATCAGAATAATCCACTCCATAAGTTTGTGTGTAGCCTTTAGCTACCAGTCGAGCCTTGTATCGTTCTAGAGATCCATCAGAATTATACTTCACGGTGAATACCCACTTACAACCAACGATTGCTTTTCCTTGTGGCAGATCAACCTTTTCCCAAGTAGCATTCTTCTCTAGAGCTCTCATCTCCTTAAGAATAGCCTCCCTCCACTCAGGAACATTTAGAGCTTCCTGTACATTACTTGGAATAACCACACTAGACACTTGTGTAATAAAAGCACGAAACCGAGGTGACACATTATTATACGAAATAAAATTGGATAGAGGATGCTTAGTACAAGACCTAACACCTTTCCTAAGAGCAATTGGAAGATCATCTTGACTTGAGGAATTTGACTTAGAATTACCTGGAGGATTATTATCAGAATTGTCTGAAGGAACATTGATCTCATGATCTAACCCCTGATCAGATTCTTGGGGGTGTTGTAAGATAGTGTTCCTTTCCTTTTTTTGTGCTTGGTACTCCTTTGAATATACAAGACCCTTCCATCGTTTCGCATACATCTCTATTGTTTCAGAATTTTGATTTTGAGATGTCATTATCAGAGGTTGTTGTAGATTTTCATCATTTAATGCATTTGTATTTCCTTTCTCAATTACTTTTGGTAAAATATCATCACTAGCACATTCAAAATCAATGGTTAAGTCAGAACCATTGAAAAACATATCATCTTTACTATTGTTCTTCTCCCCCTGAAGATGAGAAGTGTGATAGTATGATTGTCCTTCAAAGAAAGTGACATCCATAGAAACAAACATTTTTTGCAGAACTGGATCATAACATTTATAACCTTTTTGATTTGTCGAATAGCTTATAAAAATGCATTTATGTGCTTTTGGATCAAGTTTTGTTCTTTTATGGTCATGGTTATGAACAAATGCAACACTACCAAAAATTTTTAAAGAAATGTTTCTTACTAACTTGGAAGTTGGAAAATACTCATTGAAAAGTTTTATTGGTGTTTTAAGCCCCAAGGTTCTTGAAGGCATTCTGTTTATCAAAAATGTGGCTGTTAAAACAGCTTCTCCCCAAAGATATTTTGGAACTTTAGATGTAAAGCTTAAGGCCCTAGCAACTTCAAGAAGATGTTTATTTTTCCTTTCGGCTACCCCGTTTTGTTGAGGTGTGTTATTACAAGAACTTTGATGTACAATCCCCTTTTTATCAAAAAAATTTCCTAACACATGATTAAAGAATTCTTTGCCATTATCACTACGAAAAACTTTGATATGAGTTTCAAACTGTATTTGTACCATTGTATAGAAGTTTTTAAACACACTTTCAGCATCAGATTTATCTTTTAGTAAAAAAACCCAAGTAACCCGAGTATAATCATCAATAAATGTAATGAACCAACGTTTTCCAGAAAGAGTTGCCACTTTAGAAGGACCCCATACATCACTGTGGATCATAGTAAATGGTTTTGACTTTTTATATGGTTGTGGTGGAAAAACAGCACGATGATGTTTAGCTAATTCACAAACTTCACATCGAAAAATAGAAGCATTTTTATTTATAAATAATTTGGGTAATAATTGCTTTAAATAATGAAAATTTGGATGTCCTAACCGAAAATGCCATAACATAATCTCACTGTCACTGGAAACAGAAATAGAATTAAAACAAGTTTGGTCTTGCCTTCCAAAGTTTGTATCATTATTAAGGAGGTAAAGGCCACAGTCTTGCTTAGCATCCCCAATCGTCTTCCCCGAGGTTAAATCCTGAAATTTACATTGAGAAGACCAAAAATTAATTTGACAATTATGATCACGAGTTAATTTACTGACTGACAATAGATTATAGGACAATTGAGGAACGTGAAGGACATCTTTTAAAGTAAGATGAGAAGAAACAATAATTTTTCCTTTCCCTGCAACTGTAGCATATGAACCATCTGCTATTTTGACCTTTTGATTTCCTACACAAGGTATGTAAGAAGAAAACAACTGCGAGAACCCAGTCATATGATCGGTTGCTCCTGAATCTAATATCCAAGATGTATTTGGATTGACATAAATAAATGATGTGGTGAAAAAATTACCTGACTGGGCTAAAGAACAAGACGCACTAGAATTTCCTATAGATTGAGACTGAAACATCTTGTACAGGTGCTCCATTTGTTCCTTGGTGAAAGGAAGAGAGTCTGAGGATGATTGCTGCCCTGGATTAGTAGTGCTAACAAGACGCACTAGAATTTCCTATAGATTGAGACTGAAACATCTTGTACATGTGCTCCATTTGTTCCTTGGTGAAAGGAAGATAGTCTGAGGATGATTGCTGCCCTGGATTAGTAGTGCTAACCTGGAAAGCACGAGTGTCCCCTGCTGGCCGAGAGTCATCACCAGGTTTCTTCTTCAAATTAGCAGGTTTTCCATGGAGTTTCCAACAAGTCTCGCATGTATGCCATGGTCTCCGACAATGATTACACCATGGCTTTTGTTTGCCTCCTTGTCTTTCTCCTTGTTGCTCATTACTGTGGGCTACAAGAGCTGAATTGTCCTGATCAACTTTTGGCTCCTCTACTCCCTTTAACATCACTAATCTCCGAGCCTCCTCTCTCCGTACCTCAGAAAAAACCTCTCTGATAGAGGGTGGAGGTTTTCGTCCTAAAATACGTCCCCGAACCTCATCAAGATCTTTATTTAGACCTGCTAGAAATACAAACACTCGACTTCGTTCAACCTTTTTCTTGTAACGTGCACTATCATTCGGACTCTCCCATTCTTCAGTTTCGAACATATCCAATTCTTGCCACAAAGTCATCATGTCATTATAATAGGCAGTTACCTCTCTATCACCTTGTTGTATCCGCCACATACGAGTATTTAACTCAAATAATTGAGAATAATTTTCTAGGTCAGAGCACGTCTCTCTAACAGCCTCCCAAACATCATGAGCGGTTGGTAGAAACATAAACGGTTTTCCCAAGGTTGGTTCCATGGAATTAATAAGCCAAGCGATAACCATGAATTTTCTAATCTCCACTGCTGGTATTTTGGATCATCAGCGGCTGGAGGCTTGATTTCCCCATTCAGATATCCAAGTTTTCCCTTTCCATCAATCACCAAACGCACGGATTGGGCCCACTCTAAGTAGTTTTTACCATTTAATTTATGAATGGTAATCTGTAAAGGGCTTTCATTGATGGGTGCAATCGAAGATGCCTGGGAACTCCTTGTCACAGTGCTAGTAACGGAAGAAGAAGACGAACTAGAGCCAACCATGGCTGCTTTATAATTCATAGGCTCTGATACCATGTAGTAAAGAAAGAAAACAGTAGAGAGGTAAAACTGAATGTATTCTTTTCTACATCTGAATTCAATAGTTGTTACAATATAAATAGGAAAACTAGAGAGTAATTCTAGGAGTAATTCTAGGAAAAAAAATCAGGATATCTCTAACTTCCTTGATTTTAGGTAGTTTCCTATTAAATAGGAAAACAGATAATAATTCATTATTTATTTATTGACAGCTAATAATTCCTAATTTATCTACATAAATCAAATCATGCAACTAAATGAATTAACTAAGAATTAAATATTTTATACAGGTAAATTTTAAATCTTAATTTTAAAATTTTATTTTTAGTAAAGTATAAAAATTATTTATATATTATTTTTAATAAAAAATAAAATTTTTAATTTTATTGTTGCAATGAAATTGATATTTCTTTGATAATTATAAAAAATGATTTTTTTTTTTATTGTTCGGAGGAGAGATGCCGCGAGAATATCTGAAATCCGATTGATTCTCTTACCGGCGAAAACAAAATTCAACTCTTTACTTCTCGATAAAAATTTAAAAAAAAAAAATGAAACCAACTCTAACGGGCAGTTTGAAATTCTCCCATATCCCTCAAATGCGGTTTCTCCAAAACCCACAAAACAACCATCTTCGGCATCCTAGCACTGTCACATGTGGGCTTCGAGAAACAAAGAAGCCCTTGTGGAAGGCAAGGGTGCTTTCCATAGAAGCCATCCAAGTTGTCCATGCCCTCAAGTTAGCCAACTCCAATTCCAAATTACACCATGTTTTCTCCACAAGACTTTCCAGGTTACTCAAAGCTGACCTATTGAACACTTTGGCTGAGTTGCAAAGACAAAATGAACTCCAGTTAGCCCTCAAGGTACCTTTTTTTTTTATATGTTTTCTTTCTTTTCTTGGGTTGTCTAGATGAATTGGAAGGAACCCTTTAAAGCTTTATGTATTATGATTTGCTTTTCAAGTATGGGTTTTTAGCTAAAATGATTTCAGGGTTTAGGTCTTTGAATTTGTGAGGAAGGAAATTTGGTACAAACCAGACTTGTCTTTATACTGTGACATGATTCAGCTGTTGGGAAAGAACAGAATGACTGAAATGGCTGAACAACTTTTTATTGAACTAGAAAAAGATGGCTTGAAACCTGATACAAGAGCATTCACTGAGATGATTGGAGCTTATTTAAAAGTGGGTATGATTGAGAAGGCGATGGAGACATATGAGAGACTAAAGGCATCAGGCTGTTCCCCCGATAAGTTGACCTTTACAATATTGATTAGGAATCTTGAGAATGCTGGGAAAGAAGAGCTTGCTGCAGTTTTAAAGAAGGATTGTATTGAATATCTGGAGTATCCTGAGAGATTCCTTGAAGACGTTCAACAAAAGCGTGTAAGAGAATCCTATTTTCTTTGTAGTTAGTTTTATTAGTTTTTGTTCTATATATATGCCTCTTATATCTTCCAATTGAAAGTTATGAGTCCTTTCTAATGTAACCTTTCTATGGTTACTTACTTTATACTGTTGTAAGACTCTGGTTTTCTGATGGCCATGGAAGGAAAGAAAATTGTTTAGGAGAAGTATAGGAAGAAATGTCTTGCCCCTTTTGTTATTTAGAGATGGCATGATGCCATGGAACTTAAACCATGCCGTCAAAAGTTCTAAGAATTAAATGCTGCAATCTTTGGACAAGTTGTACATCGGTTTAGAAAAGTTCATGAGAGTTTCTGCATTTAGGCTTCGCTTGATAGGAGAAAAAATAGGATGTTGGAACTGGGCGGTAGAAAAGTAAAGAAAGCGATGTTTTTACTCTTGCTTGGCGAGAGAGAAAGTGAGAGGAATGGAGAATGGGAATTATTTCCGTTTTCAATTCATATAACTATAATTAATCTTCCCAAATTGGAGAGATCAGAGGGCATAAAGTGGAAAGGATGTGATTGAAGTACAGCAAAGTTGTAATGATGTTCAAGTTTATTTAAATTGTTATTTATTTTCACTTACAAAAGGTATAAGAGTAAGGTAATGTGATTTTATTCTCTTTCCCTCTTTCTTTTCTACTATACGCAGCAATAATTGGTTTACTCCTTTCCATCCAATTTTTCCTCTTTCCTACCAAGCACTTTAGTTGAAGGAAGAAAACATTTCCAGTCTCTTACTTTTGTCCTCTTCCAACTTCCTTTCATTCACTTCTCCATTATTTTTATTGGAAAGCCTCAGTGCTTAGGTGCTTAGTTTTTTTGCATCTAGAATACCTTTACAGAGGACAGTGGGACTTACTTGAATGGGCTTCCAAATAAATGAGGAATCTGTTGTCAGTTTCAGTAGCCTTGGTGATTTGCATGCCCATTTCTATCTAAAGTCTGCCTATTCTGTCCAGTTCTTACCTTAGTGAATGACTTTGGACTCTCTAACTTTATCTATTATTAAGAAGCCATTAAAAATAACTAACATTCAGAAAGGTCGATACATGACACCGATGTGGTATTTACTTTTTCAGAATGATTGTTTGACCAGAGATTCACTATGTATAAGAGATTTTTTTTTTCTCATTATAAATCTTGCAAACTCATTTGATGAGAGTAGCATCATAAACAAGCTTGTTGGAAGAACAGATAACCTAAACTTTTTTTACTAGCATTAATACCTTGCCTATAGTATTGCTAGATGTAAAATGCAAATATTTATTCTTTTCATCCGTTTCTTTTTTTATTGAGGCATATTCCATTCTACAAGGTATTTTTTTCTACACTCATTAAATCTAGTTACCTGATAATGGGTTACTTTATCTACCATAGTTTTTTTCTGTAGAAGGATAATAAACAAACTGTCTATTTCTAATGGGTTTGAAAAGTTGTTCGGAGGATTCTTAACACGTAGAAGGATAATTGGCCTTGCACAACAATTAACAACATTTGAAATGTGAAGTACCATGCCATTACCTAATGCATTTGCCATATTTGTAACAATTTTGTTATTTTTACTTTGATGAGGTTGATATTTTGAAGTGTCTGAGTTGCTGGCTTTTCTGTTTCAGTCAAAGAGGCGGTAGCTGGATTTTGTTTGAAAATTTGCGGTCCCATTTTCGGGTTCTCATACAAGGCGTTATGAAGATTTTCTTTAGATTGGAGGGATTTGTGTAGCATAGTGGTTTAAGGCAATCTGCATTGGCACCTTTCAAGGCATGGTCCCAATCAACCCCCACTTCATTATTTTCATATTTTGTGCCTCTGTTCAATGTTTGGGATTGAGTTAGGATTCATGGTCTTGACCAAAATCTCCCATACTTTGTGCCTCAATGAGTTATTCCGGAAATGTATCAAGAATAGCATTCTAGATAACTTGCTAGATTTTATGTTTTCTTAATAGATTATATTATGATGTTTTGTCAGAAAAAGATTCTATTCTTATGATTTCAATGACCTTGTGTTTATCCCAAGCTATGAATTTCTTCCAACGTCGAGGGAAAAAAGCCATTTACTGTTGATTCAGTTATTCTGTGGTCTTCCCGTTAAAACAGTTATAACCTTCATTATTTGCTCATGATCTTAAGCCTTAATGATTCCTTCAACTTAGTAATACTTAAGGAGTCAGTGCAAAGTATGTCATTCAAGGTTGTTAGAGGGTTGACTAACATTAACTCACATGGCACAAGAACAAGACAATGAACAATAGAACTGTCTGTAGGACACCAATATGGATTGGCTAAAAAAATTATACAAGGAAAATGTTCTTTCTTACATGTTCAAGGTAGATGTACAAAGGAATGCTTACTTGGGCATTACAAATATGTGAAAGTACATGCCAAAATACAAGTTGGAAGATTTCTTGGCCTCTACTAAACATACACATTGCTCTCTTAACCAATTTGATCAACAAACAAAAAGAATTTAGAAGGGGTAAAAAAAGTTAACTGGTCAATATGTAGTAAACATAAAATCTCTGTTCAGCTAGCCAAGTGGCTGGGAGAGCTGTTAAACATACTGTGCAATATGTATGCCCTAGATAGTACCACTTCAAGCTCTTGATATGTCCAGTTGTGAGTTGGGAGGTGTTGAAGGAACATCACCAACTCTTGGAAATCAAGCTTCTGAAGTTCATCTGACCACTGAAAACAGAGAACAAACTATTCATCAGTTTAGCTTTGCAAGATTCACCACGATTATGAACAATCATGACAAGAAAAATTATTTCCAATGGCATCCTATATCAAAGTATCATTATGTAACAAAAAAGTTGCAGTTGAATGCATTCCAAATCACATAAGTAAAGCTCAACAGCAGGGTCTGCGATGAATCAAAAAGATTTCTAAAGTGTTGTTCGAACATAATGGAAAAGATGAAAGGCATATTGGAGGAAAGAAAGAAGAAGAGCAAGAAGGAGGTAGATATTCCTTATGAACCATGCAGAAGTGAAGTTCAAGGTAGGATATTACACTATAACAGAAATGATATAAGTAAACAGGAAGTCGCAGGAAAACAAGCATCAAGCCATCAACCGGTATAAATAAAGTAAATATAAGAGAACACAAGCTCTTATGCCTATGAAGTAGGCCGCAAGAGATCCTCGTTTTCAGTTTGAATGTCATCCATCCAACAGCTTCAACCTTGGTCATCATTATGTTTTTGATCAAAGAAGTAGTCATTCTTCTTTTGGATGAGAAAAAGAAGAACAAACCCACACAGACGTACATCTTTTTATTTGAACAATTATCTGAGCTGTATCTCCTTAAGGTTGCAAAAATGCAGTCAAAGATGAAAGCTATTAAATTACATCGGCGCAAAGGAAGTTAAAGCACTCCTCACCGTTAAAAGAAAACTGGCAAATATGTACACAAGGAAATCAGGCAGTGCATCTCCTTCAGCAAGATAGGTGTCCCATAGACGGGTTACTAGATGGAAAGGTATCTGTTATAAATAAATAAATAAAGATTAATAGAGCCACAAGAAAAATTAAAAGCTGAACCAGTTCGTCAATCAGACAAAATTTTTTGAAATGCAGGATAATTAAACAAATGAATGTGAATGGGGCGATTAAACCTTACCTCGCGTATCAGTAGACAGTTGAACCAGCGAAAAGCAAATTGAAGAAATTCAAGCCCTTGGTCCTCCATATGTCTAGAAACAGGTTCTGGTACAAGTTAAAATAACAAATCAGTTAATAAAACAAAGAGATGAAATTAGAACATATAAAAAATAAAAAAAATTATATATAGGGGCATTATTACACATTGTCCACGAAGACAGACACACACATACCTCTTATTTTCCTCTGTAAACTTTAAAACAAAGTGCTCATGCACACACACACACAAAAACCTCTTTCTTTTTCTGTAAAACTCAGAAGAAAGGTGTGCCTGCACATGCACGCACAACCTACTGCTTCCTTTAGAACCATTACAAAAAATAAAAAATAAAAGATAAAATCTGCAGAGTATAAAAAGGCTCAAATTCCCTTCTTAAAGCAAAAACTGGTTGAGTTCATAAATAAAGAGGAATTCTAGGGATAGAACTGGAGGCCCCTAAAGAGTTTACCATCAATGCGCCTAACTAATTCCTTCAGCTTGAAAACAAGCCTCTGGATTCCTGGTTGAGCAAATGTGTAATGGTCTTGCATGCCATCAAGCAACTTTGACAAGCACCAATAGCAATCAGCTTCTACGTTCGAGATGTTCTCTGAAGATATGTCAGAGATCAACCAACTATCTATGGTCCCTTCTAAGTACTCTGATAAGAAGACAACTAAAAAGGGTGTGACAAGATCATTTATCCCCTGCACGTATCCACTTGCAGGATGCCGAATGGCCCTGTACATGAAGTTCAAGAGCAACATCAATTAACCCAAAAAACAACACTGGGATCTCACAGCATCTTAAGCTGCAAAAAGTTATAGCTCCATTTAAAATTAACAATTAATAGTCATCTACTGCCACCAAAAATATGAAATTTAAACACAAATTAATAAGAAAAAAGGTGATCAGGGCACCACAGTAGAGATTTAAATTAGACCTTGAGCAAAAAAAAGTCATATAGTAGACTTTAAAGCACTGCTGTAATAAATATTATGACACGATGCCTAAGCTCTCGAAATAACAGCAGTCATGAAGTCATTATAGTAAGACAGAAAATCACATTCACGTTTCAGAAAGAACCAAATGATGGATACCAATATTTGAGACAACCCTGTTATGCTTACTGTTCAGAGGCCTATTAAACATGGAAAATTTACCAGAAGATACAAAACTTTACAAGTAAAGGAATAGTAACAGTAGGAGTGTAGGACATTTTTTTAAAGTATTTACTCACTAGAATCTGAACTATAGCATTCAAATTATTAGGATAGAGCTTGAACAAGCCTCTATCTGAGTGACAGGTACATGTACAACTAAAGTAGTTAAACATATCCTACTTAAGGCTATTTGGGGTTCCACATTATCAGATGGTAGAATTAAATAGTAAATTGTACGAATAGTAGAATTGGATCATAAACTTGTACAATACTATCAACTACTAAAAGATTTCAATTTTATATATATAAAAAAAAGCATAAAAAAAAAAACTGAAAATTGTATCCTAACACAGAACAAGAAAAATACTCTGTATAACTCGCAAAAATGAGACTAATAGGATGATCTTTCTTGGTTAATCAAAGAAAACAAAGCAGGGATTAAGTAAATATAGTACAATCTAAAATACTTTCCAAAATATAATATCTTAACAACTGAATGTGAACATATACTTAACAAATTTACTTGCTGTTGATTGTTTTATTACTTGCTTTCTACCATTTGTATTTTGCTTCCTCAAATGTTGCTTTGGAGCAAACCCAAATAGTAAAGAGAATAAATCATCATAAAATATGATATGTATAATTAAAAAAGAGTGATAATTAAAATACATTAATTCAAACATAATGTTCCACAAAGAAGAATCAAGCATCTTCATTACCCATAAAAACAGAAGTTTTAATTTTTCAATTCATAAAAGGATTGCGCGTTTTGCAAGTTATAAGAAAGCCATCAATTTATTTGAATTCACCAATTCAAATGGTATCTTACCATGTATAAAGAATGCGCTCCAAGGATTTTTGAACTTGTGCTTGCTGAAAGAAAGCAACATCAGGTACAGTTCTAGGACAATCAACAGCAATCTAACAACAGAATGAATGCAAATGTTAATAATCGAGCAAGAGGGCTGACAATCAAGTTTGGTAATTAACTAAGGACTATAAGTACCTGGCGAAGCATATTAATCTCATCATCTGACCGTTCAGTGTCTGGAATGTCATAAAATTGAGCAACACAATCAAGATACTCAAGGCGTTTCCTCCTTAGAGCTCCCTCCCTTCTATCAGAATTAGGTGGTGCATATCCCTGTTGTCAGTTCATACTTTAATTTCGAACAAGAAACCAAATTTATTTAATAAAGACAATCTATATCCATTAGACAAAACATTAGTTAAACCTGGATATCAAATATCCACTTGCAGCCATGCATTAAAAAAAAAAATCACAGTCTTTGCAGAAAAGAAGAACAACAAATCAATTCATACAGTTCAAGTCCTCCGGATGCCTAAAACTGATACTTTGGTTAGACCATATAAAGCTTACCAGCAGAAGTCTCCAAACATTAGGACGCATGTATGGTGGAACACCACTCCAAGCTAACTCACGTAATCTCTCTGCACGAGGACATAATACTCAAATCAAAACTATGATCCTATTTATAGAAAGATTGTGAAACTATAGCTTAGAAAGAGAAAAGGAATGGCAGACATCTAGGTTCTCTATCACATCAAGAAAGAGATACTGATTGCTAAACTAAAGTGTTTGCTAATTACAAATTAACACAGATAAAAGTGCATATGGAATATAAAAGACCAGAATGAGTATGACCTATACATCTGAGTGCAGAATGAAGATGCCAAGCCAAAACATTATTTTTTTTCTTCCTAATAAGATAGAAAAAGTGGGCATTCAAAGATGAAATTAAAAGTTTCCAGAATGTACAAAGCAAAACACAACAAATCAACCTCACATCACAGCAAGAAAATTGAAGATAGGCAAGTAAAGCAACAAATATTGATGAGTAGAACCAATCAATGAACAAAATTATTGCATAATGTCCAATATCAATAACTAATCCTCTCTAATTCTACTGATGACTTTTCCAGATATGACATCACCCGTTAGATGTTAATTACTACTAATGCATAACTTAAAATTGGCCAAACTATGAAAGCATAGCATAAAAAAATAAGTTAAGCCATCAAGAAAAACTCAAAGAAAATTACTAACTGAAGATGCTTGTTTGGGTTTGTCCTATCTTTACCAATTTTCCCCTTGTTCCTAAAGATGCTTAGTAGTAATGCAGTACTCTTAATATATACAACACTACATATATCTTAACATCATCATACTATCCAAAGTTTACATATATCTAAACATCATCATGCCATTACCAATTGACGAGAGAGAAGCAGGTGTCTGCCTTTGAAATAGCTTTTCTATTAAATAAGCACACACTACGTGTTTTGCAGCCAAAAACTAAGAAAATTTATCAGAAACTCAATTTTTAAAACTTCATTTTTTAGCTAGACCGCTTAGCTTGTAGAGCCTACTTAAATTTCACTATATAGTACTTTTTGAATGGCTCTACTCAAGTAACACTCTTGTAAAAGTTTCGGTGGGGTTAAACAGGCTCTAATAAATATAAAATTCATTCTGGAAGCAACAAAGTAGACATGGTACCTAACGTGACCATTTGCCCTGAGAGCTCTCTAGTGAATTTTGTAACCCTGGCAGAATCTGTAGCTCTTGCACCCATTGCAGACTTCTGGACTTCTTTGGCATCATTCTCAATGTTTGAGTTTGAAGATCTCAATTTATTAACAGTTGTATTACTATCTGAGTTATTTGTATTTCTGACCCCTCCCTACATGAAAAGAAAGTTTTGCAGAAATATTAGCCTTTTAAAGAACTCTAAAAGTCACACTAGTACTAGAATAATCATTTTTTGGTACTGTAGCAATAAGAAAAATTAGAAGATTCTATAGATACACTCTCAGCATCACCTCCATGGACTTGTGTGTGTCATCACTTGTGCCAGCGTCGTTCTGTGAGAAGCTTCTTTGATAACTGGGAGATCGATCCTGTAAGCCTGAATCGCCGAGTGGATCTAGTCTTCTGGTCACTAATACTTTACCGGGAATACTGCGACCCTTAAGCAACCTTAATAAGAGGCATATAAGAAATTATTATTTGCATCCAAAGCAATAAATGTGGAGGAAGCAACTGCATAAAGCAAAGATGAAGAATGGGTGAACACTCCGAAGATACCATAGAGCAATAGTTACACTCTCATTATGTATTTATACTAAAAAATGTAGAAACCAGCACAAATTTCCTAATACTCATAAAACACAGGGACAAGGTAGAAAGGTGACATTAAAGGACAAGGGAACTTTACCGAACAGGAAATTTTTTTAATTTGACCTCTTTACACTTGAAGAGAATTTGCATTAAGAAAAATACATTGCGACCCATGTCAGCATTGATCTTCAGCCAATTTGCATTAAGAAATCCAAGCTCAGCAATGTTATCATTAGTAAGCATGTCCAAATAATATAGTAACATTTTTGTTCCATAACCTTTATGAACTTCCAAAACCTTTCTAGGATCCCCGTGCTCCTCCTATGTTTCTCCAACCAGAATGCCATAATCAATTAGCATAAACCAAAATCGAGACATTTCAGGAAAAAAAAATATTAAATGCTGTAATCTAAGAACAAAGAATCATCTTCCAAATGAAAGAGAAACAGGGGTTATGCCATTAAGTAGAACTTGAGAGATCTGACTTTAGTTCCCAAAAGGGTCCTTCAGTTTAAGTGCAAACCGCAACAATTTACACCCAATGAACAAAAATGAAAAATTTTGGGAAATAATTTCCGCACTGAAGAGGAAAATTCTTCCACATGACTTAAGAATTGGAACTGAAATTCGAAAGATCCGAAGATAAAAGGGTATCGAAATCCAAGAACAAAACACAAGTACAACAATCCAGATTCAACATTGAGAAACAATAGAGAAAACAAAAACAGAGAAAGAGAAGTGATGGGAAATTGGAATAGAGAAACGAGGTACCCTTGCACATTCCTGAGGGTTTGGTTGAATCTGGAGTCGAGGCTTTCCTTCTTACGCTGATCTTCTTCTACGCGGCTGTTGTTGTGATTCATGGTTCTGTCGTTAGGCGTTGCTTGGAAAGAGCATGCTCTGTTTTTATTCCTTGTTTGTACAAGCCAATCTTTCTCTTTCACTGCTACTAGTGCCAGTCGTTTGTTACTCCTTTTATTCTTCCAATCCCATGTCTCCCTGTGAAAAGTAGCTCAACAAAACAAGCAAGCGCTACAGATTTTCCTAACAAAACAATGTATAAACCACGGTTTGATATTAATTTCTTCATTTTTGTGCTTATGTTGTTTTTCTTTTTATTACTCAATTATGGTTTTAGCTTTTTTTGGTAGACCGACCAAATCGTTCAATAAACTAAAACTCGATTTATTATATTTGATTTATTATTTTTTTAAATAATAAATTAATAATAACTATATTTTTAAAAAATTTAATAAAACTCACGCACTATTTAAATTAAATATTTAAAAATTTAAATTTGATTCGTTATTTGAATAATTTAAATTTGACGTGAAAAAAACGAATTGAATTTGAATAATCATCAAGCTAAACTCGAATAACTTGACTCATATATATTCTTACCGATTATGAAAATTACATGTAATTTAATCGTGGATTGACTTGTGGGGCTATATCAAGATGTAATTTAGTCGATTTATTCAAATTTAATTAATTTATTTATTTATTTAAATTAAATTTCAATTAAAATAATATGAGAAATAATTAAAGTTAAATATTTAATATTTAAATTCAATGCAAATTGATATTTATATATATTTTTTAAATTTTTAATATTTTTCATTTAAATAAAAATAAATTTATTAAATCGAATATAAATTTGTTTAAATATTTTATCTAATTGATTTCAAATTCTAAAAATTAAAATTGATAAAATTTATATAAAATATTAAATTAAAAATTTTTGAATAAAATCTCACTTGAATTTTAACACTTAACTATCTCGATTCCATTCAACTGCATTCTAAATTATACTTATAATTTTCTTTTAATATTTCATCATTATTTTTAGCTTTTTTTTTTTCTTTTTAATAATAAAAAATATTTCTACAAACGTGTTCATTTTTTACCTTGTTGTCTTGTCCCATGCTCTCTCTCACTCACTCCGGACAAGTTCCAATGTTTTGAGTTATCCGAGTTTAACTTGTGCTTTTCTCCAATACTTTTCACTGCCGCCAAATTCGTGATTTCAGGTATGAATCAAATACCCAGTTACCCATTTTCATTTTTTTTTTTTTGTTTTTGCTTACGATGTTTATGCCTCCTTTAAGGTTTGGGATTTCTAGATTGAGATTCATAGTTGAATATCTCAACTTTCTGAATATTGGGTTTCTCATATAACAATAAATCTTCAAATAGGAGGATGAATGCAGAGAATTGGCAGCCTGATTGATCAGAAAGAGGGAGGGAGATTTCGGGTCTAGATTTGGTTGTCAGCATAGATATATTTATTTATTTGTTTGCAATCGAAAAACAGAGCTAGAAATGGTGAGGCAGGGCAACTCTTGGACAAGTAAAAACAAATTCTTGGTATAACAATTGTACTTTAGGCATGTTATGAGAAAGCTAAGACAGGAGAAATCATCTGTTGGTGTTAACATGGGTGGTATCGTGTTTCATTTTCTTTGTAATTTTGGAGAACTTAGAGATTTTTTGTATTGATATAAAGTGTTTATGCCTTGCATGCAAAGCAAATCTAGTTGCAGCTTGCCTATTTCAGAAGCCTGGTGAAGATTCTATTTATATTCTAAACTGGTATTCTAGTTGGATAGAAAGTGACAAAAAAAGTTATTTGTATGAATGAAGTGACCTATCATGTGTTTCTTAATTTTCAAAAACATCTATGTTATGTACTCCCTTAGATTTTTGAAATTTCATTTAATGACTGCATTGTGGATACAACTGTGTTTTTACCAACGGCATTTGGAATTAATTCAATAATGATAAAGATATACAGATATATTGACTATATCTTAGATAATAGTGGTACAAGTTGCTGTTAGGGAGAATCTCTCCATCCTTCTCTTTCAACTGCACACCAACATGAATGTGCAAACTCGACTGATAGAGGCAATAATCTTTGTATCAATGACCTGGAGAGCCTTATCAATTTAAAAAGTTAATTGATACTCCAAATGCTTTGGTGCTGTTTGACATACTGCGTCAACTAGTCCTCTGCATTTTGAGCATTTACATTGTGGTTAGGAATTATTACTATTTCTCTCCTCTTATTCTCCTTCCCGGGAACTCTCCAGACCTTTATGTTTCCTCAATTTCTGTTTGTGTGTGCTTTGGTACACTTGTCTGTATGTATTATGCTATCTATGTGCCTATTGCCTAACTGCCTATGTTTTTCTCTTTTGATGTTAGATTTCCATCAACCAGAGTTGATCTTTCCATATCACAAGGATGACAACCACAGCTTGTTTCATCATTGTGAGCCGAAATGACATTCCAATATATGAAGCTGAAGTGGGGTCTGCTGCTAAAGTATGATGTTTGTTCGCATCTTTCTACATGTTTATCGTTATAACAAAATTCTATTTTATACATATCTGGAAGCCCAAAAGTTGATGCAGGATTTGTATATGTTTGGGCATGATTATATTTTTCTTCACATTGCAAGATGTGCCTGTGGCCTGGAATTTTATTTTGGTCTACTTGCTTGGGCATTTATACCTTTCTTTTTCGGTTTCGTACGCTGTAGTTTTATCCTTTTGATTATCTAGGGGTGATACTTTTGTGATGACTCTGAAGTAAATCATGATTCATGCTCATCTGCTGAAGAAAGAATGTTTAAAAATTAATGGAATATATGATTTTCTTTGTAGTATCAGAACTTCAATTTTATAGTAATTGTTTTGGTCAAATTAATTATTAGGAAGTATTTCGTTACATCATGATATTATTTTTGTGTCATACTGTCATTAGCTATTTTTCAATGTTTTGTATTTATTTCATTCATCTTACTCTTTTGTACAATCGGGTGTGTTTGGATTCCATAAGATTAAAGTGTTTTTACCTTATACAACACTCGCTATGTTTATATGTTTTTGGGCTTGCATGAGAAGCTGTTCTTTCTTGTTTCTGCCTTTCTGACTGCACTGCTCAATGCAGAGAGAAGATGCTGCTCAGCTGCATCAATTCATATTACATGCAGCTCTGGATATTGTTCAAGACCTTGCATGGACCACTAGTGCAATGTGAGTTCTATTTTTCATGGTATTCTGGAGAACTTTCCAAGGTTTCCTATATTTGTTTCATTTTACTGCCAAATATCTTGATAACTTTATTTTCATTTCTGTTTCAGGTTCTTGAAAGCAATTGACAGGTTCAATGATTTGGTGGTATCAGTTTACGTAACAGCTGGTCATATCCTTTATATGTTCTGAACTGACTTGCATATGTGATAACATATAACTACATGTTAATGTTGACCATGCATCCAATATCCAATTTTTTGACAATTATCAAGAATAGGTTGCCATTTAAATGAACAGCCTCATATAAACTACTGGTCATTGTAGATTGTTGAGATTAAAGCACTATATTTAACTAGACCCTTAAAACACGCTATAGTTGTTTATCTAGACCATCATAACATTCGGCTTCTATTGATACTAGTAACAGTCTTGGCCATGATATTGTTTGCTGCTACTACGGGATGCTTTGTCAGCCATTGCGGGCATGCTGCTCGGTCACCATGTAGAGCTGTGTAAACTTCGACATCTTACTATTCGTACATGAATCATTCAGGGAGAATGTCTTCTATCATATGGTTCTATCGGCTTCTTTTTCATTGTTGTGGTTTCTGTATGCTCTTGTTGGACTGGACATGTTAGCATCAATTTTTATTATCCTTGTACTACTTATATCAGTAAATGAGAAGAGCAGTAAAGTTTTTATCTTCTTCTGTCATCTTTATTACCATGTCCATTGTTGTTAGCCACTTGTTTAGTATTTAGAAGTCTTGAGAGTGTAGGATTAGCCTCACGTTTATGTTTTGATATCACTGTTGCTAGTTCCAATTTAATTTTCCCTTGACTTAATCATACATACACGATTTATGCTACTTCATGACTCTCGCAATGATGACGGAATCAAGAGCTTTTTCCAAGAAGTTCATGAGCTTTATATAAAGGTAACTGTTGCTTCCAACTTCACATGTTAACTCTTTTTCGTGAACAATTAATATTTTCCAACAATTTCCATCCTGGCAGATAAGTCCCATTGGTCTTTATGTTGATTTTTTTCCCCCTTTTTTCTGGCTGATGTTTGTTTTCTTCTGCAATGCTTTTGTTGTTGGGATGTGTTAGTTGTCAGATAAAATCTAGGTTTTCCAGTTATTCTCTATGAACTTCCTCTAATCACATGATACATACATGCACTACAAGATTTTGAAAGCTGCCTTACATTTACTTGGAGAATTAAGTTAATAAAAGTTATATACGGTGTTGTGTACCAGTTTGTCTTGCATGTAGAGGCTCTATAGCCTATAAATTAGAGCATTTATGCAAAACCAAGGATCACTCTATTAGAACAAAAAATCTGGAGAAACAAATGTGTTTAATTGTGACACTTTGGAGTATTTTAGTGAATGTCACAAATAATCATGTAGTCAATGCCTAGACGGTATATATTTGATTTCGAAATTTCTCAGGTTAAGACTTGAGGATTTGTATCCTAGCTGCAAGATGTAAAGACTGTTAATGCCTTCATGAAAGAAAGCATTAACAAGAAGAAACTAATCAGTAGAGTTTTTCTGACACATTGATAAACATTTGATAACAGTTTAGATCCAATGTAGAAATAAAGATTCAATTTTAGTTGACTTGACATATATTTGATCTTACCGTTTAAGGACAGGATTCTATCATGGAATGGTTGATGTTATTGCTAGTTTTGTTTTGTTTCGTATTGCTGCATAGAAATAGATGATTCTGAAAGAGTTTCAGGCATATGCCTCCTAAGAGATTTAAATCTATGAGTAGGAAACACTGCATGAAGATTTTTTTCATGCTTGGAAACTACTATCATCTAACTGTTATTGATTCTTGGGATTGTAGCTATGAACCTCTGCATATATATTGTTTTGTACATTCTTGATGGATAGCTCAAATGATCTATCTTGCCTATCTTTTGCCATTTTAATGCTTTCTTCTATTAGTTTATCATAGGAAAAATTCTTCAGACCATTTATTGGGTGGGTCTTAAGGATTTTCAGTAGTCACAATTTTTGTTGAAAAAAATCCTTTTCTTGTTTGTAATGATGATGTTTGACTGATCTTTCATCATCTGAAATTTTGGTAATGGGCAGATCCTTCTTAATCCACTCTACCTGCCTGGTTCCCGCATTACATCATCGCATTTTGATACAAAAGTCCGTGCCCTTGCGAGAAAATATTTATAGGCAGTCATTGGTATTGTCGAAGAACTTGAGATGTTACACAATTGAGCTTTGCATGATTCCACGCCCTTTAACCTCGCTCTCATGACACATTTGATCATATTTGGCGAAAAGCGAAGCTTTTTCTGATTTCAATTTATGCTTACATTATTACCGGCTTCGATTTTGCTATTTCGGTTTTTCATTCTTAATGCAATTATTGCCAATAGCAAACAACATGTTTTGAAAGCTATTTGTGTGGAATTGAACAGATGATAACATCTGTGATAGCATTAAGCAATTCAAAGTAATTGATCTGTGTTTTCTCAGGGTTTGATCAACTTAGAAGATCAATCATTTCTCCACTCTATTCATGGAGAAACCTTTTATGCACTTTCCATGCATTTCAGACTTCTTTCCTATGAAGTTTCTTCTACAATCATGTATATGAGCATTGGTGCCAATTTTTGTCTCATTTCTCTTTCAATGAAAAACCAACAGAGAGCTCGATTTCATGCTCTTATCGCACTAGGGTGTCATTCCGAGCTAGGATCATAATCCTAACTAACCCCGAGTCATCCATCGATAATGCGATCTAACAATGATCATCAAAGCAACATAATAACGTGATCTAAAAATGATCATCAAAGCAACATTAGTTTGGCAAAATCATCAAACTCAAATACCCAAATCTGGGATTTGCAGCCAGGATGCTTGCCTTGCAGATTAATCAAAGTTGATGTGATACCAAGAAATTATGTGTTGTTAATGATTTTTCTTTGCATTAGTAAGCAAGAGAAAGCAAACACATTTTCTGTGTTGATTTGGTGGCTCTTGCATATGTGTGTTAATGTTATTTTACCAAAATTTGACTTTAGATTTCACATTTTTTGTCTTTTCCACAACAACAAACAGTATGATACTGGGAAAAACGTGGAAAGTGGAAGCTAGTGTAGTGTATTATGGTTGACGGAAAAGCTAAAAATAGTAACTTTGAATGCCCCAAAGGCATCCAATGTTGATGAATGAATCAATATTTTATTATTAGTAGTAAGTTTTTCATAATGGGTTAGCTGAATAATAATTAAATTAAAATTACAATGATTTTTTAAATGATAAAAGGATTTTAAGTTTTATTTATTTTTGAATCGATTTAAACAAGTTTATTTATTTCAAAATTAATTAATATTTTGAACGTACTTACCACTTGAATTAATATTTGTCGGTATAAGTATAGTGAATCAAGTAACTTAAATAAACATATACAACGAGTTTTTTTTAATGAATGTCCTTAAATTTTATTAAATGTATAGTTTTACATTAAAAAAATAATTGCTAATTGACGCGATAATTATCTTTAGATTTGATTTTATTTTATTTTATGTTAAATATATTCGGTTCTAATTTTCATCAATTTATTTATTTATTTTACGTTTTTACCTAAATTGTTACAATTTTTATTTGTACACATAATTTCATAAAATAAAAAAGGTTTATAGTTGTAATTTATAGTTACTTAACCATGTTATTATTCCTAATTTATTTTTTAAGATATGAAAAATATTAATTAAAACATTTTATGCTTTAGTTAATATTAAGTTTTTTTAATTTATTTCCTAATCTTTAATATAATACAAAAATAATATTAATAAAACATATTATAATAATACAAATTAAATTTTGATACAAATTATATATATATATATATATAAATATAAAAAAAATCTTATATCTACATAAAATTTTTAATTTTTATATTGTACTAACAATAATTATATATAAGAATGGTCAAGATCTAATTTGTTTTTTTTTTTAAAAAAAGAAAAATCAAGAAATAAAAACGCGGCGTTTTAATGAAGTAGGAGGAGATTACTTAAAATAGTAAAAAAGAGTATGCAAAAATAGTAAGTTGGGTAAAGGAAGAAAGAAAAAAAAAAGGCAAAAAATAGTAAAAAGTAAGCTTTGCAGCGCTCTATCAACTTTATCTCCACTCTCCACCCAGGAGGTCACCACTCAGCTGCAGGACCCCATTTCTCACTCGCTCACTCAGTCGCTCGCTCGCTCGCTCACTCAAAGAAAACCACCGTCAAAAAGGAAAAATAAAATAAAAATAGAACTAAAAAGCCAACAAAGAGAAGCTCCCCATTTATACTTACTTTTGTTATTAATTTGATTAGGGTTTCCCCCAAAATTATTAAGAAAATAATAATAATAATAATAATATTGGGTCCTTTTTCACCCACCGATCCGCTCCTTATGATTTGATAATTTTTCCCCTCGGTTGTCAGCGGAAGATTTTATGTGTTCCACATCTTCAGGTAATTTTTTTTTTTTTTTTCGCTCTTTATGTTGTTTTTGTGTGTTTGGTAGCTGAGAAAATGCTGGGAAAGGAAGGAAATTTGGGTTTTTTTTTTTTTGCTTTATTTTTGGGGTTTTGAGCTAACTCTTCTTTGTTTGGTAAAGAAAAAGTAAGCTTGAAGTTTGAGCTTAGATTATTTTTTTTTTCTTTTTGTTTATGTTCCATTTTCAGGAAGCTTAATCTGGTGGGTTGGGTTTAGTTCAGTTATGTTTTTGATTTTTTTGAGATGTTTGTAATTTCTTCTTTGTTCAGCTGTGTAAGATTGAGAAATTTGAGAGCTTGATTCTTGATTTAGTGTTTCTTTTTTTAGGGAAATTTGTTTCTTTTTTAAGTTTGATGTGATTATTTGGTTTAGCTTTGTTTGTTTATACTTGGATATTGCTTGATTTTTTGTTTGCTAATCTAAAAATTCTGGAAAAAAAGGGAAAATGGATTTTTTTTTCCTTAGATGTAATTTTCCTTAGCAAAATCCTGTTAAAAGAAAAAGGAAAAGAAAGAAACTTCAACTTTGGATGATCACTTCCTTGGTTGAACAATTATTCTCCATTTTCCTTAGATTTATAACTCTATATTTTAGCTGCTGCGATGGAAGAAAGGAAATGTCGTTTCTAGTGTTGCTAAATTTAGTTTAATTAATTGCTTGATTGAGTTGTGCTACAGTTTCTAGTAAGATATGTCTAATCTGTTGTTTTTCATCAGAGAAGGAAAGAATGAATAGAACTTGATACTAGTTTACTACTGTTGTGAGGCTATTTGAGGTGGATTTTGTTTTTTATGAGAAGTATGGTAACTGCATAGGAATTAAGGTTTCCAAAATTGTATTTTGCTACCTGGAGTTGAGAAAGATCCTTGTAGAGCTTGTCTAGCTACAGTTCTTTTTGCAATCAAGCTGAGTAAAAACCTTTTTGAAATTCTTTCTTTCTGAAGGGGGAAAAAAATCACGTTGTCAGGGGCTCAAGGAAAAGCGTTGTTGGGAGGTCTTGTACTTAAAACTTTGCTGAATGGCATGATTGTTGATCATGCAGTCGAAAGTCCCTTGTTTAATTACAGAGTTTAGAAGGAAAAATCTAACGTGGGTTGAATTTTAGTACTAGTTTAGTCTTGAAGCTTGCTAAACCTTACTTTTCTTTTGTGGGGTGCTGAAAGAATAGAAGGGGGTAGTATTATACTCATTAAGTTAATATGGTTATACCCTTGGTAGCTTATAGAATGATGAGAGGAAGTAGCTATTTTTACTCACTAATCACTCATCCAGACGAAATCTAAAGAGGAAATGTCTATGATTGCACGATATGATAAAAAATTTAGTCTTAAAACTTGTATATAGTCTGACGATATTGTGTGATGCAGCACTATTTCTGAAAAAGAAGCTATTGATATGAAAACTGTCATCAATGTCTGAGCATGCTTCATTTTTATTGTTATTCTCTTAAAATGGATTGAAGCATTTTGTGCTAATTTATTGTATGCAAGGATAGTTGCGTTTAGTTTTACATTATTTCTTTCTGGGCATGGATTTTTCTTTTTCACTCTTGCCCTAACACTTGAAGCTGACACAGGTTTTAGTGCATTGCTGCAATCGTAGTTAGGGTCTGTAATCAACTACAATAGGGTTTTCTGTTGCATGATTCAATGGTTCCAGAGGGCTAGAAGAGCTATGGACTGTTTTCAAACTGTTAGCCGTCTTAAAGGCAAGTTATTTTAATTGTAGCTGCTTATCTATAGTTTTAGATGAGGCATTCTGCAGTTAAAAAGCAGAGGGATGCAAAAAACTGATGTTATAAACATGTTGAGTTTGCTTTTTGTAATTTTAAGAGTGACTTATTCTTTATTTGACACTGATTTTGATTTGGTGAGGATATTGTATGATGATTGAGAGTTAATATTGCAAATAATATTATGAATTCAGTCTATAGTCTATTTTTGTCTAACTATTAGCTGAGCTTAATTTATTGAGCAAGTTCTCCTCAATTGTCAAGTCATATTCAATATTTCCAAACTTGCTTGGTATGGTATATTTTTTTCTATGAAGTTCGTACTTGTTTGGAATTCTTAGGAGTCATAATAAAGAAATAAATGATGACGGAACTTTTAAAGTTGCACAATTTTAGCAAGCTTTAACATTCATATAACAGTATTTTTCCAAGTTAGTGGGTAACCATCATTATATTTGATTATAGTTTCCAGCTTGGCCTAGATACCTTAGTTCTTTCTATTTGCCATTCTTGCAGAGAATATAAATGGTTCTTCCACTTTAAACTTAACAGCCTTCATTCTAGACCTTATGCTGTTAGCATATTTGACAAGACAATTCAGTGCTCAATCTGTCTTTTATTTTATCTCTTGAATAATTATCCATTGGTGACACAAAATGTGCCTTGTTTCTGGTTTCAGGTTCCCTGTGTCAGCAGTTATTATTATTCATTCTCTGGTTATCCATTTTCCAAGATGTAGCCTCATTGCCGACATTGATCAACCCTAGTCATATTTCTTCTGCATCCAAGCTAGCTAATCCGCCAACTACTGGATTATTTGAACCTATAGAAATATCCCCTGCTGTCATTCCTCGTTACCCTTACCCTGGTGAATCTGTACCACCTATGTACCCAACTTTTCCCACAACATATGAACCAAATTTAACCGGAAGGTGCCCTGTCAATTTTTCTGCAATGTCAAATATCATGGGGAAGACGGCATCTGATTGTTCTCTACCTTTGGCAGCACTTGTAGGAAATGTAATATGTTGTCCACAGCTTGGTAGCTTACTCCACATCTTCCAGGGTTACTACAGTATCAACTCTGATAAGTTGGTCTTGCGAAATGCAGTTGCTAATGATTGTTTTTCAGATATCATTAGTATTTTAGCTAGCAAAGGGGCCAACAGTACAATACCTGCTCTTTGTTCTGTTAAATCATCAAATCTGACAGGTCGGTCTTGTCCCGTGATGGATATTAATACCTTTGAGAAAATGGTGAATACAAGCAAGTTATTGGAGGCTTGCAGCATTGTTGATCCTCTAAAGGAGTGCTGCAGGCCAATTTGCCAACCCGCAATTATGGAAGCTGCTCTACGGATTTCTGGAACACAAATGATGCTCAATGAGAATAAAAATGTAGTTGGGGAGACTAATCATATTGATGCTATCAATGACTGTAAAGGGGTGGTATATTCTTATCTTTCAAGGATGCTCTCACCAGATGTGGCAAACACTGCATTCCGAATACTATCTGCCTGCAAAGTCAACAAGGGTACAGTTTCTATGTAACTTGCATGATTGTTGTTCGTTAATTACTTTGCCTAAATTTCTTGTTGTTTGTGTTATCCAAGTCTTAGAGTTGTGTCTATTTTACCTTTGGAATTTTCTTGTTGAGATGATCTTATGTTGCATTGAACCATCGATTGGTGAAAGAAGTGAAAGTGGAGGATTGTTAGTCTGAATGGATAGTAGTTTGATGTTTAAATTACCTTTTCCCTTCGCGATTATTCCCCTGCATTTGTTTCTGCTATACCTTTTATATTGGGTATAATATACTCCAATGTGAAGGATTAGGTACATTACAAGTTCAATTTCAATATCAGACCAGGGCTATTTAGGCCAAGACATAACTAAATTTTAAATAGGTTCATTAAGCTTCTCAGACTTGCATAACAAGATAGGGTCAACTAATGCTTCATTCTACTTTCATTGAATGTGAGCTTTATTAGTTAAATATTTTTATCTTTTTTATTCCCTATCTTAATTAACTAAGTTTTTTTTTCTTTTCATTTTTTCTGAATCATTTTTATGCTTTTTCTACAATGGGATAAAAATTTTTGCATGTGCAGTCTGCCCTTTGGAATTTAACCAGCCCTCAGAAGTAATTAAGGCATGCCGTAATGTAGCTGCTCCCAGTCCATCCTGTTGTAGCTCATTAAATACTTACATTGCCGGGATACAGAAGCAAATGTTAATTACAAACAAGCAAGCCATAATTTGTGCAACTATGTTTGGGTCGATACTAAGAAAAGGTGGAGTTATGACAAATGTTTATGAGCTTTGTGACATTGACTTAAAAGATTTTAGCATTCAAGGTATAGTATTTTGCTTGCTGTTATTCTTCTAACATGTTTCACATTTTGCTCTGCTATTTTATCTGATATTGAGGTTTTCTTCTCTTCTTTCTGCTCGTTGAACTCTTATGTGCGATTGCTACAACAGCATATGGACAACAAGGTTTGTTTTGTTTCCTGATCTCTTTCTTTTCCCCACATTTTGTACATGCATTAGTTACAATAGAAAAAGAAGGGGGGGGGGGGGGGGGGGGGGAGTCATTTACTTACTAAAAAGTTTCTGCTCTAGCGTCTTTTTCATACTTTCTTCCTAGTTTGATATATGCATTAATATGTAGATGAAGAGATGATTGTGCACTAAAAGTTTGAAAGAAATTCAAATGTACCATATGGACTGAAAATTTTGGTATTTTCCACATATCTAGGATGCCTTCTAAGAAGCTTGCCAGCAGATGTGGTATTTGACAATTCAACAGGTTACAGCTTTACATGTGACTTGACTGACAACATTGCAGCTCCATGGCCTTCATCATCTTCAATGTCATCCTTGTCTCTTTGTGCTCCAGGTAATTGTTTGAGAAGACTGTATGTTTACTTTGGGGATTCAATAAGGAACATATTTGCCTTGTGGCTTCATCTTAATGTCCCAATTGCCGCTGCTTGATGTTGCAGAGATGTCATTGCCCGCCCTACCAACATCGGAGACACTGAAAAATCATGGTATTTAATGTTTATTATTTATATTGCCTTTCTATTTGGTTAGCTGCAAAGAAGTTGTAAGCAAATGGGAGTCTGTTTAATAAAGTATTTGTAGTAAGTGACACCATAGCTTGCCATAGAAATTCTGGTCGTGCCTTGCCTAGAGTTTAATAGCAATAAAATAAAATGATAGAACCTAGGGCTAAGATCCTTTGCCTAGATGTTCAAAATAGCATATAAAACAATCTATTACGCTACAAGAAATGACTTTTCGATGTTCTATTTGAAATCAAATGGACTGTCGGTGTTTGACACAGTAGAAGTATCTTTTAGGAGTTAGAATCAAGAACTGTGACGTCTTAATTTAGACTTGTATCATATCTTTGCACAATCTGGAATGCGGCTAACATAATCAAATTGTAGCTTGTCCTCTTTTTATCTGAACAATTTCTTGAGACGTTTTAATCTCTCATTGCAGGCTGCCATGGTTGCACATTGGAAATCTTGGTACCCATTTTTTCATTTTTTGTTTTCAGTACATTTTTGTACTGAAGAGAGTTGTAGTTGGGGGTTAAGCCGGTTTGAAGTGTAGGGTTTGAAGTTTAGGGGTTTGAAGTGATTGACTATGTGTGGGAAATTTTACATGTATATTTTGAGTAAGTCTTCTTCTTGTATAGTAATAGTAGTATCTATTTTCTTTCCTCTTTCTCTCAGACTCTTGCTTTTCCATCTCCTCTCTGCTCTCTCTCTCTCTCCTGGAATTCTTGGGGAAGAAACTTGCTCTTCTGATTTCTAACCATGTGGGTGTAATGCTTGCATCCACCAGCAGACTAGTTTGCCTTTATTAAGAAAAAGGACAGAAGAAAAACAAAAAGGACTTTGAAAAGCTAGAGTTAAGAATTGGAAAAGCCTTTGTCAAAGCAGAAAAGAAAATTTTATTTTCAAGCTAAGATGAGCTTAGTAAAATTAATTAATCCATCAATTTTTTAATTTGGTTAGTGAAATTTAAAAATTATATGTTAATATATAAAAATATGAAAAAAAAAATATAATTTCTTTTGAAAAATCATTATAAAGACTTTGTTGAAATTATATTTTGTAATTATTTTTTGTTTTTTAATTTATTTTTATAAAAAATACAAAATCAAATAGCCAACATATCAATAAAATGATACATAAAACTTAAGAATATCAATCCTAGTAGTGTGGAATGGTAGAAACAGAAAGTTCGGTACTTTGCTTCCTGATGATGAGTTAGATGAGGAATTTGCTGATGCATGTGGGGAAGAACTAGAATGAAGTGATGATAATAGTTGTATTGAGGATGATGGTATGATGGCATGACAATGATGTTAAGGTTGGAATTAGGACTTGAGAGTTGTATGTCATATTCTGTCAATTCAACTGAGAGAGACATGAAAGTGGAACTAGATCCAGAGAATGCATGTAAAGCAAGTTGAGCATGGGCAAATTGCATGCATCTAATTCTAATAATAGAAATTGTTTGTCCACTTTCATTTCACCAACTGGTGAGTTAAATTACCATTCTGTCAAGAGAGATGAGGTTGCAATGGAGTTGTGCATATCAAATAAAGCACATGTGGAAATCAACATCTTACCATCCAACAAGCATGTGATGAGGCAAGCTACGTTGCCTACAATCTAATTGGTCAATTATTGAAAAAGTTTAGAAGTAAGAGATGCTCTATTATTACAAGATCTTAACTGCTTATGTGCACATATCTTTATGATGATAACTTGGTGAAAGCAGTAGAGTAATCCAATGTCTAACTCCTTTCTATGCACTTCCTTCACCTTCTACAATTCATAGTAAATAATGCCTTTACTTCCAAAGTGGTATTTTTCTTTTTCACCTGCACTGGTTCTAACTGTACAGGAAACTGACTGCTGGTTACTGGTAAAGTTTGGTCATCTTGCTTGCAGATCAAGCTCACCTTACGAGCCATGTGCTCAACTGATTGAAAATTTGTAAAGTGGAGAGCTATATTAGCTAGAATCATGTTGATACACAAGCTAATTTTTAGCATAAACATGAAACAGGTATCAACTGAGTCTAATGAAGTTGAAATATATTGAATATCAGTAATGCTTGGGTTCAGTATACAAAGAAAGATTGTTTACGACATCTGTGCTATTGCAGGGTGATCAAAATTGGTAAAAATCACATCATTTACTGGTATCATCTTCCCAAAAGTTGTCCCGGGATACAGTTGCAGCACCATTTGGTGCCTTGATGAGTTTCTGATTTATGTCGAAGTTATTAGGAGCAGGGAGGGGAAGTTCATTTGAACCAGCAGGCTGAACCTATCTGTGTCTTGTTCTGATTCCCAGCAACCTCAATACAAGTCTTGCTAGCTCTTCATACAATGAACCAGGGCAATCGAAAAGCCGAAACCAGAACTGAACTTTATGAAATAATGGCATTTTACAAAGAACAAGGAAGGTGCCGCCAGACAATGACAATGAAGCTGCAATTTCGTGTTATAGAAAATGATGCATAATCCGCCATTAAAATCCAAGTATTTTTTTTAAAAAGAAAAAGACATGATGTAGGAAAACTTATTCTAAAACAAATGAAAACTGTTGCACTTGTTTGACTGTTCTTTAACCCCTGGAGCATCTACCATGTGTGGTTATGACAAGGCAAAGAATTCCTTCTCTTTAATGCTGGTGCATCCCCATTTCGTAAACATTGTCACTTCTGGTGGTGCTGACATGTATCCACTTAGGCTTATAGCTGGTCTTAAATGGTTAGACAAGCATTTGAGTGTTGCATTCAAACAGGCTAATAAAGAGGTGCCATGACACCTAATGCTTCATGCAGCCTTTGAATTCATTGTCTTCAGGTTGGCAGAAAAAGCTTTAACAAAAGCATAAGCAAAGTTCTATTTAAGATTCTTTTCCCCAGGAAAAAGCATTATCTACAAATCTTTCTGCCGCTACAAAACTGAAGATTTATCAATCCTATATTTCAATTTCATATCAACAAAACTGAAGATTCTTCTACTTTATCTATAGTGACTTTTGCAGAATATCATTGAATCTTTGAATTCCTTTATTAGCCTCAGATATTTTCTACTTTTACTGCAAGGTGTTACTTAGAGTCAATGATAAATCAAAAAATGCCAGAAGCTAAAGCTCAGCACAATACCTGGAGAAGAACAGTGATGAACATGTGAATGGCATGCATGTTCTGGTCAATGAGAATTGATATCCGGCCAAAAAAGTTCACCACACCCTGCACCTGCATAAAAGGGCTGCAGAAAAAAACCAGTTCATGTAACAGCAAAATGAAAATAAGATCTGCAACGAACTAACAATAGTATCATGGCACACGGTAAAATATTAAGTGTTTTCTTTCAGAATCAGTTTCTTAAATCTTTAGGATCAACTTTCCTGCAAAGGAAATTTAGATGAAAGTGAAAGAAAATATAAAAACAGGCATGGCAGAAACACTTCCAGTGCACAAACCATTTAATGGTAGACTAAAAACAATGTAAATTTTATTGTAGGTGAAAAACATAGTTTCCACCAACAGATGAAGAAAATCCATAAGACCACCACCATGTGTAGTTGCTCTTTCTCAATAATTGTCCATTACAATGGGATAATAATTTTCTTGTGGATTTACAACTAGATTTTTTTTTTTTTTTTAATGTTCATACTTCATAAAATTTTATAAGATAAAAGGAAAACATTACAACTTAATATAACTCTATATATTGATTCATGTAACTTGTTTTAATATTAGGATAAAGGCTGCATAGATGATGACGATATTTCATGTATGAATTCATTGACCACCCTTAAGCTTTGAAGATGATGATAAAAAGAAAACATTGCAGCCACCCTTTCTTTGAAGTTTCTTATACTTTATTCTAAACTCTCCTTTTTCTCAGCAAAGTTATGATATTCTTCAACAGACAAACCAGAAATCTATAAGCTTCTTATAATTTCGAATTGAATGTGCAAATAAATAAATAATTTAAATTAAATAAAAAATAAGGGATTGTCGAACAAATTAAATCAAATTCAGATTGATTTATTTAATTATTATTTTGAGTTAAATTTAAATATAAAAAGTAAAATTTGATCAAATATGAGCTTTTTTTGAGTCACCATAATTTAGTATAACCAATGAGTATGAACACAATAATAATGCAACAATGGAAGTAAGTTTTCCCATATGATACAAAAGCCAGTAAATCAACAGCTTCAAGCCATACAACTTCCATTTTGTAGGATTGATATAAATGTATAAGTTACTATACATACTTGTGTTTGGATAAATGCTCTTTGCTACAACTATCACTACCACTGCCACCCTACTTTTCTATAATTCTATTGATCCTCCCTAACTTATACAAACCTACAGAAAACATTATATTATAACTGACTATGATCTATGCTCACATCTTCTAATCCCTTCTTCCCTTCTTCATTCAAGTCAAGCAGCAAAAACCATGCACAATGGAAGAACAGCAGCCATTTGCTTTGGACCATCCCGGAAAGCAGGTGGTTTAACACGAGTGTCGAATTGGACCCGGATTGAGTTCAAGAAACTGATATTAAGGCCAGTGATTTCGCCTCCCGAGCATCAGCATATCTGCTATGAGCCTCCAGCTAAAAAGCAGTTGCTACTACCAGAACTTCCCATGGCAAAAGGTGCATCGCGAACTTGAAACTTCACACTGCGTGTTCCAACATATTCTAAAATTTCCAGACACTCCTGTAAATCTGAGTCACTAACCAACATCACCCATTCGTCCTCATCATCTAAATACTTGAGCTGGAATGACCCATTTTGAATTCTGAACCTTTTTGCAACTTCTTCGTATAGTTGGAAACACCCAGCAGATGGCTCAAACTTAAAGCGGACAGTATCCTCTTTGTAAGTAGCTTTCACGGTTATTTTTGAGCTGCTATCAACAGAAACTGTCTTCGGTTTTGAATTCTTTGCCTCCTCAAAGCTCTGTGAGCTTGATGAACTTCCATGCAACATTGAACCAATGCCGTTTGAAGAGTCCGTCATGCTTGAAGATGTAGGTTGGTGGTTATGTTCAACAATCCCATCATCACCCTCCACTCGGGTATCCATTTCAGCAGCAGCAGCCAAAGAGCTTGAGCTCCTAGACACAAAGTGGCAGTCAGAATCCTCTGCTTTCAGATTCCCCTTGTTCAGGCCCCACCTGTGACCTCCTTGTAAATAAGAAGCCATAGTTGTATTTTCCGGACAAGTCCACGGTGCAGTGCCAACGCTAGCTGCCAGGAACGATTCTGCATCTAGAGCAACGGACTTCGACTCCTCACTACAACGATTGAGAGGGCTACGAGATTTCTTTACTTCTTGACAGGTACTTTGAATGAGCACACTCCTTGCAGCCCCTCCGTTGTTTCCACCAAAGGAACACTCATCTTCCTCCAGCTTAACTACTGAATTTTCTCCATCAGGACAAGATGCTAGAGGTGCCAATGATTTCTCTTCAAGGAGAGGTTCGGGTATTCTGTCAGGAAAGTTTTTATTGGAGAATACTAGTGTTTTCTGGGTATCAACTTCTTGGATGATGGTACCTGCTGCAATAAATCCTCCCGTGGCAGGATCAAACTTCAATCCTCCCTCCACCCCTTGCACAGAGTCTAAAACAGTTTGTATTTTTCTTAACGATCTATTCACCTTGTTAATCTTTCGAGAGGGCCATCTTGAGATCCCATGTTGTCTGCATATCCTTTTCAGTGTAGTGGGGCAAACTACAAGAAGCAGGAAATCAAAGGTCAATGACCCAGTTTCACTCCAGTGCTCGGAAATAATATTGTAACACATGCACGTAGTACTAAGAACTACTTTCTTGAGCATATACGCTCAACCAAGAGAAACAATTTATGGTTGCTTAGGTTTTAATTATTTTAAAAGAATAATACTGAACCATACCACATGAATCAATCGAGAATATAGCTCCATACAGAAAATATTTTAGGAAGCTTTACATATTTAAAGAGGTTTAGAATGCAATCTCACAGAAAATATAGAAACTTAAATTAATGCTTCTATATAAATTGTGTCTTTCTGCAAAAGAATGATAATCACAATCCTATACAGTAAAATCAACAACACACATAAAGACTTTTACGAAAACCTGACAAGAACCAATGATATAATAACCTTGGGATGCATATACACAAGTAACATCAAGGCTTACCACCAATGCTTTTTGCAGCATCCTTAAGACTCCCAGAGAAATACTGCTGAAGAACACTCAAGCTCACATTTTTTTCTGCTGTACTTCTCTTCTTCTCTATCTTGCTCCGTGGTCCACTCATAGCCTATAAAAGATACATACAAAGATATTACTTAACCACATAAGCTTGTCCATACCAGCCACTAAGACATAAAAAACCAGCGGTACTAAATAAAGTAAATAAGTTGTGTACGCATTTAAACACACTTAACTCATTTTATTTACCTATTTACCTATTTCTTTCTTCCAATGGGAATAATACATCTAACAACAAACGGTTAAAGTATTTAACTCATTTTCACAGATTTAAAGTATTAATAATAGTAATTGATATTAACACAGGAAATTCCACCTAATTTTGATTCCTTCAAGAAGAGCTTAAGGAGTTGCTAAACTCAAGGTAAGCAAGTATGGGACATGCTAATCAATGAACAAGGAAAGCTCATGAGAGCTCAAGTGTTAGGGTGGATAATAGAAGAATCCAGCATCTACATTTAGTGATGCATCAATATCAGTGAGATACCCACTCTTTAGTAATAGTAAACATAGGTTTCTTAAACAGGAGAAAATAGTATCTTATTTAACTCAACAGATATCAGAAAAATGGATTTCAGATCATGAAATTCCTTCTTCTCAATGCATTGCTCAAATCAAATTTCCAGACTTCATTAGTTTATATACAAATCAATGAAGGATCCCTTCATGTGTTTCACAAGTCAAGTACTCAAGTCAACTATTAAAGGGAAATAATGATCAACACATTACCCGTTCAGGAGGACCATCAGCTTCCTTTTCATCACTTCTTGAATTAGATACATTCAAGGGAATTCTATCATTGGAGTTCATTTCACTATCGGCAGATAATGCTGTTTCTGAGCTCCTCCTAGACATAGACATCTGGGAGAAGTTTGGGACTGTTCCCCTCTTCTGAAACTCAACGTTCGAGCCCTCTCCAGCAATTTCTGCATCTGAAACTGTTCTCAAACTCCTACAGATTCGTTGCATGGTACCTGAGAGGCTGTTCAGCAAGAGTTGCTGTTCTGAACTCCCTTTCATGTTAATAGGAAGAAAAAACTCCAGTATATAATCATCATTACCAGTGTAGGTGCTCCTCAGCCTGATTGCAACAGCGGCATTCAGGTTAAACTTACGTGCATGATGGACGAGTGGATAATCACTAATGTCATAGGTCTTCACATCAGCAGAGAAGAATGGATGATTGGACTGAAGGGCTTTTCCAGCTATACCTTGTCCTTCTTCAAGATAATGCTCTAGACATGCATGAACAAATTCTTGTATCTCTCTTTCATTAACATAACAGGCTGTATCTTCAATGCATAAGACGCACTTTCCATTCTGACCCTTATTACCCTCTCTAACACGTACTTTCATAATTTCATCCACAGCTTCCTCAGTGTAATTACAAGGAATCCACGTTAGAGCCAAAGGCAATCTATGCGCATGACATACAGCACGTAAAACATCAGTTATTTCATCTAAAGCAGCTCTCTGATTCCTTGAGAGGCACTGAGGTGGCAAAAAAGAAGAGGCCTTAGAGAAAAGATACAGTACCATGCTATTTATTCAGTTGACCATGAAGAAAAAAACACCAAATAAGTGCGAGTGTAATATATATATATATATATATATATAAACACAATTCCAAAAAAAAATATACTTTTGTAACAGCTGAAATGAAAAGCATGCAATGTTTTTAATGTACCTGGGGAAGAAGTCGAGGAGGAGAAGCAGTCCTTAAATTCACAGCCTGCAGATAATAGGGATTACGAAAAATTTCATGATACCAGCCATAACATATACAGTTGAGAACCGTAGAATTCATACAAAATAAACATTACAACAATACTGGCTGCCTTTATAGGTTATGTCTGTGTAGGTGTGATATCTATCAAGTGTTTCTTTTCTTTTCTTTTTTTCCTAAAAATGAAGATATAATACTAGGTAGGTAAATAACATTGACTACCAAAACCTTTCAGCATACAATGATAGCATATCACCTCCAGGCTTAAAATTTCCATTTAAATCTCAGATGAGCTAAAAATTTATCTTACATTTTTAACATTGTTAAACCAAATTTTCTTCAACCCAAAAAAATCCAAATTTTTGCTTTTAGTTTCAGCATGAATGTGCATGACATTGCAATTGTAAAAAGGTAAAAATTCTCCTGCTTGTCGTAGTTACATAATTCTTCGTGTTACATAACTGTATACTAGCAAATACTATAATCTGTGTGGCTGACTAGCAAATATTATAATCTGTGTGGCTGACTAGCCTTGTGGGCTGTGGCTACTGTTATTACCTTCTTTAGATATCACTTTTATTTACCTCTACACGTTCTAGTAATTTATGTTGTAAACAAATTTTCAAGAGTTTCAGATTACTAATGGTTTTCCTTTAAGGCACAATATAAAATTTACCAATTTAGGATACATTCTAGCATCCAATGTAGTGGATTTGCTTTCAATTTCAGCAAAGAGAATGCAAAAATATTACTGCCTAATAGTAGCTCAGCCAGCACCCTCAGGGCACAAGTTGGAGAGTACCGGTTATAAGCTGCAAAGAACACTTGTTTCTTCGAAAAGTGCTAAAATCTTACAGATTATTAACATTTAGAGCTATTGACTATAAGGAGGGAATCTTAGTCCAATCCATGCATACGCAAATTACCATATATGAGGACACTAGTTATATGACATCAATTCCAGTTTTACCAGAACTCTAAGGCACAGCCTTATAATTATAAAGCTTTAATTAGAGTTGCCAAAGATCCAAATGTTGCATTCCAACATGTTCTCCTCAAATCTTAAAATAGTAAGTTCAATTAAAGGCACCCAACTTTTAGCATTAATAAGCCCAAATCCACCTCACGCAAGAGAAAAGAAGTTTTCTGTCATTAACTACAGCTTCTATGGACTGAAAGCTGCAGAGTTGCTATATTACAAACATGATAGTGTATCAGAAATTGCTATGAACTTCCGCAAGACTGCAACCCAAGAGTTGCCAGCAGAAAATGCATTCTTTTTCAGTGGTAAAAGAATTAGTGAAATAATATTTGAACATAGTAATATTTCATTGCAAAAACAGAAAATATCACTTAGCAAGAGATGTAGAATGGAAGAAACAACTCCAGCAAATTATTAGTCAGTTAATTTCTACCTCCTCCTTTTGGCTCATAAAGAAGGGGGGGTGTTCAAACCCTGGACCTAATCTCTCCTAGGGAGGAGTAAAAACCGCAAAGCTAAGCCTTAATTGTTAATTTTCTACCTCCTTGATTCTTCATGTCACCCATAGTAGTTTTAAATTTAAATGAGCTAATGAGGTAGCCAAGTCAGTGATATAGATATGTTTGGAGAGTTAGACATAAAAGGAAACGGATATTCAGACCCCATAAACACAAACTTTACAATAATAGAAACAGAAATAATAGATACTAACCTGGAGTGCAAGGCCGACATTTTCCATTTCTGAATCAAAATTGGGTTTCTCTTTCATAGTGACAAGTTCCAGCACAGCACAACAAGACATCTCACGAGGTTCAAAAACTGGCAAGGCAATAGAACCACGGACTTTGTGATTGACTGCATGTGTAAACCGCAAGTACTCACCCTGACTGTAATGGATTACATTAGATGTCCACTCAGGAACTCTAGAGATAAAAACACGACCAGGTAGCCCAGGGAAATAACCCGGTTTCAGTTCTGCAGAGAAGTTATATGTCCTTGAAACTTCACGATAACCAGAAAGCATCTGGTCTAGCAAATAGGGCTGATCAGAAGTGGTCAGCATATACTGATCTCCATGCTTAATTGGAACCCAAACTTGTGCCAAAATGCCCCCACCAGATGACTCCTTAAACAATGACAGTGCTCTAAGCATCTTCTCATCAAGTGATTGTCCAATTGGCCTAGTAATCAAGGAATTAGCCAAATCTGAAGAATTATTTTGTCTATTACCACCATTATTTCGTCTAACACCCTGTTCAGCATCTGCAGAATCCAACGGATTACCAAAGTGCGCATCTGTTTGCTGGAACACCATTCTGTCTGCACAATTATAAGAACTACCCATGCTGCTTAACGCATCACCAGCTTCAACAAAGGTACCAGAACTTTGTCCTACAATATGTAACGAGTCAAAAGAAGCGTAAGGCAAGGAGGGATAGGAGGGCAAGCCAAAGGAGGTGAACATTTGGTCTGTAGCTGCAGGGCTATTACACCACCCAGCATAAGTATCAAAGTTCATGAGCTCTGAAAAGTTGAAAGGATCGTCAGACAGTGAATTCCTATTACTGACAACCAACTGTTCCCCAGTCTCCATCTGTGTTCTTGGAGGAACCCAATAACCATTCCCCTTTTCTTTAGATGAAAAGGGGTACTCCATTTTTTTTTTTCACAAAAAACTAACCAAACCCAAATGCTAGAGTTCTATGAAAAAGCTTCTACTCAGCCTAACATTTCCATCCCTAACATCTTCCTCAACCCGCTTCCGAAACCCAGGAATCCCACCAACAAATTCATCTATCTTTCCACCTCTTCAGACTTCAAACACCAAACTCAATTTTGCCAAAAACCAGAGTTACCCAAAGCCAAACTGCCCCTAACCTGGAGAATCCACAAACAAAAATCAAGCTCCACCTCTATGCTTACATATAAGATAAGTTAATTTAACAATTATAGCTCCTAAAAATAGTAAGAGCTGAAGAATAACCGACCTCAGAGAAAAAAATAACATGACAACCAAAATTTTTCAGCCTCCAAAGCCGCCGCAAATCACTGAAAGAAAAGTCCACCACACGCAGTCAACATTAACTCACAAAACCCACCTCAGATTCATCCACTTGCATACAAATATATCAAAAATTATAAATAAAAACCCAAAAGGCACTGCATATCAAAAAGATGAAATGGAAATTTTGGTGAAATGAAACAAATCTCAAATTCAAGTCTAATTGAACTATTCCCAATAAAAAAAAAATACTTTGCTAAAAATATTATGTTACAAAGTAAGATAAGAAATTTCCAAAATTGTAAATTCCTTTTCTTTTTTTATATTCAAATGAAATTCAACTGAAATGAAATGAACAAGAAATGAAATTCCAAAGACTTAAAGTAAAAATAAATAAATAACCTGTAAAATCTGAAGCTCCTCAAAATTCTGTAAAAATACAGAAATCTAGAGGGAAAAAGTTACTATAAAAGGAAATCTTAGTAACTGGGTATAACGGAATTTTTCGTTGTGAAGGAGAAAATTGGCTTTCTATTCTGCAGCTTTCTAATAACGGAAAGTTTAGTTGAACTATGAGAATTGAAAACCTGTTATTATTAAGGTTTTCTAATATGTCTGATGTCTGCAAAGGTTGTCTTTGTTTCTCTTCGGTTTAGTTTTGGGCAGTTTTAGATTCAGAAGCATGGGTATCTATTTTTTTAAATGACAAAATTACCCTTTCTTTGATACGTAAAGACAATGATATTTCTTCTTTCTTTCTTTTTTTTAAATAGAATAAAATAAAATAAAATAGTATCTTTGACTCTATTTAAGTTCTTTTATATATAGAATAAATTGTCCACAAACTTAAGAGAAGACAAATCTCAATTTAAAGGTTTAAGTTATTAAACAAGAATTTTAAAGTATGTTTTATTTTGGTCATCAATTTTGAAGAATCATTTTGATTATCAATGTTTATAAATGTCATTATTTTGATCATTTAATTGCTAAAAAAATATAATAAATCTTCTATCTTAAATATTAGTTTAATTTTTAAAATTCGAAGTTAAATTTTAATATTTATTTTACAATACCCGTCATCATTTGTTTTTTTTAATTTAAAAAATAAAAACTTTAAGAAACTCTTTTATTATCATTTTTTTTATTTTGTTTTTTCCACATGAATAAGATTACTCAATAAAAATGATGATTTGAATATACTATAAGGAAAACAAAAATAGTAACCTTATATAGAAACTCATGTGATTTTATAATTCAAATAGGATAACCAAATATATTGATCTTAATGATCAAAAAGTGAATAAAATTCCTTGTTTTCCCTTTACATATTGAGCTTACATCATATGAACAGTAATTAATTAATGTACATCTCAATTCAATAGAAGCTTTTACAATTAAACATGTCTACTGGCAATTGATTGGCAATGTAATCTCAAGTTTTGCTTTTTTTTTTAATAATAATTGAAATTTTCAATTATAATTATTATCTTATTTCATACTATAATCAAACACATTTTCAGTTGTAAAATCTCAAATAGGTTTTTAATAGTGACTTGTGACAACATTAATATTAATCCTCATGTCAAAATTTTAAGGTACATTTGGTATCGATGAAATTTTAACTTTTTATGCGTGATCGAGATTAAAATAAAAAATTAAAAAATAATATCCGATTAAAATATGATAATCAAATTGTTTAATGATGTAAAAGTTAACTTTTTAATAGATAAATCTCCCACTAAAAAAATTAATTGATGTTATTTATTGAATAAACATTAGTTTTTGAAGCCTTTATCTTTCTTTTTGCACCAATGGTTGATAATCTTCCAAGGCAATAAGCATATTTATTAAAGGTTTTGTACCTTAATTAATCTATCATAGTGCTTGAAGATAAGATAATTAAAGAAAGCTTTAACCAAACTTTCGTACATAATGCATGGAAAGAAAGCTAGCTTTTCTGCCTATATATTATTTGGCCTAAATCAATTTTTGTGATTAATAAACTTTACAATCATTAGTAGGAATGGAATGAAGTAATCAACATTTTGGGATAAGATAAACAACAAAGTGATCGAGTTGGTTCTGCAATTGGTTCAAGCATAGTAAAAGACTGAGAAATTGATGAAAATTACACCCGTTCAAAGATGAGATATCGATTCAAAATTAAAAATTTATTTATCATATGAAAGAATTTAAATAAAAATATTAAATTTATTAAACAAGTTTAAACAAAAAAATGTTTATAAAATGAGTCGAGCATATAACTCTAACATTTGAGCTTCGAATCTAGTTAAGCTCAATTTTTTTCAATTATATAATAAATATTATATTTATATATTTTGCATTTATATAATTCTATCTCTATTTATCCCAAACTTATATAAAAGAAGAGGGAGAGGGTAGGTTTAGACAATTGGTTAGTAAAATGAGTCCACTTTCATGAAATTAATTAATATCTAAACATCATTGAGGTATTCTCTACACTTAACATGAATTTAAATATTGATTTATGTAATTTATATTAATTTTTTGAGATAAAAGTTTTGAAGATAATATGTATTTATATCATGTAAAAGATAAATGTATAATATTAACGTAGTATAAACATTTAAAAAATGTTAAATTATTTATGTCTTAAATTTTAATAAAATAAAAAAAAATCATGTTATTTAGACATATCCATTGCCTAAACTATCCAACCCATGCCCGAAAACTCACACACCTTGGACCAAGCTTGGATTAAAATTTTTAAATCCAAGTTTAATTTTTCTCCATTTCAAAGTTATTACTATGTATTTAAGTAAATAATGGGCTGTCATTTAAATTTAATTAAATATATTTAAAATAATTGAAATTCAACAAAAATAATTTTATAATTTAATAATCAAAGTATACATTAACCATTCTTTTCATTATACTCTAACCCATAAAATCTTTTGTAAATCACTCGTTATTAAAATTCATACACTAATCACAATAATATTTTTTATAAATATTATATTAATATTTTTCAAGAAACAAAAGTACAAAACAAAATCATTTCTTAATAATAATAATAATAATAATAATAAAAAGGAGAACTAAAGGATAATGATGTGATGTGTAAAGAAGTGTAATCCACAGACTTGAAGGGCTAATAATAAGGCGAGTAGGTAGGGCAGTGAGAATAATGTCAAAGAGACTTTAATGGTGCGATGGGAAAGTGAAAGTGGACAAGCGAATGAAATGTTCAGTGATGAAAATGAAAGAGCAGATCCAGAATCTGTAAGGTAGCCAATGGCTGAAGAATTGGATTCTGAAGTCTTTTTATTTCATTTCCTTTCTTAAACTCTGAATTATAATTTCCAAATTTTCACAATCATAATTATAACATAATATAAAAGTAATATGAATTAAATTAAATTTAATATTTAATGTATGACATAAATTTTAATAAAATTTTTTGAATCTAACTAATGCTGTGTTTAAGAGTCTGTTGAACTTTGATCGACGCTGAAGAGAAAGAAATAAAATAAAAAATTAAAATTATCTTTTTATTTTTATTTTTATTTTTTTATTATTTATTTATAATAATTTTTTTATCCTTTTTAATTTTATCAAATTAATTTTACAGTTCATGGAAACAGTTGACCCGAGCTCCTACGCCAACCATGGGGCAATTTAAGAGCAGAAGTGTTTATTTTAGTGAGGGTTTGGTGGGGGAGGAGAGGTGGTCGTATGTTTCAAGGAGTCATAGCATGAGTCATGGGTTCACGTTTTGAAGTCCCGGCTGGCTGGGCCTAACACTAGCAGAAAAGTGTCAGGGTTCCATCATTGTTACCAAGGATATTACCACTATAGGTATATTGAATTCCACCATTTTTTCTCATGAAAATATCATGGGCTGAAAATAATATGTGGACAATATTTAAGTATTCAGTCAAAACCAAATTGGATTGGCTCAAATCTCAAGGGTTAAATATTTAAATTTAAATTTAAATTTAAATTTTTATGAAAGATTGTTAAATTCATAAATTTAACAATAGATTAACTATATATTTTAATCTTAAATCTGAGGTAATTTTTTTTTATTTTTTAACTTTTTTATAATGAAAAAAACTTTATAATTAAATATATATTTTTTATACAAAATATATATAAATGCTCAATTTTTTTATTTTCTTGTAAATAAATTTTCAATTTTTAAAATAACCTAATTAGTAAAATAAATTGAAATTTTAGTTTTATAAACACACAATTTTTTAATTTACTATAAAAGTTTTAATAAATTTGGATTTAATTGTGATATTTTAAGAAGTTAAAGATTTATATAATAAAATAAAAATTAATAGTATATCTATTTTATGTAAAATTTAAAGTTATATTTGACTATTAAATAAAAAGTAATAATCAATTGAATTTAATGACTCAATTTTTTTTGAGATAATAATGCGCCGTTAAGTTAAAAAATGATATAAATATATAAATATCCAATCAAAATCAAAATTTGATACACATGTTACGATCTTTTTAAGTTGATGAAAAATGATTAGATAGAATTTGGAATGCAAGATTCCATTGATTTGTCAATGGGTTGAGAATGGTTGGTTAAACATAAACATTAGAATTTTAAAATCCGTTCCAAAATTTAATAAAATTAGAGGAGCATAGAGCTTGAATGGACAATGTATTCTGTTATTGCACTTGGCTTTCAAGCTCATATGATCAAACTTTGATAATTGCATTAGATTTTAATCAATACAACTCGATCTAAAACTGATTCAGACTTTGATTCTTGCAAAATAACTCAATAAAAATTAATTTAAAAAATCAATCCAAAAGAAAATAAGCTCGGCTAGATAGTTTTAGCAAAATCGAGTGAAAGGAAAATAATTGTGAAAGGATGTAGGCTTTGTCATATTGAGGGAAAAGAAAAGAATTGTTATGTGTGAAAACAGTCTACATATTTCATCACAAAGAGCGCCCAATTGATAGAACTGCATATATAATCTACGAAAACTTAAGAGTTCACCAACAAAGTGTTGATTATGATGGTACGCAATCTCTATTTTAATAAAAATACAAATTTGACCCTCCGAAAATGCACTTGTTAAATGAATTTTAACCTTTTCACTCTCTAAATCTGAAAGAGATTAGTCTTAGATTAAAAAAGTTTGAGGATACGCTTATTACACCAAAAAAAAAAAAAGCTTGGAAGTTCAAAATCAGAGTATTAAGTTGAGGTGATAAGCAATCTCTACCACCATGTAAGAATACAAGTTCAATCATTCGAAAATACACTTATTATAAAGATTTTAACCTTTCACACTTCCAATCCGAAAGAGATTAGTCTCAGATTAAAAAAACTTGAAAATACCCTTTATTACACCAAAAAAAATAGAGCTTGGAAGTTCACGTTAATGTAATTAACCATTATAATCCATCATATGATATGAGTTCTAATAAGTTAAATTTCTAAAGTAATAAAACCTTTAGTTAAATATTTTCTAAGAAGGGAAAAATACAAATAAATAAAAAGAGACTGAAATTTTACTCTTTGATCTAATAAAAGATCATGCATCAATTAAGTAAATTAGGTCCTGTAGTTTAGATTTATTCTACTTACTCCAAAGTAGTTGTTGCTATTACACCAAAGTGTTTCTTACAAGTAAATAAAAAAAAAAATTCAATGAAATTTATTTATCTCACTATATGGATTTTGTTGATAGCTAAGCTAAGCTTTATTTTCTTTGGAATTAATCAAACTTACTTTATATTGTAATGTTTTTTTAAATCTTTGAACTATACCAACGACATTAAAGGATAAAATATGTCTCATTAAATTATATTTAAAACTTAACCATGTAACAAATTGAACACATATATGTCCCATTAAAATGTCAATATCTTGAAGCAAGAGTTAATAACCTTGGCTCCTTCCCAAACTTATACTTCCACGGCACAGATCAAGAAATGTCCGATGTCGGAAGTGAGGCATGTCATCTTGTGTGAAAGGAAAATAATTGCCATGTGTGAGACAGTCTGCATATTTCATCACAAAGAGTGCACAATCGACAGAGCTGCATCGTCAAAGAAAACATTGAAAGTTTATGTAATAAACTTTTATAACCCATAACCTGAAAATCAAAAGCTTCATTTCACTTAATTTTCTCAAGTTAGGAAATAAAGTTTCCTTACTTCTTTTGCTGAGGAATATCTTCCGGGACATGAAATGACCAATCTTTACGATTATGTCCCATTGATGGCAATAGAAACTCTAAAAACCACCGTAGGATTACATGTTTCTCTGAAACATTGGACATCCGAGAAAGTTGGTTTGAATCCAACCATAGCAATTTCTTATCATCAATGTCAGCAACAAAAAGAAGCCAATGTTCATGCAAACACATTGGCAAAAACAACTGCATTCACAGACAAATATAAAAAATGTTAAAAATTTCTACTTACTAGAAAGACTAATTAGCCTATAGAAAGCAAAGTAGAATACCTTCCTCACGCCTTTTAAGTCCTCTTGATTAACCCAACTTAACACTTCAAATTCAGTCTTTGATTTTTGAATCAAGAAAGTCTGAATTCATCATAAATGGTTGGAAAGTTATTTTCATGCCAAGTATAACATGTCTATATAACTTAATTAAGATTTTGAATAAATTAAGGTACTTACAGCAATAGAAGAATCTAATGAAAGGTGCTTCAGGTACTTATGTGGGAATATCTCATATCTTCTTTTGAGTAGAACGAAAAACTGATTCACAACCTTCCAAGCATATACAATAAAGGGATTAATTCAATCAAATAAAAAAACAAGATAGTATTTTGGAAGAACACTTACGGTATCTTCAATATAGTAATTTCGAGCATCCTTCAAATCAACATCATGCGGAGGAATCGTCAACAAAGGTGCCAATGCTATACCCTTAATCTTATCTCGTCCAATATATTCTCTTTAAAACAAATACGACAAATGAATAAATTTCATTATTATTACAATGATTATATCAATCCCTTAATTAGGCAATATATATGATCATAACTGAGATTGAGATGATGTATCATACATACCCACTTATTGTATGATTTTGCCATTTTCTCAAATGTTCCAATTCTTCAACCATGAAAGGAAAGACCAAATATGCCCGAACATCCTGTAAAAATCTAAGATTTTAGGCATGTATAAAAGATGTTAGAAATATAGTACTAGCCTATGATTTTGATTGAGTTTTCCTCATATAGGTTTGCAAAATATGAAGGGTATTAAGTGTAACCTTTTCTGTCCATGTTGTTGCCTCCCTCCCAAAATCTTCATTCCCCGGTGCTTCATTATCAGATTCAGAAAAGAAGTGTTCTATCTCCGAGTGATGTGCAAGAGTTGGACCGTCCTTCAATTTCACAATAGGGAAGCTTATGTTTCTTGATCTCTTATTAGGTCCCACGTTTGAAACTGGAAAATTAAATCAATCATTGTTAGGATTGAAAAGTGAGATTAGGAAAATTGAAGATCTTATACTTCTTTTATAATTTATTTTCTTTAGGAGATAAGATGGCAATAAGAACTAAATATAAATCATATTACTTACTTCCTTTAGGAGATTCTAACCAATCATTGCAGCATATCATAGCCTCTATGATTTGAGGATCTAAGCCATTAAAAATTGGATTGTCCAACATAACTTTTTCAGTGAAAGCAGATCCTGATATGATAGATGACAAAGGTATTGCTAAGATATCGCGAACCATCCTCCCAAGAATAGGAAAACTTAAAGCTTTTTCACACCACCAACCAAGTATGTCAAACTCTGGAATGGAAGAAATTATAGGTTCCTGAACATACTTATCAAGTTCTGACTTCCATGAGGCTTTAGTGTTAACATTCCCTTTGGAACAGTACCACCTATGGAAAGATTCTATTGTATTTTCCTCAACATTTAACAGTGCCGAAGAATTAGTATCATTGAAGAACGATGTCTCACTGTACATATTGCTTGCATATTCATCGAAAATATCAGTGAGAGCATTACGAATTATTCTCAACTGAATCCTTGCTGCATCACAGCCATAGATTTTATTGTAGGAGAACTCCACAAAATCAAATTTAAACCTCGGATCAAGAATAGTTGCAATTGCCAAAACCAAGCTACATGCCCTCCAATTGTTATCGGATTCCACATTCATCAATGGATAGCCTCCTTTTTCCTGTTGGCTCAATTTCTTGCAGTAGATATCAAGAATGTCCAGCAAACATACATTTGAAGTTTTAATGACACCACTAATAGGTTTTCCGACATTCTCACTTGAATTATCCGTACCAAGGAGAACTTGAATACATTCATCACTACTGATGTAAAATGTGCTCAAAGGGTGCGGAACTTCAAAACAGAACCAGCTTTTTCTTGTTTCTTCAGCTATATCAAAGCATGAAAAGGAGCTTTGTATGGTTAAGGAGCAAGCTTTCTTGCTAAAATTCCAATCCACAAGGAAATTCTTGAAATTTTCATTGAAATTCCTCTTGTCAAATTGATTTCCTATACTTTTTAAAGCAAGGATTTTCTTCTTCAATTCCCAATTGTCATCAATAAATTGCACCACATAGCAACAATAAATAGTCTTTTCAAGTTCATGTTCCCACAAATTAATTATTAAATTAAAGTGACAGACGAGCTTACCAAAATATTCAATAAGTCTGTGTTTTTCCTCTTTGTAGACACGAACTATGTCGGTTGACAGAGCTTGTTGTGATTGAAGTTTGAACATTGGTTGCAATTCTGTCAAAAAAGTGCTGAAACATTCATCTTCAACAATATTCAATGGCCATTGTTTCTTAATAATCATTCTTGCAAAATTCATGCCACTTCTATCTTGATCAAACGAAGAATAACCTTTGCTGACACTTTCATTTTTTGAATCACCCCTCCCAACTAGAAATATTAGTTGCTGATCCTTAACTTTGGCCACTCTAATTTTACATCTTTCCAAGTGATTTCTTAGGTGGGTAGTTCCTTTGCTACTTGAACCATCAAACTTTTTATTACAATGCGTACATATAGCCCATACTTTCTCAACTTCATATTCCTTGGTAAATTCTTCCCAAACATTAGACCTCAACTTCCTTCTTTTAGCATTTGAGGTCGGTAAGTTATTCGCATCCACATTTATCTCATTCCTATTGTTTGCAAGTGGTTCAAAAGAGGTTTGTTTTCCACTTCCCTAGCATAATAAGCAACCAAGAGCACAAATTATACACCAAACCCATAGTTAGAAGACAACAAATTTTGAAAAATCCACTGTCACATATTTTCACAAAGCCTCTAATATAAGTATTAGAAAATGTAAATAAAATTAAGATAGTTACCTGCTCATTAAGCCCTTGCATTTCCCTTATATGACCAATAGATGAAGTTGGTGGAAGGCTTATCACAGGCATTGTTACCTGTGGAAAGTTTGAAATAGCTTCTTCATGGAACCCAACTTTAGTTCCTCGAACCCTTACTGATACAAATTTTTTTAACATATTTTTTAGGTCATTGAAGATAGGAAGTGCCAAGGAGTTTGCTGTTTCAAACTCTATCCCAGATGCAGGCAAAAAGAATTCCACTACATAATCAACATCCATAGTATAACGATTTTGTAGACAGATTGCCACAACAGCATGATCTTCCATCACATCTTCATGTACAGCATCAGAATTATCTTCCATCACATCTTCCTCAAGCATACAAATACTGGGTTCAAAATGAAAGTCTTCGCTTGATTGAAGTGCTTTCGCCGCAATAGCTTGCTCTTGAAGTGGTTGCCTTTCACAATTTTTAATAAGCCTTTCAAAAATCCAAAAACTTTTTTTTACATAACAAAATGTACCTTCGATGAATAAATTACGTTTATTGTATGAATCGACATTCGCCTTAGGCCCACACGCCCAGGTTAGAGCTGATGGAAGATCATATGTAAAACATATTTCTTCTAACATGTCATATATTTCGACCAGAGTAGCAAATCGATTTAACGAGAAAGCCTGTGTTAAAATAGATATAATAATGAATAGCAATAAAAATAAATAAGTTTCAAAATAACACATTTGAAAAAAAACGCATCTTAAAAGATTTAATGAAGTGTTTATGGGTAAGATCGAATCAAATTTGATTATTTTTTTTAAGATTCTGTTCAAAAATTGGTTGAACTTGACTTATTGACTTCAAGAAGTCTAAAAATTCATTAAAATATTTTAAAATATTAAAACATTATTATTTTAAATATTTTAAATATATTTTTGAAATGAAATTAAATTAAAACAATTATTAATAATTTAATATCCAACTGGACACCAACTTGAAAATCCTTATCCAAGGATTGGCTCGGTCTTTTTGTTTTTGACTAATTTGATGCAACTTTTAAGTTTATTTTATAAATGACCTCTTAAGTGTTTGGATGGAGAATTTTAAATTTAAAGAATTTTAAAACAAATACATTTTAAAACATCTCAGTCAAAATAACAACATTTTTAGTTGTATTATTATTATAAATATTTTTTTTAGAAAAAAATACTATTTAATTTTATGAAATATAAAAAAAAAAGCTATAAAAGAAGAATAATGATATATTAAAAATATATATACATAAATATAAGATATGCAATGTAAGTAGCATTAGATTTCTAAAAATTTATAAATATTATTAATAATAAAAAATATATTATTTTCTATTTCTATATTTTATTTTTTAAGTTTTGTGTTTTACGTGGAATGGAGGAGATTTATGGTTTGAAAGATATTAAATCAAAAGGAGGTAAATTGATTTCTTAGAAATTTTAAGAGATATTTTTTAAATTTAATAAATAAATAAATCACAAATCAATTAATCAATGATAAATGAAATTGTTTGACAATTTTTTTCGGTTTATAGGAAAAGGGGATTGGAATAAATATAATTCCTTTTCAAAAAAGACATCAATCATTAAGTTAAGTTTTGATCTATAGAAACTTTAAAAAATGCATAAAAAAAAAAATTTTAATACCTCCGAAGAATGATGAAAAGGTTGTACTTTATCCTCTAATAGTAGACTTGGATTGAAACCTATAACAAAAGTTGTTAAAAATGTTATCATTAGTCAATATAATCATAAATCTGAATAACAATAAATTGAAGAAATAGTAGATATTTAGCATGCTTTATTATAAAATTGATTAATACCATTTTATTAATCATCAAATTTAATGATCAAATTTTATTAATCATCTTTGAATTGATTAATACCATTTTAACATAACACTTCTAATTTTAAATCAAAATTGGTCAAAATATATAATAAAGAATATTTCTTTGGCATACTAGAAAAAATATTTTTTAATGTTTAAAATATTAATAAAACTCTAAGACATAAGAAAATAAAACAAAATTAGATAGAAAAAAACTAAACAAAAAGAGAGAAAGAAAAATTAAAGTATGAGGAGGAGAAGGGAAAAATTCTTAATCTCATCGTCAAATATCAATTTAGAATTAATCGGCTAAATTCTGGATATTTGAAAGGGCAACAAAGAAAGAAAGAAAGAAAGAAATGGACGGATTATACAAAGATAGAAAATGAGAACTGTTTATGAATGTTAGTTTGTCATCAATAAATATAGAATTGGACTAAGTCGAGTGTCTCCTCACATGTTTATGCCCTCTTTTATATCCCTACGCTTAGAAATTCCCAACACAAAAAGAGAAAAACTTTCAAATAGAGAGAGTTGGGGAATGAAAGTAAGAGAGAATGGAAAAGAGCTTATAGATAAATAAATTAAAAGAAAGATAGTGGAATCTAGCCTAGCATGTCAAAGAAAACAATTATCTTCAAGCTAGTATTATTTTAAAACTAGCCAAACTTATTATTTTTATATTATTGAAAATGAATATTTCATAAAAAAAATTATTAATGTTTAATCAGTTAATTTGAATGAACGGTAAAATTGATTATAACGAAATTAAAAAAATAAAATATTTTTAATCAAAAAGATTATAAAGTATGAGATGGGGGCAATTTTACACTACCACATTTTGTCTTTTATTTTACCATTAATTGACTGCCATCGACCGCATCGGTGGTTAAATTTGATAAAAGTTTAAATATTGTTAAATTTGTTTTTATTAATTAAAATTTTACAAATCAAAAAATAATTTTAATTATACCTTTTTCCTCCTAATTTTTTTACCTTTTAAATATTTTAAATTTATATTTAAATTTTTCCTTTTTAAAACACTTGATGTTATTCTTAACTTTACAATATTTCAATTTTACTTTTAATGATTTTTTATCTTTTCACATTAAAAACCCTCGAACATCAATTCTATATAAAAAGATAAATTTAGTATAAAATTTATTAAATTTAAAGTTTTGATATTTTAAAAAAAAAATTCTTAAAGTTAAGGAGATACAAATAAATATTTTTCCACAAAAGTTTCATTGTTTTTAATTTCAACATAAAAAAAAAAGAACCTTGGAAAATCAATTCTATTAAAAAAATAAATTTAGTATGAAATTTATTAAAATTAAAGTTTTGATATTTAAAAAAAATCTAAAAGTTAATGAGGTATAATATTATTATTTTATTGTTATATTAATGGAGATAATCAATCAATGAACTTTGTAATTGATAATAAAAATGAAGAAAATTAAAACTGTTATTTAAAAAAAGCATTAGAATTAAACCCCGGAGAAATAAATGTTTTTCAACAAAAGTTTCGTTGTTTTTAATTTTAATTTTTTATTTAAAAAAAAAAGCACATTTAGAACAAAAACATATTCAAATCTATTCAAACCCACACAAAACATAACCCATTTTTTCCCAACCAAATTAAAGGCATATCATTGCACCCTACAACAATTACTCGCAAGTGATGGACTATAAAATATGCATAGAAATGAGTATTAATTTTACTTGTTCTATTTTTTAAAGCATGTGGGAAATAATTTAAAATTTGAAAAATACCTTGAAGAATATTTTTGTTCGCTGGATTCAAATACTTCTCTTTATCTGTGAGTTTCCAGGCTGATGTCAAAAATAAGGGGCAATTACCCAAGGTTACAACTGCAGAACCATTGCGCTCTTGGATTCTTAAATAACCCCTATTCCCTGAGCTAAACTTAAGTGGAAATGGAAGAAAGCCAGCTGATTGCAAGTGAGACTGCCACTGAGCCAAAGTTTGGTGTCGGACCATTCGATCTCCACCTTCGCATCCTACAATGTTTTGTATCTCTTGCCTATAATAATTTCTCCCTTTCTCATATGAAAATAAACGAAAAGCATTAGAGTAATGTTGAAAAGAGTTGCATAAACGTTTTATGAAATCGGAGTTATTATGGTCAGCATCATGCTCTTCTATTATCACAATCTCCGGATTTATATCTCTCAACTTTAACAATTCTCTTTCCATTGCTCCTGTCTCTGCCAGCAACTTATGGAGTTTAAAGCTATAACAGATCACGACAGCCTCATCCTTTGTTCTCCTGAAATCCAACATAGGCGCATCCACTTCTCCCAAACTATTAGCGTAAACTATTTTCAAATCCTCTATCTCTACTTCATACTTTTTGGTTCGCTCATTGAAACGCCGTCTTTGGTTTTGGACAGAAATATTTTTTTCTAAAATCGTTGGTAATATGACACTTACACGGACTGATTTGGAATATCGGGAACCTTTAGATAATTCCCAGAACAAGGAGTCGAATTTATATTCATCTGAGATGTCAAAGTCGATAAGGTGCAGTTGCTTCTTCCCCTCCACGGCATTGATGACGGCATCGTTGACAATATCACAAAGATCAAAATACGTGTCGTAAGAATATAACAAAGGAGGCTGCTGCAAAGTGAAATTGGTACCGGTAGAATGGAGTCCGTAAGCTCTGCGAACCAGAGCTTCCGCAAAGTATCTCACAACATCGCTTTGCCTTTCGTCGGATTCGTCATCTGCAAGTTTCCAGATCCGCTCCAGGAGTGAATCGATAAGTATCAGATTCCCATCTCGAATAGCTTGAGCGCATTCTACTAACAACTCCAAGGCAGAAGAAGCCATCACTGTAACACAAATCCTGCAATAAATTTGGGGTTGAAGGATGTAGCTAGTGATGAAGTTGAAAATACAAATAGATAATAAAACTATTCCAGGAAAAAGCAAAACCGCGTCATTCATTGTTTCCAAGAAAAAGCAAAAGCCCGTCCCCATGCCTCACGCGGAATTGAAGGACCAATACAGTCCAACATTCAACGACCCCCCTTCCTAGAAATTGCTCAGCTGCTCTACGACGAATCAATAAATATATTTTTTTAATAATTTTATACATTGATTCCATATTTTATATTTTTTTTTTTTAAAAGAGAGATCATTGATTTCTAGTTGTTAACGTGAATAGTCCAAAAAGTCATTGTTGCCCTTTTACAAGTTACTAAATTATAGCTTAAAGTTGGAACCAAAAAAAATTATAACTTGAAAGTATAATTCGAAATCAAATTGTTCCGCACAGAGTTTTTGACATTTTCTTGAGCACAAATGTGATGCATTCCCAGCTAAATTTTTTCGAATATTACCAATCATCCATTGCCATCTCGTTTCCTTTTCCCATCTCCCATTCCCTCAATATTCCTCTTCAACAAAAATAAATCTTTCAAGAAAAATTGATGTCCTCCCACCTTTTCTAAAAATCAGTGTTTGTTTTTTAATTACTTTAGGCAAAGAAAACTGCAAATTGCAATTTAAAAATAAAAAAATAAAAATATTAGACTCAATTCGAATTAAATTTATTTATAAGCCCAATTAGGAGTCGATTGGACTTAATCATTATATTTTGAGACTTTATGTAAGCTCAAGAAGGATCTAACTCGAATTTTCAGACTTGATATTTTATTCAGATCTATTTTTACAAATAATAACAAAACCCAAGGTTGCTAATGTCTGCCCATTTTTTAAAATATTTTCTATTTTAATGTTTATATTGTAAAATTTTTATTATTTAGAACTTTTGCAAAGTAAAACTTAAATATATTACTTGAATTAATACTCAAAATTTTTATGATATTATTTTTCATTATCAAGGTAAATATGTCATTTTTTATATAATTTTAATTATAAAATTATTTATTGATAATTAACTTAATTATTAATTAGTAAGACGTAAAAGTTTCATTTTGGTAAATATTAACCCGAGTTTTAAAAGGCAAGATTAAAGTCTCTTCTGTTTTTAATCAGACCTCATTTGTTAGCCCAAACATATTTAACAGATTTAATATTTTTGTCAAAATTTACTCAAAAATTAGGTAATTTTAATATTTGAACGAGTAGTCCGACCCATAAACATGTCTAATTTAAATATTTCTTAATTATTATTAATGAAGAGGATAATTCACTTACACTAGTGTAAATTTACTTTTGTTTACAATTTATATTTTTTAATTTGATCATTGAATTTTATATTCAATTCACGTAAATTATGCACATCAAATTTGAAATTAATCAAAAAATTTTAACTGTTTATTCTATAATAATAAAATTTCAACATTTAATTTATATTGAAAAAATAGTATTTTCGATTAAAATGATAAGAATATCAAATTGTCCCAAAAATTTACGTGCATGATGGATAAATCTAATAATTGATTTGCAAAAATAACAATTCTACATGAAAAAATAAAAAAATGTGTAAAAAAACAATTTCTTTTATACTTATATAAGTGAATCTCTCCTCCTTGTACAAAAAAATAAATATTAAATTTGTTACAAGGTTATTGTTTCTTTTTAAATAATATATTTTCTTGAAGTTAATTTTGTCCCCATACTCTTATTTTAACTTGATTTTAAATTATTTAGTTCAACTGTTTTTAATAAAAGTTATTATTTTATCCACTGACATTAAAGTTCAAAAACTCTACAAGTAGAATTACATGATTGTCACATGTTTCTTTTTTATTGTTTTAATTAAAAATTTTTATTTTTTAAGGATATGCGACAACTTTCTAACTTCACTTATGGAGTTTTGAAACTCTGTTTCAGTAAATAAAATAATAATCATTAAGGAACCTATTTTAATTAGAGTATAAAGCAGAAGTGCTTTTGCTGTCCAATTTACATCCTAGTTTTCCAATCCATTATCTTCAAGTCTGTTCCAAGGTAATTACTGTCTAGTTTATATTCTTTTCTACAGTAGTAATAATATCTGATGCAAAAGAGTTTATAAAATTCATATTGAAGAATTTTTGAGTAGAGCAGACTCAATATTACATATTGGCATACGTTTTTCACCCGTTCTTTGGGTTACAATTTTTCAAGTCAAATATAGTAATTGTGATTTTTTGGTTATGTAAATTAATATATAGGGTGTATTACGATCAAAATTTTGGTCAAATGATGTTAAATGATAAATTTTTTTATTACAAAGTTAATAATTAAAAATAAAGATAAAATTACTTAAATTTAAATTCAAACTTTAAATATGTCATAATTCTTCTTTAATTATTCTTTACAAAAGTTTTGACGTTAAATAATAAATTCACTTCGTTTTGTTTTGGTCAAACCTTGGAAAAGATATTCATCAAATAGCTTTTCACCCCAAAACTTTTGTATATATGTATAGATGTGTGTGTTCATAAGTTATTCTCTGATAATTTCCCTTGCATATTCTGTTTGAAGCTAAATATCAACTAGATGTCTGTTCTTTCTACAACCTTTCATGTAAATTTGGAGTTCAAATTTGTTATGTACTGTCTCGGCTCTAGTTCCATCCTTAGTTCCTAATCTAACGACAAAAGAAATTTGATGCAGAATGAAGTAGGAAAAGTAGAACAAAGAAATAGAGGCTGAATTGTTGTAGAATTGGAGTTGGAACAAGAACAATAAGGGGGTTGTATGACCACTAATGGATCAAATTAAAACGCATTGCGCCTAATGTGTCTAGAAGACTTTAATACTAGGATAGGATTACGGGAGCTTTTTATCCTAACCCTTTGTTACAAATAAACCTCATCTACTCTGAGTCACTCAAATTCATTAAAAGGTTTCATGCTGAGTCACTGACCATTCAAATAAAAATAAAAACGTAATTACTAACAAAAGGACAACATAATAAATTTAGCAAAGTTCTCGGCTGCTTATACATCAAAGAGGTTATTAAACTGGTTGGGAGTTAGGTTTTGAGTTTATGATAGATTTCATGAAAATGATCAAATTACATTTTACTTCCAGATTTTGGTCTTTCCTGCATAGCAATCCATTTTCTGGTCTGATAACCTTTTTATCATATTGCTGAACTTGTTCCATGCTCTTATTCCAAGCAGTTTGGTGCTTGGCATGATTTAAACTTCCATGCTAATCCTTCTTGGTTACAATTAATTCCTCTGTGGTTCGACAATCATTTGAACAAGATGCTGTTTTGTCTTCTTAGAGTGCACTTGTCCAGTTATTAAGATGTGCAAGTAGGCAATTTGATCTTCAATTTATGATGACGTTAGGAAATATATCAACTTGAACTTTTCTTCCAAATCCTTATTTTAGTACAAAGGGATTACTTCTTTCTTTTAGATGGCTAATCAGGATGTCATATCATAACTTCTTCAGCATTCTTATTCTCAGCAGTTTGGTGCTTGGGATATTTTGGGGGCATATCTTAGTTTTTTTTTTTTCATGTTCAACTGGCGGGTTATTTTGTTGTGCTTTTTTTTTTTTTGCAAGTATGTTGGTATTGGTGTTTTACTTGTGGACCTAAAATTGCAATGTGGTCCATGGTGAGAACTACTGTCTTCAAGGATTTTTTGTTGTTGCTGAAATAAATTGTACCCAACATCAAGAGTCTTTCAATCATGATTCTTGCTTTCCTGCCTTGTTATCTTAATTATTTTTCAACCATACATGTTTATATGCTAATCCTTTTTTGGTTATTTTACTTTTACTTGCAACCTATGGAAATATCTATACTTCACGCCATGATTCATTTAAGCAGGATCTTACCATGGATGGCGATGAGATATGTTTAGAGGGTACCAACTTGTCCCAACTCTAGTAGAACTTGTCAGTTAATACCTTATATGATAATCAAATTTTCTTTAATTTTTTTTTTATGTATTTCAATGTTTTATATGGTTAGTTATATGCATACTTATTATCATGTCACTGGTTTCTTGAAGTTTTCTAATTTTTTGAACACCAAAATCAAATTAATCAATTCAAGCTCAAAATCATATGCCCAAATTCAAATATTCAATTTAAAAATTCAAATTTTGAAAGCAAAAATTTGGGTTTATTTAAAATCTTTCTAGATCAAGGGAGAACCATTAGCCATCTCAAATCAACAAATCAAAGAAAACCTTAGCCAATGCCTTCCATCTGGGATTCTTGTGTACCAAATTGACTAAAAACGAGAAAACAATTTATACAAAATACAATCATTGAGGAATGTTTCCATACAAGTATGTGTAAATCACTATAACAAACAAGGAAAATAAAAACAGAGTCCATGAAGCAAATTTTAGTTTCGACGCAAATGGAATTGTGATGGCATGGCAAAATGCGGCGGCGGCCAAGAACAGAGCAACTTTTTCCAACACTATGGAAGTTCTGGCATGTTTCTTGTTGATGAAAAATGCAACCAAGAGAAAGGTAAATGTGAGCAAAACAACAAATGAAAGCAACACAAATGAAGAAGGGAGCTCCCTGGATTTATCAGTTGGAGAAAACTGGAGGGAGATTCCGAGTGCAAAAGTAAAGCAAAATGTCAAGATTGCATTCTGCCATTGTTGACGCGGTTGAGGAGTAAGTAAATTAAGTAGTTCTGACTCCATGTTGAAGGAGGGAGACGTTGGTGGAGAGACAGGAAGTGACGACGGTGGTTCGGCGTCGACGACAGTTGGAGACTGTGGCGACGATGACTGCGGCTGTGGCTGGTGTCCAAGGACAAATGATACAATCAGAACCAAAACTGCCTTAACTTTATCTTGAATAAAGCTCAACATCATGTTCATGTTCGTTTTTGTTGCATCGTAGAATCAAGCCTTGTCGTGTATATATATATGGAAGGCCGCGTTGGAATGTAAGGAGAGTCGGAGAAAAGTGGAAAGGACAAAAGAAAAATTGAATAAAATGTCCAAAGCCTTTGACGTCAATTTGGATCCGACAGTATTCGATTACGAGTGGGCCATTATGGTCTTGTGCAGAAGTTTGTTAGAAACAACTAAATCGGATCAAATTAAAGTTTGGTTTTCCTCCGAAATCAACCATGAAAAAGAATAACTTGTAAAATCAAACGAAACTTCCTAACTCCTAAGACAGAATTTTAATCTTTTGAATTTGTTTTTATAAATTTTTTTATTTTTTTAAAATAATCTAAATTAAAAAAATATAATTGAGAATAAATTTTAATACACTAGGCACTTTGGGTGTTTTCTTTAATGTTTCTCAAATTATTAAAAGTTATTCCTATGTATTTGAGAAAAAAATGGATTGTCATTTAAATTTAATTCAAATATGTTTAAGACTATCGAAATTTGACAATTTTTTTTTATAATTTAATAATCAAAGAATATATAAACCATTCTTTTCATTATAATATGATATAAAAATAATATAAATTTAATTTAATTTAATATTTTATGTATGATATAAATTTTAATAAAATTTTATTTTTACATAATTTAGTATAAAACAACGTAATACACACATGTCAACGCTCGAATCTAATGAATGTTGTGCTTGAGAGTCTGTTAGACTTTGATCAAAACGGTACAATTGAAGACAAAGAAATAAAATAAAAAATAAAATTATTTATTTATCTTTATTTTTAATTTTTTGTTATTTATTAAGAATATATCTTTTTTAATAATTTTTTATCATTATTAATATTATCAAATTAATTTTACCAAGCATCTAAACAGTTTGATCAGAACTCTTACGCCAGCAATGGGCAATTTAAGAGCAGTTTGCTTTTTTGAAGTGTAGTGAGGGTTTGGTGGGGGAGGAGAATTGGTTGTGTGTTTCAAGGAGTTCGGCGTGCGTCAGGGGTTCACGTTTTGAAGTCTCGGCTCGCCGGGCCTAATACTAGCAGAAAAATGTCAAGATTCCATCACTATTACTAACAAGGATATTACCACTATTGGTTTATTGAATTCCACCATTTTTTATCCTGAATATATCATGGACAGAAAATGATATGTGGACGATGTTTAAGTATTCAGTCAAAGCCAATTGGATTGGCACCATGGATTAAAATTCAAATCTCGATGGTGAAATATTTATACAATAAAATAAAAAATTAATAATATATCTATTTTGTGTAAAAATTAAGGTTATATTTGATTATTAAATAAAAAGTAATAATCAATTGAATTTAATGACTCAATTTCTTTTTGAGATTGTAATGCGCCGTTAAATTAAAGAATGATATAAATATATGAATATCCAATCAAAATTTGATACACATATTGCAATCTTTTTAAGTTGATGAAAAATTATGGGATAGAATTTGGAATGCAAGATTCCATTGATTTGTGAATGGGTTGAGAATGAGTGGTTAAACATATATATTAGAATTTTAAAATCCGTTCCAAAATTTAATTAAATTAGAGGAGCATAGAGTTTGAATGAACAATGTATTCTGTTATTGCACTTGGGCTTTCAAGCTCATATGATCCAACTTTGATAATTGCATTAGATTTTAATTAATACAACTCGATCTAAAACTAATTCAGACTTTGATTCTTGCGAAATAACTCAATAAAAATTAATCTAAAAAATGAATCCAACAAAAAATAAGCTCGGTTAGATGATTTTAACAAAATCAAGTGAAAGGAAAATAATTGTTAAAGGAAGTGGGCATGTCATATTGAGGGAAAAGAAAATAATTGCCATGTATGAAGCAATCTACATATTTCATCACAAAGAGTGCCCAATAGATAGAGATGCATATATAATCTACGAAAGCTTAGGAGTTCACCAACAAAGTGTTGGTTATGATGGTAAACAACCTCTATTTTGATAAGAGTTAGAATATAAATTCGACCATTCGAAAATGCATTAGTTGAACAAATTTTAACCTTTCATTCCCTAAATTTGAAAGAGATTAATCCTAAATTAAAAAAGTTTGAAAGAGATTAATCTTAGATTAAAAAAGCTTGACGATACCCTTATTACACAAAAAAAAAAGCTTGATAGTTCACAAACATAGTGTTGATTGAGGTGATAAGCAATTTTTACCTCCATAAAGGTAAGAATATAAGTTCGATCTTTCAAATATGCACTTTTTAAGAAAATTTTAACTTTTCACACTTCCAATCCGAATGATATTAGTTTCAAATTAATAAAACTTGAGAACACCCTTGATTACACCCAAATAAAGAAAAGCTCGAAAGTTCACGTGAATGTAATTAACCTTTATAATCCATCAGATGCTATGAGTTCTAATAGAGTGAATTTCTGAAGTAATAAAACCTTTAGTTAAATATTTTCTAGGAAGGGAAAAATACAAATAAATAAAAAGAGATTGAAATTTTACTCTTTGATCGAATAAAAGATCATGCATCAATCACTAAAACAAATGCTAAATTAAGTTAGGTCATGTAGTTTAGATTCATTCCTCCTACTCCAAAGTAGTTATTTCTATTACACCAAAGTGTTTCTTACGAGTAAATAAAAAAAATTCAATGAAATTTATTACACAAAGCTTTAACCTTCTGAATTCATGATCATCCCAAGCATCCAGTGCCATTCAAAAATCCAAAAGCATCGGTTCAACCGTCATATCGAGAAGCAAACCATAACCAATCCAGAGTTCAGATCAATAAACCTCAAGCAAACATATCATTCCCCGATTCATCCACCATGTGTCCAGAATTCATTCTCAACATGAGAAACCCAAACAATCCCAGAAAACCATCATCCAATCCTTCACCGAGAATCAATTACAAAAATCATCCATCTCACTTAGCAATTCTCAAACACTCCACAAGTCATCACAGTTAAATCCCACAACAATTCAAGTATTCAACCAAAACAGCAAAATCTCATCAACCGTATCAGTTTATTTCCTAGTTCAGATCACCGAATCCATGGTCAAACTCAGCCATTCCAGGGAAACCGATCCTGGCAAAAACCCAAAATCACACCCTTAAGTCAGAAATCAACATTCCCAGAAATCAATTCACAATCAACCCCACAACCACGAAATTCAGAAAATAACACAGAATGCAAGCTCAGCAAATTTAGATTTAAAACAAAAAGCCAGAAGCATTTCAGGACAAAAGACACAATCAGAAAAAAGGGGATTATTTATTTATCTTTAGTCAAAACATGTGATTAACTTTCATTATATGTTAGATTATTTATTAACCGTTGAATTGTAGGAAAATATAGTGATAAACTGTCGCTAAATGACAAGAGGATCTAATAAACAAATTAGAATTGGACTTACTTCCTTTTTGACATTTCCAAAACCTGCTTTGGCTGTGCACTAGAAACTTTCCAATGCTATCTACTTTTTCACTAGCACATTCTCCAACCAATCGTCAAAAGATGGATTATCATCTGTTATTTCAACAGGTCAGTTTCAAGTCCAATAACAATAAAATTCTCTTCTCATGATAAAAATAATAAGTATCATTCAAGTTTAACTACCATTCATGTTGGAATCTCTGGCATTGTCTCCAGTGCTCTTGGTTTCTTCAGAATTCCACTGTTCGGAAAATTTGACCGGAGAAGTACTCTCTTTCTCGGCCATCTTCCTTTTACTTATAGCCTATGAAATGAAAATGAAATTACGGGTTTTACTGTCGGTAAAACATTTAATTCGGATCGCTCTTTTATATGCACCTACCGTATTTGCTCTGATGCATGATTTTGCTCTGTCACCTGCAACAACAAATGATCTCAGGTAAGAAACTAATTAGATCATCTAGTTAAAAGAGACTGAAATCTTACTCTTTGATCGAGTAAAAGATCATGCATCAATCATTGAAACAAATGCTAAACTAAATCAGATCATGTAGTTTAGATGCACTCTACTTACTCCAAAGTTGTTCTTGTTATTACACCAAAGTGTTTGTTACAAGTTAAAAAAAAAAAAATTCAATGAAATTTATTATTCTCACTATATGAATTTTGTTGATAACTAAGCTTTATTTTCATTGGGATTAATCAAATTTATTTTATATTTTAATGTTTTTTAAACTATACCAACGAGATTAAAAGGATAAAATATGTCTCATTAAATTATATTTAAAAATTAACCATGAAGCTAATTGAACATATATGTCCCATTAAAATGTCAATATCTTGAAGCAAGAGTTAATAACCTTGGCTCCTTCCCAAACTTATACTTCCATGGTACAGATCAAGAAATGTCCGATGTCGGAAGTGAGGCATATCATCTTGTGTGAAAGGAAAATAATTGCCATGTGTGAGGCAGTCTGCATATTTCATTACAAAGAGTGCACAATCGACAGAGCTGCATCGTCAAAGAAAACATTGAAAGTTTATGTAATTCACTTTAATAACTTATAACATGAAAATCAAAAGCTTCATTTCAATTAATTTTCTCAAGTTAGGAAATAAAGTTTCCTTACTTCTTTTGCTGAGGAATATCTTTTGGGACATGAAATGACCAATCTTTATGATCATGTCCCATTGACGGCAATAGAAATTCTAAAAACCACCGTGGGATTACATGTTTCTCTGAAACTTTGGACATACAAGAATGTTGGTTTGAATCCAACCATAGCAATTTCTTATCATCAATGTCAGCAACAAAAAGAAGCCAATGTTCATGCAAACACATTGGCAAAAACAACTGCATTCACAGACAAATATAAAAAATGTCAAAATTTCTACTTACTAGAAAAACTAAGTAGCCTATAAAAAAATGTAGAATACCTTCCTCACGCCTTTTAAGTCCTCTTCATTAACCCAACTTAACACTTCAGATTCAGTCTTTGAATTTTGAATCAAAAAGGTCTGAATTCATCATAATGGTTGGAAAGTTATTTTCATCCCAAGTATAATATGTAAATATAACTTAATTAAGATTATGAATAAATTAAGGTACTTACAGCGTTAGAAGAATCTAACGAAAGGTGCTTCAGGTACTTATGTGGGAATCTCTCATATCTTCTTTTAAGTAGAATGAAAAACTGATTCACAACCTTCCAATATGGGCAATGCATATACAATAAAGGAATTAATTCAATCAATTAAAAAAAAAATACTATTTTGAAAGAACACTTACAGTATCTTCAATATAGTAATTTTGAGCATCTTTCGAATCAACATCAGGTGGAGGAATCGTCAACAAAGGCGCCAATGCTTTATCCTTAATCTTATCTCGTCCAATATATTCTCTTTAAAACAAATACGACGAATGAATAAATTTCATTATTATTACAATGATTATATAAATCCCTTAATTAGGTAATAAATATGATCATAATTGAGATTGAGATGATGTATCATACATACCCACTTGTTGTATGATTTTGCCATTTTCTCAAATGTTCCGATTCTTCAACCATGAAAGGAAAGACCAAATATGCCCGAACACCCTGCAAAAGTGTAAGATTTTAGGCAAGTACAAAAGATGTTCGAAATCTTGTACTAGCCTATGATTTTGATTGAGTTTTCCTCAGATAGGTTTGCTAAATATGAAGGGTATTAAGTGTAACCTTTTCTGTCCATGTTGTTGTCTCCCTCCCTAAATCTTCATTCCCCGGTGCTTCATTATCAGATTCAGAAAAGAAGTGTTCTATCTCCGAGTGATGTGCAAGAGTTGGACCGTCCTTCAATTTCACAGTAGGGAAGCTTATGTTTCTTGATCTCTTATTAGGTTCCACGTTTGAAACTGGAAAATTAAATCAATCATTGCTAGGATTGAAAAGTGAGATTAGGAAAATTGAAGATTTTATACTTCTTTTATAATTTATTTTCTTTAGGAGATAAGATGGCAATAAGAACAAAATATAAATCATATGACTTACTTTCTTTAGGAGGTTCTAACCAATCGTTGCAGCATATCATAGCCTCTATGATTTGAGGATCTAAGCCACTAAAAATTGGATTGTCCAACATAACTTTTTCAGTGAAAGCAGATCCTGATATGATAGATGACAAAGGTATTGCTAAGATATCGCGAACCATCCTCCCAAGAATAGGAAAACTTAAAGCTTGTTCACACCACCAACCAAGTATGTCAAACTCTGGAATGGAAGAAATTATAGGTTCCTGAACATACTTATCAAGTTCTGACTTCCATGAGGCTTTAGTGTTAACATTCCCTTTGGAATAGTACCACCTACGGAAAGATTCTATTGTATCTTCTTCAACATTTAACAGTGTCGAAGAATTAGTATCATTGAACAACAATGTCTCACTGCCCATATTGCTTGCATATTCATCGAAAATATCAGTGAGAGCTTTACGAATTATTCTCAACTGAATCCTTGCTGCATCACAGCCATAGATGTTTTTGTAGGAGAACTCCACAAGATCAAATTTAAACCTCGGATCAAGAATAGTTGCAATTGCCAAAACCAAGCTACATGCCCTCCAATTGTTATCGGATTCCACATTCATCAATGGATAGCCTCCTTTTTCCTGTTGGCTCAATTTCTTGCAGTAGATATCAAGAATGTCCAGCAAACCTACATTTGAAGTTTTAATGACACCACTAATAGGTTTTCCGACATTCTCACTTGAATTATCCGTACCAAGGAGAACTTGAATACATTCATCACTACTGATGTAAAATGTGCCCAAAGGGTGCGGAACTTCAAAACAGAACCAGCTTTTTCTTGTTTCTTCAGCTATATCAAAGCATGAAAAGGAGCTTTGTATGGTTAAGGAGCAAACTTTCTTGCTAAAATTCCAATCCACAAGGAAATTCTTGAAATTTTCATTGAAATTCCTTTGGTCAAATTGATTTCCTAAACTTTTTAAAGCAAGGATTTTCTTCTTCAATTCCCAATTGTCATCAATAAATTGCACAACATAGCAACAGTAAATAGTCTTTTCAAGATCATGTTCCCACAAATTAATTATTAAATTAAAGCGACAGACGAGCTTACCAAAATATTCAATAAGTCTGTGTTTTTCCTCTTTGTAGACACGAACTATGTCGGTTGACAGAGCTTGTTGTGATTGAAGTTTGAACATTGGTTGCAATTCTTTCAAAAAAGTGCTGAAACATTCATCTTCAACAATATTCAATGGCCATTGTTTCTTAATAATCATTCTTGCAAAATTCATGCCACTTCTATCTTGATCAAATGGAGAATAACCTTTGCTGACACTTTCATTTTTTGAATCACCCCTCCCAACTGGAAATATTAGTTGCTGATCCTTAACTTTGGCCACTCTAATTTTACATCTTTCCAAGTGATTTCTTAGGTGGGTAGTTCCTTTGCTACTTGAACCATCAAACTTTTTATTACAATGCGTACATATAGCCCACCCTTTCTCACCTTCATATTCCTTGGTAAATTCTTCCCAAACATTAGATCTCAACTTCCTTCTTTTAACATTTGAGGTCGGTAGGTTATTCGCATCCACATTTATCTCATTCCCATTGTTTGCAAGTGGTTCAAAAGAGGTTTGTTTTCCACTTCCCTAGCATAATAAGCAACCAAGAGCACAAATTATACACCAAACCCATAGTTAGAAGACAACAAATTTTGAAAAATCCACTGTCACATATTTTCACAAAGCCTCTAATATAAGTATTAGAAAATGTAAATACAATTAAGATAGTTACCTGCTCATTAAGCCCTTGCATTTCCCTTATATGACCAATAGATGAAGTCGGTGGAAGGCTTATCATAGGCATTGTTACCTGTGGAAAGTTTGAAATAGCTTCTTCATGGAACCCAACTTTAGTTCCTCGAACCCTTACTGTTACAAATTTTTTCTTCATATTTTTTAGGTCATTGAAGATAGGAAGTGCCAAGGAGTTTGCTGTTTCAAACTCTATCCCAGATGCAGGCAAAAAGAATTCCACTACATAATCAACATCCATAGTATAACAATTTTGTAGACAGATTGCCACAACAGCATAATCTTCCATCACATCTTCATGTACACCATCAGCATAATCTTCCATCACATCTTCCTCAAGCATACAAATACTAGGTTCAAAATGAAAGTCTTCGCTTGATTGAAGTGCTTTCGCCGCAATAGCTTGCTCTTGAAGTGGGTTCCTTTCACATGTTTTAATAAGCTCTTCAAAAATGTCAAAATAATTATTTACACAACAAAATGTACTTTCGATGAATAAATTACGTTTCTCGTATGAATCTGACATAATGACATTCGAATTAGGCCCACACGCCCAGGTTAGAGCTGATGGAAGATCATATGTAAAACATACTTCTTCTATCATGTCATATATTTCGACAAGAGTAGCAAATCGATTTAACGAGAAAGCCTGTGTTAATATAGATATAATAATGAATAGATATAAAAATAAAGAAATTCTAAAATAACACATGTAAATAAAATAAGGCAACTTAAAAAATTTAATGAGATGTTTATGGGTGAGATCAAACCAAATTTGATTAATTTGTAAAGATTTTGTCCAATATTAACCTGACTTGTTGAGTTCTAGAAGTCTAAAAATTTCATTAAAATATATGAAAATAATAAAACATTATTATTTTAAACATTTTAAATGTATTTTTGAATTAAAATTAAATTAAAATAATTATTTATAATTTAACATCCTACTGGACCCCAACTTGAAAATCCTTATCCAAGGATTGGCTCTGTCTTTTTGTTTTTCACTGATTTGTATGCAACTTTAAATTTATTTTATAAAGTGTTTGGATGGAGAATTTTAAAATAAATACATTTTAAAATATCTCAGTTAAAATAACAACATTTTTTAGTTGTATCATTCGGAAAAATATTTTTTTAGAAAAAATTACTATTTAATTTTATGAAATTAAAAAAAGCTATAAAAAGAAAAATGATATATTAAATATATAAGATATATATAAGATGTGCAATATAAGGAATATTAGATTTCTAAAAATTTATAAATATTATTAATAATAAAAAATATATTATTTTTTATTTCTGTATGCTATTCTTTAAGTTGTGTTTTAAATCAAAAGGAGGTGAACTGATCTCCTAGAAATTCTAAGAGATATTTTTTAAATTTAATAAATAAATAAATCACAAATCAATTATAAATGAAATTGTTTGACAATTTTTTCGGTTTATAGGAAAAGGGGATTGGAATAAATATAATTCCTCTTCAAAAAAAAAATCAACCATTAAGTTAAATTTTGATCGATATTAGAGACTTAAAAAATGCAACTTAAAAAAAAATGGAACTTAAAAAAAAAAAGTTAATACCTCCGAAAAATGAGGAAACGGTTGTGCTATATCCTCTAATAGTAGACTTGGATTGAAACCTATAACACAAGTTGTTAAAAATGTTATCATTAGTCAATATAATCATAAATCTAAATAACAATAAATTGAAGAAATAGTAGATATTTTGCATGCTTTATTATAAAATTTAGGGTCAAAGATCCAATGATCAAATTTTATTAATCATCTTTGAATTGATTAATACGATTTTAACATAACACTTCTAATTTTAAATCGAAATCGGTCAAAAGGTATAATAAAGAATATTTCTTTGAAACATAAAATATTTTTAATATTTAAAATATTAATAAAACTTTAAAACATAAAAGAAAAAAACAAAATTAGATAGAAAAAAACTAAACAAAAGAGAGAAAGAAAAATTAAAGTATGAGGAGGAGAAGGGAAAATTCCTAATCTCATCGTCAAATGTCAATTTAGAATTAATCGGCTAAATTCTGGATATTTGAAAGGCCAACAAAGAAAGAAAGAAAAAAAAGAAAGAAATGGACGGATTGTAAAAATATAGAAAATGAGAACTGCTTATGAATGCTAGTTTGTCATCAATAAATATAGAATGTTATGTAGAATTTTAATCTTTCATTTCGATTAAGTGAAATAAGCAAATCAACTTAACACCACCTCAAACAATTTTCACTAACTTGAGACTTGGATAGTCTACAATGGACCAAGTTCGAGTGTCTCCTCACAAGTTTATGCCTTCTTTTATATCCATACGCTTAGAAATTCCCAACACAAGAAGAGAAAAACTTTCAAATACAGAGAATTGGGGAATGAAAGTAAGAGAGAATGGAAAAGAGCTTATAGATAAATAAATTATAAGAAAGATAGTTGAATCTAGCTTAGCATGTCAAAGAAAAATATTAACTTCACGCTAGTATTATTTTAAAACTAGCCAAACTTATTATTTTTATATTATTGAAAAAGAATATTTCATAAAATATTTTTTTATTAATGTTTAATATATTAAGAGTTAATTTGACTTCCATAAGATTGAAAAAAATAAAATAATTATTTAAATTTAATAAAAAAACTATAAAGCATGGGCTGGGGGCAATGGTTTCGATGGCAGCCAAGCGAAGCCTAAATGATGTTAAATTACAATCGTTCTAGTTTAATTTGATAAAAGACTAAATATTGTTAAATTTGTTTTTATGTTAAATTTATATTTCATCAGATCGATACTAGATTTTTTTTTTTAAATATATATATATATATATTCTAATTTATTTATTAATTAAAATTTTACAAATCAAAAAATAATTTTAATTATACCTTTTTCCTCCTAGTTTTTTTACCTTTTAAATATTTTAAAATTATATTTAAATTTTTCCTTTTTAAAACACTTAATGTTATTCTTAACTTTTCAATATTTCAAATTTACTTGTAATGATTTTTTTATCTTTTCACATTAAAAAACCCTGGAACATCAATTCTATAAAAAAAAAAAAATTAAATTTAGTATAAAATTTATAAAATTTTAGTTTTTATATTTAAAAAAAAAATTCTTAAAGTTAAGGAGATACAAATAAATGTTTTTCCGCAAAAGTTTCATTGTATTTTAATTTTAATATTAAAGGCATTTTTTCCCAACCAAATTAAAGACGTATCATTGCATCCTACAACAATTACTCGCAAGTTGTGGACTATAAAACATGCATAGAAATGAGTATTAATTTTACTTGTTTTATTTTTTAAAGCACGTCAAAAATAATTTAAAACTTGAAAAATACCTTCAACAAAGTTTTTGTTAGCTGGATTGAAGTACTTCTCTTTATCACTGAATTTCCAGGTCGATATGAAAAATAAGGGGCGATTCTCCCAGGTTACAACTGCAGAACCATTGTGCTCTTCGAATCTTAAATCACCCTGAATCTCTTGCAAAAACTTGGGGAGCTCAAGTGGACATGGAAGAAAGCCAGCTGATTGTAAGTGAGACTGCCACTGAGCCAAAGTTTGGTGTCGGACATTTCGATCTCCACCTTCGCATCCTACTATGTTATGTATCTCTCGCCTATAATAATTTCTATCATTCACATATGAACATGGACGAAAAGCATTAGAGTAATATTGAAAAGAGTGGCATAAACGTTTAATTAAATCGGAGTTATTATGGTCATCAGCATGCTCTTCTATTATCACAATCTCCGGATTTATATCTCTCAACTTTAACAATTCTCTTTCCATTGCTCCTGTCTCTGCCAGCAACCTATTGAGTTTAAAGGGGTAACTGATCACCACAGCCTCATCCTTTGTTCTCGTGAAATCCAACATAGACGAATCCACTTCTCCCAAACTATTAGCGTAAACTATTTTCAAATCCTCCAACTCTACTTCAAACTGTTTGTTTAGCTCATTGAAATGCCGTCTTTGGTTTTGGACAAAATTACTTTTTTCTAAAATCGTTGGTAATATGACACTTACACGGATTGATTTGGAATCGGGGCAACCTTTAGATAATTCCAAGAACAAGGAGCTGAATATATATAAATCTGAGAAGTCAAAGTCGATGAGGTGCAGTTGCTTCTTCCCCATCACGGCATTGACGATGGCATCGTTGACAATATCACAAAAATCAAAATACATGTCATAAATATATAAGAAAGAAGGCTGCTGCAAAGTGAAATTGATACCAGCAGAATGGAGTCCGTAAGCTCGGCGAACCAGAGCTTCCGCAAAGTATCTCACAACCTTGCTTTGGCTTTCGTCGGATTCGTCATCTGCAAGTTTCCAGATCCGCTCCAGGAGTGAATCGATAAGAATCAAATTCCCATCTCGAATAGCTTGAGCGCATTCTACTAACAACTCCAAGGCAGAAGAAGCCATCACTGTAACACAAATCCTGCTAGGAATTTGGGGTTGAAAATACAAATAGATAATAAAACTATTCCAGGAAAAAGCTAAACCGCGTTATTCATTGTTCCAAGAAAAAGCAAAACCGCGTCCCCACACCTCACGCGGAATTCAAGAACCAATACAGTCCAACATTCGACCACCCCCCTTCCTAGAAATTACTCAGCTGTTCTATGACGAGTCATGTATTTTTTTAATAATTTTATATATTGATTCCAAATTTTATAATTAAAAAAAAAGATCGTTGATTTCTAGTTGTTAAAATTAATATTTCTCGAAAAAAGTTTAATTTGTAGTTTCATTCATCAAAAGTTAAAGTTTACTTCCAATGTAAGTTAAAAATTTTTATAAAAATTTAAATTTTTGCAATAAAAAAATTTCAAAATTTTATGAATTAAACACTTTACTTTTATTTTTAAAATAAATAATTTTTTTTATAAATTAAGCCAATCATGCATTAAAAGTTACAGGTAAATTTAGGCATTTTCATGTCAAAAATATTTGAAGTTTTGGGCTATTGGCAATCCAGTTGTTAACATGAATTGGACCAGTCAACCCAAACATGAAGGTCTTCCGAATAGTTCAAATAGTCCTTTTTTTTTTTTATTTAATTTTACGGTTCAGATAGTCAGTCATTGTTGTCCTTTTCAAGTCATTAAATTACAACTTAAAGTATGATCGAAGTTAAATTGATCCTTTCACCCAAAAAAAAGGTTAAATTGATCCGAATTTAATTTTTTTACTTCTTCATACACGCAAATGTAAGCATTGCCAGCTATTTTTTCTTCCCCGTTTCCTTTTCCCTATCGCCCATTCCCTCGATATCCTTCTTCAACAAAGGTGAATTTGTCAAGAAAAATTAATGTCCTTTTACCTTTTATAAAAATCAATGTTTTTTTTTTTTAAATTTTTTAATAAAATAACTCGTTATTTGAAAATAAAAAAATAAATATGTTGAGATTGGATTAATTTAATACTATTTTACATACTTTTATACTATTTATATTTTTTATCTTACCGTTGAATTTTATACTTTATTCTAGTAAATTATACATACAAAATTTTAAATTAATAAAAAATATTTAACTATTATTTTGATAATAATAAAATTTCAATTGTTGATATATATTGAAAAATATATTATTCTCAATGAAAATGATGCTGATATTAGATTTACTCAAAACTTTACGTGTATAATAAATATAAATAAATTGTTAAATTTAATAATTAATTTCTAAAAATATTAATTTTACATTAAATTATAAAAACAGTATAAGACAATATTGTTTTATATTTATGAAACTTGACATCTCGTGTGTGTCTATATATATTGATCATTTAAAAAAATATGCATGTTTGTTGCGATTAAAGATAGATTCTCATATTCAATTAAAAGAGAAACCATTATGATTTTTATTTTTTTTTATATTTGTAACATATAACGTGAGTATGATTTTGTAATAATAAGTAAAAATGCCAAGTTATACGTTAAGTAAGCAAATATGTTATAGTTGCACGTAAGGATGTAAATGATTCGAGTTATTTGTGAGCAGTTTGAGTTTGACTTGTTGATTATTCAAGTTTGATTCGATTATTTTCAAACCGAGTTTAAGTTTGAACTATTCAAGTAACGATTCGAATAGAGTTCGAGTATTTTAATACTCCACTCAAGAGGCCCATAAGCTTAATCGAGTTTTTTTAATATATATTTTATATTTTATTATTAATTTATTATTTTACAATCATAATATATGATCAGAAAATAACAAATTAAACTCATTGAATCAAGTTCGAACTTATCAAGTCAAGTTCGAACAATATTTTATCACATCGAGCTTAAGTTTTAAAAACTAAATTCGATTAAACTCAAAAAGAATTTCAAATCTCAATTTTTGAATCGAGTCGAGTTCGAATTTGATTTTGAATCATTTCGACTTAACACAATTATATCTTTAATTGCAAGAGCGTGTGCATCAAATAGGCTTAGGTTTTACGTTAAAGGCATCGTGACTTACGGCATAATTCTCGAGTTAACACAAGAGATTGAATGAAAGGATAAACAAACCAGCAAACTCTTAATGACACTTCTTTATTTAAAAAAGGATTAGTAGTTGTGAAGGGAGTAGATTAATAAAGAGTGTAGATGAGTTGTGTTATTCGAGTTCGTTTCGATAATTATTCAAATTCGACATGTTTATTTTTAAATCGAACTCAAATTCCAACTATTTAAGTAATATTTAAGTAATGAGTTGAATCGAATTCGAATTTTTAAATATTTAACTCGAGCGATCTCAAGCCTTATTGAGTTTTTTTTTTTAATGTATAAATTTTTAATATTTTATTATTAGTGTATTATTTTATCTGTATAATATATAAATGAAAAATGATAAATCGAATCTAACAAATTAAGTCTATTGAGCTCAGTTTGAGTAGCTCGAATATTCTATCGAATCGAACTCGAGTTCCAAAAGCTAAGTTCGATCGAGCTCAAACTGAGTTTTGAGTCTTGAGTTTATAAACCATTCTTTAATAATCAAAGAATTTATAAACCATTCTTTTCATTATAGATTAAATATTTGATGTATGATATAAATTTTAATAAAATTTTATTTTTACATGATTTAGTATAAAACAACGTAATACACACATGTGAACACTTGAATCTAATGAATGTTGTGCTTGAGAGTCTGTTAGACTTTGACCCAAACGGTACAATTGAAAAGAAAGAAATAAAATAAAAAATAAAATTATTTATTTATTTTTATTTTTAATTTTTTGTTATTTATTAAGAATATATAATTTTTAATAGTTTTTTATCATTATTAATATTATCAAATTAGTTTTACCGAGCATCTAAACAGTTTGACCTGAACTCTTACGCCAGCCATGGGCAATTTAAGAGCAGTCTGATTTTTTGAAGTGTTCATTTTAGTGAGAGTTTGGTGGGGGAGGAGAGTTGGTCGTGTGGTTCAAGGAGTTCGGCGTGCGTAAGGGGTTCACGTTTTGAAGTCTCGGCTAGCCGAGCTTAATACTAGCAGAAAAATGTCAGGATTTCATCACTATTACTAACAAGGATATTACCACTATTGGTTTATTGAATTCCACGATTTTTTCTCCTGAATATATCATGGACAGAAAATGATATGTGGATGATATTTAAGTATTCAGTCAAAGCCAATTGGATTGGCACAATGGATTAAAATTCAAATCTCGAGGGTTAAATATTTATTTAGATTTAAATTTAAATTTTTGTGAAAGATTGATAAATTCTAAAACTTAACAATAGATTAAAGATATATTCTAATCTTAGATAAGAGGTAGCTTTTTTTATTTTTTTAACTTCTTTATATAACAAAAAAAAAATTTAATAATTAAAAATATATGTTTTATACAAAATATATATAAATGCTCAAGCTTTTTAATTTTTTATAAATAAATTTTCAATTTTCAAAATAACCTAATTAATAAAAAAATAAAAAAATTGAAGTTTTATAAACAAATTTTTTTTAATTTATGATAAAAGTTTTAACAAATTTAAATTTAATTGTATTATTTTAAGAGGTTAAAGATTTATACAATAAAATAAAAAATTAGTAATATATCTATTTTGTGTAAAAGTTAAAGTTATATTTGATTATTAAATAAAAAGTATTAATCAATTGAATTTAATGACTCAATTTCTTTTTGAGATTGTTACGCGTCGTTAAGTTGAAAATTGAAAATTGATGTAAATATATGAATATCCAATCAAAATTTGATACACATGTTGCCATCTTTTTAAGTTGATGAAAAATGATTGGATAGAATTTGGAATGCAAGATTCCATTGATTTGTGAATGGGTTGAGAATAGTTGGTTAGAATCTTAAAATCCGTTCCAAAATTTAATTAAATTAGAGGAGCATAAAGCTTGAATGGACAATGTATTCTGTTATTGCACTGGGCTTTCAAGCTCATATGATCCAACTTGACAATTGCATTAGATTTTAATCAATACAATACAACACACCAGCTAAAGTTGATTCAAATTTTGATTCTTGTAAAATAACTCAATAAAAATTAATCTAAAAAATGAATCCAAAAGAAAATAAGTCCGACTAGATAGTTTTAACAAAATCGAGTGAAAGGAAAATAATTGTGAAAAGAAGTGGGCTTGTCATCTTGAGGGAAAAGAAAATAATTGCCATGTGTGAACTAGTCTGCATATTTCATCACAAAGAGTGCACAATCGATAGAGCTGCATATATAATCAACGAAAGCTTGAGAGTTCACCAACAAAGTATTGATTAAGATGGTAAGCAACCTCTATTTTCGTAAAAGTAAGAATACAAGTTTAATTTTTTAAAAATGCACTTGTTAAGAGAATTTTAATATTTTACGCTTCCAATCCGAAAAAAATTAATCTTAGACTAAAAAAACTTGAAAATACCTTTGATTACACCCAAAAAAAAAAAAGCTTAAAAGTTAACTTGAATGCAATTAACCTTTATAATCCATAAGATGATATGAGTTCTAGTAGGTTAAATTTCTAATGTAATAAAACCTTTAGTTAAATATTTTCTAAAAAGAGAAAATACAAATAAATAAAATGAGACTAAAATTTTACTCTTTAATCGAGTAAAAAATCATGCATTAATCACTGAACTAAGATCATGTAGTTTAGATGCATTCTACTCACTCCAAATTTGTTGTTGCTATTACGTCAAAGTGTTTCTTACAAGTAAATAAAATAAAAAATTCTATGAAATTTCTTAATCTCACTGTATGGATTTTGTTGACAACTAAGCTAAGCTTTATTCTCCTTGGGATTAATCAAACTTATTTTATATTGTAATTTTTTTTTTTAACATTATACCGACGGGATTAAAAGGATAAAATATGTCTCATTAAATTATATTTAAAAATTAAGCATGTAACTAATTGAACACATATATGTCCCATTAAAATGTCAATATCTTGAAGCAAGAGTTAATAACCTTGGCTCCTTCCCAAACTTATACTTCCACGGCACAGATCAAGAAACGTCCGATGTCGGAAGTGAGGCATGTCATCTTGTGCGAAAGGAAAATAATTGCCATGTGTGAGGCAGTCTGCATATTTCATCACAAAGAGTGCACAATCGACAGAGCTGCATCGTAAAAAAAAACATTGAAAGTTTATGCAATGAAAATCAAAAGCTTCATTTCAATTAATTTTCTCAAGTTAGGACATAATGTTTCCTTACTTCTTTTGCTGAGGAATATCTTTTGGGACATGAAATGACCAATCTTTACGATCATGTCCCATTGACGGCAATAGAAACTCTAAAAACCACCATCGAATTACATGTTGCTCTGAAAAATTGGACATACGAGAATGTTGGTTTGAATCCAACCATAGCAATTTCTTATCATCAATGTCAGCAACAAAAAGAAGCCAATGTTCATGCAAACACATTGGTAAAAACAACTGCATTCACAGACAAATATAAAAAATGTTAAAATTTCTACTTACTAGAAAGACTAATTAGCCTATAGAAAACAAAGTAGAATACCTTCCTCACGCCTTTTAAGTCCTCTTGATTAACCCAACTTAACACTTCAAATTCAGTTTTTGATTTGTGAATTAAGAAAGTTTGAATTCATCATAAATGGTTGGAAAGTTATTTTCATGCCAAGTATAACATGTATATATAACTTAATTAAGATTTTGAATAAATTAAGGTACTTACAGCAATAGAAGAATCTAACGAACGGTGCTTCAGGTACTTATGTGGGAATCTCTCATACCTTCTTTTGAGTAGAACAAAAAACTGATTCACAACCTTCCAATATGGGCGATGCATATACAATAAAGGAATTAATTCAATCAATTAAAAAAAAAAAACTATTTTGGAAGAACACTTACGGTATCTTCAATATAGTAATTTCGAGCATCCTTCAAATCAACATCATGTGGAGGAATCGTCAACAAAGACGCCAATGCTCTATCCGGTATCTTATCTCGTCCAATATATTCTCTTTAAAACAAATACGACAAATGAATAAATTTCATTATTATTACAATTATTATATGAATCCCTTAATTAGGCAATATATATGATCATAACTAAGATTGAGATGATGTATCATACATACCCACTTATTGTATGATTTTGCCATTTTCTCAAATGTTCCCATTCTTCAACCATGAAAGGAAAGACCAAATATGCCCGAACATCCTGCAAAAGTGTAAGATTTTAGGCATGTTCAAATGATGTTAGAAATATAGTACTAGCCTATGATTTTGATTGAGTTTTCCTCAAATAGGTTCGCAAAATATGAAGGGTATTAAGAGTAACCTTTTCTGTCCATGTTGTTGCCTCCCACCCTAAATCTTCATTCCCCGGTGCTTCATTATCAGATTCAGCAAAGAAGTGTTCTATCTCTGAGTGATGTGCAAGAGTTGGACCGTCCTTCAATTTCACAGTAGGGAAGCTTATGTTTCTTGATCTCTTAATAGGTTCCACATTTGAAACTGGAAAATTAAATCAATCATTGCTAGGATTGAAAAGTGAGATTAGGAAAATTGAAGATTTTATACTTCTTTTATAATTTATTTTCTTTAGGAGATAAGATGGCAATAAGAACAAAATATAAATCATATTACTTACTTTCTTTAGGAGATTCTAACCAATCGTTGCAGCATATCATAGCCTCTATGATTTGAGGATCTAAGCCACTAAAAATTGGATTGTCCAACATAATTTTCAGTGAAAGCAGATCCTGATATGATAGATGACAAAGGTATTGCTAAGATATCACGAGCCATCCTCCCAAGAATAGGAAAACTTAAAGCTTGTTCACACCACCAACCAAGTATGTCAAACTCTGGAATGGAAGAAATTATAGGTTCCTGAACATACTTATCAAGTTCTGACTTCCATGAGGCTTTAGTGTTAACATTCCCTTTGGAACAGTACCACCTATGGAAAGATTCTATTGTATTTTCCTCAACATTTAACACTACCGAAAAATTAGTATCATTGAAGAACGATGTCTCACTGTACATATTGCTTGCATATTCATCGAAAATATCAGTGAGAGCATTACGAATTATTCTCAACTGAATCCTTGCTGCATCACAGCCATATATTTTATTGTAGGAGAACTCCACAAGATCAAATTTAAACCTCGGATCAAGAATAGTTGCAATTGCCAAAACCAAGCTACATGCCCTCCAATTGTTATCGGATTCCACATTCATCAATGGATAGCCTCTTTTTTCCTGTTGGCTCAATTTCTTGCAGTAGATATCAAGAATGTCCAGCAAACATACATTTGAAGTTTTAATGACACCACTAATAGGTTTTCCAACATTCTCACTTGAGTTATCCGTACCAAGGAGAACTTGAATACATTCATCACTACTGATGTAAAATGTGCTCAAAGGGTGCGAAACTTCAAAACAGAACCAGCTTTTTCTTATTTCTTCAGCTATATCAAAGCATGAAAAGGAGTTTTGTATGGTGAAGGAGCAAACTTTCTTGCTAAAATTCCAATCCACGAGGAAATTCTTGAAATTTTCATTGAAATTCCTTCCGTCAAATTGATTTCCTAAACTTTTTAAAGCAAGAATTTTCTTCTTCAATTCCCAATTGTCATCAATAAATTGCACAACATAGCAACAGTAAATAGTCTTTTCAAGATCATGTTCCCACAAATTAATTATTAAATTACAGCGACAGACGAGCTTACCAAAATATTCAATAAGTCTGTGTTTTTCCTCTTTGTAGACACGAACTATGTCGGTTGACAGAGCTTGTTGTGATTGAAGTTTGAACATTGGTTGCAATTCTTTCAAAAAAGTGCTGAAACATTCATCTTCAACAATATTCAATGGCCATTGTTTCTTAATAATCATTCTTGCAAAATTCATGCCACTTCTATCTTGATCAAATGGAGAATAACCTTTGCTGACACTTTCATTTTTTGAATCACCCCTCCCAACTAGAAATATTAGTTGCTGATCCTTAACTTTGGCCACTCTAATTTTACATCTTTCCAAGTGATTTCTTAGGTGGGTAGTTCCTTTGCTACTTGAACCATCAAACTTTTTATTACAATGCGTACATATAGCCCATACTTTCTCACCTTCATATTCCTTGTTAAATTCTTCCCAAACATTAGACCTCAACTTCCTTCTTTTAGCATTTGAGGTCGGTAAGTTATTCGCATCCACATTTATCTCATTCCTATTGTTTGCAAGTGGTTCAAAAGAGGTTTGTTTTCCACTTCCCTAGCATAATAAGCAACCAAGAGCACAAATTATACACCAAACCCATAGTTAGAAGACAACAAATTTTGAAAAATCCACTGTCACATATTTTCACAAAGCCTCTAATATAAGTATTAGAAAATGTAAATACAATTAAGATAGTTACCTGCTCATTAAGCCCTTGCATTTCCCTTATATGACCAATAGATGAAGTTGGTGGAAGGCTTCTCATAGGCATTGTTACCTGTGGAAAGTTTGAAATAGCTTCTTCATGGAACCCAACTTTAGTTCCTCGAACCCTTACTGTTACAAATTTTTTCTTCATATTTTTTAGGTCATTGAAGATAGGAAGTGCCAAGGAGTTTGCTGTTTCAAACTCTATCCCAGATGCAGGCAAAAAGAATTCCACTACATAATCAACATCCATAGTATAACGATTTTGTAGACAGATTGCCACAACAGCATAATCTTCCATCACATCTTCATGTACAGCATCAGCATAATCTTCCATCACATCTTCCTCAAGCATACAAATACTAGGTTCAAAATGAAAGTCTTCTCTTGATTGAAGTGCTTTCGCCGCAATAGCTTGCTCTTGAAGTGGCTGCCTTTCACAATTTTAATTTTAATAAGCTTTATAAATTTCCAAGAATCTCCTTTTCTCCAACAAAATTTACTTTCGATGAATAAATTACATTTTTTGTATGAATCTGACATAATGACATCCGTATTAGGCCCACACGCCCAGGTTAGAGCTGATGGAAGATCATATGTAAAACATACTTCTTCTAAGATGTCATATATTTCGACAAGAGTAGCAACTCGATTTAACGAGAAAGCCTGTGTTAATATAGAAATAATAATGAATAGCAATAAAAATAAAGAGATCCCAAAATAACACATTTGGAAAAAAAAAAAAAAAAAAAAACATCTTAAAAGATTTAATGAAGTGTTTATGGGTAAGATCGAACCAAATTTGATTAATTTTTTAAAGATTTTGATCAAAATTTGGTCCAACTTGGCTTATTGAGTTCAAGAAGTCTAAAAATTCATTAAAATATTTTAAAATATTAAAACATTATTATTTTAAATATTTTAAATGTATTTTTGAATTGAAATTAAATTAAAACAATTATTAAAAATTTAATATCCCACTGGACACCAACTTGAAAATCCTTATCCAAGGATTGGCTCAGTCTTTTTGTTTTAGACTAATTTGATGCAACTTTTAAGTTTATTTTATAAATGACCTCTTAAGTATTTGGATGGAGAATTTTAAATTTAAAGAGTTTAAAAATAAATACATTTTAAAACATTTCAGTCAGAATAACAACATTTTTAAAAGAAGAATAATGATATTTTAAATATATATATATATACATAAATATAAGATATGCAATATAAGTAGTATTAGATTTCAAAAAATTTATAAATATTATTAATAATAAAAAATATATTATTTTTTACTTCTGTATTTTATTTTTTAAGTTTTGTGTTTTACGTGGAATGGAGGAGAAAATGTAATGGATCATTTGCAAATCAATCACCTTAGGTGGGCTTTGAAGGCTCAATTTCTTTCAAATTTACCACAAATTTTGAAATTCTTTTTGGGCTCTTTAATTACCATCAGCGGAAAACATATATAAAAGAATGACGCAGATTTATGGTTTGAAAGATATTAAATCAAAAGGAGGTGAATTAATTTCCTAGAAATTTTAGGAGATATTTTTTTAATTTAATGAATAAATAAATCATAAATCAATTAATCAATGACAAATGAAATTGTTTGACAATTTTTTTCGATTTATAGGAAAAGGGGATTGAAATAAATATAATTCCTCTTCAAAAAAGACATCAACCATTAAGTTAAATTAAGTTTTGATTGATATAAGAGACTTAAAAAATGCAACTAAAAAAAAAGAAAAGTTAATACCTCCGGAAAATGATGAAAAGGTTGTACTCTCTCCTCTAATAGTCGACTTGGATTGAAACCTATAACAAAAGTTGTTAAAAATGTTATCATTAGTCAATATAATCATAAATCTAAATAACAATAAATTGAAGAAATAGTAGATATTTTGCATGCTTTATTATAAAATTTAGGGTCAAAGATTCAATGATCAAATTTTATTAATCATCTTTGAATTGATTAATACGATTTTAACACAACACTTCTAATTTTAAATCAAAATTGGTCAAAATATATAATAAAGAATATTTCTTTGGCATACTAGAAAAAATATTTTTTAATGTTTAAAATATTAATAAAACTTTAAGACATAAAAAAATAAAACAAAATTAGATAGAAAAAAACTAAACAAAAAGAGAGAAAGAAAAATTAAAGTATGAGGAGGAGAAGGGAAAATTCCTAATCTCATCGTCAAATGTCAATTTAGAATTATTCGGCTAAATTCTGGATATTTGAAAGGGCAACAAAGAAAGAAAGAAAGAAATAAACGGATTATAAAAAGATAGAAAATGAGAACTGTTTATAAATATTAGTTTGTCATCAATAAATATAAAATTGGACCAAGTTCGACTGTCTCCTCACATGTTTATGCCCTCTTTTATATCCCTACGCTTAGAAATTCCCAACACAAGAAGAGAAAAACTTTCAAATAGAGAGAAATGGGGAATGAAAGTAAGAGAGAATGGAAAAGAGCTTATAGATAAATAAATTAAAAGAAAGATAGTTGAATCTAGCTTAGTATGTCAAAGAAAACAATTATCTTCACGCTAGTATTATTTTAAAACTAGCCAAACTTATTATTTTTATATTATTGAAAATGAATATTTTATGATTTTTTTTATTAATGTTTAATTTGAATAGACAGATTAACATTTACTCTGATTAGATTGAAAAAAAAAAAAACTACTTAAGTTTAATAAAAAAAATTATAAAGTATGGATTGGGGGCAATTTTACACTCTGCCACATTTTGTCTTTTAGCCATTTATTGACTGCCATTGGACCGCATTGGAGGTTCGATGGCAGCCGAACGAAGCTTAAATGATGTTAAATTACAATTGTTCTGGTTAAATTTGATAATAGACTAAATGTTATTAAATTTTTTTTATCCTAAATTTATATTTCATAAGATCGATACTAGAGTTTTTTAAATATATATTCTAATTGATTTATTAATTAAAATTTTACAAATCAAAAAATTATTTTAATTATAGTTTTTTCCACCTAATTTTTTTACCTTTTTAAATATTTTAACTTTATTTTAAATTTTTCCTTTTTAAACACTTAATGTTATTCTTAACTTTACAATATTTCAATTTTACTTTTAATGATTTTTTATCTTTTCACAATAAAAACCCTCGAACATCAATTCTATAAAAAAAAAATTAGTATAAAATTTAATAAATTTAAAGTTATGATATTTTAAAAAAAAAAATTCTTAAAGTTAAGGAGATACAAATAAATATTTTTCCACAAAAGTTTCATTGTTTTTAATTTTAACATAAAAAAAGAACCTTGAAAAATCAATTCTATTAAAAAAATAAATTTAATATGAAATTTTTTAAAATTAAAGTTTTGATATTTAAAAAAAAATCTAAAAGGTAATGAGGTACAATATTATTATTTTATTGTTATATTAATGGAGATAATCAATCAATGAACTTTGTAATTGATAATAAAAATGAAGAAAATTAAAACTGTTATTAAAAAAAAAAAAGCATTAGAATTAAATGTTTTTCCACAAAAGTTTCATTGTTTTTAATTTTAATTTTTTTTTATATAAAAAAGCACATTTAGAAATGAGTATTAATTTTACTTGTTTTATTTTTTATAGCACGTGAAAAATAATTTAAAATTTGAAAAATACCTTGAACAAAAATTTTGTTCGCTGGATTGAAGTAGTTCTCTTTATCTGTGGGTTTCCAGGCCGATATGGAAAACAAGGGGCGATTCCTCCAGGTTGCAACTGCAGAACCATTGTGCTCATGGATTATTAAATTACTCCTATAGCGTAATCTAAGCTTGGAGAGGTCAAGTGGAAATGGAAGAAAGCCAGCTGATTGCAAGTGAGACTGCCACTGAGCCAAAGTTTGGTGTCGGACATTTCGATCTCCACCTTCGCATCCTACTATGTTATGTATCTCTCCCCTAAAACTATTTCTCCCTCTATCATATGAATATGCAGGAAAAGCATTAGAGTAATATTGAAAAGAGTCGCATAAACGTTTAATGAAATCGGAGTTATTATGGTCAGCATCACGCTCTACTATTATCACAGTCTCCGGATTTATATCTCTCAACTTTAACAATTCTCTTTCCATTGCTCCTGTCTATGCCAGCAACTTATGGAGTTTCAAGTGATAACAGATCACCACAGCCTCATCCTTTGTTCCCCTGAAATCCAACATAGACGCATCCACTTCTCCCAAACTATTAGCGTAAACTATTTTCAAATCCTCTGTCACTACTTTACACCATTTGGTTAGCTGATTGGATTTCCGTATTTGGTTTTGGACAGAAATACTTTTTTCTAAAATCGTTGGTAATATGACACTTACACGGACTGATTTGGAATCGCGGGAACGTTCAGATATTTCGCTGCACAAGGCGTCGAAATTATATATATCTGAGATGTCAAAGTGGATAAGGTGCAGTTGCTTCTTCCCCTCCACGGCATTGATGACGGCATCACTGAAAACATCATAAAGATAAATATTAAAGACAGGAGACTGCGGCATAGCGATATAGGGGCCGGAAAAATGGAGTCCGTAAGCTCGGCGAACCAGGGCTTCCGCAAAGTATCTCACAACCTTGCTTTGGCTTTTGTCGGATTCGTCATCTGCAAGTTTCCAGATCCGCTCCAGGAGTGAATCGACAAGCATCAGATTCCCATCTCCAATAGCTTGAGCGCATTCTACTAACAACTCCAAGGCAGAAGAAGCCATCACTGTAACACAAATCCTGCTAGGAATTTGGGGTTGAAAATACAAATAGATAATAAAACTATTCCAGGAACAAGCAAAACCGCGTTATTCATTGTTCCAAGAAAAAGCAAAAGCGCGTCCCCACACCTCACGCGGAATTCAAGGACCAATACAGTCCACAACATTCAACCACCCTCCAATATATATATTTTAATAATTTTATGCGTTGATTCCATATTTTATAATATATATATATAAAAGAGATCATTGATTTCTAGTTGCCAACATGAATAGTCCAAAAAGTCACTGTTGCTCTTTTTCAAGTTATCAAATTATAGCTTAAAGTTGCAACCAAAAAAAATTATAACTTAAAAAGTATAATTCGAAATCAAATTGTTCCGTACAGAATTTTTGACATTTTCTTGCGCACAAATGTGATGCATTCCCAGCTAAAATTTTTTCAAGTATTATCAATCATCCATTGCCATCCCGTTTCCTTTTCCCATCTCCCGTTCCCTTAGTATTCCTCTTCAACAATAATAAATCTTTCAAGAAAAATTAATGTCCTTCCACCATCTATAAAAATCAGTGTTTGTTTTTTAATTACTTTAGGCAAAGAAAACTGCAAATTGTAATTTAAAAATAAAAAATAAAAATGTTAGAACCAATTCGAATTAGATTTATTTATAAATCGAATCAGAGGTGTGAATTGGACTTAATCATTATATTTTGAGACCTTATGGAAGCTCAGGTAGGATCTAACTCGAATTTTCAGGCTTGATATTTTATTCAGATCTATTTTTACAGATAATAACAAAACTCAAGCTCTCCAATGTCGGCCCATTTTTTAAAATATTTTTTAATTTAATGTTTATATTGTAAAATTTTTATTATTAAGAACTTTTGCAAAGTAAAACTGAAATATATTACTTAAATTAATACTTCAAATTTTTACGATATTATTTTTCATTATCAAGTTAAATATGTCATATTTTATATAATTATAATCATAAAATTATTTATTGGCAATCGACTTAATTATTAATTAGTAAGACGTAAAAGTTTCATTTTGGTAAATATTAACCTGAGTTTTTAAAGGCAAAATCAAAGTTTCATCCGTTTTTTAATCAGACCTCATTTGTTAGCTCAAATATATTTAACAGATTTAATATTTTTGTCAAAATTCACTTAAAAATTAGGTGATTTTAAGATTTGAACGGGTAACCCGTCCCATAAACATGTCTAATTTAAATATTTCTTAATTATTATTAATGAAGAGGATAATCCACTTACACTAGTATAAATTTACTTTTGTTTACAATTTATATTTTTTAATTTGATCATTGAATTTTATATTCAATTCACTTAAATTATGCACATCAAATTTGAAATTAATCGAAGATTTTTAACTGTTTATTCTATAATAATAAATTTTTAACCTTTAATTTATATTGAAAAATTAGTATTCTCTATTAAAATGATAAGAATATCAAATTACCCCAAAAATTTGCGTGCATGATAGATATAAATAGGTCCTTAAATCTAATAATTGATTTGCAAAAATAACAATTCTACATGAAATTATAAAAAGTGTGTAAAAAATAAATTGTTTCATACTTATATAAGTGAATCTCTCATCTTTATATAAAAAATAACTATTAAGTTTGTTACAAAGTTATTTTTTCTTTTTCAAAAATATATTTTCTTGAAGTTAATTTTGTCCCCATACCCTTATTTTAACTGGATTTTAAATTATTTAGTTCAATGGTTTATAATAAAAGTTATTATTTTATTTACTTACAGTAAAATTTAAAAACTCTACAAACAAAATTACATGACTGTCACATGTTTCATTTTTATCTTTTTAATTAATATTTTTTATTTTTTAAGGATATGCGACAACTTTATAGCTTCCCTTATGACATTTTTAAACTCTACTTCAGTAGATAAGATTTTTTGGTTATGTAATCGTGATTTTTTGGAATGTAAATTAATATATAGGTTGTATTACCATCAAAATTTTGGTCAAATGATGTTAAATGATAAATATTTTTATTACAAAGTTAATAATTAAAAGTAGAGATGAAATTACTTAAATTTAAACACATACTTTAAACATGTTATAATTCTTTTTTAATCATTCCTTAAGTTTTGGCGTTAAAGGATAAATTCACTTCCTCTTGTTTTGGTCAAACCTTGGAAAAGATATTCATCAAATAGCTTTTCACCACAAATTTTTTGTAAATACGTATAGATGTGTGTGTGTTCATAGGTTATTCTCTGATCATTTCCCTTGCATATTCTGTTTGAAGCTAAATATCAACTAGATGTCTGTTCTTTCTACAACCTTTCCTATAGATTTGGAGTTCAAATTTGTTATGTACAGTCTCAGCTCTAGTCCCATCCTTAGTTCCTAATCTAACGACAAAAGAAATTTGATGCAGAATGAAGTAGGAAAAGTAGAACAAAGAAATAGAGGTTGAATTGCTGTAGAATTGGAGTTGGAACAAGAACAATAAGGGGTTGTACGACCACTAATGGATCAAATTAAAACGCATTGCGCCTGGGTATGTGCCTAGAAAACTTTAATACTAGGATTACGGGAGCTTTTTATCCTGGCCCTTTGTTACAAAGAAATCTCATCTACTATGAGTCACTCAAATTCATTGAAAGGTTTCATACTGAGTCACTGACCATTCAAATAAAAATAAAAATGTAATTACTGACAAAAGAAGAACATATCAACATAATATATTTAGCTAAGTTCACGGATGCTTATACATCAAAGAGGTTATTAAACTGGTTGGGAGTTAGGTTTTGAGTTTATGATAGATTTCATGAAAATGTTCAAATTACACTTTGCTTCCAGATTTTGGTCTTTCCTGCATAGCAATCCATTTTCTGGTCTGATAACCTTTTTATCATATTGCTGAACTTGTTCCATGCTCTTATTCCAAGCAGTTTGGTGCTTGGCATGATATAAACTTCCATGCTAATCCTTCTTGGTTACAATTAATTCTTGTGTGGTTCAACAATCATTTGAACAAGCTGCTGTGTTTTCTTAGAGTGCACTTGTCCAGTTATTAAGATGTGCAAGTGGGCAATTTGATTTTCAATTTATGATGACTTTAGGAAAATTATCAACTTGAACTTTTCTTCCAAATCCTTATTTTTGTACAAAGGGATTACTTCTTTCTTTTAGATGACTAATCAGGATGTCATAACTTCTTCAGCATTCTTATTCTCAGCAGTTTGGTGCTTGGGATATTCATTGCTGCATAAATGATATAATCCCACTTTATGGAGAATCTTTTGGCTAAGGTTTGTAAAAACTAGTTTTACCTTGGGTTAATGCTTGTTTGATTCCATAATTATCAAACAGGCTTTTTTCTGTCTTTGTAGAATGCATTGGACTTTATTGATGCAAATTTATTTATTTTTAATTGTCTTGTTGAATTATCATTGGAATCAATATATTTGCATCAAAATAGTTTAGGTCAGAATTGAACGAGTTATACAGCTTACTTGTGGAAAGAAAAGAGTTTTCCATATGTTGTTTTTTTATTGATATTCTGCTATAACTTAATTCAAAACATTTGATATTTCAATGGCAATCATCCTTATAATTTTATGACTGTGAATCATTCCTCCCCCAACAGAATGACTTGCCTAGTTCTTGCTGGGATTGTTTTTATTCGTATATCTACAATTTTTGCGTATTTCACCTTGCTTTCCAGTTAGAACGTCGATATTTCCCATTCGACTCATGGAAAGAGCGAATGACCTCCTAAAATCTTCAAAGCCAGCAGCGAATTCTTGGGCGATTTGCTTAGTTTCATTACCAAAGAGTAGCTGCTGATCAACTCCAAGTACAGCTTCATTGTTTAACACTCTGGAGTAATATGAGTTGGTGAAAATATATTTGGATCCAGACGATGGATTTAGAAATACCAGCGGGTCGCTTTGTCCCTTTCTCGTTCGCCGTGGACATTTCTTTCTCATTTCTTTCAAGAATGATGGCTTCATGCTTGGGTCTGGCTTGCCGGTATAATTGAAATTGTACAGCCGATCCTCAATGTAGCTGCAGTGTGTTCTCCCCATGGAATGTGCTCCTGGTTTCAAAGAAATGTAGGAAATTAACTAGCAAAGAAAGAACTACTAAGAGTTTCTTTGTTTATAGGATGTCAATGGTTAGAGTACCGGATAATTTTGAGATACTTGTTTCAAACCTGATTATATCTTAGAACAAGATTATTCGAATATTCTTTAATTTTGCTACTAAAACCCCATTTCAATACTTTGACAATATCTATTTATTATTCGAATATATTTAATTATCTGATTATTAAATTATAATTTTGATCTTAAAAAAAGATCTGATGATCTTAGATACGATACGATGACATGAAATGAGTAAAAAAACACAAATATGATTTAGGTTTAATTAGATAAAAATTATATATGAATGGTAAAAATTAAAAGTAAAAATTTGTATTTCTTATGTTGATATTACTTTTGATACGAAATTTTCATATTTTATATAACACAATTACAATTTTACATGATATAAATTATAGATATGAATTGTTAGGTCTATTTCAAACTATAGTTCTTGGACTTTACCTAAAAGCGTTGTCATATCCAACACGTCCAAGCCTTTTGATATGAAATATGCGAGAGCAGCTTCCCATGAGAGGGATGGTGAAGGAAGATCAACGGTTGCTGCCGTAGAGGTCATGCCATCCCTTCGCCCTGTGAATACAGGATAAGATGGTGCTCCTGCCTGTTCATCAATCACACCATTAACTCTAAAAATTACAGACTAGGCATAGGTTCCGAAAATTTACGTGATTCGATCAAATATACTAATCGCGATTATATGTGGTAAAGTATACATAAACGAAATATATAGATTATCGAATGTGAGAGATATAGTCGAGTTTGTATCTAACATTAAAGGAAATCAAACTCTTCTGCATATTAATAGCTAAAATGAGAGTTGATTAAAGGTGCGATGATTTTGTAAAAAGTGTTGAATGAAACCAAATTATTTGGCTGAGAAAAAAAAAAAGTGTCAAAGTGCATATGATTAATCACATAACTAGATTTATGCATGTGTATCAGAAGAAAGACAGACACCATATGAACGGCATCTCGAGTGGCGAGGTTCAGAATGTCAGCACAAGAGACGACCCCAGGGCAGCGAGCTTCAAGAACGGTTTTAATCTTGTCGATAAAGACGAACCCTCCCAATCCCCTGTTCTGTTGTGCAGTCTTCTCTGAATTTTCGCCATCTAGGAGGATTGAAGAATCACACCCCTACAATTCCACATAAACAAGATGTTCTTACAAATTGTTTTTTCCATGGTTGTTAAAACTTAAATCAGATCAGTTTTGATATGAATGAAGCTTATATAACCATAATTGATAATATAAAAATCTTAGTATTAAAATTTAGAAATACAAGCTGAAATTGAAACATATATAAATTAATAACTAGATTTGGAGAATTTGGTTTGGTTGTTAAAGAAAAAAGTCATTTAAAAATTTTGCCTTCATATATTGGTGCATGTGATCCCTGATTTTTAATTTAGGTTTTGTTTTCCCTAGTTTTAAGAATTTTTAAGTTGTTTGATACTTTATTTTGGGTTGGATAATAGAATGAAGAAACAAAAAAAAAAATAAAAAAAAAATTACAATTAATTGCTAACTAGTAGCGAATTACTTTTGTTATATCCTTTGAAAGGTCTCTCACTTTAAACACGAAAAAAAAATAAAATTTGAAATTTGTAATCACAAATTATTATCTAATATATTATCGATAAAATTTTTAAATTTCAAAATGTATAATACACTCGTACACGTATCTCATTTCATTTATTTTTTATTTTTTAATATTTCATTAAAGATATATATTATTATTTTAATTTTACTTAAGAATTTCAAAAACTATATTGAAAGTACTGGATAATAATAACTTTTTGAATTTGCTATTTTTTTTTTTTACTTCACAATAAGCCTTGGATCTCGGGAAAAAAATTGTATATTAATAAATTAATTATAAGAGTTGAGAAGGTAGTTGAACAAAAAATCAAACTACAAATAAAAACAAAAAAACAAAAGTGCTTAATTTAAAATACTTACGTTTACGAAACAATCCGAGTATAATAACCGAAGAAGCTTAGGTGCAATGGTTTTATCCTTTTTGTAGAACGACTCCACTTGGTGCCTGATAAAAACCTCTGCATCATCACACGTATTATGCACCTTGTAGTAATGCCAAACCAGCTTCACCGGCCGCTGCAGCGATGCCGCCGCGTCGACATCCACCATCCACAAGCTCAGTCCAAGAGCTAACAGGAATGGGAAAATTAACTCAACCCTTTCCCTCCTCATTTTCTCTCCCACTTTAAAAATAAACCTTAACATGCACCAAGCTTGTATATCTCCTCACACCAAGGGTAAAGCTTATATAGAGTCAAATTTTTCGATCTGCCACATGTCTATACCGACGACGCGGATAAATTCGAAAAAGTTTTTTTTTCTTTTCTCTTACTCTTAGAACTTTGATCCTTTTATTTAGGCACCGTAAGAGTAAAGCAAATGTGTATAGCAATCGGCTGTTCACATGCACCAAGGTGTTCAACATTCTTCTACGCTATGTTTGCATAGCAAGGAACGTGAATGCATGTGATTTCGGCCTTGTGTTTAGGGTTTATTTGATTTTACTACAAAAAGTTTTTGAGATCCAAAAACTTTTTAATATATCCAAGAAGATGATAAAAAAATGTGGTGTGGGGATGCGAAGTACTCGTTATTTCCAATGTTAAACTTCGTGATGATAGGTGAATTATCAATTAATTATATAAAACCTTGGATTTTGTAAGTTTGGTTGATATATTGGGTGGAGTAGAGAGAGCCTGCATTATTTTTATTATTGTTATTATAGGTCAAGATTCTTTTGATGATAATCTTTTGACCAATGCATGAATCATGAAGTAATTAATAGTAAAGTTGGTATTGGAGTTATGCACTTTTCGTTTTATAAATATAATATTAATTTGTTTTTTTAATAAAATTTGAGATATTACCTCTTATTATATAATATAATGTTATTGAAGTAACGGGATTAATTGATTGTACATCTTAGGATCTATTAAAAAAATAAATAAATAACGGACTACGATAATCAACCCTTTATATTAATTTATTAATAGATTTTTTTTTAAAATTTTCTTTATTTTTATTGTCTTATTATGAAAAACTGGTTAATCCAATTATATATGAAATTACAAAATAAAAAAGTGATTATGAAATATAACCATTAAATAATAAATTTTTTATTTTCACATCTTTCCATCTTATCAAACAAAACCTAAATGTTATATATCCATAATTGATATATGTTTTTCAATTGTTTAAAAGTTAATGTGAAATTATCTTAAAACTATTATTCATATATAGCAAAGATATAATCAACAATGGTTATTTTCACATGAGTAGATTTTTTTTTATTTAATCATGTCATGTCACCTAATTATATTATTTAAAAGCTTAATTATTTATATTACATCACATTAATGAGTTTATTAAAAAAAATTCACAATTTAAGTGTCGCACATGATATGTAATAAATAGTTAATTATTTTAATAATATGATTACGTAATATACCAACGTGAAATTATAATTCAATATGATAGATTCTCATCAATTATTATCCCTATTTAACATAATTCAAAGTCCAAGATATGGATTTCCTATATCTGTTAAACTTCTTCACTACATGAGTACAATATACTTTCAAATTTGAAGATATTCCTATTCCCATAAATTGGTTTGTTTTTAAATCTGATAATTTTGGTAATTTTCTAGCTTTCTAACTCAGTTTGTTTCTTCGAATGTCTTGTAGTCTCCATGCACACGGTTTCGTTGTAGCTACTTCTTCTTTCAGTTGCTTGTACGAGCCTGGGAATTAAGCAATAAAAGCTAAATTAAATAGTCTTCTATGACCATGACAGACAGATTTTGGTCATCAATAATTAAATAACGGGGAATTTCTTTTTGTTTTCCTCTACTTTGTTTGCTTCTCAAACAAGTATATATAATAAAACTAGTACTCATTCACTTGCCCCTTAATGCATGCAATATAATACTCCCTTAATGATACGTTGACGCTCTTAAAATTGTTTAAATAGGAGATTGATTTAAATAAAATTTGAAATTGTTGAGGCAAGTAATCAAAATTTGAATTTTAAATATAAAGTATTTAGTTTCAAATCATCACGATCTATTATTAATAGGTGATTTGTAAATTTTAAAAAAATTATAAATTAAAATTTAATAAATTCATAAATTTTAATAATGGATTAATAGTATTTCTTGATCTTATCCTTGCTCCTAAAGTTTTTGTAACAAAAAAAAGTTACATATACATCAAGTTTACTAATATTAGATAAATACGACATAAATAATACATTCAATATTGCATTCAACGTCAACAACTTCTTGATTGAGTATTCAAGAAAAAATTGTAACACATTATTAAGTTTGAGTTCGAATTTAAATATTTTCATCCTTATTCCAATTATCTAACAAATTTGTTTTAAGAGATATCAATAAAATATATAATTATCAAGTTTTTAATAAAAAAAATGATATGGTAATCTGACAATAAAGAAAAAAATGATACAGGTATTGAAATTTGAATTTTACACCTACTAAAAATCATATTTTGATTAAAAAATTGTATTAATCAATTGAGTTATAATCTAGATTCTATTTTTTAAGAGTTTGAGCTATATAATAAAATTTATAAATTTATCTTTTCTTGTAAATTTCATCCCGTTCAGTTTAGACTTGACAATTTATGTATAAAATTTATGCTCGCATCGTATAAAATTATGTTTGTGTCGTGTAAAATACAAAATTTTTGTATTAAAATTTGTATTAACACATTAAATATAAAATTATTTTTTTAGTTTTTACCATATTCATATACAATTTTTATCAAATTTTTACTTTTATCATTTTATATATTTTATTCATATTATTTTTGTATTATATCAAAGTATCATGTCTAAAATTATTAAGTATTCGAGTTCGAAACTTTAAAAAATGTGTTGTTTTCAAGTTATAATTGGGAGAGTGTCCTCCTGATCATTGAGGGCATCTTCCAACTCCAACTGTGCAACTTGCAAACAACTGCATGACGAAGAAACTGGAAATTGGTTTATGCTTTATCGATAATCAAAGCGTAAAAGCATTCAGCACTCACCAAGAAATTAGTTAGAGAAGCAACATATATATATATATATATATATATATATATATATATATATATAGCTTCAATTGACCGACCATTTTCCTTTATTTATTTATTTTTTTAATATATTGGCTAAGCTGGAATACACAAGTTGGAGCATATTTGACCAACAAAGTACAATTAAATATTACAAAGAAAATAAAAAATATATATATAAAAATCAAATTATGGAGTTCAAATAGAAGCTAACCTGGATTGATTCTTAAGTATAAAAATGTCTTTATATTCTTTTCCTAATTATTTTAAGGATTTAAATTACCAAGATTATCATTATTACAACTAATTATCCCAAAAAGAAAATGCAACTCAATAATTAATGCTTAATCATTTTATTTGATAGCCACTTAATTAGAAGTAGAGAGGAGCAAAATATTAATTCTCAGATTGAAAAACCCACTCAAAAAATTAAAATAATAACTTGATCCGATTCTAATTGATAAGAAAAAAAAATCAATATCATAATTCAATGCGATCCGAATTTGAAAGAAATTCAAATTCAAAATGATTTAAACTTATAAATCATATTAAAATAAAATTAAATCCAAAATGATTTAAATCTGAAATCAATTCACCCCAACCATCCCTAACTCTCTTTTTTGATGTGTTTAACTGAAGTGATGAATAAGTAGCCAAAGAAAATTAAACGAAAAATCTAACAAGTATGAAGTACTGATATAAAACTTATGAAAATAAACATTTAATACTTTTATAATGTATCAAATAATTTTTCATTATCTAAAAGATAATTAAAAAAAGGTTAAAGTTATTATATTTTAGAATTCAACCAAATAAAATCTAAAATTTTTCCCCTTATTGTTTTGTTTTAATATTTTTGTTTTACTTTTTTATTTAATTTGTTTTTTTTTTCTGAAATGGGAATTTCTTTATATGAGAGAGAAAAAATAAAATAAAATCAGCTGCTGCATTTTTGGGTCATAAATGGGCCCCTTGGCCCTTGGTGTCTTATTCTATTTCATTTTGTCCACAGTTGTTTACCCTACTTTAGGTTCAATCTTTGAGCTTACTGTATATCAATCAGCCCATTCAACCACCACTATTTGTTTTTTTTTTTTTTTTTTTGAGATTTTACTTAAAATGAAAATAATTTTTTTATATTTTATTGCATAAAATTAAGATTATAAACTTTTATTTTATTATAATTAGAACACTGATTGTGTAAAATATTCAATAATTTGTTAAAATTATTGAAATAGGATGATTTAGTTTGTCAAAATAATGCTTACTTAGATTTATTGGAGGAGTAGAATAATAAATATGAGTTAACATTTTTTAAAAAATTTAATCAATTGAAAGTTATTATCTCATTTTTTAAGATTTAATGAGTATAATAATAATGATATAAAAGTCCATAATCTTAATTTCAAGTAATATGATTTGTTTGTATCTTTTAATAAAATCCAAATCTTTATTCAAGTATTAATATTTTTTAATCTTGTTTATTTTTTAAAATTATTTTTTTCTTTTCCATTTATTTCTACTCTTCATCTCATAAGCTTTTGGTTTTACCCCTCATTATCTCATATAATTTTTTATATTAACGTTATATAATCTTTCCTGTTCTTACATTCTCTTTATTTTCAAGAAAAAAGTGCAAAATCTGAAAATATGAGAAATAATACCATAACCAGATTGATAATACAAAAATTCTTTAAAAAAAAGAAAAGAAAATACACAATTGAAATTGAAAATATTTTCAATATAAAAGAAACCATCATATAAATAAATAAAAAAATTGGATTGATTGGTAAAAAGTTTTTAAATTAATTTAAATAAATATTATTTATATTTAATGTAATTAATTTTTAAAAATTTATTTTTAGAAACAACCCAGATTTGATTCTATATTTTTTCAATCATTTCATCAGTGCAAAATCAGATTTTAGAAAAAAATGAATAAAGAAATTAATAAGAAAGAAGACAAATAAAAAGTCCAAAAATATCAACTCTCAATAAAAAGATAAGGACAATAGATTCAAAAAAAATAATTTACAAAGTCCAATAATTGGGAACTGACAAGTATGGGCTGTCCCATGACCAGAATGAAGACATTTTTGGAAGCTAATTTCATGACAATTGAGAAAGAAATGGTAATGAACAAGCTGCTGTCTTTGTCATTTGATTTCAACTACCCTAATTATGGAATAGATGTATTTTGTTCCTTTTCAACCTTATTTTGTGGGGACTCGACAATGTTCATGCGAAAAAAAAAATTATAGGTATTTTATTATATTTATTTTAGGTAATAAATTTTGGTGTTGAGATTTGATAATTTTAAATGTTATAAGATAATATTATCAAAATGATATAAAATAAATATAACTGTGATATGAATTAAAATTTAATAAAATTTATATATAAATTTAATAAAAATTAAAAAATATTATGTTTAATGTGGGTTTATATATATATATATATCTATGAATTTTAACATAATAATTTTTTGTTTAATAAAACATAAACATGATTAGACACAACACTAACGTGAAATATATATATATATATATATATATATATATATATATATATATAAACCGTCAAGTCTATTAGTCACACAACTCTAAGTTTATATTTGGAAATTAAAAATTATTGTTATATGTTTTTGACACTATAAAAGTCTTTGACTTAAAAAAAAATAGTATAAAACCTTGAATCTTAATCAGATAAGAGTCATATATATATATACACACACACGAGGAGAAATCAAGTTATATAATTGCAAAATTATTTAATTTTATACTATTTTTATCATTGATTGAAAATTAAATTATAATTAAGATTAAACTTTTCTCTTGCTTCAAAATGTAATTAAATATAAAAAATTTCTTTTCTTTTTAAATTTTTTTAATCATTAATTTTATTGTATTTTTTCACTTTTTTCTCTTCATCTTTTTTCCCTTTCGCAGAGTTGCCATCATCAACAGTGTAAGACCCCGTATATGTAAAGGGGTAATATGTGAAATTGGATCAAATAATATGAATGGACTTGTAATGTAAATTATGATTGATGTAAGTCCATGGATTCAATGTATGTATGTGTAATGCGAATTGTAACGTACATACAAGTTTCATTGAGTATGAATACGAAGGAATGGAGTTATGCTTCCATTTGATTTTATGTTGCATACCTGTGAATATACAATGAATGCACACAAGTTTCGATGTGCATAAGGTATGAATGGATGCCATTTTTAAGTTATAAAGGTGGATGGATGAGGAAATGGCCATGGCGATAGATTGAGGGCGTGTTGGTATGAGTTGTAGCAATAAAACTGCAGAAAATCTGGAAATTATGAGGTCCAGATCGATCTCATAGGATGAGAGATCGATCTGGGAGAGCCAGAATGCTCTTATTTGGGTGAAAGAATCGAGCAGATCGATCTCCAATGGAGCCAGATCGATCTCTCAAGCATTCTGTAAGTGAAAAGATCGATCCTCAAGCACCCAGATCGATCTCCTTAGCTCTCTGTTTGGGACCAGATCGATCTCATGCTTCGACAGATCGATCTCATGCTTCAACAGATCGATCTCATTGCTTCGACAGATCGATCTCAGGCTTAAAATGCCGTGAAAAAGAGGGATTTTAAGGGACCAGATCGATCTCCTCTTGGACCAGATCGATCTCCTCAAGTCATTTCTATATAAGGAGAGCTGAAAATCTGGAAATATCGGAAAAACACCAAACCTTACAATCTCAACCCAAAAACCTAACTTTCTCTCTCTAAAATCAGCCATTTTCAGTGAGATTTGGAGAGAGATCATTAGAGGCAAAGTTGTTCCTATCAAAGAGAGGAACAACATAGTGAGAGGGCATCTTTTCATTCTTGGAGTTGAAGGAGTTAAGGGCTTTACCATTTGGAGCAAGAAGAGAAATCATATTGGTAAGATTCTAACACTCCAATCCAAATGTATTAGCTATTTAATTGATTTTGGAGTTGATTTATATGAGTATTGATGGGTAAACTACCTAGGAATGTAGTGGAATTGGTATGACCTAGAAATCTAAAATGGGTATAATGTGAGGATATGTGGGATTGAATGAGTTTATGATTTGTGGTACGCTAAAGTCGTTATTGGGGTATTGTCTATGATTTTAGATGGTTAAATGAGATTACGTTGTGAGTTTGGAGGAATTGTGGAAATGAGTATGAATATGCTTGGTAAATGCCATAGTGAGGGAATTCATGGAATATGAACACTATGAGCTTATTGTCGAGTTAACATCGACATTGGATAACTAAATAGGCCTAAGAAGATCTATAGACTCGAGCTATGGGTAAAGTAACAAAACGAGGCCTAATAAGCTTTAATAGAGGCTATAGGTTAAATTGACTATAGCAAGCACGTGGGTTACATAATATGGATCGAATATAATACGGGATACGATTCTGTGCAGTCCCGAAGAGTTCGTTGAAGACGAATCGATCCGTACGAGTAAGCAGCTTAAGGGAGTGGAATCACGCATCGCGATTCCAGGTAAGGGAATTTTGTAAGTATATAGAGGTAGCTGCTCGTATTTTGAACTCGTGGGTATATATAGGGCTTTGGAAATGTGCATGGACTTATGGAAATGTGTTTTGATGGTGTATGAGTACTTGTATGAGATTTGGTTGTTTGAAATGGTTATTGAAAAAGGGATAGTAAGGCTAATAATTGCATAAATCATGTGTTTTGAATGCTTTTACAAAACACAATGCTTTGATTTGAGCAAATAAAAGGATAGGCTGGCTAGTATTTGAATGATGTTGTGAAATAGCCCATATGAGGCACTAAACATATTATGAGGTGTTTTGAATTCATGTGAGCCGCCTATCGCGTGTACGTGATATAATTCGCGTTAGAGCCTTGCTCGCGCGAGACTTCTATGTTTTCACTTGTGTGAAACGTGCTTGAGCTTAGCTCGCACTTTGAAACTTAATTGTGATGATGTTTATAAACCGTACTGGAGCTTATGCTCGTACGTGGATTTGAGTGGTTTATTCCTTATGCATATAACCGTACTGGAGCTATGCTCGTACATGGTTTCTTCATATTTTTATGCATAAATGCCGTACTAGAGCGTTGCTAGCACGAAGTGAATGGTTTTGATGCATGAATTCGCGCTAGAGCGTAGCTCGCGCTGGTTTTCACATTGTGGTATGTATGAGGCCGTGGTGAGAGATACGGATTAACTCAGGGAACCCAACAGGCCTGACAGACCTCTTAGGTGGGGTGAAGGTGAGGGGCTAGGACCTGACTTAATCCATCCAGGGAACCCAACAGGCCTGACAGACCTCTTAGGTGGGGTGAGGGTGAGGGGCTAGGACCTGGATCAGGGAACCCAACAGGGGCGAGCAAGGCCATGAGGGGCTAGGACCTGGTATTGCGGTTACTCCCACGCGCCCTTGAGACTATAAAGGTTACACTTGGCATGGGGTAGATAAGACCTATGGCAGGCACCCCCAATCATATTATGGGTCCGCGGAGTACGATGTACCGTGTATATCACATGGAGTACGATGTACCGCGTGGTGGTTACTTGATTGAGAAAGTCTGGCGGAGAACTAACCCACCTTCGTGCCAGCATGATACCCCGCACACCGAAATCCGTGTGGTCTGGGATGATATGTAACGATTGGCCATCGTAGTCACTTGAGATATAGTAACCTGTCTCCTTGCTTGATTTACTTACTACCACATGATTTTAAATCTCTAAGTGTGATTGTGATTGTTTAAGGTAGACCCGAAGGAGGGGTCGAGCCTCGTGGATTTTGAATTGTGAAATGAAAATGAGACTGTGATTGTGGATTGATGGGATGTGATTGTGTATGATGAGAAAGAGTGTTATGACATGAGTTTAAGAAGGAGGTTTCTAAATGAATTGCCCTTTTTATGAACTAAAATGAGATTGAGCATGAGATGATTTATACATGATGTTTCTACCATGTTTTATATGCCAATGTACATGATTTTAATACATAGTATATATGTATATTCACATGGCATAGTTTTATTCCTCATGCTCCTACCATAAATGATTATGCATAATACTATCAGCATGTAGATAGAGTAGTTATCTACCATGCTTGCATTATTGCCTTACTGAGCGTGTGGTTGCTCATCCCACTCTATTTTCCCCCCCTACAGAGCGTGCATAGTAGCCCAGTGAGGACTGAGGCGTATTATTTTGGACTCCGCTGCATCTCCATCGCTAAGAGGTATATACACAGTGATTCTTTTTGTATCTAAACAATGTAAAAGCACAGTATTCTTTTGAGTTGTACTTATGGGGGATGTAGATGTCAGTAAAACATGTATTCGTATAAGTACTCGATTAAATGCACATGTATGACATCGTTTTAATTAATTGAGAATGAATGAGATGTGGTGTTTATTATTGACTCACAGCCCAACAGTGTATGGTGAGTTTAGTTCACGACCGGGTAAGGTAACAGTAAAACGCGAAAAATTTTCAGTGATTTCGGTTAAAGAGAATGGAATTGGGTCGTGACAAACAGGAATGCAAGGGTCTTGGAACTCCAAAAAACATCAGTAGATTGAGCCAAGATGGAGGGACCAAAGAACTTGCCAAAGATAAAGAACATAATGAAAAATCTACTAAAAGAATGACCAACATTACTTCACCATCTAAGTTCACTCACTCAGGAAAGAAGATGATTCATCATTCTTTGACATCTGTAGATGGGACATTAGTTACTTCATCACTGAAGAAGAGCACACTTGAAATTAGCAAAGATAAGAGAGGTCTTGATACGCTTTATGAGTGTGTTTCTCCACTGGTAAATAGGTTCAATGGGAAGTTGTGTTCACCAACAGAACATCAAGCAGTCTGTCTGGCAATTTAAAGCTGCATGATCAGGATATAACTTACAGCAGAAAGGCGGCAACTGAGAGAGGGAACGGAGATGAAGAGATGAAGAGTGAAACGCGAAAAAAAAAAAATACAACAATTAATATTTTAAAAAAATTGACATTTAATTGCATTGTGAAGGAAGAGAAGGGTTTGATTTTAACTACAAATTTATTTTTAATCAATGATAAAAAAATAGTGTAAAACTATATATATATATATATATATATATATATATACACGCGCACGCTCACATACATACAAAAGGATCATACAAATAGAATGCATAATTTTTTGTTTGCTTAAAATTCTTTGAAAAAAAATTAAATAAATAAAAGAATTAAAGTTTGTATTTATGCTTTATTGACAACTTTGATCCAACTATCCCTAAATATAAATCGGATTGGATACTAATTGATTCAAAGTTTTGAGTTACTATCAAATGATTAAATCGAATCAATTAGGTCAATATTGAATTAATAAAAATATTTAAAAATATTATAAATAAAATTATATGTTATGCTCATGTTAAAAGACGCTAGCAAACTTTTAAATTATCTTCTCAGTTTGTCTTTCTAATCAACATGTAAAACAAAAAGATGAATTAAAGTTTTTTACAATAGGGTCAAGTAAATAGATTTTTTGACTAATTTAGGAGATAGGGGATAAGATTATTTTGATTAAGTTAATTTTAGAATTGATAATTTTAAATGTTATTAGCGCATATACATCACAGATAAGATTTGATGAGACTAGTAAACGATAGTTTTAGAAGGATTTACATAAAGTAGTACAAAAAGTGTATATAAACAAATATTTTTATTGATAGTAACTTTAATGACAATGTAAGTGCTAGTAGAGGAATTTTGAGAAAGTGTATAGCGGATTTTAGTTATGATATAAAAAACAAAGGGTAAGGGTGTTATCTTAAATTTTATTTTATTTTACGAACTAATCCTAGTGAACACATTATTTAGGAAATCTTATCTTATAACTTTTAAAAGTAGATTGAGTGTAAATAAAATAGATTTGTATTTAATAGAAGAAACGATAAAGGTAGATGTCTAGATTGCAAGATTATCTTATATGAGAGTGTTACTGTATAATATAGATTACTAGCCCTGAGAATTCATATATGACGTTAAAAGAACTAATAAAAAGAGTTACAAAGATTCGATGGTAAAAATTAAAAGAAAATTGTTCATACAATATGTAAAAATAATTAGATCTGAAATAAAAATCGAATAATAGAGGGTCCTAATATATATCGTGTAATAAAATGATAAAACGCATTCCAGAGATGAGTAAAAGGATATTATAAATATCTAACAAAAAAATTCCGACCGAAAAAAATGCAACATAGTCAAATAAATTAGTTAAAGGATGCCACATGCAAAATGGCAAAATTCAATGAACCAGAACTATATTTCTAAATTGGCCGGGTCGAATTGATTTTTTTCACGGGTCAATTACTAAACGGTTCTAATATCCGAGTTTAAAAGCAAGTAATAGTGGTATTAACATTTTAAAATGAATTTCTCATTTTAATCAAATTCTATATATCAAAGTACTATATTTATAAAATTTGTATCTATTTTATTGGTATATCTTCAAATTATTGATTGGTATTCCTCTGATGGGTACTAATTTTCATTTAAGATTAATGTATTGTTTCGCCCTTTGTTTGTATTAATTTATTGTAATAATTTCAACTCGATATAAAAACTTTATTTTTTAATATTTTTACTTATTTGATTCTTTTAAACAAATTTTACATCATGATCATTTTCATAATTTTAATCCAATATTAAAAATATTTATTAAATTAGGCTATTAAACCTTAATAATAAAAATTATCATATATTTTTAATATTTTTATATAAATAATTATTCAATACAAAACACTAAAATTTAAAGATTTTACAAGTAAAATTTAGATAATAACATATATTTTTTAAAAAATATCAAAAAATAAAAAATAAATAAAATAAAATATATATTATTTTTATATTTGTCATCTTCTTAATCCTTCTAATTGAGTTAGGATTTTCAAAATTTCGTATATTAAATATTATAATTTTAAAAATATATATATTTTTGGACCTAATTCATAAGAGGTATAAGTACTCAATTTTGTATTACTACGTGGATGAAAAAGGGTAAAACAGTCATTTAATAATTTTATAATTTTCTAAGAAAAATTTTAAATGTACTCATATTTTTTTTCTTTTTACATCCGATTTCTTTGCATTGAACATAATCAAAATGAACGAAAATAGTGCATAAATGTAACCAGAAAAAAAAAATAGAGCGTAAAGGGAAAAAAAATTAAGATATACTTTATTTAGAATTCAATTTCTCTTCCAAAAGTCGGCTAATAATATAAAAATATCAAAACTTGGCAAATGAATATAAATAAAAATATAAAAGAACCATTTAAAAAAATAAATAGAAAAAAAGAGAGAAAAAAATAAAATGAAAGATTGTACTTTGAGCTTTCCAAACTTCAAATCAAAAACCTTCTCATTCTTACTTTAATGATTTTGATTTGATTTTCCCAGTTCTATATGCTTCTCCATTTCTTTCACTTTGTCGTTCTCTTTTAATTTTTGCTTTAGTTGCCGTTTTCCTTTCTATAAATCTCTTTCTCTTTCTTCTCCTAATACAATTACAATTAGAGCTCCCTTCAGTCTAACACCCATACTTGCTTTGATCGTTATCTTTTAATTCCTTTTTATTTTCAGAATCTTTAACTATTCTTTCCATTTCTAATTTGGGTTTTCTCTCTTTTCTGGCGGGGACTCTTCAGCTGATAGGAAGGAACCAACTTTCTTCTCCCTGAGAATTCTGTTTTCCCTTTCGTTTCCGTTATATTTTCTGTGAAACTTCAAAAAAAGCTTAAAAATCAAAGATTTTTAAGCTAAAACTGATGGCGAACCCACCGGGGAACCATCAAGAAGAAGGAAATCACGCGTCATCTTCTTTCAATGGGGCACACTTGAACAACGGGAATCCTATACCCGAAAGCTTGGGTTCGGGTATGAAGCATAACCCAGGTATTTCCTTGGATTGGACCTTAGAAGAGCAAGCTATACTCGAAGACGGGTTAAAAAAGTGAGTCTTTTTTTTTTCCTTTGTTTTGGATGCATAGAATTTTGTTTTTTTGGTGAAACTCTGTTAAACTTTTGGAAACTTTAATTTGGATTTTGAATTTTGAATTTCATTTTTAAATACTAGGAATGTGAATTTTGTTTCTTTATTTTTTAGGTTGAATTGTTGTTTCTTTATTGTTTTCTTTTTGATTGTCTGTGATTTTATTTTGCCGAATTATTTATTGCTTTTGTTATGAGCATGCTGTTCTAAATAACCATTTGAGTTATTTCCACATTTTAGCGAATAGCTCATTTTTAGCTTAATTTCTTTTATCTTTTCATCCTTCTGTTGGGAATGGGGATGCATCAATAGTGGTTATTCTAATTCTCTTTGTGTTTGCAATTATGCCATTTCAGCTTTCACATCTATTGTTTGAGGTGTTATATTCCCAATTTAATAGTTGCACTCTGCATATTGATATGATCCGGATTGTAAACTAGGTGTTTTTAAAGCTGTTTCAAAGTCTTATGCTTGTTAATATAGCTTTTGTCATGCCAAGACAAACTTTATTTTTGTATTGAAGGTAAAAGGAAGTGTTGTGCTTGGAAGTTGAAATAGCTGACCTTATAGACATTAAACCTCCACATGGTAAACATTTGAATTATCTCTATTCTCTTAACATTTGGATAACTTTTGGCCTCAACTATATTGAAACTTATAGAACCACCTGTCTTCAAAACTTGCACCGAGTTGGTTTCATAATGGATAATATAACTTTTTTGTGTATGTTTCTTTCATATATTTCCAAACTGTAACCAAATGGTTGTCACCAAGTTAAGACTGTACTGTTTTACCTCTTTCTAGTATCTGATCACGTATCAAGTGGCTTACCTCTCTTAAGCATCTTACTTCCTCCTAAGTATTGTTTCTGCATTATATAGTCATAGAATTCAAATCTTCAAAGTTATAGAATGAGTTAAAATTAATTAGGCAGCAGATACCTCTAGTTCAATAACTTGGATTTTTTTTTAATGTTTAATATAAATATTATAATTAAATCAAGTTATTTTCTCTGGTGATTTGCTGGCCTTCTTTTCAATTTTTATTTGTTTCGTTTCTTCATCGCCTTCTTTCTTTCTTTTGCCTGCTTCGTCCTCCATTTTGCAACAGTTTCCTATATCTCATCCTCACTCCTTCTTTTTCAATACCCATTGGTCTTCTTTATACGCTTCACACTTCTTTGAACCATTCATTCTTTTATTATATGTTGTTATGTTTGCTCCATTTGGTTTTGTGGTTAGTCTTTGTTGTGCTAATTGTTGTAGATAAGACCTTTCTTCGGGGTAAACTTCCCCCTAATTTGTAGATACTGTTTGGCTTGGTGCAATATTTTGTGTTACTTTCTTTTGTGTCAAAAAAGGTAAATGAAACTTAAGGTATGGTTTTCTTTATTAAAACTTCTTTTTTTATTTTCAGTATTTTTTCCTTGAGAAAATTAGATATAAATTATATCATAGTCTTTTTGTCCATTCAAATTGACATTCGAGAAAAAAGAAGTCAAGCTTAGATCAATAAATTGGTTTTATTGAGGGAGATTGATTCCTTCCTGAAAGGGAGATTGATTCCTTCCTGAAAGCCACAATAACAAGAGAACTACTCTTATTGACTGATTTTGCTTACTTAAGCAAATATCTATGTTGATGAGACAAAATATTTTGGGTTCATCTAAAACAAAAAGAAAAGAAGATGAGTAGATTATCTAAAAAAGTGTCTTAATAATGTGATGAGGTGAACAAGAACAAGCAAGAAGAGCTGTTCATGAATGTAAATAAAAAAGAAGAGAGATATTTGTCGAGATATAGGTAGGAGTTAGAGGGCAGTGCTCTTGCCCTTGTATTATAGAAGGGTTGGGTGGTAGTTGTTGGGCTATGGCTTCATGTTTTGTATAATAATAGAAGAAGAAAAGATATTTTGCTAATATGGATTTTCATGGGCATTTGGAAGCTTGGACACTATAACTGGATTGGTCCAAAGTGAAGCCTTCTTCCAATTTTATCAGTGATAAATTCTGGACCTTGTTGCTGCTAAGAACATTTATTGCTTAAGTAACTGCATAAGAAGGATATCATGCATTGAAACAACTGCCTAAGGTCTTAATTAAGTAGGTGGCCCATGCAGTCTGTTGCACGTGTTGAGGAAAGGATTGCAAAGAACTGATCTCTCCTTCTATCTTTTTTGCATTATAAAACTCTGATATTTGATATGGAAAAATGAAAATAAGTTCCTTATGTATTTTTAACTAGTTTCTGCATGTAGTTTCTTCTGTTTCATACTTAGAGTCTCAATCTTTTTGTTAATTGTTAAGTTGTCTAGGATTGTGTAGAAATACAATATCTGGTTGGATTTCTTTGAGCCAATTATTTGACGGAAATCAGTGAGTGATTTAATATATTTAGATGTCACTAATATGATTAATTCTACAATCTGTATTCATTATAATCAAATCTTTTTCTTTTTCTGTTCTTTGCCATGAAAACATTGATTATGTTTCTTAACTGTGGTTAATTATGGGATCATTGTTAATAAGTGCTTAGTGGTATAAAATAAATAATTTCACCAAGTCTTCCAAACTACAATAGTAGGAGACATTACTGGTAAGATGGGGTATGTAAGTTTCTGGAGGCATACGAACAGATAGAGAGACTGTAGAGTTTCTGGAGGCATTAGAACAGATAGAGAGACTGTAGTCCCTTTCCTCAATACATTTTTTTTTTAATTAATAATACAGGATGAACCCTCTTGTGGATGCGCCAGACCATGCTATTTTTTCCAGCACATAGTATTTACTTTTGTTATTCAATTGGTCCTGTATTATTTTTTTTTTCTGCCAATTAATCCAGCAGCTTTCCTTTCAAGGTTAATGAATTGAAGCTTTGTGTTTGCCTTGTGCTGCTTGTAAATTGTAATGAGTTCATCAGTTTTAATTTTCACAGAGTTGTTTTGGTTTTGATGTAATTTTGGTATCTCCTTGCAGATATGCAACGGAACAGAGCCTAATTCGTTATGCGAAGATAGCCGTGCAGTTACAAAATAAGACAGTACGGGACGTGGCTTTGCGTTGCAGATGGATGACTGTAAGCCTACTGTTCTCATATGCCTCTATTTAAACCCCTCAGTTATTGTTTGTCAGAATTGTAGAATTATAGACTCATATACATAACCTCATGTAGAACTTATTTTTCAAGTGGGTTTAGTATGCTACATGCTACTACAATAAGACAGGCTCTGATCGTTGGATTCAATTCTCTTTTTAATGGTTTCATTCTTAGTTCTACTATAGAAGATGTAGCATTTTTGCTTCGTCTAAAGGATATCTATTCTGTGTTTACAGAGACAAATGTTTTTTATGTATGTGTGTGTGTATATGGAAAGAGCATGATCTGATATATGCTTTATGCAGAAAAAGGAAAATAGCAAGAGAAGGAAGGAAGATCTCAATTTAGCCAGGAAAAGTAAAGACAAAAAGGTATAATTTACTGGTTCTCTCTTTCTTTGTGCAAAGTTGTACTGATTCTTTTTTTTTTTTTTGCTCCTATGAGCCTGCACAGTTGGTTACTTCTTGGAATGCGTAAAATTAGACATCAGCTAAAAGTAACTTATCTCTCTGTGACACTGACATTGACATGCAAGCACTGTCTATTTTTATTGTATATGAAGAGATGTGAAGACTGCTTGCATTCATGCTAGAAAACTCTTTTATGCCTGCGAGGTAGTGGAGGGAAGCTTATAAGCTGTAGGAAAGTTATTCAGTTTAGCATAGTATTTTATATTTTTCATGGAAAAGATGTTAGATGGAGATTCAGTTAGTACCTGCTGCTGTTTCTATGGTGGAATTTTGATTGATTACCTTAGGTTCATGTGGTATATGGCCGAATCATGTTATGGGTGCATTATTATTCATTGTTTGGGAAAATTTGTAAAATCTGTATTGGAGCGTTCCTTAATCTACTGATGAAAAGTTATCTACTTTAACTGATATTTAGACTTGGAATCTATTAGATTTAACCAGAAAATTTTCTTTCACAGTTGCTAATTTCATGATAATGTTTTGTTGATATGATGAGAAATAAGGCAATATTTTTATTTTATGACCTTTTTATGGACCAATAGGTTCTTAGGAATATGTTTTCTTTTTCAGGAAAGAGTTGCTGATCCTTCGGCAAAGCCTACTCATTTTGCAACTCAACCTAATCTTTCTCCATATGCACCCCCGATGATTCCTATGGACTATGATGATGGTATTCCATACAGAGGTTGGATTTTATCTTTGAAGATTTTTAAGTTGCTCCAAATAGCTCAAAGTTTAGAAATGTGCTTTGTTGATTCTTAAATGCGAGTTTTACCTTCTTAAATACTATCTTTTAGCCTGCACTTTTTAGTTAACTTTAATGTAATATGTTGTTTTCTTTTTTATCAAGATATATGTAGATATTAAAAGAAGTTTTATCTATATCGTCTCGAGGAGAGACTGATCCTTAAGTGTTCCATGTTTTATTGCCTATGTGGTTGCGTTGGATTTTTGGTGTTTTCTGTAGATGTTGTTTGGGTTTGGGATTTATTCCATCCTTGCTATACATATTTGTTCAGACCTCTTATAGCTGGCACTGAAGGTTGGTAGCCCGAGTCATCTTGCAAAGCTGTTAAAATTTTTGGTTGAAAAAAAAAGAAATGTTGGATCTTGAAGGATCCAACAGTCGCTGGTGAAGCATATTTCTTTGTTTTTTCTTAGCCTGTGTTGCTTTTTTGGGCATAACATGGTTGGTGCCCCTTTTTGTCTTCTTATCAACTTAATAAATGAACAATTTCAAAAAAAGAAAAGAAAGTGAGAAAAGCAGAGGAAAATTTTCTGTTCTTTCCATGGATACTTTTTAAGTTTTGTGTGGCATGTCAATTCTTTGCAGAATGCGAGTGACTGAAATAATAAGGCCCATGACATGCCTAAAAATAGTTTAAAAAAAGAAGAAGTTAGAAGTAGCTGCAATTATTTATTGAATGTGTTTTCTTTTCTTTATTATTGCTTTTGCAAACGGTGAAGCTTGAATTTAGATTTGCGGTCCCTGAAATTCTCTAGGCATGAAAATCCTTTATGTCTTTTATGCTGTTATTATTGGAAATTAATTAGAAGCTGCATTGTGTTGTTTGACAGCCATTGGCGGGATGACAGGGGAACTATTGGAGCAGAATACTCAAGCCTTCAAGCAAATATCTTCAAATCTTTCAACTTTTCAGGTGAAGTAACTATGTTATGAATAGATTGGTTTACTTTATTCTTTTATTTATTTAGTTTGCATTCCAGGTTTTCGATGCTCCTATGTATTTATTTATATGCAGATGGCTAGTATCAGGTCCCATAACCCCATCTTTAGAACATCTTCATTTCTCATTTCGATTAATTCTGTTGCAAAAGTATTTTACTAAGCATGTTTTCTATTTGAAATTATCTAAGGGACATTCCTTACGGAAGTATTTTATTAAGTTATCTTTATGAAATTATCTAGGAATGTCTGCGTGTGAAAGCAGTCATAAAGTAGTGAGAGCGAAATAATATTGGTTGGATCCAACCAAGTCCAGTCTTCAAGCAAGGAATTATCCCAGCCATTTCTTTTTGTTCTCCAACTTTTACAGGATTGGAAAATTCTATATGGCCAATAGAAGTTCCTCGAGTGATTCATTTATTTATCTAAGAAGTGTATTCTTCAAATGGTTTTTAATAAATAAAAGCATTTGTTATTCTATGGTGAAAGATGTTGCATCACCCTTTACTCAGATTATATTTAGTTTCTCTGGGCATTTTGTATTCTTGTTATAATGCTATAAAATATATATATATATTTTTGATATTAACATCATGATGATATTGATTTTTGTTCGTATGTAAAAGGAATAGGGAGTTCGCATTGATTTAAATTTTTCTTTATACCCTTACATATTCTAATAAATATTTAAAGAGTCTGAACTTAATATCCGCAGTGGGACTGTATGTTTTGGCTTTAGCAACTTCGGAGTGTAGTTATAACAGAGAACATGTAAAGTGATTAGAATTTCTAGCTGTTCATGTCGATTGACCAGAAGTTATTACGTGTTCAGTCTTGGTGGGTCTTTAATGGAACTTGTCACCTTTACCTTTTTCCAGATACAGGAAAATATCGGCCTCCTCTGCCAAACTCGTGACAACATTCTCAAAATCTTGAATGAGTAAGTTCCAGTTTTTTGCTACATGTCCCTTTCTATAATATATAGTAATAAAAAATTAAGTTCTTTTTGTCAAATTGAATTCTTTAAACAATGTTCAAGTTTATGCAAATGTCTTTCTTGGTGAAAATATAATCATATCATTTAATACATTTTTTTCCAACCGTCAATGATGTGGATGCATGGGTGTTTGGCGCCTGTAGGTGCATGGTAGGGTTGGGATGCAAGTTTATATTCATGCATTCATAATTTATTTGAAAATATTTATGCAGTACTTTGTTTATTTATGATTGTCTCTGGGTTTATCAGTGAATTAAACATCTGCAAGTTAATTTTTCTATCATCTCTTTTATTCGTCATATTGTCATACAATCGGATAGCATAGAGGCTTGCTTCTGTTTTTACATATGCTGAATATTCTTGACAGCAGTTGAACTGTCTTGTTGGACATAAATATCATTTGGCATGTTCCTCTAGGAACGCCTATATTTCATTTTCATCCAGATTATAGTGCTATGGTTTGCACCGTCTCTTTTATGTTCTGTTTACTATTTGATATGGAGGGAGGTTACTGTCAATAGTTCCGTTCAGCAATTGGTTTATCTTTCTATTAAGGATTCGTTCACTACAAACCATTAGCCATAGGTCTCAGTTCTTCAAGTTTGTGTTGAAGATGGGGGTGGTTGATAGATAGGACTTAAAACTTGAGCAAGTGCCCTTTGTATATATCGCATAGGTTTGTTGCATGTCTGTTGTTGTTCTTTCCTCTGACATGTGATGTGCCAGATTTTAGAAAAGATTGAATCATCTGAGTTTACTTAATGATAACATTTTACAGTTTACTGTGAGCTGTTATCAGAATTTCCTTGTTGGCAGTTTTGCTTATACGATACCATTTCTCAAGTCCGAGATAATTTTATATTTGCAGCAAGCCTGTTATCGTTGACATTCTAAATAATCCTCGAGTTTTTAGAGTGAACCCGGTTTTTTTTTCTTATAATAACTTGCATTGTGTATTCATTCTGTTTTAGGTACAACAATGTTTATTGTCTAGTAATCATTAGTGTTACATAAAAGTGATATTTTATTTTTTTGATTTCAATTACGAATTTGCTATTGAATTAAATTCCAGTTAATTGATTAGGGATATTATAGAAGAGGCCAACTAAATTTGGTAAAACAAATTATGCTAGTGGATGTTCATTTCTTGGTTACCATTAAGGATTGTCTTTATTCTTATTTCATACACTAATATAATTCTCATATTCTGCTATTGACCTTCCATTTGCAGCATGAATGACATGCCCGATATAATGAAGCAGATGCCTCCTCTCCCGGAGAAACTCAACGATGAGCTAGCTAACACCATCCTTCCACCTCCGCCCCATCCGATGCAATCATGATCCTTCCTTCGACTCATCACGTCTCCTGATTAGTTCCGGTAACAGAGCACGATGAGGTTGACTCACCTTTACTGTTTAGAATATATTATCTTCCCTTTTTATTGTACCTAGAAGGCTTAGTTTTTTCTTGCTTCCTCCTTGTTTTTGTACTCCATTGTTTGTTTCTTAGTTCAAAGCAGAAGGTGATTTAGGGCTTGTATAGGGGATATATGCATAAAGAAAGAGCTAAATTATCAATTTCAATTCTTTGTTTTGGTTAGTTTTTGTGAATTCTCTCTCCATTTGCTTTCTTGGGTGTTTTTCCTTCTTTTTTTTTTTCATATATTTTTGGTATTTTTTTTTGTATAAATGAAAGCGGTTTTATTCCCAAAAAAAAGAACCAATTGGTATGAGAAATTTTACAGTAAAATCAAAAGTTTTTATTTTGCTGTAATGTTAGATTAATGTAAACACGAGGAAATTAAGGATTATTAAAAATTAAATATATATGTTAAAAATATTACAAACACAAGAAAATAAACATAAAATATATTTTATAATAAAATTATTATGTATTTATAAATATTTATTTTAATTTTATGTTTATTTATATATGTTTATAATATTTTATACATTTTTATGTTTAATGATTTTAAATTTATTTTTAGTCATAATCTTACAATAAAATAAAAAAAAATTAATCTTTCTAAACCCTAAAAACACGGAAGATGAATTCAATCAATTAAATATCATTTTAATAATATATAAAAAAAAGGTCTATTAATAAAATTATTTATTAGGATATTGAATTATAAATTGATTACGTTATTATCGGTTTTGTTTTTTTAAAAAAAAAATATTAGTTTAAGGATAAGGATAAGATTATATATGATAGAATTTATTTTTCAAATTTGAATATTATTTTTTTAGAATGCTTGCCTGAATAATTTGATTTAAATTTCAAGATAATAGTTTGCATTTCAAATAGTAATTCCCAAAAATCATGGCATCATCACATATGGTGGTGATGAGAGGAAAGATGCAACTGCAGCCGTTCGATTTGAACAATTACGGGGTGGCGGCAGCAAAAATTGACTGGTAATTTGTTAAAATAATTAAATTTCTTCCATTTGAGAATAATATTTTCCTCCTAAAGTAAATTCAATTTCAATTTTGATTCTATTTTTACTTTCTTTATTATACGTTCTAGAGAATTTGACTTCTCTCTACACCATAGCCGACGTGTTGACCTTTAGAGGTTTCGTTATTCACAAATTCATACCAAAAAAAAAAAAAAAAATTCTAAACAAATGAAAAGTAGAAAAACGATTTTCACACTAACATTTTAATTTTTTAGAAAGGCGAAAATCTTTAACATTCAGCTCTTTTGAAGAAGAGATAATAATAATTAAACAAATTGACTATAATATTAAAATTTGAATTTATTAAAAATAATCATTTAAAAATATTATATAATTAATTAAATTAAATTCCAAATTTATGATTTTTAAGAGGTATATATTAATGCAACACGTTAAAATAAATTAATTGCTATAATACAAATATATAAATAATATAAAACATAAGAAATAAAAGTATTTAAAAACTAAGTAAGCATTACTTTTATATATATATATATATATAATGTTTTCTTCATTGTTTTTTTTTTTTTTAAATCAAAGGTATGTCCAAATCTTTTTGATCCGAAATTAATTCTTTTCGAATTGAAAATACGTTTTCAGAACCATTTGTTATTTATTTCCTTTGAGGTCTTTGTCTATATAATTTATATATATATATATATATTTTTCAAGCTTCTTATACCTAAGTGCTGCTTTGTCATTATTTCATAAGTAAATTTATAACCACGTAAACCCAAACAATGTCAAAAGTCTTACATTTGTTTTTTTCTTTTTTGTTACAAAGTCTAATATTAGACCTTATTGTTGTGTTTAAGCAACTGAAAAGAAAAGAAAATAGACAAAAGGGAAACGTGGATTAAAGGAGGATGCCACAAATTTACAAATGCTTGACAATAGGCTGAATTGAAGGCATGCTTTAGGAAAGAATAGTATAGGGATAAGATAGGAGGACAAACCCTCCACGCAATTAGTTTTGAGTAGACATGAGAATTTTAGTATAGATACCATGACCATATAAAAAATTAATGAGAGTGAAATAAATTAAAATTTAATATTTAACGTATTAACAAGATTTTAATATAATAATTTTAATATTTTATACTATACGAATACGAAATATATAAATAAATTATCATTTATAATTTTGAGTTACCTCTTAAAATACGACGAGCCTTTATCATAATAATTAAACTCTTGCATTAGGAGTTAGGACCATCTTTTTATAGCCTAAAAAGTGGGCTTTTAACTTAGAAGTTTATGCTTAGTATTTAAATGAAATAATACAATAATTAAAGTTTGGTTTATTAATTATTATTTTTTTTAAAAAAAATGGATTCAAGGTTTAATTCTTTATTTTTGTTTTCTATCTCTCTATGAACAAAAATAAAATAAAATAAAGTAAATTAAATTTATATTCACCAACAAGATTAAGATTTAGATACTGAGTTAATCATATATCTTAATAATAGATTGACCATCGGATAATAAATATGAATTATTCTCTTTTAATTTTTAAACCTTTTTAACCAAATAAATTAGGTTTATATTCGTATTCGTATACTTTTTTTGAAATGTTATATAATATATATATTTTGTAGCCTACCAACTTATACATTTAACGGCTAAGGTTATGTAGCCATCATTTTAGATTCACACTTTTGACTTTCTTATAGCTCTATATTTTTATAAAAGAAAGATACATTCCATACAAATGACCATAGTCTTGACGGAAAGGCAGCCAGCTTGACCGGAGAAATGAACTTGGTTGGCTCTTGACCTTTGCAAGAGAGAGAGACAACAACCCCACTTGAAACAAATGCATACATATATTTGCAAAAGCCATGATGAGTTGTCGTTTTCAGAAATGGATTCAGCGAAGAAACTTCAAAAGCTTCCCTCCTATTTCTCTTCTCTTTTTCAACATAATATGTGCCGAATTGGGCACATGCTTTTATCTTTGAAACTTATGGCTATGGAGGCTTGATAAACCTGAATTTGGAATTCTAGAGTGTTTTCATTTTAGGTTTCTTAACTTTGGGTTTTTGGTTTTGAAGACTCCATTTTGGAAGAGTCTAAGCTTCTAGACTTGTTAAATTGCGATTAATTTTCTATTTATAACCCTTTATCAGTCATAGAATTTCCTGCCAGGGGAAATTTTAGAACTTCAAGTTGATGTATCAATGAAACCAAAAGGTTGAAGATATTAAAATTTGCTGTAAAGAAAGGCAGCCATTGAAGCATTTATTGCAGAAAGTGTAGCTCTCTTCAAGAGCTTCTAATTGGAGGTTTGAAGATTAATACGTCTCTCTGAAAGTTCTGTAAGTTCATTGTTTCTTCTTCTTCTTCTTCTTCTTGGCCATTGTTGCAAGTTGAAGCTAAGCTAATGCTATATCATACTACTTAATCAATCTCTTTTTGATTCTTCAAACAAAAGTAATTTGTTAAATTTATTTTTGATCTTACTTATTTCCTTTCAAAGCAGCCTGCATTTAGAAAATGTTTTTCAAACCCTTTGATCTATTGTCTTATACTATATTGGGAAGAAAAAAAAAATTCTATATTCACAAACTAATGCCCTTTTGTTTATCCTTTGCCAAGCTTTAAAATAAATTATTATTTCAAGTTTTATTAATTTATTATATTCAAGATAACATTCCAAACATCTATTTTCACTCAATTAAGTTATTCCAACATCTAATTTCATCTAATTAAACCTTTGATTGTTCAAAAATTAATCACGGTTGTATGATTGTGATAGTCAAGGATCAATATCCAATCAATTAAAAACTCAATTGGATGAACAATAACAAAATTAAACAATCAATTGATTATAATAAAACAATAGAGACTTGTATGATAATTTAATTTTAGTTAAATGCTTTTTTATATTTAAGCCTAAACTAAAGCTTAATGCTTGAAGTAAAATCTTGGAAAAGTTCTTATTACCTTTTTGTAGTTTTTATTATTATTATTATTATTAAATAAGTGGATTATTTTGTCTCGCCTATCTCAAAAATAAATTTGAAAATAATTATATATTTGCAACTAATTATAATTATTTAACCTCAATCAACCATGTATTACTACACTTTATGCTTTCATAAATATATATGAGTTTGGGGATTGGATGTTCATAATGCTTTTGTGCCCAGAAATTCTGAAGCATTATCTATTTATCTTCCATAAACAAACCATTAAAACTTTTATTTTTGATAGTTCAGTGATACTAAAGTCAAATTTAAATTTAACAATCTCGAATTCGAACTCCAATCATAATTCAAAACTTATTTCATGGGTTAGTTCATAAAGAACTTGACTTAATGGGTTTGTTAAACTTTGCCAGGAAAAAAGAGTGGCATTTACTTTGTTTATGGTCAATTTTAAGAGCATTTCTTTCTAATTGTGAACTCATAAATGTTTTCCTTTTTCTTGTTTGACAGGTTAGAATTTAGAAATGGGAGGCACAAATGGCACAAGATTGCTTGTGCCTTTATTGTTCATGGTTGTGATTTTAGCCTTAAATTTAATAGAAACTGCTGGGCAGTTTGATTCACCTAGTGCTTCTCTACCAGGTCAGGACAAAATATTTCCTATTTCTTTAATTTTTTTTCCCATCATTTTGAAGTCAATGCAGAGATATAAGTGTAATATCTGATTTGAAGAAGGAAATTTCATAGAAAATACCTTCTTTCATGCAATTTGATACAAATTCAAATGAACTTTAGCCTTTTATTGGTCACAAGTCTAACATACATCTTTTGCGAAAAATAGAAATAAAAATTTAAAGTCATTTCTAATTTCTGGTCAATTTAACAAATAAGAGATGGACCAGTCCAAATAAATATAAGAAAGGCCGAGTTATGGTGCCTTTAGTAGGTGCATTATTTTTCCTTTTCAAAATAAATAAATAGTGTTATATTGCTAAATTATTTCATACTTTGTTAATGAATTTTTTAAATTTTACTAATAGATTAATAAGATAATACATATTTTTAAGATATATTTTTAATATGCTTATTGAATTAAAAACTTTTACTCTATGTTCGTTTTTTATATTTATCACAAATTAAAAGAAAAGATAAAAAATTTATATACTATAATTTTGATCTTTCTGTTGCTTATTTTAATTTAGATACAAATTCAAGCAATGGGTCACAACCCATGGCACAATCAGATGATACAGTGAGGGTGGATCCATTGGACAATTTCAAGAAGTACAGAGGAGGATTTGACATTACCAACAAGCATTATTGGAGTGTATAAATTCTCTAAACCCTTTCTCAATTACAATTTCATACTTCTGCATCCACAAAATACTGTTAGTTGTGACTTTTTATAGTCAATTTTGATCTTAATTATTTTAAATATTTGATTAAATTAAATTTTAATAAACATAAAATTTAAAAATTATTTTATAAAAGTTTTTAAATAGTATTTTTTTTCTAAAAGTAGTTGAGATTATTCAAACAGTTTTCTTTTTCTGCAGTCACTTGTATTTACAGGGATTTATGGGTATACAATTGGACTCCTATGGCTTTTGTGTGGAATCCTATATGGAGGCTATCTCCTGGCCGCTGCTCACTGTTGCAAAAAAAGTAGAAAGCCCAAGACAAAATCACTCTGTCACAAGCAGTGTTACATATGGCCTATTAATATTATCCCTGCCATAATCTTCTTGATCCTGGCTATGTAAGTTCTTCAACTTTCTAGTTTAATGATGGTATTCACAATCTCATTTCTTTCAATTTAAAGATTAAATGCAATGCCAGTTTGAGTGAATTCACATATTAAAAGCTCGTATTAAGTGGTTCTATTTAAAATCATTTTCTTTTTTTGCGACAATTTTTATCGTTTAATTATCTTTTAACGTATTTCCAAATCTTTATCTTTTTTTTAAAAAAAAAATTCGCCTCAATAATGAGAAAAATTCTGATTATGTTAGTTTTAATGAATGTTTTTATTTATTAGGTTTTTATTAAAAAAAAATTGTATTAGCAATTAGGTTGTGAGAAGCATAGTATTGTTTGCGAATAGAATTTCTCTACCAGGTTTTGTTTTAGAACTGTCCCACCGCTGATCAAATGCTGTTATGTGATCCTGATTTCCTTGCAGAGCTGCAACTGGTTTAGCTCTTGGGGGGACTGCAAGGTTCCATTCTGAAGCAAAAACTGTGCTGAAAATTATTATTGGAGCAGCAAATGAGGCATCTGAAACAATATTTAACACTACAGGAACAATGAGAGAAATAAGAGATAACTTGGGAGAAACTGATGGAACTGCTGAGGCATCTAGGTTTCTTACCTCTACATCTCGGACACTAGATGCTGAAGGTGCAACCATAGCAAGAGAAGCTAGAAAAAACAGCAGAAATATCGATCGAGGTCTCAAGATAGCGTAAATCTCTCTCAACCTCCCATTTTTTCACTTGAAAAATTTTATAATAAGATCGATTTTATTATAAGATCGATATTTTTTTATATATTTTAAATTTATTTTTATTCATTTTTATGCCGATTAGAAGAATATTAATAATTATATCTATTTGCTTTTACAGGTTTATAATAACCACAGTGATTATCTGCTTGAACTTGGTAGCAGTCATTGCTTTGTCAGGTATTTTTATAAATGTTTCTGACAATTTTCATTCTCATAATAAATAGAGCAGAATCCATAATTCGTATCAAATAGGATGTTTGCTTAACTAAGTTTAAATATAAATATTTAAATTGGAAAAGGTTGAAATTATAGTTGCCAAGCATCTCAAAGGTTGATGCCAAAAATGGATGATGACCTGCAAATGGACTTCTTCCTTGTCTTTCTTAGATCAACCTACAAAACAGAAAGATTCAAAGGGTGTTTTTCAATGAGATTTGCTCCTACGCTTAAGTGAGTAGAATATTAAAAATTGAGACAGTAAAAGGTAGAGTACTCGAGAATATTAGAGAGACAATTCATACATTTTCCTCGTTAAGGTTCACCTTTTATAGGAGAAGAAAAAACTCTGCATGAAACCTACTTCTCTTATGCACAGAGTGCGCTTGAGTAGTTACTTGCATGAGTGGAAGCTGTGCTTCTCTATGTACTATTTAGTCCTTAAGCAGGTGGGCACTCGACCCACTTCTTCCTTTCAAGGATTAAGTTTGATTATTCTTCAAGTGCGTTCTTGGATTTTTTTGGGCACTTGAGCTTACTTTGTACTTGGGGTTTTCTTACTCAATGTTGGGCTTGCTCGGCCTTATAGACCCAAATATATTGGGTACAAACAATATGCATCATGCTATGGTTCTAATGAAAGTTGAAAATCTTCCTTTTGCAGTGACTGGAATTTTGAGAATACGACGAGCACTTCACTGGTAAGAACTTCAGCATTCATGAATCCAACACATTTTGCTTGCAATCACTTATTGAAAGGTGAGAGAAATCTAACATGAAGGAATTTTTCTCTTTCTTAATCCTTTCAGGCTGATTGTAATATGTTGGGTCTTTACAACTCTATGCTGGGTGTTTTTTGGGATCTATTTCTTCTTAGGAAAGTAAGTCCAAGTTTAATATTTTTTTCCTCTTTATTTATTAATTCTAAATGTCTGCATTCACAAGTGTTGACTCGAATAAATGCTTAATTCCAGGTTCGCAGGTGATACATGTACAGCTCTTGGAAACTTCCAGGAAAATCCCAACAATAACAGTTTGAACTCAATCCTTCCTTGTGATGAATTGCTATCAGCAGAACCAATCCTGTCAGAAGTCAGCGTTGGAATCTACAACATTGTTAATGAGGTAAGTTTCATTGTCGTTTTAGTTCATATGTTACCTGAACAAAGTTTTCTGTTGATAAATTAAAACTTTAGTTTTCATGTTACAATCCTTAGAACAATAGAATTAGTCCAAATATGTAGCATATTTTGTTCATAGAGAGATTCACGGGTTTAAATCATAAAAATAATTTCTCTGAACGAAAAGGTCGTATACATATCACCCTCTTCAAGTCTCATAATATGAAAGTTTTGTGCGTTGTATTGTCATTTTAAATAGATACAAATGGATAAAAAAATTTAAATTTTTGACTTAATTCTTCGTAAAAAGGATAATAATTGTTAGATCAAATTTTGATTGTTCCGAATGCATAGCATTTCATGATGCTAAACAGGTCTCTTCATGGCATTCATTTTGCTGTTGGTTCATTTGAATTCAACTTCTGAAACTATTCCAATACATACTAATTCCTGAAATAATATGTAGATGTCTTCCGGGTGCTATGGTAAACAATATCAAGACTTTAACATTTACACAATTTACTTATGTTTATGATTCAAATCGTCTTCTGTTGACTCTTCTTCAGGTGAATGCGAACATATCGCAGCTGCAGGCAACAATATCTCCAAGTATTCCTACTGTTTGCAATCCATTTTCTGCGCCACCAGCATATATATTCCAGCCAGATAATTGTCCTGCAAACACGATTAAGATTGCTGACATACCACAGGTATGCAAAAAGAATTCAAATATCATATATGTTCTTTTGTTAGGGTATAAATCAGTCAAATTATTCGTAAATTATTTCACTTAAATATCTTAATTCTCAACTCGATTGGCTTACAAATTTATCGAGTTTTTCAATATATTTTATATTTTATTATTTGACTCCCTAATTACTGTTGAAAAATAATAAATTAAATCAATCAAGTTTTAATTTATCAAATCGAGTTCAAATTATTTGAATATTTTATCGAGTTAAGTTTGAACTTTAAAAACTATACTAAATTAAACTTAAATCAAAATTCAAATCTTGAATTTTGAAATTGAATCGAATTTGAATATAATATTAAAGAATCGTGATTGGATTGGATTGGATTGGATTAGATTGCATATCTTAATTATTGCTGGATTCTGTCCATGAGTACTAATTGACTGTTGTCTTTGTAGGTATTAGCTGCATTTACTTGTTCGGATTCCAATAATGGAACCTGCCCAGAGGGACAATTCATATCTGCTAGTGACTACAATACAGTGGAGACATACACAACTTCAATTCAAAGCCTACTAAATGCTTATCCTGGCATGGAAAGCCTACTAGAATGCCGATCAGTGAAGGACGCATTTTCTGAGATCGTCGGCGAATACTGCAAGCCATTGAAGAGATTCGCACACCTTGCATGGGCTGCAATGGTGTTTCTCTCAGTCACCATGGTAGTTTTAGTTCTGACATGGACAGCACAAGCTCGTCATGACCAAACACTGCATTCTTCAGACGGTTCTGTCAAACCTCAACCTTCAACAACAAATTCATTGGAATTCCAAACAAATAACGAAGTGATCAAAGATCACTCATCAAATCCTAATCCTGTCTAGAAAATTGCAGATTTCAAGATTGTTTCTTCGGAAGATAACACACAAGCAGATTCCAAGAACACCGGCTCTAACACCAATACACTAGCCTGTACAGGTAGAGATGCAAAAGTACAATCAGGATAGAGATTTATAGATTATCCAGACAGGGAAAGAAAATAGAATCCGGCAGCCATTGTTGGTCTCCATAGAGGAAAAAAAATTGAAGTTTTATACACACACATATATATATATTAGTATAGCATTACAATTTTTTGCTTCTATAATATATATAATATAGAAATCCGGGGATCAACCCCATTAATGCAATGTAATATTACTGTTGAGCAATAAAAAAAAAATTCATCTAGATTTTGGTTGTAGGAAGAAAATATCATTTACTATTTTATCTTTAACTTTTTAATCTGAAATTATTTTTTTTTCACTGTCATTTTTTCATCAACCTCATTATTCTGACATGAAACCCAAGTAGCTAGGTAATAAAATACTTTAAAAAATATTATCTGTTCATTTAAGCTCGTATTATTCAAAATAATGTTAAAATACTATTTATATTTTAAAATTAAAATAAAATAAAAAAAATTAATTAATAAAATGATATTTTGAATCGATAACCAAACCTATATAAAACCATATTTTTTAAAGGATATAAGAAAACATGTCATGTTATTTAAATAATAAAATATATGATTATATATTTATATGAACTATATTATGTGATAAGTGGTTACATTTGAATTAATTAATTAATTATTTTTAATAGATTATGGTTACTTCATACCTATTTTGCTTCTCGACAAGCATGCTCACATGATGGCATCAACTTTGAATTATTTAAGAAAAAAATTCAAGCATTTGATTGATTTTTTTTTTTAATAATTAAACAAAAGATCATGTAATGTATGTGATGTAAAAGATCTTCCAAATCCTAACTTGTATAAATAAATGTTAATAATTAAAAAATAATTAAATAAAATAAAATCTCAGCACTAAGTCTTCACCTAACATCTTCAAATAAAAAAGCTACAGTGTTAAATCATATATATTCAACAGCTAAGAATTGATCTACCAATTTTTACTCTATTTTAAAAATTATTAATTTAAGATTGAAATTCTCTTTTTTTTTTCGTTGTACCTTTCTTTGAACCAGTAAGGAATCTTATATAAAATGAAAACATGAAAATAAGAGATTTTTTTTTTTTTGTCTATCAGAGTTTTAGCTATTTGTTTTTTTTTATTACATCTTTTATTTTTTGTTGAAATAAATAGCTAAAAATTAATCGACAAAATCTTATTAAATGTTATATTTATGTCTCAATCTATTGAAGTTTTTATTAATTTGAGTGTTACATATTTCTAATAATTAGCAACTATTTCATTCTGTTTTCTATTTTAAAATGAGAACATATTCAATTATATTAATGTAAAACGAGTCATTCTACACTATTTTTTATAATTTCATCTAGAATTAATATTTTTATAAATTAATCACTAAACTTAACAATTTACTCGTATTCAAATATACAAGTAAATTTTTAGTTGATTTGATATTTCTATCATTCCAATCAAAAACATCTTTTAAATATATATTAACGGTTAAAATTTTATTATTATTAAAATAATAGTTAAAAATTTCAATCAATTTGAAATTTGTATACATGATTTACTTGAATAAAGCACAAAATTTAATGATTAGATTAAAAAAATATATATAAAAATATGCAAAATTATATATATTCTTATAATAGTATAAGTAGATCCCACATTGTTGATTTTAGATCTTATATAATATGATATGAAGAAAAAGGGGGAGAAAGGTTTTAATTTGTAATTAGTATTGCCTTTCGTTTTCATTTTTCCAACTTTGTCTTTTGCATTGAATTTTCCATGCTAAAGTTTAATTAATTAGTACTAATATTAAATAGTCTATAACACTTTGCTTTGAATTACAGCTGTCAATCATGATGTCATGCTTATATAAATTAAGTTACTATAGTTCTAGAATCATGGCCTACACATTTTTTTTTCACCTTCTTTTTTCACATATCAAGCCATTATTTTCGCCTTGACTCTCGGTAAAAAAATTTTAGTCAATCTTTGAAAATGAAAAAAGGAAAAAAAAAAAAAAAAGCCAGAGTTTGTTACAAATATCTGATTCAATAATAATTACCCATAATTTTTAAAATATTAGATTAGAAATTTACGAAGTTCTCCTAACTTTTCAATTTAATTATAAGTTTTACACATTGGGCATACACATGTATTCTACTGATAATTAAAGATGAATGAAAAGATTAAATTTAGCCTTTTAGATGATTCAATGATCTAATATCAATTGTTTAGAATCCCTTAATGGACATTTCACTATTAATTAGGATATCGAAATACTTTAAATTTTATTTTTTTATAATCGAGAATTGAGAGATATAACTGTTTGAATTTGAATCTATAACAGATCATAATTTTTTTTAATCATTTGACTAAAAAATTATTGGTTACGTCAAATTTGATTTCATTCTTTTGATTTGTGCGTATAATTTTACTTAAACTACTTGCTAGACTTAATTTATGGCTATTTTTTTAGATTAAGACTCAAAGAGTTGGTGTTCTTTACAAAAATTTTCGTGGAAGTATTTCGTGCGGACATATGGAACCTCATGTTTGTTATTTTAGCTGTTCTTGTGTACATGAGGTATAACCTCAAATAAACAACTTGTTTTTGTTATAAATAAGATATGTAATTATTAATGGATAATTATTAATATTATTAGTGAAATTTTTGAATAATACAAACGAAATTAAGATGATAATATAGATATATATATATCAAAATAATAACATATTTATCAATTTTTTAATTATTTTTTAATATTTTAAAAAAATATATGTACTATGAGTTTTTTTTCTTTTATATTCCACGTTTCACACCCACACATGGAACACGACTCTAGAAACAATATTTTATAAATTTATTTGAAAAATGTATACAATTGGTCAGGCATTCTACATTTGAATTCTATCAAAGACAATGTAGAGGAATGCCTACCTCAATCTCAAAATCTGATAATGGCATTATAACGTGGAGAGCATATAAATTATTAAAGCCAAAGAAATAGTTGTTGTCAACTATCCTCTCCTACTAATCTGATTAAAATTCTATTTATATTATTCATTACAAAGAAAAAAAATGCTTAATCATCGCTCGCAGGACCACAATGGTCCCCTCTTTATTATCACAAGTTGATTTTCAGGTTTCAATTATTATAAGTTTCTGTATGCCCAACATTGAGCTTAATTAATTGATAGAAATCAACACCAATTCCTTGTTAACTTGAGTACTTGATTTTATCACAGGCAGGTCTTTCCAAGCTTCATAGTTATGGCTACCTTGCCTGCAGATCACACCATCAAAGTACTTGAAGATAGCGTTGTATTTCCTCCACCAAGTTCAGTTCCTGCAACTGTTCTTCCCCTTACCTTCTTTGATATTCACTGGCTTGGTTCTTTTCCCATGCAACGCCTGTTTTTCTATGATTTTCCATACTCTACTTTCTATTTCATGCAAAACGTTCTTCCCACTCTCAAAACATCTCTTTCGCTCACTCTGAAAAATTTCTTCCCTTTTGCTGGCAATCTTGTGTTCCCTCCGCTTCCTCAAAAGCCTTATATTCACTACAAAGAGGGTGATTTTATTCCGTTTATCGTCAAAGAGTCGACGGTAGATTTCAGTCATCTAATCGGTGATCATGCACGACATGTTAAAGAATTCCAAGCTCTTCTCTCGAAGCTGCAACCGGCAAGTATGTGCTCAAATGGTACGCACAAGCCTCTCATGGCCATTCAGGTTACTGTATTTCCAAAGGTAGGGATTTCCATAGGTGTCACGTTTAACCATGCTCCAGCTGACGGTCGGGCTTTTATTCATTTTATGAAATCATGGGCATTTGCTCATGGATCTCAAGGGAACTTGGGTTTTCTCAACAAGTCTATACCAGATCATAACAAGGATTTAATCAAAGATCCTTTGGGGCTGGCTTCCATATTCATGAAGGACAAGTGGGAATGGGAGGATCTTGATAACATTCCCTCTGACAAGCTTCGGGTCACCTCCGTCATCAAACGATCCCAGGCTGAGTTATTGAAAAACTGGGTTACAACAAAGTTCATGGAAGAAAATGGATCGGATTCGACATTAAGGATATCAACATTTGTGGTAACATGTGCTTACTTGTGGGTTTGTTTGATCAAACTAAAAGAAAAGGGAACTCGCAATCTTTCATCATCAGGCAACAGTGATTGCCATTTCATTTTCCAAGCAGATTGTAGAGACCGCCTAAACTTGCCTGCAACATACTTCGGGAACTGCCTTGAGCCACGTTTCGCAGCAGCCAAGGAGAGTGAGCTGCTCGAAGAGAATGGAATTCTTGTGGCTGCAAAGGCCATTGGAAGAGAAATCATGGAGTTGGACAAAGGAGCGTTGAGAGAGGCTGAGAAATGGTTATCAAAGGCAGAGGAAATATTCAAATTCGGAGGCCATTTTATAACCATAGCTGGATCTCCAAAGCTGGGTGCGTATGAGATAGATTTTGGATGGGGAAGACCAAGAAAAACTGAGGTGGCTCACATTGGTTCTTTTGGATCAGTTTCCATGGCTGAGAGTAGAGAAGAAGAAGGTGGTGTTGAGTTTGGGTTAGCACTTTCTCAAGATGAGTTAGATGGCTTCAATGCTGTTTTTCAACCAGGCTTATTTAAGCTACAATAGACTGCTAAAAGAAATAGACAGGGCAGATTTAGGGTTTTTAATTTTGATTCGGCAATGGCATATCTATATATATATATATATATATATATATATATATATATATATATATATATATATATTGATTTGGCAATGGCATATATATATATATATATATGTATATATGGGTAAATAATTATATATATTTATTGTTAGCAACAATATATTTAGATAATAATCTATAATAAAATAGATTAAGAGTTTAAATTATGGTTTGGTAATTCTGTTTAAAAGAATAATTAGTCATTATATTGTCGAAATAAACGCATTTGAAACTGACATAAGTAATTATGATAGTTGATTGCAAACTAATATAAATAAGAATAATTTGATCCACATCATTATTTGTACAAATTAAAAAGATTAATTTTTGTCAATAACAAATGATGGAATTCTTTTAAATTAAATTCATTCTTTTGTTTTATATATATATATATATATATATATATATATATATATATATATGAATTTGTATTTCATGATATTTAAAAAAAATTATAAGTTAAAAATTTATTAAAAAAATAAATTACATCCAAACAATCAAATTAAAATTACGATAAACCTTCGATTTAATAAGAAAATTAGCAAAAGAGTTTACTTCTCTAAAAATATAAACAAAAGTAACATTTTCAATACATGAGTATATGTGGACAATCATATAGAAATTATATATACTTAAAATCTTAAATCGATACAAATATCGTCAATCACATTATAAAAAAATAAAGATCCAAAAAAATGGTTTTATTCTATAACTTGTGTTATAAATTTGTGGATAATTAGTAATAATTATCGATTTTATTTTGGCTCATGAAGAAGTAGAGTAAGAGGGAAAGAGAAGATAAATTAAAACTACTGTAGAAAAAGGCCTAAGACCAAAGTAAACATTTTCTTTTGGGCTCGGTTCTAAAGAAACTGTTTACATGGAATCCATTGATGAGAAATGAATTAACTTCTCTGAACATGAAATAATGTAATTGAGAAATGAGAATATACAGCTCAAACCTACATGCTTGGGCATGAAATTGATAGACAACAGTTCATAAAGGTAATGTTTAAGTCAAATTCATGTTATGATTTTGTTTGTTTTTCTTTCTAGTGAAAAAATTCATGTAATATATTACCACTCGGAATCACACCATTTTACATAATCATTCAACAGATCAAAGGTAATAAACTCATGTTAATGAGTTCTTTTTACATCTAGGAATAAAATTAAAAGTTAAATCTTCAATAGGCATCACTGTTTTTAGGGGTAAATTTTTTGAGATTATTTTGCCACGTTTCGCTTGGATTGTTTTCTATCATGTCTAAATGAAAATTGAACTCTAAGAAGTACTTAATAAGATGAGATTTGAAATATGTATTTCACCGTACACTTTTATACTAAGATCAAAATTGTAAAATTAATGTAAACACACATGATTAAAAATAAGTTTAATATTATTTGACGTAAAATATATTAAAATGATAATAAACACATAATAATAATGGGTGTAACAAAGACACTAATGGGTGTTTTGGTTTGTTGGGAAAGACATAGCTGCTGTTGTTCCTACAAGTGGCATCTATTGTTGATGTCAACAATGGAGGTGGATTCTATGCAGATGACATGAGCTAAAAAGGTTTGCAAAATAGAAGAAGGTCAAGAAAGGTCCAAGTTTGATACTTTGATAGGCACGAGGCTCAAATTAATGTGTGTCTGATATAAGGCGAAGGAAATAAGAAAAGAGTAAAATAGAGAGTTGAGTCAGATAAAGGCCGAAAGGTTCAAAGGAAGTTTATGAGAATGAAGATGCTATTCCCATCTTCAGAACCTTTTAGCTTTTTCTTTATAGTGCCTAAGTCTCCTTGGATCTCGTACCTTAAAATTCATAATTTTCCTTCTCATCTTTAACATTCAACTGCCACCACCAAGAAGAATACATTGGGTGTCATTTCTTTAGGTGGGGTTTGGTATTATAAAAGTAATTATTTTGCATTACAATATAATTGAGTGCAAATTGATTATAGCGTTTGATATGTGTATTAAGGTTGCAAAGTATTTTACAATCTAAATTGTAAGGTATTTTGTAAAGTAATTGCAATCAACTATGTAAAGTAAATTGCTTCCAAAGTACTATTTTAATTATATAATTCAATCATATTATTATGAATTATTATGACTTTTATGGATATTTTAGATAATTATCATGTATAAAAAATATTTTAGTTAGACTTAGAAGAATTATTTTGACTTTCATTGATGTTATAGGTAATTATTATGTATAAAAAATATTTTATTAGGATTTATATGAATTATTATGACTTTTGTGAATGTTTTAGATAATTATCATATATGAAACATATTTTACTAGGAGATAAATGAATTATTATGACTTAGTGACAAATGATTTAGTGAATTTTTTAATTATTTTTATTTTTAATATATTCTTAATATAATAATGTAAATTTCATAATTAAATGGTTTGGTACATTTTCTAATTATTTATATTTTAATATACTAATTATGTGAATTTCTTAATTAAAGGGTTTGTTACATTTTCAAATTATTTATATTTTAATATATTAATTTAATTGAATAATAATACATAAAAATTTAAAATTACAAATTATTAGCACTATCAATAATATAACTTTATACCATATACATTGTCATTTGTTAATTAAATTTTTAATTAATTTCATTTTATCAAAATTATTTTTATAGATAAAGATGTTTTTGAAATTTGTCAATACTTTTTAAGCAAAGTAAGTATACGCCAAACACTATAAAATTATTTTTCTTATAAATATTATAAAATTATAGGAAACTTTACACTACATACAAATATTGTTAAATTATTTCTCTAACAATCACTTTTTCAATAATTATTTTTTTAATAATCACTTTATTATATAATCAATTTTTTTAATTCAAGTGATTTCTCTTAACAAACATCCCACTCTTAATTGTTTTTGGGGCTGCCAACTTGAAAGATACGGCTTTGTTTCTGACAGATTGGGCTCTTGACCTCTGTTTAATGCTTCTTAGACCTAAACTATATTGAGCCTAAGAAAAACAAATAAAATGAAGCGAGGAATAAAATAAGGTTTATTATATAATTTAATTTATTTTTTATTTTTCTAATATTTTATATGGTATATATATGTTAGCATTTCAATTTTATTTATAAAATTTTATAATTTTACTACAGTAAAAAAAATAATAATGCAAAAAATAAACTAAAATTTTATACATAAAGTTTTTTTATTTTTTCAATTTTTTAAGATGTTGAATTTTCTCAAACATATATATATATTTATATATATATATATATATATATATATATATGCCAATGAGATCTATAATTAATTAAAAAATATATATATCAGAATCTTAAATGTGTCAAACTTAAATTTCATCAAATAATTAGTTTGATTGTCTATATATTTAATTAATTGATTTTTTATATTAAATATATTGATATGAATCATATCATATGTGGTATAATTTTTTTAATCGTTAATGACATTGCACATTTTCAACCTCTTTTTTTTTGTATTTAATATTTTTTTTATATTAGTGTTCGTCGGCTTGGATGCCAATAAAGCTAGGCCACACTTTCTTTTTTGGATAAATTAGGCCAGCATTCTCAATCTGTTCTACTTCTACGCTTGTTAGCAAATGGCTCAACATTGTTCCACCAAGGTTCTTGAAAATGGCCATGTATCCCCTCCGCCGGGCTCGGTTCCGACGACCTCAGTCCCTCTCACTTTCCTCGACACTCTCTGGCTTTCTTGCTTTCCCGTGCAACGCCTCTTCTTCTACGAATTCACACACCCGACCTTCCATTTCATGCAAAACACTCTTCCCAATCTTAAAAACTCTCTCTCCCTCACTCTGCAACGTTTCTTCCCTTTTGCTGGCAAAATCAAGCTTCCTCCGCCTCCTCAAAGGCCGTATATTTTCTATACGGACGGTGATTCTATACCATTTGTTGTTGCTGAATCGGAAGCAGATTTTAACCATCTTACAGGCAATGAAGGACGATATGCTCAGGAATTACAAGCTCTCGTCCCAAAACTGCCTCTGCCAAGTATGTCTTCCGATGGAACCAAGCAGCTCTCTTTCTCTCTCATTGCCATCCAAGTCACTATCTTTCCGAACGCAGGCTTATCAATAGGTATAACTTTTTTTCATGCAGCAGCTGATGGCAGGGCGTTTGCTCATTTCACCCAATCATGGGCATCCGTTTGTAGGTCACAAGGGGACTTGGGTTTTCTCAAAAAGTCCCCGCCTAACTATTCCAGGGTTTCAATCGAAGATCCTCTTGGGATTTGGTCCATTTTTGTCGAGCAAAACGGCGACCTGAGCACTGATTTGTCCGTCTCCAGCATCCCTACAGACATGATGCGAGTCACTTATGCGTTGAGCAAAACCAATATTGAAACACTGAAAAGCTGGATCACAAGAAAGTTTAGAGTACTGGAAGAGAATGAAAAGGAGCCGCTGAGATTGTCAACATTTGTAGTAACTTGTGCTTACATTTGGGTTTGTTTGATCAAATTACAAGAAAGTAAAACTCCTGAAGGTGATGTGATCTGCCACTTCATTTTTCTAGCAGACTGCAGAGATCGCATAAAATTGCCAACAACATATTTCGGAAACTGCTTACAGCCATGTTTAGTATCAACTAAAAGGAGTGAACTACTTGGAGAAAATGGGGTCGTTGAGGCTGTGGAGGCCATTGGAAGAGCAGTTATGGAATTAGATAAAGGAGTATTGAAAGAAGCAGAGAAATGGATATCAAGAGTGAGAGAAGCACTGGTTAACTCTAAACACTTTGTTACACTCGCAGGATCACCAAAACTGCGAGTCTACGAGACAGACTTTGGGTGGGGAAGGCCCAAACAAAGTGAGGTAGCTCACATTGATAGCTACGGGTTTTCTATTGCTGAGAGTCGGGATGAGGAGTCAGGTGGTGTTGAATTCGGCTTAGCTCTTGCTCCAAATGAATTGGACAAATTCAAAGCTATTTTTCAGCAAGGGTTGGTCAGCCTGTCATATTAAATTGTTCTTGCATGAAATGGTTGTTGCAATTAAGAGTAATTAATTGCTTTTTAAATTTACTCGAAAGTTAAATCATGACATGTTTTCTCGTTGGCCGTGGTTATGATACAACGGCCATTGATATCTCAGAAACTTCTCCTCTGGGAAGTTCCTCAGCTTTGATCAAGGCAGAGTACAGATGAACAGGGCAAAGTTACTCCGAGGTTTTGGCAGCCATGGAAAGTCTATCCAATCCAAATACATGTCGATTCCTGATCTAATTAACTCATAATTTGAAGAAGATATTACGTGTTTAAGCTCTTTTCAAACTTTTAAATTCAAAAATATGTTCCATAATAATATATATATATATATATATATATATATATATGCCATCTGAATTAATGTATAATTTGTTGGATAGCTTGTAATTGAACACTATCCCACATTGTTTATAGATAAAGTAATGGTTGAGTTTATAAAAGGAAATCAAACTTAAAGTGTAAATTGAATTATTAAAGACTTGTGGGATTACTTGAAACTTTGACTAATTTAAAAGTTAAAAGATGGTTTTGAAATATTCCATTTTATATAGTAATATTTATTTTATTTATTTTTTGAATTTTTGAAAATTAAATTTTAAAATTTATTTAACTGTTCCAACAGACATATTTTCAGTTATGTCTGGAGCAGTTGTGTCTAAAAATCAATGGTTGTTAATTAACAGATAATTACAACCATTAATTTGCAACTATTCAGAATCTATAAAACTCTTAGTTGATTTTCAGAAATCTTACTCTTGATCTTTCACAATCCATAAAAAAAACTTTAAAGGTTTTGTTGTATTCTGGGATATCTTACTTCTGTGTGAAGTAATATTACACTCAAAAAAGTATAATATTACACGCCTCAAAACCATCTGAAATTTTCTAACATAATTGACAATATCAAAAGTCTTATCAATTAAATTAATTGATGTTTTCTTTCTTTAATTTTTATGAAATAAAAGAATTTGATTCCGATATTCAAAAAATAAAATATATGGAATTTGAATTCATTAATGGCAATGCTTTAGGATTTTGTATTGGTATTTCAATCACTCTTTATTCTGAATTAGAGCTGCCCTTGCCATAATTTTCCATGGCTAATGAACTGATGCTTGCCATAGTTTTCATCACTCAACCTTTCCCACTATTTTCTTTATGTAACCAAAAAAAAATAGTGTTTATTCTACAAAGAAGAAAGAAAAAAGATTAAGGCTCAAAAAAGAGAAGAACCCTAAAATTGATAGAGTACAAGCCTTGTATAATCCTAAACTCTCCACTTATGTAGATTCTACTCCTTTGTCAGCATCCAATCTCATCAATCTATTGAACATGTGGTTTTAGATGTCACGTTGATCATAGTAACAATTGGATAACAAAAGAATGAAAATTTGTCACAAATTATTATAAAATTGAAATTTAAAGCAGATATAATTTTAAAATTTAATTTATTATATTTTGAAGTTATTGTATTTATGATTCATAAAAATTAAATTCGATCTCGGATGAATATGAATGATTTTTCAAATTAAATTAAAGAATGTCACAAGAATTTTAACAGAGGACATTACTTTGAGAAATTTAAAAAAAAATGTAAAACTTCAAAAAAAAAAAAAAAAAAAAAGGAAAAAAGAACTATCCCAGTGTATACTCTTGTTAGTGTTGAATTTTCGAGCGAAGTGGAATTGGAAAGTCGTTAAACAGAGGAGCTCAGCTCAGCAAACGAAAATGGAAAACTTTCATGAACGAAAGAAAGTGGAAGAACTTAAACTAAGAAATAGAGAGAAATGAAGAGATTAGGTGAATGTATAGAAGAACTAACGAAGTTCACTCTCCAATCCCACATAAACGAATCCCTCAATTTTGAACTACGCCTTTCCCATGAATTCTGCTCCAACCTCCTCATCGATTCCCACCCCGCCGATCCCAATCCAGGTAAGAGTACCCAAACCAAAAATTTCAGCTTTTTTGTTCTTTTAGAAGTCCAATTCTTAAGTTTCTCCATTAATCTCCAACTTTTGGTTGCTCCAAGAAGAAGGACCCAAAAAAAAAAAAACGAAGAGAAACGCTAAAAATCGAACCCATACCTTAAAAAATGAATTTTGATAGTTAGGGGATTGGTTATTATAGCAGTTTTTACCCATTTGATGGAAGCTTAATTGTTTTGTTTTGTTTTTTACTGGAATGCTGCAGATATTTTGAAAGGAGTTCCTTCATACCCTTTATACAAGCATTTGGCGTTGGCTTTGCACCAATCCATAGTTTCCGGGTTCATTTGCAAAAGACAAGGCAATTCAGCATTAATGCGTGACGAAATTTCTACAAAACAGAAGGAAGAGTGGAATAAGTTGGTTTCAAATAAGGGACTTGAATTGATAAATGTTAGTTTGTTGTTGTTGATGTTGTTGCTTTTATTTTTTTTCCTTTAGGTTTATGACTAATAATTTGTATTCTTGATAGATTATGAATAGTATAGACTTCCAACTTCATGTTCAGGAGCCCTTCTTTTCAATGTTAAGAGGTATTTTTGGTTGTTTTTAATCTTCACTGATGCCTTTGTTCCTTTTTTCATCATCTAAGCAATTGAAATTTGACATTCTTTCAGATGGCTTGAAGACAATTGAAGGCAGGTGTGCAGTTGGTGAATACAATAAGTATGCCCCAGTGCCTTTTGCAGAACGTTGTTTCTTTCTCTTCAGCAGCTATTTTTTAAACTTGTTCTCTAAAAATTGTTTTTTCTTGTGCAACCTATTCAATTTTAAGGTCCTTTGTCACTTAAGGACTATATATGCATGCACTGATGGCTGACATAGATTTAAGGTTTTATAAGTTCAACTGCCGCCACTCAAGCACCGAATGCATTCTGTAAAAGTAACTAGGGACTAACTTGATTTGGTTGGTTAGACTCTGTCTTAGCTGACCTTTTCTGGTTGCTAACTAAACACCTTCCTGATAATGTATTTTGATAGGCGAACTTTCTTCCATGATAAGGCAAATACCCTAACATGCGCAAGAGGTGCATAGCAAGAACCAAAGAAGAATGCTTTTTTTTTGGCCTTTTTCTTTTGAAAGTAGCTGACAGAGTAATTCAGCACTGTTAGTTCAAAATAAACTTGCTAAAACTAGTAATAATGGGATTTTCTAATGAGGGGAGCTCAGCTATGTTGAGATGAGATTGCTTCTCTCCTTTCAACCCAAATACCCATGATTATTTTCTTTTCTTTTCTTTTCAAAGATCCTGTTTCATTTCAGTCACAAGTATACAAGCAAAGGTAACACCTTGCCTATTTAGATGTTATTTTAGCTTACAAAACTTACAAGTCTGCTTGACTGATTTCAAAAACTGAATGTTGCAGAACTTAGCCTGTGAGAGTATGTACTTATGTGAAACCTATGTGACATGTAATTTTCTTGATTAGGGACCATAATTGGATACTTAATACTTGGTATGTGCTTATGTGGAACCTACATGACATGTAATTTTCTTGATTGGATAGTCTTGCTTTATATTCCGAACAAGAGACAGAACAAACTCCTGTTTCAACTTAAATGCATGCTTTTAGGGTTTATTAAACAAAAAGCCTCAAAGTTTATGGTTTACTTACTCATTGTACATTTGAATAATCCTGCATGCACATCCTGTTGAGACAGAGATGGAGAACTTTGTCTGATTTAAAGTTTTTCCTGTCTTATGAACAATTTATGAGCTTCTAACAATTAGCCAATTCAGTTCATTGAGGGCCAACCCTGCTTACGACATTGTTGATTAAATATCGACTTACAGTTGACCTTTACCCCTCTTTTTCCAGTGTTGGTTCTCGGGTGTCCTTCGGGAAGCTAAATTTTTTTCCTTCTTTTCCTTTGGATAAGTTATTCCTTTTTATTTGTTCATACATTAATTATTTATTTATTTATTTTAGTATTAAAGCAGGTTCGATGATCCTTTTTAATAAATGTCTGGTGCTTGAAGTTCAGGTGATCTAATGCTTATGCCTTATTCCATGTTCATGATTTTATTTGGGCATTTCTAATTTTATCAATTTTCAGGATGTTCATCATTATGCTACATTTTCTAAGATGTTAGAATCTGAAGGTCTTTCTCAAGTCCTTCCTGGAGTTAAATCCACTGAAGAAGGTATCGGCAATTGAATTAACCCATTATTGGCTTTGAAATCTCTCTCTCTCTCTCTCTCTCTCTCTCTCTCTCTCTTCACACGGGGAGAACATGGATTACTTGTCATAAGGCCTGAGTGCTTTAAATGGAACGAAGGAACTCGTTACCCCATTTCGAATAAGGATTAATATCACTGTTCAATTATCATTTAAGACAGAGTAAATTGTGTTGTTAAAAGACTGGGTTCTTTGAGAGTGGACTGAAAATCATAAGACCATAAATTTGTTAATATAGCTATTAATAAAATCTGGTTTCGCTGTGAATTCTCGGAAATCCTAACTTTTATTTTCTCGAAAACTTCCTAAAATGGATAGACTGTAGAGACGAAGGTTAACGAATGATTCAACGTAATAAGTATAGGAGGTTGGTAATGTGTTGAATCCATAACTTATAACCATGCATTTTTATGTGCTACTTAGCTTCCAACATTTTTTATTGCTTATTAATCATTTATCATATGGATAACCCTGTACTTAGTTATATTAATCATTATGTCTTTGTACTTCAAAATCCAAATTCATTCTAAATGTGGCAGGTTTTTGGCTATCTTATAATTGTTAGATTCAGTCAGTAAGAGAGATGCATTGAAGGGAATATTATGGGTAGTTACATTCTTGCTTCTAAATGTTATGCTAATTCCCTTGTGGTAATTTTTTCATGCTTTGGTAGGTGTGCAAATATATAGGAAATTTTATACAGAGGAGAAGGAAAAGTCTAATGGCGTCCTTGCAATCTGTGTTTCTAATTTGGTGGCTCAGCCCTCTATCTTGTTGGCCAGTATACTATCTGTGAGTTGCTTACTGCATTTTTTGAGTTATGGATTTTGTCTTGTTTAATAAGTGAATCTGATATTTCCAAATGGAAAATTTCTGTTAGTTGCTTTGCGCAAGTTTGGTTGGATTTCTGACTTCCTGTCACACTGTTTGAGTTTCAAAACCCTTGGATTCTGATGCAATTCCACATACTTTACTGAGAACATAACTATTATACTGTAATGAGTGTCAAGAGAGAGAACGAAAGGGTAGAAGGGAAAACTAACATTGTGGTTGCCTCCTTTATTGAATCTATGAACATGAAAAACAATACTCTATATTGAGCACGTGAAAGGAATGGTTAACAAGATAGTTTCTAGAGCTGCATTTTGTCACCATCAGTCATGATTACAAAGATGAGAATGTTGTTCCATGTGAAAGTACTAACTAATGTTGCTGTTGGAAGAAAGAAGTAAATGGAAAATACAAAACATTTTCCTATAAATGTAAAATTTCAAGAAGTGATGTTACTTTTACCAGCTGTATCCCATCTTAGTAGAATCTTTCAGCATGGTCTGGAACTTTTACATATATTTAAGAGTGCATGATATATATACCCTGAAAATGACGAATACTAATTTTGGATTCTCAGACAGATCATTTATTTTGAAATGTACTCAATTCAACAGAATTGCTGAAGAAAAAAAGTGTTAGATATTTATCATTATTAACCTATATATTGTTTTGGAACATGAGTTCAGATCCTTTTTTTTGGTGGATGGCAATCTTTATTCTCTCAAATATGCTCCATCTTAGATCTAAGCAAGATCATGACATTATTGTATGAGCTGTATTTTAAAGGATTTCAGGAACTCGGTTTAGCTACCATATCATGCCATAAAGATAGCAAGGTTACAGGCCATATGCATAAGAGAAAAGAAATTTTGGATTACTAGAGATTATTATGTTACCAATTGAAAAATCTTGAATTGACTGTAGATGCCTATGTCTACTTTATTAGTTGGCCACATAACAGATTGCTCAACATATGTTGCAGCTATATCTTTGCTGACAGTTAATCAAAAGGAATCCACCACATGCTAGTGCTTTTTACGGTTCTATAAGTGCAACATACATTATCTTTGTGCTTGTAGCTTTTGTAGGGCTTGAATTTGTTCTAAAAGTTATTTCTGGCAGCATGTGTCTATTTCAGCCCGTTTCAAATCTTAGAGGGATCTATCCCATTGCCATTCATAGATGGAGTTAGGGACAGATTACTCTTGTATTTTCACTTCTTATGAGATCGGTATTAGTGTTATTACTTTATGTTTGTTTGTTTACGCTTTACCTCCTTGATTCCTATATAACCAATAATATAGTCTATACCAATTACTTGCCCAATAAAAGTGTTGTTTTTTGTAAGTGCCTAAGTGAATGTTAAAAGTTCAATGTTTCAATCCAGGAACTGAGTTATGAAGGAGTTCAAAGGCTTCTTGGCCTAGCACATACTACTGGAACAATTTCTGCTGCACTCCCTCCGCCAAAATCAAAGCTTCTCTCATCATTCATGTTGCCATATAATCCAGATGTAAGATAATGACTTAGGAATTACTTTTATGTCTTCTATTTGCCGAGAAGGCTCTTTTCCTTTTCTTCTCCTTTAACCCAAGGTATTAGACTTTCTTTTATTTTCTGAACATGTTGCAATTGGTATGCATGAGTTTTAGTATTCAAATAAAAAAAGAAATGAGAAGGATTGTATATGTTGATTTAAGAGCGTTCTTTTTCCCTACAGAAATGGGTATTTGTCATTAAAATGCAAAGAGCTGCCATAGTCTGGGTGGTGCAGTGAGAAGAGGTTTTTCATATTTTCTCACAACATACACCATACATGAGCAAAGAACTACTAGGCTATTCATATTTTTTTCACTCCATACCTACTAGGTAAATGTATGTTTGGGTGTTCCTTTTTGCTCTATTAGTGATTCAGCTTTTGGTCTCTGACCTTGTCAAGCTAAACGTGTTAATCTGCCCAGGTGTCGCAATCTTGCGGCTAATATATTGTATGACTTGATTACGGTTTTTTCTTCCTTTTGTGCTCTCTAGGTCAAAGGCAGTACCTTGACTCATGGAGCTAGGGCCTTGGCTAAGCATGCTGATCGAAGTAGCAATAAATACTGGGGTAATTTAAATGGGAGTGGTAAGTTATGTGTTCTCAAGAGTTCTGGCTTCTATGACTAATCCAAGGAGCATAATTTAGTTTTGCTGCCTTTAAATGACCCAAATTCTCTAATTTTATTTTGTAAAAGTTTATCATAGCATGTCCTATATCAAGCAACTAACTTAAGTATTGTTGTAATATTTTGAAGACATGAGAGTGTAAAATGCATACTCAGAATTAGAAATTTTAGTATATTGTTAAAAGGAGTTTACTGTTCCAATAACAATTTGTGAGGTTAGGTTGTGCATTGAGGATGCAACAACCAGATATATGTTTATAGACAGTTAAGTGTTAACTTTTTAAGATGATAAGCCTGCACGTATTGAACAATCTCCATATATATTACAACTGAAGGATCGGACTAGGATCATATGATTCTAAGGTTGGACGATGAGTAGATGATTAGACATTGCTGCCTTAATCTTCTAAGAGTGGGTTATGAAAAACTATGACTGATGTAGGTGGGGAGAGAGAGAAAGAGAGAGGCTTATCCTTTTGGGGTTTATGCTTGTTCTAAAGCTTTTTGCTATATTTTATGCATACCGATATAGTAATTATTTTACTCAGATTATAGAATCTCAATATTCTGGAAGAGATCCTGGAATTTAATCATGAAGTTTCTTGTGTATACATTAGAAGATAGGTGCATCTTCCTTAAATGTGGGCATCAGTTAGAATGAAGAAGAGAATAATCATATTAGTTATTAGATTTACCTCTTAGCGCAAAGTTGGACCTTTCCAATACTAAAAAATTAAAATTGCTATTGGGATGCATAAATCGTCTATGTTGATTATTACAGATACAGACAATTAGAGCTTCATTATTTCTTTTGTGACTGACCATCTAATCGGTGCTTCCCTTTTTTCCATCTCTCCAGATTCAAATAAAAATAGTCTTGCAATGGGTATCATTACTGATTTGATCGATAATTCTTGTTGGTTGAATGTGTATATTGTTCAACCACATGGTGCTGTCTTTGAGATACGCGGTGATGAAGGTTATGGTGCACGTTGGTCAAAGGATGGAACTAAGGTAAATATTTATTGTCAAAAGCATGGTTATGGTATGTATGCAATGCATGTATGCATACATGGATGTATGTATGGTAGGGATCCATTTATATTGATGGGTTGTACATACTGTTAAAGCAACTTGATGCCATTCCTTTGGAAGATATAAATTTTTCTTTGCTCAAAGGTATTTCACTTTAATATTAACCTCCTAAACTATATTGTTTTTAATATTTTCTACTGCCACTACCATATCATTTGATTTTGACCATCTATGTTTCTGTTGTTTCAGTTTATTGGATTTCTAGAACCATATATGGATGATGGTCACTTGAAGGGATGGAACCATTAACTTGACTCTGGAGATATTTGTACCAACTTCCACGGTCTACAAGGTATCCCCTTCCATTTAATTACTACCCCACTTTGTGAAGCTTTGGTTTCACAGCATGTGAATTTTTGATTATATGTGCCAACTCCCACAACCACAATTGAATGCAAACAAACTCATGTTTCTTCCCTCTTTTTCAGTCTGTTAATCACTTGCATAATAAATTGTCCTTAACCTTCTTTTCTTTTCTTTTTTTTCCATTTTGTTCCCCTTGTATTTCCTAGTTGTTTCATTTCTATTCTCTTTCTTTTCTTCCCGGAAGAAAGTAATTTTTTTCACCTATTAAGACCTTTCTATTAAGGCCAAGTTTGACGTTATCATTCATTTTTACTTGGGCCAAGACAATGCCAAATGGATTGAAAACTGAAGTTTGTGGCTTTTCACAATGGGTTTTGAATCACAAGTATTAACCATACAGTTGCTTTTAGTTCTTTGTTCTTTTGTCAATTTTTATTGTTGTAATCTATTTATCTTTTCTTTTTTAGTTCAAACCATACTTATTAAACTTGAACCAGATCTGAAACTCTTGTGACAGGGTTTTAGATATATATATATATATATATATATATATATATATATAGATAATGGATATCTGAGCTAGAAAATATGGTTACAAATAAAAGTTTGATCCATAATACTGACAAAAGGAGTTATTATATAAACTTCTAGTCATTTAGACTCTAGAATCTAGTCATTAGACATATTATGATAATATCAAGGATACTTGTAATAGTATAACTGGGTAGTATCTTTTTCATATTTGTTATCAAAATATGTAATGAAGGATGTAGGTATCAAATATCTCTTTGGAGACCAAGATTGAAAGTCAGCAACAACATTTAAGAATTTTTTTTTTCCAATTAAAAACCATAAAAACTTGGTTGACCCTAGAAAAAGCCTGTCTGGTTTGTCTAAACCTGCCAGGTTACCGTGTCTTGGCTGTGTAATATGTGTGAGACTTCCAAAATTAAACCTGCCCTGTTTGGTGGCTGAATGACTACACTGGGTTTTAGAATTATGATTTAGAGTTTAGACTAATATTTCTATGACCATGTCATAGATCTGAAATTGCAAAAGTACACTTCGCACTCTTTATAGCACATCAGTTTGGTAGGGTAACCCTTAACATGAACCAAATGTTTGCTTATTTATATGAGTAGGATGGAGGTTTTTTTAGATTTACTGCTAAGAGATTGGATAAGTAGGAGCAGGATTTCTTTTGTCATGCTGTGGATTTGCAAGGGCTTTTATTTCCAACCTAGATATGCTATTACCTTTATCGAAAATCAAATTATTATTCATTTTTTGCCTAGTCGTGAATAAGTTCGTAACGGAACTAGGCTCATGGAGAAATGCTGATTACCATTCTCATATTCTCTTATAGAGATATTCTTTTCCATATCACTGTGGTTAAACTATGTCTTCTGGGCTTGATTTTTCAAATGTCAGGGACTAGATTCTGAGGAGGGAGATTATTTTGTATAAAAAGGTTATTGTTCTAGTGGATTTGCATTTGTGCATATGTATGGGTTTGACTTGGTTTTGGGGAGCCACTTCAACATGTTGAATTAAATTCATCTCATAGACACCGTTGGGCACATAAAAGATGTTTTCAAGAATATGTTTATTTCAATAATTCTAACAATGAATTTATGCTTTTCTGGTCTAAATACTGAATACGAAAAGATATGTTTATTTTCATAATTCTGAGAGTGAATTTATGCTTTTCTGGTCTTACGACTGAATAGGAAAAGATAAGATACGTATCTGCTATTGAGTGTGGCATGGCGGCAGAGAGAGTGGTATTTTGAGAGAAACTAGTGATATAAAATTCAATGCAGTCATTGACTTCTAATTTTGATTGGTAGACTGCCTTGATATTGTTGCAATGTTGGTGATTGCAGCACTTGTGTATAGGCTAATATTGATCTAGTTCTTATTGTAATATGGTTTCTTGTGAAATGCTTGCTGGTAGAATACGCACAAGCTGAAAACCTAAATTCAAATAAGGTGGTACATTCTTTTTCATTGTGATTTATGTGGAGTGGAAGGAATGATAGTGCCTTTGAAATAATAGTCACTAACACATGAGATTAAGATGGAAATTTGGGCACTTTACTTTGCATTTTTATCACTTTTTTTGCTAATTCTCGTTTCTTCCTGCATTTCCTAGACATGTTGAACTCTTTCTCTTGAGAATTTGACCTGTTGAACTTTAGCCATTGAGTTATGTTTCTTTTTTGGTTTTTGGTTTCTGCTTCTTGTTTTCTACTTTTTGTTGTTTTTATTTGTATGATCTGCATGTACTGGGGCAGTTCTTTGTTGTTGTTCTCTTTTTTTCCAAAGAGATCAATAATGTTACATTTCCTGTTTCATGGAGGCATTATCAATTTTTCTTTTTCTGGGTTGGGTGGAGAGAAACAATGCGGTGGAGAGCTGGAGGGGGGGGGGGGTGTAACCAGTGGAGGAATGGATGATTCTTAAGGTGAGCTACTGGGACATGGCAGTGTGGTGGCAGTGTCTCAGATGAATATAAATTTTGAGTTGGTTATATCTGGTGTTGCAAAATATAGACTGATAAATTGAAGGGGAAAGATGATCGTGAAGAGAAAGAGCCGACAGACGATAAACTTTGCAGCTGATGCTGACAAATTTGGATTGGTGATGGCAATGATGATGACAGCCAAGTGTGTATATTTGTCGGCCACTTCATTTCGAGAGCTTTCACATGGATTTAGTGTGACAAGATTGCATCAAACTGCCCCTTGGGTGGAAAAGTGCTGATTATAGTAAGCAAGTTGGTTCTTTGGCCCCATGCTTCAAAGCAATCTCTGAATTGAGTCATCCCAATCAATTTCTCTATTATGAACATTTAGTGCATGGAATTATCTCCAGGACAACTGATGTTAAGATTTTAGCTTTTTAAGTATGTTTGAACAAACGCACGAGCTAGGATACTCTATGCTTCCTCCCCACTTTTGTTAATTATTGAACCATAAAATTACTGGAACATCTCACCACCTGTTATTGGCATTTATCTTCATTTCTATGAAGCACTTTTACTAACTCTGTTGACCCTCTTGTGTCTTACCTCCAGTACACAATAAGTAATATTTTTTAGCTTTTTTTAAAGAACAAACTAGTACTTCTTGAATATGTATATGTTAAGCACTCAATTTGTCTCAGTGTGATTATGCAGGAAATCTAGAAGGATTATTATTTCAGGAACTAGAAGAAGGAAGGCTTGTATTAATAGAATGGACGTTTCAATCCTAGTTCATGGTTTTGGTGATTCTTTAACTGCAATGTTGAACATCCACTGATATACTTATCTGATTGGAATGTTAGTTGGGGGTTTAACTATAGCGAGAACATCAGTATTTGGTTCTCATAAGCACCAAATTCCCATGTCCAGCTACCAAAAGCTGTTGGATTTCACAGGTTTGTCTTCAGGATTCTGGTGTTACCCAAGGAGTAATCAAGTTGTGTATAGTAAACACTTTCTCATGCTTTGATTCTGTCATCATGGGTTTACCTTTCTTTTCTTTTCTGTAATGTGGCTAGAAACCAGAGCCTTCCTTGCATGGCACATTTCCCACTTTATTCATGAACTTTCTTCAAATAACACCTGCAAGCAGTGGATAACTGACACCCCCACCATGAACAAAAAGCTTAAATCTCTGTTTCAAAGCTGGATCAACACATCCATATGTAAACATTAAGTTCAACTTGAATCCAAGACCTACTGATTTACATTATTTCATTGCTTACTTTTGCCTTAATATTATTTTATTGATATTTTTAATGACTTTCTGTGTACTTTGCTGCTTGAAATCTTTGATGAACCCACCAAAAAAGAAAGAAAGAAAAATACAGGCAATTGCCTTGTTTCCTGATTGCACTTTATTTTTTTTTTAAATTATGTGTTATAGTTTGTGGAGGGATGTAACATCAAGCCCTTAAAGTTGTACCTGTTTTCTACCTTTCTTGGAACATGTCATGTGGCTCTTGAGTTTTCCAATCCCACACATTTATCAAATTATTACAATCACCTTCACCTCTAAAATTTCTCAAGAACTTTGATTGACTCTTTTCTTTGATCCATTTGCTTGTGGTTGTTTTCTATTGTTGGTTATCATGGGATGAATGTGACCTAATGCAGTCCCTATCTATCAAAATTTGTTATTCTATCTTTGGTAACACTTTAGGAACTCTATTTTTATTGTCTGTCATCCATATTAGATTTAAAGATTTTAGATACGATATGATAACATATTATAAAAATAATACATAAAAAGTATAAAGATGATACGGGTTAAAATTTTAATAAAAATATATATATGGATTTGATAAAAAAAAAATTTAAAAATTAATTTTGATGTTTGACGTGTAAACACAAATAGAGATGTAATAGAGTTGAGTCGAGATGATTTTGTATCAAGTTTGATTCGACTCGAAATTTAAGCTTGATCGAATTTGATTTTTTATGTTTGAACTCGATTTGATAAAATACTCAAATTGTTTAAGTTCGACTCGATGGCTCAAACTTGATTCAATAAGATCGATTTATCAATTTTTAATCATATAATATCATAGAAAAATAATAAATTAATAATAAAATATAAAAATATAATATTTTAAAAAAACTGATTAAACTCGTAAGTGTTTTGATCTTAATAATAAAATACTCGAATTCGATTTAATTTGTTATTTGAGTAGTTTCAGTTCAATTCAAAAATAAATGAGTCAAATTCGAATAATTATTAAATCGAATTTAAATAATTGATAAATATTTAATATATTTATCTCTATAAATATGAATAATGATATAATAATTTTAATATTTTATATGGTTTGATATAAAACAAATACGGTGCAATATATGGACGAATGAATCATCGTCGGCTTTAGTCAATATAATAATTGTAATTTTTTTTTTTAATTTTAAATCCATTGTAAAGGAATTATCTAAAATCTTTTTCAGCCCCAAAATCACTACTGTATAAATTTTTTTTTTTTTTTAAAAAAATCGAACAGAATATGTGAGAATAATAATAATAAAAAAAAGAAATAGCAAAAAGAACACACGTGTACTTTTCCTTGACTTTTTTTTCCCTAAATTGTGAGTGAACCAATGAAAGCATTTACTTTATTTCATGTCTCCCGGAAATGACTCTGCTTCTGGTCGGTTAAGTTTTCTTTATAAAAAGGTATGGTGATTATTAATTTATGATGGCAAACTTATCTTTGTAGGACCCCTTTTCCCTTTTTTTTTTTTAGATATATATTTCAATTAGGGTTATGTTATTTGCCCGATTCTTAATTTTACAATTATTTACAAAGGGAAGAGACTAATAAATAATAATTCTAAAAATAAAAATAACTTTTTTTATTTTTTATATTTTAATTAAAATTCAATTTAATATCTTCAATTTTAAAATCGATTTCGATATCATTGAATTCGTAATTTATCGATTAAAGAAATAAATTTTCGTCTCAAATTTTAGGCCTTTTCAATATTATATCATTCTTTGAGTTGAGATCAACTCAAAGAATTAAGTTGAATTTTGTATTTTATTATAAAAAAAAAAAAAAAAAAAAAACCCCACCCTTTCATGGGCCCTTTCATGCTGCTGTCCGGTAACCATGAATCCCGGAAAACGCTTTGCAGGCATCTCATTCGAGAATCCCACAGACACTGAGCTTTTGCTTTCTGCAACTTTGATGACCCTTCTGAGCAGAAAAGCCTTAACCCTACATATCACACTTTTGACCTTTGGCAATGGCTTTTTGTTCCATTTTTTAAGGTAAAGCATAAATCACAAATCAATGCATTCCCATGTTCTTTTAAACAATGGTGTTGGATGCAAGATCTCACACATTAAGTTGGTCCTAGGATTAATTATTCCTGAGTTTGTAGTAATGAGAATTTTGAATGACCTTTTAGATTTGACGTAACTCTTATATTAATTTAGTGTTTATTTCACATCAAATATGCGTAAAAATACAAAACTATCATTAAATATATTGAACATAAAATAAAATTTTCAAGCTATGTCAAGAAAAAGGTATAAAAGAAACCGGTATTTGAAAATAGGAGATGAGATTGCACGATAAACTATTGAGATAGATTCAAGATTAGTTTTTATCAAAATTTTAATTCGTGTTATTTTTATATCGTATTTAAAATTATCAAATTTATTATTTTTTAATATTATTAATATAACTTCACATTTTAGGTAAAAGAAATAAATATGAAAACTATCTATTGTGTATAGGAAAATTACCTCAAATATTACAAACTTGTTCTGCTTCTAAATATAATGTGTTTACAAATCTAAACAAAAAAATATATATAAAAATGATGTATGAGAAACATAGAAACAAACAAACAAGGCAGCAAAATATAGGACCACAAGAAGGGAATCGACATAAAATCATCATCATTTTGTTCAAAATAAAATGGAAAATTAATTAAGAAAGGAGGCTGAGGCAAAGACAGCTCTCCAATGATTGGATGGAAAAATACAGGTCCTCTAGCCTTGTCTTCTTGTCTAATCATTAGTAAAGAATAAGCTTCATTTTGATTCCATTTTAATTTTGGTTTATTCACCTAATTCCAGACCTATATATTTTATAATTTATATCTTCACATAAAACCTTGATAACTAAGTATAATTAAGAAACAATGTCATATTAAAATATATATAAACTTGAAACCAACCTTATCTCAAAGTTAACTTTAAGCCTTGTATATAAAAGAGCATTATTTTGGAGTATATGACTGTAATTTTCAAGACTTGGAAGTAATTAAGTAACTATTGCTAGAATTATGAATTTTTGGAATATTTTACTTTAGGAAATTGACTTTTTTTTTTTTTTTAACGTTGGTTCCATTTGAGAAAAAAAGAATTGAAACTTGAATTTAAGTCCGAGAAAACTCTTATAATTTAATTATGTGAATATAATCATTCGAGTTAATATTCAAAAACAAAATTTGACTATTTTTATCTCGCAAATCAATTGCATGCTAGTATCCAACCAAAATTAGGGGAGACAATTTTCATTTTGACCTAATATAAAACAAGAATTTTCTATATCTTCTCTTCTGCCTCCCTCTTTAAATTTTTGGAAATAGATAGGTTTCTTCTCTTAGATTAAGACAAGATATATGACATTTTCTACAAGAATTGTGGGTTTGAAATTAGTGTGTAAAAATTTGAATTTAAATTTGTTTACTTTGAGATTTTTTTTTTGATCATTTAATTTTGAAAAATAAGCCTAATGTTTCACATCAGCTTCACAATAAAACCTAGGAATAAATTATAACATGGAATACTAAATGAAGGATTAACTATATTTTAACAACTAACTAACCAAAACATTAATTTTTTTTTTTTTATAATTGAGAAGTCGAGAATGAAATTATTTGGACTCGAATTCAAACCTTACAACATATTACAATTCTTCTTTAATCACTCGACTGAAAAAAATTTGACACCAAAACATTCGGACATTTGGAAGACTGAAACATCATTATTTCAAAGTTGCTAAGCCATAATAATAATAATAATAATAATTTGGTGGTCAAAAGTCTAAAGCCTACATCTTGTGGTTCATTGCTGTCAATTTTTTTTTCATCGTAATAATTGAACTATACAGTTGCTTCAATGAAAAGCTAAGATTTCCCTTTACATGTCAACATAGAGTATTAGACAAGTGATTAATAATTTAATCATCCCAAACTTTTTTTTTAATCTCAAATACTAATTTTGTTGGTTAATTATCATGATTTGTGACAATGAGATGCCACTTGCAACTAGTAATCGTATGCGATTTTGGACTAAGTCACGGATTTTAACAGTTCTGAGAAGGATAGAATTGACAAGAAAATATCAAGAACGCCGAACAGAACATAATAAAAGACATATCTACATGTTAAAGATGTTTTGGAAATGGAAATCGATTTTTGTAGACTAAAGCAGCCAATCATGGTTATTTCCCAATAATATTAACGTTTATACATAATTTTCAGCTGAAAAATGTTACAATCTCCTATTATTAGTTGTTACAAAAGTTTAGGAATAAGAATTACTTCATTTCTAAAATGATTTATTGTCAATTTACTATTAAAATTTATGAATCTATTGAACTTTTATTTACGATTTTTTTGAAATTACAAATCGTTTAACAAAAAAAAATTGAATACTTTGCCCTCAATATTTGAATCTTATTTTGCTGAGCCAACCTCCATTTTGACACGATCTTCTATTATTCAAGTATTCAAAAAGGTGCTTATATATTTTTTAAAAAAAAATTAAAATTTATTAATAAAAGATAATAGAAAAATAAATCAAAATTTCAATAGACCCAATTTTTATTAAGGATTTATTCTTCGTAAACATGCATGTATTATATGTGAGTAATCAAACAGTCGACAGTAAACAATTTTAATTTATGTTAAGAAATTACAAGTAGAAGGTTGAGCATTAATAATTGTTACCAAAAGAATGACAATTTCTAAGCTTTTTTCAGCAACACACCTTCATTTTTCGATTTAATTCTGTAATTCCTTACACCATAAGAAATATCCCTCATAATTAATTAGTCATCCCATGATCAGTATTATCTTCTGCTATTAATTTTGCATTCAAATTAAAGAATAAAGGCAAACCATCACTTTTGTTATGATTTTCTGCTACACGATAGAAGGAGCTAATTTTTTTCATCTCTTAAATTTAATATTTCTCCTTTCAGAATTCAAATCAAAATTTTTCTTTCGTGTTGAAATTCAAATTTTAACCATTATAAGATGTCTTTTTGAGAAATATTTTCGGATGCTTTTATCAAAAAATTACCAACATGTATTTTCATCATGGTATCACAATGAAAATTTTCCTATAAATATAATTACATTGAATCACATAAGAACTTTACTATATAGGCTAAAGTAAACTTGACAAATAGCTAATTTAGGTAAAATCTAATCCGACTAAAGTGACAATAATCTTGTCCACATCAAGTAGAACTATAGCCTTTATCATCATCTCTTTGTTGTTATTAGCAAAGAAAATATGTTGTTTGTTGGTTTTCTTTTAGCATTATGCAGTTCCTATTGGGAAATCAGGATTCCATAGACATTATATTTCTAGGAATAAAAGGTTTTATTCCTTGCAAACCACCGATTAATGTTAATAACTATGATGATATCATCTTGATCTAATACATATGCAAATCCTGGATGCATTAGAAATTCCATGATACAACAAGTAACATTGACAAAAAGCATCCCATATTTATTTAGTTAACTAGCTGGCTAGGTATATATTAATCACCGAAGAAGTTAAACACCTACACCTAAGATGTCTTAGGTATCCTGGTCAAATTGGTAAAATAGTGAGAAATCATATTTTAATTTACTTATCTTTTTCATGCTTAGTGAGGAATTTATGTTTAGTTTGAATGAGTGATGAGATTGATTCTATTGAGATTAAAAAGAATAAAGTAATTATTAACGATATATGTTTTTAATAAAATAATAAAAAATTAAAATCAATTGTGAAAAGATAGTTTTACCCATCACCCTATTTTGTCATTTAGCTCACAATCTTACTGCACCGTGGCTAACCATGATGTCAAGCTGAGTCTTAGTTAGACTTAAGAAGATATCCAAATAGGACTCATCATTCTATGCATACATACATGCATGCATGCATATATTATGACAAATTGTGTGATATTTTAATAAATAATTGAAGTACCAAAAATCCAATTGCTTCGGATAGAAGAAAATCTTGTTTCTTGAAACAAGAGTACAAGACCCCATGGCCTATATATTAATTCTTCTAAAGGCAATTCTTTTTAGCAACACTAATTCCTTGCAATGTTCCTCCCAATCATGCCAATGCATAGTTTATTCAAACAATAAAAAACAAACACTAGAAGCCATACAAGAATATTTGACATCATAATTATATTACTAATAATTCAATTTCTATGTTATAGATAGTTATATATAGGGTTAATTTATAAATCTGTAATTGGAAAGTTGCATAGAAAATACATATACTTGCTGATAACTATAGCTTAACTCTGAAATAATTTATAATAATAAAAATTATTTTATATATGATGCTCAAGCAAAAATACATATAATAATAAACTATGGTGCGACAATGACCCCTAATATAATAGCAAGGGCATTGCTAAATCAAAGCTTTGTACTTGGCCATTTCTGAACTCAAATGAAATTGAGTTCTGCAAAGGTGCCTAAGGAGTCAAAGGGGGCTTCCCCAAGCCATGGAAGACATAGAAATTCTCTTCACTCAAACAGGAGAATCGGCCACACAATTCTTCCCCTCCAACCAGCAGATCAGCTAGAGCAATGGTCATCAGTAGCAGTAGACATGCACAACAACAGCACCAACAATCATCAGCAGCCCCAAAATAGCCACACATCAACCAGCCGTTCATCGGATTACTCCGCCGGCGAGCCTTGTGCCACGGGTAACAAATGGGCCTCAAGGCTTCTAAGGGAATGCGCTAGAGCCATCTCCGACAAGGATTCTAGCAAAATCCATCACCTTCTTTGGATGTTAAACGAGCTTGCTTCACCCTACGGAGACTGTGATCAGAAATTAGCATCATATTTCTTGCAAGCACTGTTTTGCAAGGCCACTGAATCAGGGCAACGATGCTACAAAACCCTAACTTCTGTAGCAGAAAAGGGTCACTCCTTCGATTCAGCTAGAAAGTTAATCCTTAAGTTCCAAGAGGTAAGTCCATGGACTACTTTCGGTCATGTAGCTGCCAATGGTGCAATCTTGGAGGCCTTAGATGGCGAAAACAAACTTCACATCATCGATATAAGCAATACCCTTTGTACCCAATGGCCCACTTTGCTAGAAGCTTTGGCCACAAGAAACGATGAGACACCACACTTGAAGCTCACTGTTGTGGTAACCGCTAATATTGTAAGATCTGTCATGAAGGATATAAGACAGCGAATGGAGAAGTTTGCTAGGTTAATGGGTGTACCCTTCGAGTTTAATGTAATAAATGGGCTAAATCACTTAGGTGAACTCTCAAAGGAGGCCCTCGGTGTTCTTGACGATGAAGCTCTTGCAGTGAATTGCATCGGGGCCTTGAGAAGAGTTGCAGTCGAGGAAAGAGGAGCTGTGATCCAGATGCTCCAATCCCTTGGGCCTAAAGTCGTGACAGTTGTTGAAGAAGAAGCTGATTTTTCAAGCACCCAATATGACTTTGTACGGTGCTTTGAAGAATGCCTAAGATTCTACACATTGTACTTTGAGATGCTTGAGGAGAGCTTCGTCCCAACCAGCAATGAGAAGTTGATGCTGGAGAGGGAGTGCTCAAGGAGCATCGTTAGGGTTTTGGCCTGTGACGATGACCAAGACAGTGGAGGAGAGTGTGAGAGAAGGGAGAGAGGAAGCCAATGGTGCGACAGACTCAAGGAGGCTTTCTCACCAGTAGGATTCAGCGACGATGTTGTCGATGATGTCAAAGCATTGCTAAAAAGGTACAGAACCGGATGGGCATTTGCACAAGCACAAGATGAAACAGGACTTTACTTAACATGGAAAGAGGAGCCTGTAGTATGGGCATCAGCATGGAAACCCTAAGAAATTGGCCAAAACTGCAACCGTGGATTCGATTTTCTCAAAGGAAAAGTGAATTTCTGCACTGCATTTATGCACAAGCTTGGAGCACTGCAATCATGCAGATGGAGTTCACTTTGCATATCTTCTTCTCATTCATAAATCATAAATAGATTTGCATGCTTGTATTTTATCAAATGTCCACTTTTTCTTATAATTCAGCTTTATGCTTTGGAGTTTGTGATGTTCCTTTTTCTGCTTTAGATCATTATTCTTGTTTGAAGGTGTTTGCATTTGTGCCTCTGTCAAGTCTAGCTATGACAATATCCCCATGGCCATGGTAGATTGGTAGTACTCCCAATTCCAATTTGGATTGCTCTTCCTGTATTGATTTCCCTATTCTCTTAATCCCTTTCTCAGAGTCTTGTAACAAAAAGTAATATGGACAATATCTATTATTCCAATTTTCTTTTTATAGAAGTTTTGTTATTAGTATAAAAAAACATTGGCTTATGCAATGCACCCATATGCACAAATAATAGTTCTTTAATTCTATATTGGTTTTGATCTATCCATTTTCCTCGAATTTATGTTGTTGTTACATTTTGTTCGATAGAAAAGATCATGAAAAAAATAAAATTTTATTGTTATAAATTTCAATTATTAAATTAAAGTTGTTCTTATTATCTACCAAATATAGCATTAATTCAATTTGATCTCATTTCTGTCTATTTTGTTGTGAGATAAAAGAGAGGAAGGGGAGGGAAGCCCAAAGAAGTAGGGGAATTCTTTGATATGGTATCAAAACCTTAAAATTACTAGAGTTAATAATTTATATGATTTGAGCAATTTTCAACAATACCTAAATAAAAAATTTGAAGTTTTTTTTTTAAACAAAAAATTTGAATTTTTAATTAGAACATGAAAGAAAGAAGTTTTGTTTAAATTATTTTTTAAAATGAGAAATATGTATATATAATCCCAATCAAGTAATCCTCAACATATATCATTATTAATTATCAGTACATTCAATAGAAAGAAAAACAAATAATCAAACAAATTAGTTATGATCATCATATTATTAAACTAAGTATAAAACTAAAGAAAATACCAAAGTGAGAATTGAATTTAAAACCAATGAGTCCCAAAGACAAGACTTAGGTAGAGTTCTTTAGGTGAAGTTTGTGAAATTTCCTATTAAAAATGATAACAGAAAAATTCATTTTGGAAAATCAAAACTTATGGATTGATAGAATTTAATAAGAATAGCAATAATATGTTAAAAAAAGTTATTAAAAATATGATTTATAATCAAAATCTGATTGATATTTATTCAATTGTAAAATTTCTAACAAAATTTTTAGTATAAATATCTGCATAAAAATGTATCAAAAATTGTAATTAAAGTTTTTTTTTTCAAATTTTACACACGATTTATGTAAAGAGACCTTTCAATCTATTGATTTTGGGTTTATGATTTTAGTTTTTATTTTATTATTTTCAATAAAAATTAAAATTCACCAACATCATCTCAAAAGCTCTTGCCTAAATCTTGTCATGAGTCCCAAAGCTATTTTTGGCCAGAGACGATCAACATCTAGTTTTTTGGCATTACTAGTTAGTTCTGTGACTTTACAACACATATTTTTAGAATTCAACAATAAACCTTTAACCCATGTGAGATAAATACTTTTTTAAAAAAGTGTTAAGACTTTTAGAATTTTGGTTTTACCTTTTGAAGAAAAAGTTTAGTGAAATTATTTTTTTTTTCATTTTAAGTTCATCTATAACATTGGAAAGTGTGGAAATATTTGACATGAGCTACCAACAAAAATCAAGCCAACACATTAAATTGACTCAGTTAATTACCATGTCAAAATTGATTTTATGATTATATTTTATTTTTAAGATGAGAGTGTTGTAGGTATGAAATTTGAATGTCAAAAAAAATTAATTAAAATTGACTTAGGTAAATTATTTACGAATTCATAAGGTTTTGTTTGATGGACTTTTTTTGTTTTTCTCATTTTCTTAATTTTTTATTTTTTAACTTTTTTTATTTACTTTGTTAAATGAAAATATAAAAAAAATAAAAGTAGTTACCAAACCAATGGAACATGCATGTCATTAATTAACTTCAATATATAAAGATAATGGTAGATATTGTAACTACAATAATTGGTTTCAAAATGTGGTGATGCACATTGGTATCTAACTAGTAGTTGGTTTCAAAATATAATTATATTATGGTATTTAGTTAAAAAAACTTAATAACAAACAACGAGATTAATAACAATTTGAAATGATTTCTTGTTATGCATACAAATATTAATGAAAGAGTTTATATTTGTATAAATATCATACATTGTCATTGAATCATATCATAACACTTTATTAATTAGTGAATTTAATAATGTTTATTTTTTAAAAATTCTCTAATATGGTATCATAATATGATTTGATGATAGTGTATGAAATTAATTGATCATTTATACATGTTAATTTCGAGGGATCGTGAACATATTTTCTAGGATGATAGCAAACTTGACAATTGAAATCATCAATATTGCATGTAATAAGCACTAGAGTTTGAATGGAATTTGCAAACATGTAAAATGCCATGACAATAATTCCATTCAAATATACAAGCAATCGTGTTATTGAACGGATCAATATGCAACAAATTAATTTAAAAAGTCAGAAAAAAAATAACGAAATGTAACAAAAAGATTATGACAAATTAGGGTTTAATAAAATAATATTGGAGTCAAATTGATATAGACCTATTACACAAAAGACTTGAAATTTGACTTGACTTTTAAACTCAAACCTGACTCAAGAAAGAAATTAAGGTTTTTGAATTCAAGCAGGAATAATTGTTTAATTTTTCATCTATATGATGAATTTCACTCTTAATTAAATATATTTTAAAAAATAATAATAAAATATCAACAAATGTTGAACCGAATATCAAAGCACTAAAAATTGACAATGTTTGTTTATTCAAGTCAATTTTTACTAAGCAACTTGAGGTTAAACAATACCAAACAGCTTGTGATTAAGCCTGCACGGATACCATATAATAGCAACTTGCACTTAATTATCAGCTTTTAATTGATAAAATCTCATTTAATTGATAATCAATCATATTTTATTCGAATTTAAACATTATTATCCACTCCTATATTTTGGTGTATATATATAGAGAGAGAATAGAGATTGGGTTACATTAGTGTAATATATATTATTTTACACTATTTTTATAATTTCATGTTAAATTAATATTTTTACAAATCTATAATTACTCTATTAGTTATGAACATAAAGTTTCAAATCGATATATGTTATATCAATCATTTCAATTCAAAAAGTTTAATAAAATGTAAAAAGGAGTGAATCTTAGCCTAGTTTTGAATTGTTCTCAATAATTTTCCTTTTTATGGCAAGAAACAACTTTTTTCTTTAAAAAAATGAAAAAAAAAAAAACAACTCTTTAAGTTAAAATGAATGTAAATTGCTTGCACTTTCCACTTCTGATTACATGAATAGTGAAATTCTCATCCCAACAAGTTTCCATCGTCCTTGTTCTATAGGTTGAGTTTAGGATGGTCTTTCTGAAGACAAGAAGGGGATATAGGGAGCAAATAAACTCCCTACAACCCCCTATATATATCCCTATCTCAGACATTATATAAATAATAAATTAATGTATATTTATGTATATAACTTGCATCAAATAATTTTTTATTACAAATTTTTACAAGGAAGTCAATTATGTTACAGCCTCTCTTGTAATAAAATGGAAGTTATCTAAATTCTGATTTAATGGTTTTATTATATTCTTTCTAAGGCTTGAATTCAAAGCCTTAAGTGAAGACATATTAAACTTGACATATTCGTAAATTTAGCAATTGAATTATCAAAAAATCTTTTGATCGAATAGTTAATAAACAGTTATGACATATTATAAAATTTGAATTTGAATCTAGATAATTTCATCTTTCACTCAAATATTTTACCGAAATTTAGCCATTGAACTATATTGAAGATAACCCAAACTTATCCAATGATCAATATCAGCCTCTTGGAAATTAATGTTGAGCCAAAAGTGTTTGTAATTTAAAGATGATGAGCACATATTTTTATATCAGATAAAGAGGAAAATAAAAATAAAAAATTGACATAAAGGAAAAAGGAGGGGGCCAAGAAGAGACCTTTGTGGCAAACATAAGAATACCAACCAAATCCCATGTTTGCCTTTGTGTCTGTCTAGTGACTTGAATAGCATATTTGCCTTTAGTTACCATTTTGGTGTTCTTACTTTACTCCAACATTAAGTAGTGGAAAACAACTTTTCTAGATTAGATAAGACCCTTTTCTGTTCATCATTTCCCTGTGATACTTTGCTGTTCATCATTTCCCCAATTATGGATTTTTTTTTTTTTTTTTTTGCATACGTTTTCTCTTCTTCTATTCACACAAAATTGTGCAAATGATTGAAGACTTTTGTGTGGGATAATAAGTCAATGCCAAAGAGATAAGTCTATCTCATATATGCCTAAGAGGAGCCCGACATCTATATAAAAGGAAAAATAAAAAAATAAAAAATAAAAATTATATAAAACATACAAAAAGAAGAGGTAACTAATATATATATATATATATATATATATATATATATATATATATATATATATATATATATATATATATATCTACATCTTATGTCATGTCAGTTTCGAGTTATATCTCAAAATAGTTAATTTGACTCTTTGAGTAGAAGTAATTTAAAATTAAAAAATCAAATATTTTATATTCATTAACTTTCTTTGTTTATTTTATAATGTCAAATAAAATAACATAAAGTAATAGGCCGACAATTGGTAGCTCAAATGCGAAATATTATTTTATATCATCATATGAATGTAATATGTTTTATATAAACAACATATGCCTTTTTATATTGAATTTATAATCATTTTAATTATTTTTAATAATAATAAAAGTTTAATCACTAGGAAATATGTTTTTTCTTCATAACTCAAACCTTATACCTTATTCAAATTCGATCTGTGAACACCTCTATGATGGTGGATACGACTGTTCAAGTTTAACTATGATAAATGTAAATTAAGAAAAAAAAAAAGTACATTAAAACATATGTACTAGTTTAATTTTTTTTAAATAACAATCCCCCCACCTATGCCTCTAAAATGTTTAGGAGTGCTCTTTGTTATAGAAGCTTCATGTATATTTAAGATTTGATATGGATATATATATATATATATATATATATATATATATATATATATATATAAGATTTGATATGGTTTGTTAAATGGAGGTACTTCAAGAACAACTCCACAACCAAATGGTAATAATTTAGAGATGAGAACACAAGCATAGATGGAGCAACCAAGCTTATTAACCATGATTATAGCTCTCAAACTACGAAATGAAAGAAACTTAATTTCCCAGTTTAATTGAAATTTAAAAAATAGATTTGGGTTTGTGTAGATTTATGGGATTCAATTTTATGGATATTAATTATATTAAGTTTTTTTAGTATTTTGTTATAAATTCCAACTTGATTGCATGAATTGGGAACATCAATATCTTGAATGTTGGCTAGTTATGACTTGGAAATGCTTAAAAAAAGCTATATAAAATCTTAACAAATTAACTAAACTAAAATATTAGTATTTATTAATATGTTTTTGTTATGGTGAATTAATTAACCTTTAAAAATTTTTAAGGTGGTTAGAGAAAAGCAATAATAATAGAATTGTAAAGCCAAAAAACTTTCTTATCCAATTAATACATTTTTATTAAAAATTACAATCACAATTAGTATATTATAATTCACGAAAAAAAATCACATTTAGCGAGACTCAAATCTGAAATCTTAAAATCTCAAGGCCTCTTCTTTGTCACTAAATCAAAATTTTATTGGCAATTTTAGAACATTTTTTTTTATAAGAAAACAAAGAGTTCCCTATATACAACAAATTTGTTGCTCTATATAGTAAACTAATTTGTTACTGATGTACAGGTTAGTTTTATTTAGTTAAATATATATTGAAACATATAAAATAGAATCTTATTTAGTAAGAATATGAACAACATATTTTTAAAAGAAAATAAGTTATAAACTTAAAAAAAATTAAAAAAATCTTTAAGAAATAAAACAAATAGATATTATCTATAATTTTAAGAAATTAAATATTTTATACTAATTATTATTTGTCCTAATATAAAAATAAAAACTTTGATAATGATGATGACAATATTAATTAATATTTGTCCCGGTATATTAATATTTTTAATATATTTTCAATTAAAGCTAAATTCAATTTTTTATTAATAATTTAATGTACCGAAAAAAATCTAACTATACTCGAATTTGAAAATCCTTGTCTAAGGCCGGACTTGAATTGGGCTAAGCCCATAGATTGGACGGATAGCTTGACCAGTAAACAAATGATTCAAATTAATAGATGACCATCAAATTACGTTTTTTTTTTTTTTTTAGTTACGAGTCTTGACAATATGATTCAATCAAATTTATTTTAGGTTAATTTTAGTAATTGGAATTAGATCATGTAGTTACAGAAACTATTAAATCATTCCGCATCTAAAAAAAAAATCATTGTTCATCTTAAAAAATTATTTTTATATGCTAACAGTGTATCAAATGATTTCCTTACATAAAAACTAAATTTACTAACTATATTTACTTATTATTAGCAATATTTTCTTACTCATTGTAGCAGATGAATGTCATCAACTTCTTCCAACAAGAAGATTTGTTTGAGAACGCAACAATCAAGGATTTGAAGAGTTCGTTTAGTAGCACCGAGAGCTTCAACCAATACCTGTCCAAGGCAGTCTTTTTCATTCATTTGGCCAGCAATGACTTGGCGCTTACTTGTGAAACTGAAATGGTGAAAAACTATTCTCCCGATAAATATGCTGAACTCCTCAGTCAAGAGCTCTCCAAGCAGTTGCAAGTACCTAAATTTTCATAGTAATCATCAAATTTTTAAAGTGTAATGTTATTATGTTCTATTTTGTAAATGAATCAAATTATTCGAAAACTATTTTGATTCAATCACTGCCGAATAGAATTCTAAGTAACAAGTCAAACCGAACTTTAACAAAAAGATAAAGCTCGATAAAGCTCAAGCTCTCCCATGAATTTGATTCAGTTTATGCCAGCTTAATTTTGTAAAGACTTCATCAGAAAGTCATTCATGGAGATTGGCATTTAAAGCATCAAATTATACCGTAAAAAATATAAATAGAAGTTATTCTTATTACTGTTGAAGTCTCCTGAATTTGTATTAGTTATTATTATAACATATTTCAACGTGTTTCTTCTCAATTTCGAGGAAAAGGAGAGAAAAAATTACTATAACTTGAAAGATGGTACATACCTGATCATGTCTAGGAACTTAAAAATCCAATTTGAATCCATAACAAGAGACTAGAAAAATATAAGATGAATATCCATCTAAATCACATAAACACAACATAATTTCAAAACCATTTCAATATCCAGCTGGGGAGTACTTTTTCCTTCTGTGATTCTACCTAATCAAGTTACCTCATCTATTTTCGTGTTTCATTCTTCTTTCATCTTCGAATGTTCTCATTTGGTTATGAGTTGTGCTTGTAGTACCACCATTAAACATGAACCGAAGTCTCTAGTAAAGACCTGTAGAAATTTATGCCTAAGGGTGTCCTGAAATGTTTAAACATAGACTCCACATGGATCATAACCTTGACAGTAAGATATGGAGATTTAATTTTTGGAGAAGATCCAATACCTGGAATTGGATAGGCCATAGTGCCTAATGCAAAGGACTATTTTAACTTTACTCAGAGCCACGGGTCCAACGCCGTTTAGGCCTCTAGTGTGGAGGGAAGGTCAGAATCCCTTCCCACCACACATCGAAACTGGCTGTCATAGAGCATCTCAGCAGAATCAGCATAGTAATTTAAGCAATTCATGATGCATATTCTTTCCCTTAAAATTATAAACCCAATGACTAATGGAGTCTTCCTGACCTCATCAATGTCTGCTGTTAGCTTGATGCCTTTTCTGCAATGAAGACCACGATCTTCTATGACCTCAGTAAATAGTGTCAAGTGTCAAAGAAAGGTAAAATCACCAGAAATCCTTGCATGAACAAGAGCCAGACTGAAAATGGTGGAAGCGTTGACCATCTCTTACAATAAGATGCCTGTCTGTAACCTTGGAAGTAAACTTCAAAAAAGAGTGACAATCACCACATGTTTGGAGATTCTTTATGATTGTAAGAGTGGTTCCTGGGTCAGTACTGATAAGTCCCCAAGCAACAGCTAATCTCTCACTATGAACCTTCAGAGACTCCTCTTTTTCTTCATTTTCCAAGTCATGAACCACCATATCTATTTCAGCAATATAACCAGCTTCCTTAAGTTTGATATTAAGCTCGTCCAACTTTTTATAGATATCAGCAGACTGAAGATGTGTTCTATCTCCAGCAACAAAAACATGTATATGGCCATTGATCTCAACCTGGCTCCAACCAGGTTCTTTAACCAATCCTCTATTCCTCATCATGCTTCTTGTTACAGCTGCTTCCTGCCACTTACCTCCAGATGTATATATATTAGCCATTAAAACATAATTACTGGTGCTTCCAGGATTCAACTCTAACAACTTCCTGGCTACATATTCCCCAAGCTCAATATTGCGATATTTCCTGCATGCACTAAGCAATGGAGCCCAAATTTGAGCTGGTACCTGCACAGGCATCTCTTGGATGGTTTTCAAAGCCAAGTCAAAGTGACCAGCTCTACCAAGAAGATCGACCAAGCAAGTATAATGCTCTATACCAGGTTCTATTCCATAATCGTTTTTCATGCTTTTGAAGTACTTCAGTCCATCCTCTACAAACCCTGAATGACTGCATGCCAATAATATGCTAGTGAAAACAACATGATCTAGGTTGAAATTTTCGGTTATCTGCATCTGATGAAACAGTTTCAGAGCCTCATTACCCCTTCCATGAATTGCATAACCATTTATCATGGAACTCCAGACAGCTAAGTCTCTATGTAACACTCCTGCAAATACTTCTTCTGCCTTCTCTATACTTCCACATTTACAGAACATGTGAATCAAGGAAGTCTGGACCTGCCTATTGGTTGCCAACCCATTCAGTTTCACATAGTGTTCAATCTCCTTCCCCACGCTTAGTGACCCCAAATCAGCACAAGCAGAGAGTATGCTGGCTACAGTTGCTTCATTTGGTTTGAGCCCGGTTCTTAATAGCCTCTTGAATAAATCCAATGCTTCAGCAGGGTAACCATGCTGAGCATACGCAGCAATCATGGATGTCCACAAGAAAATACATTTCTCATCCACCATTTCAAATACTCTTTGAGCAGAGACAATATCACCGCATTTTGCATACACGTTAAGAACCAAATTGTCCATCAGATCTTCACTATCATATCCACTTTTCAAAAGCAGGGAATGAACTGATGATGCTAATAACAAATTCCCAGCTTGTACACATCCCGAAATGATCTTAATGAACAGCACCATATCCTGACTAACACCCACCGCTTGTCTCATTCTATTAAAAAGAATGAATGCTTCCCCAACATTCCCAACATTTATATAACCGTCAATTATAGTAGTCCATGAAAGGATAGATCTTTCAACCAAAGTATCAAAAACAGAACGAGCACCATCAATTAAGCAAAATTTAACATACATATTCATAACCGAATTCGCTAAAGGTATCTCGCATTGTAGCAACCCTAGCTTAAATACGCAACAATGCAATGATAAGCCTAGTTGAAGATTGGTGCAAGCAGCCACAATTGTAATAAAAGTGGAAGCACTCAGTTCAAAACCAAGAACCCACATTTCTTTCAACACACGTATTGCTTCCGTTACACGGAAACCACGACAATAAGCAGAAATCATAGTATTCCAAGAAATAACAGTTCTCGTTACCATTTCGTCGAACACATTCCGAGCAGATGCCAAATCAGAGCATTTAGAGTACATATCGAGTATAGATGTTTGTACGAAGATGTCTTGTCGGAAACCAAGTCGAAGCACGTGGGAGTGGAGTTTTGTGCCATCATGAAGAGAATTAAGAGCTGCGCAGGCTTTGAAAAGTAATGGGAAAGTAAAGCTGTTGCCATGAACATGAGTGTTTCGAAACATTGAAGAATAGATTTTGAGGGTGGCAGCGAAGTGACCATTGTTTGTTGAGTTTCTGATCCTCAAGTTGAAGAGATAAAGTGGACACTTCTTCGCGGTTAGTGAAGTCAAAGGAAGGTGTGGCATTTACGAATCACAACATTTGTTCTCCTTTGTTTAGGACACAAAACAAACGTAAAACGAGTTATGCTTCAAATCGAAGGCATTGGCTTCAAAATATTCCGAATTTTATTGGCTAGGCCTTTTAAATGGTAAGTTGTGTTTAGTATTTTTATCTATATTCACTTAAAAATTAAATAAATTTTTGAATTTGAGCGAATAATCCAACATATGATTATGAACAAGTAAAAAAAATAAATGTAAAGAAATTTTCTTTGAAATTATCATTTAACAATTTTAAAAGTTTTTTTTTTAAATAAAAACACAAATGGTATGATTGAAATTATCATTTAATAATTTTCGAAGTTTTAACATTTTAAAAACAAAGATTAAGAGCTCATTTTTATATATAATTTAATGAAATTTTTAGACTTTTATATATTCTTAAAAATTGTAATCAATATATTTTTATAATATTAGTTTTTTTAATAAATATGGGATTTTAACTATGTATATATAATAATTTTTAAATTAAAATTTAATGTAAGAATATAGAATTTTGATGCTCTAAATTAGGGATATAAACAAATAAAATATTCTATAAATAGTTTATAAATATGTTCGAATTTTATTTAGTTTTATTTATTTATTATTCTTAACAAATCAATAACAGATATTTGATTCATTTGTTTAGATTTATAAATTAATTCGTTTAAAATTTGTTTAAAATTTATTTGTTTAATGAATTATTTAATATTTATCTGTTATTCGATAATAATAAATTTTTAAATTATATATTTATTCATAAATTATTTTATTATGTAATTACATATAATTACATATTATATATTAAAATCAATAAATCCTCGTTGTTTTTTTTTCCTTCAAAATAAAGAAAAAAATGTTTAATAGCTATAAATTATCCAGAAAAAAAAAAAAAAAAAAAAAAAAACCAGTTATAGCCCAATAATTGGAGCTAGCCCAATAATAGCTCTAAAACAAGCAGTAAAAGAAATATTTGGTCGAGGTTGAGAATTTAATCATGTATATAAGTTATAATTATTTCAAAATAAAAATAGAATATCATACTTTTAATAAAATGATTTTAATAATATTTTTTATCTTGAATTTAAATTTAGAGGCATATTTATAGTTTTGCTCCAAGTCTTAAATACAAACAAATGTACATTTTAATTTATCAATTATATTTGATATTATTTAAAAAAAAAGGACAAGGGTTTTAATTTAAACTTTCTCCAAGTAATTTATATGTATAAGTTCTAATTAATTTCAAAATCAAAGTGAATATCACATTTTTTAAAATAATTACTTTAATAATATTTTTTTGCCTTAAATATAAATCTAAGGACATGTATATAATTTTACTTTAAGTTTTAGATTTAAACAAATGTTTCATTTCATCAATAACATTTGATGTTAGTAAAAAAAAAAAAAGTCACAGGGTATTAATCCAGGCTTTCTCTTAGCAAAACTAATGTTCTCTACCATTTTCTCAACCTCTATTAACATTTAAGTGACCCAAATATAATAGTTAGACAGAGAATGTAACTGTGTATGATATGAAATGATGACAACTTGACAAAGAATCACTAATTAATTATCAAACATTAATTGAGGTAATTATTGCTTTCATATGGATTTATTATAAGTATTCATGCATGGAGTCAAAATTGGATTATATTTAAATCATATATTAATGATTTATATACAAATTTAAGTTTGGTTCAATCCGTTTGTATTTTGATTTAATTTTTAATCCAAATTCTTTTTAAAATTTATTATATAAACTTGAACCCACCTCAAATATAAATATTTTTTTTATTTTTTGTTTGCTTTATTTTTGTATTTTTTTATATTTAATTTTGTTTGTCAAACTTCGTATGCCAATTTTGATGTTAAATATATATAATCAAGTTTATTAATTAATAAAATTTTATATGTATATAATTATATTATACTTAATAAATATATATAATTTAATATTAATTTTTTGAGTTAGATTGAGCCTGAGTATCAAATGATAAAACCTTTACTCGGTTCAAAAATTTATTAGATCTAATTTTTTTTTTCCAATACGGTTATTATAATTAATATTGTTGTCTAAACTTGCTCAAAAATCGAACTAACTTTCTGGTGGTAATGGGTTGCCCGACTTTTGACAGGTCTAATGTTTGGATAATGTTTCTAGGATATTTTTTATTCAAAATAAAAAAATTAATCAAAATTAAAACTGATAAAGCTTATAGAAAAAATCAACAATGTTGTTTATACTTTAGTTAGAAAATGATATCATAATTGTTAATAAAATGTCTATTTAAAAATAATCCAAACATATTAAAATATTCTTAAATTTTACATGCTTGATTTATGTAAAAAGACTTTTCAATCTTTTTATTTAATTTTTTTATCATTTTAACAAAAATATTTAAAAATTTGACATTAAAATATATTTCTAATCCACATTATAATAATCATATTTCAAAAGAAATTTTAAAGAGAGATAAAATTAAAAAACTTTAAAATTATTATTTAATATGAACTTTTGAAAGGAAGAAATTGTTAAATCTTTGAGCATTCAAGTAAATATATTTTATGTCATATTCAGAAATAAGGTTGCAATATAGATTATATTAATTTATAAGTTTAAAAAATATTATTTAACGTTAATTAATAATAACTAATTTGATGTGATAGATTTAGTGTGATAATTATTAAATAATAACTGAATAGGTAGAGTTGCGTGTGATGTGTCTAGAATTCAGATATTTATATAGAATTAATGGCTCAATGCATATATCTCATTTCAACATTTGTTTAACTTTATTTCAAATTTTATGCATATTTTTACTTTTGATCTTAATAAAAATAAAGTTTCTTTTCTATCAAAATTATAATTTATTTATATTTTTATAGTATTTTTAAAAATTAACAAGATTTTTACATAAAAAAATCTAATCAAAACTTATATTATTTCTTAAATATAATTTCTTTTAAGTCTATAGTGAGTGATTCAATTCGATCTAATCTAAGAAGTTCTCCAAATCACATATCCTTGTTCATATCTATATGTTCAACTCATCTTCCTACAAACTTTTGAATTTTTTTCAAAATTACATATACTATTAAAAAAACTCAACATTATTTGAGATTTTTTTTTATTTTTCTATGAATTTAAATTTTATGTACTAATAATATATAATTTTTATACATTGTTAGTCATTTACAAAATACTATCTCATAAATCATGGGTCGAGTCAAGCCTAATTCGGATCAAATTTGGACTTGATATTAACAGACTTTATGTGTATCTAAACTCGGTTCAGCTCGATATTTAGACCTGAGTTTTCTTTTTAGATTCATTTTAAAAATGACAAAAAGCCTAGCCCACCCAAATAAATCCATTTTCTTTAAAAAAGGAAAAATATAATTTTGATTCTATTATTAGGTTGGTATCTTTAATTAAGCTCTTCAATATGAGTTTATTTAATTATTCATGGATTCACATATTTAATGAGTTTTTATTGCTTGGATTCAATTTTATTAAGTTTAATTGATTTTTGGCATATTTAATAAGTTTATGTAAATATATATTGGGACATTTAAACATATATAAATAAATATTATTAGGTTGGATCGAATCTGAACTTTTAAAGGTGAGACCAAAGTCCAACCTAAATTTGATCGGGCTTATTATGTTTGCCCAAACCCTTTTAAATAGATTTAATACTGTGTCTAAGCTTGACCAAATATTAAGCGAACCTTTAAGCTCAGGCGGATAACTCGACTTTTGAGTAAATCTACTATCTTATTAATGACAAAACTTAAAAATAAATTAAAAAATTTAATTAATATTTATTTTTAAAATTTTACATATTTTTTAATTTTACTCATTAATAAAATTGTACTATGTACTTAATTGATAGTATATAAAAACTATATACTCTCATGGATTAAATATAAACTTTTTTTTCTAATTATGATTGAAATTATTATATGAAGCCATTAAATATAAACTTTTTTTTCTATGATTGAAATTATTATCTGAAGCCTGTAATAAATTAAAGGAAAAAAAAAATCAAATCTCACTTTAAAGAAAAAAAGTCAACTCTAGTAACTCCAACAATATTTAATTTCAATTTAATAATTTAATTTAAGTTTTTTATTTTAGAATATTTTAAATAAAATCTATTTAGATTTAGATAAAAAATGAATTTAAATATTATATAGTACGAATATTTTTCATACACTTTAAATTTAAAATCTTAATTATACTTTGATATTGATTCTAAAGAAATAATAATTATATCTATGTAATAACTTTGGCCATATATAAAAATATGTAAGATTATACAAGGGTAAAACCGGTAATGTAATGGAAATTTTCTAGGGTTTTTCTTATGAGCATATATATACTTCAATATCGAAGAAACTAGAGTTTGGAGCTTTTTGTTTGTGTTCCAGGAGACTGAAGGAGCTCTCCACCAACTTCTGTCGAAAATGGTAAAACCCTATCTATCTTCAGTCTTTTCGGTAGATCTTAGAAATTAATATTGTTCTGATGCTCTGTCTGTCCTGTTTGTATTTATTGTTGATTGTTTATGCTTCAGATCTTTGTTCATGTTTTCATCGTTCTGTTTTTGGCTTTCTTGTCGTAGTATTTTCGATTTTTCTCTTCTTAGTGAATTTGGTTGAAACTTCAAAACAATGAACTCTTGTTTATAAGATAACTGAGAGTTAGTTTGGATTATGTATTTTGAAATGGGTGTTGTCTGAAGTGTTCTAGACATTGTAGAATTGCGATAATTAGTATTTTGAGAGGTGGGTTTTCTTTGTTTTGCTTTATTGGAATGTTTTTGGATTCACCTACAAAATATTTTAGTGCCACTAGTTAGAACAGAGTGAGTTACAGGAACTTTATATTTTAATTAAAAATATTTCTATATTAGAAGGTATAAAAAATGTTTTTATATTAGAACACCTTGTTGTTTATGGGTTCTAAACATTCTAGGATAATGATCTTGTATAGGAATTTCAACCATTGTGCAAGTTGTCTCACTTGTCTGCTATTGAGTGCTTGCTTGTTTATGTCTTGGTGATTTTCTCCTTATTAGTTGGTTCAAGTCAGGAATTATCGATTTATATTGTATAATTGATGGTTTTGTGTTCGTTTGTATCTTGATTTCATTGTCAACAAAGGACTTAAATAATATGAAAACTTAGTAGGTTGATCAGTGTTAGTGAAGTGTCTTTGAAGCCGAGACAGTTAAAATATTTGCATATGATTTTACAGCATCCCTGTTAAGTTATGACATTCTCATCTATAATATCTGATTATATTATCTTTGTTAAAGAATGTATGCGTAGAATTCGAATCCTTTGTTGCTATTTGTGTATTCCTTCCTTTTCAGCTTGTATGGCTGTGATCTCTGATTTATTTTCCACGTTCAATGAATGTTGTTCTATTCTGTGATGCACAGCCTAAGCAAATTCATGAGATCAAGGACTTCCTTCTTACTGCCAGAAGGAAAGATGCACGCTCTGTAAAGATCAAGAAGAGCAGAGATGTTGTCAAGTTCAAGGTGCGCTGCTCGAAGTACTTGTACACACTTTGTGTGTCTGACGCCGAGAAGGCCGACAAGTTGAAGCAGTCTCTCCCTCCAGGTAAAGCTACATATTATAAATGTCGAATTGTAGATGCTATACAAGTAGCAGAAACAAACTGTTGTTCTGAAGGTTCTTGTTCTTGACCATACTTCTCATACTTTTCATATTTGCAGGTCTGAGTGTCCAAGACCTGTGAAAATAGGGCACCTCCAAGTCTATCACCGGCACTCAATTCCAGCGACTAAAGCTAGATTTTAGTTTTTGGTTTAATGTATTTCATGCCATTTTGCAACAGTCAAAACTCAAAATTTTCTGTAATGGATTCTTGTTTGGTGTTTTTATGGATATTAGTAGGATGAAATGCACTTTTTGATGGTTAATGAACGTTTGTGCTCTTGTTTTGCCCAATTTCTTCTGTTAATTCTCAATATGTATTCTTACCCTCTTCGGTTGTATAAGAGTGAAGAAAAGAGATTGTTGGAGAAGGAAAAAGAATTTGGATGCATGGAATCTCTATATATTCTTTTACTTTTTTTTTTCCTCTGGTGAAATACTCTCTTTTATTTTTTCTTTGCTGAAGATTTTCATATTTCTATTTTAGTTAAAATTTTATTGATATTTTTACTAATAGAAGGATTAAAGAGTTTTTATTATTAAAAAGTTTCAAGACAAAATTATAAATATATAAAATTACAAGTTTAATTTAATAATTAATATTTAAAAAGTTTTCTTAAATAGTTTTATTCTACTTTCTGGGAAATATGAAAATATTAAAGATCAAAATATAATTATATATTTTATTATTTAATTAATTTAAAATCCATTGTTTATCACTGATAAATTAATTTAAAATTTAATAAAATTAAATCCAGTTTATTAAATTTTTAAAATTAATAAATTTAATTTGATTAATTGAATTAAAAGTAAAATAACATAATTAAATTAATTTAATTTTAAATAATTTGATTTGAAATTTAATTGGTTGAATAAATACTTTTAATCTTTTTTATTCAATTTAAAAGTTTTATTTGTAATGTAATTTCTTATAAAAATATTATTTTCTTAAAAGAAAATTTTCAATGTCAATTTTGGTACTAGAAATTTTTATTTATTTATTTATTTATCAAATTCAAGAAACCGTTTGTACGGAATTTTATAAATTATCCAAAAATACAACAAAAAACAATATTTTTTTTAAATCAAAATTTCATAAAATTCTTGCTAAAAGTATTTTGTGAAATTCAATTATGTTTTTTTTTTCCTACACTTTTCAATTTTGGATAGCTTTCTTTTCAATTCTTCCATTAATAAAATAAAAATATCAATTGACGATGATATTCACATTTTATTTGTACTTATTAGTACTATTACGAATTTACCCCCATATTTTCATCCAAGAAAAGAATCAAATTGACTAAATTGAGGACTGACTGATTAGTAATTAGTGACACTTCCTATTTACTATTTTTTAATTATTTAATAAATAATTTAAAAAATCGAAAATTCTCACATTTTCACTTTTGTACTTTCTTTTCCATTGCCAACCAAATGTCTGAATTGCCGCCTCGGATTCGATCCCTAGCGAGGTTTAGAAGCTACTCAAGATGCCTTAATCTTTTCTTAAGCTATTTGGTTACCGAGAAAATCTTCAACTGTGAAATGTTCAAATTTTTTACTTTTCTTTTCCTTCTCTCTGTGAAATCTTAGGTTAGTATTAGTGAACTAAGTGAATATGACTGCAATTAATAGTGGTTCGCAATCTTACAGTTACTTACTTTGATGAATTTTCTTTTTCATCACAAGGATTTTAATTCTTTTTCCCGTGTTTGGATTTCCTTTTTTTTCCCTTTAGCCCCAGTGAATTGAATATGATAGAAGCTTGAGTTTAAGTAGTGTTTAATCACTAATGCAACGGTGAAGAGTCCACTATCCTGATTTTCCTTTTTCCTGTTAAATTGATGGTATTTTAAGTATTTCATTGAGCTTCAATTTTGTTTTATTCAAAGAATGGATTTTCTTTTAACTGATCGAATTTCACTTCTGTTGCCTTTTCAGTTAATGGAAGCCTCAGCTGCTGTAGATTTAGAGAGAACCTGTTTAATTTCGTGCTGTATTTAGCTAAAAGGGATAGTATTTATAGCATTTAGTTTGCTGTAATATTCATATTTATTAGCTTCAGATTTTCTGAAAATGGTTGGAACTTCATTAGTCAAGATTTCATCATGCCCGTCTATGCTATCTTCAACTTTGACTACCAGCCCACATTCTTCACCCAAAATTTTTCCATATCTTCCACCAAAACCAAGAACAAAGCTGACAGAAGTTAGAGCCATGTCTGCTAGTACTGAGCATACCCCACAGCCTGCTTCTTCAGAGAAAAGGAATGTACTTGCAGTTGTTTTAGATGTTCCTAAAAATATTTGGAAGCAAACATTACGTCCACTGAGTGATTTCGGGTTTGGTCGTAGAAGCATTTGGGAAGGTGGGGTTGGGTTATTTCTTGTGTCCGGTACAGTACTTATTGCACTTAGTCTGGCTTGGTTGAGGGGGTTTCAGATACGTTCTAAATTCCGGAAGTACTTGGCGGTGTTTGAATTTGCTCAGGCATCTGGTATTTGCACTGGAACACCTGTAAGGATAAGAGGGGTGAATGTAGGAAATGTTGTACGTGTTAATCCCTCCTTGAAAAGTATAGAAGCAGTTGTCGAGGTATGTTTCAGTATAACGGTATTGCTTAATATTTTGTTTTGGTTTGTTTGTGCACCAACAATGCTGCCATCATTCATAGGTTGAAGATGATAAGATTATTATACCTCGAAATTCACTGATTGAGGTGAACCAATCTGGCCTTCTGATGGAAACTTTGATTGACATCACACCACGGGATCCAATTCCATCACCTTCGGTGGGACCTCTTGATGCTGACTGTCTTAAGGAAGGCTTAATTGTATGTGATAGGCAAAAGATAAAGGGACAACAAGGGGTAAGTCTGGATGCATTGGTGCGTATAGCCACCCGTCTTGCTCGTCAAATTGAAGAAATCGGTATTGGCAACACCTATTTACTTGCTGAACGAGTTGCCGCTGTTATCCAAGATGCAAAGCCCCTGCTTGCGAAGGTGTGACATGCCTTTTTATGTTATGTTTTATGTCTTATTGATAAGATTTCTTTTTCTAAAGTGTATTGCTGAAAGTTCTATTATGACCAAAGAAGTGCTTTGCATTTGCTACATTAATCTTTTTTCTGTGAGTTCTGTTGCTTGGGAAGGGATCTATAAAAAAAGGTAAAATATTAGCTGCAATTTGTTATGTTAGCATCAAAATCTATTAAATTTTTTGGTAGTGTTAAATATAAAGAAATGTGTTCCTTTTGAGTATTTGCTTTAGCAAGCACTCTCTTGAAGGAAAAACTAGATAAAGGTAAAAGTTTTGGGATCATATTAGTGATTCCACATGGAAAGCATTGTTTGGCATCCATGATCATGTAGTGTTGGAATTTCCTTCCTGAATTAGATCTGGGAAATTGCGCAAAATCACTGTTTGGTATCCTTGTATAGTTTATGACTGTAAGTTTTTCTCTGCGGTCTGACAACTGGATAAACATTTCAAACTGAAGTTCTGCTTGCATCTCATGCTCAGAATTTTGAATTTGATGTAGTGATGTTTCAGATTGAAGCCATGGCTGAAGATTTGCAACCTTTGTTGTCTGAGGTTCATGATAGTGGTCTGATTAAAGAGGTTGAGAATTTGACAAGAAGCCTAACGCAAGCCTCTGAGGATTTAAGGTAATTTCTCTGTTCTTCCTTGGTTATTATTTGATTGGGATATGCTTGTCACAGAAAGCGTTACTCTCACATGCTTATAAAAAAGAATTCTTAAAGGATCCCACCCAAAAGCTCATGAACTTTGTTTCGTGCTGTATCTGCACTACACCAGGCTTCAAACCTCCTCCTAGTATACAGTGTCAGCCATTTACATGAATGGATCCTGGATTTATTGTCAATGGGGCCAACTTACTAATGGTTAAGTTAGTATATTTCATTTAATTATTTTAGATAATGCTAAAACTTAGTTGAATTAGACTATTATATTGCTCGTACTGATTATTTTCTTGCTGTTAATATGAAAAATATATTTAAGAAAAATCAAACGGTGAAAGGATTTTACAAAATAAAAACTAAAAGTTAACTATGTGGATGGTTTATATATATATTGATCAAATTAAACAAACCATGTAAAAGATAAAACAAAGATTATGTGTTGAGAAAAAAATTATAGAAGTTCAAAAAACAAAAAAGATTTTTAAAGCTTGTTAAGAATTTAGAAAGTTAAGAGGTTATAGGTTGAGAAAAATAAAGGGGTATGAACTAAGATATCAAATTTTTCAGCAGGTTAAATGAGAGAATTGAAATAGCCACTGCCTGGGTGACAAATGCCCCCAGGCTACCACTGGTTCATTCATTCCCAAGAAAGTCTTTCCAGCAAATCCTGTCCCTGAATCAAAGTTGAACTGAGACTTTGCCCTGCTATTCTTAACCCTCAGGGTCTTCAAGTCCCTCAATTTTGAGGTGGCAACTACTTTGAAATTTTGGATTTGAGCGAGAATCCAAGACTTGTCATTGGGGACTTCCTAATATTTGTATCTAGTTTGTCTATCGGGTTAAACAGTGGATATAGATGCCATGACATGAGACTGTTGCCACATAATACTGAAATCTGATGCCTAAATCTCTGGCTGGGTCAGTTGGGCCTAAATGCTACTCTTGTTAATTTTCGGTTAATTTGGTCCTAGCTCTTCCTTGTCATGTGCTATGACCCGGCTGTTTCATACATGGCAGCAGATTTTTCCGCAATGAGATGAAGTTAATCAGCTTTATTTAATGCTTCAATCGGTAGTTGTTTTCTCACACTTGGTAGCATAATGTTGGCTTTATTTGGTTCCCTAAATATTAATGCATGTTAATTGGAACTTTAATAATTCTCATTCATATCTTATTTTAAGAAAATATTATGAAACTTCAAAGTAAACAAACTATGAATTTTTTTTTTTTTTCATTTCTCTAGCTTCAATTCAAAAAAGTTTATATTTTAGATAAAATTTCTACTGTTGCTTCATGATTTTTATTTTCTAGGTAATATCTGGAAATACATCACTCAATGATGTTAATTGTCACATTTTACATTATCATTTTCTGCCTCCATGTGATGGACTAGTTTTATGATTTTACCTCTATAATGAACAGCCAGCATTGTATTACTACCACAATCAACCCTTATTCTTAATGTTTCAAGCTGCCACCTCATCTTCTTTCGGCCTCTCTAGTCCCCGGCCTAAACCAATGGACTATATGCCCAACACCCAGCTACCAAGCTCTCTACCCTCACTCGTACAGTTAAGTGCAGTTGTAGATGACCCATGAACATATTCATGATCCTGATTGCTTGTTTGAGAAACCTTGAATTTGGAGTAGGAAATTTAAAATTATTAATTAACATCACCTTGAAATGCTGTGTCTTTGATAAATTAATAATAATTTGGATGCATAGGTATGCAAACTTTGAATTCGATTAAACTAAATATAATATACTAATTATGGTGTGAGGGAAATAAAGACACTTGCTTCGTGTGGAAAACAAGTTGTGGCCCCTTGAATTTTGCCTTGGCCGCACTCTTTCTCATGTAAAATTTCTAGCCTTACAACTATAATTCCTTTTTGTGCAGAAGGGTGCATTCATCCATTATGACCCCTGAGAACACCGAATTGCTTCAAAAATCAATTTATACTCTGATTTTTACTTTGAAGAATATTGAGGTAAGATATTAGCCTTCCTTTAGCGGAAAAATTCAATCGTTGTATTTAAATCCTAAATTCACATAATGTCCTGCCTCTCTTCATTCACCATTGCAGAATATAAGTTCTGATATACTAGGATTCACGGGTGATGAAACTACAAGAAAGAATCTAAAGGCACTTATCAGGTCTCTCAGTAGATTGTTGTGAAGGCAAATTAAAAGTTGGTTTGTCTATTCCATTGTCATAGGGGGAGAAATCGAAGTGAAGCTTCCTGTGTGTACTCTTTATTGTTCCATAGCATTTTCTTAGAAAATCTTGACGCTTGAGGTATTTGTTACACACCTGTCACTGGTGGAACTGCAAATTAAATTTTGTTGACTGTGTTTACTTTACCTCAATTAGTAGTCACAATAGCTATCTAGCAACAGATGCCGATATCGAATACCAATTTTAAATAGAAAACACTCTTGAGGCGTCTGGGAAAAGTACATTTCAAACATTGTAGAACTTTTACAGATGTGAAACCCTTGTCTTTCCCTGATTGAATACCTATTAGGAATGTCGACTTGATAATTTATTTAAACTCTGAAATAAAAGATACTGAAATTTATCCTGTTGTTTTCATTGAACTGCTATTCTTTTGTAGGAAACAATGTATCATAACTGATTAGAAGTAAAAAACAAATGTTTTGATGATTGCTCACTTGTACTACAAGTTCTATGCCTGTCATATAAGCAAACCTGTCACTCCTTTTGCATCCTCATTATATTTTAATTTTCCAGATATTTTACTTTGTTGGGTAGGAGGGATGAAAAAATTTATAAAATTCGCCGACAGTTGGCGATTTTATATGTTTTCTTGTTGCAGCCGACATTTGTATTGGTTACACCCTTAGAAACACTATTTTATAGTCTTGCAAATGTTATGAGACCCTACAAATCACTAGTAGGTGGATCAGAAATCACAGCATTATCTGATTTTGTTTTTTAGCTGAAAATGACTTAAGGACTACTGTTTTCTGGATCCAAAACCCCAATCTACTCCTACCACCATAATCTCTTCATTTTTCTTAACTTCTTTATTTAAAATAATTGTGAAGATTACTTAGTATTTGTTAATATCAATCCACGATTACATGTGGTGGTTAGCAATTGTTTTTTTTAATTCTTTTTGGTTCATTGTGGTTAGCAATTGTTAGTCAGCAATAGTGGGTTTTCTCTCTCCCCATTGAGAATTTGTGATAATCATTGAGAGGTGGAATGGCCTTTTTAAAAATGACTTCCACTCTTCTTAAATGTTTTTTTTTTATTATTATTAGAAGGTTGAAGTTGAAAATAGAAAAAAAATTACAGATGTTATTATTTAAAATTCTTATTTATTTTTATTAAATTTTAAAAATGATTGTATGAATCATTTGAGTTAGATTTTATGTTATGTTTTTTATCTTTTAAGGCCCTGTTTGGAATTCACCATATTGGAAGGGTCTTTTACCCTTTTATCATTAGTTTTAAATTTTTTATAATTTTATTTAAAATTATATATATTTAATAATTATTTTATGTTTTTAATTTTTTCGAAATGACTAATTTTACCGCTTATTTAAAATAGTTCTAATTTGTCAAACTTTCCTTTTAAATGATTTTTTTTTTTTATTAAGTGGCAAATTTATTGACTAGAAGTTTGACTATAATTTTTTTTTGGACAAGTGGCAAATTTATCACTTAATTTTTTTGCATCGACAATTTTGACTTAAAAAATCAACTTTCATTTAAGATTTAGGGTCAACATTCATTTAAACATTAGGGTATAGAGTTTAGAATTTTCCATTCATCTAAGATTTAGGGTTAATCTTCATTTAAAGTTTAGAGTTTAGGGTTTAGGGTTTAAAAATGTTAAATCCTAACAAATTTACCTATCTCATTAAAAGATTTCGTCACACCATCTCCCTCTTACATCAAAGAAAATTATAAATGTTATTTTTGGAAGTTTAACAAAATAGTTTTCCTGTCTCTTAGAAGAATAAATCTGCAAATGGAACATTTCAATGATTAGATTTTTTATATTAAAAAATTTGAAAATATAAGAATAAAATTTACCAAATAAGAAGAAATTTCTCTCATTATTATATAACTCAAAATTCTGACCAACATCTAAAAAAAACTCTAGAAAATTAAAAGAGCTAATGTTTGGTAACATGACTTCTCAATCAATTAACATGAAATGAAAAATTCACATGGATTAGTTCAATTGATTAATGACAGAAGCTCCTGTTTTGTCAATTAAAATTCAGCTTTTATGGAAAGCATTTTAAGAATAAAATTTTAAATACAATAAGTAAGTTTATAGATAAATTAAATATACAAAATTTGAGAATGTCCGAAATCTTATTATAAAAAAAATAAGCATAACAATATTCAAAAGATTAATTCAGTGATGTATGGTCACATGGAATTTTTTAATAAATACGTCTCATTACGGGAGGTCTTATATTCGAATTGGTACAAAAGTCAAATATTATTGTGCCAACGTTAACCACACAGTACGAACATGAATTAAACTTACATAATATGGATAAACTTTTTGTTTTACACCCAAAAAAAAAAAGCATAACTTTTTCCACTTTTAAAATAATGTGGTCAAAAATCAAAATAAAAAATAAAAGAAAAGGGTGTTTTAATACAGCTTGGATTCATATTATTATAGGTACAAACTCAACATTTGAGAGCAAAATCTGAGCTAAAAGATTGATGAATGGTGACATACCACCCTTGACAATTGATATTTCAACGTGTGAACTTGGAATATTTTGTAAACAAGAAAAACGTTGATGCTACATTTCTCGTGGTATCAAATTTTAATACGAAACGCTATATTTTTGTAACCTAAATTTTAATCTTTTATTAATTTGGACTATATGATTTGATATAAAATATAAGACCATATAAATTACTTGATATCAAATTGATAGTAGAATTTTTAAATTTAGCAAACGAAATTAATAGAATGGGATATATTCTTTGAAGTATAATCAAAAGTATAAAAAATAATTAAACAACAAATACTTTACTTAATTATTGTTATTCTTACTTAACATTTACTTTTAGAGTTAAATTTTTTTGTTATTAGTGTATCAAATTTAAACTCTGTACATATTATCAAAAAAGAAATATAAGATAATATAAGATGTCAATTGGATTATCTTACTTATTTTTATTATTATTTGTTACGGGTTTTAGAGTTATTAAAAAAATTATTTGTTTATACGGACAATAATTACGCCGTTAATTTTTTATAATTTCAAATTTTAGAAATATGAAACGATAAATATAATGTGAATCCATTATATGATTTTGCTGATTAAATGATGAGTAAATTGAAAATTGAATTTGTTTTATATATATATATATATATATATATATATATATATATATATATATATATAAAACAAATTCAAGAAACTATGAATTACTTTTTTCATTTTTATAATTTGGGGAAAAATTAAGTTAGTGCATCATGTCATGGTCTAAAAAGTTTATATTATACAACTCTTTGCTTGCAGATTATGTTTTCATAAAATAAGATTTGTGCAACTTATTATTGTGGTACAATATCACAAATAAAATAAAACTTTTTAATTTTTTTACGATTTAATGAAGAATATTTTTAAATTTTGTTCAAATATAATAAATTCTATGTGATTTTAAACATGCACTTTTAAACATTATTTTGAGACATTTAATTTTAAGAAAATTATTTTTATAAAATTGGATTTTGATGGAAATTCTCAAATGTTGGGATCTTTTAAATTTCCCATTACTTAATGAGAAACCCTAGTGCCAAGCAACTTGGATTAATGGATAAAAAGTGGAAATAATTAGATGCTCTGAATTTACTTTCACATGTGACATATCACATCATTTGCCACCACCATTAACAAAAGGTAATTAGTGATTCCACGTGTCGCTGTCACAATGCCTAACTCACTTTCACAAACTTTCTTTTTGTTTCATTTAAATTGCAATTTTAGACATTAATTAATCCTATTAAAAAGAATAATAATACTTGTCGTTTAGTGTTAAGTATAATTAATTTCAGACAAATTAATTACAAATTTAACATTGATAATATTCCAATCCTCAAAAAAAAAAAAGGAGATTAGAAGTTCATTCAATTGGAAATGCTTTGATTTTTAATTTTAAAATTTATCCAAAAAATTTAAATTTCATTGATGAAATTAAAATAACAATACATATTTCTTAATATTTATTAAAAATTATATAAAAATGAATTCCTTTTACACTGTTAATTAATTTTTTAGCCAACATTGAAAATCTTTTGCTTGAAGTTTGGTTGCTAAATTTAAATGATGATAAGTGTGGAGTGTGGACAGTGACAAAAAAATTTGTTACTTTATTAACTTTAAGATAAACAACTACTCATTGCTACTCTTTAATATATATATATATATATATATATATATATATATATATATATATATATATATATTTTAAGAATTCAGTTTTAATGCACAACATAATAAATTTTTTAACTTGTGAGATTAAATTATTGTCACATATTTATTTATTCATTTAGTGTTTTTTAAAATCATATGTTTAATCTTACTAATCCAGTAAAATGAAATCTAAAGATTCACAGCTTTTGATTCACTAAGTGCATATAATAATAATAATAATAATAATAATAATAATAATAATAATAATAATAATATTCTTAACTGAAATTGCTTCTTCTTTTTTTTTTTTGGCTGTATTTCATAAGTTGGAACAGTTTTTGAGGAAAAATATATTTAGGTAAACAGTCAGAATCCTTGTGTTGGCTAGATTTTTAGTGCTTTGCAAGTGAAAAACCATTCATGGAAAGTGAAATCTAATTGCCAAAGGATTTTTTTTTTTTGGTTTTCTTAGAATAGTCTTACAAAATATATGGATTAAAAGAAAACAATCTCAGCCTGTTGGTAATAATAAAAAGCACTTGATATTCACTATGATTATCAGTTCAAATTGTTATATTCTCAATTTTTTTTAATAAAAATATTTTATAAACAAGAAATTTGAATCTTAACATTATATTTTCTCTCTGAATTAAAAACATTTGTCCAAAATAAAACTTGGGATTCTCTTATTCTTAAAAAAAAATGCTTAGGTAAACAACTTCGGTATTTTTAAATGTATTATTCTTAACATTATCAAAGCTTTAAGTATCCAATGTTTCTACAAAATCTTTCACAAAAAGTAGATGTTCTTCATTGTTTCTACCCCACATTCATCAAAACTTGAAGAATTATTGTTAGTTTATAAAACTTCTTTAATCAACTATTGACTTGTGTTTATTAATGCGTTATATGAAGGAATTAAATTTTGAAGATGACAATTTGATATTATATTAGGTATGGTATGATAAGAGAGAAAAAATGTGTTAATAATATGATCAGTGATAATTTTTAAATTTTGCATGCATTTTATTTTTTTAGATAATTTCATAAACATTTTTTATATCGATTCAGTACATAAAATTTTATTTTTGAAGTATTCTTGCAAGAATTAAACTTTGATTGAGAAAAAAAATACAATTATTCTCGTAACTAACTCGATTAATCTTTCTAGCTAAACTCGTATGATTTGGTTTTCTCAAAACTAGTCATTTGTATTGAAAAATATATATATATATAAATTTAATAGTCAAATATATCTTTAATATTTTGTCTAAAATGGTTATAAGTTCTTAACGTTTTATTGTACACAATCCATAAATTTTTATTGTAATGTAAAAAACCTTCAACTTTTCAAAATTATGTAATTAAGTTTTAATCTGTTAAATGATACCAACTTTTGTTAGTTTGTTCACGTCGCAGTTAGCATTGCTTAGACTAGTTTGGATAGATGTTGCGATTAACTTTAATGAGATTGAAAAAAATAAAATAATTATTTAAGATATATATTTTTAATAAAATAATAATAAAATTTAAAGCAAGAGATAAAGGTGTAACGTACCTCTACAAATTTTTTCAACTTATTTATACTGTGCCAATTGCTCGCGCTGCATTGAGAGTAATCGTTGTTGCTTAATAGATTTAAATTTAATTGTATGATAAAAATTTATTTACAGTAAAATTAAAATTTATAAATTAATTTTTACATTATAAAATATTAAAAATTTATACACATTTCAAGCAAAAGGGTTGAAAACATCTTTTATTATTAAGTTATATATAAATATATATATATATATATGTCAACTCAATTTATATTTTGAATAGTTAGAAATATTCTCTTGAAAATAGTTTTTCACCTCTAAAAAATTGCACAAAACCAAGAATTCTACAGTAAGCTTGTCAGTTTATGCTTCAAAGGCAAGACTGCAACTTAATATATAGATGATAATAGATGTACTACTTTACTTATTTTTGACTTGAGAATGTATGTCAAAAAGAGTATCAAGGAGAAGTGCTGCCCTGCTGCATGATTCTCTCCAACCCCTTTGTTTCTGCTAAACTTCTCTTTCTCTTTGTTTTTTTAGTTGACTTGATAATATCTATCTTGTCACTTTAGGGTTCAATTATTTGTGTTTGCTTTGCAAGAAAATGCATGTATTGAGTCACTTGAATAAAAAAGAGTTTGGAATCTTGCATATTACTTATGTATTATTAGGATTCAATTGCTTATGAGATAAAATAGTAAAGTTTAATGAATTAAAACGGATAATATCTTACGAAATATCGTGAATTGGCATTTCATATTAGAGATACTTTTGCAGGTATCGCAATATGCATTTCAAAATTTTTATTCACTTTATATTAGAATTTAATTGGTATTTAAGTGTTCATATTATTTTTGACATGTAAGGTGGTTTTTAAGAGAAAAACATCGAAATTTAATGGATTGGAATGAATAACACATTATTTATTGATACATATCGTATTACATTTTAGTGTAATTAAATTTTACAGATTAAAATAGGGAATAAAATTATTTGAATTCGAGTTGATTTTTAAACTCTATAATTCGCTTAACTGTTACCAAACAAAAAATAGAAATAAATAAATCTCATGCACTCTTCAGCCTGTTGTGTATTAGTTTTCAGCAGTAAAATACTTTTTGCTTTCTTTTGGAAATAAAAAATTATAGTTATGGAAATTTGATTTTATTTACACAATCCACCTGCATAATTTTTTTCCTTCAATAAAAATTAGTTATATCATGTTTATAAAAATTATATGCATAATTCACATGATAATTGATATTTATGTTAAAGAAATTAAATCATACTTGATAATAAGATCATCATTTAAGATATTGCTTCTCTTTTAGGTTTGAATGGGAAAAAAATTTGTAAAGTTGATATATAGATCATAGTTCCATTTTTTACGAGACTGCATATCACAATTAGAAATCACCATCCTAATCAAATCATTTTTAATATATATTAAATATTAAATTAATAAATAAACAATAAACAAAATGAACTTGAAGTTTTATTTAAAGAGTTCATCTAATCACTCAAATGTTACATTTAAATAATTTGAAGTTTAAATTTTAATATCTATAATTTTTTTATTTTCAAACTATGATTTTTTGTGCATTAAAAAAAATAAACAAATCGATCAATAAAAAAATTAACATAAAATTAAACTAAATTTACGAATAATAAAACTTAAATACAAATTTTAAAAAATCCGTAATCTCTTTATTTTATTGAGGTATAATACCATAGGATATAATTAGATTTAGCAATCGATTTTAGGCACGATATAATGATATAATATGGAAACGATAAAAAAAACATGAAGATGTTAACTTTAAAAATTTAATAAAAATAATATATAAATTTGATTAAAACTGAAAATATATTTTTATGTTCGTCATATCAATATGAATTTTAATACATAATTTTTATATTTTACACGATATAAATACAATTTAATATAATATGAACCTTATATATATATATATATATATATATATACAAATTATTAGATTAGTTGTAACTCTCTTTTATGTCTGCATTGAAAACTTAATTCCAAATTAATCACGAAATTAAATAGGAAAAAAAAAAGAATGGGACAATAGACAGGTTAAACAAACTCAGAACAATTTAAATTCGACATTATGTTTGTCAAGGAAAGAATTGATTGACATGATATAATTTATATTTGTAATCCAATATTTTTAACGTATTTCTAACTGATAGGATGTTGCAATCGCAAGACAATGGCATAAATAAAAGCATGAGATTCTTCGAGAAAAATCACAAATATTTTATGGCTCTGGGAATAATTTCAAGTACAATTATATCAGCCACTGATTATATATTTATGATTTCTGTTGTTGAGAGTAGGCCAAAGTTCTGTGGGTCGAAATTAACCAACCATTACCTAATATTATAAGAAATTCATTTAATATATTATTAATAAAAATTTTAAATTTTATTAATAAAATTAAAAAATTATTACGTATTTCATTATATTTTTAAAATAATAAATAATACGATATTTAATAATAATAATAATTTAATTTCATTGTATGAAATTTAAACATTTTATAGATGACATATAAAATAATAATTCGTTTATATTATTGCCTTGATTTTATAATTTTTGACTTTCAAATTCACAATTTAAATATTTTTATCATATTTTAAAATCTCATAATTGAGTTCAATTTTTATATAAGTTAAAGTTTTTCATTAGTATTGCATTTTATGATTAAATTTCGTCATAAAACATAAAAATCAATACTCGATAAGATTAAAATTTTTGGAATGAGTTTAAGTTTAGGCTTTTTGTTTTTATAATTTAGTGATAAAATTGTGATTATTTAATTTTAATTTCAAATTTTATAATATATTATAATTTTTTTAATTTATTCAATTAAAAAGTTTATTTCCTGAACAAGTCTTAAGTTATTTCCTAAATATGGATATTTTTTTGACCTTTTACTGCATGTTTGGTCACTTTGATTCATGATCTTTGACAGGGCCCCCCTTCCATTAATATAATGTGGTTAACATTAAAAGACAAAAGCAAATAATATTAAAAATAATTATTATAAAATTGAAAACAAAATAAAAGAGTACAAAGAGCAATAATCTTGGGAATGTGACAGCTGCCTTTTTTTTTTTTTTTTTTTTTGAGGTAACCGACAAGCCCATTTCCTTGTTCCTAACACTCCCATGACTCTGCACATGCAACCATTTGCGTGCAAAAATAAAATAACATTTACATTAATCCAACAATTATTAAAATAAAAACCTTCACCATATTCAACAAATTTATATATTAATTTAAAAAAGATTATCGATGAATTTTTCTAGATATCTCTTCCAAGATTCATATTTACTTCTTATACGTAATTTTTGATTTGTTAAAAATATTTAAGATTAATAAATTTTTAAAATTTTTAAATCAAATAAAATACGAATAATCGGTTAATTTTATATTAAGAAAGTAAATCTAAATGAATATTTATATTTTATAGTTATAATTAAGAAATTATTTATCAGCATTAAATTTTATTAATATGTATAAAACATTTTTTTAAAGTATAATTATATGAATTATGTTAAATTTTTCGATTGATATAAAAAACTTAGTATACTAATTCCATAAATTAAAAAAATTGATCTAATTCTAATTTGGTTTTTACTTTTTTTTTTAATATTCAATGATTAGTTTAATTTTGTTATTATTCAATTCCTCTTTTTCTTTTAATACAAAAATTATTATAATTTTTTATAACAAAATTTAATTTAAGATTAAAAAAATACAAGATTTAAATTTTATTTTTTAAGAAAATTATTTACCTGAATGAAAGCAATTGAAAGGAAGAAAAAAAAAAAAAATCACCTTGTTGAAAAACTGAAATAGTACTCATTAAATGAATTTATAAACTTATCCCATTTCTATCTGCCAGTACTCCTATTCAGTTCTTGTAAGAATTCTTGAAACCTATTCTGGCTCAAAACAGATTCGGTGAAAAAAAAAACTCTTTATCCTAGCAGTTCTTTTGTTTACCGAAGTACCGGAACTCAATCAGAAGCCAAAGTGGGTCAGCTTCCAAGTTTTGTATTCATTTTATGAGTGTGCATGTGTTTATATATGCAAGTGTGTCAGATTCTGACACACATTTCTCTAATCTCCCTTTTCTTTTTTTTCTCTCCTTATTTTCTCTGCATTTAACCAGGCAATCAATTTTTTTTTCCACCTATAGTATTTCTGATTCCTGCAAATTTCAGCAACCCATTCTCAAGCTTTGTTTTTTCTCCTATCTTATTCCTTAAAAGGTCATCTTTTTTGACTGTTGCTGGTGGGTTGAGTTGTATTATGTGAGTTAAAAGTAAAACCAACCCAAAGTTTTTCAATTTTGCACTTCTTTTCCATTTCCATTTTGGGTTTTGGAAAGGGAATGTTCTGTTAGTTGATATTGGAGTGAGATTTCTCTATAAACTGCCAATGGCAGTTCATCATTTATTGTTTTAGTCCTTTTCTTATCTGGGTTTGGTGGATTTTGTTTTAGTTTATTTTTCTCCTTTGTTCTTTCCAAGTTGTAGTACCATTATTGTTGTTACTAGTACTAATTATTGAATACATCTCATTTAATTAAATTTTGTTTGTTAAGGGGTCTATGATTAATGTGTTTTTTGTTAATAAATCTCTTCTGGGTTATTGTCTAACCTGTTGTTTTCCTTCTCCTTATTTGTTAAACTAATGTTAAAGAACCCCAAAAAACTGCGGCAAAGTAACCACAGTAATCTGAATCTTGTGCAATTGGTTTCTCTCTTTAATTCTTATGCCTTTTTATGGTAACGATTATCATCTTACCATAAAAGCATAATCCCATTATTCCATCTATATCTGTTGTCAAATTTCTTATCTTTGATTTTTGATTCCTTGTTTCAAGTTGAGTTTTTCTATTTTGGAAAGACTACTTCTTTTCTTAAACTGGGTATTGACCAAAATTGTTTATTTTTCGGTTTCTTTCATCCAAGGTCTCTGTTATTCTCTCTTACAGAATCTTTGAGTTTCTTTGTCTGGGTTTTTTGTTCTGAGACTAATGCAAATTGGAGGGACCCAAAATGGCAAATCTTGTTCCAGGGGTCCTTCTGAAGCTTTTACAACATATGAACACAGATGTGAAGGTTGCTGGTGAGCACAGGTCATCTCTATTGCAAGTAGTGAGTATAGTTCCTGCACTAGCAGGAGGTGAGCTATTCCCTAACCAAGGCTTTTACCTTAAGGTTTCAGATTCATCTCATGCTACATATGTATCATTGCCTGATGAGCATGATGATTTAATTCTTAGTGATAAGATCCAATTAGGCCAGTTTATTCATGTTGACCGGTTAGAATCTGCTTCACCGGTTCCCATTCTTCGTGGGGTTAGGCCGGTCCCTGGGCGACACCCTTGTGTAGGGAGCCCTGAGGATATTGTTGCAACTCGTTCTCTTGGGTTCCTTAATAATGGTAGTAAAGATGCATTGGGTTCAAAACCTGGAGAGAAAGTTAAGTCACCGTCAAAAGCAGTGTTAGGCAGTGGAGAGAAAGAGAAATCTGTTGGGAGTAGATCAAATGGTGGTGCGAAGGAGGATCAATTGGATAAGAAAACAGCATCTTTGACTAGATCAAAGTCTCAATCTATCAAACCGGCATTGAGTTTTGATGTCAAGAAGGAATCTTTGGGGAAATCGAAGGCACTAAGTTCGCGGTCAATTCCTTCCTCCCCCACAAGTTGTTACTCATTGCCAACTTCATTTGAGAAGTTTGCCACTGGGATTAAGCAGCAGGCAGAAATAAAGGGGCTGAGGAAGGGAAGTCCCAAGCTGGGATCTGTCGAGAAGTTAAGTTCTTTGCATGGAGTGAGTCCAAATGGGAGAAAAGTACCCGTTATCAAAACATTGGTTCAAGGGATTGAATTAGGGGCTAAGGCTTTAAGAAAGAGCTGGGAAGGGAACGTGGAAGTGAAGGGTAGGGACAATTCAAAACTGAGGGCTACCAAGCATGATACCAAGCGAGAATCTCGGAGCACTTCTGTAAGTTTTCTTGTTTTGACTTTTAATTTGGCTTATCTGTTGCTTTTAACTGAGTAAAGCATAAGGAAGTTTAAAAATATGAGATGATATAATGTATTTGGTTCCTTTGTCTTACATTGGTTCTTACTGTTTTGTATAAGTAGTTCAATTTTTAGTATTTCTTGAAATACATAACTTGTGATGATGCTTGGACTCAGGCTTACATTTAGGATATGGCATATATGTGTGACATAGTTCTGTTTAATTTGTTGTTAGTTTTTGTTGTTATTTGGAGGTAGATTGCCCAATTTGAAGTGCATGATATGTGTTAGGGTACATTAGGCAAGTGGAACGGTTTAAGCAACGCAGAATGTCAATCTATTTTTTGGAATTTGATTAAAAGAGTTTAGACCTCTCCTCCTACATTATAATGCTAAAATGTTTTAGAATTTGGAAAATACATGTGTATTATTTCTGCCTTGTCTCAAAGTTTTACATTTTTTGAGCTATTTTTTCCCCTTCTTTATAATTAAAATCTGGATGCCAGGTTCCTAGAAAGAGCACATCAAGTGAAAAGTTGCTGTCCAAAGAGGAGAATAAGCTTCAGACATCCACCAAGTCATTAAAAGAGGAGAGTAGATCTCTGGTGTCAACTAAGAAAGTCATGTCAAATGGAATGTTGGACGATCAAGAGAAACCAAATAAGCCTAGAACTTTTGTTGGGAAGAAATCTGGAGAACTAACCAATAATGGTTCCCTGGGGAACTTGGTTAAGTTTCCGATAAATAGTAAAAGATTGACAGATGGAAGTGTTTCATGGGGTTCACTCCCCTCTTCTCTTTCAAAGCTTGGAAAGGTATGAACCTATGACTCTTTGCATCTTGAAAACATTCTTAGCTTTTATATGAAAGTCTCTTTTAAGGGTTATCCTGTTATAAAAAGGTTGGATTTGCTATTAGCAAAGTCCTTTTGAAGAAAAATACCAAGTTCAGACTTAATTAAATCTAACTTATATATAGTGCGGAAAAGCGTTTGAAGTTTCCATTTTTCAATGGTAGTTTGAGGGGAAAAAAGTAAATAGAATCTAAGAAAATTGAGTCTTGGACATTGAATTATTGGCTTGTGCATCAGGGCCATACAAAATTTTGTTATTTAAACCTTAATTCCTTTTTTTCTTTTGGTGTACAAGCAAATGGACTGCCCTTTGTTCTGTGCTTTAAGGTAGTTAGTTTCCTTTTCCCTTTGGCATGACCTTTCAGAATTTTATGTTGAAACAATGCTTATGAAGGATCTTTACGTGATTATTTGATTTTTCTTAATTGTCACTGGGCTATGTGGTCAACAATCAACTTTTTGTATGTCTACAAGATCCATTAATTTGTGTGCAGGGGTCATAGCTTGTTATTAATAGTTTTTATGCTTGTATTGGCAGTTTAATTCACATTCTGGCATTCTGAATACATAGTTCTTTAAGTGATTCTCATGCCAAATTTGCGTTTTTTGTTACAGGAGGTCATGAAACACAGGGATGCCGCACAAACAGCAGCAATAGAAGCTCTACAAGAAGCTGCTGCTTCAGAGAGCTTACTTCGTTGTTTAAGGTATGACTATTTGACAGGAAAAGAAATGTTAGCAAAGAAAATGATATACATTGGTAATAAAAGCTAAGTCTCTCTTAATTTCAAAACTAGGAAAGATTAAATATACTAGATTTCTGGATTTTGATTCTCCATATTACCTTGGTCAAACTTTTTAATATTGTAAACAATTTGTAGAATCCAAAAAGTTATAGATCTCAACTCTGAACAATCTCCATGTGCTAACTTATGTTTGTAATTGAAACCTGTAGAATGTGCTAAGCACAATAGAGTCCATGAAGTTAGAATTACTGAAAATTTACAGGGAGTTCATGGGAAATCTGCACGCTGATCGATTGTTTTAGTCCTCTTTTAGTATGTCTTGGATCTCAGTCTCTTGGGTTTTAGAGTGGTGTGGTTGATTGGTGGACTCCTATATTTCCTTTTAATCAATAGCTTCTTTGTTACTTGAACCTTATTATCAATAACTTATGAGAAAGAATGGATGATATTTGAAAAAAGTCCAAAAGCTAAAATTTCTTAAAGTTTGAGCAATTTGTAACGAGTTAATGGTTGTGGGATGGAATTTGTGACAGTTTAGAGTCTTTTTGAGAAAAGTCTGCTTTTCTTCATTGACAATCGCCCATTATATTGATAGATTACAAGCTATTTTGGGAAGAAAAATAAGCTAAACTTCAGCCCCTACCATATATACATCTATCTAAATATACCGTACAGCTAGTATATCCTAATTAAGGAAGGAATAAATCTGTATAATCATAACTGCCATATCAGTCAAAGCTGTAAATCTGCTGGCATTAAATGTGTAGATATTAGCTGTAAATCTGCTGTGTAGGTTGATATTTCCTTTGACAATTTGTACTTCTTTTAACTGTTTTACGAGGGCAGAAAAATGAAGTGGGGTCAACACCCTGCAAATTTTGTACAACTGACTGCAGGTATAGGAAAAACCTCGAAAATCAGAGGGTCTAACCCTTCTTGACCCTTGAGTGGCTTTGTCCATTATTATAATGAATTTCTTGTTACGTGTTTAACCAGGCAAAGGATAAGACCAATGCATTTGCTTTTCTCTTTTAAGCTCATCTACCAACATAAACCTTTGAAATCCTGTCTTAACTTTCTAGTTTGATTGCTTAGCAACTAAACATTAGCAAGTCAAACCTTGGCTTCATCAAACAGTTGAGAATCAAGACTGTGTCTCCTACAGTTGTAGCGGCAGAATTTCTTGCTTTTGGCATAAAGGGAAGAAAAATAAATATATAGTTTCTCTGTTGGACACTTAAAGTATGTAATGGGAACATATCTCATCTCAAAGTGGACAATTAAATTGTGAAATGTTACCTTGACATTGTCTCAAGAAAATTTATACATTGGTATTGTCAAATTCCGTAAGCAAAATGGTCACGAGTTGGCTATGATTTGGCGTTTAGGCCTAAAAATCTGAGAGATGGAACCATAATGGTTTATGTAGGTTCCTGAGTAATTGCACGGTCAGCTTTCTCTTGTCATGCCTAGAAAATAATTTCTGTTTCATCACTGTTGTCTTTTCTTTAACTAATTGACTGAGGTTTTCAAGGTTTTAATTTGTTTGATGTTGTTCTACGAGATCTATTACATCCGGCTGTTTCTTTTTAGTTCTTGATGGCTAACTTTTCACAAGACTTTGTTTTCCATCCCATCAAATGAAGTTCTTGGTAGTTGTGGGTCTTTATGGAGATTAATTGGCTGGACCTGGAGAAAGTGCTTGTGTTGGTTGCTTTTCAACTTGTGTATAAGATTTGCTTGCGAGCAGTGATACTTCATGGTGAATGAAGATTATATGTAGACCTTTAGGATAGTGCATGTTGAGATAACCATAGAAAACTCACCATGTTGAAGTGATTAACACGAGGATTTGGGTCTCATGATGTAGCGTGAACATTTCAAATTCACTACTAATCTCGGTTAAATTGATTCAAGTTGTAGTTCTTGCTCAATAAAACACAAGTAACGACATTATGCAGACATAATTTGAGATTAATTATAGTAACAACAATTAATTTGGTTTCATCTGGACTCGATTTTTATGTGATTATCAGTATAATACAACTATTATTATCTTGCGAATAGTAATTTTTAGGCTGTAATGAAGGTAGGCAGAGCCCGGCAAACCTACATGCTGTTAGCCTTAGGGAATTTTTAAAATGATTAATTTATCATTAACTTAAATGTTATATGAAGGAATGAGATCAAGTAATTTGATAGATTATAACAGTACGGTTGAAAGTAATTCTGAATCCTATTAACTATTAAGTGATATAATAGCTAATATAATTATTAAGTGATATAATTAAGTTTTAAAACTGATCCCAAAGGTTATGGATGGCTGGACTTGAGGGATGGCTTTAGATTCTTCAAACTAGGTAGTGCACGTCTTAGCATTTTGGAACGGGTTGGAGACACTTTGTTGCATGGCTTTGGATCTAATTGTGAGCCAGATTTAGTAGTTGCCGGTGTATTAATTACTGTCAGCTATGTAGATAAAGCAGATGCTGGGGAATTGTTACTTCTAGTTATCTGTTAACAATGAATTTGGGGAGGGGAGAGCAATGAGAGACAGCTTTGATGAAACTGCATGTAGAATTGTGGGACAAAAGTAATGCATGCTAGAAAGTTGAACCATTGTCGATTTTTGGTAGTATTGAATGATATATTTTATGATGTTCTGAATCTTTTTGCAGTACATCTATAATTGATTGTTCTTTGCTTTCTTATTCGACATCTCTGGTGTACTATTTTATCTTGCAGCTTATATTCTGATTTGACCAATTCTGCTAAGGAAGACAACCCTAAGCCGGCAGTGGATCAGTTCTTGACCCTCCATGCAAGCTTGAATAATGTGCGGATGATTGCAAATTCTTTATTGAAAACTATTCCAGTGGATTCATCTACAGAATCTGAAGGAAACCCATCAGAAGAGGCAGTAAAGGTCACATCAGATAGACGGAAATATGCAGCCTCGTGGGTGCAAGCTGCATTGGCTACAAATCTATCATCCTTCTCTGTATTTACCAAAGAACATAACGCAATGTCAAGTCATGCTTCAGCTTCTGCACAAAGCCAGAAGACTAACCCTGCCAATCAAAACATATTGATTCTAGAAAATTCTGCTAAGAATGCTTCTGCTAAAGCCCAAGCAAAAACCCGTCCGGTAGTTGGCTCTAAGCTAGTAGCACAGGGTGTTCTTCGGAAAGCTGGGGATGTTTCAGGCCTTGGTCCAAAGGCACAGGTCCAACCACCACCGGAATGGACACGAGGAAATGGCCTTGATGAGGCTGTCGACTTGGCCGAAATGCTGCGAATGGAATCCCAAGATTGGTTCTTAGGATTTGTGGAGAGATTCTTGGATGCAGATGTGGACACATCGGCTTTATCAGACAACGGTCAAATTGCTGGGATGCTGACACAGCTCAAGAGCGTCAATGACTGGTTAGACGAAATCAGTTCAAGCAAAGATGAAGAAGAGACACCCCAGGTTTCATCAGAGACAATCGATCGGCTGAGGAAGAAAATATACGAGTATCTTCTTACACATGTTGAATCTGCGGCTGCTGCTCTAGGTGGTGGATCACAATCGTCACCACCCACCCGGACAGTCGAAACAAAGGCGAAAAAGTGACTCGGGCAGTCTACATGAATTGCATGCATGCAGTGTTGATGCACAGAGTTAAGGCCCCACACCATAACCAAGGTCGGAGGAGCTTACTAATTTATGATTATGTATATAAATCCTACATGGGTTTTGAGGTATAGTTGCAATAACCATATCAAAGTAAAGAGTTTGAATGTTTGATGCAAAGTGAGGTGAATCTTTCAAAATTATAGAAATGAAAACAGTGTTGAAGAGTTGGGAGGTGAGCTTTCGTATCTTTCAAAATTCATATAAGAAGTTATTGCTAGAAAGCGCAATTCATTTGCCTGTGAAATACTGAGTTTTCATTTTCAGTTGAAGATTCAACAAGAGCTTGCTTTAGCCCATAAATTTGAGTCAAATTTCAAATCTCTTCTGCTAATCAAACTTTTTATTTGATTTTTAAAAAATTATCGAGTTTTATCTGATTTGATTAAAGAATACTTTTAAATATGAAATATTGTTGTAAATATAAAAAGATTAGTATATAGTTAGTAAATTTTTTTTATTTTACAAGTGAAATTAAAATAAATATACATGTCATTAAAAAATATTAAAAATAATAAATAAATAAAATAAAATATTTGTTGTCATCAAAATGTAATATATTTATTTTAAAATTATAAAAATAAATTATACAATAATTTTTAAATTTATCAACGAAATTAATATTTTTTTCCTTCAATATAAATATAATTAAAAGTCTAATTTTTTTAATAATTAAAAATAATTATTCTATTATAAATATTTTTTAATTTTATAAATAAAATTAAAATAATTATATATACCTTTTAAAAATATTAAAATATAAAAAATAAATAAAATAAACTATATTTAATCATTACAACTTTATTTATAAAATAAAAATTTTACTCCCATAATTAAAAGACAGTGTGTTGAACTCCAACTCTATAAATAGAGGTATAATTAAGGGCTTAAATGACATTTTGCTTTGCCTGTACTATAAAAAATAGCTATCATTGAAGACAGCAGAAAAGGGAGCATAGAGTGGAAGTGAGTCAGACTCGGAGTCTTGGTCTTTCTTTCATTGAGATCAAAACTTCAGAAATAGCCATTTTTAATGAGTTAAAATCTTTGCCAGAAATGGGAGAACTCGCCGCCAAACAATCGCTTCTCCTTCTTCTTTTCCTTTTTCTACACTCTTTCCTCTTTGATTTCGCTTTCTCTGAAATTTTCTTCGAAGAGCGCTTCGAAGGTAACAAAAAAAAAGCTAAATACTTTAGTAACAATTTTGTTTGTTTTCTTATTTTAGATTTAGTGGCAGAAAATTTGTAGCTAAATTAAACTGAGAGATTTAGGTTGTATTGATAGAAAGAAAGAAAGAAGGTTCTGGAAGTTTTGGTCAAACACGTTGACTGTGATTTATTTGAAGTAAAATGTGATTTGTTTTTGCAATTTGGAGACAGATGGGTGGAAGAGCAGATGGGTGTTATCAGATTGGAAAAGGAGTGAGGGAAAAGCCGGCACCTTTAAGTACACCGCCGGCAAGTGGTCCGGTGATCCAGATGATAAAGGTATTGTTTTCGTCTCATGGCACTTGTGTACATATTTACTAAGATTTAGAGATTTAAATGCTCACAAATAATAAATATGTTATGAATTAATGATGAGTCTAGTAATTTAAGATATAAGTTCCCTTTTATAGATTCATGCGTTTGCTTCTTTCTATTGTGTTCAAGTATATAGTGTTTCCCCTCTCTATTTCAGACTGTTTAAAAGTAGAATTTATGGGGTAATTGAGACATAGTATTGAAGTTTTGAGTTGTGAAAGGGTGTTAAGCTGGGAGTATTTACCGTGTTGAATGGTTTTTCAGTAGACATAACATAACTAGCAATTGTAATTTGTTCAGACAGATTTGTGTTTAACTAATTGTTTGTAATATAATAATGTCTAAGAATCCAGTGCTAAATGGAACACAGTTACTCTAGAGGAGCCACCGTGCCAATGTGAAAATGAGCTGAAAATATTGATTAACTGATATAAACTTTTTCAGTCATGTTTCCTGCTAATTTGGAAGGCTAACACAATTAGTCTTTGTGTATCTACTGTATGTGGAAAAGCACTACTGACCATAGCTGATTTTTTATCCTTGGAAATCTTGCAGGTATTCAGACTTATAATGATGCCAAACACTATGCTATCTCTGCTAAGATACCAGAGTTAAGCAACAAGAACAGAACTCTAGTGGTCCAGTATTCTATTAAGTTTGAACAAGACATTGAATGCGGAGGTGGTTACATTAAGCTTCACTCTGGTTATGTAAACCAGAAGAAATATGGTGGCGACACTCCTTACAGGTCTAGCAATTTGTTTAACCATATAAATTTCTCTCCAGTGGCAATTTTCATATATCTGTAACTTAGATAAGCGCCATGCAAATCTAGACTTAGATGATTGACGTAATTAATTGTCTACAGCAGCAAATCCAGACTCCTTACCTATAATTTGGTTTTTCAAAGATAGGTGGAGAATACAAAGCAACATAGAAGTTGACATTAGTGAGGAATAATGATATAAGTTTTATATCAAAGTCATGTGCATTGCTTTTGTTTGGTATCACATATCATTTTTTTTTTTTTAGATTGCATCTTTTACCTGTATTGTTGGATACAATTGCCTTTGTTATTGAGAAGTTGTTATCAGTAGCATTTAAACTTGTTTCATATTACTTTAAACACTAGCTGCTGATTGGTCTTTTGCCATGGTGCAGTTTGATGTTTGGACCAGATATTTGTGGCACGCAGACCAAAAAGCTCCATCTTATACTATCCTACCAGGGGCAGAATTATCCTATTAAAAAGGATTTACAATGTGAAACAGACAAGCTAACTCACTTTTACACATTCATTCTAAGGCCTGATGCCTCTTATAGCATCCTAGTTGATAATAGAGAGAGAGAATCTGGAAGCATGTATACTGATTGGGATATCCTTCCTCCACGGAAAATCAAGGATGTTAAAGCCAAAAAGGTACTGCCCCTAGAGTCAATGCGCGGTATTCATGAACAGACAGGAACATGATATCTGATATGACGCCACAATACTCTACCTGTATTTCTAAAATTTAATTTTTAAAAACTTATTTATGCAGAAGACCTTGAAGAAGCATTGATTTTTTACATGTTACTATCTGGAAAGAATCAGAGTTTCTTTTCATTTTTTTTTAATTTGCTGGTATGGTTTTGTCTAACCACCAGCCACCGCCAAAAAATGCGTTCACTTTTGTTCTTTTTACAGCCTGCAGACTGGGATGATAGGGAATACATTGAAGATCCTAATGATGTCAAACCGGAGGTAGCATGTGCTGCTCGACCTTTGAGAATGTGATGTCTGGAATGAATATGTGATCTACTATTAACTAAATACTTTTATTATCTGGTTATGTGCAGGGATATAATTCAATTCCTGCTGAGATTCCAGATCCAAAGGCAAAAGAGGTTTGTACTTATTATTTATTGTCCAAAGGTCGTATTTTCAGATGCCCAAAACCATTTCAAGACAAATATAATTTGGACCCATTAAATATTACTTTCTTTTGCCTAAACATGATGCCTCTCTAAATCATATGTTTAGCCTTTTTTTCCCTTGAAGGTTGAAATTAAGCTGTAATTATGGTAGTTGATATGCTTTCAATGATAAGAAGTTCAATTGTTGACATGCTTTGACTTTGTTCTTATAGCCTGATGACTGGGACGACGAAGAGGATGGTATTTGGAAGCCACCTAAGATCCCAAATCCAGCATACAAGGGACCGTGGAAGCGTAAGGTGCTTGCAAGCTACCAATATTACATAGAAAGCAAAATCTCTGCTGCAGTTCTAACTTTTGCATCCCTTCTGCAGAAAATCAAGAACCCCAACTACAAGGGAAAGTGGAAGACTCCATGGATTGATAACCCAGGTATGTCTTTTCTGCTAGATGTCAGTTGCTTGATGGTGAAATTACACATTTGAAACTAGAGCATGAGCAGGGGACTTGTCAGAAATGCTTGAATATAGTCTAAAGTAGTCACTGAGCTGCTGTCCAAACTACTCTTTCCTTATCTAAACATTGGCCTGTCAAAGATTGTAAAATAAATTTTTTCTTCGTATTCTTGTCTGAAGAAAGAGGGAGAGAGGGAAAAAAGACCTCCAAGTTTCAGTGCTGACATTTCTCATATGCTTTGCAATTGAGTTTTGATGTACTCATGCATTTCTTATCTATGCCTGTCTTCAATCCAATGTGAAAGTATGCTGTCCAATTTCCAATGTGAAAGACTTCAATTTTTGCTTCCTTTTTCTGTTCTTTTCTAGAGTTTGAAGATGATCCAGACCTTTATGTGCTGAGACCAATAAAATATGTGGGTATTGAAGTCTGGCAGGTAAGCTTTAAATCATATTCTTCTAGTGGTTGAAGATAGAACTTCTTTTTTCAAGAACAAAATAAATAATCCTACTGTTCCAAAAACTAACTACCAGCGATATAATTTCTTCCGTCGAAAGAGTGTTTTAAGTGGCACGATAACAAGGTCAATTATATATCTACGGTTACACTCAATGGTTAACACGTTAAGTTCTTGTACTGAACTAGGGTTGAATTGTGGATTGTTTCGCTTGATTGCACCCAACGTGTTCTCATGCACTTTGTAAGATTATCGACAGCATGTTTTTTTCCTTGGCTTTAATCAGTTTTACTGGCAGATACTTATGGGGTCATTTTCTAAGGAGTTCTTTTGTTTTAGCCAGTGTTTTCCTGGTATCTAAATGTACCAAAAAAAACAGTTAGCCATTTCTACTACTTTGGCTTGTGTTTTTAGTCTAGAAGCTCCACCACCCTTCTTGAGTAATTTTACTTTATTTATATTAACAATGCCACATTCCTAAGCTATGTTGTGCACAAGCATACCAATTTACCCTATTGTATCTAATTCTTTTTGGTCAATGTCACTCGTACAGTTCTACAGATTAATGTATCTTAGTGAAATTTATGCTTTGCAGCATCAATCTCAGTTTTAGTAACATATATTCATTTTAAATTTGTTTTCCTATATGTTTGGACCTTGGTACCATAATGCTCACTTGAGCATATCATGCAATGAACCATTTAATACTTAAGGCATTATGCTGGAAAGAAAATAAAGAGCTCTGTGCAGGGAATGGGGAAATAGTATATTTTGTCAATTAAAACCCACAAAGAAGACCTAATTCTCTGGCAGCATATCTGATGTTAGCTTGACTTTGAAACCTACTAAAACATATCTGTTGGGGGGACAAGAGATCAGCTAATAGCTGAACTACATGGATGGATTTCATATTGCAGGTAAAGGCTGGTTCAGTTTTTGACAACATTTTGATTTGTGATGACCCGCAATATGCAAGACAAGTTGTAGAAGATATCTTGGCCAAGAATAGGGAGGTAAGTTGTTACCTTTCAGACTTTATACTTATTGTTAATTGAAGTGTCTAAGTAGCTAATAATTTGCATGAAAATTTTCAGACTGAGAAAGAGGCCTTTGAAGAAGCAGAGAAAGAAAGGAGAGCTCGGGAAGAGGAGGTTGTTAGCTTGATAGCTTGGGGCTTTGGATCTGGTATAGCTGTATTCTTTCTGAAAAATTGTTGAAGTCTTTGAATGGCTGTATGTGCAGGAATCTAAAAGGGCAAGAGAGGAGGGTGAAAAGAGGAGAAGAGAGAGGGACCATCGATATGGTGACAGGAGGCAGCGAAGAAGGGTATTTTATTTGTCTTCTTTGTTTATTTTTCTCTAAAACTGTTCTTTTTTTTTCTTTGGGAATTTATTCAATCAACAAGAAGCCAGTGATACCATGCTTTATTTTTTTTTTTTTTGGGAAGTGAGATAGAGTTTTAATCATAAAGCCAATTGTATGGTAATTTTATTTGTTTTTCTTACCCGTAGTTGTGGCCTGTGCTGCATATCTTAGGTAGCAAAAAAAATCTTGATAGCTAGCAACTGTTGATGATATTTAATGGGTTCTGATTGACTGTTTATATCCCAATGATTTGGAAGAAAGCATCTCTAGGTTGCTTAGAAAGATAGTGGCGACAGATGTAATGATGGATTAGTTTGAAGAGTGAGATTGTCATTATTGCACCATGTTAGAAAGAGAGGTCTGAAGTGCAAAACTATTGGAATGTGATTCAGATTAATATAATTCAGTTTGTTTTCCCTCTTTTCCTGGCTGAATTAAAAAATAAGTTGAAGCTTAATGTTATTGGGTTTTTTTATTTTTTTGGCAGCATGATCCCCACGATTATTTGGATGATTACCATGTAAGTGCATTAACCTTTTTGTCCCCCTTAATTATCCTTTTATGAAACAACTTATTCCTTTTGGTTGAGCTTTTCTCCAAATGAATCAATAAATACAGTTGTGGTAAAAGTTGCCATCTAATTCATTCAACGCCATGAGCAAACTACCATTAATTAAGCCGAAGAACTAGCTTCCCTTTCCCTAGTATATATATGATAGGAAATATTTAGAACTGTCATATCTTTGGCATTTAAGTTCTGGACAATCATAGCTTTTCTTTCTTTTTTTTCTTTATTTAGAGTTACTAGCTATGCTAATACTATTTTCAGGAACTGAAACACTTTATTATTAGGTACAAGGCGAAAAGATGGAAGATAATGGCATTTGATTTTTAGAATTATTTTGAGATCTAATTTTGCCAGAATAAATGATTGATCCTCATTTTTTTTTCTTTTGAAACAGTTTCTTAACATTGACTGATCTTGAAATTCCTCTAGCTGGTTTTACTTTAGCCCAGCTTGGCACTATCGATTAAATTGTAGTTTTGCCTATTGTTCAATGACTTCTTGTTGTGCATGAACTAGACCAAAAAGATTCTTGACCCTAAACTCAAAAGCATTCCAACCGGACTCCTAACATCGATTCTTCATGCAGGATGAACTGTGAGGGTGTCTGCTGCTATTAAACCGAGTTCTACGACTCACTTCGACAATGAAAAAGAAAAAAAATCAAAGCAAGCTGCCACCTTGAGAGAGGCAGCATTGGTATCTTTGTCTGAGGCATGTCCGGTCCCGGTTGTTGTAGAACATTATTGTTGTACTAATAAGAATCCCTGAACTGAAACTGCTAATTCTGTGATCCATATTCCAGTCTATGGATGCTTAATTTTGCTGAAATATCTGGAGCTTAAAAAATAATGATTTTGAATGAGCTTTAGGATCCTAGCAGAATTGTGATAATGCTGTTTGCAATCTGTCATTTGCATTAATAAACTGTTTTTGCTTGTTTTGTTGCAATCCCTAATTACTATTTTCATAAGTATTTTATCCCGAATTTAGTACACTACTTGGTTTCATGTGTTGAATTTTAAATCTCAATGAATATTATATACTTATTTATCACTTATTTTTTGTATTAGTATAAAATAATAATATTCTTTTTTTAAAGAAAAATAAAATACTCTTACTAGCATATAGGGGTATTTTATTTTATTAGTGTACAATAAGAATATTATTAAATAAAAAAAAGAAGAAGAATTATTCTTTTTAGAAGCTTCAATTAAATGTAAAAGCTTGAATCTTTGAATCCTATCCATTTAATGACATGTTTTAATATAAAGATTTCAGTAATGAGATTTAAATTTATATATAGATTTGATAAAAATTGAAAAATTGATTTATTGTTATGATATGTTGGTTTATATTATATAGGAATTGATATCAAACAAATACATGTATAATAGTTAAATATTTATAATTTTTTTAATATTTTATTACATTCAAATTAATTTTTAATTATAATATAAAATGTTTAAATGATAATATTATTTAATAAATTTAGATTTAATTTTATAAATTTATGATAAACCCGAAATTTTATTAAATGTTAGGGTCAACTTGCACTTTAAAGTCTTACTCATAAAAAAAAAAAAAAGAATAAATCAGATAAGATGGGCAGGCCATTTCAAAGAGTGGTGGGTGAAGCTAACGCTGTCCTACAAAAGGCGACAGCAATCATGACACCAAGATTCCCCAACTTCACTTCCACGTGTGATACCACCGACGGCTTTAGCCGCTTCAAATCCTCACTGCCGAGTCTCTTTATCATCACCACTAAATGGTCAAAATTAAAATTAAAATAAATAAACGCGTTTCCTGCTATTCTATGATCTATGACTCTATACTATCGAAAGTGTCAAAAAAACGGTGAGAAATAAAAAGGAAGGAAAATATTAAATAAAGAAAAAATAAAAAATTATTATTTTAATTTTTAATTATATTCAATAACTTTATATTTATATATATAATATTTGTCTCGCATTAAATTATATAAAATATAAAATGTTACCGTATTTAATTTTAATATGTCAAATATGGAATTGTTTTTTTTTAATTTTTATTAAATTATATATTATTTCTGTTAAGTTTTAATTCAGAAATTTTCTTATTTTTATTTATTTTTATATTATCTTTAAAATCATCAAATCTATTTTTTATTAAAAAGATCTTTGTTACAAAAAAGAATAAAAAAAGGAACTTTTCTGAGCCAAACAATTTTCTTTATATTTTCTAGAAAAAAGTTTCTCTTTTTTTGACTTAAAAAAATCTTTAAAAAAAAAATTAATTTATCACTATCTTTCCTCTCATCACAAACACAAAAAATGTTTTAGTTTTTTTTTTTTTCCCTACCTCAAGAGAGAGAGTTTCTTTCCTTTAAAATTAATAATTAATAATTTTATTTTCTTAATTCTCTTCACACAAACACAAAAAGAAAAACGCCCATTATTGAGTGACAGCCCACAAACACACACTTTCTCTCTCTAAAGAGAGAAACTCTCTCTAAAAGGAGAGAACCCATTTTAGATAGAGAAGTTGATGTGCAAATGCTGGCTAAGGCTTCATGTGCTATGGCCTCCTTTCCTTGTTCTAAGGTTTGCTTTTCTCTTCCTTTTTCATTTCTTTTATGGGGTTTTTTCTCTGTGTATTTTTTTTGCATGCTGGTTTTTTTTGTTGTTGAATGTTGTATATTTTTCCGAAGAGAAATGGAAATATAATTGTAAAGATCTGATTTTTTTTCTTGTACCCATTTGAGAAAAATGACAATTCTTGTTGTGGCTAATTGAGGAAAGGAGTTTTTTCGTTTTGTGACGTTTTCTTTTCCCTTTTCTTTTACTCCTTCCTCTGGCCTAGATTTAGTCTAGTTATGCTTAATGGGAAATCTGAGTTTTGGCTTTTGTGATATATAATTTGCTTTACTTAACTATCTTTTCATACTTTTATTTTTTTCTTCCAAAATTGAGTCTTATGCTTTCGTATAGTTTTGCCTTATAATAACAATTGAAACTTGTTTGAGAAAGATAGCAATTATCTTGTCACCACATGTTGATATGGTTCCTGTCTTGTCAATTGTCATGGTCTATGCAAATGGGATGATTTCTGATATAGGGTTTTTGGTTGGTTGTAAAGAGTTTTCATCTTTTGAATTGCATGATATGAATCATTTCCTACAAGTTATAAAGTTAAAGTCTTCATTTTGATAGGAACTTGTGGTTTTCTCTCTATGCATTTGTTTGTATTGTATGTGGATATTCACACTGAATCGTTTAATTCAGAATATTGCTATTTATTCATGAAAAAAAAAAAGATTGGTGGTTTACAATCTTGAGTATAACTCCAAATCTTTTTATGTAATTTTGCATTATTACTTGCTTTAGATCTTCTCAAAATTCTGTTGATTGTTATTGCAGGAATTTTATCCTGAGTATATGTTGGTTTATGGTATTTAAGTTTGAAAGCCTGCTTTCCAATGTTTTAGGTGAGGAGTGGGCTCTGTGTGTGGCCAGGCATGAGACAACTTTGCATAAGAAAGGGTCTTGTCTATGGCTTTATGCGCTTATTGTCGACACCCTTCAAAACCTTGCGCGGAGCAAGTCGGTCTCTTAGGGTTGCAGAGTTTTGCAGTGTTTCCAACATGTCTTCCTCATTACAAATTGAATTGGTGAGCACACCTCTTTCTATCTTTTTGTGTTGAATGGTTTAATCATTTTCACAGTTTTCTTTTGCTTGACAGTATATTGGCATTATTTTGTAAACTAATAATTTTCATTTGATTTGATATAAAAAAAATGAAACTCAAGGTATTTAATCTTTATCGACATTTTTTTTCCTCAAGAATTTCACTCGATGACTGATTTTTGTTTAACCAATTAAGCAAGTTTGTGGAAAACTATGAAATTTATATATCTGCTATCGGATTTGGGTTTGAACATTTATAAGGATTGTGCCCTATTCCACTTCTATCTACGTGAGGGTGTTATTAAATGTAGGGGAATGTTATGTGGCCTTAATTGGTGTGAAAAATGTAGTCTAGTGGTAACTATTTCCCCTTCTTTTGCCCAGAATTCAAGGTCTCTTTAGCATTCTCCACCCACTTTTCCATTCACATGTTACATAGTTGCAGTGCAAACTGCAAAGAAACAGACTGATATTTACAGCCTAGAATTTTATCCGGAGAATTTTTTGGTTAGTGAGCGCCAAACCTCCCTCAGCTGTCAACTTTTAACTAGCCAATGTTGCAGCAGATGTTTCTGCACCCTTCTTGTTGCGGGAGGCCGAGTATCATGCCATTGAATTTGCACCAGGGCAGTAATTACAAGTCAGTGAGGTAAATGTGGAAGCATCATGCTTTTTCTTGTCCTACCCGAGTGGTTCCAATGGGCCCTAGCAAACAACTGAGAGCTATAAGTTCTATTGAATCACATGCCTCATTTTCCTAGATTCTGCTGTTGGAATAACTTTGTTCATGCTTATCACATGAAGAAAGAGTTATTTGACTTGTTGTTGAAGGCTATAATAACTGAATTCCATTTACATTACCTGTGTATATTAGATATCAACTTTTCACTAATTTGTTTTTTCAGGTACCCTGTCTCAGAGACAATTATGCATATCTTTTACATGATGTGGACACAGGCACAGTTGGAGTTGTTGATCCTTCAGAAGCTGTGCCAATTATTGATGCTTTGAGTCGGAAAAACCGGAATCTGACTTATATATTGAATACCCACCACCATCATGACCACACTGGTGGGAATGCTGAGTTAAAAGCAAGGTTCGGTGCTAAGGTATGAAAAAGTCGTCTCCTGGTAACTTTTCTGTCACATTTTCAACTCGTGTCAGACGGTTAATTTCCTCTCAAATCACAACTCATAAATGGAGCAACTATCTGTAATTTACTAAGGCCTTTGACTCTGGCTCATAAATATGGGTATTAATTGTACATAGGGTCTTCTTTGCCCATGACCTTTAGTTTGCAATGCATGTGGAAGTGGAGCTGAGGCTTGCTCGCTCTTCTTTGTCCCTTTTTAATAAAGCTTTTACTTATCTAAGGAATTGATTTTTTTTATTTTTTTTTTTCGGCAAACAGTTTTCTGACAATGGCATGCATAAGAAGAGCAATGGCCTATATAATAATGATAATAATTGCAAACTGTTTCAAGAAGGCATTTGAATAAATTTTTTGGACAATGATAATAATGCTAATAATTGTTCTTTTTCATATAGGTGATTGGTTCAGGAATAGACAAGGATAGGATTCCCGGAATTGATATTGTTCTAAATGATGGGGACAAGTGGATGTTTGCAGGTCATGAGGTGCATGTCATCGAAACTCCTGGTCATACCCGAGGTAAGATTCATTAGCCAATTCCATTGAAATCATGTGAATTAGATACTTTCTATTATTTCAAAATTTAATGAAAGAAAACTTGAATGTAAAAAAAAAATTAAAAAAAATATCATGATTTTGGGTCTGCATTTTGTGGTAGTTTGTACCCTCTCATTCTCGTCCTTTATTGTTATTATTATTAATAATGGAAATTTGCCACATGCAGGCCATATTAGCTTCTATTTTCCAGGTTCTGGAGCAATATTTACTGGAGACACATTGTTCAGCTTATCATGCGGCAAGCTTTTTGAAGGAACCCCAGAGCAGGTGATTTGACTTCTATGTTTATGCAGTGGACACCCTAAGGGCAACTATTTCGCCTCTTAATCTTAATAAGAAGCTCAACTAGTCACTCCATGATTTAAATGTCAACGATATAAATAGTTACTGTCTTGAGAAAAAGGAATGCAACTATCAAGGTGATGCAAATTATTTTTGGGAACAATAGGATATGAAGTTTGCAATTGACTTTATACTTTACTAGTAATGAATGTTTCACGTTTGCAAGTTAAGTTTTTGAAAAATGCCCATCTTTTGGAAGTTAAATATGAATTTTGACACAAAATTTTTATATTTTACATGACACGAACGCGAATTATAAACAAGAACTGCCAAGTCTAGTTCTGTTACTTTTATGTTTGTAGGTGTTCTCTTACTGTTTCAAACATTAGTTTCCTTCAAGTGTACTAACTGAAGGTTCATGAAGTTAAATTAATGTCAAACAAATGTATATTGTGGTAGTGTATATATATATTTAATGATCCTTTAAAATCTGGCAAATCTGCTTCATTCCTCTTGATAATATCTTAATGGCTGAATTCTATCCGGCAGATGCTTTCTTCCCTTCAGAGGATCACATCACTTCCGGATGATACAAATATATATTGTGGTCATGAGTATACTTTGGTTAGTCTAGTTATCTTTTGGACTCATATAATTAATTTTCCCATGCTTGGAATTCTGAAAGGCACTAACTATGCATGAGTCGGTTTTGGCAGAGTAATTCAAAGTTTGCATTATCTATAGAACCCAAGAATGAGGCGCTTCAGGCTTATGCAGCCCATGTAGCTCATCTTCGCAACAAGGGATTGCCTACGGTAATTTCTGGGTTTTTCTTTTTTCTTAACTAGTTTTTATGGCCTTTTAGGAGTTATAATTTCAAAATTATATTGGTGAGTGTTAGTGTTTTTTTTTTCCTTATAATTCATCTCGCTCGGATTAGATCAAGAAATTTGTCACAAATCTCCATGATTTGCTTGACTGAGCTAAGGGGCATTTTGCTCAATGTAGAAAGGGTAATTTAGTATACAAAGTTTTTACATTTTGAGTTCTGAAAAGGGTCATGTGTACGTTGTTTTTTTCTCTGCATTAATAGAGATGTTTTTTTCACTTAAACTCATGCTTTTGCACTTGCATGCATGTGGTAAGGACTTCGACACACCATCGAGTCGATTGTGTTAGTGCAGGTGATCTCCTAGCCTGTTTGATTGATAATAGTTCTTGAACCATATGGCTTTTCTTGTTTTCTATGAAGTGGGACTATCTGTTGGTTCAACTCTAACCTACTTAGATCATGGTGGCTTAGTGATTTTAGCAGTTGTATAGTAATTTCGAGTTACTCAAGTAACAAATTGAATCGAATTCGAATATTTTAATACCCGACTCAAACAGTTCGCAAGTTTAATCAAGTTTTTTTATAATATAATTTTTTATTTATTGTATATTTATCATTCTACCTTCATAATATATGGTTGAAAAATGACAATCAAGCCTATCAAGTCGAATTTAAGTTTATCAAATTGGGTTCAAGTGGTTCGAGTATTTTGTCGAGTCAAATTCGAGATTCAAAAATTAAATTCAAATTGAATTTCGAGTTTTTGAGTTGAATTGGGTTTGAGTTTACTATAGGAAATCACCGAATTTTCCTGCCGTTGCATTTTAATTTTAAATTTTGCATAAGTTGACCATACGTCTGGTGTTTCAGATTCCAGCTACATTGAAGATGGAGAAGGCATGCAATCCCTTCCTTCGCACATCGAGTACGGAAATCAGGCAGGCTTTAGACATTCCGGCCACCGCGAATGAGGCAGAAGCCTTGGGTATCATCCGCCGGGCAAAGGATAATTTCTAGGATTAGTTATGTATACTTAATTCTTGTTCTGTTTGTGTATAGGTGAAGATGATAGCGCTTCCATTTGTGAAATAAACACTACAAATGTTCACCATGTCCATATGCTTTTATTATTATTATTTTTCAAAGTTATTTCCAAATTTAAATCTCCTAAGCTACTGTCAACATATTATATTATATTATTTTATTTTTGTAATTTGAGAATTAAAATTATTCATGAGTTGGAGTTAGATAGTCTGATTTTTAGTTAAAAAAACTATTAAATATCAAAATATTTCTTAGACACAAAAAACAAATGCAAATTAAATTATATTTCTTAAGTTTTATATGCGTTTACATACGATGGATTAACAGTATGTAGATTGATTCATACATTTATAGTAATATAGTTTGTGAAGACAAAATATTAGTGTTTTGGAGGTTGAAGGGGCTGAGATGATTAGGGTTTTCTAAAGAGGTTTTGGGACTACGAGTGTTCAGGTGGATTTTGTTGTGAAGGCAAGGGCTCGATTCTTACTTGTAGGGGCTCGGCTTCGAGGCTTTTTGAACAAGATGGGAAGGCCAAATCTCCCTTCTCCATTGTTGTCTTCTTCTTCCTCTACATCTTGGCTTTCTTCTTCTTGTTCTCCATCTGCTTGCGCAAACTGATGAAGGAAGGATAGGTTTGGAAATAGCATATCCCAAAGAATTGATATAAGGTGTTAATCTTAGTATGGTGATATTGTATAGAATTTATACATTATTAATGGATCTCGTATAAACTATTCAATATATATTTAGAATACAAATTAAGCAAGAAAAAGCCTAAAAATTAAAAGAAAAAAATCATATATCAACATAAAGGGTTTTTTTTTTTAAAAAAATTGTTATATGTTATAGATAAAAAATAATTTTTAAAATGTAAAAACTTATCTTAAATATGTCAGAAAAAAATAGAACATCAGTAAAATTTACAAAATAATTTGTTTAGAAAAAAAGAAATGGAACAAAAGAAGATATTTAAAGCTTGGTCAATTGATTAATTAAAATCGAAAAATATCAAAAAATGAAGACGGTTACCATTGAGAAAAAATTAAAAATACCTTGATCAATTGATTAAAAAATAAAGAAGGAAAAATGATTAGAAAAAAAAGAATTAATAGATATGAAAAAAAAGCAACATTAAATATATATATATATATATAAAACCAACCAAAAATAATTTTAAAAAAAAAATGATGGGAGCTCAAGGATGCCATGCGAACACCCTTATTTATAATTAAAAATATATATAAAAAGATTAAAAAAAAATTAATAAGTGCTGCATGAACGCCTTATTGAGTATTTGAGCTCTATTTATTCCAAGATGGCTTAATATTTAAATTTGCTCTCCACCATTAATTAAAATACACACAAGCTTTTGTATGCAAATTAATTTATATACTTCTATTTTAATATAAATAAATTTTAACTTTTCAAAATAAATAATTAAATTCAAAATTTTTAAATAACATTAATTACAATTAATGTGAATGATTTTATGAATTATCGTATTGCATGCTATATATAAAATGCAAATGGAAGTTACTAAAAAAAAATTATGTTATTTAATAAGTTTAGATTTAATTAATTGTATAAACAATAAAAAAATTATATTTCCTTTATATTAAGAAAGAGAAGATATATATATTTAGATGTTAAGGTTCTCGGCATTATATATTAACGGGTGTGCTTCCGGATCATTCATTATTAGAGAAAGCATTGGATTTGATAGTGAGTAACCATGTCAACAGTTTCGTCTGAGTTCTCAGTACCTGACTGCTACAGATTTTCTCCCACCAAAGAAGAGATTCTTTGCTACTTCCTTCGTCCAGCCATCAATGGAGAGCCATTGTCTTCTAATATTCTGACCGTTGGTGAGATTTATGGAGAAAACCGAGAGCCTTGGAATCTTTTCCACAAATCTGCCCCCACATCTTTCTGGGTTTTCACCAAGTTGAAGAAAAAGAACAAATCAAGAATCGATAGGACTGCTGGATGCGGATGTTGGCTTGGTCGAAGCATCAAGGAAATAAAGAATGCAAGAGGCCAGCTACTAGGGTTCGATAAATACTTCACTTTCACCTGCAAGAATGACAAGTCTTCAAGCAAAGCCAATGGCAACTGGATTATGCATGAGTTTTCTTTGATGGATGAGGCTTTCAGTGAGTACGTTATTTGTGAGATTAGGAATAAAGAGGTTGCTATGAGTTCGATTCATCAAGAAGACGTCGGAGGAGAAGCCAAGAACAAGAAGCGTAAATACCAGCAGGCCATGATCCAGACCAGCAGCTTTCCTGGTCTTTCAGATCAAGATCGTCCACATGATCAAGAAGCGTACGTGGACGTGGATGGGGTGATGAATGGGCTCGATCTTGATAAAGTTATATCACTCGAGTACGACGTGCAGAGTTCTTCTTCTACGTTGCATTAAGATTATTATTTTCTGGTATTATAATTAGATAATTATGTAGTTTATGCGAGAAAACCTGTCGAGACAGAAAACAGTATGTAACTAATTATAAGTAGTGAATGGCCTTTGATTGGCCCGTGGTTTTTTACCTTCCAAGTCTTGGAAGGGTTTTTCCACGTAAAAATCTGGTGCATGCCTCTTTCTTCTTCCTTTCCTCCATTACTTTTGTTTTGTGAATGGTTTGGTTCGTTCATTTCGTTGTTCTTTACCCTATAATCCCCTGTTTATTCTCCATTAATGAATCTTGACTGCATATGCACCAACTTAATTTTACTATATTTAATATGCATTCTTGATTTTTAATTTGATCATGGTTTTAAAACAGTTTAATGCAATATGATTTTCGTAATACAAATTCTCTGTTTTATATAACGATCAATATCTCCATTAATGTTAAAATCCAGCAGTATATTGAACTGATAACTTGGCAATGTAAAGTTAATTTCATGATTTAAGACCGAAATGAGAAGAATTAATGCAAATGAAAGATAAAGTTGCTATCAGTACAGCAATTTGCATGAACTGTAAGCATTAGCTGTGCCCTCTCCAATATATACTTCAAACACAAGCCTGTTTTCATTGGCAGATTCCAATGGCTTGGATATGCATTTTTCATTGAAGCATGCAAAGAGCCAGAAGTCTTTCCTTTTGATCTAAAAACTAAATGACATGAACAGCACTTACCTACGAATTTTCCTTCCTTAAAGCTTTCTTTCAACCGAGGGAAACCACCATAGCCGGCCTCCATTAAAGCAGAACCTTCCGGCTGCCATAAATTTATATACAGCGGAACTGATCATCAATGCAAAATACTTAAAGTCAAGGGGCTAATAGATTAATTTAAAAAACAGAAAACTTACCTCTGAGATTTTGAGCTTTTGTTTGCGTTTTAGAGATAGAGTAAAGATTAGGAAGAGACGTAGACGATCGAAGAGCTCTTTCTATTCTGGGCACCATTTGAATTTCAACAAGGAGCTTATTTTTGGCGCCAAAACGAGCCATGCAAATGCAATTTCGAGGATGAGAATTCGTATTTGTATTTTCATTTTTAATCATTTTTTTATTTATTTATTTATTTTTATAATGTGCTCGTTCATAATCCTATTGTGCTCAACATGTTCTTTTTTATGCTTTTTCATCTTATAATTTTATTAAATAAAATGGAATTATGTCTCAAATTTGAATTACAAGGCAAATGAATTGGATTTTATGAGATAAAATTGTTCGTCATTGTATGATTCTAAATTGTTTTTTTCTTAAGGATAATTATCTTATATATTATTAGTAATATTTTTTGACTCTACGAAAGGTTAAGATGATGACACATACTTTTTAAAAATATGAAAAAAATAAATAAAATAAAACATATGTCATTATTTTAACCTCGTTTGTATAGTTAAAAATTTCACTGATGGTATACAGAATAATAATCATTTTTCTTAAATTCTATTGTAAGTTACTTGTTTTTTTATCTTTTTCTTATATTATTTAAAAGATAATTATATTATACACTTTCAGTGGAGTTTTTTTAACTCCACAAGTTGAATTAAGATAGTAACACATCTTCCTTAAATATATTAAAAAATAAAAAATAAATAAAATAAGATATGTATTATATTCTAATTTTACTTGTAGAATCAAAAAACTCTATTGAAAGTGTATAAAATAATAATATTTATTTAAATGCCAACAACTTTCTAATTAAGTGATTAAAAAAATTGTGATATATTGTAAAAATTTGGATTCGAATTCAAGAAACCTCATCGTTATTCTCTTGTTAAATATTTATTTTGTAAAAAAATATTTAAATTATGTATTTTAAAAAATACATAAGACCGTTAATAATTATTTATTACAACAATGACTCTTTATAAGAATTTTTTAGTAAATACTGAAATTCATCAAGTTTTAAATATATAATAAAAAATCTTTTCATCTAATCCATCACAATTTATAATGATATTTGAAATGGGCTTAAAATTTAACCGTACGTCATTATACTTTCATTGTTATTTATTTATTCTTACTTTATACTATAATTTTTGCCAAAAAAAAAAAGAGTAGATTAAATACTACTAGTAAAGATAACAACCAAACAAAGTCTTCAATAATAATTAATAACTAATGAAATCTATTCTTACAATAAAGTGTGACTGTTATCATTGGTATTTACTTGTTCTAACTTTATACTATGATTTTTGGAAAAAAAAAAAAAGTGGATTTAAATACTACTAGTAAGTAAAGATAGCAACCAAACAAAGTCTTCAATAATAATTAATAAATAACGAAATATATTCTTACAATAAAGTATGACGTGGTAACGCATTATATATTTAAAGTAATCATTGTTTTATGAAAAAAAAATTCTTTTACTTTTGCTTATAAGTTGTAAATAAACCGATGATGGATGTTGGTTAAATTAGATTTTAATAAAAATTATATTTGTATCATATAAAATATAAAAATTTGTGTCAAAATTCGTATTATATATAAAGTATAATGTTTTTTTTTAACTTTTGTCATATTTATATATTTTTTTATCAAATTTTAATCAATATTTCATTTATATTTTTTATTCGTATCATTTTTATATATTATCTAAAATTATCATATATAGTTTAAATGATCATTATCGTGAAGGTCTTTATTACAATATTAAGGTAGATTATATAAATCATTATATAACCTCACACTAAGTTATCAATATGAATTTTTATTTTTTACTACACTCAAACTTTGATGCATCGTTGCTAAGTATGAGATGCTCCAACAGATTTCACATAATGCTTATTACATAAAAATTAGATAAGTTTTGAATGATTGATTATTCAAATTTATCGCTAACCCTTCTCCTTTATCTGGGTTAAGTGTTTGTTGCATTTAGCATTGGCGAAATTATAGTTGAAGTGGTAAGTGAGTTTTTTGTTTTTCTTTTCTTTTCTTCTCATTTTGATCTCTTAAAATTAAAGTTAAGAGAAGATAATTTTTCAATTATTTATTAAGTCCAACGTAAATAAACATATTTGAATTAATTTAACTATTTCAAATTTGAAGTCTCAATTTGAGACCAACGAAATGGGTTATGCTATTTTTGAGCTAATTTAACTATTTCGAATTTGAGATCCCGTTTGAGACCAAAGTGCTGGATAATAAGACAAAAATGTAAAAACGTAAAATTATTATTTTATCTTTGATTTCAATTATTTTTATTTAAAATATATTTTTAATAATCATTTTTATTTTTTAATTTCATTAGAACTAATCTCATTCCTTGTCTAAACTAGTCTTTTAACTCTTAAAAAAATATGAAAAGATAAATCTTATTAATTTATTAGATTCAATATAATAATTTGTTAGAATTATTTAAAAAATAAGAGTTTATATTTACTACACTTATAGTGTGTGACATTTATACACCATTAATCAATAACAAATTATCACTTTATTAATGAATATAGTTAAAAAAATATACAATTCCTTAATAATACAATATTTTATGATTGATTGATAATATATAATTTTTATTCAATATCAATATATTAAATATAAGCTTTTTTATTTTTTTTTAAAGCCCAAAAATTTGCTTATCGTAGAAAGAAAGACAAATATTAGGAGACAAACAAAGCTTAGTGAAAGTTGTTATTTTCATCTGAAAGCGCCCAAGTATCTGACGCCCATGGACCATCTCACCCAATTCCTGGACCCCACTCTCACGGTCCAATTTATCTAATCTTTTTTCTGCTGTACCAAAAAAGTGAATATTAACGCAAATTCCCCGCCAAACACCTCCTTAATTCACAACGCCCAATAGCCGTGACAATAATAATAATAATCCTCGGCACATTAATCAAAAACATTGACGATCCCGATTCTCGTAGAAAAAGGAAACGCAAAACAGAAAGGAAAGGTGAAAAACGGAGAGAAAATGGTGGTGACGACGACAACGGCGAATGACGTGTCGTACGGTGATTGGAGCGAGACGAAGTCGTGCGTGGTGCTCGGAGGGCGAGGATTCTTAGGGAGATCGCTCGTTAACAGGCTGCTGCGACTGGGAGGCTGGATCGTTCGAGTCGCTGATTCATCTTCTCTCTCGCTGCAACTCGAGCCTTCCTCAGCTTCCGATTCTCTCCTCTCCGATGCTCTCTGCTCTGGCCAAGCCTCCTTTTGCAACGTCGACGTTCGCGATACATCTCAACTCATCAAAGGTAAAAAGAAATTGTTCATATGTATATAAACGTAAATATAGGATAAATATACGTTTATATACCTCTTTACTATAAGCATTTAGGATGTACGTATCTTGTTTACTGGAGAAATATATGAAAAGAAAGCTTGACTAGTTATCTATTTATTTATATTTTCAAATTAAGGGTGATTTTAAGTTTGTTCAGCCGAGAATCGAATTTGCGCTGAGCATTTTTGTTCGAATTCACTTGAATTTTGGAAAAGTTTCTTTTTCAAGGTTTAGTTGATTGTTGCGTTTTTGCTTTCAAAATAAGTTGCAATAAAGTAAAGGTAAATACATAGTTGATTATATATGAAAAAATGACCAAAGGTTATACCGATATAATGCAATTAGTTAATATGAAAGTATCATAGATTTTGTTATCTGGAAAAGCTTTTTTCAATGTTGTTTGCTTTTGAAGCGAACACTTCTTGGTTTTTTTTTTTTTTCTTTTGAAAGGAAAAGCAAGTAATGAAAGCAAACACTGAATAGTTTCGAAATTTCCTTTCTAATTGAAATGGACAGTTTTTGTTTCTACTTTCTTTTTGTTAGGAATTAAAAATAAAGTGGAAAATCTTAGAAATGATTTTTTTCTTGGAGATTAATATTACCTGAGTGATTTAGTTTTTGCTGGAAAGTATGGAAAATTATTATACTGATATTTGGTTCCTGAGAAACAATGACAAATGTGAGAACAGAATAAGTATTGCTAGAGTTCAATCAATCTTTTTGGTTGTTTTTTTTCCCTTCACAAAATAACCAAGGAATTGATGGATTTATGGAATGTATTGGTTTTTGTTTGGTTGCAAGAAAATTGATAAAAGAAAGTAGCATCTGAATTCTCTTTGTTAAGAAACTAAACTGTATACTAGGAAGGAGAGGAAATAAATTGAATTCATGTATGTTACATATTTAATCTCATTTTCATTTTTAAATTTCCTTGCAACATTTAAAATGTTTGAGAATGTTGACAATGCACCTCTTGCAGTAACGAAAGGTGCAGATGTTGTATTTTACATGGAATCAACTGATTTAGAATTGCATGATTTCTGTAATTGCTACATGGTCATAGTTCAAGGTAATGGGTCTTTTCCTTTTTCCCTCTTTTGATGTTGTAGATCTATAATTATATATTTTTAAAAATATACCCTTGTGTTGGAAATATGTTCAGGTGCGAAAAATGTCATTAATGCTTGTCGAGAATGTAAAGTTAGACGACTTGTATACAACAGTTCTGCAGATGTTGTTTTTGATGGTTCACAGGATATACTAAATCGTGATGAATCCTTCACTTGCCCAGGAAAAGTATGTTTCTTATAGCTGCAATCTGATGAAACAATTTTGGATTTAAAGTTACCCTTTGTTGTTTGCTAATTGTCCTTTCACTTATTGATGCACCAATATAGTTTCAGGATATGCTGATTGACCTTAAGTTTCAAGCGGAAGGACTGATCAGGTTAGCTAACAATATCGATGGTCTTCTAACATGTGTACTTCGTCCTAGCAACGTCTTTGGACCTGGTGACACACAGTTTGTGCCTTTGCTATTGACTCTAGCCAAATCTGGTTTGGCAAAGGTTTGTGAGCTGTCTCAACTCTGAACATCACTTTATTTATGTAGAAATGTAGTTCTAGTAGTACCTTATTTATATGGAAACTTCATGATGTTAACAATCATATTATAGTGGATATGTCTACATTGATAAGCAGCATACAGGCTGAATGTGAAATACAGAAATGTTCCTCTAAGAACCTCTTCACTTTTAGCCCCAATTTTCCATGTTTGGATTTATCTCATGTAAGATCCATAGTTGTTATGCTACCTAGATTATTGATGCTTTTCGGAAATGTGCAGATTGTTATCTGTTTGCAAAATTCTATTATTTGTCTTGCTATTTTGGAAAATAATAGTCTATTTTATGTTATGATGGAACAAGGAATATTTCTATTTAATTTCCTTCTATAGTAACTGGGTTTTTCATTTCAGTTTATTACAGGAACTGGTGAAAATATGTCTGACTTTACCTATGCAGAGAATGTTGCTCATGCTCATATCTGTGCAGCAGAAGCTTTAGATTCTAGGATAGTCTCTGTTGCTGGAAAGGTACTCCTTATTCCTTAAGAGTGTTATATATGTAAACCTCTCTCATATTGTTTTATATTGAATCTATGTATAAGGGAGATCTTTTCCATATGTAGGCTTTTTTCATCACGAATCTCGAGCCTGTAATGTTCTGGGAATTTGTCTCTCTCATACTTGAAGGCTTAGGGTATCAAAGGTAAAGTGTGCTGATTTTCATGTGTAAAAGTCTGCTATATCATACTGATTCATAGTAGGCTACTAAGCTGTAGATTTATCAAACTTACACGATTGTGATGTGTAATAAGATTTTCTTGCGTTACTAAGATGTTGTTCATATAGTGTAAATTTCGAGTGTTGCCACAGCATAGCCATCTAAGTCCCCCTGCAGTTCCCCAAACCAATAGAGGTAATGATGAGCCAGAGAATGTAGCAAAGAAACTGAGATTATGTTGTGAACCCTTATTCTTTATCTGGATGCTTTGCTTTGGTATTTGAATTTTGAAATTAGCTTCTGGATTTTACCGTACCATTAGCAACAAGGATAACGTAAGAATGTTTTTCTTGCCTGTTTGGCAGTGGATTCCTATTGTTATGGTATGCAAAATCTGTTGGTAGATGTTTTATTATCCTGTTTGACTTCCATCTCTGAATTCTCATTTTTTTTTAGTTGACAATTTATGTGATTTTGTCTTTCTCCTTGATTGGCTGCTGAAGCAATCACAAAATATTCCTTTTTTTTTCCCTTTGTTTTTTATTTTGTGAGACTTTTAATGGTTTTCTCCTAACTGGAGTTGTCAATTGCATTGCAGACCATTCATAAAAGTTCCTACCTGGATGGTTTCCTATATTCTCTCACTTTGTCAACACGTACATGACAAATATTCTGTGTCACCTCACTACATTCTCCAACTTGCTTCACGTACCAGAACTTTTGATTGCTCTGCAGCGAAAAAGCATCTTGGATACTCTCCTCTTGTCTCTCTAGAAGTAAGCTCATGCTCTCTTTTTTTGTCTGTAAATGCATTCTTTTCTGGTATATAATATTCCCATCATCTGTCCTTTTGACACCCTATATTATACAGAATATTTCCAGATCTTCTGTTAGCCTATAATTTCTCATGATTTATTTTAGGACTTTTTATAAACTAGAGTACTTATTATCTGTTGACTATCCAAAGATTGTACTTATTGCATTCAATTTCTTTTTCTGTTTTTTTTTTTTTTTTTTTTTTCCTTCTCTTGGTTTTTTTATTGCCATATTACTCTTTATAGACTAGAAGCAGTACTACTTGTCTTCTCTTCTAAGCATTGACTGGATTATAAGTCATAAGCTGATTTGTACAGTCAATTAAACATCCTTGAGTTCAATTTGTTTGTTTCCTGACAAGCTGTAATGTAGATGGGTAATAATGCTTATGTTTTCTTGTTCGAATGCCTAAGTATGTCCATTTTGAGGGACAGATGTACAACCTTTGATGCGAAGGTAAATAGACTGCGGTTAATTCTGCCTATTTCTTTCAAGGGAAATGATATGAATGGAGTATCCTCATTGCTTTGCCAAATTTAAAAGCAGGAGGAAGTTGAAGCAAAGCAAATGGCCATTGGGAGTAGGATTTTCTTGTGGAATCAGCTGCTTTTGTTGCTCATGTCCTTATCCTTTTCCTTCTGCTGAGTTGATAGGCAGAAAGACAATTTTCATTCTCTAATATGCTTTTTGGCATTCATGTACATCTGTCCTACTTTAAGAAATAATTAATGTTTGATTTAAGAACTAGCTGAATGAGTTGAGGACATAGAAGTGTTTGACTGTTTTCTCATTCCCAGCTCCAATCAAATGAAAGTAGTTTTCAAAGATCCAGTAGGGAGACTGCAATTTTTTATCTGAAAGTTTGACGTCATTTTTGTTCCCTGTTGCTGATAATACAGGATGGTATCAAGTCAACCATTGAATCATTCTCTCATTTAGCCAAAGACTCATCTTTTATGAGATACAGTGATTTAAATGAACATTCCAAAGCAGAGAAGGTGCTAGGCAGCGGGATAGGTATTCCATTATATTATGATATATACATATATTTTTTATGCAGAACTCCTAATGGCATTGCATATTTATTTTTCTGAAGCTTATGTTTAGCCAAAGAATTCGAAGTAGTGTCCTTTCACTGATTGAGCACATGATCAATTTGTTTGTGGATTTTAATCTTGGAACTGTTTATTTCTTTTGCTTGCTATTTTAACCACCACTCTTATACCTAATTTTCAAAGTTCAGGTGCCTTCTGATGCATGCTACTCCACAAGATTATAAAATGGGAAAATCAATTGAAATTTGATTCTCTTTCTTCAAATGCTGGTGAAGGTTTTTTGGTTTGTAATTCTAATCGACAGGCTATATACACCATGTTAGCTTCAGCCTGCAGCCTAAGCCAACATTTCATGGCAAACTATCAATCAGATAGAGGCACAGAACAAGATGCACCATTTGATCACTAATTGAAGACTTAAGACATTGCTCTTGAGTCAGCATTTTTTCTTTGGATGCATCCAAATAGGCTCCTGTAAATAAATGATTTATCATAGTCAATTTTCACTATATAATTACTTTGAATTACTTTGATTCAGTTGCAGACGTCTTGCTATGGAGAGACGAAAAGAGAACATTTGCATGCTTCCTTACGCTGGCTTTTGTATTTTACTGGTTCTTTCTCTGTGGGAGAACTTTTACTTCATCTGCAGCCAAGCTTCTGCTGCTAGTTACAGTCATTCTCTACGGATATGGCATTTTACCATCAAAGATGTGAGTATTGATAATTATATGCCTTGCTCTCTTTATGGTTATCAGTTTGGCCTTCTAACAGCATCTTCAATTTTCCGTAGTTGGTTTGAAATCCATTTTTACACATTGATTGATTCTATCTGGAATGCGAAGCACTAGCTCACTCGTCATTCCCCCTTTTCTTTTCCAGTTTCCATGTTCAATTCCAAACACTTTCAATTAATATGCTCTTGCTCTTATCTATCTTCCTTCCCATTCCCTTGTTATTGCTTATGTTCCTGTTGTTTTACCTTGAGTTTTTATAGTTAATAGTTAAAAAGATGTTCTGAAATACTTACCATGTTTCCCTTGGTTCACTTTTACCACTTCTGCCAACATGACTGAATCAGGCTTTTTTCCCATACAGTAAAACTAGCTTATTATGTTGCACAAAATTTTTTCCGGTGAAACAATTAAAGTATGCAGTTTAGTTGTTTACAAGGTATGGACTATAGAGCAACTGACATACATGAACTCTTTTTTCTCTCTAAGGTCTTTACACTCCCATTATTAACTTATTAAATCTGCAAGTATTATATTTCCTTCAGTAACCTGTTGAATTTGTAAATTTTTTGAAATTTTCAAACAAGCACGCAAGGACACACACCCACACAGCCAGGCACATATGCATATATCTTTGTCTCAATTATGGTTGCCTTTGCAACAGAGGTGGTTTTGCTGTTCAAAGGATACCTTTGGCTTGTTTTGAAATCCCAGCATCAGCTGTGAAAAATTCAATCAGATCCATAGCACATATGTGGAATAGAGGAGTTCGTAATATCAGATTGTTGGCAAAAGGGGAGGACTGGAACAAGTTTTTCAAGGTCTGTATTTTGATTGCAAAACTTTATCGATTTCATGCTTTTTTTAATAGTATTTTATTAATAAGTTAAGGATTATGGATTTTTATTCTTTAACATGTTTACTAGGAACTTAGAACTGTTAATTATATGTGTTCCCTTGCAACCATCATTGTTTCAGTTGAGTTCTTGTCTCCAGGTGCATAATAGGAAATCTTGAACTTATAACTGTTCATTATATGTATCCCCTTAAAACCCTCATTGTTTCAGTTGAGTTATTGTATCCAGGTGCATTCTGGTACTTTTGGGTTTCCCTAAATGTGCCATTACAATGGTCCATTGCGTCTCAGGTTAAATCTAACGAAGCTATTGGGTTGTTTATATGGTCTAAAGTCTTAGTTTGAATGCTATGTCCAAATCTGGTGGTTTAAGGATCTTTGAGCTTAGGATTTAGGTTATGCCTATATGAAATATCTGTGTTACTTTGGACTTATTTGATTTTGAGATAGTTTATCTTGTTTGGTGGATGACTTGTGATGGTTGAATGCCTTTATTGTTGTTCTTTCTTTCTTTTACCTATCTAAGTTCACGCTTTTTGCATCAAAACTACTTCCAGAAAACCCAAAGTTACTTCTCTATGGTAGCCCAGCTTAAAACCTGGAGGTATCTCTCCATCAATTCATGCCAACTAAATGCACCCATTAATTATTAAAAACCCTAAAATCTCACCAATGCCAGAAATATTCCTCTAAATTGGAATTGTTTTCCTGTGCTACTAAACCTCTAACCCTAAAATCCAAAGTTTGTTAAACCTAGACCCATATCAAAGATCTTGCTAATGAGTTCCCGAAGGAAAAGAAATAGGATAATCATTTACTGAATGCTTTGGAAATCACTATATTTAGACTTGACCATTACAGTGACTGTTTTCAAAAGCAGCACCTTGGCAAGTGAGCTTTAGGCACTGATTAGAATTTGCGTTAATGAAGTCTGATGTGCTTTGTTAGCAGGCGCATCATAAAGCTTGATTGTTGGAGTAGGATGAAAAGAATATGCAGTTTGGATATATACACAAATGAAAGATATGTAATAGATGGTCTTCTTCTAGCTTTGACCCTTTTTTTATCAATCATAACCTCCACTCACTTAAGAATGTCTACAGGTCTACGTCTATGTGCCCTAACCAATGTATATGATTTTCACTTATCTTGTTTTTGATAGAAGGTATGTAATAGATTCATGGAGGAAATTGAAGTGTCTCATCGGATATGAGACTTGTTTCCCTGTCAAAAATATTGAATTTGCCACTTTTCTTGAGCCCTTTTTTGCAGAAACTATCTAAGACTTGTGCCTTTTTGGTTTCATGAATTGAACCATAAATAAATAAATAAGCTTCCTTGATTTATCCTCACAACTTTGTCAAAGGACCTGATTCCTGTAACAGTATATTTAGATCCTTTGGATAGATGGTTTCAATTTACAAAGCAGAATATTGATTGGTATTGGCACCTGTATCCTCTTATCTCCAGGCTCCTGCCCCCTGGAATGAAGAATAGCAACAAAATAATTCTAGACTTAACAAAGCTAATTCAAAGCCTGCATCGACAAAACTTTTGCCTCTAGTTTGTCGTGAAAAGTTTTGTTCTGGTTGGACCTGTAATTGAGTTAGATTCTTTTATTAGCCTTACATGCATAAACTTTGCCCTAAACTCAATGTGGATCTACTGTGAACTTTGACTTGAAGCAAACTTACAAAATATGCACATCTAAATTTTTTTTATTTGATTGATTATAACTGTACTACCTATATTAACTCGATAAAATGCACAACTATGAGCATAATATTAACTTCCTGCTGAATTTTACTTTACCTCTTCCATATTCATTGAACTTCTGACTTATTCAGGTTGTGATTTCTCTTTATTTCGTCAAGTTGATTCTGTCTTATTCCTTGGCTGTTCTTACTGGCAGTGGTGAGTAAAAATTTACATTTGCCATAAAGGAGCAGTTCTTTTGGTTTATCCTGGTATTGACTTTCGACATAATCCCCAATGCAGCTTTGGTTTTTGCCTTCACCGCATTCTTTGTTTATGAACAATACGAATCAGAGCTCAATGGATTAGGAAAGGTTATGTTCTGTGGTATCATGGAATCGAAAGGATTGTTAAGGAGGACCCTACCCGCTTTCATCACCTCATTTCTTCAAAGCTACAACATTTTGCAGCAAGAAGATGCTCCTGCTGTGGTAAAGGAGTGGAAATAGCTGGATCAAGCTCTCGGAGTATTTTAGTATTGATTGCCGATCGACTATCCCGGTTAGACTTCCATCAGACTCTAGAAATCATTTTCCGAGCAAAATAGAGCACTATATGGGGTCAGTAGTTTAAATGAACAACATACATTCTGTCCCTTATCGGTTAATACTAATTGTTCATACAAGCAAATCAGGATATAGGATACATGCACATACATAAACTCATCCGTAACACATGTCGATTGTCGAGTGAAAAAAATACGGTGACGTTTGATTAGCAATCGTTCATTTAAAGCTTCTTGTTATCTGACAATTTTAAACTTTTGAAATGTGGTTACTGGCCAACAGTAGCTGTTGTGAAGCTTCTTCCCGCCAGTGACTTTCTTTTCTGGCAATCTTTCGGACTTCAGATCAATGCTCCGGCTGCTTTGTTGTCGAGCATTTTCAGTTTTTCACCCATCCTCAACGGTGGTGGTGGCTTTGTTCAGCAGAGTCACTTGATTTCATGTTTTTGGGTCTCATAAATATTGGCGCTCTTAGCTCCGTTTTGAGCATAGAAGGTAGCAATGGCATTTTCGAAGCTTGCATGCTGTTTCTGGAGACAGCTTGCAAGGGTGAGGGTAAACCGGACAGGAAGGAAATTGGTGGTTGAAAAGAGGTAAGTAATGGAGGCTATTGTTCGAGTAACTAGCAATATTGGGTGATATTTTATTCTGGATTTCAGATAGTAAAAAAATATTATATTGGTCTTCGAAGTTATAAATTCCATTTATTTCAATGGTTTTTTTTTTTTTTTTAAGATTTTCGTTATTTTAAATGTTAAATGTTAGATAGCGTCACGTGTACAAGCATATGATGTTAGATTGTCGGAACACATGTAAAATTCACTTGAAAATACATTAATTTTATAATTTTGAAAACAATAATTTAAAAATTATTAAATCTCTAAAGCTATATATATCCAAATGTCAACTCTCTTCCATGAATACCACCCCTAAGAGTCACCACCCACAAGTCATAAAAGAAATCACACAATTAGTCACAAAAACAACACAATGATCATCAACAACCACTAATTAGTCACAAAAAGCCATTAATGAAAGTAGTATAAATTTGTTTATTGCATATGTTCCTCGAAATGTATAAGCTTTTTCAATTTATAACTCTATTAATTTAATTAGATTAATTTCATCCTAATCTATTTTGAAATATGCAAAACTATAATTTTTAAAATGATGGATTACATTTACTATTTATAAAATTTAAAGTTGACTAATTGTTGTACATATTTAATCTAATTTAAGTTTAAATTGGTAGTAAGATCCAGCTTATCAGTCGTTTAGAGCTCATGCTCTGGATTCTCTTTGATCTGTCCAATTCAAGAGAATTAGAAAATTTAAAAATTATATTAAAATATTTAAAAATTATAATTTTTTTAAAAATAATTTAATGTTTTAAATCAGGTTGAAAACTTAGAAATCTTTATTTAAATTTGGCATAAGACAAGTTCGATTCATAAACTAGATGGATAATTCAATTTGTAAACAGATCCAATTAGGATTTGATTTCCATTTTAGTGTAATTATCAAATTTAAATTGCGAATATGATGTCAAATAATAAGTTATAAAATTATAATTTAAAATTTTTATAATAATGAATTTATTTATTTATTTTTAAAATTATCAAACTTTGAATCTTAATTATAGAAATTAAAAATTCAAGAAATTTTATTTTTCAATAGTAAATGATATGAAATTCTAATTAAAATGATTATTTTATATACTGTTAGTAAAATTTTTTAATTTCATAAAAAGAGTTAAAATAATTATATATATATATTTTATTTTATTTATTTTTTAATATTTTTAAAAATATATTTAATTATCTTAATTTCGTTTATGAAATTTGATAAAATAAAAAAAGTTCGAGATATAAGATAATTATATTTAAACTTGCAATGTAAAGAGTAATACCAAACTAAACCTCTGGCTAGCTAAAAAAGAAAAAAATTCACGCTGCCTGTAAGCAAAACACCAAAATAGCCACGTCAGCCCAATATTGGAGACAGGTATGCATCTCATAATTTATTTTCCTACATTACCCTTAATATCATTCCTAATTTACCCAAACACCCAATCAACTTTAGTTAATTTAACGACGTGGCGCTACGGGCTACGGCATCTTTGTTTCCAACGGCGCCGTTTTACCAGAGCCCTATCCATTCTCCTTCAAATTTGCCGTTTATATATGTTCCCCAAGGGCCAAGGGCCTCAACTGTCTTCAAATCTCTATTCGTTTCCATCGTTCTTTTTATTTGATTTTACTGACTTCGAGTGTTTTCAGATATCAATCTCTCTTTTGTTTTCTTGACAATGGCGCGGCCGATGAAGCAATATAAGCTTGGTAATGAATCGGATGAATCCGAAACGCCGTCGAACAATTTGTGGGTCGGAAACCTATCTGGTGAGACGGTGGATTCGGATCTGATGGAGTTGTTCAACAGGTACGGCGCCCTCCATAGCGTCACTACATACTCTTCGAGAAGTTTCGCTTTCGTGTACTTTAAGCGCGTTGAGGATGCGAAGGCTGCGAAGGACGCGCTCCAGGGAGCCTCCTTGCACGGAAACCAGATCAAGATTGAGTTTGCTCGACCGGTTCGTTTCGTTGTTCTTCTCTTTTCCGTCTCTATAGGTTTTTATATTTTTCGCAAGTTTTGTGTAATTATTTGTGTCTATTTTGAAGGAAACAGAAGAGAAATTGGTGTTTATGTCTTCGGAATTCGTATATATAATGTTTCTTGCGTAGTTTTTGATATGTTATTCGTGCCATTGATATGGATTCATGGAATAGATCTTGAATTTGTGTAATGCAGCCGTAATATGAAACCGAGAATTTAAATGTTAATGAAGGAATATCAAAATTTAAAGAGTGCAATCTCAATCTGATATAATTCATAGTCATTAAATGGGAAGGTCAAATTAAAAAGAATCAAGAGCTAATCTTGTTGTGATGGAAACAAAGTTTAGGCCTTAGACGGTTAAAGTTTTGTAACTTGTTCAATAATGGAACTGAGAAATCTTTGCAACCACTAAAGGCTTTTCAAACATAATGAGAAAATGTTTCAAATTTTACGGATTTATGGCTTAAGGAGGGTAATGGTGAGGATCTTTAAGACTATTTTTGGTGTTCTACACTCAATTGTTACATAACCTTTTAATAATAATCTAAGATGATTACAAGCAAGCACTTGATCAACTGTTTCCAATTTTAATATGTTCTATACTTCTACTACCATCTTTGAATAGAAAAATGGATGCCAATGCATGTTCTAGACTAAAACATTCTCTTCTTAGTAGCTAAGCTGTAGTTTTTTTAATTTCGTCTTTTTGTCTATCACATTTTCCCACCAGCAATAAAAATAAATCTTGATGAAGAGAAATAATATTGAGTTAGTATTACATTTGTATAAACTAAATACTACATCCTTTTCCTTTGGTTCCTATAATGTTGGAAACGTTTATAGGTGAAACGAGTTTGTATTTTGGAAATGCCATATATGCCTTTTTAAAAGTACTAACTTCATTCTTTAAAATGAGTTCAAGCATTCCTCTGTAGATAGCTTGAATCATCACATGTTAGCTTAACCTATTTGCTGTCAGTTTGGGCTATAACCATTGGTAGAAAAATATCAGGTTTGCTTAACCTACATGGGGCAGCCATTGTTAATCTCATGTCTCCATTCCTTGGTCCATTCTTGGAGGAAAACTACCATTGATCTGTTATCACAACCAAAAATTACAAGATAATATAGGGATTTTGCTGAAAAAGAAAAGGAAAAACTCTAAGCCCTTGTATCAATAATAAGAATCCTTCCAGAAAGAAAATTATAAACTAGTATGTTAGAGAAGCCTCTGAAAGTGTTTTATGAATTCACTGACCTGCTTCTTTAAGTGCCTTTCCAAATCAATTAAAGAAATGTATTTTTATTATTTTTCGTGTTGAATTCTTGAATAAGAAAAGAAAAAAGGACATTGTTCCTTGATACACAAGGTCAAGGCATTTAACAACTTGCGATTTCCTTAAAAATGATTTTTTTTTTTCAGTTGTTTTCACTAGTGTCACATGCAAAATTTTTTTATCAGAGAATGAAATTTTAAGGTTGATAGCCCTATTTGTATAATTGGAGTTTGATCAAATAGGCTTGAACTCTTGTGCTTCAGCCAATGCTTTCGCAATTTTCCTCTTATATGATGGATGCTAATTGATCTTTCTTTTAATGTATAAAATAAAAATATATTTTGTCAGTTTGGTTAAATTTTGTTAAATTTAGGAACAAACTATGTGACTCACTCAATGCAATTTAACAAGATTAATGTCTGGGTTATCTATTTAATGATGATGATGTGACCTTTTAAAATATATCCATTTTATTACTAGAAGTTGGAGAAATATATATTGATGTATTTTGATCAAACTAACATTTCTAGGCTTGAGGAAGACAGTAAGTGCAACTCACCTCAGCCAAGCCTTGGTTTTAAACTAGTTGGAGTTATCTAGGGCTATAGCCTTTAAAGATCTCAAGATATAAATTTGTTTCTTCTTACTAGAACCCAGTCCATTTTCAACTCACTTCATTCTTCTTTTAGGAAGAAATTGGTCTTTTAGGCAAAAGTTAGGGTTATCTATGCAGAAATTGGTCTTCTAGGACTCCTTAGAGATTGTCTCTTTCTTACTTATTTTCTTTTTAAATATGCCTGTATTTTTCCTTTAAAACGGAAATGATTTCTGTTCTCTTTTGTTGTTTTTGCTCTTGACTTGTAAGAGAGTAGAAATTGATCATGTAGAAAGTGGTTTCTGTTCATTTTTTTCCTTCCTTGGTTTTGTTCTTGACTTGAAGGAGAGCAGAGTGCCGGATCTAAACATCTGCTCGCAATAGAATAAATATAAGAGCATTTTGCAATTATATGAATTCATAGCAATTGGATGTTAGCATTTGAGATGAATAGGTTGTGATTTAAATTTGCAATTATATGATTTATATTCTTCCAATAATTAATGTGCTTTAACTTTATCATCTAACTTTTTCCTCCTACCATGTCTTGCTATCTGAGAAGCCATGTCTAATCTTTGAACTTTTTGGGGTCTGTTCTGAAATTCCTCAGGCAAAACTTTGTAAGAATCTATGGGTTGGTGGAATTAGCCAAAGTGTTTCAAAGGAAGAATTGGAAGAAGAATTTTGCAAGTTTGGTAAAATTGAAGATTTCAAGTTCCTTAGAGATCGTAATACAGCATCTGTTGAGTATTTTAGAGTGGAAGATGCTTCCTTGGCCATGAGAAGCATGAATGGGAAACGAATAGGTGGTGAACAGTTACGTGTTGATTTTTTAAGATGCCACCCTTCAAGAAGGGTAAGTACATGCGTTTTAAGTCTGCTTTTAGTGGTTAGAATTACCCATTAGTTAGTATTGCCATCTACGTTCCCAGGCTAATATTTTCCTCTGTTTAACACATCTACACACATGTTGTCCATTTCTTGCAAGTATCTTAAAATACTCGTTTTAAATGCTTTATTGTGCTTGTAGTTGTCATACTGATTGAATTTTCTCCTGGATCCTTTTGACAGGAACAATGGCCTAAATCTTATGACCTCAAAGATGGGCCTTTTTCTGGTAGGATGGGGCCTTTTGACAACCATTCTATGTCAAAAAGACCAGTGAGTTTTAAACCTAAGTCCTCTGTTGAACTAGATTTTGCATAATGTTCTTCAGTGTTCCTGCACCTACAATTTAGCCTAACTTGAATATTTTTGTATTCTGATTTGTTGAATCATCTTTGCAGCATTCTCAATTAGGTGGCCAAAAAGGAGATGGTCAGCCTAGCAAAGTTTTGTGGGTAGGTTATCCTCCCTCTGTGCTGATAGATGAGCAAATGCTTCACAATGCCATGATACTGTTTGGCGAGATTGAGAGAATTAAGAGCTTCCCTTCTAGACACTATGCCTTTGTTGAGTTCAGGAGTGCGGATGAAGCCCGGCGTGCTAAGGAGGGCTTACAGGGTCGATTATTTAATGATCCAAGGATCACTATTATGTTCTCAAGTAGTGAACCTGCAATTGGGAAAGATTACTCTAGCATTTATTCAGATGTAATGGGGCCAAGGCCAGACATGCTCTTCAGTGATCATCCATTGAGACCTTCACAAAAGGACGGTTTTGGTCAAAGTCATCCAGTACTACCAAATACAGTATCCGGACCATTATCACTTAGTGGCATTCTTGAATCAAATGTGCCAATCAGGCCTTTTAGTCATCAAGGTAGCTATGATCCTCCGCTTTCAGGTCCAGAACGCAATGATTTGTCTGTGCATCATAATATGCAGGAAGCTGATCCTAAAAATCTCATGGGTGCAAATTGGAGAAGGCCTTCTCCTCCTCTCTCTTCTGCTCAAGGTTTTAGGCCTCCAATGAGACTAAATTCTGGTTCATGGGATGTCTATGACGTGAGCCAATTTCAGAGAGATGCAAAACGTTCAAGGATCGAGGCTTCATTGCCTATTGATGATGCTTCTCTTCCTTTAAGAAAGATGGATGATCTTGGGCCTGGCTCGGACCCCTCATATGGGCTTGGGCCAGTAACTGGTGGGGTTGCTTCAGGTCCCTTTGTGAATGTCCAGGGGAAAGGTTGTCTAAGTCCAGGGCCTGGAAGGGTCACTACCGGTGGACATGGACTAGCCCGTCCTGATAATGATTACATATGGCGTGGCGTTATTGCCAAGGGTGGAACACCTGTTTGTCATGCTCGATGTGTTCCCATTGGAAAGGGGCTAGAGACAGAACTGTAAGCATTGATTTTTCCTTGGTCCTAGACTTCTTTCCATATGGATTTTCCATTTTGTAAAGGAAATGCTCGATTTCTTGTTTTGTCTGTCTAGATTTCCAATGTGGCTTACTTTCTGTTTTAAATCTGTGGAACATATTGTGGTTTTACCTGATGATTCTTGGATCTTTCATAAATTTTTTGTTGGAAACATTCTTTTGTCTGATACTTCATTCTCTATCTTGAATATTCTATTGAAATTGAAGAAGGGGGAATTTAATGAACATTTAGGTACATCAGACACACCTGATGAGAAAGGGAGATAAAGTAGCTTAAATTTGGAGTGCCCTTTTGGATTTACTTTTTGCCACACTGCCACTCTTGTAATTTGTTGGATAACTAAATTCCTCTCGGATTTCTTTATGGTCAATTTACATCTAACTTGCAAATTTGACCTTTACTGGTTGCTACAGCTTTGTATCTCAGGGATCTGGGTGGAGTTCTTATTTACCAAAGAACTTTCTTTTTTGTTTTTAGGTTGAGGCAATGCCTAAAAAGGTCCCTTTTTTTTGAATTCTTTCCAGTCAGGTATAAGTTATGTTACTCACTGAATTTCTTGTTTTTTTCAGTCCTGAAGTTGTTAACTGTTCAGCCAGAACAGGATTGGATATGCTGGCAAAACACTATCGTGAGGCCATTGGATTTGATATTGTTTTCTTCTTGCCGGACAGTGAAGATGATTTTGCATCTTACACTGAATTCCTTCGCTACCTTGGTTCAAAAAACAGAGCTGGTGTTGCTAAGTTCGATGATGGGACAACGTTATTTTTGGTGCCTCCATCAGAATTCTTAACCAAGGTTCTAAAAGTTGTAGGACCTGAACGGCTCTATGGTGTTGTATTAAAGTTGCTTCCACAGGTTCCTTGCACTACACCACTGCAAGCACATCCACCTCATCTTTCTCAGCCTGATTACAGTCTTTCACACTTGAAGGAAGAACAACCTCTGCAGATGGAGTATGGAAGGGTTTTGCACGAGGACTCTGGACCACCTGCAAGACCACTTGGGCAATCTACCATGCAAAGTGAACCACTCAATAGTGCGTCAGCACTGTCCCAAACTGGTGTTGCTTTAACACCAGATCTGATTGCGACTCTAGCCTCTTTTCTACCGAAAACCTCACAGTCGTCTGCGGTAGGAGGTGTTCAGCCTCCATCAATAACATCAACTATACAGTCCTCATTTGCTCAAACCATTGCACCTAAAGGAGCTTCTGCACAAATTTGGAACCAGGAACAGCAAGCTTCTGAGTACGCAGCCCCATCTTTCCAACAGTTTAATCCTTCAGCACAATTTCCACCAGTTCAGCATTACTCATCTATGTCAAATACAGCCCTCCATTCTGCCCCAATGGCCTTTGACAACACTCAGTTTCAGGAGTCTACAGTCAGCTTGCAACAGCAAGGTGCTGCATCTTCATGGCCATTGACTAATATCAATATCCCTACTCAAAGTGAACATGGCGCAGTTTCTGCTCCTATTAGCCAACAATATCAGCCTGAAGTCCCTCCTTACACACAGAAAAGCTATGGAATGATGCATGGAGCAGATGCTTCTGGGTTGTATAGTGCACCAGCTTTTCAGCAGCCAAGCAATCCTAATGTTTTTTCTAATCAGGTTTATGGTGCTAATGTTTCCCAGCCACAAAATGTGATGCAAGCTGACAGAAAAAAATTGGAGCTTGCTAGTCAAGAACAGCAGTTGCAATCTGTGCTTTCTGGATCTGGTCAGGGCACATCAGATGTGGAGGTTGATAAGAATCAGCGATACCAGTCAACACTGCAATTTGCAGCTAGCCTTCTCCTCCAGATTCAGCAGCAGCAGCAGACAAATACTCCAGGTGGATAAGGGACTGGGAGTCAGCTTTGAAGTTCCCTTCAATCTAGGTAATATTCCTGCCATAACTTATTTTCTTGAATGGGTGCAAGCTTAACTGGTTAATTTAGGGAATGACCTTGATTTTTTGTTTATTATGTGATGATGTTGTTAGTTGAGTGTTATTATCCTTCTTTTAGATGGCTGCTTATGCATTCTAAAAAATTTGTATATGAAGTAAAACCTTGTGGATTTAGAACTTAGAAAATTTAGTGATATTGTTTAGGCAAGTATTCATGGTGTTTGCCAGACCTTTAACTACTTTGAGAACAGCAGAAGGGGCATCAACACTAGAGTGTTGGGATGTTATGTGTGATGTAATGAGGGGCTTGGAATCTTTTTATTTGTCGAAGTGTTTCAAGGTATTATGGCATTTTAATATTTTGAGAATGTTATGGGTTGACTGTGACAATAAGATATGGGAGTTGATTTAATGTGATCTGTGTACTTGGAGAGGCTTTTTCAGAGTTGCTTATTTACATCAGCCATCAAGTCCTAAATATCTTCATGTGGTGTTAGGAGCTGATTCCCTTTTTAGGCGGTGCTAAGGGACTGTGGATTCTCTAATTTTGAAATTTTCTAGGCTCACATTTAGGGATCTTTTGCTTGGATTGAAGTTTTCTTTACTTTCAATGCTTTTGTGGTTTTGAATTTGATTCTTTGCATGTTTGAACTAGATTTGGCACCTTAGTACAGGTCAATATCATACTTTTTATGCACCATTCTTCTTAGCCTTTCCCTTGTCAGCCATGTACCTATTTCTTGATGCAGTATTATTGCAGATGGTTTCTGTTGTTTTAATACTTCTTATATTAGGTAGGATGGTGATTATTTAATAGCTATCATATATGTTTTGAGTTTCCTTTGTTGAGAGATTATGAGAGATTAACCAGCTTTAGCAAAGTATGAAGCTTAATATGTGCTCATTTTACACTTTTTCCTAGTGCTTATAGACAGCCCTTTTTTTTTTTGGGGGGGGGGGGGGGGATAAAATTATAGCATATAGCTAGTTGGTTCTATAATTAATTATGTACTTTACTGAATCCCTACTGAATCTGAGTGCATATGAATTGACATGAATTCTGCATGATATGATCAATGTTTAATATCTTTTTCCTTTATGTTTTTGTTCCATGGAGATGATTTTTGTCTGGTGCATTAATCGGTTGCTTTTAGCATTCACAAGCTATTATTATGCTGCCTAAGGTTTTTTGTTTTGGGTCTTCAATGTTTTATCCATCTTGTTTTTCTGTGCAAATAGTATATGCTAGTTGTGTTATTCTTTTGTTTGCTAGCATTATTGCTGTAAATTTATATATTTCATCTATGCTATTATTTTACTTGTTGCATTGATTTTTGGAAGCTTTTGCACTTTTCACTAGACATTAGAATGAACCTTTCTTAGAATTCTTAAAATGTAAATATTTTGGGATTCAAATTTGTAATTTTACTTTGTAAAACTGAGTTTTACTAAATTTGAAAGACTGTTGAAATGCTAAAAATGTTTTTCGCACTCTCAAGTTTCTAGCTGTGTTGAGTAGGCTCTTAAAAGAACGACAAAAACTTAACCGAAGTTAGTTTAGTTCCCTGAATAATATAAAGAGCGAGAAACTTTGTTCATTATATAAGTTTATGAAGGTTAAATATGAGAAATTAGAACACGGTTCTTTGTTGTTATCACCATTATCTCAAATTTTCTGAAAGCTACAATTTTAAAATTCAAAAGATTCATAAACACAAATTGCAGCCTTTCAAATTGACATTCATTATAATATTTTTGGGGGAATAGAATTGTTTGCTGGTGATGTGAGAGGAGTTTGGATATTGATATAATTTTTACCTTATAGAAGGTCAGGGAACTAGCAAAGAATTGGTCAGACAAGAACAGGAACATAACATGTCGACACATTACACATCAAACAGTTAATCTCGCTTAATTGGAGTTCTGGCTTCTGTACTCAAATCGATTATTATTTACAGTTAGTTTAACTAATCAAAATGAATAATTCATGCTGTCTAATATTATAATTCAGATGTGGTGCCGGTTGCTGGAAGTTTCCTTTTTTAAAAAAAGAAAAAGAAAATTGTTGAGATTTGCTTGAGTTTCAACAAGATCAAGGTTATTGCTCAAGAAGCTTAACAATATTCCTACTTAATTCCATGTTATGTTAGGCTGTCGGGGAAATATATTACGTGAAAATCAACTCAAAGTTTCTGTTTAGAATTAGAAATGAAATCTTTTCAACCTAATACAGGTTGATTGTCATAGGCTGTCTTTAAAGAAAAACGGACGAAACTGGTATAAAGTTATTGTTACTGTATGTAGTCTAAATATAGTAAACTATACCTACCGTATATATTAGCTTTTTCGAAGATCTTGGAACTAATCTCTTGTAGGGCTAAGTTTTGTGTGAATTTGGTACCAAGGATGTCTTTGTTTGCATAATTGAAGACATTGTCAACAAAAGTGGTTGAACAATCTTTTTCTCGGAGATCTAAAGCGATTCTTGAACTTAGATTCCGAATTATTTGAGTTTCATGACACAAGTTGTTTTATCGCCATTTTACTCGAAAAACATATGAACTTGGACGGATAACTAGTAATGGTTTCTGGGTGGATAGAAGGGTTGAATGTTATTAAAGAACAAGGTTTTATGTTCTGAAACTTCTGTCATCTATGTCTTGAGTTACATATGCACCTCAAATCGATCGAATCATTTACATTCTGTTTGATTATTATTGATATTTAAATATCTGATGGGTTAATCATTTGACGCCAATGAATCTTGATTAAGAGCCAAAGTTTTCACAGGTTTGTCTGCAAATTTGTTTACTCCCCGTTTTGTCAAGTCACGCCTTGCAAGCATCCATATTTCTCTGATTTTTTTAGCATGGAAATGCGATATGATCCAAATTTAGGGTTTTTACTCCCAACTTTCAATCACCCAACCAATCCGAGCTTTGGTATTCTTGATAGGAAAATGCCTAGAGTCAAAGAAGATACAAAAAATATTTGAACAATATAGTCATTGTTATTATCATTAGAGCTTTTATTTTAACAAATTGAGATAGATTACATAAATCAATAAATGAGTTCATATTGGTTCATATGATATTGGACGAGTTCCAATGGTTAATTGTCCAAATTTATTGTCACTTTTTTCCTTTATCCAGATTAGGAATCGGTTGCATTTTCGTATAATACTCAACGTCGTTAGAGTTGTTTCGAATGACATATAGTACAAAAATCGATAAGGATTGAATTTTGATAACTGAAATTAAAAGTTCAGCAGTTTACGAACAGATTACCTGGTTGTTGTATGGGTGAAACCGAGTGGAAAACTTGCAAATACGGAGTGCGTATAAGTTTTTAGCCAAATGTTGGTTATTGCTTTGATTGTTCCCCAATGTATTAGTTCAAAGAATCCTTTTACTAACTTGACGCATACATTAGCATCCGAGTAAGTTGAAAAATGCATGTATTGGTCGTTATTGCTGCTTCGTAATCAGTCAAATAATGGCGAAAGCAATTTTGGGTTTGTTTCGGTTATCTCAAATCTCAAACATAACAAAGGTTGTTTGGTTAATATGGGCTATTTCTCTCGATTGTGTAGGTAAATTTGAGCTGTTTTCATGCCTCTGAAATGAACGAACGTTTATCAACCGTTTGGCGTGCCTTAATTTTGCGATTAGCGTCTTGTATTAGAGACGAAGTTTGGTTAATTGCAATTCGCATGACGAGAGTGGGCTGCTTGCGTCGCTGCTTCGTAAAGGTTTTTTTTCTTCTCTCAATCGTCGACTGCTAGACTAGCTGTTTCGCCGCTGTACAGATTGGCTTCCTTTTCTCGTTTTCTTTTTCTTCTTTTGTAAGATAGCTTTTTGACAACGAATCTTCGATTTGGTTTAATCTATACATGTCAAATTAAAAGAAATTATTTCATTTATTGTTGATGGAAATGTTAAATTTCACTTAAGAAATTAGTAAAGTGTTATATATATCTTAAGATATATTAATAAATATAAAAATAAATTACAAAATAAAATATATGTCAGTATGCTAATTTTATTTGTGAATTTAAATATGTTTTTATTTAAAAATAAATTTAACCTAGTTAATTTTTCTAATTTGGAAAAGTTTGATAAAATTATTTTGCAATCACGTATTTTGTTTTTAAGAATTTAAAATTATTTTTGTATTTGATTTCCAGCGATAATAATAAACACACATAAACATATAAAATTATCCGATATATCGTAAATGAAGTTTTTAAATTTTATAAATTAATAAAATTGTACAAATGAGACATGACCATTTTTTAATATCTCTTGTTAGATTAAAAATTTTCATTTAATCAGTACAAATAACAATTTCATTAACATTACAAAATTAAATTTAATTAAGTTTATTCATAAAAATATTTTCTTTTAATTAGTACAAATACCATGTATTTTTCTTATAAAGGAAAATAAAATTCGATTTAACAATTCCAAGAAAATGAACTGTTCTGTTCAACTAATTAGAGCAAAAAACTATCTTATAACCCAAAACTCATGTAGTTTGAACTTACAATTTAAAATATAATACAATAACATGATATAAAAATTATTAAAAAATAAAAAAATTAATTAAAATTTTATATGAATATAAAAAAATTAAAATAAATTATATTCGACTTAAAAAGATTGATATAAAATTTTTAAATTTTATATATCACTAAAAAGAATTTATACATGAATTATTCGAGACAACCGTCATGCCTTTCTTTTCCGCTCCCTATTTAAGAAATAAACGGCGCGTTTTGGGTTGCCACTGCCTTATTTCCTCCTCACTTCGTCCCTCTTCATGGCGATGGTTTTTTGTCCCTGTGCTGCCAAAGGTTACGTTTCGCCCGCCATTCTTCTGCTATAGCAAAGTATCCGCTCCATTTTACACTTTTCTTCCTTATGCTTTGATTCTGCGTTTCCTTTCTATCCTAACGTAATTTTCACCTTAGATCGATCTAGAGAATTGTGTTTCATTTCAATATCTGTTTTGATTTCTGAGTTGCTGAATCCTACATCCAGAACCCAGAAAAATGGCTTCTCAAGCTGTGCTCCAGAGATCCCCAACCGCCACTTCCTCCTCCTCCCCTCTCCACCGTCTCTCCACTTTCAAAAACCCGTCTTCTTCTTCCACCGCCGTATCTCCTCCTCCGCCGTCTTCCCTCCTTGACTCTTTTGCCAAAGACCCAATCCTTTCCCCTTTTCTCTCTCCTTCCTTTTCTTCCACCTCCTTTTCCTCCGCTGCCCTTTCCTCTGGATCCCCTGCTTCCACTGCCGAACATCTCCTCCAAGCCATCCGCCAACTTGATTCCCAGCTCCGTTCCCATGTTCTTTCCAACCACCCTCTTCTTCTCACTCAATTGTCTTCTCTTAACAACACTGAGCATTCGCTTTCCACTCTCAGATCCTCCATTTCTTCTCTTCAGTCTTCCCTTTGTCGTGTCCGATCTGAGCTCTCTGAACCCCATAATTCGATTCTATCTAAAACTGTCCAGCTCTCGAATTTACATCGGACTTCTGAGCTTCTATCCCACTCCATACGTGCCGTCCGCCTGTCGAGAAAGCTACGGGACCTTATGGCTTCTGCCGAAGCAGAGCCTGATAAGTTGGATCTTGCTAAGGCTGCCCAATTGCATAATGATATCTTGACCTTGTGTGAGGAATATGATCTTGGCGGTATTGATATGGTTGATGAAGAACTTAATGCGGTCAAAGAGATGGGTAGTAGATTAAGGAGTAAAGCTATGAAAGTTTTGGAAAGGGGAATGGAAGGGTTGAATCAGGCTGAAGTGGGAACTGGGTTGCAAGTGTTTTACAATCTTGGGGAGTTGAGAGGGACGGTGGAGCAGTTGGTGAATAAGTACAAGGGAATGGGTGTGAAGAGTGTGAGCGTGGCGTTGGATATGAAGACAATTTCAGCTAGTGGTGGAGGTGGGGGATTTGGTCCTGGAGGTATTAGAGGGAGTGGAACGCCACAGATTGGGGGAAGTGGGAAGGCAAGGGAGGCGTTGTGGCAGAGGATGGGGAGTTGTTTGGATCAGTTGCATTCTATTATGGTTGCAATTTGGCACTTGCAGAGGGTTTTGTCGAAGAAGAGAGACCCTTTTACACATGTCTTGCTGCTTGATGAAGTCATTAAGGTAACACCATTTCTTTCTATTTGTGTTTTTCATTCTGTATTAGTAATTCTATTTACAATTGAATTGGCGTATCATAAATTGAAACTGCTGTTTCCCTGATTGACTATTATTGTTGATGCTGCTTGGTGCAGGAGGGCGATCTCATGCTAACAGACCGAGTTTGGGAAGCGCTTGTTAAGGCTTTTGCTACCCAAATGAAGAATGCTTTTACTGCATCAAGCTTTGTTAAAGAGATATTCACAAATGGGTATCCAAAGCTATTCTCTATGATGGAAAACCTTCTTGAAAGAATTTCGCGTGACACTGATGTCAAGGGGGTCTTACCAGCAATTTCTTCAGAGGGAAAAGATCAAATGGTTGCAGCTATTGAAACATTCCAGATGGCTTTCTTAGCTAGCTGCTTAAGCCGCTTGTCAGATCTTGTCAATTCCATTTTTCCAGTATCCAGCCGCGGTAGTGTTCCCTCCAAAGAACAGATCTCTAGAATTCTTTCACGCATTCAGGAAGAGATCGAAGCTGTTCAATTGGATGCTCGATTGACTCTTCTTGTGTTACGTGAAATTAGCAAGGTTTTGCTTCTGATTGCACAACGAGCTGAATATCAGGTATCCCTGTATGCAAATCTATTTCTCTTCTTACTGAATAGAATATCAATTATTTGTGATATTGCTCAGTAGGATAAATTGAACATTTTGAATGTGGCTTATGCTATGTTTGAGAGTATCATCTTTTATAAATTTGTATATTGAAGTAAGATAAGTATCTTGTTAGTCTGTAATTATTGTCTCAACAAGGTGAAAATCAGGATAGTCTTAACAATTTGATGGATGCCTTGAAGTAATTCAAACAGCCAATGGAACCTTGTTGTCTTTAAGTGTATCCTGGGAAGAGAGGTTGGGTGGTGGAATAGAATTTGTATGCTAAACGCACATTCAAATGCCCATGCAACATAGAACTACTCCAAAAATCTATATGTCTGATTACCACAATGAAAACAATCTTCATTAAATTTAAATATTTGAAATTTAAAAAATATTCATAAATAGTTTCATAATTTGTAAATTAAAAAGTAATTATCTAGATTTGTGACTGGCATTGATTTCATCTAAACCAATCCACTTCTGCACAATTATCACGCATGCAATCATTGGCAAATATATCTCAATTGGCTATAACCATTAAGTAGAAATTGAAAAAAAAGAAAAAAAAAACATAAAAGTAAAGAGACTCCTTACATCTTTTCAAAGCTATGCCTGATATCAAAAAAGTAGAAGTTGATCCATAAGGAAAATCTCCCTCGAGTATGAAGAAAGGTACAAGTTAGTGTAACAAGGATATAGTATCATTTTTGTTAATCTTGATGATGTTTTTGCCTCTTAGGATTGCATTTAGGCTTTGCAATTCTCTCCATATTCCATGGGGACCCCCATTCTCCTGTCCTGATCACGTATGCGACTAGGATGCATTCTTGAGGGTTGGAGTGAGGTCAGGAATGAGCCTAGATACCAGTTATGGATGGTACAGTTTTACTAAAATTAGTGGGTTTTTTTTTTACTCAAATTTGTAGCTTTTGTTTTGGTGTTTGGTTATTGTTCAGGTAATAAACAGGGCTTTTCATAGCCAAAACTTTGAGTTTTGTTCCTTAAATTTTCTTGAAATTCCTGACTGAGATTTGCCTCATGTCGCTGAAAATTTTGGGTGAATTTGCCGGTTCTTTTTCACGATGAAAAATGTTCTGTTTGATAGAATTTGTTATTCATGTTTTCTCTATGGAAGAAAACTACAATAAATTTCTGAAAAAAAAAAATTTAGATCCCTCTGGCTGCTGGAGACATGAGTGGATTAGATACCGATCTCTATTCCTGATTTGGGGTCGGGGTAGAGGAGGGTGAAGGAGGTTGCCGCCTCATTGGCCTTCCTGAATCTGCCATGTTTATGATTAAGAACTTGTTAGTAGTTAGCTTTGCCATTGTAAGCTTTTGGTATATTTGGGAAATTGGGTCATAGTGTGATCATATTGCATATTTTTTTAGAAATATCATTTTGCAATTCACAACACTACCAAATGTGATGATGTTTGAATTTTGTATCATCTTATAATGCGCTCACTAAAGTTACAATGTTAGTCGATATTATTATTCCTAATGGCTAAATTTTGAGACACATATGTAGTGTATACAAGGATCCTTCTATTAACTGGTAAAACATTAACTGTGTCCACTTTTCGCTTTTCTGACTCTTATGTCATTTTTTTTTGTGTTCTGCAAACATAATGCATTGTTTCGTTGTATAGTTTGTTTAGCCATATGTCGTATGCTTTAAGTGACATTAATGCATAATAAGCTTTGAGCATTTACTAACCCTGCATTAGATCTAATCATGAACTCGATCTGATTGTTAATGATTGGTTTAATATCTTTGTTTAGTTTGTGAAGGATTCCTTTTCTCAAAACCTTGGAAACTCTTCTCAAATCTTATAGGAGTAGATCAAATAGTGCAACTTTGTGTCTGTGTCATATAGTACATAATTTTCACATACTTGTAGTATATACTATGTACTATGTACTATGTATATGCATGTGCCTGATCATGACAAGTGTGTTAACTTTGTTATACTGGCAGATATCAACTGGTCCTGAAGCACGCCAAGTATCAGGTCCTGCTACTCCGGCTCAGATCAAGAATTTTGCATTATGTCAGCATCTACAAGAGATCCACACTCGCATAACTTCTATGATAACAGGGCTTCCAACCATTGCTGCTGATGTATTATCACCTTCACTCGGTGCCATTTATGGTGTTGCTTGTGACTCTGTAACTTCCTTGTTCCAAGCAATGGTTGATCGTCTCGAGTCTTGCATCTTGCAAATCCATGACCAGAACTTTTCTGCTCTTGGGATGGATGCTGCTATGGATAACAATGCTTCGCCTTACATGGAGGAGTTGCAGAAGTGCATTCTTCGCTTTCGTAGTGAGTTCCTATCTAGGCTGTTGCCATCTTCAGCTAATGCTACAACTGCAGGAGCAGAAACCATATGCATGAGGCTTGTTAGGAGCATGGCTTCACGTGTTTTGATACTCTTTATCAGGCATGCTTCTCTTGTTAGACCCCTTTCGGAATCAGGCAAGTTGAGAATGGCCAGAGACATGGCTGAGCTGGAATTAGCTGTGGGCCAAAATCTGTTCCCCGTAGAACAACTTGGTGCACCATACCGAGCTCTTCGAGCATTCCGACCTCTTATCTTCTTGGAAACGTCTCAACTAGGAGCATCTCCTCTTCTTCAAGATTTACCTATTAGTGTCATACTGCACCATCTTTATTCCCGAGGCCCTGAAGAATTGCAATCACCGCTCCAGAGGAACAAGCTTACACATTTGCAATATTCATTGTGGCTGGATTCTCAAGGGGAAGATCAGATCTGGAAAGGTATCAAGGCAACTCTGGATGATTATGCTGCGAAGGTTAGGGCTAGAGGAGACAAGGAATTCAGTCCTGTATACCCTCTTATGCTTCAATTAGGTTCATCTTTGAGTGAAACTGCAACTGCATCTCAGAAATCGTGACCCATTGTCTGCAATGCTTCGTGTAAATTAGTAATAGACAAAAGCAATAGCACTTGCCAAGTTTGTGCCTTTTAGCAAAATGTTGCAGAGGGAACATATGTGGAAAAGCTTCACAAGTATTGCTAGATCTACTCCAAACATTTAGGTAAGCATGTTTTTATCAATATAACTGGATATTTTTCTGCATATGCTTATTTCCATTTGTGATGAACTGACAAATTGTTATCTTCTCTGATCCATAGGTTCTTCTTGTCAGTTGTCACCTTAAAATAATGGAGGTCAACAGCTATATTTGATATTTTGGCCGGTTTCGTCGCGCAGACGAGTTGCTTGCACTCAACTCAACATTCAAGTTTTTTGAGTTTTGTATTCACAGGTTCTTTTTCTGCTTGTGTCCATTATTAGTCTTTACTATGTGAAATCAATCTATACATCATATTATGTGTTACTGTTACTTTTCCCAGATTTTCTCCTCGACATTGTAGAGAACATTTTGACAAACATGAAAAATAATTTTTATTTGGTTGTGCAAAAACTGTTACTACTATTACAATGTACTGAAATCAGACGTGCATCTAAGCAAATGGAAAATCTTTTCCATTTCTGGGAAATTTATCAGATTAGTTGCCAAACAATGATGCTTGTGGAAGACAACTAATGTTTATGCTAGCCATGGTATTTGTGAGTGGAAATGCTGCACTGCAAGTAATCAATAAACATGCATGGCCATGGAGGATGGACAAAATCCCTCGCTCTTTGTATATAAGCCCAAGATTTAACTCCAAGACCTAATGGAATCTTGCCATACTTTCTTATGTCAATCAAGCTTTATATATATAATGGGATTTAGGATGTTTTTAGATGATTTAATTATGTTTTCAGATGATATTAGGGTATTATCAGATTATTTTATTTTCTTTTTGGATGAAATTTTTTTCCGAAGATATTAAAGAAATATTTTCTCATATCACAGTTTATAATCAAATTGTTATTTAATTTTTTTTAAAAAAAAAATTAAATTTTTTTTTTTGATAATATTAAATGTGAACTCATTACTTTGTACGGAAAAAATAAAAAAGTACAAACCTTTTTGTTATTTATAAAGTGGCAACGATACATAAATTTTGCAAATAAAAAGAAATTAAATAATTAATCATTTTTCATTTAAAAAAAATAAAATCAGTTTTTAGAAGAGTAGAAAATTATTTTAAAAAATAAAATTAGTTTTTAAAAGAGTTTTACCATTTGTTTTTCAACAGGATTTATCATTTTTAAAGCTAAACGAAAATATATATTTGTAGATTTTGAAAAAAAAAATTATATATTTGTAGACGAAATTCACTTTTAATTAAAAAATTGAATAAATATTAATTTAAAATTCATTGCTCAATTACAGTTTATAATAAAACATAATATAATATAATATAAATTCAAGTTGAACTATAAAATTTAAAAATAAAAAAAAATTTGTGAATTCAAATTTGATTATATACTTTCAGAAATCTCGATTTTTAAGTACAAATTTATTTAATAAATTTCGTATTTTGACTTAAATCCATAACGTTTTGAGGTTAAACGGATAATCCAACCTTAAACGAGTTTAGTCGTCTGGGAAAAAATCGTTTAAAAATCGTAATCGTAATGAATTTGAGATAAGCCAAACAGCGTGCTTTACGTTTGCAATCAGAAAAAATAAGTGTTCCACCAATTTGTTCATAGATTGATTGACAACATCTAATGATCTAATGAATTGAAACAGTACCAGAAGTAGCAGCAATTCAATGTCTTACGTCAACATGCCAAATCCATGGGGATCAAGGCCAACAAAGAAGAGAGCACTGAAATCGAAGCACGGAGACTCAGATTTTGAAGGCATCAATTGTGCGTAGTAGGAAGAGGAAAAGGAGGCAATCGCAGCACTGCTTCCTCTGTCTCATTGGGGTCCGATCTCAGAATCTGCCAACAACAAAACCAATCATTTTCAAAAACCCACAAAAAAAAGTGTTAAACAATAATTTTGATGCAAAGCAAGAGAGAAGAGGAAAGAATGGTTACTGGGTCTTGAAGCGCAGGCTTGGTGTCGTCTTTTGCAGGTCTGAAAGGGGGCTTTTGGGGCTTTTCAGTCTTCACCTGTGTTTGGCTTTTGATACTGTTGCTGGGTTGCATCGGAATCTCTGTAGCTTTCATTTTGTTTTTTTCTCTCTCTTGTTCTTTTTTCTCTTTTATTCCGCACACTCAACTCCAATCACTCCATTTTGGCTACTTAAACGGTACCGTCTACGCTTTTCGAGTTTCAAAAATAATGACCCTACTCATAAATTTTTTATGGAAAATCCCAGAAATTTGCATTTGTAATATTGTTGAATCTGCGCAACAAACAACATAGATTTCATTCTCTCTGATCTCTCCAACCTTTCTTCATCAAAGTTCAAACAGTAACAAATCTCTTTCTTACAAAACCAGAGACAAGACACAAGCAGAAAATGTATAGAGTTAGTGAGAGAAAGTTTTGACCTTTTTGTTTGGTGTTGGGTTTTGTGAGTGTGGGATTAGATGGAAAGGGAGGTGGGTTTGGATGGGTTGGGAGATTTATGTCTTCACATAATTTTATTAAAATTAGGTCCAGAAGACACTGTCAGGGTTTCATGTGTCAGCAAAAGGCTTAGACATTCCTGTTGTGAGGATTCTCTTTGGGCTCAATTTTGTTTCCAAGATCTTCATCTTTCAACCCCTCAAGATCATCAAGGAAACCCTGCTCCTTCTTTCAAGGTAATTGGATTTTACATAATAACTTTTAAAACCCATTTTTTATTTATTCATTTCCTGCGCTGGGTTTTTTTTAGTTATTCTTGATTTAATTTCCTTTTCCATTGTATTTTCTTGTCATGTTTGTGTTGATTGTATTGCTGTTTTTCTTATTGAATTGGGAAAAACCAAAAATTCTATTTTGATTATGTTAATGCCCCTAGATAGAACCTTTGAATTTTGCAAATTAGTCAGTTTCCTGGGATCAGAGAATAAAGTTTGGAATTTTTAGGAGAAAAAAGTTAATGTTTCGGTAAGGATGAATACATACCGTGTATGAATTTTTTACTTATTTAATTTGCTTAAGAATTGAAAACATCTAAATGATTGAATTTGTTTGTCTTTGTTTCTTTTTTCCAGACAGCTTATCAATTATGGCGAGAGGCTTTTGCAATGTACCCGTGGCCGCTTGTTAAACGGGTTAAAAGATGTTGGGACAAGCTTAAAAAATGGTTGAGCAAAAATTTTCCTGAGGCTGAGGCTACACTTAGAAGGGGTGCATCTGAATCTGATATTCAACAAATGCAGACACTTTTAAAAGTTAAATTGCCTCTTCCAACTCGACTTCTTTATCGCTTTCATGATGGTCAAGAACTGACGGATAAAGAGCCCTTGCAGGATAGTTTATTGGGAATTATAGGTGGATACTCTTTCTATGACCATTTGGTTAATGTCTACTTGTTGCCCATAAGCCAAGTAATAGTGAAAACAAGATGGGTCATACGTCACCTGGGGTTTTTTGGCAGATCAAAGTACATTGTTGTGGCCGCTTCTTCCATATATAGTGGGAAGTTGTTTTTCTTGAACTGTACTAATGGCCAACTCTATGTCGGTACAAGGAACCTTGCTATGGGGGAAATGATTCAGTGTGTTCCAAATGCACTCATTCGTTCTGTTCATGATTTGCATGGTGAACGGCAGCAAGATGCCATGCTGCTATGGTTAGAGGAACATGGCCACCGCTTAGAAAATGGTGTTATCCGAGTTCGTGAAAAAAAAAATGTCAGAAGTATCAACCTCTTTCCTGAGATTCCTCCCCTATGTTCTACTGCTGTAACAAATGGTGTGCAGGTAATTTTTTGCACAGTTCTTCTAGTACTTTTTTTCTCTTAAATTTCAGTTTCACCTATTTTTAAGAATTAGGGTGTGTAGGTGGCTAGCTGAGATCGCTGTCTTCTAGTTGTGTGACTAATCAAAAATTTTCCGGTCTTTTATTTTTGCCATCCATATTGGAAGCTACATATTAAATTCACCTTTTAGGGGCAGATGGTCTTACCTCCTTTTTCGTTGCTTCAAGATGTACCTTCAAGTGAGCCTATGAATAGATGCATTGTCCTATCCTAAACAATGCTCAGGTGTTTGCTAAAAGCTGAGTGAGAAATTTACCGTTTTCCTGCTTGACAGATTGCAGAGGAACTTGATAAGTGGTGTGATCAGTGTTGCATTTTGAAGAATTCTCTTTCTTTCTTGTCAGCTTAATATCTGATCGTATCATTATTTTTAATCTCTTTCCTCTACTTGTAGTCCCTTCCCCCTTTCATCTTATCCTCATTAAGTTTTACCTAGGACTGGAACACTTTGACTTTAATAGCTGACAAAGGGTTAGGAAATTAATATTTTCATTTTGATATGTTGCATAAATTTCATTTTATTTTTTAAACTAACTTGTTATATTTTTTTACCATAGCATGCTTTCTTTTCATGTCTTGGATATTTGTCTTTCAATTTATTAAGTATATAAAAGTAGCTGTAGGATTTCAAAATTTAACACGGGTTCACTTTTTTATTATTCTATTATACATAGATGGTTTGAGATCTAAAAGGCCTTTTTGTGCTTCTGTGGGAACCTTTTCTTTTCTTTCATTGCTATAAGTGCGTTTTTACCCCTATGTGATTTCCAGCAGTGTTGTCATTATTGTTCTTTAATGCGGTACTAACAAAGAATATTATCTGCTTCAGGTTCGTGCTTCTGCTGTGTTTGTTCCAGAACTTGCTAACCTGCAAGATGAAGCTGGGAAGTACACGTTTGCTTATTCAATCCGCATGTCCCTCTTGCCTGAAGGGTGCATTATTAATGGAATGACCTTCAGCTCCTGCCAACTGAATTCGAGGCACTGGATCATTCGTGCTAATGAAGCTATTGTATCTAATGTTAATGCAGAGGCTGTGATAGGAAAGGTAATGACAAACCGGTTTGTCTTGTTTCAGTTTCTCCTATAGCTTCCGTGACTCACAATTTAAATTTCAGTTGTAAAGAATGGCAACTGAAACATTTATTGGGATCTTGTTCAAATCCCCGTAAAAAAAATGAACTAGAGGGCTGTGAGTTATTGTTGCCAAGCTTATGCATCATTTTAGTTTCTTTATTCTGTTGCGGAAGCATCACAATTGTCTTCCAGTAACATGTAGTGTGATACAAAAAATTGAATAGTTCTACCTGTGAGAAATTTATCATCTCAGAGTTTAGGAATTTTTTTTTTTTTTTGGTTTTTAAGGACTGTGATTCATTTTGATCGCAACTTATTAAAGAGTGACCCTTAAATTTTCCACTTGACAAGTCACTTAGTTTGTAAATCTGTTTTCAGGAAAATAGGGTAAAAGAAAGGTGCTCTCGGGGGAACAAAATACTTTGGTTTCTCATGATTTTCCATATCATAGAAAATTGTGTAAAAGTTTGAAGGAGAACTGAACACCTTGAAAGAGTGGGAGAAAAATTATAATTTTTCCCTTGCTTTTCCTTTCCTTTTGCTCTATTGTCCTAATGCAAAGAAGCCTTATCTGAAATGAAGCTGTTGAAATGATCCTGATTTACTGGGTTTCTTCATTAGCGAGCTTCATGAATGGTAGAGAAAAACTTTGTAACCATGACGACATGAGAGGAATAAATCTCCTTTTTACTTGTATATATTTTATAATATTGAAGAAGTTCAATTTCTGGTGCTGTCTCGTTCTATTGGTCTTCCCTAGATATTTGTTGTTTTATCGCCCATATGCTATTTATTTGAGTAATTGAGTGTCTGAAATGTACTACAAATCTCTTATTGTCTTGTGTGCTTGTAGTATCCTCTCTTGCATCCAGGCGAGGATGAATTTGTCTATGAGAGCTGCACACCTTTACCATCTTCAGGTTCTGTTGAAGGTTCTTTCACGTTTGTTCCTGGCAGGTATTGCACCAACTTCTTTTTATTTCTTAATGAGGTGGTTTTAAGTACTGTTAAAGTCTATGTCGCTGAATTGAAGTGAGTGTCAAATCCTTGTGGCAGCTAAGTGTCGACTGTACATGCGATGCCATCCTAGAAATCTGTCAAGAAGAAACAGAGTGATAATAGTATAACAATTTATATTTTAGATAATTTTTTGTTGACAATGAAAACCACAAACTGCAAGCCGTTTTTTTGCTTGAATTGGAAAGAGTTGATACGACATAGGAAGTATTCGGATAGTTGATTGTTGGTTTTGCTGACGACTTAGAAGTTCTCCAAATAGAAGTCTAGACTTTTATGATGAGGTATTAAAGTGCTAATACCCACAAAGTTTCATATGTTCTACCTCTGCAAAGCCATACTTGAATGTATATAGGTGCTTGTTATATGCACATGAGAAATCTTACTTGCATCTAAACTTAAGTTGATCCGGATCTTATGCTGCCTAGCATAACACAATTGTCCTTTTTATCCTTTTGAAATATCTGCAAAACAATGTCTACATTCAAAAGTTAAAACTACTTTGTAATAACAACAAAAGCTTAGCCTAGTGGATATTATCCTTCCTTAAATAGCTTAGGTCCAATGTTCGAATCTCTTTCCTCTTATACCCTCTCTATGAATAAAAAGCAAAGCTATTCTATATTAAAATTTTAACTATTTGTCATGATAAATAGGAAGAAAAAACAGACCACTCCATTTATATAATGGGAAAAGAGGAGTATTTGGTTAACTATTATTATCGTGAATGTAATTGTTGTAGCATTCCTAATCCTTAAAACTTCTTAGGGTTGTAAATGAGTTAAGCTACTCAAGCTCAACACAATGATTACTCGAGTTTAACTCATATATTTTCAAGTCAAGTTTGAACTACTCAAGTAACAAGTTGAACTCAGTTCAAGTATTTTGATATTGGACTTGAGCGGCTCGTGAGTCGAAATCAAGTTTTTTGTTAATATATATTTTTAATATTTTATTATTAATTTATTTTTTTACTTTGAAAATTGACAAATCGAGTTAATCGAGTCAAGTTCGAACCTATCAAGTCGAGCTTGAACTGCTCAAGTATTTTGTCGAGTCGAGCTCGAGCTTTATAAACCAAGCTCGATCGAGCTCAAATCGAGTTTCGAGTTTTCGAATCGAGTTGAGCTCAAACTTGATATTAGATCATCTCGACACAGCTCGATTACACTCTTAGAACTTTTCATAGAGAATTATCTTCGGACAGACAAGTTCAATTCGTAACTGTTCTCTTTGAATTCTGCCTGGATCCTGATTTTACTGTATTAGCAATGATTGCTTTCACAAGTTTACTGAACTTGGTGGGAATATAACCATTATCTAGAGCTGAGACTACAAACTATCGGTTCACTTTTGTACGACAAGGGTAACATCCATGATGATAATCATAGATGCACATGCTGGCATTTTCTTAATCATCTTTTCAAGATACCTGCTCTATCGTCTTTATTTTCAGCTGTAGATTTCATTTTATAGTTGAGACTGCTGAAATTCAATCCGATTTTCTGATAACAGTGCGACTGAAAATGGTTTCGCTTGCGAATGATGAACTGATACTGGGTTGTTTACCACAATAGCTTTTGTTTTACAACCTCTCTTCGATCTTCTCCCCCTCTCACCTCCTCATCAAAAGAACATCAAATGTTTAACTCTTGTTCTTCTTGTTCCGGCTAGGTTGACAGATCCGAAAGGAGGTCCATTTGAAGTTGAAGTAGCAAGGTTCCCTCTGCAGCTGCCGGATTATATTTTTTGACAAACTCTTGCATGGTTTGCAGTTCATTGAAGATTTGGCCAATGTTACGTGTTAATAAATATGAAAGGCTTCTTTGAATATGGGACTCCTTTGCTCTTTATTGCATTTTCATACTGTTTATTCTAAACATTTGTTATATATTACTCTGATCTTGTTTGTGACTTAATGTATACTTAATGTATGGTCAGTTATAAAAATTTTATATATTATTAATGAATTATATTAGATTAATTAATTCATGAGTTTTAAAGCAATTATATTTGAAGTAGTCATATAATATGACATTATCATATGATAGTGTAAGGCTTAGACAATTATATATAAAGATATATTTTATTTTAAAGAAGATGTGTTTTCAAAATTTTAAAATTGGTCATATTTTAAATAAATTCAATCTTAATAATTTTTAAATTCTCTGTTGTATTGATAATTTTTAACTTATAAATTTTAAAAAATTTAATATAATAAAAAACTATATTATTAATAATTTTTATTTTTAATATATAGTTTTTAATAAAATTTGAGTATAAACAAATTATTTTTGGAAAATTGTTAAATATAAATAAAAAAGATTATATATATTTAAATCAAATTCTAAATCTGCTAAAATAGTTTTATAAAAAGTTATGTAAATTAATTAAATTAAAAAATTAATTTATATTTGTTAAAATATACATTTTTCTTAAAATTTAAAAATATTTAATATAACAAACTTTTTAATATTAGCAATTATTAATTTTATTTTAATTAACAAATAATTTTTTTTTAAAAATAATTATAATCAAAATTAATCTCAATTTCTAATATATAATCATATTAATTCTTATATCTATACTATACTATATTTATAAGACGTCTAATTTTTAATAAAAATTTTATTTTTAACTAAAAAATTTATAATATATAATTTTCATATTATTTAAATATTTATATAATAACAATATTTAAATAAATACAATAAAATACTTAACAGTTAATGCTTCTTTTACAAATTTCTATAATAAGCAATATCTAATGGTAGAATACTCAAATAATTAATTACTCGTATAAATTCAAGTTTACCAAATAAATATAAAAATGATAAAAAATAAAACAAGTACAAAATCTTATCTCATATAAAAAATTATTTTATTTTTTAATCTTAAAATTTCTTTTTTTGTAAAATTCATTCTAGAGTTATCTATTTTATTTTATTTTTTATTTTTTTATTTTTTATTTAATTTATTGTATTTTATTCAATTTGAAGATGTAGGTTAGATTTTTATTTTTAATTTTTTTATTATTATTATTTTTTTGCTTTTGCTATTATTTTTTTACTTTATTATTTGTTTTTACACTTATTTTTGTACTATTATTTATCAAATTATTTATATATAAATATTTGTTATACATTACTCTGATATGTTTGTAATATGAGTATTATTTTGTTTAATTAATCATTTTGTTATCTACTCAACTAAAACAACGAAGGACACTGTTGCTATCTTTTAACCAATGTTAATAAAAAAAATTATATTTAATTTCAGTATATAAATTTTGTACATAATATATCATTTTACCAATTTATATTTTTAAAAAATAAATATTAATAAATCACTAATTAACGAGATATTTGATTCAAATATCAATATATGAATATGCTAATACAATCTTAAATAATTTTTGCAATTAGACACAATTAATCACAAGCATCCTGAATTCCATATCCTTTGACATCAATAAGCATGCATATATTGCATGGACTTCTGTTCATAAAATCGAACCCCATCCCAACCTTTTGGTAAATCCCCAAAGCCATCTTCCATAGTTGTCTTGGCATAATCCTCCAATGGCTGTTAAACCAGCATTAGATATTATAGAATATATTAAGTAATTGTAAACACGACATGAAAATAATATGAGTCAAAATTAAAAAAAAAAATTATACATCAATATCGTAAAGATTTAATAAATTTTTATATTTTTCGTGTCGATAAAATTTTGATACAATATTTTTATATTTTATATGATAAAAACATAATTTTATATAATACGAATACGAATTATAAATACGAATTATCAAATCTACTTCGTGTTCATCAGCATTCACTTTGACCATTAGCTGGTTGAAATTGGTTATGTATTCAAAGTCAATAAAGTATAATTAGACTAAACTTATATGAAAACCACTTTATATTAAGTAAATAAAATATAATTAGATTAAATCTGAAATTATAAAATTTCAAAATCTTTTCATTGGCACCAAGCCATTGCCCCAGGTTTGCGTCACATGATTGTTATTAAAGAGATTAAAAAAAAAAAAGAAAAAAAGTCAATCTCTTGATTCATTGATTGTAACCAGATCTTAACTAATCCTTACAAATGTAACTATCATTATAATACCGATTTATAAGTAAGGGTTATCATTCCATGCAGGGATACACTTATTTTCAAAATTTTGAAAATGGGTAATATCTCATATTCATAAGTGTGATATTAATAATTTTTATAAATCATCAATGTATTAATAATTTCACCTATAAGTTTAAATTTTTTTTATATAACCCTAAAATCATTCTATTAATAATTTTTATTTTCAATCCTGTAATATTTTTTGTTAGATAAATTCAAGAAATTTTTTTTTTTAATAAAAATGATGATACATGAAAAAAAGTTAAAAATATTAAAAATCAAATTTTACTATGTAAGCCAAATAAACTAAAACTCGAATATGTGTTAAAAAACACATAATTTTCTCATAATACACTTATATACGGAATAACAAACTCTGTAATATTATTAATAATCACTAATTTTAGTTTGACCAACAAATAAATTTTGACAAAAAATTAAAAATTGTTGTTGTCAAACAAAATAATGATGTGTTGTTGACGTCCTCGTTTTGATTTTTGTGTCACGCGTTACTAGAGGTTCAACAGAAAAGAGAATAATCAGAGGGACACATGAGTTGTTTTCTGCGTAACCACTTGGATGCTTAAGTTAGAAGGAAATTTCGTAGAGATTCTGTGGAGAAAGTAAAGACTTAAGTTTTTTAGTCATACTTGACTCTTATTTATAGAGATTTATTTTGTCAATAATTAAGTATATATTTTTAAATTAAATATTATTTTTTATCTTATTTATATATATATATATATATCGTTATACTGTTTTTTAATCGACAGATTCAATTATTTATTTATTTTTTTGTACGTAATATGATATATTTTTATTATTTTTTATTTTATGAAAAAAAATATATATAATTGTCCCAATTCCGAAGTCATGCCTACGGTACACTCAACTGACAGATAATATCCATATATATATATATATATATATATTTTTCAATATATAACAACCAGCCCGCGCTTATCTATTTCAATGTCAACCGTTTAAGGTCTATTTATAATTTTTCAGCAGAAAGCACTCTCACAGCCAAATAATTAAATACTGTGTCTAAGATTTTTTTTTTTTCGTCGGAATGTACAATACACTCAAATTAAGAGAAATATAAAAATGGTAGAAAAGCAAAACAAGTATAAAATGCTGTCTCCGATCTCTTATTCTCTTTAGAAATTTATTTCCTTTTCTTTCTCACCATGTGATTTCTTTCATTCGATTCTCGCACTTTTTCATGTGATAAAAGTTTAGAATGGATTCTTTCTTTTTCTTTTTTAGTAATTTTCTCCTATTTTTTCTTTTTTATTTAATTTGAAGATCTAGTGTTAATTTTTTTTTTATTTCCGAATTTTTTTTTTCACTCGAAGAACCTTCCTTCGCCTTCGCTGTTGTTTTACAAATTTTTTTCATCGATTTTGTAATCTTATAATTAGTGTCGCCGTTTGCTTTTATGTACTTATTTTTGTATTATTAGATAGTATTAGATCTCTAGTTTTACTTAGAAAAATTTTAAATTAGATTTAATTTCTGTTTTTATTTTTAAATTTTTGAGTATTAATGGAAAAGGATAAATCTTCAGGCTTACCGCCGTCAGGTCGGTTTTCTGGGATTGCATCTATCGGAAATGCTCCAAATACTTTTAATGTAAAATCCGAAATGAGTAGTTTCAGTCAAACTTTGGAACCAAATCCTTATAGTCATGATATTAGTAGAATGTCTGATAATCCACCGAAGAACTTGGGTCACCGCCGTGCCCATTCCGAAATCCTTACACTTCCTGATGATATTAGCTTCGATAGCGATCTCGGTGTTGTCGGGGCAGGTGATGGGCCTTCGTATTCGGACGAAACAGAGGAGGATTTATTTTCTATGTATATGGATATGGATAAGTTCAATTATTCTTCTTCTGCCACCTCGACGTTTCAAGTCGGTGAGTCGTCGGCACCGGCTGGTCCAGCTGCTGCTCTGGTGGCTTCAGTGGGTGTAGGAGCAGGAACGGGAATGTTGGCTAGGGAAAAAATGAGTATTGGTCTTGGATCTTCTGAGAAGCCTAGAGTTAGGCACCAACATAGCCAGTCGATGGATGGGTCGACGAGTATTAAGCCGGAAATGCTCATGTCTGGTTCGGAAGAGGTTTCACATGCTGATTCTAAGAAAGCTATGTCCACTGCTAAGCTTGCTGAGCTTGCTCTTATTGATCCCAAGCGTGCGAAGAGGTACCTTTTGGTTTTTTTATTTCAAATTCTTAGTATTGTGAGTAGACTGAACTGAATTTTATTGTCTTAGAATTTTTAATTATGAATTCAGTTAAAAGATTCATGTTTTAGAAGGAAGGTTTTCGTTTTTGGAAGTAGGTAGGGATTTTATGTGCTTTCTATAATTGTTTTTAATGAAGAAAAGTTATTTGGTCATTAGATTTTGGAATAAAAGTGTGATCTAATTCATAACTGAATATAGAGTTATATATATTTATTGATAATTGGGGCTGGTGGTTGGCTTGCTTAGCAAGCCTCAAAGTATGTTCCTACTCTTTCTTAACCATTCAATTAAGAGGTTGTTGGCGATATAGAGTTATATGGGTGTCATAATTTTTTCTTAGTCAGCTCAAATCCGGGCATTAAGCCTTTTGGTGTAGGTTGAGACCAGTTCTATAAATTTTTGATTGCAGAGAGGCTATGAAACTAGTGCAACTGCATATGTTATTGTTGATTTTTTTATCTCCCCATGTTAGTGTCTCCTGATAATTCTCCCCTTGTCCCTTTTCTTACTCTCTCCTTTTAAGGAATCTTCCAAGCTCCTACTGAATTTCATCTCTTCCAAAGAGGAACGAATGTTGTTACCCTGATACTTTTTTTCTTTTGGCACCACCTTTTCTTGTCATTGCCATGTAATAGGATCTGGGCAAATAGGCAGTCTGCAGCAAGGTCAAAGGAAAGAAAAATGCGATATATAGCTGAGCTTGAGCGAAAAGTACAGACACTGCAAACAGAAGCAACATCACTCTCTGCCCAGCTGTCTCTATTACAGGTAGTTGCATTAGTTAAGCACCTATTTCTGTGTGTGTTTTCTGATCCTTGCTATTTGTTGTCCGGCTTCAATGGTTATGTTGGTTGATATATATATATATATATATATATATATTTATTTATATTCAGCTAACCTTTTTATTTTATTTTATTTTATATTTTTTTCGTGTTCTTTTTCTTAGATCTAATGAGACTCTTTTCTTTGTAACTTATGATCAGAGAGACACCAATGGTCTGACTGCTGAAAATAGTGAATTGAAACTGCGGTTGCAGACAATGGAGCAGCAGGTTCACCTGCAAGATGGTGAGCACCCCTTGAAAACTTTTCTTTAAATACCAATAGCTTTGCTTTATTGCTTTTTTTTTTCCTTATTATTTTTGTCTGCTATCCTCCTCATCTTAATGGAAAGACATATTATGGGATATATGATATTTATGGGGGTTTGAAGATTTTTCATGTGAGAATCTGGTTGGATGGACATTATGGAGAGATAATAATAAATTATATTGATGCCGCTGCAATAAATTGGATGTGTGTTCATTATATATACTTACCATTCTAGATATTTAATAGTACGGGGGCTGTGTGTATGGAGGAAGGGAGAGGGGGATAGAGGTCTGCATGCTAGTGTTAATTTTTGTAAGCCGGGGGTGGTTTTAATACTGGTACCTTTAGCATCTGTTTCCTAAGATACTATTCCCTTTTTTAACATCCTGTAATTTTGTGTTAAGGTGATTATATCCTGATATGGATTTATCTTTTAGCAAAGAGATTCTATTTCTGGGAACTTCTTCTTGCTCCTAATCTAGCAGAAAGTAAGATACAATAGATGTCTGATGAAAACAGGTTTGTCCTAAATGGAACTTGAGAGAGTGGTACTTGACAGCTACTAAGGTAAAGATTGTAATGCAAATTTGGTGATATATCTTCTTACTTCTGATACTTAGTATCAATATTGTACTTACTTTTTGATCCTTCAAACATATTTTTCTTATTAGTATAAGACTGCCTTTCAAAAAAAAAAAAACATTTATTATATCTGTTTGTCTAGAATCCTCAATGAGCTTTTATACGAATTATTATTCTTTTAATTTGAGAGTCTGTGTTACTTGTTTTGTTCTCAATGGGTTGTGGATGCTTTTAGCAGTTGGGAGCAGATAATGTAGTTGATTTAGGATCTTAGTAGTTGCTTTATGTTTATATTAGTTAATGGATCAATCAAATGATTCTTTTCTGTTTCACATTCAATTTTTACTGAAGGAATTGCTTCTATCGGAAATAAAATTCAATCTTTATGTCGAAATTGCACTCGGGGTGTACTTGAGCCAGCTGAGTTGAAAAAGTGCAAACCTAAGCTAGACCATAAGCTTAAGGCTTGAGACTTAGCTTCAGCGTGACTGAGTTTCATTATCCAAATTCAGGATCTGGTAAAAGTCGACTTACTCTAGCTTGACTCCACTTGGCTCACTAAAACTCGTTGAGACAAATGTTTTTGCCTCATTCCTTGTGGAGTCAAGCTTGAGCTATACCAATTCAAGTGGGATAACAAGTAAAAAGTATTTTGTTGGGGGAAGCTTGAGTAGCTCTCAAGTTACCCCAATTACATTATTTCCCTTATATGTTCATATTATAACTGATCTTATGGTACGTTGTCAAAGTCGTACACCTTTTGTGGACTGCTTGTAAATTTGCGTTTTAGTTACAGCACCTCAGAAACCTTTGCATGTGTAAAGATGTTGTTTATTATTCCGGTGTGTTTTAATGGCTCTCAAAGTAGGTTTTTAACCTTTGGCTTGCATATTGCTTTTAAGAAAAATGCTTGCTTATCAGTTAGGAATATAAATGCTTCTTGTTCTACCACGAGCACCTCACAAATGTTTGAGCTGCTTTTATTGTTGCGCATATTAATGATGTTTTCTCTGTTTTTGTTATTCGATAGCATTAAATGATGCACTGAAAGAGGAAATCCAGCATCTGAAGGTGCTGACTGGCCAACCTATGCCAAATGGTGGACCAATGATGAACTTTGCATCCTTTGGAGGTAGTCAGCAGTATTACCCTAATAATCAGGCTATGCATACTCTTCTAACAGCACAGCAGTTCCAGCAACTTCAGATTCACTCGCAGAAGCATCAGCACCAGTTCCCACCGCATCAATTGCATCAGCTTCAGCTGCAACAAGAGCAACAGCAGCAGCAGCAAACAGGGGAGATGAGAGTTAGAGGATCCAGGCCTTACCCCAACCAGAAAGATGGTTCATCAGACGCCAGCTCAACCGGATCAAAGGATTGAGGATTTAGAGGTCCATAGGACCAGGTATCGATGGGCTTTTGCCATTGCTGAAAATCTTAGTTACAATCCATTGTTAGATAGGACATATTTCTTTAAATTTGTTCTTTCACTTCTCTTTATCTCTTTGGGCGTTTCCATATAACATTTATTTCTAGGTAGTTATATTTAATTTTAGTTGGAGCTTGACCTAAGATATATCATATATATAATATAATCCGGTGTAGTATATCTTTTCTGGATTTGTTCACTTTTCATCGGTTCCATTGCATTTATTGCTAGGTTGAAGGGCCGAGTTGTTGAGGCGTTAGATGGGTCTGGGGTTGTCATGTGTGTTTTATTTTCTTGTGTTGCATTTAAAAGTCCTATATGAATGCCACAGGGCACAATTTGTTTGTATTCCAGGTCTTTATGACTATTGTAGCATTGTTTAAGCTTGTCTCGTGTGTTTCAAAACATTGTTCAAATTGCCAGCTGCTATGCTGTAGTGGGATTCTTTTGAGAAATCTCTCATGTTGATCATTGCATTCCTCCCCCATCCATGTCCTAACAAGGACATAGAAACCCTAACTTCTGAAGTTCCACTTCTCCAAAAAAGTGACCAAGTTAAGGCAGAGTTTGTACCAGGGCAAGGATTTGGCCTCTTTTATCTTTATTTTGTACATAAAAAGAAAGCTAAATAAGTAGTATGGTTTCATTTGTTTTTGGAAACCTGAATAGGAGTCGTCATGACCAAGCAGGGATTTTGGTATTTGGATGAAGAGAAAATGTGGGTGGAAATGGTTCTACCCTTTGGCATATGAGCTAAAACCACTTCATATTGCTAGACTAGGCGGGCGTTTGGATGGCCAGCAGAGTTCGGCACGGCCCAGTAGGGCAAAAGAGACAAAAAGGGTACTCTCCTGACTAGTTTTTAAACTATTTTATTTTATTTTATTAAAAAACATATATTTTTAATGATTTTTTTATCATTTTCAATTTCATTGGAATCAATTTCACTACGCATCCAAATTAATTCATAGAACTCGGATTGAGATGAACGGAATCAATTTTACTGTTTATCTAAATTAACTCATAAAACTCGGATTGAGATGTCGATATTTACAAAAATTTGTTTAATAAAATTTAAAAATTTTAAATACGGTATGAATGAAAAATATGAAAATAATATGGATTAAAATTTAATAAAAATTATATATAAATATTATAAAAAAATTTAAAAAAATTATTTTGTATTTATTGTACAAACATAAAATTTTTATGTTTTATATTATCCCAATACGAATTCTGACTCAAAGATCTCTTCAATTTTCCTGCTGCGATCAGGCAGGCAACAACTGAAACAAGTCATGCTTTTCTAGAGATCAAGGACAACCCCCCACCCCAAAAAAAAAAAAAAAAATCTACTATTGAGGCTACAACCGATTATGGTGCAGGAACCTTGAGACAGCCATGAAACTTGTTCTTCAAGCATAGTCGATCCAAGCAACTCCTCCAAGTCTACAAGATCATGGTTCTTCCTGTGGAACCGGAATTGAATTAAGCTCACTTAAGAGGGCGTCCATGAAATCTTCAAGTTCAAGGTAAAGGGAATCATTTGTGAAACTTGGGTGTCAGTTGACAGATTGCCTTAGCGTCATCTTTGTTCACAGCTGGAGTTTTACACTTATTCTCCTTGGGTTCTTCCTGGTTTCGATGATCTGAACCCACAGCATCTTTGTTCTTGATCAAGGCAAATGACATAATCGTTCAAACCCTCGTCGTCCAAGGAAAACTCATGCATTATCCAATGGCCATTTCCATGGTTTGACTGAACATTCTTGCAGGTAAACGAGAAACATTTGCGCAACCCTAAAAGCTCACCATGTGCATCCTTCACTTCCGTGGAACTTCGATTAAGCCAACATCTCCAACCAGCAGACCTATCAATGTTTGCTACACTCGTCTTCTTCAACTTGGTGAAAACCCAGAAAGATTCCTTGCATCTTTGTCGAAAATCTTCCAAGGCTCCTGTTTTCACCATAAATCTCAACCTCAATCACAGCATTAGAAGACAAAGGTTCTACACTGATGGCTGGTCGAAGGTCGAAGAAGAAAATCTCTTCTTTAGTGGGGCAGAAACGATAGCCATGAGGGATTGAATCCTGGGAAGAAAACATTGACGACATTGTTGCCACCTTAGTTAATTCTCTCTATTCTTCATAGTTACTCACCTTAAACCCTATGTACGTATATATAGTTAGTTAATTTACGTACTATATTGCTTTGGTACAAGTCGGAGTTTTCTTATAGAAGAATTATTTTAGTAGAGTTTTTTAATTTTACAAGTAGAGTTAGAATGATAATATATATTTTATTTTATTTTTTTAAATATATTTAAAAAATATGTATTATCGACTTATGAAATAAAAAAACTCAAGTTTATTTTTGAGTATTTTGCCTTCTTTGCTATACCTGTGTTTATAATGATTTTTTGAATCAAAATAAATATGATCTTTTTCGTTGTCAAATACCTTTTTACATGAAATCTCAACAACTTGCAGGATGTGTCCATAATTTCTTGTATCCATTACAACATACACAAGATTATTGATGAGAAATCACACAAAACTTACATGATATTACATAATTATTCACGATAACAATGAAAACAATGCCATAAAGTAATGGAAAGTGAAAACAAACGAGAAATAAAGCCCAAAATTCAGTACTATTACGTGAAATAGTAGAATCTTATTTATGCATACCATTCTCTTATCATATTTCACCCCCCAAGCATTAGGTATTAACTCTTATTGATTCATAGACCAAGTGTTTTCAGAGATTTAGCAATTTGCAGGATGAGGAAGCTTGCACACGGTAGGGAGTTTCATGGCGAGGTTTGGATCAATACCAAGGGAAGGCAGCAGCTTGGAGTTCTTGTAGGAGCAAAGGCAGCGCATGTCAGCGTGGGAGAGAGCGGAGCAGCAGGTGGACGTCGGCGGCGGAGGGTTCGGAGGGGTCACAGCTGGCTTGCATGCCATTAAACCCGAAGCAGGCATGTTGCAGATGTTTTGAGCATCTGTAATGGCTGTAGTCAAAACCAGTGCTACTGTCACTATGAATGCTAGACTGCACTTCACTCTCTCCATTTTTGGTGTCGAGGATGGCTTTGCTTTGAGCTGAGAGCTATGGGGGTTTGGAGTGAAATGATTGTTATTTATAGGAGAAATGTTTGGTGTAGTCCGTGATGCAGTGATTCTGCTTTCCACCATGTCAGGTTTTGAATCATTCTTCACTCAAACTGTGGACTCACGGGATGTGAAACTTGTGATAGAGAGAAGCCTTTCTTTTGTGCTCCAATCCAATATGATAATCAAGCATATCCCAATCAAATCGCATAAATAGCACTGCTATACATGACAATTTTGCAACAAGAAATTTTTTTTAATAAAACAAACTCTACCTAAACTTGACAATCTTGACATAATATGAAGATGCAATACAAAAAAAAAAACAAAAAATACGAAATAATATGATAAAAATTTTATACAAATAAAAAAGCTAAAAAATTATTTTGTATTTAACTTTTAAACAAAAATTTTAATACAAAATTTTTATATTTTACATTACATCTATATAATTTTAAACAACACAAAAACCGCAAAAAACCAAACCCTATATTGCTAGACTCAAATCCGATTATAGAACCATTTTTTTAATAATTTAGAGTTGATAGGTAAGATTATTTGAGTTTATATCCAAACCTTATAACGTGTTATAATTTTTTCTTAACCATTCAATTTAAAAATTGTTGATACTCGAACAATAAATATTAAATGAAAATACACTAGTTTGACAAGTAATAATTTTTTTCCGATTATATCTTATTTGATCAGTTTAGATAGTATAAGATATCTGTTTATGAGAAGAACATGCTCAGTTTGGTTGAAAGAAACTTTCAGTACATGGAAGTAATTGTATTCCCCATACTTGCTTTTCATTTGATATAAGCTAACTATCTGTGCAAATAATTGCTAGCATTTTAGATGGAAATTATTATTATTATTATTATTATTATTATTATTATTATTATTATTTCAAAGATAATGTATTAGTTGAGAAAGTACAAAGGTAAACTACATCTGCAACAAGCAATGTTGAAGAAAGGAGCTTATTCTACATGACTGAATAACCTGGACCGCCGCCTCCTTCTGGCACTGTCCACTCAATGTTTTGCTTTGGATCTTTTATATCACATGCCTGCAAAATACTCAAACCACCATTGTTGATCTTTGCCTCATGAAATACAAATCAATTTAGCATAACCCAAGAAAGACAACCCAGGTCTAACTCTAATGTGAAAACCAGAATGTGGAACTTGCATTTAGAAGCTATGAAAATGGTGGGCTAAAGTCTAAAAGCTTAGGTGCATGCTTTTGGATTAAAGAGTTGGCCATTTAAGCTTTCATCAGCTTCAAAATTGCATTAAACTTGGCAAAATAATCCATTCTATAAATTGATTAAAGTGAAACAATCAGATCGATGATGAGAAATGATATTTTTAAGGTAGTATCAGCTAACTGTTCTGAATATTACCTTACAGTGCAAGCAATTTTGAGCATTGATCTGCAATTTCGGTTGATTCTTTTCATCTGGAACATACCTTCGATTCGAACAAAGATGAAAAAGTGGTTTTCAGGGACAATATATTCCAAGAAGATTAGCTTTAACAAAAACCATAATAAGAAATTTACTCGTATACACAGGCAGGACAATATCGTGACTCGGGTCCTGCGTACTCTGGCAAGTTTACAGTTTCAGGAACATTGGGGTCCCTCAAGCGAAGATGAGCCGGTTGATCATGGTTATGATTTGTGTTGCTCCTAAAATGAAAATAGAAATTAACATGAAGGATAACAGAAAATCTTGACAATTAAGCTTTGAAAAAAAAAAAAAAAATGAAGATATTTAACATAACGCAAGGAGTTCCATTGTTCACACCTGTGTAAAGAGGTTGGCACGTCAAAGGACAAAATTCCATCTGGCTTTGGGTATTGAATCGGAGAATGTAACCTTACAACCTGCAGTAGGGAGTGTGCTAATCAGTAAGTTGCGCAACAAAATCGCATGATATAATAGTTACAGGATTAACTTTTCTCCATCAGCATATGAGCTCCCACAAGAGAAGACCATCACATTTTGTCACATGATTTACAGTAAAAACTCTATTTATGCTTTGTTTAAAAAAAAAAAAATTGTCAATTTGACATGATTAGGGTCATTCACAGCATGTATGAGAGACATCCTGACATAGTTGAACTAAAAAGAATGTCTTTCCATGATTTCCCCTGATGAGTGGCTTTATCTACAAGACAACTGGGATCTTTGCTTATTAATCATACAAATAATACTAACAGGGTGAATATCAGTGATTCCTAGGTCAAAATAAATCCAAATATTGAATTTGTTATTATGGTGTAACTAGAGTTCTTGATCTCTGAAAAAAGGTTTCCCTTACATTTGTTGCTTCATGGTCAGGTTTCCCATGCTTAAGTGTGAATGGAGATTTTCCTTTCAATACGTAGCTGCAAAAAGGAAAACACAGTGTGAGACACAATAGAGAAAAACAAAGTTCGCAAAAATTGCCTACAATAATCTTCACGAAGCTACGTCCAGCAAAAGATGATGTCTTACTGTTCCAAAGCACTTATGGCTAGGCCTGGATAAAGCCCATACTCAAATGCCTACAGGAAATAAAAACTTGTTCAAAACATGAGATGAATCAATGCTCAGACTTCAATTAAACAATCTTTCATCCTTTTTAATCCAGTTAGTCCAAATTGAACAAAATTTACCACTCAGATACTGGGCTGTCCAGACAAATTATTCAAAATGACCAAGCTGTCTTGTAAAATATTCTTCACCACCAGACCGTACCGGTTAGGCAAATAAAGGAAAGGAGGAAATGAATTAATTCCACCACAATAACGCGTGATTCTTTTAAGAGAGCAAATTAAAGAAATTAGGATTTAAATTTTCTCATCAGCTAACACAGTCATAAAACTGAATGAAAAGCGAATAAAGAATAGAACATGCATTAAGAAAACCAGGGGAAACGCAGTTACGAAAAGGAAACATACTGAAATGTTTAACTTACAGGACGGAAATTCCGAGCTTTGTGGAGTTCTTCCCACACCCATGAATTCCTCAAAGCTTCCCAGTATGCTTCCATATTTGAACCTTCATGAAGTACACCAAAAGTAGCTTCTGCTGCTAGCATTCCTGTTAGATACATGACCCTGTAATTACTTCCACTCAAGCAAGCCAAGGAATACTCTGTCTACATAGCTTCTAACATAAGTGTTGATACTTGAGTCACCAGGTTTCAATAGTCATACAAAAAGATTTGGATTTTCAAAGTCAGCATGACTATGAGGCAGAACAAAGAGAGGGAAAAGAGCACGATTATGTAGCATAACTATAACAAAACAACTAATTTAGTAGCATACTACTATGCAATTTCTCAACCTGCAAATTGTTCGGTGCAATATAGATTTACTAGGTATCATACATAAATATAAATTGTCTATGCCATATTTCTGCATAAGCAATACTTTTGCAAACGCTGGATGAAGGGGAACTTTGTCCAGATACAAAATTATTTGTGTTTAACATCCAAATTGATCAACCAATAAACCAATAAATGGATGAGATATAGCAATCTGGAAATATTGAGATGGTTATACATCGGGGAGAAAAGGAACTAAGCTCAGATTTACGGATACAACAATACATTTAGTCTGCATAAGTCAGGATAGTCTTCTGGCAAAAGTTGTTCCTGAGATTGACATGTTAGCAATATGATTAAGGAACAAGAATGTCAGATTATGTATATTGTTCCATGGTGGAAGACATCCTATGTCTCATACATTGCCTTGGAAGATTACAAAATCCTAAAACACATGTTCTTTGGCAATATCTACATACAAATGAAATGAACATGAAGGAGCAAGCAATTACATCAGAAACTAATTGTAGCTTATTTTCAAGGCTTTATGTCGTTTTGAGAAGCAGAACATAAGATTGATGCAGTATTTATAAGAAATTTTATTTATACCATTGACTCATTTGAATTGATGATATACATACGGTATATTTGTCATTTTATTGCTTCCTTTCAATAGCATAGAAAAAAACACAAAAAAAGAAACTTCTATTTCATAAAAGGCTTCTTTTGTTGAGAATTTATTTGACATTATAATCATTTCTTTAAGCTTCTTTTGTTGAAAATAATGTAAACAATCTTACATTACAAGGGCTAAATTAACATCAATTCAGAATGCTAGCATATGGACACATGCAAGAATTAATATGCATTAATCTAAAAAAAGTCAATAATTGTTAAGGAAATATGAACCAATCATGTTGATTAGACTAGTTACCTGATTTCATGGCAGTATGTGTTCCCTTTATTTTTGGTACATTTAAAAAGCCAGCAGAACATCCAATAATTGCTCCTCCAGGAAAAACTGGATATGGAATAGACTGAAATTTAACTAGCATCATATTCATACATGCATAGAGTGTAATAACCAAAAAGAAATACCAAACATAAGTATAATTAAAAGTGTGATTGTAGTGGTAAATCAGCAGAACTGTTCCCCAGATCATCATCTACAAACCAGTAAAAGTTCATAAAATGGTCACAGCTGTTGTCTAACTATTATCCTTGGACGCATTAAACCAACTCGAAAAACCTATTCATAATAGCTCACTGTGCTAGCCATTTACAAAGTTGAGGAAACAACTTTCCATTTTCTGCAAGCTTATTTTGAGCAATTCTGCCTTGCCTAACTGAGAAATGGAAGATTGCTCAACTCACCTGGAAACCACCTTCATTCAACGTCCGAGCCCCATACTGAAGCACAGTCCCACCTTCTAGAAGAGGTTTGATGGAGGGATGATGTTTGAGTTTCTACCAAGAGACAAAAGCAAAGAGAAATACAAGTAAGATTCAAGATTCTTTTGCTTCACCTATGAGACACTTAGAATTGAAAAGTCAGACATCACTTTTGTAAATTATTTGCAGCAACCAACAAATTGAAAGACTGAAAACTAAACTATGCTACTAGGAAAGCAAGCTATTAGTCAACAAATCATGCCAGCACGTTAATTTCTTCCCACTGTTGATTCTGCACATTAGCACACCTTCTTAAGTTGGTTTTTGTCTAGATATGCCTCCTTGAATAATGCCAAACTAAAAAGAGGCACTCTGTTTAGCAAATGGAAAGAAAATATGCTTTAACATGCGATGCTACTCGTGACTCATGTTCCAACATTGTGAGAATATCAGTGTTTGTGTCATCCAGTCCAAGTGATTTTGGTCTATTTCTGTAGTTTTCCAAACACTGATAATTATACAGGGACCAAGTATAATAAGTTTGATAGAGAATCATACGTATACAATAAGGTGCTTGATTTAAGCCACACGACTTCACCAGTTGCTCTGTTGCTTAGACCCTCCATTTCAACATTGATAGGATGAATAAATGAAAGAGGAAAAACTGAAGTAAGATGCTCAAATGCACTCTGCTGTTGGAGAAGGGATGGAAGAAAAGATCCACATGTTTCCTTGCTAAATGTGATTAATTACTTTGTTTGCCTATACCAAGCTTAGTAATTGATCCCATCTTATTGATCATTGTTCATAAAGAACATCACTAGAGATATGTACATACTGTAGACAATGCAAAGATGCATATATGCACATGCATAATCATGTTAAAAAAATAAAACAGAACATGAAGGGAATAACTAACAAATTTAACATGCATAAAATAGTTCTTTTAATTAATGTTCAAGAAAATGGTACAATAGACCCATGTTCCATGCAAACACTTATACACAGGCCAAAACCGTAAAGAGGAAATTTATAGAATGTTCTAAAAGACTTAAAATCTAGCATACCTGGAATTCCTCATAAGGATTCAAGAAAGGATTATGATAATTCAAAGCAACCACGAGACCGATTGAAATCTGCAAACTCAACCAACATAAGAAAAAAGTACAAATGAAATACTCAAGATGGTATCATTATGATGAACTATTGTCAATGATAATGCTTCTAAATTTGAATAATCAACAAAACAGCTGCAGCCCCAGCAATCTATAAATCAACAATAAACTAATGATTTGGAAACAATAGTAAGAGTAATAACATAGTCAAAACTCAAAATTTGGAATGAAATTTTCGGTGTGTAGAAAATAATCACAAAAAGAAAATGATTAAGAAAATAACGAAGAATGAGGACTTTGGAGTCATCATGAAGCTGGTAAGGGAATGCCACACAAAATTTACGTACATAACATGGAACTTAGACAAATTTCATATCAGCAGGGAATGCCACACAAAAATTTACAAACATAACATGGAACTTAGACAAATTTCATACCAGCTTTTATCCAAATTTCAAGAGAGGGGGGGGGGGGGGGGGGGGGGGGGTGTTGAATAAGGGTCAACACCCAATACTAAGCTTTCATTCAGATAGCACAGGAGCTGAAGATTTGACTGTCTTAAGGAGGACACTAGTCTTAACTCTTAAGCAGCTAATGACAGTATGCTTTCTTTTGACACAGTCTTTCCAACTTTTTAAAGAGACTAAGTAGTGATTGGGTAAAAGTTGGGAAGGGCTTATTGTCCTCTGTTTGTCATCAATACATATATCCCTTTGACATCAGTATTAGAAACTAGCTACATTGATAATACACATTAATTTCACAGCGCTAGTAATATGTAAAATACAGGAGTAGCATAAAATTACAATAGTGAGTCAATAAACTGGGGGTAAAGTGCAGAGGCCAAAAGCTCTATTACCTATAGATACTAATTTAATGTTTCAGAGTTTCCTACACTACACAAATTATTGGTTTTGGAGACAGGAAGAAAGAAGATCGATAAATTAGGTCTTGGCAACTCAAGACATTCTAATTCACTATAAATGCAGCTACATGAAAAGAAAGTAAAATGACACAGACATTTACAACTTCCAGTATGAAGACTAGAATCTCCAAACCAGTAAGAGTCTAATTTTATCTATTTGTTTATTTATGAACATCCTGCAAATTTTGGCAATCAAAATGTGGTAGATGGGATTCTCCATGGACTAGAAAATAACAAAGCTTCCAGTTTGAGTTCTGCATATAACAGAGAGAACTAAAAGAGAATTTTTTTTTTTTTTTTTACCTGTCTATCTTTCATGTGGTACAGAAATGAACCTCCGTAAGTCTTGGAATCCAAGGGCCAACCTAATGTGTGGAGAACTGCACCAGGCTTATGCTTTTTCTCATCAATTTCCCAAACCTGATTGAATAACAATATTAACAAACATTATCTCCAATATTCAGCATATATTAGCACTGAATCATATCTAAAAAGTGAAACATAAAAATACCACAACATCAAACCCGCAAATATATGCTTCAGATATAACAATATTACCTCTTTAATTCCCAGAGCATAAGTCTGATGTTGAGCTTGCACTTTCTCTCTCAGCTTGTACTCATTCATTATTTTCTGTTCAAGAAATTAAAACACTGTGCACCATTAGCATAAAATGTTCACTAGTAAAGCTAGCTAACTTAGACCCATAGAATAGCAACTTCAGCAACAAAATTTCTTACTACAAACCTGTGATAATGATCCTCGACATCCTTCAGCTAGAAGTGTAATGCGACCTGCATGTTAAATCACAGCTTAGCCCACCATACACAATCTAAATTCACTGAGCTCTAGAATTAAAAGGAAGACTATCTGCATACAAATGCATGTTGCACAAGCACACATATGGATACAACTACAGTGATGATACAATAACTTAGGAGTTGTACGTTATCATTATCAATTTGTTATCTTTTTCTTTCTTCCCTTCTTATTTTTTGAAAACACAGAACCAGTTGATTTGTTTTTATTTAACATTAAAATTTTGTAACAAGAAACCTGTTAGGTAACACATTACACAATTTTTTGAAAACAGGACAAGGAAAAATCTCTTATAAGATTGTTTAGTGAAATTATACAAACCAAAAATTTGCATCAGTAAAAGCTTTTAAAAGAAGTGCAGAATGTATTGTAATTCTCCTTTATCATTCTATACAAATGTTGGATAATGAATATATGAAGCACAAACACATTATAACCCCCAGCCCCCACACAACTGAAGATGGATAAGTGGCTACTATTCCAAGCTCCCAATGTCCCCACAGACCAAAATTTTCAAAGAAATAAGCACTGTAGAAGCCATTACAAAACAGTATGGAAAAAGAAAACTTGCATTAACCCAAGATGGTGATTTGGAAACTGCATGAATTATTTCATCTTTGTGTGAACAGTTTGGATTCCAGAAAATACAAAACAAAATTTTCTTGTATCCTACTCTTTTTTACAACTTTACTCTTGTTCTCTAGATTAACAAAAGCAGAAGAATGTGAGTAAGAACCATTTTTGTTTCAGTCATGCTCCTCAACAATTTATTTTTTAGTTGGTAATCTTCAATCCACACACCTAAATGGCACTTGACATTACCTGAATAAAGAGGATCAGCCTTTTATAGTTTTAAGAGTGCATGAAAGTTGTGGAAAAAAAGGGTTTATTTTCTACACATGTATAGTTAGCTATTTTAGGAGATTTTGTAACAGCTTGTATCCCTAGAATTAAGCTGATTTAATTAGTTTCCTTTTCTGTTAGAGTATCCCATAAATCATGGGATCTAATGTGATCTAGTTAGTTTCCTTTTTATTGCTAGGTTTTTTGTATAAAGCTACCTCTTTGGTGTGCAATAGAAAATATGAAAAATCACGTTTCTTTTCTCTGTTTTTCACATGGTATCAGAGCTTTAGGTTCTCTTAACATTAGAAGCTTTGGCCTTCATCGTCACTCTGCTACTCTGTTTTTTTGAGTTTAAAACAGAATATCTTACAAAAATTCTGTTTAGCCCATTCAGTCTTCTTTCTGCTTCACACGATCTGCCTTAATAGCCTAGAGATCGCGTGGAAGATGTCGGAAGTTGCAGAGATGACCACTACAGCACAATCAGGGGAGATTGTTTGTTCCCAAAAACCAGGAGAATTACAAAATATCCAGGCTGCATACAGGTTGGATGGAAAAAATTACCTTAAATGGTCTCAACTTGTTCGTACTGTGCTAAAAGGAAAAGGGATGATCAGCCATCTTATGGGTACGGGGCCAAAACCAGGAAATCCTTGTTTTGAAGCATGGGATGCAGAAGATTCCATGATCATGGCATGGCTGTGGAATTCTATGACCCCTGAGATTAGTGATACATGTATGTTCTTGCCTACTGCCAAGGATATTTGGGATGCAATTCAACAGACGTATTCTAAAGCCAGAGATGCGGCTCAAGTATACGAGGTTAAGGTGAAGACGGTTGCTGCAAAGCAAGGAAGTAAAACAGTTACTGAATATGCCAATCAATTGAAATATTTGTGGCAGGAACTTGATCATTATAGGGTGATAGAAACCAAATGTTCTGAAGATGCTGCTGTTCTAAAGAACTTCATTGAGCAAGATAGAGTCTATGATTTTCTTGTGGGACTTAATCCAGAATTTGATCAAGTGAGAATCCAGATTCTTGGCAAGCAGGAAGTTCCATGTTTTAACGAGGTAGTGGCACTGATTCGAGGTGAGGAAAGCAGAAGAGGCCTAATGCTTGAACCACAGAGCATGGACAGCTCTGCTATGGTGGCTAGTGGTGGCAATAATTCAGCCACGAAGGTGGAAAGGGCATTTAGCCAAACAAAAGCTCAAAATTCTGATTACAAGGATAGCTTGTGGTGCACTTATTGTAAGAAAGCACGCCATACTCGTGAACGATGTTGGAAGCTTCATGGAAAACCTCCAAGCCGAGAGTGGGGACAAAAAGGAGAACAGTCAAAGAACAATAGGCAGGCCCATGTTTCTTCAGTAAAACATATTGAAGTAACACCACAGGAGTTAGGCGGTCTCAATCCGGAAGAGGTCGAGAGAGTGAGATCTCTTATTGGTAATCTAGACAAACCTTCAGGTACTTGTTCATTGGCATATTCAGGTGAGTTTCCATCTTCTATTGGATTAAATGTCTCGGGTACAACCTTTTCCAACTCTTGGATCATCGATTCAGGAGCTACCGATCATATGACCCACTCACCAAAATTTTTTTTCACATATTTCCCTTGTCCAAGCAATAAGAAAATAGCCACAGCCGATGGTTCTTTGACCACTGTAGCAGGTGTAGGAGATGTCAAAATAAGCCCATCAGTGATCTTAAAGAATGTTCTCCATGTCCCTAAATTGTCCACAAACCTTGTCTCTATCCAAAAACTCACACAAGATTTATGTTGCAATGCGGTTTTTTATCATAATTATTGTGTATTTCAGGACAAGGATTCGGGGAAGATGATTGGACATGCTAGAGAACGGGATGGGCTCTACTACCTCGAAGCACCAAGTCAGTCAAGCATTACCAAGGGCAAATTACCTCATTCTTTTGTTTCAGAGTTATTTTCATCCAATAAAGAGCAAGTTTGGCTTTATCATCGCCGACTTGGACATCCATCATTTAGGGTTCTTAAAATTCTATTTCCTTCTTTATTTAAAGGTCTAGATGTTGAAAATTTTCATTGTGAAGTGTGTGAACTTGCTAAACACAAACGGGTATCTTTTCCAATTAGTAATAAAAGAAGTTCCATTCCTTTTTATCTCATTCACAGTGATATATGGGGTCCTTCTACTATTCCTAATGTTTCTGGGGCAAGATGGTTTGTTTCATTCATTGATGATTGTACTCGTGTTACTTGGATTTTTTTGCTCAAACATAAATCTGATGTCAGTACTGTTCTCCCAAACTTTTGTTCTATGATTAGGAATCAATTTGGGGTCAATATCAAGAGGTTTAGGTCGGATAACGCTAGGGATTATTTCAATCAAGTCCTAACTTCATACTTTCAGAAGGAAGGGATACTACATGAGTCATCTTGTGTTTATACCCCACAACAAAATGGAGTAGCAGAAAGGAAAAATGGTCACCTTCTTGAATCAACCCGAGCCTTTTTGCTCCAGAAAAATGTGCCTAAATCTTTTTGGGGGGAAGCAGTTCTTACAGCTGCTCATCTTATAAATCGTTTGCCTTCCAGAGTCTTAGGATTCAAGAGTCCAATGGACATACTCTCAACATTCTATTCTAATCTACACACTACAAATAATCTTGTCCCTAGGATATTTGGGTGCACGTCATTTGTCCATGTCCATAGTCAAAATAGGGAGAAGTTAGATCCAAGGGCATTAAAATGTGTCTTTGTGGGATATTCTTCGACTCAGAAAGGTTATAAGTGTTACCATCCTCCATCAAAGAAGTTCTATGTCTCGATGGATGTTACTTTCAATGAACAAGAGTCTTATTTCACCACTCCTTATCTTCAGGGGGGGAATTCAATAATGGAAGATAAGGATAGGGGAGATTTTTTACTTGATCTGTCATCCCTTCCCATGTCTAAACCAGTTTTCTCGCCTTGTTCACCTTGTTCCACTATGTCAAACCCTGTGACTGTGTCTGAGTCCGTATACGAGTCCGAGTCAAATCCTGTGTCTGAACCTGTGCCAGAAAATCCCCCAGAAAAAATAGACTCTGCTCTTGAGAATGTGAGATTTGGCAAGGGCAAGGTGTTTTCAAGGAAGAAGATGGTTATCCCTGAATCTGTGCAAGTCCAAGACTCCAACCCAGATCCTGAGAATGAGGTAACAATTTCTAATCCATCACTACCAGTTGAAACTGAATTTTGTGTAAGCAATAATGACCAGGACCTTCCCATTGCTGTTAGAAAAGGGACTAGAGAGTGTACAAAACGACCTTTATACCCTCTTGCACACTTTTTGTCTTTTAAAAACTTTTCACCATCTCATAGAGCCTTCCTTGTGAGCTTAAACACCATTGCCATTCCTACCACCTTATCCGAGGCTTTGTCCAATGAGAAATGGAAACAAGCTATGAATGTGGAGATGGAGGCGTTAGAAAAAAACAAAACTTGGGAGTTGGTGAAGTTGCCGGTAGGAAAGAAACCTGTGGGATGTAAATGGGTTTATACAGTGAAATATAAAGCAGATGGATCGATAGAGAGGTATAAGGCAAGGTTGGTAGCAAAGGGCTATACTCAAACCTATGGAATTGATTACCTAGAAACCTTTGCTCCAGTTGCGAAGATGAATACTGTTAGAATCTTATTGTCATTAGCAGCTAATTATGGTTGGCAATTGCAGCAATTTGATGTCAAGAATGCATTTTTACATGGAGAACTAGAGGAGGAGATTTATATGGAGGTCCCGCCAGGTTATGGAAATAATTTGGCTGCTCATACTGTGTGTAAGTTAAAAAAGGCCTTGTATGGACTTAAGCAATCACCACGAGCATGGTTTGGAAGATTTGCGAGAGTTATGATGGCCATGGGATATAGACAAAGCCAAGGGGACCATACGCTGTTCATTAAACACTCGCCTTCAGGGGGAGTCACAGCTCTCTTGGTATATGTAGATGACATAATAGTAACAGGGAATGATGATAAGGAGAGAGAGTTTCTAAATCAGTGTTTGGCTAAGGAGTTTGAGATCAAGGCGCTAGGGAGGTTGAAATATTTTCTTGGGATTGAGGTGGCTCACTCTAGGCAGGGCATTTTCATCTCCCAACAGAAGTATGTTACAGATCTCCTCAAAGAAACAGGCAAGACAGCTTGCAAACCAGCAAGTACCCCAATAGATCCAAATCTTAGACTTGGAAAGGCAGAGGAGGATGCTCCAATAGACAAAGAAATGTATCAACGCCTAGTAGGAAGACTCATTTATTTGTCTCACACACGACCTGATATAGCATATGCGGTGAGTGTAATTAGTCAATTCATGCATAGCCCGAAGGAAGTTCATCTGCAAGCAGCCCACCGAGTGCTACAGTATCTCAAGGGCACACCAGGAAAAGGTATTTTGTTCAAAAGGAATGGAGGTTTAGTACTTGAGGCATACACGGATGCCGATTATGCTGGGTCGATTGTTGACAGGAGGTCAACCTCTGGATATTGCACCTTTCTTGGCGGAAATCTTGTGACGTGGAGGAGTAAGAAACAGAATGTGGTAGCACGGTCTAGTGCGGAGGCAGAATTCCGAGCAATGGCTCAGGGGTTGTGTGAACTACTTTGGTTGAAGATCATCTTAGAAGACTTGAAGATTAAGTGGGATGGTCCAATGAGACTCTATTGTGATAACAAGTCTGCAATCAGCATAGCTCACAATCCAGTACAACATGATCGAACAAAACACATTGAAATTGACAGACACTTCATCAAAGAAAAGTTGGAGAGCGGGTTGATTTGTACACCTTATGTGTCTACACATGGCCAACTTGCTGATGTGCTCACCAAGGGATTAAATAGTTCAATCTTTCAGAATATTGTATCCAAGCTGGGAATGGAGAATACCTATTCACCAGCTTGAGGGGGAGTGTGGAAAAAAAGGGTTTATTTTCTACACATGTATAGTTAGCTATTTTAGGAGATTTTGTAACAGCTTGTATCCCTAGAATTAAGCTGATTTAATTAGTTTCCTTTTCTGTTAGAGTATCCCATAAATCATGGGATCTAATGTGATCTAGTTAGTTTCCTTTTTATTGCTAGGTTTTTTGTATAAAGCTACCTCTTTGGTGTGCAATAGAAAATATGAAAAATCACGTTTCTTTTCTCTGTTTTTCACAAAAGTGCCTTTTTGTTGTTGTTGTTGGGTTCTATTTTTTTTTTTTTTCATTTACTTTCAGTTTGCAGGTTGGGGGTAGAAAAAGATGAGGAGGGAGAGAGATGCCTTTTAATGCTACACCACGCTGGAAATTCTCTTTTTTAGAACCGTCTTTGGCAATTCCCATGTCATTAGTTCCAATCCCAATAACTTTATTGTCTGCATCGTATAATATCTGAATAATGCACACATTGTCATTCAAACAGCCAACATGATATCGAACAGCACTAAAACATATAAATAGAAGTACCTCACTGGCAGCAAAACCTGGATAAATTTCTACTCCCAATTCCTGAGCTTTCATCCCCATCCAGCGCACCAATTGACTTAAGCTACATCACAATGTCCATGACATTAAGCTTAATGGTAACATAGAAGCTATTAGATGGGAGAAGAAATGTAGCAAAAGAAAGCATCCACCAGATGAGGAACAAATGTCCAGACAAAATGAGCAACTTTAAGAAAAGGTAAAGGATTTCTACTGTTAGTCAACCAAATACTATATCCTTTTAAAACAAGTAAAAAAGAATTGAAATAATAGAATTTGGTCTGGGCACTAGGTAGAGAAAGGTCCAAACTTCCCAGTTGAACTCTTTATTTCTGGTGACACCATGAAAGCTGCATATATTCTATGTACATATGTATCTTTGTATCGATATGCATCCCTACATATAAACATACACACATATACTAACAATGTGTATGTATGCATGTATGTTTGTGACGGTTATAAAGCCAAAAGTAAACTCACAGAGAATCATTTTCAGTTAAATTCGATGGCAATGCATGCCATAAAGTGAGGTGTGCTAGATTCATGAAAATTCAAGTTGTAATGGTATTAAAGAGGGGATCAAAACGATACCATGCAGAAAATAGTTGGTTGTCAAATTCAATTTCTAAGAAGAATGAGAAGTTCCAGGCATGGTACATGAGCATTAGATAAATACCTAATAACATAGTTTCCTTTGTTATCAAATGGACAAGGGAGTGAAATTGCACGATCCTTTGTAAGAAAACAAAACTTGTCAGAAGAAACAGGGACATTTACTGGTGCCTGCATGCAAAGTGAGCAAATAACATAGAGTAAGACGAGAAATAAGAAGAACCATCAATCTTCATAATCTATGCTAGTCAGTAATATATCCTTCAGTTTCTTGTAAAAGATAATAAACAAGCAATCGTTTTTTAGCTATAAACTAAGTTCTTAAAAGATGTTAGAACATAAAGCACTCTACGTCATTTTAAATTTAGTACACCACAAGTATACAGGAGTTATGAGGGATTTATCACTAACAATGTTATGCACCAATAATTATTCACATAGAATTTATCCAAAGATTTGCAACTATTTGGCCTGCAGAAACATGAAAAATGGTTCAAGAACAAATTCTGTTAGCCCTTCTCTTGTGTTAACTTGGCAAAGACCACGAAAGAGACGCAACTTTTCCTACAGCATCCACATTAGCCATACAGGAAAAAAAGATCTTTAGTCAAAAATTATGTAAGTTTATATTTATAGTTGGGTCACCATGGGAATATGTTAGTGACCTGGTTCCAGTATACCAGGCTTTTAATATATGGTAAATAAATTAACATGTTCTGAAAGGAAGACACATAAAGAAAAGGCACCTCTTCCTCTTTCCATAGTGGGAGAATCTCATTCAATGCCCGAGGTTCGAAAACATTCCCAGATATGATGTGAGCACCTAGAATCACACAGGAGTAACATTTTTTACTAAGAAATCACATAGAAATACTAAGTGATGTTTATAAATGCAAAGAGCTAAACTTGCAAATTCTGGAGCACTCCATACTCCAAGATAACCAGCATCAAACTAGTATATCATACAGCTCCAAGTTCAACTGTCATAGTCAAATGCTCTCTAAGAACTGGCATGCCATTGAGTTACTTTTCAAGAAAATACTAGTACTATTAGTTTTCCAAATCACATTCCAACATCAACTAACATGTCTTTTGGCCTCGCCTTAATTTCCAAACATTTGGATGGATATATGTTACATCCTAACTGTTAATAGTCAAGGACACCCAACTGTACATCTCAATAACCAAGCTAAAAATTTCCTGTTTCTTTGTCTAAACTGATGTTACCTAACCTTATTGCAGATGCTTAGTTTCAATTAATTCTCCCACCCCTGCCATTCTCTCGGACCTATACTAATACTCCAATTGCAGTCATTCAGAGATTCTCTCTCTCTTTTTTTTTTTTTTTCAAATTCTCTTAGTGAAGTTGAACTTGAAGGGCTAGTGACAGCACTCATATTTCAACTTTCAAACAGAATGTTTCATGGTATAAATAAACGGGATAGGAATCAAAATCTAACAGCGGGGGAAAAAGTGAAACGAGTAATAGAGTCAACAGACCAAATGATTCACAACTCAAACTACACACAGGCAACCCATCCCTTAGTAAAATATCTATATTTGCACTCAAGATAATTAACAAAAGTATACCAGGGAATTACTGATGTTAATGAACAAAATCTCCCAAAAGATGACAGTAACTTACCTACTTCAGCACCTTTTTCAACAACACAAACTGAGAAATCAGCATTCTTTTCCTGACACAATTGCTTAAACCTTATAGCTGCAGATAAGCCAGCAGGGCCAGCCCCAACAATGACAACATCATAGTCTATAGACTCCCGATCAGTTTCACTGCTAAAACTCCTCACTTCCCCAACAAAACGCTTCAATCTCCAAAACCCACTTCTATTTCTTTCATGTTCCCTCAAAATAACACGATTTGGAAAGTACCCAGACGAGAAAAACCGATCAAGACGGAACCTGGGGCCTAAAGAAGGTGACTTTTGATTGAAATAATGAAAACAGGATTGCCCATTTGGAGTGGCAGAGGAAATTGCACAAGCAGAGGGAAGGTGAAGCGGCTTGTTGTTTCGGAAGGCTGATTTGGACGAGATTGAGAGAAACCTGTGCATGATTGATGAAAGCTTGAAAAGAAAAAAAAAAAAAAAGAATCTTCTTTTTTTCTCTATGATTTAAAGAGGGAAAAGCTGTGAAATTTATATGTTTACATGTGCAGGCTTCACTGGAACTGACGTGCCAAACTCATCCAAGTTTTGTCCTGTTCTTGGGGGTTGGCTGTTTCTATTACCGTCTTCCTATATACTTCTATTTATTAAAATATATACCTTCACACCCCAGAAGAAACATGATTTTTTTTTTTCGATTCTTGGAACATGATGATAAGGTTTTTGAATTAATATATAAGAATATAAGAAATAAGAGTTAGTAGATGACATAATAAATTTTCTAATGTTTCTAATTATCTTATAAAATTATCTTAAAAGTGAGTATATAACCAGTTGAATGAATTTTCAAAGCACTTTGTTTCTTTTTATATGGTTAGATCATGCTCTCAAGTATTACATGAGTTGCATTTACTTTGGTGAATTTTCCAATTAATTTTTATTATGGTTAGTCTACTAGATTGCTATGGACATTTACAGCCTTTTTAAGTCAAAACTGGCAGAAAACCAGAAGACAACCTATGGAGTTGTTTCCAAGACAAAACTAGGATGATAATCTTCTGTTTTCTTCAACCAAACATCTGAAGCAAGGAAATCTGTTATAAGAGATTCAAAGGAGTGCAATTACTGAAATAATACTCAAAAAATAGTCTCACAATTTCTTTACTGCAAGAGCAACTTATAGCAGAAACAGTAAACATTAAGACATCCATTGATCTGCTAGAGCAAAGCTGGATAAGAAGATACAAATTCAAAGGAAAATGCACGAATGGAACATAGTCACAGTTAGACAAACATAATATCAGAGATATTTCAGTTTAAATGATCAGCTCAAGGGTAAGGTACACTAGCAATGTGATTATGAGCCACAGTTCCAATCCATAGTTTCCCTTGTACTTCTCTAACTTCACTAACTAGCTTCATAACAACACCTTCTCGATCCTCCATAACTTCTAGGATTTCTCCCTTCTCATTGAAGAGTGAGATAACTGTGTACATTCTCATCCCCATTATTCTGGCCAAGATGCTCATTTTAAATGGCAATCTGAAGTATGTGCTCCTCATCCATGGATTGTGAGCGAGAACTTCCTGTGCTGGAGTTCGGCAACAGTCTATTGCTACCCAGAATTGACCTTTGTCATTTATTCTTACATTGTCTGGAAAACCTGGTAGATTAGCAACCAGTTCTATAGTCCCAGTTCTTGGACCTTCAAGCCAGTATTTCATTAGCCTGCAGTTACCATGACACAAATCAGTAACAAACAACAATACAATGTCTTTGTTCCATAATTATGAAACCAATTTAGGTAAAGAGAAATTCTAATTGCAATCTCATTTTTACTCTCCACAATCCACAAAAATTTAAAATGTCATTTTTAATATAAAAATTTAATATCAGTAAAAGTTTATTTCTGTAGGTATAATTTCGTGAATACTTAGCACTTCTGTTGGTATAATTTCACCGCACTGAATCTCATCAAAGGTGCGATGAAATCTAATAATATAAGACATTTTTTTCTTTTACTCTCACCTGAATCAATCTCATTGTCTATCGAAACTAACTCTCATTCAACTGTCAAATTAGTGAAAGGGGCAAGTAATGCATTCAAATAGAAATAGCATCAATAGTTAGGAGGAGCAGAGGAGTGAGATGGGAATTGCCTGCAATTGCTAGTCTCAGTGAACATGAGGAAAGTCTGGTCCAAAGATAATTGCACTCCATTTGGAAAAGCCAAACGTTCCAAAACTACATGAGTTGTCTTTGTAGGTGGATCATATCTGAGAAGCCTACCTGTTGCTTCTCCTTCTAACAATATGAAGAAATGTTTCCTGCTCAATGTATAATCTGCTGTGAATACATTTCCAGATTACATGTTAGAATTTGAATAACAAGAGATATGTTTTGTTCACTTACACTCTATTGTACTTTTTGCTGGTGTCAGTGAAAAAGATGGAACCATTCTTATGAATGTCCAAGTCATTTGCAAAGAGTATTTTCTTCCCTTCCACATGAGTTGCCAATGGTGTGGCAAGTCCGCCGGCAGGTCCAACCATGAGCAAGCCATAGTAGGCATCGGCAATGTACAAATCTCCACTCTCTTTGTTGAACCTTAGGCCAAGAGGACGACCACACCATTTCTCATGTTTCCACTGCTTTGCTGTGGTTGAGTCCACACCTCTTGCACATAGCTTCTCTGACCTTTTTAAGTACATTTCCAGCACAATTAGCATGAGTTAAGGATAATATAATCATATGCTTACCATCTATGTCTAAGACATCTCATTGGTTTTCCAAAATTCTAAGATGATATGATCAATTTAGAATTCTAAACGCAACACAATAACATAATACAAATAAAAAACAAAAATGACATTGGTTAAAATTAAGTAAAAATTGTTGATAAATACAACAAAAGCTAAAAAAATGTTTTGTTTTTGTTATATCACATAAATTTTGATTCGAAATTTTCGTATTTTGTACAATACAAATACAATTTTACATATACAAACATAAATTATAAACACAAATTAACAAGTTTAATCAAGGTTGATCTTAGTTAGCTTGGTATCTCATAAAATTTTGCCTACTCCTTTGTTTGATATGTTCTCTTAATATGTCATTAAGAGTTTAGTTTCTACTTTTCCTCTCCATGAAAGTTTCAAACTCCATTTGGAAGTCACCACAGCTTTTGGCCATATAAGACAAAAGTCTTATATGATCAAATTTCTTTAATATCTTTGTTTTTAATTTTTTTTTATTTTATAAATATATAAATTTTTAATAATGTTTTAAATATTTCTAATTTTAACAGAACTAATCTCATCGTTGATTGAAAGTAACCTTTAGAATATGCTAACTATGCAAACATTCATACCACCACGGAGTAAACTCATTAATAAAGGCTCACCAGTTTGATGTTACAATGGCAAATGTCTCCCATCCAATATCCTCACCCATCCATCTAACAACACGGCCATCAGCTAATCCAGTGTAAGGGCCACGCCCTAAGCTGTCAAACTCCAATGACTCAGGGCCAAAAACTTCATCCACAAACTCAAGTTTCCCATCTCCCAACCGGCTTCTGTTGTCTGCAGGCCAACTAGCCATGACTTCCTTGTATGGTGCAATGTCATGCCTCACTGGCCTGAACTCAATGCCTCCAACCGGACCTATTTGAAAAGGATCCATCATAACAAAACCAAAAGCCAGAATTATGAGAAGGAAAACTGGGTGCTGCAGAAAAGTTTCAACTTTCTGTTGGCCTTTCTTCTCCATGGAAATCAAGGATGTTTGGAGAAGGAAAGATTTGGTCTGAGCTAGTCTGATATGGCTGCTGGTGAGTTAGTTTTTGAGTACAAGGCTTACATAACTTGGCAGGAACTCATTTGTTAAGAAGTTGAGAAACATGCATTTGATGTGGTGACATTGATGATGGAAGCAGGTTGGATATAGTTGGTCATGATTGTTGTATGGTAAATACCAATAATGGAGTTTTTTTACCTCAAATTGTAACCTACTTCCATGATTGTTAGATGTTACATCATTGATTTTATTTTTAGCTACTTCCATGTATTTATACCCACTACCATGATTCCTACACCATTGATTGTTTTGTTTACTGGAATTTAAACCAAGTCAAGCAGCAGACTAGTGTAAGAATAATGCTAAGAAATATGCAAACAATTCATCTACAATTCTTTCATGAAAATTACCCTTCTGATACAAGAATATGTTGCAATTTGACATGAGAGGCGCATGCGCACATGTGCGCGTTCACATACACACACATATATATATATATATTTTATGGGTATATATTCGATTAATTGAGAGTGTATAAATGTTGACTGCAACCTTATAATTGAATAAAGTTTTAAAATACACGTATTTAAAAATAAATTAAAAATTTGACTAATATTTATACTAATAGTGTATAAGCTCAACTCCCATCTCATTATTGAATAAACTTTAAAAATACAAATACTCTTAAAAATTAATAAAAAAATTTATTAATAATTAATTTTAAGGGTTGTCTATATATATATATATATTTATTTTACTTGTTAATGAAATGACACTTTCTGAATGATTGACAATAATATTTTATTTTGTGAATACATTTGATGAACCGGTAATTTGATAAAATGATAAATACAAATAACTACAACAAAATTATAAAAATAACAAACTAAATCCAAAATAAGATTCAAACATAAAATCTCAAAATTCCAATACCTCTTTCTTATCACTAAACCAAAACATTATTACCAATAATTTATAGAGTTATTAAGTAAAAACTTCATAACACTCTACTACAAAAAATAAAATTTTAGCAAGAAATATTTTTCTTAAAGTTTTTATTCCTTTCTAAAAAAATAAATCTCTTCTCAGCATAAAAGTTTCCTTTATGTCATATTAGATCTTACAATGTATTTAAACAAAGATGCCATAGTAGATAAAATAATTATAAGTATTAAAATTTAAACTCTAAATTTGTAGAAAATTATTTTTTAAAAAGACTAAATAAATCAACATGGGATTAAACTCGGATTTAAATATTAATTTTTTGTCAAATGTCTATATATATATATATATATATATATTGAATAAGATAAGAAATTATTTAATTAGAAGTTTAACAATAGATATAAATAGTTTAATATTTAGAAATATCTCCCAAAACAAGAGAAAGTCCTAGAAGAAATCATAACTAGACTAATGCTTTATTAATTAACAATAATTTTCTTTTAGAGATTTATTTTATGAGTTTCATTTTTTTTAATTTTTCAAATAAAATTAAAAAAACTAACAAATTTCTAGTTTGATAGATTTTAACATATATGTATCTCCTACTAATCTCGTTAATAATATTAAATTTTAAAAAATTAATTGACAAAAATAATTTCTCATCTTTTATTATATAATTTATTATATTTTTTGTTCTATATATTCTATCTCTTGATAGATCATGCTTTATCTTTTGTTTGTCTCTAATTGATGCTCGTATTTTATGTATGTATAATGAGATGTATATAAATTGAGAATATAAATACATTTAATAAAAATATACGTATAATGAATTATAATTCCTTTAGATAATGAAGTTATGAAAGTAATTATAATTATTTTTTAATTAATTTTACGTATTTTATTGTTACAACGAATGACAGTACAATCCATGTGATACGCTTTGCCATGACCGGTCGGCATTTCAAAACGAATAAAGCATACCTCAAAAAGAAAATAAAAGGAAAAAAAAACAAGAAGAAAGGAAAAGGAAGGGAAGAAAGCTCCGGTTTGAAGCTTCCCTCTCAGTAAATCACACAATAAACCCTAATTTATCATCTCTGATCACAATTTTTGTGTGATTAAGGTTCTCCCTCCAAGTCAAGGTTAGAATTTTTTCGTGCTCTTATTCTTCGTCAACTTGATAATATTATAATTCAGATGATTTTTTTTTTCTTTCTATTTTGCATTTAGTTTTGTCTTTTATTTTGTTGAAATTAACTTTTTTTTTTTGACTCAATTAACACTCAATGTTTCCGTTTTGGTTGAATTTTTTTTCGGTTGAACTGTAAGGTGTGCATATTTATATTTGTACTTAATCTTTTTTTTTTCTGTGTTTTTATACAATAACCATAAAGTAGATTTGGAAATGGGTAATTGTGACCTATTAAGAAATCTTAAAGGAAACAATAAATTTCCCAGAATGTTTTCCCGGTTTTTCCTGTGAAACAAACAGATGCTTAGGAGAAAATTGGTGATTATGTTGGACTTTTGGAATTGCTTTTGTGTACTTCCTTTTTTGATGTCTATATATGTACTTTTTTTTTTCAGGATTTTTTCCCGTGTCTTAAGATTCTTTCTGTTGGGTGTATTAATATCCCTGTTTGTTCCGGATTTTGAATTATATTATTTTGATGCTAAGGATGGAGGTACAGACTATCATATTTAATTGACCTCTTCTTCATGGTGAGTTGTTTTTATTGTTTTGTTGTAAATCTTCAAAAATGGTAGCACAAAGCCATTAAAAGAGATAAGTAGAAAAACAACCCAGTTCGTCGGTAGATAAGTTAACTTGTTCCTGGAGCTTATAAAGATCTACTATGAGACTGGACATGAAATAATCTGCTAGGGACTTGGACCTTTTTTTCTTTCTTCGCATTTAAATTAATTTACATTATACAAACAGAGCTTTAAGAAGGGCGAGTTTTTAATTATTTCACTGGTGGAGAATTTTAGGTCGGATTCTAGCTTACAAGGGACTCAATAGTTTATTCTGTAGGATATTTGTACTGTTTCAGAACTAATTTGACTTTGCATGTGTGAATTATCATCTTGCTGTAGTGCCATTATTTGATATTGCTAGTCATTTTTCTGGCTTATGGCAATTTTTGTTTCCTTTCTGATGCTACAATGGCCTAAAGTCTCTAATTCTGTTTGTTGTTTCTTCATTTCACATCCCTCTGTGATTTATTTTATGTTTATGCCAACAGGACACATGGCTAGTGCTGATGGTAGCAATGAGCCTGAATGGATAGAGAGAGTGAGATCAGAGGGAGCTGTTCCACTACTTGAACCAGATAACTGTCCAACTGGTTGGGCATGTCCACCGGGGGATAACTTTATGGTAAGAGGTCCAGAGTACTTGTCAACTAAGGTTAAAATTCCTGGTGGTAAATTTCTGCTAAAGTCTCTTGGCTTCGACTGGATTAGAACTTCCACAAAGCTTGGGGAGCTCTTGAGCCATCCTAATAACCGTGTTAGGAAGGTTGTTGATGATGCCTTTCCAACAGGTGATAAGCCTTTCATTTGGGCATTCAATCTTCAGCTCCCAACTAAGGATAACTATAGTGCTGTAGCTTATTTCGTAGCCACAGAGCCTATTCAAGAGGGTTCTTTAATTGAGCAGTTCTTGAAAGGTGATGATGCATTTAGAAATTCAAGGCTTAAATTGATTGCAAACATTGTCAAAGGCCCGTGGATTGTTAGAAAAGCAGTTGGAGAGCAAGCAATATGCATCATTGGACGTGCCCTATCTTGCAAGTATTGTATAACTGAGAATTTTTTTGAAGTTGATATTGATATTGGATCTTCCATGGTTGCAAGTGCAATTGTTCATCTGGCATTTGGTTACATCACAACTCTGACAGTTGACCTGGCTTTTCTTATTGAGAGTCAAACTGAATCAGAGCTTCCTGAGCAACTCTTAGGAGCTGTACGGTTCTCTGAACTGAACCCTGAATCTGCTCGGTTAATTGAACCCTCATCAAATGGCAACAGTGGGAATTTGCAGGCATCGCTGCCAACTCGCTTATGGAAGTCACTCGGACAGGGATTTTCCAATCTTCTTCATCCAGGTGCTCATGAAGGTGATTCAGTCTCTAGTTCAACCCATGTTAATGGCAATGGTGATCTTGATGAAAGTGATGGAGATCTTAAGAAATGGTAAGCTTTCATATCATGCTCACACCTTAAAGATTTCTGAAGTTTAATGAGATGAAAATTCAAATTTTGCTGTCTGGTTGTACAAGAAATCAAGCTTGTGGAACACCTTTTACAAGATCGATTAGGTTTGTTAATAGATGATTCAAGGGTCTGGGCATCAACTTTCATTTTCCAGAATTTTCCAAAAAGAGAACACAAACCCAACCCCCCCCCCCCCCCTCCTGCGGCGGACTTCCCCCATGCTTTTCTCTTTGTTTTTGTTGCCAAGGTCATATTAACTTTTCCTTTTTTTTTCAGTTGACTGCACACAAGTTGCTTTAGGTCATCACCATTGGCTTCTTGATGTTTTCCTCACCTTAACCCTATCAGCAATATCAAACCATATTAGAATTCCCAAATAATCTGCTTGTGAAGACTAACAATTTCGTTAATATTTTTAATTAATCATCCTTTTGCAACATTCCAAAAGATATACAGATAAGGGTCAACATTCCCTAGATTTTCTATGCCTTTTTTTATCTTGTTAGTCAAACATGGTTTGTGCTCTGTGAAGAACTTTGGTGGTATGCTCTAAATAACCGTTGAGGAGTCCATTTTATGCCTTCCTTTCCTATACTTGAATCCCCGAATGGTTTTACTTTTACTCATCGTCTGGACTTGTTGGTTTAAGTTTAAAAAAAACTGTTACAATACCATAACTGCGCTTGACACTGCACTAATTCCTTGTTTTGAGTATTATGTGAATCAAGAATCTATGGAAAATTTTGCAGATTAATCAGATGCTCTTGACAACTGTACACATTGCTGCGGAAAGCTTTAATTTTCAATTCTTCTCTGATTTCTTGGCGTGCAATCTTTTGGTGACTCATGGCGTAGTCATTGACGGAATATCCCATTTATTGATATTTAGCTACAGATTTTTGTAATTTCTTCCAGTTTATAGTGAAATTGACCGCATATGATGTGTATCAATACTGCTCTGCTGTAAAACCAACTTTTAGATGTATGTTGTCATTCTTTCCAACCTTTTATACTTATTTTATCATCCACCATATTCAAAGAGACGATTATGCTCGTTATCCACAATCATGGGTGTTCCTATTGTATTTTGCATACATGCATGCATACATTCATATGGAGAGAGAGAGAGAGAGAGGCTTGTATTCAAAGAGAGAAAAATATTATGCTCTTTTTCCATGATGATGGGTGTTCCCATTGTATTTTGCATACATGCATGTGGAGAGAGAGAGGCTTGTATTCAAAGAGAGAAAACAATTATGCTCATTATCTGTAATGATGTGTACATTATGCATGCGTGCATACATTCATGTGGAGAGAGAGGCTTGAATATAAGTATTGAACCGAGGGTAACATTCATGAACAATTAGGCCATTAGACCAAACAACCGTGTACATGACAGGCTGCTTCCCCAGAATATCTTTGGTGACCATGAATATATCTTTTGCTAGTGCTGTTGAAGTTAAATTTTGCACCCAAATTGTATACCGGTTGAATAAACTTACTTTTCAATTTCGATGATTTGATACTTAAATCTAAAAAAACATCAATTTAATCATTTATAAGTTCATGAAAAATCCCATTTCTCGCTTGTTCTCAAATGAAAGTTATATTATTGTCTTTTATTATAAGATGAAGTGAATATGCATGATATTTGCGGCCGATGTATGTAAACATTATCCATTGATAATAGTTGTCAAAATCAAAGTTATTACTCAGCAAAGGAGTCCTAGCCATCAATATTAAGTGAATTTATATAATTGAGCAGGATCATAGCATAATCTCATATCACTCAGCAATTTATATCACTGTTTCTCACATCCAAACTCACAAATGACTGCAGCTATTTTCATCAGCCAGAACTCTAGATTTAACTTAAAGCTAGAAAATAAAATTTAGAGAAATACATTCTTTCGGCATCAAGTTCTTTGATATGTATGTAAATTTTTGATGAATCTGAATTTTCAAACATCATAAACATCTTTTTCACCATTTATCAAAAGAATGGTAGAACAAACTAGAAACTGTTTAAAGCTTATACTATCTGGAAGAGAACAATAACGTTGCATAAGTGAGCAATGAAGATCAGTAACTTGCAACACACGTTGGGTGGCAAAGAAATTCATGTAACATCTTGTTAAGCTCAAAAGCAGACCTGGTAAGATTGTGTTATCACAAGCAGAGGAAAGCAATGCATCTGAAACGTCTAATGACTAAGAGTATTCCAGTTGTTCCAACTTCCAAGTTACTTTCTAGCCCAACAACGCAAAATCACAAAGTATTCTTCAATGATTCATACCTATATTGTAGGTATAATGGCAATGTCTTCACAGAGGAGCTAGACAATTTCAACACCTCCAACTGGGAGTGTACTCATCTGCAAGGTTCTACCATTTCCAATAAACCGCACAGGAGGCAATGAGGGATCTGTAACAGATTCAATCTGGAGAAAATTGAAATCATATGCACCAGAACGCTTCAAACTGAATACAAAAACAACTGCAATCCATCCCAGCATGGAAACTGCCCAATAATTACTCATCCCATGAATCAAACCCCAAGCTATAGCATACCCCACTATAATTCCAGATAAATGTCCAAGAAAGCTTGCTTGTGGAACAATGATTGAAGTAAAAATCAACGACTCAAAAGGTGCAAAACTAATGGGAAGTGAAAGGAATCCAAAAAGATCTAACTTCGATGAAGGTTGCTTCACAGACAATATCGTCATCCACCCAAAAACGACACAAGAATACCCAACAGCAGTCACTCGCCGGAAATACTCAATCTTAAACCGCTGAATTAAGAAATGGTACATTCCCAACACAAGCAACCCCGATAACACAACCAAAACAAGTGTGTACTGAAGATAATATGCGACTCCAAGACCCAAGTGCCCTAATTGCTCTACAACCCCAAGACTCCAAAGGGCGCTCATATTGAAAACAAGATGAAGAACACTTATATGTGAAAAAGCTGAAGTAATTATCCTCCAATGGTGCCCTTCAACCGCAGTGTCATAACTCAATCCCACATGGTGATAACCAATGTTTTTCTTCTGTATGTAAAACCATATTGCACTACATATTCCTATTATGCAACTTGTTGCTGGTTTTTCCAATATCTCATAGAACAATGGCTTTCCCATCTCTACTAAAGATATAAAACTCCTTCAACTTTCTCTTTTTCACTTAATTCAATCTAAGAAGCAAAACCCAACATTACAATCCACATAAAAATCTTGAGCTAATCAACTCTTAGATCAGAAAGATCGAAAGCAATAAATTCAGACAATATTTTCAACCAACCAAATCTTGCACTGACAAAAGAAACCCAGATCCAAAATATCCAATACCTTTCAAATATCTACCATTTCAATACAGACAATAGAACAGCAATTTGAGAACTGGGTTTTTCACAGTAGATCAATTAGCAACTTCAAGCAGGAGAAATTGAGAGATTTAAGGAGAAATTCAAGGAGTTTACACAGGGATAAAAGAGGAAGATAGAGGATCTTACTTTCTCAGCTTTGGCGGTAAATCGATTCACGATTCCTGGTTGCCTCTCTAAATTTCCTTTCTGGGTTTTCTTTTGTTTTTACTTTCTCAACAGGAAAGCAGAGAAGGATTCAATTCGATCATTAAAATACGTCTGTCGGAATATCTCTCAATCTCTCTGGACATTTCAGCAAAATTTTATTCTTTTATTTAAAATGAGAAATCAATATTACCAAAATACCCTTGCTTCTTTTCCTTTTCATCTTCTTAATTTGGATTTATGAGAGAAATTCCTTTTTATTTATTTATTTTTTTTTTACAAATTTTTTTAATACTTCTTATTGATTGACAGGGAAACTTTTTAATTTCAATAAATTAATAGCATTTAGCCAAAAAAATTAAAAAAAAAAGGAAAATTGTTAAAATCGTGATGACCATAGGTATGAATTCATGACTATGAGCATATAATTATAAAATTATATTAAAAAATATTTTTTACATAAAACAAAGTAAAGGTAATTATAAATTTGGATTATTCACTCAATCTTGCAGGCCCGATAATATTTAAGCTTAGATTTTTTTAAGTTTGAGGCCAACTTAGTTGGATTTGATTAAATTATTTTATGAATAAATAATATAGATTTATTTAATTTTAAATTTTTAATATATTTAAATACACTAATATATAATTAATACATTATAAAGTCAATAATAAAATAATATGTATAAATAAACAAATAAAGGCTTAGTTTGGCCGTTAATTGGCTACCAATGCAGTGCAATGACAATGCTAAAAGACAAAATTTTAGGAGTAAATTTACTTTTTACCTCTTAATCTAACTTTTTTAATTATTTTTTATTAAAAATATATATATTTAAACGTCTTTTCATTATTTTCAGTTTTATAGTTCATCCAAATTAATCTAAATTTTTAACCTAAAAAAAAAGCTTGATAGATTTGATTCGATTTAACATAACTATTCCTAGATACATTTGGTTTCCTTGTTTGATTATCCATGATTTAGGGTTTAGTATTGTGAGCCATAGGATAAAACCAGTTAAAATTTTCCTTATCCAACAATATCAAATTATTAGCCCTCAGCATGACATTCCAGTGTCAGTTAATTAAAAGTCGGTTTCAATTTTTAATGTTGATAAGTCTTGTTTGGATGCAAAAAATTTCATGTTTGGATGTAACCGAAGCCACAAGCTTCTGAGACATAGCTTCTATGGTTCGACCATGCACCCACCTTTTTCATTTTATCAATCTTAAACCCTATCAAAAAAAAATTATTTCCTTCTTCTTTATCTTAAGTTACGGACGAATGAAACAATTGATATCAAGTGTGTAAAAATTAAGATTTTAAGATTTTAGATTTAAATTATTGGAGACGCGAATTAAAGTAGTATTTCCTGATAAAACCGTGAAAGGTATGTGGAACTGTCAAAACGGACAGTACGATTGAATGAGACTGTGACCTAATACGAGGAAAGCAGTCGTCACATCTTATGAACTCAAAATTAATTCTTTCATTTCCTTCAAATTCACCCTTTTTCTCTCTATGCCAAGCATCAAGTCATTCTGGTCATAATCCAGCGAAATTGCTCCAAAATGCATTATTAGGATTCTAATCTCAAACTTACCAGCAAATGAGAAGATAATCGCCATGGTTATGATTATTGGCATGCTAAATGAATATCATTTTAGAGAACAAAATGGATTCAAATGTAGGTTGAAGAGATCCATGAAGGAGTTCAAGGAGGCAGCCTTAGGGGTAATCACCAACTATTTTCGAGACAGCCTTAAGTTGATTATACTATCACTCTTTTAACTACTAGACCAGCTTAAAAAAATTTGATACCCTTGCATCTGGTTCTGCAAATGCTGCATTAGAAACTCCTCTTCAATATTGGTGCAAGGCATATTTTGATCTCAGATCAAAATGTGATATTGTAGACAACAACACAAATGAAGTATTCAATACATGGATATTAGAACCCAGATGCAAGAACATTATAAGTATAGTTGAAGAGATAAGGCTCATGGTAATGGAAAGGATGAATGTAGAGAGGTCTTTCGTGCAAAAGTGGAGAACCAATATTGCACCAAAGGCATTGGAGAAGTTGGAGAAGTTGGAGAAAAATATGAAGGAGTCTATGAATTATAGGCAAGCATGGAATAGGGATTGAGGTTCTAAGATTGTGCAGAAAGAAGATCAGAATACAATTTCATTGAAGTCATTAAAGTGTACATGTAGGGCATGAGATTTAAGTAGAATCCCGTGCTCACATGTTATTTGTGCCATGTACCATGATCAAAGATTTAAATTGCGATCGCGATCACTATTTCAATTGCGTTACGTTTAACGCGGTTTCACACATAACTGAGATTATTATAGTCGTTACAGTCATCGCAATTGTGAATTTTTTTAATTTTGCACAACTTTTTTAAGATGACGATAATGACAATAACGATCGATAACGGCAATAACGGCTCTCAATAGCGAAAATAACGAATAATAACAATAATAACGAATTAATTGCGACTGTTACGGATATAAATTTTTTCCACACGTAATAACAATTGTCGTTACCGCTAAATAGCAACCACTATTTCATGTAGTGGCCACTATTTGAATCCTTGACCATGATAAGAAAAATCCCATGGCTGAATGGTATTTGAAAGACAAATATCTTGCCGCTTACAAACATTATAAAGGGGAAAAAAATTTGGCCCAAAAATAATGATCCAATACAGCCTCCATACGTGAGGAAGATGCTTGGCAGATCAAAAAAAGCAGAGAAGGAAGACAAAGATGAGCCTAAAAAACATAATGGAAAACGTACTGCTTGTCCAATAATTAAAAGAGAGCTAATATAATCAACTTAAGGTTAAGGAACTAGCTGATCCGCATGCTTTACACCCATTAATTCTTCACAATTACTCCATGGTTATGTGCTACAACATCTACATACATACACATGTTGAATTTTGATCTTAATATGCTTTAAAATTATGACACAACATTCTGATATAAAATTGTGCAAGTTTACACACGAGTTTTTAACTTTCAAGGTAAACCCAAAGTTTGGGTTGATGAAGTAGTTTTTAGTATAAATGTATAAATTAATGTATTATAAATTAAATTTTAATTACATATAAGTGTATTGTTTTATTAAATTAATATCTTAAATTAGCATATTAAATAATAAATTTATTAAAATAATACATATATAGATAAAAAATTAAATAAATAATAAAATACACTTTTTTATAGGTGAACACCTTAAATCTATCCTTTGAAAAATTATCGAATTTTGCTGTGTCCTAGTTGTAATTAAATCAATGTTTAGGAAAAAACATAACAATTTATTGTCATTACAAATAGGATTCTAGTCGAAGTTGACTTTGGTTCATATTCAAAAAGAAAGCATTTGCAATCGTCATTAAATTATATTTCCTCTCTATATAAACACCTACGACCCTCCAATTCATTACTATTTGCTTCATTCCAATAATCCCATGAAGCTTTCGAAAAAAGAAATTGGTTTCGATTCTAGTATTCTACCATGGAAATCATCTCTTTCATCAGAAAGATTGGGCGAAGCAAGTCCTCCAAAAAGTATTACAAGAGGATGGAGGATGAGGTTGACAAGGGTGCCATTGCCAAAACCCTTGAAGCTCGAAAAGGTTACGTAGCCATGTACGTGGGCAAAGAGGCTAAGAGGTACGAAGTTCCGATCGAGTATCTTTCACTCCCAACGTTCAGGGAACTGTTAATGCAATCCCAGGATCAAGTTGATATTGATACCAAGATTAATGGGCCGATCATGATTTCATGCAACTGTGAGATCTTCGACCAGTTGTTGAAGACTGCAGCCAAGAACTTTAAGATATAGACTTATTTGATTTCTTTTACTTGATTTTTTTTTTTTGTATAATTTTAACAACATTCGTGTAGTAATGTAATTCTTAGTAGATTTTCCAAAAATTTAGCTCCACTTGGATAATTAATTATTCAGTATTTTCTATTTTTAGGGTTCTTTTTTGTTTCATGATAGTCTGTTCAATTTTCTATTTTATTCATGTTTTTTTAATAGAATATAAAAATAGAATCAAATTAACAAATTTTATATTTTAAAATTAATGTTAAATCGAGTATCTAGAATGAGACTAATCAACTTGATTTAATTATATATTTATATTTCATAGGAAATTAATAATTTATGTATAAATCCAGGGCATTATTTATGTTTGATTTGACATTGTTATTAAACAATAACCCAACGGTTGAATTTTTTTAAAAAATAATCGAATAATTAGCTTATTTTTTAATTTAAAACATCTTATGAAATTACTGTTTTATGCTTTTAAATATAAAACAGTAAGAAAAAAAATGAAGAATAAAAAAAATTTCCGGAGTTAGAAATAATAAAGCATGTATGAAATGCCAAAATCCCTAATTATTTTTAAATTTTCGATTACTTCCATAGCTCATGTTGTAAGACCCGCCAGAGTTGTATGCATACACATACATATAGAGACAACTCTCCTTCCTCTACCTAATCCCTTATAAATAGCTAGCTTTCTCTGCTCTCAAAAGGCAATCACACCAGAAGAGAATTTAAGAGTTTATTTTTGTGCAATCATGGCTAGGCTTAATAGCAAGGCCACAATGGTCTTTAACTTTCTTCTCCTGCTCTCTTTTCTTCTCATCATGACCATGGCTGAGGGCAAAATACTGAACAGTAAGTATATACTAATTTCATGGTAAATGTAATAATTTTCAGCAAACTTTATTAAATATTAAGTTGAAAAAATTGGGGTATCTTTGATGCATGCCTGTTGTAATTTAACTTGTTAATGGTGTTTTTGTGCAGTTGGGATTGGACGGGTGAAAATCCAGGAGGTGAAACAGCCAAGGCTGGCTTGTTTAGGTGTTTGGTGCCCTGGAAAGAGACACTAGCTTTAACATTATTCCTCTCAAGCTATAGTATTGAATCTACAAAGTACTTTTGATTTTTCTGGGTTTGACCAATAATTCCTGAGTGGATGATTTCCTAAAGTGAGTTGTTGATGATGGAGAATTTGTATTATATATAATGTTGCAGCATTGGAGAATAAATGTTCAAATAAAGTAATGTTCTTGACATAAGATTATCTTTCATGTGCTTTTGGACGTGCATATATATATATATATATATATATATATATATATATATATATATATATATAAATTCCTATCTTTAGAGATGATATTATCACATTACACAAAAATGATAAAGATTAAAGTTTGGTAAAATTTTGTATATAAATTTGACAAAAATAATGTAAAATTTTGTATGATATTTAAAACATCAATTAACACGAATTATGATATAATAATTAATATTTTAAATATATTTGATATGAAACAAATACGCGACTATCATGGGCATATTCGTATGATGTTCTCTAAAAACATAAGTGTTGCTGACTCAAACCTAGCTGAGTTTATAGCAGTCATTGCAGCTATGTTGATTATTACAAATTTTTAGATAATTCTTATGCCTGCTTTTATTATTGAAATTGACTTAAAAGTGGTGATTTATGATTAAATAAGGTTAGAGATTATCCTTGAAAATATAACAATTTGATTAATGACAAGTTCGATCTCTTTTCATGTTTAAGACAGATTTTATTTGTTCATGTCTTTAGGGAAGCAAATTTTTTACGAATATTTTGCATAGAAGCTTGAGCTTTTAAGCATGGTTGTATTGTGTTATTTGATTAATAATATCTTTCTTTAATTTAAAAAAAAATAATAATAATTTGGATTGATACTTTTGCTCCCTGATAATTCACACATGCAATAGTAATGCAATTATCAACGCAATTCTCGGTCGATATCTCTATTTTCTGTCAAAACTTTAACTTTCGAAGTCATCAAAGGAACTTCATTTTCACACGAAATGATTGCAATACGTAGTGCTTCAAGCTTGTGAAACAAGAGACAAACAGAAAAATCATGAAAAGCAAAAACAATTCCCTTTCTTAATTATCTCAATTTCAATTATCTAATTAATAGTCTTGACTTGTGTATGTGTGTCAAATTTATTTTTTGTCAAATAAGTGCAAAATATGAAAATTATTGTATCACAATCGACACATTAAATACAAAATAATTTTTTCAGTTTTTGTCAAATATATTTTAACTTTTATTTGACTTCGCCAAAAATAATTCTTAATTACGTACCTCTCAACAGCCTATTAGAATGGATAAGGTGTTTTATATTTGTTTTGTCGTGTGATTTTTTAGAACACTTAGGATTATAAATTAACTTTTTTTTAAATATAAAAAAATGGAACCTGAAATTAAGCTCAACAAGTTCATGCAATTTTTTTAAGGAGTAATTTTTAATAAATTTAAAATTCAAATCTTATCAACATCTACAATTAAACTTGATCATGAGTCAGATCAAATCGACTTCGGGTCGAACTTGGATATGATATTAACAAATTTTTTGTTTGTTCAAGTTGGCTTTATCTAATGTTTGGGCCTTAGTTTTCTAACCAGACTCGCCCAAATAAATAACCAAAAAAGAGCTCACCTAGGCTCACTCAAATAAATTAATTTTTTTAAAAAAAATATAATCTTGATTCTATTATTAGATTGATTTCTTTAATTAGGTTGTTTAATATGAATTTCTTTATTTGTTAATGGATGACATATTTAATGTGTTTAATGGATTTTATTGATTTAGCTTAATTTTTTTAAGTTTAATTGATTTAAGGCATATTAAGATACTTTTAAATATATATATATATATATATATATTAGTCGGTCGGGGTATAGGCTTTGAAAAGTGAAACCAAGGTTCGGCTTGAATTTTTATTAGACTTATTTTGTTTGTCAAAGTTTGTTTTAATAAATTTAATATTTTATTCAAATCTGACTAAATATCAAGCATATCTTCGAATTTGAACAAATAAGTCGACTTTTGAACAAATCTACCCCCAATGCCTTTCCCCTCTTTTGCATAAAAAATTGTTTTATGAGAAAAATTCTAAGACAATAAATTATTTTATGAGAAAAAGAGTTATAAAGGCTCAAATAATGAAGAATCAAAAGATGATATACAAATATTCCACCAAAAACAGCTACATCAGAAAAAAAAAAAAAAAGGGTAAAATCAACCTAAACAAACAAATTGAACAGAAAAGCATAAGACAGTAAATACAATCAAAACAAGCCACAATCCACCACACACAAAATGCACTTCAACCCTTATTTTACCAAATACTCAATTCATCCATTTGTTTCCATTAAAAGGAGGAAACCAAGCAGAGACAAAAACATCAATGGAAAACAGAACAAACGACAGGATCATAGTTCAAACCGAAGACAAACCCATGAAAAACTAAGAACATTGTGCCTCAATCAAATTATCCAGCTAAACCAAAATCAAACCCAAAAACCTCAACCACAAGAAAATGAATCAAAACTCTTTAACACTCCAAAACAACAGCAACAGACAAATTCCACATCATTGAACAATCACACCCTTCCAAATCAATCTTAAGCCTTGAAGTTTCCAAGCAATATTCTTTCTAATTAGCCATGCCATGCATTACTAATGTTCAAAGTTGTTGTAGTGCGCCCTTTGATAACATTCTAATCATTTGTCTTTGTCTTATACTTTAAGTTGTATGCATGGCTCGCAATGTTTTTCACGAAAAAAAATGGTTAAAATAACATAATTCATAAATACAGGAAGACAGCCTTAACTTCTTGTAGTGAAAAAAGTAGTAAAAAAATTATCATTCTAATCTTATAGTTGTTTTCTTGCAGTAGGGTTTCCCCTATAAATATGTATTTGCTTAAAATGTTAATCATTCCTCTTACACTAAATCACTAATATAAGCAGAGAGTTCCAATTGTGAGTTAAAGCTATGGCCAAGTCTGACAGCAAAGCAGCAATGTTGGTTAAGATGGCCCTATTGCTCTCTCTTGTTCTCATCTTCAACATGGCGGAAAGCAGACTCTTTGACAGTATGTTAATTAATTAGATTCAATTCAAGCAACGTTCTAACATTTTGATTTTCTTATATTTGAGATTGTCATTGGATCCGGATCATTAGAATTACTAAGAGTTCAATACTTTGTTAATAGATCACACACAACTATTGGTCTGATTTTCATCTTATGATAAATCAAATAATTTGGTCTTAATTCACATGGATTAGTCTAGTTTTTGTTTTTGATATTTGAGCAATGGAATTGAAGCTGCTCGGATTCAAACTCAAATTTTACAACATACCATAATTTTTTTTTATCATTCAATTAAAAAATTGCTAACCGAATTAATCTAGTTAGTAAAGATATGGTGGTCTTTCTTTGTCAATTTGGGTTCAATTTTTGTAAAAAGAACTCCGAAAAATAAAATCTGGAATGAATTATGTGATTTAAGAGAGTGCACATTTAAAATAGTTCGAGAAAAGATTGAGTTTAGGAAAAATCCAAAAATGTACTTGACCTTGTTAAAAATAAATAATTTGGGCTAACTTTTTGTTTTGATAAACGTATTTTAACATTATGATTGTTTGGTTTTTGTACAGTAGGGTTTGAAAAGGGAACAAAATCGACCCCAATCCCACTTTGTTCGATAGTGCATGGTGCAAGGGACGGTGACACTTGCTATAGCCTTTCTCAAGCCTACAATCGGACATTAGAGTTCTTTTACATGCTCAATCCAAACATTAATTGTGACAAAATCTTTATTGGTCAATGGCTCTGCGTCGATGGCATTATCGTTTGAGTTTGAAGAACAAATATATATGTTTTTAAGGCAATTAATATTGTCTAATAAGTAATTAAAATAATATTGTATAAATAAACAATCAATGTTTAATCTGGCGGTTGTTACTTTTTTTTAAAAGTAATTAAATTTAAAGTCCGAATCTCCTCTCTCTTGTATCTTCTTGTGAACAAAAGATAAAAATTTACGAATAAAATTTGAGTTATGAAGATCCTCCATTGTGTTTCTCTCAATTTTATTTATATGGAAGTAATTTATTATAACCTTTTGTTCCATGTATTGTCATAAATAAAGAATATTAGAACAATAAATGTTATCATTCACTTTCAATTAAAACTAATAATTTTAGATATGATATGAAAACGATATAAAAAAATTGAAAGTCACACATATTAAATTTGATAAAAACTATATATGAATTTAACTAAAACTAAAAAAATTTGTATTTGACATGACGACATAACTTTTAACACAATAATTTTAGTTTTTTATATAAATACGAACATAATTTGATACAACAGAAACACGTAAAATATATATAACTTGTCACATTTACTTCCAATTTTTGCATTGCTTTGCTTTTTAAATTTTTTTCTTAAATACTAAAAAATAACTGAATTATTCCACCTTTCTTAGGTAACCTTTTATTACTTTAGTTATACCCAAGTAAATCATTATCTTTGTAGTTAAATAAGTCCTTAGCTTAGCCAATAAAGTATGACACCCAATTAAGCAGAACTTTGACATTTCATCGTCACTTTAGCATGAAAACAGAAGCACTTCATCCCATGACTGGGCAAATGCACGGGCAGAAGAGCAATCCACGTAGCCTACCGCTTGAACTCCACCCAGGAAAGGACACCGGACAACCAACCCAAAAGCTCCAACACAACAGCCATCCGCATCCAAGCGACCGTCATGCCTCCAAAAACTCTCTTCCCTACAACACCTATTGTTGCCACTGGAACGGAATCCACCAAAAGATCCTTATCCCAAAGCAGGGGATAAGGCAGAGACAATTGAGGTTCAGCTTAAATCCAGGGATAAAACATCTCTCTTCTATTAACACCTAGCTTTACAAAAGAGATGGCTTCTCTAATGGTAATGATAAACTCCACTGACCCAATCTCCTCCTTTAGTCGATCAATTTTTGTAAACAGTATCCAGTCCTCCCATGGTCTGTAATCAGCAAAAAAAATCCAAGAAACAGCCACCCTTCAATCGGTTTCCACCATTAATTCCTTATCCTTCTTCCATGGTGAATGCTGAACATCAACAGGGCTTACTTAATGGCATGAACCTCAGCCAAATTCACATTTATTTTTCCAATAGGACCATAGAAAAAACCCTAGACACATCCTGAAACATTCCTAAGAACACCCCCTCACCCTGCCATTCCAGTTAATCCTAAGATGCAAAAGAAACCCTTAATTTTTTTCACCCCAAAAGATAAATCTCTGACATTCCAAGAAACTATTCTCATTATGCCAATAAATCCCCTTTAGATCAGGACTCCTTAATACAGACATAAAAGATGACACCACCCTAACCTTCCATTACAATGAAAAGCATACTTTCATTGTTGCAAATCCATAATCTCCATACTCATTAACTTCTCCAAAATAACATTTTCCTCACAGCGTGGGGATAAACTAAGTTTCTTTTAACATTTTCCTCATTAACAGGCTTGAATAAATTACCAGACAAATTATCACAACAATCCAGCCCAGACCCCACCTCTACCCTTGCTGACTTGTTATGGAATTGGGACCCACTCTTCATCAATTCCTCCTCATGCAGACCAACCACTTCCCTGACAGATGGTTTTAATGCTTCCTGCCCTACTTCATTAATCCTTTGCTCATCACATCTAAGATCCTCCTTGAAACTTAACGTCAATACATTAAAGCTCTGTATTTGTTTCATATTCTCTTTTTGGACTTCCATTCCGCCAGTAGAGATTGTCTCTTCGACATCTGGTCCTCCCTGTACACTGTCATTGCCAGAGCTTGAACTAACCTCTGATTTCTGGTTCTCTTTTTTGCCTTTTCATTTATCATTTTTGACAAGGAACCTTACAAAGTGCATGCTAATTAAAGGCCTAGCTTATCTTATTTATCAATAATAATATTTTCAATCTATATCGAGTTAAACTTGAGTTAAAAATCTAAACTCAATCATTATTGGAATCAATTCGATTAAGACCGAAATCCAGCCGACTTTAACTATTAAACTCAACTATTGGATACCTTTAATGAGAATATAAGAAGAAAATATCAGAAATCAAAATTAAATAAAAATATTATAATTTTATTTGACGAATTCGTCAGTAATGAAGACATTATGAAGTATTCTTTTAATATAATGGTAAAAAAATGGAACAATTCATGTTGTGGAAGTTGTAGAACTCGCCATTTTTTCACCACTTTGGATTAAAATAATAATTCTAAAAAAAAAAAAGAAAAATACAAAAATGGATTCTCAATATGTAATTAATTAAATTACATGGTGATGAGGACGGCTTCTTTGCAGAAAACAAATTAATAATTTATTAATTAGTAAAATTTTGTGATTAAAAGTCATCTAATTAATCGATGTCTTCCCCAAGGTTTTCTTTTTCTATAAATAGGGTTGTCATTCTTATAATTATAAAGCAACTAGCCAAGCCGATCAACATAGATATTGTAGAGTTTCACGAGAGAGGAAATGGCCAAATCGAACAGCAATGTTGCAATGTATCTTAACTTGGTTCTTTTGCTTTCTCTTCTTATCATCATCAACATGGCTGAAAGCAGCCGATTTAAAAGTAAGTTTCTATTCACAATTTCATTCGATTCTTACAATAAAAGTTGAACAGTCTCTTGTTCTAACATAACATCAATTGCACTAGCTCCCCTCTCTATCTAAATCTCCACTAATAGATATTGATTCATATAATTATGTCTTATTTTTAAAGTATAAGAATTTTACATGTCTCAAATTCGAGTCTCAACACATATATTCTCTTTAATTTTGCATACCAAAATCCTCTGTTGTCCCAAAAAAAAAAACTACCTAAGTAGATTGAGACAATACTAATTTAGTATTTTTTTTTTTTAATTCAAACTTATTGAACATCCAATTGTATTCTATTTATATAAGGATAATTATCTAATATATATAGCCAGTGAAGTTTAAAAGCTCTACAAGTAGGGTTAGGATAATGATACATATCTTTTAAAAATATATTAACAAAAAATAAATAAAATAAAATATGTATCATCATCTTAATTTCGCTTATAAAGTTTTTAGACTTCACTAATAATATATTTGATAATTATACTTTATATACTATATTCGATTAACAAGTAATTTTTGTATTTGTACCTATCTCACGACAGATTATAAGTACCCAAAACTTAGATAATCGAATCAAGTAGAATCAGATATCTGGTTATCAAATACCTAATGACATTCTTAATTAATTTTATTATTCAAGCATGTGCCACATATGGTTAAATTAGCAAGCTCAGGACTAGCATATATATTTCAATGGGTTCATTTCATGAATTAGATGTAATTTGCTACTAGTAATTACTTGAATCTAATGGTGATGTTTGCAGTTGGGCAAGCAAAGGCCAAACAGTTGACACCAAGTTGTGTCTCCATTTATGGGGCAGAAGAAGGCGATACTTGTTCCAGCATCACTCAAGCATTCAACCTCACTTCTGATTTCTTCAGTGGGATTAACCCAAATCTTAACTGCGATCAAATTTTTGTGGGTCAATGGCTCTGCGTGGATGGTTTTCTGAGCTAAGGTTCGTAAGGAGTTCATCAAATTAGTTGGAAAATCAAGGGTTGAATGAATTGCTGAAGATCATGCAGTTGATCCTTCATTACATGTTCTTGGAGATTTTACATTCCTTAAATAAAGACAATCCAAGCTCTGTTTTGCTGGAACAGAACTTGCTTTGATATTGAACCATGTAGTTTCATCGATCTTATGGAATAATATAGTTTAATGTTAGTCCTTTTCTCTTTCATTCTGTTTTTTTTTTTTTTTTTTTGGTTGGGACATTGCTTTCTTTCTTAATTGGCCAGGCTTTCTCACAATAATGACAACGTTTTTACTAAAATAAGCTTAATTGTGGAAGACAAGAATTGCATCACTTCCAGAAATTTTAAATATTTACAACTAATAATCAGACCATCTCTGCATAAATTTGCTTTGTTGCTTTGATTCAGTTGAGTTCTCCATTGCTTTTGATTCAGTAATCTAAACCCATTTTAATTCCTACTTTCTCTAGCTTGAGCTCAGAGTTCTTGCAAATTCTCTTCTGCTAGTAGCTCATAATTTCATTCATCTGAAGCATAGATTGAACTAGGATTTTCAGCCATCACATTGATCTATCAAGATGCTCACAATATTCATGGTTAAGAAGGTTGAAATTGAGAGCATTTTGGTTTGTTTAGCATTTCCCAGATCTGCAACTGTTATCGCATTGATAACTATAAATCTTTTTGACATCAATAGCTATGCATACTTTCCAGACATTATAACCTGTTATTGAGGCTAAAAATATTTAATATATTTGGATCAATCAAAAATAACCACGTGGTATGAAGAAAACCAAATATTTTATTCATTAAATACATATTTTAAATAAGACAAAAAAAGACTTTTAGTCTAAGGATGTGTACGTAATTACAGACAGAATAAATCCCTATAAATAAGGAACATATATGACTCAAAAATCTAAATCTCTATTTACTCTACAAAAACTCTGCTGAAATTCTCTTCTGACTTAAGTATCGAAGTACTTACGCAGGCAACAATCCTTGCGTCCCTATGATCATTGATTTTCTTGCAGAAAATCTGACTACACGTGGCACGAAAATCAAAGCGAAGACGTCCGCAACAAGTCATTATTTTGTTGGGTAACAACATAACCAAAGAATTTCTCTAGTACTGTACACAGAAGGACAACATTTGCAATGATCAAGGATTTAAATTGCGGTCGCAGTCACGATTTCGATTGTGTTACGTTTATTGTGGTTTCAGACATAACGGAGATTATTGCGGTTATCACGGTCATCACGGTCGTGAATTTTTTTTAATTTTGCACAACTTTTTTAGCGGACGATAGCGGTAATAGTAGTCGATAGCGACAATAACTGTCATCGATAGCAGAAATAACGATTAATAGCAGTAATAACAGATTAATTACGGTCGTTACAATTAGTATGAATTTTTTTACACTCGCTATTCGAAAAGTAACGGTAACAGTAACTACCGCTACCTTTAAATAGCTGCCGCTATTTGAATATCTGGCCATGACAATAACCAAAACTTAATTGCAAATTTTAGTAAAAGACCACAGTCAACTAGGTTTAAAGGAAGCAGTGGTTGGGAAACTATATTATTTATGTGCTCATATGAATCCTCTAGAATATATACCATATTTTTCACAAAGTTTTACAGCAGGAGAATTTAATTAATAAAAGATTAATTAGACGTTTGGCATTTGAATTAAAGTTAAATTTAGTATTTTAAGTTAAAACGTGTAAATAAGTACATGAATTTCACTATTAAATATATATTAGTTTGGTTGTTGACATTTTAAGATAACATCGCTTTGAAATACAGAAAGAGAGGAACTTGATATGTATTTAGTTCAATCGATACATGTAATTCTTTTGAAAAGAAACTTTCAATAGATCGATTTAAGATTCGAAACTCAACTCTTGAAATAATGGTTATATTGCATTAATATTCTTGAAAAGCCTTAGGGTTGCTGACTCTAATTTGGTTATTACTAGTAATATTTTCAAGCTATATTGAGTTAGGCTTGAGACTAAAAATCTAAACACAATCATTGTCAGAATAGGACTCGATTTGAATGGTTAAACTTGAACATTTTTAATGGAGTGAGTCTGAGTCGGACTGTTAAACTCGACTGTTGGATTGTTAAACTCGACTGTTGAACACCTTTAATGAATATATATATATATATATATATATATATATATATATATATATATATATATGTAAAAAAAAAAGAATTCAAAAATCTTTAAAATTCCATATTTGATCTAATCAACAGCAACAAAGTTTTGTTAGTCAGTCCGCTAATGATTCATCTGCCAATCCTTTTTTGGGCAGTCAAGGCCTGCAGTTTTTGGTAAAAAAACATCAAACAATTCATGTTGTTGAAGTTGTAAAACTCGTCATTTCTTCACTTTGGATTGAAATAATAATTCTAAAAAAGAAGAAAAATACAAAAATGGCATCTCAACATGTAATTAATTAAGCTACATAGAGATGAGGACGGCTTCATTGTAGAAAACAAATTAATAATTTAGTAAATAGTAAAATGTTGTGATTAAAGTCATCAAATCGATGTCTTCCCCAAGGTTTTTTCTTCTATAAATAGGGTTCTCATTCGTCTAATAAAGCAACAAGCGAAGCCAATCAATAGAGAAATTGTAGAGTTTGAGGAGGAGAGAAGAAATGGCCAAGTCGAACAGCAATGTTGCAATGTATCTTAACTTGGTTCTTTTGCTCTCTCTTCTTCTCATCATCAACATGGCTGAAAGCAGCCGATTTAAGAGTAAGTTTTTCTATTCACAATTTCATCCCTTTCTTACAATAATAATTGACCAGTCTCCTGTTATAACATAACATGAATCGCACTACTTCCACTGTCTTCTATTGGTTCATATACTCGTGCCATCATTTTTAAAGTGTAAGAAGTTTACATGTCTAATATTTAAGTTTCAGCATCTACATTTTTCTTTTCCTCCTACCAAAAATTTATTTTGTACCCAAGCTCGATAGGGAAACACAAATTTATATATATATATAATCAAATCAAGCAGTATTAGATATTTGGTTATCAAATACATAATAACATCATTAATTACTATTATACAAGCATGCATTTGTCACACTTAATGTTAAATTTGGAAGCTCAAAGCTAGCATAGGGTTAAATTTGAAAGCTAAAAACAAGCTTATATATTTTGAATGGTTTCATTTCATGAATTAGATATAATTTGTTACTACTAATTACTTGAAACTGATGATGATGATTGCAGTTGGGCAACCAAAGGCCAAACAGCTGACACTAAGTTGTGTCTCCATTTATGGGGCAGAAGAAGGCGATACTTGTTTCAGCGTCACCCAAGCATTCAACCTCACTTCTGATTTCTTCAGTGCGATTAACCCAAATCTTAACTGCGACAAAGTTTTTGTGGGTGAATGGCTATGCGTGGATGGCTTTCTGAGCTAAGATTTGGAAGGAATTTTATCAAATTAGTTGGAAAATCAAGGGTTGAATGAATTGCTGAAGATCATGCAGTTGATCCTATATTACTAGTTCTTGGAAATTTTATCTTTTCCCAATAAAGACAATTCAAGCTCTGTTTTGCTGGAACAGAACTTGCTTTGATGTTGAACAATGTAGTTCATCAATGTCTTAGAATATATAATTTAATGTTATTCCTTCTCTCTTGCATTCTGCCTTTTCTGTTTTTTTCTTTCTTAATTGGCTTGGCTTTCATACAAGAATGACAACCTATTTATTGAAATAAGCTTAACTGTGGAAGACAATAATTGCATGACTTCCAGTTCCAGAAATTTGATTTCTCCATTGCATTTGATTCAGTAATCTAAACCCATTTTCCTTCCTACTTTCTCGAGCTGGAGCTCAGAGTTCTTGCATTTTCTCTTCTGCTAGCAGCCATCATTCTATCAAGTATGAAGATGTTCACAATATTCATGGATATTAAGAAGCTAACCGAAAGAGGCTGGACAGAGCTTGATAATCAAAACAAAAACCAAAGTTTAGATTCAACTATTACATTATTGACTAAAAAACATACAAGATTCCTGGAGGAAATCAAAAGAATTGATTACTTAATTTGATGTTTTTATACAACAAATTAAAACATTGCTTCTTGGAATAGTAACTCCACCTACTTAATTGCAATTTTACTACAACTAGCATAGCATAACTACTTCTCATTAAAAGACCACAGTTTACTAGGTTTAAAAGAAAATTATTTGAAGCATTGGTTTGGAAACTATATTATTTACTCATTTGAGTTCTCTAGAATACCATTTTTTTCATAACGTTTGTCATTCAAGAGTTGTGTTCCTTCCCCTCTCTCTCAATTGATGTCTTATTCAATTCATTTTTCTTTTCATATTTTTTTCCATAAGGAACCTTACAACCAACAACTCTTGGTTGAATGCTTAAAAAGAATAATAACATATTATAAAATTTGATTTCGAGTCTAAATAACTTTAACTCCAAATTCCGATTAAGAAATAATTAAACATACAAAATATATGCTAATTAAAGGCCTAATTATTCTTATTTATAAATTAATTATAATAATTTCAACCTATATTGAGCTTCGGGTTGAGTTTAAAAAATCTAAACTTAAATACTGTTGGAATTAGACTCAATTTGATTCAATAAACTTGAACATTTCTAATGGAGTGAGTTTTGATTTGGACTGTTAAACATGATCATTGGACACTTTTAATGAAAATATTTAAAAAAAGTAGAATTCAAAAATCTTTAAAGTTCAAGAGGTGATAAAGTCGATAGCAACGAAGTTTTATTTAAATATAGTAACTCTCGTAATCTTTTAATTCCCTTTTCTGAGACCTGCCGTTTTTGGTTAAAAACATCAAAAAAAATCATGTTGTGGAAGTTGTAGAACTCGCCATTTCTTCACCAATTTGGATAGAAATAATAATTCTAAAAAAGAAGAAAAATACAACAATGGTGTCTCAACATGTAATTAATTAAGTAACATAGGGATGAGGACGGCCTCTTTGTAGAGAACAAATTAATAATTTAGTAAATAGTAATGTTGTGATTAAAGTTATCAAATCCATGTCTTCCCCACTGTTTTTTCTTCTATAAATAGGGTTGGCATTCTTCTAATATAGCAACAAGCGAAGCCAATCAACAGAGAAATTGTAGGGTTTGAGAAGGAGAGAAGAAATGGCCAAGTCGAACAGCAATGTTGCAATGTATCTTAACTTGGTTCTTTTGCTCTCACTTATTCTCATCATAAACATGGCGGAAAGCAGCCGATTTAAAAGTAAGTTTTTCTATTCAAAATTTCATCCCTTTATTAGACTCCTGTTATAAAATATCTCCGGTCGTCAAATACCTAATGACATCATTAATTAATTTTATACAAGCATGTGTCACACATATGGTTTTAAATTTGGAAGCTCAAAACTAGCATATAGATTTCAATGGGTTCATTTCATGAATTAGATGTAATTTGTTACTACCAATTACTTGAAATCGATGATGATGTTTGCAGTTGGGCAAACAAAGGCCAAACAGTTGACACCAGCTTGTGTCTCCACTTATGGGGCAGAAGAAGGAGATACTTGTTTCAGCATCACTCAAGCATTCAACCTCACTTCTGATTTCTTCAGTGCGATTAACCCAAATCTTAACTGCGACCAAATTTTTGTGGGTCAATGGCTCTGCGTGGATGGTTTTCTGAGCTAAGGTTCGTAAGGATCAAGGGTTGAATGAATTTCTGAAGATCATGCAGTTGATCCTTCGTTACAAGTCGTTGGAAATTTTAGCTTTTTTCAATAAAGACAATTCAATCTCTGTTTTGCTGGAACAGAACTTGCTTTGATGTTGAACCATGTAGTTTCATCAATGTTATGGAATAATATAGTTTAATGTTAGTCCTTCTCTCTTGCATTCTGCTTTTTTTTTTTTTGGTCGGGACGTTGCTTTCTTTCTTAATTGGCTTGGCTTTCATACAAGAATGACAACCTATTTATTGTAATAAGCTTAACTGTGGAAGACAAGAATTGCATGCCCTCCGGAAATTTTATATATATACTAAACCTTGTGGTAGTGTAACGGCTATCCGGATGTGGAAAACAATGCATTCACTTTTGTATAAGAAGAATAAAATAAACGATTCAACTATGGACAGAATAATGGGTTAAATAAATGCAACTAGCTTGTTCAGGAGTATAGATAAAATATACAGTTTAGTATGCTATTGGCATTTAGCAGCATTAAAAACCATTGTTAAAAGCTATATTGGTGGCAAAAGAGTGCTTCAGAAAATGTTTAATAAAATTTTGGTCTGGACTAAGCCTGAGTTTCAAAGGACGAAGCTCAAATTTGGCCTAAAATTTTACCAGATCATAGCACCTGGTCCATGGATAGATCTAATTATAACCTCTATTCCATGGATTTCCATAAGAATATAAGTTAACTAAATGTTAGTGTTTATTATTATTATTATTTGATAATTGGAGGTAAGGATTGAAATTGTTTAGGCTCAAACCTGATGGTTACAACTTCTTTTTTAACCATTTTGATAAGAGGTTGTTGGCATTGCATTGCTTTCTTTTGGCTAAAATATTAAAAGATCACTGAATTGTTCCACTTATTTCAAATATTGTATCCAAATATATATATATATATATATATATATATATATATATATATATATATATATGTATCTATGCTTTTATTTGTACCTAAACAAGTCCTTTATCTTAAAAACAAGGATTGGCTTATGTTAATCTATTATGTAATTAGGTACAAATTAATCGGTAAGGGTATATTCGGTGTAAATTAAAGATAAAATGTTTATTTAGATGCAACGAAAATATAATGACTTATCACTCAAATAAAGTGATAAAATTTTGGTTTTTATTATATTTTATTTTAACACCCTTCATAATGGAATTTCTCGTGTACTGAAAAGAAAAATAAAATTAATTAGGTACATTGAATTAATAAAATGAAATTAAAGAAGAGTGATAGAATAAATGTTTCAATATTTTATCGATATAAGAATGATGAACACATCTTGAAAATAAAATAAACCTATATTAAACTACAATATATATATATATATATACACTTGAATCCACTACCACATTTAAGTTTTTTTTTTTCTTTTACATATAAAAGTACTACATTTTGGATTACAAAAAGGGATGATAATAAGATGAGTGATATTTTGATTAAGTACGTACTAACTTTTATCGTTTCTTCTAAATCAATTAAGTGAGACAAGGGATAGGCAAATAACATTTAGGAAATTTAGTAAAGCTTTTTTTTTTTTTTTTAATGTTTGTTTGGCAGAGAAGATGCAAAGCAGGAAAAATGAAAATGATTTTTTTTTTCTATTTAAGACTGTTACAGATTAAACTTTGATCATTTCAGTATTCTATCAATAGATCAATTATTAACGAAATGAAAAAAAAAAATTAATAGTTGGGTTTTAAAATGACATTTATTATTTTATTCTTTATCTTTAAATTAATTTTATTGTCTTTCTTCTTGGCTCAAATTCCAGAGCTGTGTTCCTTGCCCTCTCTCTCAATTGATGTTTTATTTAATTCATTTTTCTTTTCATATTTTCTTTTCCATAAGGAACCTTACAACCAACAACTCTTGGTTGAATGCTTAAGAAGAATTATAAGATAGTGTAAAATTTGATTTTGAATCTAAATAACTTTAACTCCAAATTCCGATTAAGAAATAATTAAACTTCCAAAATACATGCTAATTAAAGGCCTAATTATTCTTATTTATAAATTAATTATAATATTTTCAACCTATATTGAGCTTCGACTTGAGCTTAAAAAATCTAAACAAACATTATTGGAATCAGACTAAATTTGAATCGATAAACTTGAACATTTCTAATGGAGTAAGTTTTGATTTGGACTGTTAAACATGATCATTGGACACTTTTAATGAAAATATTTAAAAAAAGTAGAATTCAAAAATCTTTAAAATTCGAAATGTGATAAAGTCGACAGCAACGAAGTTTTATTTAAATATAGTCAGTCTCATAATCTTTTATTTTCTAATCCCCTTTTCTGAGACCTGCCGTTTTTGGTTAAAAACATCGAACAAATCATGTTGTGGAAGTTGTAGAACTCGCCATTTCTTCACCAATTTGGATAGAAATAATAATTCTAAAAAAGAAGAAAAATACAACAATGGTGTCTCAACATGTAATTAATAAAGTAACATAGAGATGAGGACGGCTTCTTTGTAGAGAACAAATTAATAATTTAGTAAATAGTAATGTTGTGATTAAAGTCATCAAATCCATGTCTTCCCCACTGTTTTTTCTTCTATAAATAGGGTCGGCATTCTTCTAATATAGCAACAAGCGAAGCCAATCAACAGAGAAATTGTAGGGTTTGAGAAGGAGAGAAGAAATGGCCAAGTCGAACAGCAATGTTGCAATGTATCTTAACTTGGTTCTTTTGCTCTCACTTCTTCTCATCATAAACATGGCGGAAAGCAGCCGATTTAAAAGTAAGTTTTTCTATTCAAAATTCCATCCCTTTATTAGACTCGTGTTATAAAATATCTTCGGTCGTCAAATACCTAATGACATCATTAATTAATTTTATACAAGCATGTGTCACACATATGGTTTTAAATTTGGAAGCTCAAAACTAGCATATATATTTCAATGGGTTCATTTCATGAATTAGATGTAATTTGTTACTACTAATTACTTGAAATTGATGATGATGTTTGCAGTTGGGCATACAAAGGCCAAACAGTTGACACCAGCTTGTGTCTCCATTTATGGGGCAGAAGAAGGCGATACTTGTTTCAGCATCACTCAAGCCTTCAACCTCACTTCTGATTTCTTCAGTGCGATTAACCCAAATCTTAACTGCGACCAAATTTTTGTGGGTCAATGGCTCTGCGTGGATGGTTTTCTGAGCTAAGGTTCGTAAGGATCGAGGGTTGAATGAATTACCGTAGATCATGCAGTTGATCCTTCGTTACAAGTTGTTGGAAATTTTAGCTTTTTTCAATAAAGACAACTCAAGCTCTGTTTTGCTGGAACAGAACTTGCTTTGATGTTGAACCCCGCAGTTTCATCAATGTTATGGAATATATAGTTTAATGTTAGTCCTTCTCTCTTGCATTCTGCCTTTTAGTTGGTCGGGACGTTGCTTTCTTTCTTAATTGGCTTGGCTTTCATACAAGAATGACAACCTATTTATTGTAATAAGCTTAACTGTGGAAGACAAGAATTGCATGCCCTCCGGAAATTTTATATATACACTAAACCTTGTGGAAAACAATGCATTCATTTTTGTCTAAGAAGAATAAAATAAACATTCAACTATGGACAGAATAATGGGTAAAAATTAATGCGAGCTAGCTTGTTCAGGAGTACTGATAAAATATATAGTTTAGTGTGCTATTGGCATTTATCAGCATTAAAAACCATTGTTAAAAGCTCTATTGGTGGCAAAAGAGTGCTTCAGAAAATGTTTAATAAAATTTTGGTCTGGACTAAGCCTGAGTTTCAAAGGAAAAAGCTCAAATTTGGCCGAAAATTTTACCAGATTTTATTTATTTTCCTAAGCCAATATTCAAAATCTACCCAAAATTCAGATGAGCCTTCGAACTTAATCATAGCACCTGGTTCATGGATAGATCTAATTATAACCTCTATTCCATGGATTTCCATAAGAATATAAGTTAACTAAATGTTAGCGTTTATTATTATTATTATTTGATAATTGGAGGTAAGGATTGAAATTGCTTAGGCTCAAACTTGATGGTCACAACTTCCTTTTTAACCATTCTAATAAGAGGTTGTTGGCATTGCATTGCTTTCTTTTGGCTAAAATATTAAAAGATCATTGAATTATTCCACTTATTTCAAGTATTGTATCCAAATATATATATATATATATATATATATATATATATGTATGTATTTATCCTTTTATTTGTACCTAAACAAGTCCTTTATCTTAAAAACAAGGATTGGCTTATGTTAATGTATTATGTAATTAGATACAAATTAATCAGAAAGGGTATATTCGGTGTAAATTAAAGATTAAATGTTTATTTAGATGCAATGAAAATATAATGACTTATCACTCACTTAAATAAAGTGATAAAATTTTGGTTTTTATTATATTTTATTTTAATACCCTTCATAATGGAATTTCTCGTGTACTGAAAAGAAAAAATAAAATTAATTAGGTACATTGAATTAATAAAATGAAATTAAAGAAGAGTGATAGAATAAATGTTTTAATATTTGATCGATACAAGAATTATTAACACATCTTGAAAATAAAATAAACCTATATTAAATTACAAAATATATACTTGAATCCACTACCACATTTAAGTTTTTTTTTTCTTTTACATATAAAAGTACTACATTTTGGATTACAAAAAGGGATAATAATAAGATGAGTGATGTTTTGATTAAGTATGTACAAACTTTTATCATTTCTTCTAAATCAATTAAGTGAGACAAGGGATAGGCAAATAACATTTAGGAAATTTAGCAAAGCTTTTTTTTTTTAAATGTTTGTTTGGCAGAGAAGATGCAAAGAAGGAAAAATGAAAATGATTTTTTTTTCTATTTAAGACTGTTACAGATTAAACTTTGATCATTTCAGTATTCTATCAATAGATCAATTATTAACGAAATGAAAAAAAAAAAATTTAATAGTTGGGTTTTAAAATGACATTTATTATTTTATACTTTATCTTTAAATTAATTTTATTGTCTTTCTTCTTAGCTCCATTCCAACAGTTGTGTTACTTCACCTCTCTCTCAATTGGTATCTTATTCAATTCATTTTTCTTTTCATTTAACTTAATTTTTTCGATAAAGAATCTTACAACTAACAATTCTTGATTGAATGACTAAAAAGAATTAAGACGTGTTTTAAGGTTTGATTTTGAGTCTAAATAATATTAGTCTCCAACTCCAATTTAAAGAGAAAAAAAAAAACAACTTACAAAGTACATACTAATGAAAGGCTTAGTTATTCTTATTTATTAACAATAATATTTTCCATGTATATTGAGCTAGGCTAGAGCTTAAATATCTAAACTCAAACATTGTTTGGAAATTATAATGAAGTGAGTCCGACTTGGACTGTTAAATTCAATAGTTGGACACCTTTAGCTACAATATATATATATATATATATATATATATATATATATATGTATGTATCATAAATCAAAAATCTTTGAATTCACGGTTTGATCTAGTCATGTTTTATTTCAAATGTAATAATTTATCTTCCAATTCTCTTTTGGGCAGTCACAACCTGCCGTTTTTGGTAAAAAACATTGAACAATTCGAGTTGTGGGAGTTGTAGAACTCGCCATTTCTTCACCACTTTGGATTGAAATAATAATTCTAAAAAAGAACAAAAATACAAAAATGGCATCTCAACATGAAATTAATTAAGTTACATAGAGATGAGGCCGGCTTCATTGTGGAAAACAAACTAATAATTTAGTAAATAGTAAAATTTTGTGATAAAAGTCATCTAATCAATCCATGTCTTCTCCAAGGTTTTCTTTTTCCTATAAATAGGGTTGTCATTCTTATAATAAAGCAACAAGCCAAGCCAATCAACAGAGAAATTGTAGAGTTTCAGGAAAGAAGAAATGGCCAAGTCGAACAGCAATGTTGCAATGTATCTTAACTTGGTTCTTTTGCTCTCTCTTCTTCTCATCATCAACATGGCTGAAAGCAGCCTATTTAAATGTAAGTTTCTATTCACAATTTCATTCGATTCTTACAAATAATAGTTGAACATTTCCTGTTTTAACATAACATCAATCACATGAGTTTCCGTCTTTTAGAATCTCTGCTAAAAGATATTAATTTAAATGATTATATCTTTATTTCTAAAGTACAAGAATTTCACGTCTCAAAATTGAGTCACAGTACTTGCATTTTCCTTTTTCCATAGCAAAATCCTCTATTGTACAAAAAAATTACAACCGAAATAGATCTAGACAATACTAATTTAGTATTTTTTTTTATATATTCAGACTTATCTAATTTCCAATTATAAGATATTCAATTTATATGATATATTTAGTTAACAAGCAATTATGATATTTGAACCTATCTCATTGACGGATTATAAAGTACCCAAAACTTATATAATCGAATCAAGTAGAATCAGATATCTGGTTATCAAATACCTAATGGCATTCTTAATTAATTTTATTATACAAGTATGTGCCACATATGGTTAAATTAGCAAGCTCAAAACTAGCATAAATATATATATATATATAGTATGGGTTCGTTTCATGAATTAGATGTAATTTGTTACTAGTAATTACTTGAAACTGATGATGATGATATTTGCAGTTGGGCTTACAAAGGCCAAACAGTTGACACCAGCTTGTGTCTCCACTTATGGGGCAGAAGAAGGCGATACTTGTTTCAGCATCACTCAAGCATTCAACCTCACTTCTGATTTCTTCAGTGCGATTAACCCAAATCTTAACTGCGACCAGATTTTTGTGGGTCAATGGCTCTGCGTGGATGGTTTTCTGAGCTAAGGTTCGTAAGGAGTTTATCAAATTAGTTGGAAAATCAAGCGTTGAATGAATTTCTGAAGATCATGCAGTTGATCCTTCGTTACAAGTTGTTGGAAATTTTAGCTTTTTTCATCAATAAAGACAATTCAAGCTCTGTTTTGCTGGAACAGAACTTGCTTTGTTGTTGAACCCTGTAGTTTCACCGATGTTATGGAATAATATAATTTAATTTTTGCCCTTCTCTCTTTCAATCTTAAGACAGAATCTGCTTTTTCTGAATTTGCTCTTGCATTCTGCCTTTTTTCGGTTGGGACATTGCTTTCTTTCTTGATTGGCTTGGCTACCTTACAAGAATGATTTGTCACTTGAGTCACTTGAGTTATCCATTGCTTTTGATTCAGTAATCTAAACCCATTTTCCTTCCTACTTTCTCGAGCTGGAGCTCAGAGTTCAGCATTTTCTCTTCTGCTAGTAGCCATCATTCTATCAAGTATGAAGATGCTCACAATATTCATGGATATTAAGAAGCTAACAAAAAGAGGCGGGACAGAGCTTTATAACCATTGCGACTTGGACTAGTAACTCGACCTACTTAATTGCAATTTGGTGTACGAGATCGATCCAAACATTAACTGAGACAATTCTTTGTCGGTCAATGGCTTCTTCGTTTGAGTTTGAAGAAACATATTTTTTTAAGCAATTAATATTGTCTAATAAGTGATTAAAAAATAATATTTGTATGAATAAAGTTTGGATTACGAGTATCTTCTCACAAATTTTATTTGTAAGGAAGTAATTTATTATAACCATTTTTCCATTGATTTACATAAGAATGTAAGAATGATAAAGGTTAGAATATTATTATTATTATTATTATTATTATTATTATTTGATAATTCGGGGTAGTGGTTAAAACTGTGTAGGCTAAAACTTTATAGTAACAACTCTTCTTTAATCACTTGACTCTTTTTAATCACTTGGATAAGAGATTACTGGCATTGCATTTTTTTGGCTAAAATATTAAAAAATCAATGAATTTTTTCACTTTATTTAGATAAGTATGGTATTTAAATAAACATTTATCCGTTTATTTGCACCTAAACAAGTCGTCATCTTAAAAATAAATAAATAAATAAATAATTGGCTTATGTTAAAGTTTTATGCAATTTAGTACAGATTTATTTTATTTAGATACAAATTAAAAATTAATGGTATATCCGATTGTAAATTAAAAGATAAAAGTTTACTTGGATGGAATGAAAATTTAGACATTTATCTAAATAATGTGCTAAACTCCATTTTTTTTTGTTATTTTAACTTTGTTATTAATTTGTTATTTTTTATTTTAATACCCTTGGTAAGGAAAATTCTCATGTACTAAAAGAGAAAAGTAATTACGTTCATGGAGTTAGTTAAATGAAATTAAGGAGTGATAGAATAAATGTTTCAAGATTTTATTTATTTAAGAATTATCAACACATTTTGACAATAAAATACACCTATTTTACATTAAATATAAATATATATATATTTGAATCCACTAGCACATTTAAGTCTTTAATTTTTTACATATAAAAGCCTACTAGATTTTGGATTAAAAGATGGTATAATAATAATAATATGAGTGATGTTTTGATTAATTACTAACTTTGACCTTTTCTTATAAATCAATTAATTGAGACAGAGTCACAAAGGATAGACAAATAACATTTAGGAAGCAAATTTAATAAAGCTATTTTTTTTAAATTAAGATGATTTTTTATAATTAAGGCTGCTACGTATAAAATTCCGTTCATTAAAATTACTGATTCACTATCCTATATATTTAAGGTTGTTATGTATTAAACTTTGTTCATTAAAATTATTGATTCACTATCCTATCGACAGATCTCATGATTACTAACAAAATGGAAAAAAAAAAATTAATAGCTAAGTTTTATAATGACATTTACTATTTTATAATTCTAACTTTAAATTAATTTCATTGTCTTTATTCTTAGCTTGATTCCAAAAGTTGTGTTTCTTTTCTCCTCTCTCTCGGCCCTTTGGTTACAATCAAGATTATGGTGCGACCCAGCGACATTTCCCACCATGTTGCATTTACAACTTTATCTTTTTTTTATTTTTTAATTTTAATATAATATTCTTAATATTTATTTTATCTCTCATCTCGTCATTATTATTGTGATTGAATCCAAATGTATCACTATTTGATATTAATCTCAACGCTATCACTATATTTAATCTAACCAGAACTAATCATATCGTTCTTTAAAACTAACTCTCAATTGATATCTTACTCAATTCATTTTTCTTTTCATCATCTTATTTCAATAAGTAACCTTACATCCAACAACTCTTGATTGAATAACTAAAAAGAGTACGGGATGTTGTAAGGTTTAATCTTAAGTCTAAATAACCTCAATTTCCAACTTCAATTAAAAAAATAAATTTACAAAGTACATGCTAATTAAGGGCCTTGTTATTAATATAAATTTTTAATAATATTTTCGATCTATATTGAGCTAGAATGAAGCTTAAAAATCTAAACTCAAAGATGTCGAAATGGGACTCGATTTGAATCATTAAACTTGAACACTTCGAATGGACTGAGTCCGATTTGGACTGTTAAACTCCATCGTTGGATGCTTATAAAGAAAATATAAAAAAAAAAAATACATATATGGGAATTCAAAAATCTTTAATTCTAGATTTGATCAGGTCGACAGCAATGAAGCCTAAAATTTCTGTAATCTTTTTATCTTCCAATCCTTTTTTGGGCAATCAAGACCTGCGGTTTTTGGTAAGAAAAGCTTCGAACAATTATGTTGTTAAAGTTGTAGAACTCGCCATTTCTTCCCCCTTTGGATTGAAATAATAATTCTAAAAAAGAAGAAAAATACAAAAATGGCATCTCAACCTGAAATTAATTAAGTTACATAGTGATGAGGACGGCTTCATTGTAGAAAACAAACTAATAATTTAGTAAATAGTAAAATTTTGTGATAATAGTCATCTAATCAATCCATGTCTTCTCCAAGGTTTTCTTTTTTCTGTAAATAGGGTTGGCATTCTTCTAATATAGCAACAAGCGAAGCCAATCAACAGAGAAAATATAGAGTTTGAGGAGAGAAGAAATGGCCAAGTCGAACAGCAATGTTGCAATGTATCTTAACTTGGTTCTTTTGCTCTCTCTTCTTCTCATCATCAACATGGCTGAAAGCAGCCTATTTAAATGTAAGTTTCTATTCACAATTTCATTCGATTCTTACAATTATACTTGAACAGTTCCTGTTTCAACATAACATCGATCACATGAGTTCCCGTCTATTAGAATATTTGTTAATAGATATTAATTCATATGATTATATCTTTATTTTTAAAATATTATAATTTCACATCTCAAATTTGAGTCACAACATTATCATTTTTCCTTTTCCCATAGCAAAAGCCTCTATTGTACAAAAAAATTATAGCAGAAATAGATCTAGACAATTCTAATTTAGTATTTTTTATATATTCAAACTTATCTAATTTTCAATGATAAGATACTTAATTTAAATGATATATTTAGTTAACAAGCAATTATGATATTTGAACCTATCTCATTGACAAATTATAAAGTACCCAAAACTTATATAATCGAATCAAGGAGAATCAAATATCTGGTTATCAAATACCTAATGACATTCTTAATTAACTTTATTATACAAGCATGTGCCACATATGGTTACATTAGCAAGCACAAAACTAGCATATATATATATATATATATATATATATATATATATATATATATATATATATATATATATATATTGTATGGGTTCGTTTCATGAATTAGATGTAATTTGTTACTAGTAATTACTTGAATCTAATGGTGATGTTTGCAGTTGGGCAAGCAAAGGCCAGACAGTTGACACCAAGTTGTGTCTCCATTTATGGGGCAGAAGAAAGCGATACTTGTTTCAGCATCACTCAAGCATTCAACCTCACTTCTGATTTCTTCAGTGAGATTAACCCAAATCTTAATTGCGACCAAATTTTTGTGGGTCAATGGCTCTGCGTGGATGGTTTTCTGAGCTAAGGTTCGTAAGGAGTTTATCAAATTAGTTGGAAAATAAAGGGTTGAATGAATTGCTGAAGATCATGCAGTTGATCCTTCCTTACATGTTCTTGGAGTTTTTACCTTTTTTAAATAAAGACAATCAAAGCTCTATTTTGCTGGAACAGAACTTGCTTTGATGTTGAACCATGTAGTTTCATCAGTGTTATGGAATAATTTAGTTTAATGTTAGCCCTTCTCTCTTTGAATCTGAAGACAGAATCTGCTTTTCTTTGTTACAGCTTCATTACTATGCTATAAACGAGTTCTTGTTCTAAATTTTCTATTTCATTCTGCTTTTTTTCTTAATGGGCATGGCATTCATCATGCTAGCCAGAAAAGAAGTTTCACCAAAACAACAATTAAAGTTTAAATGCATATATTACATTGTACATTATTGACTAAAAGACATACAAGATTTTTCAAGGAAATCAAAAGAATGGATAACTTAATTTGATGTTTTAATACAAGAAATTAAAACCATTGCGACTTGGAATAGTAACTCCACCTACTTAATTGCAATTTCCATTATTGTTCACCTTAATTCATGTTTACTACTACTAGCACCATTAACTATAAGGAAAAAAAGCAACCAAAATAAATCAAACCGAGTAATCAATGAGGTTTTGGCTCAGTGGTAATATGTTAGCTCCAAACGAATTTTACTTGTTAAAACTAAGGGTTCGAAATTTGAAGAGGACCCTCATTAAGGAGAGATACCTTTGTTATTCTACTCCTCGGAAGGGTAACCCATTTTTAAGAGAAAAACCTACTTCTCATTGAGAGACCACAGTCAACTAGGTTTTTAAAAGAAAAATATTTGAAGCATTGGTTTGGAAAATATATTATTTATATGCTCTTTTGAATTCTCTAGACTACCATATTTTTACAAAGTTTGTCATGGTATGAGAGCATTACAGCTAAAGAATAGAAATAATAATAGAAAAATTACTCCTTTTGTATTTAAATTAGAGTTAAATTTAGTATTTTAATTTAAAAATGCACAATTAAGTACTTGAATTTTACATTTTAAAAATATATTGCAAGTTTAACACCCTATGAGAAGTGTTTTTAATTTGTTTGGGTTGTTGAAAACACATCACATTTTAGGTTAACATTGCTTTGAAATATAAAAAGAAAGGAATTTGGTCGGAATCTAATTAAATTGATTTATGCAATTCTTTTAAAAAGTGATTTTCAATATATCGATTTGAGGTTCAAATCAACACCTACAATGCTTTCTTTCTATCTCCATATTGCAACCTCCTTGATTAAATAAAAAAATAAATAAAGTAATTAATAAAGTTTTAAGGCTATAATTAATAAAGTATGAAGGCTAATCGTGTTTTGGAAATTAAAAAACATAGTTTATCTTTACATAAGATCAGAAGTTTAAGGCTTGTTTTCCCCCTTAAGGCTGAGGAGTCTATGCATGGGAATCACAGTTTATCTTTACACGTTTGTCTTTCTTATGATAAAGCAATAAACCAAGCCAATCAACAGAGAAATTGTAGAGTTTGAGGAGAGAAGAAATGGCCAAGTCGAACAGCAATGTGGCAATGTATCTTAACTTGCTTCTTTTGCTCTCTCTTCTTCTCATTATCAACATGGCTGAAAGCAGCCGATTTAGATATAAGTTTTTCTATTCACGATTTCGTCCCTTTCTTACAATAATAATTGAACAGTCCCTTGTTATATCATATTATCGATTGCACTTGTTCCACGGTCTTCTGTTGGTTCATATAATCATATCTTTATTTTTAAGGTTTAAGAGTTCTACATAATCTCAATATTTGCATTCTCTAATTTTCAGATCAAAATCTCTTTTGTACCAACAAATTTACTACCAAACTCGATCAAGACAACATTAATTTAGTTTTTTTTTTTTTTGGTATTTCGATTTATCAAATGTTTAATCATAAGATACTCAATTTCATAATATATCTATTTAATCTGTAATTTTAATATTTAAATTTCTCTTACATCGAATTATAAAGTATCCTAAACTTATATAATCGAATCAAGTAGAATTAGATATCTGATTATCAAATATCTAATGACATCCTTAATTAATTTTATGCAAGCATGTGTCACACATAGGGTTAAATTTGGAAGCCCAAAAACAAATAATAGGGTTAAATTTGAAAGCTCAAAACTACCATATATAATTTTGAATGGGTTCATTTCATGTAGATGTAATTTGTTACTAGTAATTACTTGAAACTGATGATGATGATATTTGCAGTTGGGCAAGCAAAGGCCAAACAGTTGACACCAACTTGTGTCACCATTTATGGGGCACAAGAAGGCGATACTTGTTTTAGCGTCACTCAAGCATTCAACCTCACTTCTGATTTCTTCGATGAGATTAACCCAAATCTTAACTGCGACAAAGTGTTTGTAGGTCAATGGCTCTGCGTGGATGGTTTTCTGAGCTAAGATTTGGTATGAATTGTTAAAGATAATGCAGCTGATCCTTCATTACAAGTCGTTGGAAATTTTAGCATTTTTCAATGAAGACAATTCAAGCTCTGTTTTGCTGGAACAAAAACTTGCTTTGATGTTGAACCCCTGTAGTTTCATCAATATTTTGGAATAATATAGTTTAATATTGGCCCTTCTCTCTTTCAATCTTAAGACAAAATTTGATTTGTCACTTGATTCAGTAATCTAAACCCATTTTCCTTCCTAATTTCTCTAGGTTGAGCTCAGAGTTCTTGCATATTCTCTCGTGCTAGCTGCTCATACTTCCATTCATCTAAAGTAGAGCATGCACTAGGATTTTCAGCCATCATGCTTTTAAGATGCTCACAATATTCATGGATATTAAGAAACCTTGATTCAGAGGGTATAGGTTAGGCTCTAGTATTGTACATAGAAGGAAAAACATGCTAAGACGATCAATAACCAAAACTTTCCATCCGGTATCCAAAATAAACTGTTGTTCGGTATCGGTAGCTTGAGCAAGCTATAGCCTCCAAATTATGAAAGCATTCATTATGCTAGCCCAGAAAAGAATTTTCACCAAAACAGCTAAAGTTTAGATTCATCTATTCTATTACATAGCACATTATTGACTAAAAGGATTACAAGATTTTGATAAGATAAACAAAAACCTACTTGAGAGTTTTTGAAAGAGAAACTAATTATAGGGGCACAACACAAGCAAGTTTCCTCTATGTTGTTCTAATGAAAGATAACAAACTTGTAGCCCGGAAAACTACCACAACTCAGAGCTAAGCCTGCATAACTTATCATACATACATTACCGAAGACAAATATTGATGCTCATTAAACTCAATATTGTGTTCTTCCATCACCCTCTGTGATCACATCTTTAAAAGCCCCTCCACTGGGGATCATAGGCAGAACATGCTCTTGATGGGGGACAATTACATCTAACAAGTAAGGTCCGGGGGTGTCCAACATTTTCTGAATTGCTCCTCTGACATCTTCCTTCCTTGTCACACGGGCAGCTGGTATTCCGCATGCTTCTGCAAATTTCAACATATTTGGAAATATTTCAGAGTCATTGGATGGGTCACCCAAATATGTATGAGCCCGGTTTGCCTTGTAGAATCGATCCTCCCATTGAACAACCATGCCTAAATGCTGATTATTTAACAGCATTATCTTGACAGGAAGATTTTCCACACGGACAGTCGCCAACTCCTGGACGTTCATGATAAAACTTCCATCACCATCAATGTCTACAACAATGGCCCCGGGATTTGCAACAGCAGCTCCAATGGCAGCAGGCAATCCAAATCCCATAGCCCCCAAACCCCCTGATGTCAACCATTGACGAGGCTTCCTATACTTGTAAAACTGAGCAGCCCACATCTGATGCTGACCAACACCAGTACTTATAATTGCATTCCCATCGGTTAATTCATCAAGAACCTGAATTGCATATTGAGGTGGAATAGCTTCACCGAAGGTCTTGTAATTCAATGGGTATTTCAGCTTCTGCTCGTTTAACTCCTGCCTCCAAGCTGAAAAGTCGAGTTTAAGCTTAGCTCCCTTACACTCCAACATCCCATTTATCCCGTTCAATGCCAATTTCACATCTGAACAAACCGAGACATGAGGCTGCTTATTCTTCCCAATCTCAGCTGGATCAATATCAATATGCACAATCTTGGCCCGGCTGGCAAAAGCCTCAAGTTTTCCAGTCACCCGATCATCAAACCTCACTCCAAAAGCAAGCAACAAATCACTCTTATCCACAGCATAATTAGCAGACACAGTTCCATGCATCCCAAGCATTTGTAATGACAACTCATCCGACATCGGATACGACCCAAGACCCATCAAAGTACTTGCTACAGGTATCCCTGTAAGCTCAACAAACCTCTTCAACTCCTCACTGGAGTTCAAACACCCACCACCAACATACAACACTGGCTTCTTAGACTCTGAAACCAACCTAACAATCTGCTCCAAATGAGCCTCACCGGGAGCCTTAGGCAACCTAGACAGATACCCTGGCAATCTAAGAGGCTGGTTCCATTTAGGAACAGCAAGCTGCTGTTGTATATCCTTAGGTACATCAATCAAAACGGGACCAGGCCTGCCCGAGGTAGCTAAAAAGAAAGCCTCACTAACAATTCTAGGAATATCATCCACATCAAGAACAAGATAATTATGCTTTGTAATTGACCTTGTTACCTCAACAATAGGAGTCTCTTGGAAGGCATCCGTACCGATCATTCTGCGAGGGACTTGACCTGTGATTGCCACGATTGGGATACTATCAAGCAGCGCATCAGCAAGACCACTAACCAAATTAGTTGCCCCGGGGCCAGAAGTTGCAATGCAAACGCCGGGCATGCCAGAGGAGCGCGCGTACCCCTCCGCCGCAAAGACCCCGCCTTGTTCGTGTCGTGGAAGGACATTTCGGATTATTTTTGACCGGGTTAAAGCCTGGTGAATCTCCATGGAAGCTCCACCAGGGTAGGCAAACACGTCCTTGACCCCCTCACGTTCCAGGGCTTCCACCAGGATATCAGCACCTTTACGGGGCTCATCAAGGGCATAACGGGAAATAAAATCTTGGGAAGGGGAAGTGGTTGCGGTGGCAGTGGCGGCGGCGGATCTGGGTGTGGAGCTTGGCTGAGAAAGGGAGCTGGAAATGTGGAGGGAACGGGAAGCGGTGAGCTTTCGAGGGGCTGTAGAGAAGGGAAGGGTAGGTTTGAAAATGGTTATTGAAGATTTGAAGGAGGAAGTTAAAGCAGAAGGCTTAGGAAAAATGGTGTCCGCAGCGGCAGCCGCCATTGTTGGTGAGAGGCTGGTTGCAAGGCTTTTCCTTGGTGTGTGTTAAGAGAGAGAGAGGGGGAAGGAAACGGTGACCAGGATTCCCTTTTAACTTTGATTTTTACGCATATTACTTTTTTGCCCTTTTTTGGTTTAGGTTTTTTCATTGAAGTTATTATTAATAGAAAATTATCTACAAATAAACTTAAGCTTTCCAAACTATATTAAAATGAGTATACTTATTTTTATTAAAAATATTAAAATATAAAATATAAATATATATCATCAATCTAACTTCTTAATTAAGATTAAAAACTTCATTTATAATAAATTAAATAATTATTTTTTAATTTATATAAAAATAAAAAATAAAATATATATCATCATTTTACTCGTACTTATAAAATTTAAAAATTTCATTAAAAATATACTAAATAATTATTTTATTATTAATTTTTATAGGGTAAAAGAATTGGAAAATTATTCACCCAAGAATTTGGAAAATTGCACACGCAACTTCCATCCATGGGTTTAATAAAATTAATTTTTTTAACATAATTATTAAACATATTTTAAATGATTTTAAATTAAAATTTATTTTTATTAATAATTTAATCTTTCAAGAAGATCAAAACTAAATTTGAACTCAAAAACCTTTATCTAAAACTCTATCCGTAAGTATGAATAAATGATTAATAATTAAAATGTGTTTTAAAAAAAAATCTTCACTTTCATGTTGACTAAGCATTTTTGTAATTTATTTTTTTCACACAATTAGCATGTATTTTGATTAACACGATGACACCTTCATAATCAAATTCGTATTTAAAATTATAATTTCTTCAATGAAAAAAAAGTATTATTCCTTAAAACTACATGGATTGTATAGCATTGGAATTAAAAAGTAATTTTTCATTTTTCTTTTCTTAAACCATACAAAAATATATTATTGATTTGTCTTATATATACCCTTTTCATCCTATTTTTTTATCCATTTTTTCCACAAATATGTCTTTCTTCTTTTCTTATAAAATCTAGAAGTTTTTATTTTTCATATATATTCTTAAAACTAAAAAGCCTCATAATAAAGAAAAAAAGTAAAAATTATTTAATATTTAATTTTAAATTACATGCCCAGTCAATATTATATTATTATTGTATAATTTCCCGATAGAAAATAACGCAAGGTTGTTTCGAATCAATTTTATTTTATGTTTTATATTTTTATTTTCAAAATCTTACGACATAAAATATAAAGTGTGTTTTGTAGATTTATTTTGTTTTATAATTTTAAAATTTAATAATAAAATTTTTAAAATTATAAAAAATGCATGTTTTGTGTTTTCTACTATTTTCAAAACATTTTTTGTCCCCTTTCTCAATCTTTCCCATTTATGTTGTTCTTCTTCACTTTCATTACTTTTGGTTCTCTCCTTCAAATCTTGATCTCTTAATTCTTTTTTATTTTGCATAACAAATTTTGCCTTTTATTTGTAATTGTGTTTATATAATTTAACAGATATCATATTAAAACTTAGTTATATTCAATTTAAACATTAATTGTGTATAGACACATAAAGTATGAAATAAATTTTCTATAATTTTTAAAATTATAATTTTAAGAGAAATTTTATATAATAATAAATGAAATAACTTTTGTAATATATTAAAAATAAAAATAAAATAACACATTATTAATAATATATTAAATTATATAATTTCGATAAAAAATATTCTATATTCAAACATTATTTTAAAAAATTATGTTTTAACTTATTTAATATCAAACATGTTTTTTAATTTTAGTTTTTAAAACTATACAGCAACATTAGAAAAATCATACCAATCCCCTCTTGTCCTTATTAGAAGGCAATTTGATTGTTTTTGTTCCAATCCCTATCCCTTGGCCTTCAACCTCTTATTAAAATAATATTAGTTATAAAATTACCATAAGAAATATTTGTTTAAAGATAATTACAAACATTAATTTTGAAATAATACAAAGCTTACTATATATATGAATGGGATTAATTAAAAGAAATAATGATGATAATGGAATTTTTATAGATTGCTACTTATAATTATGATTTGTGGGCATATAATTATTTATTAATTTTTAATAAAGATGAAATAATAAAATTATTTCAATCAAGGAACTTAGATAAAGGATCCAATTCTTCTTTCTTTTTTCTTTTTTTTTTTTTGTGTTGAAGGTTTATGGCGTTTCTTAAACGATATAGTTACACTAGGGTTGATTAGAGGAGTAGCTGCTAATTAGATAAATTAGCATTTAATTAGAATAGTTTAACACAATTAATCTTGAAACTCGAAAACAATGACTTTTTCAATTTTTTTTTTATTCTTAGATTAGAAATTTTTCAAAAAAAATAAAATATCAAATTTCAATAATATTTAGAAAAAATGTCATTGGTAAAGGGTAACGAGATTTGTCAAAGAATATCATCTAAAAATTTATTTTTTTGCTTATAATTTTCATTCTTTTATAAAATAAAATAAAATAAAAAAACATTTACGAAACAAAATCTTAGAGTTAGTGGGCTTTTATTCACTTTCTCAATAGAGCCAAAATAATAACTACTAAAGAAAGAATCTCGGGTCTTTACGGTGGGACGTTATTCTGCCGAAATTACTATTCTAACATTGTCGCTTTGCTTGATTTGCTGGGGTAATATGGGAAAGTGAAAGGAAAATATGCAAATCTTGTCTGTTTGTCAAAGGCTTTGTTTGTCCCTTCATCATTTATCTATACTTCAATTAGTTTTTAAAGGGATAAGATTTTTTTTAAGTTCTAAAGTGATTAATTATTTCAGATTTAGGGTTATTTTAAATAGGGATGTAAACGATATAGTGATACTCACAAGTTTTTTGTACCCGACTTGAGTAAAATTCGAATTCGATTCGATTTTAGTTGAGTCGAACTCGAACTTAAACTACTCAAACTATCAAGCGAGTCAAATTCAAGCACATAGATACCCGACTCGAGTAGCTCGCAAGTTTAATCGAGTATAGAGTTTTTATATATTAATAATATTTATATAATGAGTATAAGAGCGAGCTCGAGTCGAGTCTTATAATCGAGCGTGAGTTCGAGCAAAAAATCGAAACTATATAATCGAGCCTAATCGAGCGAGCTTGAGTAGCTCGAACTCGATCTCAGAACTCGATCTCGAGCAAAACTCGAGTTTAAAAAATAAGATTCGACCGAACTCGAGTCGAATATCGAGCACTAAATTTTCGAGTCGAGTTCGAGGTCGAGTACTTCACTGTATCGGTTCGGTTCGACTCGATTACACCTTTAATTTTAAGTAGGTAAAAAAATTAATTTCAATAAAATTAAAAATTATAAAAAAATATTTAAAAATATTTTTTATTAATAAAATAATAATAAATAAAAATAAAGTCAAATATAAAAAATCCTCTTTTTTTTTTTGGTCCCCATCCCCATCGGCCGGTGTCCCAAAATAGGCTTTAGAGGGGGATTGGGAACCATGGTTAGCCACAATATGGTGAGGTGAGAGGGGAAGGCAACAAAATAGGGTTGGTTAGTTTTAATTTTTTAATTATCATTTTTTAACGATCCAAACTAATTGTTATTATTATCTCATTCACATGGCCATTTTTGTAGTTTTAGTCAAAGCAAGAAAAAATATATAAAAAAAAATGACAGTCACAGTGTATTGTTATTATTCAATTAAAAGAGAATCGCTTCTATCTGAACGGAATCCAAGAGTTAATTATAATAAAATTCATGCACTAACATTTTAAAGAGAGAAAAAAAAAAGTTTATGAGAAAAATAAATTAATTTTAAAATATTAATATAAAATAAAATGAAATTTTTTATAAATTTTATTTATTTCAAATAGTAAACATTCTTTTTTGGGTTTCTATGAATGGGTGGTGATGGTAGTGTGTAAGGTTCGGTTATTTTTCGAGTATTCATAATCAAATCATATATATATATATATATATATATATATATATATATATATATATTGTTGCCAAACAGAATGATGATGTATTGTTGACGTCTTTATTTTGATTTTCGTATTATATGCTACTAAAAATTCTGTAAGAACAGAAATAATTAGAAGGATACAGACGCAGAGAATTTTTTCTGCGTAAGCACACCGATACTTAAGTCAGAACGAAATTTCGATAAAGTTTCAATAAAGTAAAAAATAGAGAATTAATTTGGATTCGTAAATCATACATGACCCCTATTTATATGAAATAATTTCATCTTTAATTACATATTTGTCCATCTACATTAATCAAAAGTATTCAAAGGTAAAATCGTCTAGGTAAATTTTAGCACAAAATCTCTTCTTATTTGTATTTAACTTTTATACGTCACGTGACGCATTGTAATGATGACATGTCGCATATTATGATGATGACACATGATTTATTATTTTTCTTTTTTTCCTTATTTTATTTTACCCTTAACAATATATATATATATATATATATATATATATATATATATATATTACAAGATAGATACATGCATACACTATAAGAAAAATCATGTTGTTAGCCCCTCTTAATAACACCTAATTCTTTAATTTTAAATAATTGAATAATTTCTTTTAAAAATTTTATGTATGGTAAACATTATAGTATAAATAATTGTTCTTTATATAATGAGTTAATTACTTGCTTGTATGGTAATTTTCAATTATTTATTTTTTATGATAATTATTATCCTTTCAATAATAAAAAATAATTATTTAATACATTGTGAGTGAAATTTTTAAAATCAATAAATTGTATTAAGATATACAATGAAACATATCTTACTTTATTTTATTCTTATTTTTTTAAAAGATTATCATTCCCATAAATATATAGTATCATGTCCTTAATTAAAAATAATATAAATAAATTAAATCATTATGTATTTTTAAATAAAATTTATCTAAATAATTTTTAAAATTCTTTGTATGATAGTTATTATAATATAAAAAATTTCTCTTTATACAATGAGTTAATTACTTGTTTTTGTATAGTGATTATTATACTTTAAATAAATAAAAAATAATTATTTTTTGTCAACTTTCTCTCATTTATTTTTAATTCAATATACCTTTATTTTTTATAAGAATAATCATTTACTAAAATACTTAAAATAATCATTTTGCTATCTGTTTGAATAGTAAAATTTTCAATAAATCCAATAATTTTAAAATAAATGCTCATAATTAAAGAAATTAAAATTTGAAATGATGATTTTTTAAGAAACTGTCAAATAAAAGTTTTTAAACAACTCACTAAAAAATCATGAATAAAATTTAAAAGAATGTAATATAAATGAAACATATTTATTTCACTTATTATTCAATACAGAAATTATATTAAATCCATAAATAGAAGTTATAATAAATAAAAATTAATCAGTGCATCAAGAGACGAAGCAATCCGATTATATTTCATGATATTTGAATTTGATTCGACTATCCTACTCATTAAATACTCATTTCTTAATTTAAAATCTGATTTTTAAATTCAAATTTACAATCCATTTTGACGAATGATATGATTAAAAAATTAATGAATTAAATTTAATTCTTAAAAATGAAAATCGTAATTCAAACACTTATAAATTAATTTAGTTAAATATTATTAATTACATTAATAGTAAATATATTATAAATATTAAAAAATTATAATTTATAATAAGATTCTAATATGTATTTTACTATCACCATGTGAATTTTATGTAAGTCCATGATGACTAATAATTTTGCTATCCAAACTTTATCCAAATTTGATTATGAAATATCCTTATTCGGATCAAATATATGTACTTGATATTCTTTTGTGGAATATCCATGACCATTCATATTAATGGGCCTTGATATCCTCGTATAGAATATCCATGAACATTATTCATATGAATGGGCCTAGATATTGAACAAGACTTTTAAATTATCCAACTTTAAAATCCTCTCTCTCTCTATGACTTCAAACATGACATTAGATTTAACACCATGAAGATTATGATCTATAATGATTTGGATTGTTTATATTTCTCAATTGTCAGCTTTTGGAGTTTTGAAGGTTTTCTTCAGCTGCTATATATGTCCTCAATTTTGGAACTCCATGCATTTTGGGTATGCTCATGTATAAGTTGGATCTTTACTTCTAAATTGCTTGTCATATAGGTTGCAAACTTATGTGTTGCTTAATAAAATTGCTCTATTTATTCCAATTGCATCTGTCTTGTTATTACATGTGTTCTTGATATTTTGATCATGATGATCATGATCTTAAGGTTGAAAATGACAATGTCACCTACCAATTAGATCACTGTTGTAGTACTTTGGAAAGAAAGCCACTGAATCATAACTCCCTAATAAAATCCTAAGTTAATGGTGACCACAAGAAGTGTCGGAGTGGGTAGCAGCTGCACATTGATTGCACAAACCACAACCACACAATCCATGAGGGGGACTGACTGACTCACTGGCCCTACTAATTTCATAGTTGTAAGCACTAAATTCCTTGATTTTAATACGCAATCTCAATGCCTTGTCTCCAACTCAATACACTGATTCTTGGATTATCCAGCAATCATTTCTACTTCCCTGTATCTATCTACCGCAGATTCTAGCTTGCTTGCTTGCTTGTGTTGATTACTACACCTTCATTTTCCTCCACTGTTTTTCTGTTACTCATCCTCTGCTTTTGTCTGTATTTTCCCAGATTTTTTCTCTTTCCTTTTTCTTTTACTCTGGAAAAACATTGTCTTGGTACTAAGTTTTTCTCTTTGAAAGTTAAGGTGTTTTTCTCAGGAAAAAGGGAAACTTTTTTCAGGCATACCCAGATCTTATTTGCTTCTTGGCTTCACTTTTTCATTATTTTCACAAGGCTTTGAACTGTTGGTATCTCTTGAATTTGTGAAAATAAGGGCAATATTGGTTGAAAACTACTAGTGAAAAATACAGAAAGTGAGTTCAATAGGGTTCCAAGGTCATTGAAGATGAAAATCCAGTGTGATGTTTGTGAAAAAGCTCCAGCAACAGTGATATGTTGTGCAGACGAGGCTGCACTTTGTGCTAAATGCGATGTTGAAGTTCATGCAGCTAACAAGCTTGCAAGCAAGCACCAAAGGCTCCTCCTTCAGTGCCTTTCAAACAAGCTTCCTCCTTGTGATATATGCCAGGTAGCCATGGATTTACTTACCTCCTATGACAAACTTCAAACTTCAGTTTTTGTGTTAGTTTATATGTTTTCTCTGTATTTTTTTGGGTTTCTGTTGCTCTTTTAGGTTGTTTTTCATGGTTTTGTAGTTTAAACTTATTGATCCAAATCATCTGTCAATTGGCTTTGGTTGTTAGCATAGTATTAGAAAACAGTATTGGACCCAGAAAATATGCATGGAAGAGTGGGATCTAAGTTTTACACTTAGTTAGGGTTCAAAAACAATTCCTAGAACATAGATGATCCTTCAAATATTCATCTGAATGGCTCATTTTTAAGAGTATTTCTTGAAATAGAAAAACTTGTGACACATTGGAGTTATGCAAGAGTTGAAATTATTAGGGATAACCAAGAATAAAATCCAGGATGGCGGATAAGGTTTGAAGATGTGCTTAAATGAATGATTTGTTCTGACTTCTATATGTATATTTCTTGGTTGTTCATGTTATTCTCCAAAAATTAAGCCAATAATACTCTTGAAATGCAACTAATGGTTCTTCCACTTAGCTCGCAAGAGTCTTCGTTGTGGTCGTAAAACTCTGGATGTCCTTGTCTCCTCCCTCCCTTATAATTAATTGAAGTTGGTAATCAACTGTTTCATTTGAGAATAATAGATTAAAGAAAGAAAACTATGGAGATGGCCTGTAGCTTCTGCAGTTGGGTAGGAGTGCAGCCTGCTTGGTGTTTTCAAATGTTTATCAATTGATCTGCTCTGATGACAAGTTAAAATAAAAAATAAAAAAAATAAAAAGTCTAATGAAGTGGCTCACACCATATATCTTATACTAACCAGTATATTGGCTTGATGATGACATGTGAAAATCTGAAATGCTCTAACGAATCGGCTTGTTCAGTGAATCTTAGCATGATGGGTGTTATCAGTTTTATAAGCTGTTTTGGTTTTTAATGCAAGAAAGAGGAGTGAGAGAAGTTCAATTGTGTGGACTTGCATGAGAGGGAAGACACATCAAACAAGAAGCTTATTTGTTTGATGATTTAAGAAATTGAAAGTATTTGCAGCCCTTCTGATTGATTTAGCAAGTGTCTAGAGTTCCTCTGGCCAAAGCTGGTGAGACTAGGAGGATAATACAAACATATATATATATAGACACACACATACATACACATATGGTCCCATGCTTCGACATTTTCTCCTAAGATTTTAATCACTGTTCTTGGTAGTCTAATGCATTCACCAATTTCGAATATGGAAACATGCCTGATTCTATCTTGTTACTCACTCCCCGCATAATAATTGAGACTTCAGAGATAGGAAGAGTTGAAGAAATAGTCCTACTAAATATTGCGCTAACTCTTTGTACTCAATTTCCCATGATTGTTCGAACGTTGTTTTATTATCATGATTCCAAAATTTTTCTGAATGGTTGGAAACTCTGATCCTCTTCTCACTCATATATGATATGATGTACAGGAAAAAGCAGCTTTCATTTTCTGTGTTGAAGATAGAGCCCTTCTTTGCCAGGATTGTGATGAATCTATCCATTCAGCTGGCAGCCTTTCTGCAAAACATCAAAGGTTCCTAGCCACAGGAATTCGTGTTGCCTTAAGTTCTAGATGCAATAAGAATACTGAAAAGAACGGGCTGGAGCCGCCCAACAAGAGTGCACCACAGGCGTCAATGAAAATACCTGCACAACAACAGTCAAACTTTGCATCTTCATGGGCTGTTGATGATCTGTTACAAATTTCAGACATCGAATCTCCAGAGAAGGTGAGAAAGATAATGATTAAAGATGTTTGCTTATTATCCTGCTTTTACATGATTGGTTAGGATACTATGATATGAAATTTCTGACACATGAAACAGTCCATGGAAGTCAAGAATTTGTTGTATGCTATCCAAATATCATATTCATTAATTTGTTTACCTTGGCAGAACATCTAGCTTTATTTTGGCCGGACATATTGAGATATAATAATAATAATAATAATAACAATAATAATAAGAATAATAATAACTTAGAAGAAGCATACAGAAAATATCAGTATCGAAATCTCACTTAACTTTGAGAAGAATAAATGAACATGCATTATTTTAAAATTTTCGTGTGAGTTTAATTGCTTTAATCTTAATAAAAGAAAGGTCCATTTTTGTTTATAACCAAGTTAAAATTAATGAGTTTTACCAAGTTCCTTTGGAAATGACTCTCTTTCGCTATCTTTATGCAGAAAGAGCATCTTGAGCTTGGGGAGTTTGAATGGCTAGCAGACCTGGGTCTTTTTGGCGAGCAATTGCCTCAGGAAGCTTTAGCAGCAGCTGAAGTTCCTCAACTTCCAATACCACAGTCCAGCAATTTCAACTCGTACAGACCTCCCAAACATTCTATGCCCCATAAGAAGCCCAGAGTCGAAATCCCGTACGACGATGATGAGTTCTCCACAGTCCCTGATCTAGGCTGAGTGAGGATTCTGTTAGACTTGTGTGTTGATAGTAGGATCAATCAACTACATATTTATACTTTCATATGTACATATACTTAAGCACGTACACATGGATTGCATCAGTCTTGGCTGGCAGAATGTTAATGGGAATACTCAAATCTATATATTTTCTTCCAGTGACATCTGAATTGCTAGTTTTAGGATTGTTGAGTTCATTACCCTATGCTCTAGGGTATACTGTTCATTATATGCAGTACAACTCCTTTCATGTCAAGTTGGCAGTGAATTGCTGACATTTAACATGAGGTTAAACCAACTATTGCTTAACATGATTGTTAAAGTTTGATAAGTATTATATGAACTGGAAACTTTGAGCAAATCTTCAAGGTATGTGATTGCACCATTAATTCCCTTTGTGGTGATTTTAGACATAAGATAGGGACATGATATGAAAATGTTATAAATAAAAAATACAAAAGTGAAATACCATATAAATATGGTTTAAAAGTTTAATAAAAAAAAGTTTAGTTTTTGATATATTGAGACGAATTTTGATATAAAATTTTTATATAACATAATACGATTTACAGAGTGTATAATAGAATATAGAATTTTGATAAAAAATACCAAAAGGACATTAATCACTCTCTAGTTACAAAATACTAACTTTTTCCCCTTTAACTATCCTTAGATAAAAAAATTATAAACACAAAATTTGGATTCTAAACCTAAAATCTATAAACCATAAATTTCAACCTTTAAATTCTAAACCCTAAACATAAACCCTAAATTTTGAACCATAAACCTTAGTTAAAAGGGAAAAGTTGGTATTTTAAAATTAGAGGGCAGTTAGTGTCCGTTTAGTATAAATATGGGGAGTTTTATATATATTTCACCCCGGTTTTATAAGATATACACATGAATCATACACCCAAATTGTTAGGTTCACCTTAAGGCCTATGCACATTTTGAATGACAATTTTCCTTTATTCGTTTTGCCCTATTAAAATTTAGATTGTATTTCTAATAGAAATTAGGTTGCAATGGTAAATAGAACCCTCTGCCTAACTTGAAACCAGTTCACCATCTTTCAACCTGACTTTTAAGAGTCCTTGGTTTGGCATGATCATGAAAATTATACTATTTTTCCAAGTACATCTCAATTCACAGACCCTGGTGGTGAACTATTTATAAGCCGTTCTTAGCTGCTTAGATGACACAAGTTCCTAATGGCCAGAGTCATGCATTCCTTTGTCTCCCCTTCATGTTCCATGATCTTTCCTGTAGTTCTAGCTTTTATTCTGACACTTGTTCATTCAAAAACCTTACAATCAGACATTGAAGCCCTTCAATCCGTGAAGAGGACCATTGATCCAAATACGATTCCGCCATCATCGTACCTCAGTACTTGGGATTTCGAAGTGGATCCATGTGAAAGTACAGGGGCAAGATTTCTTGGAGTTTTATGTTCAATCCCTTTGGACAATTCCTCCAGCCGAGTAATATCAATTGAGCTTGATAGCTCAGTTTATGATGGTTTTCTAACACCCAATATAGGGAATCTTACCGAGCTTACCTCCCTTGATCTCAATAGAAACCAATTCAGAGGGCCATTGCCTGAAACTTTAAGGAATCTCAAGAAACTAACCCGAATTTCGCTTTCGAGAAATTTTTTCACTGGCAGCATTGCAGGATGGATCCATGGATTGAAGAATGTTGAAAGCATAGACCTCTCAAGAAACCTCCTCTCTGGTAGGATCCCTGCCAGCATTTCTGAACTAAGAAGATTGGTTCACTTGAGCCTGTCAAACAATGGATTTTCAGGCAGAATTCCTAACGTTAATGGATTATGGCAACTCCAGACATTAGAGCTTGGCTCCAATGATCTAGTTGGAAGATTGCCAAAGCTTCCTACAAGGTTGAGAACTTTGTCTTTGTCCCACAACCAACTTTCAGGACATATTTCATCATTAGGGATGCTAGACCAGCTAAGATGGGTAGATGTGAGTGATAACAGGTTTACAGGTTCCATTACCAAGGGAGTTTTTGCGTTGCCTCACTTGAATCACCTTAATGTTTCCTTCAACCAACTCGGAGAAATTGAGGTGAGCAAGAATTTTGGGAATAGATCTCTGCTTCATGTATTTGATGTGAGAAGGAACAATCTGCGAGGTCATTTGCCTGTTCAGTTGGTCAATTTTGAGAGCTTAGAAGTAATTAATCTAGCCCACAATGGCTTCACAGGTAGAATCCCCATGGCCTATGGGGAGAAATTGGGGAGACCATGGAGAACTTTGTTTCTGGATGACAACTTCCTGTCAGGTCGTCTTCCACCCCAGTTCAGTAGCAACCGGGTTAGTATCAGAGGCAGCCTGGCAAATAATTGCCTGAGATGCCCGAAAAACATCGCTTTCTGTCGGGGAGGACAGAGGCCAGCTTCAAGATGCACTGGTGCGCCCGAAGACATTGACAAACAGTGAAAGTAACCATTGCCCGAGTGTCCACCTCGAACTCCAAAGTGAACCTCAAGGACTGCAGAAACTGGCTCACTCTTCAATAAATGAATAGTACAAGATGAATTTCTTAGTGATAGATTTAACTCTCTAATTTTGTATCTTGCAATTTGTTCAATGAGAAACTATTGTTAACTTTCTCAGACCATGAAAATTGGTTCTAATGAATATGATAATCATAAAAGCACTGTTAGAGATGATATAAGCACGGAATTCTTTCCTGCTAAAGAATTTAGACAATGCTGCAGTTCTAGAAAAGCCAATTGACACTAATGTTGCCAAGCCATGTGAAAAGTGGAAATTGAGCCAGGGCAATAAAGAGCAAAAGGTAGTGGTGCCTGCTGGAATCGTAAGTTCTAACCTCTGCGAAGAGGACTCTCTTCATCGTCTTCACCAGGAAGACTCCCATGCATAAGCATGTCCATGGCATCAAAAAGTAGTACGAGTATCTCCAAATGATCCTTCCAAGGACAGCCAAACACATTCCTGTGAAAGTATACCCTGCATACGCCATAATGTCAAGTAAAGGTGCCTCACCACTACCTAATGAAAGTAATGTTACTTTCAGCAGCATAACTTGCAGAAACCAGCCAAACAATCCCTTAACAAACAGCCAGTTAAGTGCTTCAGGGCTAAACCTGGTGGAATGGAAGAAAATAGAAATCATTCGAGGAAAAAAAATGGTACAAGTGATTATACAATCTTGCTGAGTCATATATACATGTGAAAAACAGAAAGTGAATAAAATCAAGTTCGCTGAAATATGAATCATAATATTGCATCTAGGTTGGTCACCACTAGAAATCAGATTAGACAACTAGAAGCTAGATCTTAGGGTAAAGAGCACCAGCATCGAAGCCTAAGTTTCTCAGAGGAGACACAAGATGGACCATTCCAAATTCCAAAAAACAAATCAAAACACAGAAAAATGTTGAGTAATCAATGACAGAGTACAAGGCTAAAACCATTCCTTTTTCATTCTAAAGAAACATTCATTCTGCCTGTGGTGCCTGATTGCAAAAAATCCTTGACTCTCCTTCATCTAACACAAATATTCAATTATACAAATAAAAAAAAAATGATAAATGCCACATACATTGGTTTCGATATTGGCCTCTTCTTTAAGACCCCAAAAAAAACACAAAGGGGAAGCCTCTCTAGTGAGCAGAGGAGTGGAGCATAGTGGAAGAAACAGAAGTCAGACCCCTCAACTCAAATTTGCCAATTTATTGTTAGTAACAAAGCGTTTGGAAGTAAACTAATCAAAAGTTAATACCAAGCAGGAAGACCTCTCTCCGGAATAAGGTTTCAAACCACTAAATATACAATGCAAATTTTGGAAACAGAAGGTTGGAATAAAAGAAGCTGTTAGATCGAGGGGAAAAAATCACTTACTTTCCCTGAAGGCCCAGTGACAATCCAGCAAGAACAACATAGGTACCAAACGCCATAAATGGAATGTACAAGTCCGGTGCATTTATGTCATAAATTGGGGGTTTATAGGAAAGCCTGCCACCCACTGGCTCGGTTATTCTTGTCCAATGGCCCTGTAGGAGAAGGGAGAATATGAGAAGGTGACTTAAACAAAAGCACAGGAAATGTCACAATGAGGAGCATATGCTTACCCTGTGTAGGAATGGCAGTAAAACAACCTTCAATTTATTTCTCACATACTGATCATTCACTTGAAAGTAATACTGGGGATCAGAGAAGTACCTACTTATCTGCTCAATTCAAGATGGGAAAAAAAAAATAATGAGACAAGAACAAAAACCATAAATTTGGAGCATTTCAGATATGCATTCCTTTTCTATATCTTAATAGCGGTCTAAAATAAAGGCATTTTATTACCTATATTTATAAATAGGAATGTCTTTCAACTACCTGTCATTTATGCCAACATTTTTTTACTCTTTCTTACCAAATTAACCCATGCTTATTAACGCTATAAATTTACATGGCAAATAAAATTGTTCCCCACAGAATACATCTTAAGTATTAACTTCTGAAGACCACTCCTCAGATAGCATAAGGCACCACAGTTAGGGCTGTGCCAAAATAACAAAAGGTTAACTGAGCCATGAGGTTAGCTTGGTTCAGTTTTAATTGTGTTCAGTTCAATTTTCTACTTAAGGCCAAAAAAAATTCTACTAAAAATTCGAAATAATCTCATCATAGAGAATTTGAAATTGTTTGTAATTTCTTTAAATTCTTGCATATATTATATTTAAATTGTTGTTTTCTTAAAGTTCAAGTAAGTAGACTCAAAAAATATTGCAAAACTGTAAATCCTTTTAAATATAAAGACCAAGTAATCAAATTCAACCGTGAAATTTTGGTTAGAAGCTCATTAAATTTTCTGTGGTTTCAATTTTCCATTTAAAAAGCTCATATTTCAATGTGATTGAAAAGTTTTCGAAAAACCTGAAGTGAGATGGACCCAATTCACCCCTAAGAACAGTCATAGGGCTTTAACAAACAGACTGTTCAAACAATGTCCAATGATTATCATTCCCGGTGGAAAATGATTTGGGATCCCAAAATTTGATTCAAAATTAACATGACTTTGACGGTTTTCCTAAATAGCGATAATCAAATACATAATACTATGATGCAACTAGGAGTGAAAGAATACCGCCCTTTAGCATATGGTAATACTAATATCAATAAGTAAGCCTCTAGATAACTGCACCGAGCGTGCTACTTACATTGCTTTGCACATACTCGGAACTTGAACCAAAAATTTTCTCTCCATATGCACCCAGACCACCTCGGATAAGACCAGAACCAGCTCCATAAAATGCATTACCAAATGGATTTGGCTGAGGATTTGTTGGCTGTCTTGGCACCCCAGGCTGGGCTCCCAAGTTATTATACATTTCTGATATCAAAGAAAAGGTGAGAAAACATAATGAAAATGACTTTTATCCTAAAATAATATCTCATCACAGTGCATGAATAGAAAGTAAAAACTTAAAATTTAAAAGAGAAACGCTATATCCTACCAAATACAAACAGAAGACAGTTGAATACTTCTGTCTAATAATATGATAATGTATGATAATTGTCAGCAAAGGGAGCGGCATGTAATTTATCTCAATTTCTTTCAGTAGATTGAAAACGAATACATGTGAGCAGTAGACTTGGAGGGATAGTTGCTTAGCTCTTATTTGACAATGGCATGAAAACAAAAGTAGAACGGCTTTACAGAGTTAAAGGGAATGCTAACAAGTAACACCCCAAGCCTCCAGGTTTTCTTTGCCATGAAGAATTACTCCAAAATATTTAGTTATTTTACAAGTTTTGAAACCATGCCCTGTATGTTGATCGGTCTCATCTCCTTTAATTTGCATTTCAAACATGACATTCAATAGTATTCCACTACATGACTTGTTCTGCAGATTATAAGAATCTTTAACCTATGAAATGAATTCAAATTAAGAGAAATATCACCTTTCTGAAATCAAGAAAGCTCTTCCTATTTCACAAACAAGGCAAAGCTTTTAAAATATGGTCCAAGATCAGTCGAAAACTTTAAGATGAAAAAAACAGGTTGAGGTCTATACCTATCTTTAACTCTCCCTATGAATGTAAGCACCAAGAAAAGAAACAGCTAAATAACAATTTGGATATCTTCTCTCTCTCTCTCTCTCTCTCTCTCTCTATATATATATATATATATGATTCACAATCATTAGAGTTCAGATTGCACCTTCATCAGTTCAGCTCCTTGAACAAACCAAGAGACCATGAAATTTATCAGTTCATCTTTTTCATGTCACCCAAGCAGCCCTGACCTAGATGTGCACTTATCCACAGTTACCAATTGACATATACAATAAGCTCTAAAATTCCTCAGTCCTCTCCCACCTCAGCCAACATCATTCTAAAAAGCACCTAACAGTGATTGTAATACCCAGGATAGAATTTCAACTTCTACTCATGCCACATAGCCCCATCGTCTCAATCGTTTGAAACCCTTTTCTATTCGCATCAAATTAGGTCTAAGCCCTTAAGTAAGGGCAACAGGAAAGCAGCTGGGATCCATAATAATAATAATAATAATAATAATAATAATAATAATAATAATCTAATCGTTATATCCGGATTGAGCCCAAACAACAAAACCTACTAAATTATAGATGTTTATTTAGTTATCTACTTTCCAAAATGCAAAAAATATCCGCAATAAAAAATTAAAAAAGAAAAAGGAGGCATGAAAACATGAACAGTTCTAAATGAAAGATCAATCAATTTAAACTACAAAGTAAATAATAACAAATTTTAGTTAGTAATTCATTATAATTTACAAGCAAAATTGATTATATCAATAAAAAGAGAGATTTGGATCAGAAAAAGGAAAAGAAAGGACCATTCGACTAAAGAGAAACCAGTTAATCCGAAGAAGTCCGGCGAAGGAGATCTGATTTCCGATGAGATTCCGGTGACGGTTTCCCCGAGGAAGGGCAGGGCGGCACTGGAAAACTCGGAGAAGAGGTAACGGTGAGAGAGAGAGAGAGAGGGGGGAAGAATACATGCGAAAAAAGGGAGAATCGTGCGAGGCACGTGCCAACCACGTGCAGCCACCTCGGCCGCTTTGCGTCATTGGACCAATCAAAGCCAGAGCCCAGATTTCTTCCTTTCAAAGTTTTAATAATTTTGCCTTATATTTTCAAAAAAGAATGCCATAAAAATAAAAATGATTTTTGTATTTATTGGAGAATATATAATTTTTTTTCTATTATTCAAATTTCCAATCTTATATTTCATGAATTTATTTTATTTTTCCAAATTATGAATAATGTAGTATCATTTTAAAAATAATTTTAATATAAAATATTCCGCATTTTTACTTTATTTCCTTAAATTTCATGAAAATTATATTGTTGATGCTTCAATTTTATATAATATATTGTTGGATAAATTACATGTTTAGTTATTAAAATTTTACATTTTTTATTTTAATTATCTAATTAAGAAAAGTCACGATTTGATCATTTATTTTTAAATTTAATTTTTTTTTCATTTTTAAGTCTTCAAAGCTAATATTTTTTTTAATTATAAATATCTCTATCTATTTTTCAATTTAAAATTAATTTTGTTCGAATCAAATTGATATTTAAATAAAAATTTCTCAATAATAATGACTTTAGATATCTTATGCATTATAATGATATAGTTACAAAATAATTTTTTTATTCTTTTTTAACTACATAAAAAATATTTTAAAATCATACTCAAATAAATCTTTAAATTTTTTATAAAATAGAAATAACAATCTTTTATTTAGAAAATAATGATACAAGAAAACAACATTTATATCCAATCCTATTAATTAATCACATAGACGGACTAAATTATTTAGAAGTTTTCTTTTCTTCTTTTTTGAAGGAAAAATTGCTTACGAGTTTAATACAAATTGCTTTCGGTTTAGTTATACATGACAATTTATGAATGTGTGTGTTGTGTATAACGAAAAAAATTTATATTAAAATTTGTATTAATATGTCAATATAAAAGAATTTTTTAGTGTTTTATCATATTTATATACAATTTTTATCACATTTTAGTTCGTATCACTTTATATTTCTTTTTTCTATTATTTTCGTACCATGTTATCATGTCAGATATAAAATTATCAGATCTAACCTATCAATGAAAGGATTCTCAAGCTTTCGATCAAAAATAAAAATAAAAATAATCAACATTGATGATGACCTTATTATCTAACAATTAATATATATATAATTCATATTTATACCATATAAAAACATGTATCTCTTATAAAATACAAAAATTTCATGTTAAAACTCGTATTGATACATAAAATATAAAATGTTTTGTTTTTACTATATTTATATACATTTTTTACTAAATTTTAATCTATATTACTTTCTTATCTTTTCATATTTTATCATTATATAGTATTTAATATTATTAGATTTAAACAAAAATGGCACCGTAATACACATCAACAATGAAATTAATTTTTTTCCAATCAAACAGACTAAGCACAATTTTCAATCTTGTCAGTCATAATTATAGTTTCATATTTATAATTTATAATTATATTATATAAAATCGTATTCATATTATGTGAAATATAAAAATTTTATATCAAAATTTGTACTGACACAAAAAATACAAAATATTATTTTTAACATTTTACCATATTCATATATAAATTTTACTTAATTTTAATCACATCACTTTCATATCTTTTATTCGTATCTAATTTAAAATTGTGAAGTGTAACTCCATCCGTAACTCCAAACCCTTCTTGATCATTTACGAGCGGTCTCTTGAAACGGTTGGAGCTCTGATATGGAAGCTGGACAAGCAGATGAAGCTCGCTGCCATGAAGGTGTTGGAAGCCCCTCTCTCACTTAAAATGGCAGTTAAACCTTCTGCTAAGCCTTTCAATATGTCCCTTTTGTTTGCTTGATCAGAAAACAATGCTTTTTGTGAACAACCAAATGGAATTGTTGTAACTATCAATTAACTATTAATGAAAATTTTTAACGACACAAACAAAATTATATAGAATAATGACACATAATTTATTTTATTTATTTTTAATTTTTTAAATGAAAATGTCTCAATATAAATTGGGACAAATGCTTAGGCTGATGTTCGGGCCTTGTGCAATGGATTGAGGCCAGTTGTGATGACCATGGTGAAAAGATGCCTGAACTGCAAGAACATCTATGTGCATGTCTTTATCACAGCCAGGACGACTCCATCTATATTGATTCACTAGATTACTTGGGAATTGAATGTATACATATATATATATATCCTTGTGACTGTTTTTACCGTTTGTTCGAGTTTTCTGATGTGCATTTATGCTTGCATAAAAAAATTATAAATTAGAAAGAATTTAATCACTTAATCACGTAATATAGTCTTCGGCTTCGGTTAAAAAATCCAAGTCATTATTATGTTAGACTTTGGTTTGGAATCTGAGAAGTGCTTTCCTTGCTTCACTTTTACTTTCATAACCAACACTTGTTGGATGATGGCAGAGCATGTGGATTATCAAATAAGGAAAACAAATTATTCCTAATCCCTTGAAAGCACAACGTTTCCATTCTTACACGCAGCAAATATAGAAAGAGAAGTGGATTGGATACCAAAGAAAATCAGGAGGGGAGAAAAAATTTGAGACATTTGAAAACCCTCTTTGTGAAATGTGAGAAAGAAAATAAAAACAAAGGCAAAGCGATGGGCAATTATTATTTTATTTTATTTTTTTTTTTTAGTTTTTCCTAAAGCTATGCACCATTGATTAAGGCAAGGGCATCAGCCTCAGTCGGAAGGGCAGGGATTGCTCCCTTTTTGGTGGTCGTGATGGCTCCGCATGCATTTGCGAATTTCAATACTTCCCTCAATTTTGATTCATTCTGTGAATTCAAAACCACCCGTTTAGAAAGATAATTTCAAATAATAATATTAATAGTAATAATAATAATATGGGGTTACCTCGAGTATGGTTGGGTCGTTAACGATCTTGCATAGCAATGCACCGACAAAGGAGTCGCCTGCACCAGTTGTATCCACGGTATTCACATGGAAAGCGTCCACTGCCCCATGGAAATTCTGCATTTCAGAGAAAACAACAACGTTTTTCTCAAATAAATAAAATAAAATAAAATAATACTAAAAAAAACATTTTCTCAACTGTCATCTTTCTACTGTTTTCCCAAAGCACCGACAGACTAAACATCTCTCAAACAGCGAAGAAATGCATGAAATCAACAATGTAAATGCCCTTACCAGACTAAAAGATCGATTGAGTTTAATTTTTAAAGCTTGAGCTCAACTAAAAATCATTTAAATTATTCGAATTCAATTTGATAAATTTAAATTTCGATTCATTAAATTTGATTTGTTAATTTTAAACTATATATTATAAAAGTAAACTATATAAAAAATGTCAAAACATAGACATTTGGGACCCTGTCTTTTTCAATCTAGATTTAATCAAATGCACACAGTTTTTTGAGATCAGGTTGAAAAAACCACCTACCACCTTGTATAATAATAACAATATTAACCATAGAAGTCAAGTTGCTAAGTTGGGGCCCAATGCAAACACAATAGTTGTACCACACTTCAGTTTGTTAATTGTTTTAGACTATGGCATCATCCAATGGATATCATTGGCAATGGAATGGAACAACTTACTATATACTTTTTTCTATAATTTTACAAAGATTAAATTATATAATTTTATCAGTAAAGAAGTGTTCATGAAGATTTGTTGTTAATTCAACAAAATGACTCAATTCAAGTCAAGCGAACGAAATTTAAAACCTAAGATCAAAGACAGCTACAAGTCATTATCAATTAGCAACGAGTAAAGACTATCACCTATCATGAGAGTTAAGAATCAAAGTTACTATAAGTAAAGAAGGATCAATTGAGATTGCAAGGAGCTGAATTTAGCATACCTTGGTGTAGTATCTGCTACCCTTTTCACCCAGGGTGACCAAGAGTAGTGTAAAGTTGGGGCGCCAAAGTTTCATAGCAGATTCGTCGTCGATTTTGTCGCTACCAGTGAGGAACTCTAGCTCAACATCACTGATCTTAACAATGTCTGCCTTATCCCAGATGGACAAGATCTGTTTCCTTGCCTCATCAGCCGATGGCCAAAGTGGCAGGCGAAGGTTCGGATCGTATGAGAGCAAGGCACCAGATTGTTTGGCCACTTCCATTGCCTTCAAGTGAGCTGATCTGCATGGCTCCACTATCAAACTTATCGATCCGTAGTGAAACACTTTGGCCTGCACAAAAAAATAAACAGCAAAATTTGAGTATTTTAAAAGAAAATACCCCAATAGATCCACCAATCCTTCCAACACAATAAACTAAAAGAAATTTGTTGAGAAAATTGCAAGACATGCAAATTTCCAATAAAAACCATACATAACGCTTTGTGTTAGGTAGGCAATGATTCGGTTCATAAGCTAACAAACAAAGAAAAATCATGTGGGCTAAGCCAAACTTCTCACCTAACAAACATTCAATGTCATAAATGCTCCTAGAGATTCTTGCTTTTATTGAACCATTTGTAAGATTCGTGGCTCAATCCGAGAAAGTAAAATAAGAGGATCAAAATTGATAAATGTTGATTTATTCTATATTTCATTTTTAGTTCTACGACTCGAAACATAATTTCTTATTTAATCCCTTTGAATTTCAAATTCAAAGTTGCAATCAGATCAATTCACTCTTTCCTTTAAATTCAATCTCTCTCCCATCTACCATATCTAACAATTAAATAAGCAGAGTAGAGCTTAAGGAATTCAACTCGCATTGACAATCATAAACAAATATTAATTATTCGTAGTAAATACACCAAATTGATGTAAAAGAGCACAGATTTAGGATCGGCGATAGATATTAAACCCCAAGCAAAATCCGAAAAACCCCTGATTACCAATTAATTTTATACTAATGAAAATTTCTAAGAACAATAGTAATTCGATTTAAATTATAATTACAAATTCATTCCACTAGAAACAAGGAACAAGGAATCAATCAATGAGCCGAATCCGGATATACCCTTGATCAACAAGTATTTCCCAACTAGCCATTGGATGGGATTTCAAAGTACACGGCCATAACTGTAAATTCATATTCATAAAAAATAAAAAATAAAAAGAAAGAAAGTAAAGTGACCCATTTTAAGATTTACGTCACTCCACCAAGGTTTACAACAAACTATTAAGTCGGCCATAACCTCACCGGCAGATGAGGATATCAAAGCCCCGTTACTTCGAAAACAATGTAGATCGAGAAAAATGACGAAATTTCCGTGCTTGGATGCTTAAGTCAAGTGTGGGTCCCAAAGTAACCAGGGACTTATGATAATATAGACTGATATGTCAGCGTTTAAATAAAAGGCTACGCTCACATTATGGCGCGTGGGCATCAACGTTCTTTTTCTACGGTCATTAGTTTACAACGAACAAAAGAAAGAAAGTTGGCACTAAAACGGAAACTGAAAATAAGAACTGAACAGATTTGTTGAGTTGAAGGAAAAAGATGATAATATCACTTACAGATCTGATAAGATCAAGATTCAATTCCTCCGGTTTCAACAGCATATCAGCGCTAGGATTCCTATAAAACATGAACTCACGTTCTCCATCGGCGCGTAGAGTCACGAAGGCAAGAGCAGTCCTTGCGCCTTCGTCAAACAAGATCCCGTCGGCAGAGACTCCGTTTTGCTTGAGAATATCGGCGAGCATGTGACCGAACTCATCGTCACCGAGCTTTCCAACGAAAGATGCTTTTCCACCGAGTCTGGAGACGGCGATCGCTACGTTAGCTGGGGCTCCACCGGGGGCTTTGAGGAAGCCTGGAGCTTCGGCTAGAGAAACGCCGGAAACGGTAGGGACAAAGTCGATGAGCATCTCACCGAAGCTCACGATTACGCTCTTGCCTGGAACGACTCCGGTTGGTGCCATAGCTTGGAAAAGAAGATTTTTCTGAGACTAAACAGAGAAGGGAGAAACAGAGTATAAGAGGAGAGCAGAGTACGGCGAGAAGGGATGTTTATATAGGGAAAAATAATAGTAAAAAAGGAAAATTATTATTATTATTATTTTCCAAATTAAATGGATTTTTGTTAATTAGATTTGGTATTTTTGGATATTTTTGTGGGGATGTGGGCCCACTTTCTTGGCGCCGGATAATAATTTTTTTATTTAGATTATTATTCTAATAAAAATAATGAAAATAAAACATAATAATATTTTTAATTTCATATAAATTTTTAGGATTTTCCGATTGGAATCACATTTTTTGTTATTTTTTTTCTAGCCATAATTTTAATATTCATAAATTTATATTCTATTTTAATAAATAAAAAATTAGTATTTCCAATATTTGTGTTAATAAATTTTAACTTAATTAAATTTTAATAAGTTTTAATAAAATCCTAAGTTTTACGAAATTCCAAAGGTTGACAGTTTCTTTTTAAGAATTAAATAAATAGAAATGAAGGGTTAACCGTTAATGATAGATAAGAAATTAAAAATAGAATTATAATCAATATTAAATTTAAATTATGATAAGGTGATAAATTATTTTGATTTAATATTTTATTAACAATTAATAGTGTATTGAATGTAATAATTTTTATCATTTTTTGGTTAGAAATTAATTAATTTTTATCGTTCTCTCATTAAATATTTACGTATATTAGGATAAAGATTTTGGATATAATTGATGATTCATGCATTAAATGAATATTTGGGTGACGAATTTTGAAAGGAAAAAGTTGGTCGGGATGGAAAGAAATTACTGATTTTCTAAAACTTTGCCTTTTTATATTTAAAATATATAATTAATTTCCTATTTTTCCTGAATTTAGTAAAAATAATTATTTTGTTAATTCCTAATACACCCCTTACTCCTCCAATCTCTCTAATTATTTGAAGATAAGATAAGATCATTTCACTTCAAATCCCAGCAATGGACATTCATTAGCTTATATTTTCATTTGGCTTGTGAGATAAATAAAAAAATATTAAATATAAAATAATATCTTCCTTAAAATAATAATATAATAATCTTTTAACAAATGTGTACAAAAATGATTAAACCCAAAAAATTATAATAATAATAACAACAACAACAATCAAATTCGAGATAATAAATTTTATTTTAGTACGTGAAATTTAATAATTGAAAAAAAAATCATTTTTATTGTCAGAGTATTATCATCAATTTATTATTAAAATTTATAAATTTATTAAGTTTTTATCTATAAATTTTTTAAAATTTATAAATTATCTATCATAAAAAAATGATGAAAATTTAAAACTTAAGTACTTTGAACTTAATATTTAAATCTTAGTTATTTGTGCAAATTCCTTTAGTAAGATAATAAAATTTTAAATGTCCTTTTTTTTTTTAAATAATAATAATTATGCATATCATCATTGTTTTTCAATTTTGAGTGAAAAGGAAGAGAAGTGATCACATGGCATGCGTTCCTTTTTATTTTATACAAATATATTATTACCATATGATTGTATCATTACTCTTGTAACATATAAATATTTCATACTAATCAAATTTACTCATATTTGTATTCAGATACTTAAAGTTAAGGGTTCCCTATTCTTTGTCATTTATTCGTATATTTAATTTATTTATTTTTTATTATTACTCAATAATAATAGTGACAAATTGTTAACGTTCTCGTTTTAATTTTTTTATTACGTATTATCGAAAGTTCAGTAAGAAAAAAATGATTAGAAGAATGCAGAGATACTTAAGTCATAAGAGAATTTGACAGAATTTTTGTAAAGCAAATAAAAACTTTTTTTTAATGAATCATACATGTCTCTCTATTTATAGGAATTAATTTTACATTTAATTAAATATTTAATGGGTAGAAACGTCTTTCTCGCATATTTTATTCGTACGTCACGTAGTGCATTTTTCGTGCGCCACATGACGCACTTTTATTATTTTTTATTTTATTTATTATTATTTTCATCATGCACAACATTTGCAAATAAAAAAAAAAATATTACTAAAAAAAGAGAGGAAATATTTACATATAAAGAAAAAAGATGCTTTAAGAACATCAAATTTTTAATCAAAATGTTAATTTTCCTAATTAGTAAAAAGGGGATATTTATTAGAAAGATTTGACTCTGTCTCCATTATGATAAAATGAGACATGCATTTTATGAATAAAAAAAGTGAGACATACATTATATAGATAGACGGACAAAACCTAACTTTATTAGCAAGTACCAAAAGAGTTAGAAAAGGACTAATTAAGCTCATATGTGTTTGTTGATTATAAGTGTAAATATATATATATATATATATTCTCAACAATTGCAAATATTATCTATGACTTATAACCTAATTGATAAGTCATCAAAATATCATAGTAGCTTAATAATTAATTATGAATTCACTATGTACATTTTAATTTGACAAATTTTGTCCAACATCATGATTTCATGATTTAGGTAGCATACTGATAATAACGAGATCTTGTATTATAATTAATCAATCACAATTTCAATTCGTAAGTTCTACCAAAATATTATTCAACTCATTTTTGTTCGATTAGATAATTATAAAATCATAATAAATAAACCATAATCCATGTTAAGTGATTCAAATTTTAAATAAAAATAGAAGATAAAAATAATAATAACGAGCACAAATTATATAAATTTGGGATTGATTTAAATAGCAAACATCTTTTAAGATTTGAATCGAAAATTTAAGTTTTAACTCTATATAATATATATATATATATATATATATATATTTATATATAAAAATTCCCAATCCCTTGTGGACTTTAGGCTTCTTTGCATTGTAATTGATGTAAGACTTACGAAAATACATTTTCTTGAAACAAGAAACACATTTTTAGGTGTTGAAAGTTGAGACATATTGTCGGTTCAAAGAGGTTGGGACCAAATTAGCCTGCCTTTGAAGGAAAGGCATCACTTTTCATTGACTTAAGGGCATTTTTTTTTTCCTTTTAAAAATGTTTTTGTTAGTATAAAAGGAGGTGATGTAATTAATGTCCAAAATTTGAAGGATTATTTGTATTTGAATGTCTTTTCTTCAAAAATAAAAAAGAAAAAAAAAAAAAGAAAAGAAATTGCCTTAGAGAATCTTCTCTAAATGGAACCAAGGCCAACTCTGTTGATTTGATTTGGTGAGGTTGGCAAGTGACATGTGTATGTCAAATATTGTGTGCTCAGCACTACTGTCTCCACTAAAATTCAACCAATCATGATCTGCCATTTAATAAATATTTTATATGATATGAAGGAATATATTTTCATTCTCCACTAAAATTCAACCAATCATGATCTGCCATTTAATAAATACTGTTTATGATATGAAAAGCATATATTTTCATCCCTATCTCTAATTACAAAATTAATATTTATGGAAATCACTATTATGTGAAATAAAATAAAATAAAATTTTAATTTTTTTTTAAAATTTTGAGTTTAATACGTATTTTTTAAATATTAGGTTCCTGTTAAAAACATATAAAATATAAAAATTATTTTTTAATAATTTATATTGATACACCGAAATAAATTTTTCACTTCTCATAAAATTTATATTAATTTTTATCAAAATTTTTATTTATATCATTTTCATAATTTTAGTAAAATAAAAAATTGATATTGCATTTAAAGTATTAATAGATATACAAAGGAGACAATCATTGGTTTTTCAATTTTGATTGAATCCTTTTATGGGTCATAACTCCCATTATTTTCATTTATCCCTTGAGAGGGGTTGATAGGTAATCAATTAATTTATTACCAAAAATTCCGATCTAATTGTTTAAAAAGATATTATCCAATGTCTAGTGATATTAATTAAAATGGTATTTAAAAAAATAATTACAATTAATGTTTTTTTTTCTTAATTTAGAAAAAAATAATATATTTTTATAATTTTTAATCTACTCTAAATACTAACTTGGTGGGGCAAAATCCTTCCACCACAAATTTGAACGATGGACTCTGACTGATACCTACTTTCACCAAAAATTCCTTTTTTTTTAAATAATAATTTAATTTTCTTAAAGAGTGTGTATAGACATTTGTTAACAGAACTTAATAATAATAATAATAATAATAATAATAATAATAATAACAACAACAACAACAGAGAATTATCAAATTAAAGACAATGAAATTTTAAAAAATATATATATATATATATATATATATATATATATATATATATATATTTTCTTTGAATGCATAATCATTTTCTTCCAATTTTGAGTGACAAGGAAGTGAAGCAATCACATGGCATGCGTTTCTTTTATTTTATACCAATATAGTATTACTATATGGAATCTAGAGAAATGGATTCCCAAGAGGAAGTACAAATGGAAAGTTCTTTTTCAAATGAAGGTTTGATCTCTATCTCTCAACTGGATGCATGACCTAATCTATCATATCTAAGATCATGCATCATGGGATGTACAAAGACAATTAATTGTACGAAATAATTATTCCGCATTAGTATATATCATTTTCATTAAATTATGTCCCATATAAATCAATCATTAATTAGACTTTCTTCACCCATGTTTATCACAAAAAGAAACATTATCTTCAGAATATGATTCACTTGCATAAAAATCCTCTTCATCATTTTCATGCAACCTAGATGAGCTTCCTTCACTTTGTTCATCAAAATAAGAAACATTATCTTCAGAATCCGATTCTCTCGTCGATAATTCCTCCTCACCTTTTAAGTCATCTTCAATTTCTGATAGCTCTTCATCCATGGAATCAGCTTCCATATCCGAATTACCTGGAGATAAGCCAGTAGGAGTCAAACCATGATTCTCTCTTTCAAGCAACTTAAATTTCCTTGATTCCCGAGTGTCTTTTGTTGGACCATCCAAAATTGAAATGGGATTCCTATTATTGGGATCACCATAGAGTGCAATGTGTCTGTAGTACAACTCCAGTTCCTTCTCCGCAATAGCGATGAAGCGTCTCACTGACTCGAGTGATTGTTCATACTTCGATTTTTCCAGCGCCTGCAAAGGAAAGACAGTGATGATGTAGTGGGGGACGATTATATAAAGCTGAATAAGAATATTCATGGAAAAATAAATCAGCATGATCGTTAGCTGCCATAGGAAGAACAATGTCAATAGTTTGAAGAGATACCAACGAAATCTTTTTCGCTCACCCTCCCTTTCACAAATAATGCAAGGTAACAAAAAATAACTGACAATAAATAAAAATAAATAATATCAGCAGCACGTCAAGAAGAAAGCCATCGAAATTTTCAATATATCCGAAACCTGTCATAGCATCTTATGTACAGTTGTAAGATCTTGTAGAATTTAAAGGATTAAAGAGAAAGGGAGTCCTGAAACAGAAGGAAGATTATCTCTATCTAGTTGATTTTGATCCCCTCTCAAGAAGAAGGTTGCAATTTCATAGTTTCCCATCAAATGCTTCGAACGCTAATCTGGAATCAATTACTTTCATAATCACCATTCACCACTCCTCATGCACAATGTTACATGTTATAGGAATTGGGAAAGCAAATGACACATGAAATATGGTAATATCATTTGCAAAGGTCTTCATGACCTTGCACACCTACTCTCTTAAAAAGTTAAACCATTTCCGTCTCAACGTTTTCAAAAGGATAATTAGATCCTCTGTTGGAGAACCTTCTCAAAAGAGTGCATTCCTTGAAGAGAACCATAGGTACATTGAGAAGAAATTCACTCATAGGAAAACTTTTAGCAACATGAACAACGCACCAAAGAACAAAATCTGGACCAATTTAGAACCGAGAAGAAAACTCATCCATTTACTGTTAGGAAACAGTCGGATCTCTAGCAACCAGTACATTACTAATGATCTAAGCCAGTACAAAACCGGAGCATGCTTCCACTCAAAACTACCATTTGAATGGTGTCCTACCTTAAAGAGCTCAGGGAGAATAAGGTAAAGCCTGCTCAATGCCCATTCCACAGGATATTCAAGCAACCACCCCTCGCCCTCAGTCCTACAAGATAAGGAATCCTTCACCAGGCCCCACCCATACATTGGGTGTTTTAAACTTGTAAAGGAATTCATCTAAGAAAACTTCACAGTCACTGACAAACATACTTGATTCACTTTAAACTGAGGTTGAAATCATCGATATACATTTTGAAGCACTCAAATATGAGGGGAAATACGTGGAGGGTTTTTAACTTGTCTTTGAAAAATATGGCTTAGGTGGCGAATGAATAATAATTCATAACCGACCAAGAATAACTGAGTCACATCGATACGGCAAACTAAGTGTACCAGATGATTAAATTTGATCTAACAAATGACAGTGGTATAGAGCCTTTTAGATAGCAATGGGGTTAACTCTTTTAGAAAGGGGCCTCCTTCCCATCCCACCTCAATAGGGAATTAAATGGTTCAGGGTTGATGACCAATAGCTTCAATTTCCTCAATGCACTTAGAGCAACATGATATGAACGTTCAAGTTGAAGGTAGGTCTTGAGGGACTTAATCTTGAGCATGGTGCTTGGTACTTATGGTTGTCATTCAATACTACGTTATTAGTGAAATCCAACAAACTTTAAGCATGTCCCTATGAGGCAACAGCAACACATTACACAAGCTTATTCAAATTGTGCAGCAGGAAAATGCAACTCGGCGCATATAGCAGCACTACTTATCGTTTCTTGTATTAGTTCCTAAATTTTCTACAGAAGATTCTAGTGTCATTTGCTACCTACACTCTCGGATTTTTATTTCAGTAAAAGGGAGGTTGCAACTAGGGAATAAAGGGAAGGGAATGCAATTGTCAGAATTTGAACCTCGACCTGCTGGAAACCAGCTTTTAAAGGGGCTGCATAAACCAATTGCTCTAAGACCTGGTTTCGGATTGAACCCACCTCTTCTTTCCCCTAAACATCTTTGAGACATTTTCCCCCAGTCTAAGAATCCTCAGAAATAATGGCTACAGAAAGTTAGAAGATGATAAGTACCATAAAGTGCTTTGCACTATTGCATACAAAATGAATGGGTGCTGAATCATGAAGACAAATTGCAGGCAGGAAACCATTGAGTCTATTCTATCATCCACAAAGATATATTGATTTGATTTCTCATCTCAAAAATAATGTCTCCATTTCAGAGTCAGGAAATAGATAATCTCTGTGAACTTTCTTCCCCTTTTCCTCCCTAAGACTCTTCTCAAAATTGACATACTGAAAGTTGAGAGAAGAGATTCTAAAGTCAATTCATGACTCTTAATTCCAGTTTAACTATTTGGTATACAGTGATTTCAGCAGTTATCTTCTTAATGCAATTTCATATGCATGGCACTAGCAAGTACACGTGGAATAAAAGTTGTACGAAGAACTATATAATTGGGATGAAGCCAATAAACTTATAAGATAGTTCAGTGCCCACTGAATACAATCATCCATGCACCCAGAAAGAAAAGAGGGTTCAATAGAAGGTCAACGTAAAAAATTAAGCGTACTCCAAGTGTTGGCACTAAAAAGGCCAAAAAAAAAAAAAAAAACAAAAACAAAAATCAATTAACCAGGAACTGACAACCATTGTCTGGGTTTCTCACTAGGGACACTGCCTTTGTTCTCTCACTCCCTCTCTGTTCCTTAGGCGTTGTAAGGGAATTACAAACAACAGTTCACTTCTTTCTTATTCCAGAACAAATAAAAAAATGTTCCAGAAGTGAGAAAGGGGGACAACTAACACTTATGCTTGTTAAACAGGCTACACATAGAACCTGCTAAGCAATTTGCCTCCACAAGCATGGTATGCTATGTTAACAGGGACTACTCTGGAGTTCTTAGGTCCCAAAGAATTCCAAAAGAATTGCCTCTAAAAGCAGTTGAATGTTGAATAGAATAATAAAATAAACACAAAAACATGTCATCCTAACACATAATGACAACGGTAACATTTTGCCGAAGCCTACATGACAGCAAATGTGATTACGACGATGATGCTATGGTGCAATCCATAACAACAAATTATGGTTCTGCATGTGTGACCATAAAGAATGTGAGAGGGAAAAAGGTTTTAAATCAGAAGTCCAAAAGTCTATCACTTTAAAACTGCTGAAGAATAGGCCTATTTCCAATTTGCAATCCAATTTGCTGAAACTATAATTGGATAAAGACCTTTGTGGCTGAGAATCTGAAGTATTGCATGGATGGAGGGGTAAATTTTTTTATTATGTTCCTTGTCAAGTTAATCAGAAATTATGAATTCAGAAATTCTTTGTGTATGGATGTACTCGAGAAGCAAACTCACCTTTTTCTTGGATAATGTATCGATTGGAGACATAACTTCTGGCTGCACATAGTTCTTCCCTCGATAGAATATTATGGTGTCGTCACCAATTATTTGAACAGGGATGCCACCACTTAGTCTGGCGATTTCTTCTGCATACATATGTACTTGACCGGGCTTACAAGGCTTGCAAATGACTTTTACAGTTTCATGTTTCTTCCAATGCATATGCATATTAAGAATAAGCCCACCAAATATTCCTCTTCTGCCAACTGGCACATAATTGGACCTTTTCTGGGCCATTTTTTTCATATAGAACCGTTCTTCACTTGTCAGATCATGTGGTTTCACCACAGGTCCCTGAAGTTTGGGAACTTCATAGCACTTAAGTCTTTCTAGAAGTAAAGCTTCCTTTATTTTGGCCTTGAGAAAATAGCATAGAAACCAAAACCACATATTAGATGGTTAAAATTTTTAAGCATAGGAATTATGGAATTAACATAAGAAAGAAGCAACAATGTAGTACAAGAACAATTTTAGACTAATTAATTCATAATCTTGAAACTTAAACCGAGCCAACCAATTTTCACATAACAGATTCTAACAAAATGCAGTAAAATGATATCAAGGAAATTCTTTACAACAGGAAATACAGTCAAAGTTGGTTGTTCATAATTCCTAAATATCCAATGCAACCAAGTAAGGTTTAATTTAACAGCAGAACATGCATAAATTAGTATCAAGCTTGCATGAAATTAATCCAGTTTCGCAGATTACCATCAAATGCATCATTACTTCAAAACTTAACAAAAATGAAGTATCACAAGGTAACTAAAACATCTCTTATACCAATGTCATTTTATATCTTAACCTTAATTGCTGCCAATCGCTATAAAGGAATTGCTGCCAAAAACAAACAAGTTAAGGCATGTTTCCCTTTTCAAAAATAGAAAAAAAAAAAGTAGACTTGTTGATGCTCCGGTTTGAAGAATGGAGATTATAAATGAGGTAAAAAGAGCCAAGCCTAAGGAAAGATCGAAAAAAACTTGAAAAGAAATAATCCAAAAGGATTCGATAGAACAGAAGTTGAAAGATCACAATGCATTGAATAGGAATGAGTTAAAAAGAAGGATTCATACTTTTTACATAAAACATTTATTGATTCATATATCCTACTCTAGTATTAGAATAAAAGCTCCAATATTATAATAAAGACTCTCACGATGATGAAAAAAATGCAATTTCTTTTGATAACAAAGGAAGTTTCAAACTTTTTACATAAAACAATCATTTTATGATTCTACATTCCACCATTTGTAATTACCATGTCAATTTTAACAAAACAGTAAGAAGAACATGTAGAAAAAATAACAATTAAAACCAAGCCAGCCTAATTTAAAGGAAAAGAAAACAGTGAAAATTCTGGTTACCTTCTCAAGCTTGTATTTAATCCTCTCCTCTGCATTAGCAAACTTCTTCTTCGTCTTCCTAGTGAGACCAAGCCGACGTGGGTCTTTCCTATTGGCAGCTTTCCTCTTCTCTTTCTCTCTCTTCTTCTGCAACTTGAACCTTTTCTTATTCTTCCATTTCTCCTTCTTTGGAGGATCAACTAGATGAGTTTCAAACTTGGGTTTTCCTTCTGAAATCACAAGGTTTACGGTGCCATAGCTCAAATGCCTCAAAACCCACGAAGGGGTTGTCGAGTTTGGATGAACAATGAGTTTTAATGGACAAAAAATTGGCGCTTCATTAAGGAAAAATGAGCTGACAGTGGAGGAAAGGGGAAGAATTGTATTCAAAAGTGGAGAAGCTCTTCGTAGGCTACGAAACAGAGCATTTGCCATGACTAGAACTACATCAGAAGTTTAGAGACAGAAGCAAAGATCAATAATCTCCCGATAAACCAACCAGGAGTCTAAACCAAACCACTTAAACCCCATATATATAGTGTGACGGACCCCGATCCGGAGCGACATATATGGTACGACCCGGCTCTCTTTTTAATAAGTATTTTCGTTTAAAAGGTGTAATTGATTTTAATAAAATTAAAAAGATAAAAAATTAGTTAAAAATATATATTTTAAATAAAATAATAAAAAATAAATATAAAAAATTAAATAATAATTTGTTCTAAAAATATTTTGTTATTTAGTAAAAGAAGTGATTTACCTTTGCTCATCATAATATATTAGTGAACTAAATGGATCATTGGAAGGATAGAATGTAGAGGTGAGAATTATAATTCTTATATTGATTTTCATGATCTCTTGATAATAGTGATATTTAAATTTTAAAAAATTAATAAATGAAAATTATAAATTTTAGTAATAAATTGTTATTTTGCTTTGATTTTAAAGATAAAATAATTTTTTATTTTATATAAAAATTATAATATTCATTAAAATTATCATTTCAAATTATATAAAATATAAAAATTATTATGTTAAATTAAATAAAATATTAAAATTGTATATATTTCAAAACGATATCACATTAAATATATAAAATATAAAATTTATCATGTCAAAATTTTTGTACTTGTTAAACATAATAATTTTAGCTTTTAACCAAATTTATATTAATTTTTTATTAAAATTTTAACTTATATTATTTTTTATATTATTTTTATATTACTAATATCTCTCTATTATGTCTAAAATTATCTTAATAAATGGTAACAAAAACGGGTCGGACTTTGAGAGGTTTTTCGCCTCAATCAAGCGCATTGCCATGATCAAGAGAGGCGAAGGCCGCTCCATTAAACACGTGTCAAAATTCAATTAGCCTATAGTACACGTTTGACTTTAATCTTTACGGAAACCAATCTACTATTGCCACGTCATGTTCTTTTGCGTCCCTATAATTCCCAACGCTGATCTCGCACCTAAAAGTCTTGCCCTTTTTCCATACCTAAGCGATCATCAGAATTTCATCTCCATTAACGCTAAAATTTCGAGTAAGTTTTGTTTTTATTTAATTTTAATTTCAATTTTCATTCAATTCTAAGATATAATTTAAGTTTTTTTAATTATTATTATTTTTTAAACAAGCATTTTTTTTTAAAATTTTTTCGTTTGAATTATTAATTTATTCTCTGTTTGATTGCCGAGAAAATGTACGTGTAATCGAGAAAGTTTAGATTTTGAATTTTTATTAGGTTTTATTTCGTTTCATTTGTTCTGTTTGATTTTTTTTTTTAATTCCCCTTTTTTTAAGAATGTAATTAGCAAGCAAAGTGTAGCCTTAGAGTCTCAGGTTGTGTTATTAGTTGACGATATCAAGGGAATTTTATGTTGGGAATCTGTTTGGTGGCTGGGAAAATAGAGGAAAATTCTAAAAAATAAGAGAGAAAAGGAGCAAACTTATTCCAGAGTTGACTCCAACTAGGATTCTAGAAATAAACTTGACTCAGACTTTTGAACTATTGTATTTATTTTATATTACTTTTTCTTTTTATATATTTAATTTTTAAGCTCTTTTCTAATTTAGACTTAGGCATAATATTCTTCCTTTTTTGCCTCAGCTTTCTTTGCAATTGGACTCATTGTAGGTTTCCATTATAGAGCAAATTGTTAAGTAAATTTTATTTGCGTTTTCTTTTCCTTAATTTTCATCCTGGATTGGATCTATGCTCTAGATGGTTGATCAGAAACTGGAAAGAAAGAAAAAAGCTTTATAAAGCTACTAGTTATAATGTTTGTTGTATGTTTCTTGAGAAACAACATATAACGTAAGATGTCACTATTTGGTAACTGTTAATTTGAATGTATCAAGCTTTTTTTACACTATAGGAAATATGAAGTTTAACTATGTTTCTTTGGATGCTTTTGTTCTTATCTTCTAGCAATAATTAGAAAAAGGCTTGTTCTTGCACTTGCAGTGGAATTTGGGGTTCATGGTGATGTTAATGGTGGCACGGTACTGAAGTCAGTCCAAGTGGATGCTGGTAGCATGGACAATGAAAATGAAACAGGAGAAAATCCTGTTGAAGGAACTTTTCAACAGAGTCCGAATGAAAAAATGGATCGAACTTCTCCAGGAAGCGATGAGATCCCAGAGGGTATTCCAGCTGATGAGCCTTATGTGGGTCAGGAATTTGAATCTGAGGCAGCTGCGCATGGTTTTTATAATACATATGCCACAAGGGTGGGATTCATCATTCGTGTAAGCAAACTTTCCCGTTCAAGGCGTGATGGATCTGCTATTGGTAGGGCTCTTGTTTGTAACAAAGAGGGTTTTAGAATGCCTGACAAGCGAGAAAAAATTGTGAGGCAAAGAGCTGAGACAAGGGTTGGGTGCAGGGCAATGATTTTGGTGAGGAAAGTAAGTTCTGGTAAATGGGTTGTCACAAAATTTGTGAAGGAGCACACTCACCCTCTGGTGCCTGGAAAAGGTCGGAGGGATTGCATTTATGATCAATACCCGGTCAGTTTTCATCCTCTTGTCATAAATACTTTCTGCTCAAATCGTTTTTATATATTATTTCACTATATCTGTTAGTGAATTGAAGTTGGTTATATACTTGGATGAGATGTTTTTAGAAAAGCATCAATCTTCCAGTTTGGAGTAGCTTGAATTACATGCGATGGATGTTTGCTGGGCATTTTTATTCTGTACATTAATCTACATTTAGATTTACTGGACTTTAAAATATCAATTCCTGTTCTTTTTGGTATTGGAAAAGTTAAATGACCACTAGCTGAAGCATTTTCCTTTACTTTTGCCTGAATATCTAAATCACCTTGTTAAGAATAACTGATGATGGATCTAAAGATATGAAGATGATAGTTCACATTAGCCTAGACCCATTCATTCTTATTGATTGGCAATTGAACATCTTTTTCCTATTTGGGGATTGAGATGTTTGGCAAATGGTGTGAAGAGGGAGAGGGGGTGGTGGAATGTATATATAATGGATTCCACATAAATATGGAGCATTTTCATTATGTGTGATAAGTTGCTCTTTGACAACTAGCTTGTGAATGGCTTTGTTTTGTTGTCTTTGCATACTTTGGATGAAGTTGGTTTAAAGTCCTATCAAGTACACTAATTATATCTGCTGGGTTAATGATGGCATCTATTAAATAACTGTGATACAAGTCATATCGCAAATGGCAGAACATAGTCAGGGAATAGTTGCTTATACTACTATAAAATCCCTGACTGAATTTGGCGTCACAAGTCAAGTAACACCAACTCAATCAGGAGTAATTACAAAAAAAAAAAGTTAGGAAGTTAAATAAATTTTTATTTATTAATAAGGATATGTTAATCTTTTTGCTTTTCCTTCAAAATAGGATTTAGATTTACATATTTTAAATTTTTTTCTTGCATATTTTTCTCCTTTCTAAATAATTGTATCACCGAGTTATTTCCACTTTTTTCTAATTCATGTTTCTAGACAACCTTAATTTCCGATCAATATGTTTTTCTTTTAACCTTTTCTTTAAATTATAAAATTATTTATTGTTTCACCCATTATATGGGTGTGTACAAGACTAGCATATTAAAATGCAATTGCACTTTTCTATTTCATTATACCTTTTGCAAGTTTGTGCATTGTAGGTTACTATCGTAACCACCCATGCTTATTTCTGTTGGCGTTGTCATCTTTCTTTGATATGAGAAATAATCTTTTAATTTTGAAATAAGCTGAAATTATTCTCACATAAAAATGCTTTTCATAAATGTATGTGTTTAGAGTGAAAGTAGTATCATAGTTGGTTATCTTTTCTGCTTAGCAGGGGAGTATTAATTTGCTCAAATTATGGTCTGATGTTAAGTGATATCTGGTGGACTGTGGATTAAGTGTAAGAAATAATGGATGCACTGCTAAATTATTCAAGAAACAAAATCCCAAGTCAAATGAAATTTGCGATTAATTTCGCCTTTTATGGTTTATATTATGAAGTTCAGAATTACTATTAATTAATTTCCATAAAATGAGAACAATGTGCATTTAGAAACTGTACAGAATATGTTTCTATGATAGCCAATGCATGATGTTTTATATGGCTTCGGTACAACACGTATTTTTAAACTATTTACGCAGAGTCCTGAATGCCACTACAAGAATGAAACTTCATGAAGTGAAAGTGCTTGGAAATAGGTCTGCTTTAAGGGGTAGCACTAAAGTTCTTTCTTGTTTTTGATGTCCAGTGGTTTTGTTTCTGTGAGGAATGAGAATGTACAATACCTAATTGATCGAACTTTTTAGTTCCCTTTAACATATTCGATGGTTTATTTCCTCTGGGATCTACGGCCCTGGCTCTATTTTGGGGTTCTGGTGATAAGGTTGAGAAGTTGTCTAGAATAGTGTGAGATTGAGTTGATAAGAGTGAAAGAAGTCGTTTAAATAGAAACTTATTTAGGTGGCAGGTTAGCACTGAATGAATCCTGTATGAAGGAATAATGGCTGGGTCAAGGGCTTTCGTTGACCACAGGAAAGGCGGTATTAATGTGTCATATCTCATGGAATTTGTTGACTGTGATGGACAAGTTCTTTGGATCCCATTTCTTGTAGAAAGGTCTTAACAGCATACATCCTAAGGTGGGATAGTGGAGACCTCTCTCTATTGTCTTTCTGTTATTGCTCTAATGAAATCTTGAGCATTTTACTGGTAACACACCACTTAGAACTCTTAAGGATGGAGATCAAAATTTCTTTGAATCTGGGCGTGGGGCCTCTTTTAGCGTTGTGCCTTCCTCTTGGTGTTACACTCATAGCCTTTTACCTCAAGTATTTGGATTGCCTTAGTAGACATAAATGCTTTATATCGTGTATTAATTGGTCAAATCAAATGGCCAGCCTCAGCAGTTTTGTTATGTCACTCATGTATACTGTTGGTTTTACTAAATAGGCTCTGGATTAAACTTCTGCCCAAGAAGTTAACGTTAAACGCTCTTAAGAAGTCATGAGTTTCAATATTGTCATTCATTCTGTGCTGAAACTTGCTTGATCTATCTTGTTTGTCTGCAGAATGAACATAATAAAATCCGAGAATTAACACAGCAGCTGGCCATTGAGAGAAAAAGAGCTGCAACCTACAAAAGACATCTAGAATTGATTTTTGAGCAAATTGAGGACCACAATGAAAGCCTGTCGAAGAAGATCCAACACATAGTAAACAGTGTGCGGGAAATGGAGAACAAAGAGCAGCAGAGCCGTTCATAGTTCCCGGATAGCTATTCATACATTGTTGAAATATTTATAGGACCAAAACCTGGTATTTATGATTTGGTTTGCTTAGAAAAATACATCCTGATATTGCTCTAGGTCTTTGTTAGAATCTAGCCAGGCCTGTTGGGTGGGAATCCTTGGGTTTATACCAATTCATTGGAACCCCTTGTATAATTATGCTTCCAGATTAGAACCACATAGTTAGTAGGATAGATTAGGTCAGTCAGTGTACAGTTTTAGGGGCCAGCCTTGTGCAGTTTGTGTGAAGAGTGCAAAGTTAATTGGCATTGGGGTTGTTAATTAGGTTTCGTTAAGTTATTCCATTAAGCTTTTTTTTTTTACTTACTTTTTGGTAATTTTGTTTTTTTTGGTAAAGGGTTCCTTACATTTCGATTCAACTTTGTGAGTCCTTGTACAGCATTCAAATGATTTTTTTTTATTCAGTTATATTTTATATTTAGACTTTTGGATATTGTTGTAATTTGCACTACCATGATTTTGACTATGCAAATGCATTTAGAATCCGCTAATCCGACTTTGAGCATTGATTCAGATTATTGTATTTTCGCTTTTAAAGTGTTGAAGTTTTACAAGTTTAAAGTTTGAATCTCTTTTAGACAAGAGGTTTTCTTTATATATATATATATATATATATATATATATATATATATATATATATATATATATAAGTCATCTAGATTCTGTTAATATATGCTCCATTCTTACCATTTCATAATTTAGTATTAGAAGTCCAAGTAGTAAAGATGTTGATATTGTAATTGTAGCCAGTCTTCGAATCATATGCTCAAATTATAATTTTCAAAATAATATGAGAATATAAATTGTATTAGAGTAAATTGCATTGTTAATTAATTCATAATTTTTTTCCTAATGTTTTATTTCAATTGTAATATTAAAGAATTAATATTTCCTAATGCATTAATATAGTGTTAAAATTTGGATGAAATTTGCAATTTTTTTTCATAAAATTATTTTAATATACTCACAGAAAAAGCTTTTAAATTTTTATATCAATTTCATAAATAAATGTATAAAGAAATAAGAAATATCAAATGAAAATTGCTCCTAAAAAAAATGAAAATAGAAGTTAGTTAAACCGTTAAAGTTTAGAGATTTTCGTTTGTTGACGTGTTGCATTAACATTGGCTATTGAAGCTCCGGATAAATGAGAAGTCAAACACTCGGACTGTAAGAAAATAAAAATAAAAAAGAAAAGCCAAAACCCTACTCTGTTTCCACTGTCGATAGCCTTTGCCTCCCGCTCCGCCTCCACAGGTATTCAAACTCCATTTTTGAGTCTCTTGTCAATCTTTGCTTATCTTTGGTGAGCTAAGTTTCATATTACTCATGTTACTTAAATCAAAATCGAGTGAATATTAAAAAAATGAAAAAAAAGGAACGATTGTAACCTTCCTGAATAACTTGCTTTTGATGGGTGTTCGGAAGATTTTGACAAAAGATTAGAAATTCAAGCTTGGGTTTTGTGTAAAATTGCAGGCTCCTGAGGTTGATTTTTTTTTTTTTTCGGAATGGACAGTTTAATGTTAGACAATCTCGAATATCTTGATTTTTTGTATATGTGTAGATGTTATTTTTGAATTTGGATATCTTAAAATATATTTGGAGGGATTTTTTGTATATTTCATGTGGTGTAGGTTTGCTAAGAAAGATCATTTGTTTATTTTGGTTTCACAAGGTTGGTGCTTGGCACATAACATTTCTGTGAAAATGAAGAAGAGAATGATAGCCCTTGGTTTTGAAGGATCAGCCAACAAGATTGGTGTTGGGGTTGTGACATTAGATGGCACCATTTTGTCAAACCCACGCCACACCTACATTACCCCACCCGGCCAAGGATTCCTTCCACGGGAAACTGCTCAGCACCATCTGCAGCATGTTCTCCCACTGATTAAATCGGCTTTAAAAACTGCTGGGGTAACCCCTGATGACATCGACTGCCTTTGTTACACCAAGGGTCCTGGTATGGGTGCGCCTTTACAAGTTTCTGCCATTGTTGTGAGGGTTCTTTCACTGCTATGGAAGAAGCCCATTGTTGCAGTTAATCACTGTGTTGCACATATTGAAATGGGAAGGATTGTTACTGGGGCAGATGATCCTGTTGTGTTGTATGTTAGTGGTGGGAATACTCAGGTTATAGCCTACAGTGAAGGGCGATACAGAATTTTTGGAGAGACTATTGATATTGCTGTTGGGAATTGCTTGGATCGATTTGCTAGAGTTTTAAACCTCTCAAATGATCCAAGCCCTGGATATAACATTGAGCAGGTGTGTAAAGATGGTTATGTTGTATTTTTCAAGTTCAGATATGTACGATATTCTAGATCCCTGATTCTTTTTTTTTGGGTTCCATTGTGGTTTAATTGGAGCGAAAACATAATTCTTTTTTCAATGCTAATATTTAATCTATTTCAATCTACTTTTATGTTTTAGATGCTCAAACATTGGAGGTCTTTCTGCTGTTTGAATATTTTTGTGTGGTCAAATGCAGTGCATATCTTGGTACTTTTGAGTAATTTAAGATCTGCATTTATCAAATAGAAACTGTAAGTCTCAGGAAGCAAGCCAGATGTTGGCTTTTTACAACACTTGAGTACTTCTAGACCTATAAAGCATGCTAATATTTTTGCTCCTAGGAACAATTCATAAAACCAGCTCTCTATTTTTTCTCATTGTCTTGTCTTTTCTCTTTTAGTCAATACAACAACCTATGAGGTCTTTATTTAAATTATCCTTGATTCCCTCTTTGTCCTTCATTCCTTCTCTGCCTCAGCTTGACTTTTCTGATTTTCTAGATGATAAATAAGACAATTTTATGCAATCCGATTTCAAGCATATCAAATTTTTACATATTGCTGAAGTTCAATTTGATAATCTAGTCAACATATTCTGGTTTCTTTTGCTCTGCCCCTTTATATCTGTCTATTCCTGCAAATCTTCTGCACTTTGAGGGACAAATTAGATGCTTTTAGCAGAGCTTCCAAGTCACTGCATTCATTTATTATTTCTTTTCTAGGACAAAGTTTTCTCCCTCAACTTCATGTACTAATTCATGTTGAGAAAGTATTTCCGTTCAGCCTGCCTGATATGACTTTCTCCCTTTCCAGCTAGCAAAGAAAGGAGAGCAGTTCATAGATCTTCCATATGTGGTCAAAGGGATGGATGTTTCCTTTAGTGGGATATTGAGCTATATTGAAGCTACTGCTGAGGAGAAGCTCAAAAATAATGAGTGCACTCCTGCAGATTTGTGCTACTCCCTTCAGGTGAATAACGTAGAGAATCCTGTTTCATTCTTTACTTGACATTATAGCTGGACAAAGTTCAGAGGCAAAGGATCCTTATGTCAGCATTCTAATGTATTAGCATTAGCAATAATATGTGTCTGCTATTGTTTTTGCTCTGATTATTTTCTACTTATGTTGTAATGTATTGCAGGAAACTCTGTTTGCTATGCTTGTGGAGATTACTGAACGAGCGATGGCTCATTGTGACTCAAAAGATGTTCTCATAGTTGGTGGTGTGGGTTGCAATGAGCGCTTGCAAGAGATGATGAGGATAATGTGTTCTGAACGAGGTGGAAGATTGTTTGCAACTGATGAAAGGTACTGCATTGACAATGGAGCAATGATAGCTTATACAGGTCTCCTTGCCTTTGCTCATGGGTCCACAACACCACTTGAGGAGTCAACATTCACCCAGCGGTTTCGGACCGATGAGGTGCATGCAATCTGGAGGGAGAAACAAGAGTCAGGTGACATAAATGGTCTTGTGAAGGGATGAATCTACATCGAATTGCTATTAAGGTATGGTCATCTTGGTGTTACCAACAAGGGAAAATAAATGATGCATTTGCTGTTTTGATTGTGGTAAACTGCAAATTTGCTGGAATTGGCTGAACTTCTTGTCCATGGTTTTGTTTTCTTTAACTTGGTTAGTTGTCTTATGGGTCTTTGTTGTGCGGTTTTAAAAGAATGGTGCCATGGGTCTCTAAAAGTCTAGGGAAGTCTCGAGAAAGGATAGAAACTTTTTAGGAAACATAGAAAGAAAAGAAGGAAATAAATAAAAAGAAAAAGAAAGGTTGGAGAGAGAAGATAGAGAGCCTTTGATGAAGAGAAGTTCGGAAATTTGAAACTTTAAGGATGAACTTGATACGATAGCATAACATCCGGTCAAAGATGTGGTTTGCTTTCTGGCTATGGAGTTTTTTGTAGCTATTTTATGGATTTTTCTTTTCTGTAAATGATTTCTGCCAAGTATCTTTGGTTCAAAGTTTTCAGTCAATACATTTGCCATGTGCTTGAGGATTTGCCCCCAAAACAGAATATGTGATCTTCGTAACAGCTTAACGGATATTTTTCAGTCTTTGGTTTTGAAACTCCTGTTAGTTCACTCATCATTTTGATTTGTTTGGTTACATTGAACTTTCTTCATGCTTCATTGGAAGTTGGGTTAAATGTTGCCTTTTTCTCTTGGTCACGTAGTTATGCCCAAATGGTTAGTATCCCAATGGTTACTCCCCTATTCTTATGTTAATGCTGTTGAAACTCAAATGCGGTAATTGAATTGATGTAGGCTATATTGAGACGAATCCTAGTCTAGTAGTCTCGGTGAATTAAGCTACTTTCCATTGCCATTTCTATGGACAAGTGCAGATCTCTTTTTCATGACTAGGTATTTGAAACAATGGTTTTAGGGAGAGATAAAAAGTAAAGAAATGGATAAGAGCAGAGTGAAGTAATTTTAAAAGACCAATACCACTGCTAAATCAGTATCTATTAGGAAGAGCCTTAAGTGGAACCCCAATGAATTTTGACCACATGAATGCGTAAAATAGTTAACGGAAACATCTCCACTGAGAGAAAGGATATAATTGAACTTTTTCTTTTATTGCTTAAGCATGACATTTTCAGAGTATGGAAACTAAAATGAACATTTTCTGAAGTACCAGTTGTGTTCTTAATTTATTGGTTGTTCGAAATAGATTCTCTCAATAAGCTGCTGGAAAGGATCAAACAACCTTGTTCCATTGTTGTGCTTATCAAGTAAAACTTTGAGTTTGTTGTTGAATCGTGGTCGAGTTGTCTTCATGCATGCAAAGACTATACTCCTATAAGTTTTTATTTTCTTCCCAAATTCCAGCAGGCATATCTTCCTAATATTCCATTTTCAGCACTTCCTATTTTGGATGGAATTATGGACTTTGAAAATTTCTTCTCATGGTATATGATCTTTGAGGAAATAAATTAAATTGCAATCTTGATTTCAAAGATACATGATTGGTTTTCCTAATATGTTCTATGGCTATTTTTATTTGAAAGAGGTGACATGAAAGGGCTTGTGACTAGGGGTAGGTCTAACTCGCTTCCTAGTAAGATTTCTTGTTTTATCGATCGCATCTGAGGGCCAAGGCATTTCGGTCTGGTGTTACCATTTTGTCATCAGAATGCTGTTGAATGAATTAATAAAATACTTGTGGCATTTGAATCTAGCTTAATTATATAATCTTTTCCCACCCTTGTCTAACCCTGTCTAGATCATGTAAAATTTGCAAAAAGTTCTACTTATTTTCATTATAACATACTACGTTTTTGTCGTTTCCAGGTTTCAGTGTTTGCTGCATGTCCCAGCTCAGGCTCTTGAAGGAACTCTAAAGATTTATGTATTCTCATGTAATAGGCCTACTAAGAAGATTAAGAGAAAACTTATTCTGTGATCTGAATATTTTTCTTTGTATATCATGTCTTACATGGAAATCCTCTTAAGACTCTTTGTCTCTCTCTTATCACAGTATTAAACTCAAGTAGACTAGTGTCGGGAAACATTAGCTGGATCAGGATTTTCCTTTGAATTTGTTTTGGGTGAACCCACTAACATATATGTATGGAGCATTTGATAGGTAAAACATCATGAAACAGAGACAAAATACAAGCAAATTCTGAAGCAGCTCACCCTCCCCTTTCAGGATCAATGCTTGAGAAATGTTTATTTTCTATTACTCAAGTTGGAAAAGGGAATTTCTCCTCAAGACTCCAGCTTAATTAAATAAAGAAAATAGAGTAATTGCTACCAATGAATACCAATAATAAGACAATTTAAAACCTATATACGAAGCTATATATAAAGATATATTTAATTTATGAGAACTATATTTATTTCATGATACAAATATATGTACATCTGTTATAAGAAATAAATTAGTATTAGATATTTGAATATTTACAATAAAGTATTTTAGTTTTCTTTTTTTATTAACAAAATAAATTATTTCAAATTAGAAGATTAATGAGGAAAAATATGAAAGAGATATGAGTGAAACATGTATATTTATAATTTATTTTTAAATTTTATTTTGTAATCTTAATTAATTAATTAATAGTATAAAACTAAAAGAATACTTTCTTTCATTTTTTTTTCCTTTCTAATGAACCAAACAAAACATTTGTCATCTACCTTTTATAATAAATTAAAGAGAAAAAAGCAACTCCATTTTCTTTCTTTTCAATTTTTTTTTTCTTTCCATGGAACCAAGCAAACCTTTGTCATCTACATTCTACAACAAGTTGAAGAGGTAAAAAAACAAAGCAAAACATATGTTTCTTTTCTTAATTTTCACTATCCTGCTTTGTAGGATGCGCTAATGGGTCAACCGTCCTAAACTTCCTCAAGTCCCAACGTTGAAATGAGCTTGAAGCATGATTAAGTTGGAATAAATTAGACTAGAATAAAATTAAAGGGTAAACATATCCGCATAAACCAAAATGTAAAGGTATGTTTTTTTTAATGATGAAGTTTATTTAATAAAAATTAAAATTGGGTTCGGTTAAGTGAATACGTAAATAGAGTCGTACTTGAGAGGTTTAGTGAGAATATCAAGTACTTATGATTGATCGAATAAAAATTAAAGGTGACTTTGAAACTCATCGCACCGACATGTGATTGATTGAATAAAGATTAAGGATAGGTTTGAAATTCACCACACTTTTGGTGCAGTGAGTTTCAAACATATAAGATAAAATAATAGAGGGTAAAATTATCTTTTATCATTCTTTTTAATATTGTTTTATTAAAAAAATATATCCTTAATGATTATTTTTTTATTTTTAATTTTATTAGAGTCAATCTCACTATCCATTTAAATTAGCACTAAAACTGAGTTGGGTCGAGTGAATACATAAATAGAATCGTAATTGAGGGGCTTGGTAAAAGTATCAACCACTTGATATTGATCGAATAAAGATTAAAAGTAAGTTTGAAACTCACCATACTCACTTATGACTAATCGAATAAAGTTTAAGAGTAAGTTTGGAACTCACTGCACTGGACAAAACAATAGGGGTAAAATTATCCTTTATCCTTGTTTTTAATTTTTTTATTATCTGGTTAGAAAACATATATCCTTACTAGTTATCTTTCATATTTAATCTCATAGGAATGAATTTCACTGTCCATCCAAACTAATTTTAAACTTGAGTTGGATCGAGTGAATAAATAAATAGAGTCATAATTGAGGTGTTTGGTAAAAATATGAATGACTTGTGATTAATCAAATAAAGATTAAAGCTGGGCTTAATCGAGTGAATAAATAAAAAGAAATTGGGTTGAATTAAGTGAATAAATAAATAAAGTTGTAATTGAGAGACTTGATAAAAATATCAACTACTTGTTATTGATAAAATATAGATTAAAACTGAGTTGATTCAAGTTAATAAATAAATAGAGAAGGGACTTCGTAAGAATATCAACCTTTTGTGTCATGAATTTCACATCTTTCCGCTCATGACTATTGTTGATGCTCTTTCTATTTTGCTGATGCAAATTTCATTTCACTTCCTGAGGGCATAATTAAAACTAATTCTAAAGTAATAATCTCTTGTTTTAAGAAATTTCTTTATTACAATCACGTACATGTTCTTAGCCATATTTTGCATCAGCAAAATAGAAATTAACACTAAAAATATTTTTTATTTTTAGAAATTAACACTAAAAATTTGACTCATTAGATAGGTTTATATTAGACATATTCTGTATCATACATACAAAACAATATATCAAAAATAATTTTTGTTGAATTACCATGAGTTTTACAAAATTTAAAAGTAAATAAAAACAAAAAAAAAATGAACTCCCGAACATTAATTCAGTAGGTTTATGCATTTCTTTTAAAATGTGATTTTTAATAAATTTCACACTAAAATCTCAATACTTAAAATTCTTTCATATATTCTCATATTGCAATAATTTTTTTATATATAAAAAAAAAAGAAAATTATACAAAAAGACAATGAACGGAACATAATTATTGAAACATTGAACCTCATGTCAGATTTCATTACTAATTAATCCTTGTTAGCTGTATAAATCCCAGAGAACTTCTTCTGTCTTTAACCAAGATTGTCAGGGTGTCACCAATGGCTGATCAAGTTGTCCCTGAAAGCAAGCCAATCCCAATATCAAGTGTAGAATTAAGCCGAAAATTAGGTTGCTTTGGTAATATAAATCTTGATGGAAGTCAGAATAATGCAGAAGGTAAGCCATTAAGGCAATTGGGTATATTATTTATATTAATTGTTATAATGTTTTCTCAATATAAGTTTTTTTTCTTAAGTTATCACTATTATTGCTTTTAACCATTGAGGAAATTGATAAAAAAAATATAGCTTTTAATGATATTGTCTTTGAATATTTTGAGTAAATAAAAGACAAGTAGTCCCAATTGGAGACCATTAAGATTATCAACCAAATTATTAATAAGATCTTAATTATTCATTAATAATTATTATTCATTAATAATTAATAATTTGATTATCAACCAAATTAAACCATTATTATTCATTAATAATTATCCGAAACCTTGTTTGATTTGTTATCCTATTACAACTATAAGTAAAACTACTTCTTCCTATATAAATATCTCATACACCTTTCGAGCTTATTAATTGTTTCGGGATCTCAAGGAATTATTGACGTAGTCATGGCCATCTCGCTTCGCTTTCCAGTTCTCAACCTCTGCTTCCTGTTTCTTTTTCTTTGTTCTGCTTCAAGCCATTCAATCAGTCTTCGACCCTGCAACTTTGATGCCATTTACCAGCTTTGTGATTCCATATCGGATACTGGTAACTTAATCCGAGAGAACCCTTCTTCAGTTTTTGCAAAGCTTCCGTATGGTGAAACTTATTTCAAGAGTGCGACTGGAAGATGCTCGAATGGCTTACTAATCCCTTTCTCAATGCCTACTTCGATAGGGATGCATTGTTGACTCGACTGGAAGATGCTCGAATGCCTTACCTGTGGAAGTTTTGGCTAGTAATTATAGCGTTGTAGCCCCAGTTACCAATACTTCTCTCACTAAGCAACTTCATTGGATGTCTACCTATTTCAGTGGAACATGTGATGAATATGAAGGTATTGCCAATTTGCAAAGAATTTTATTTCTGTTTGATTCTGATAATTTAATATAATAATATAACTAACCATGCTTCAAATATTTGTTATGTTTGATAGGTTGTTTCAAGAAGCGTAATACAGCTCTTTTCATGGTGGGGGAGATTGGAGGGAATGATTATAACTATGCCCTCTTTCAAGGAAAAACCATTGAAGAGGTTAAGTCCATGGTGCCTAATATTATCTATTCGATATTTGGGCTTTATGATCTGGAAGCATGTGAATGTAATATATATATATATATATATATATATATATATATATTATACAATAAAAAATAATCATTCATTCATGTTAAAAGATTCATAAATTGAATTAAGATTGGAATCAAGATCTTTAAAGGAATAATATTTAAATAAATCCTCAAACTTTGTCCAAATAAAAATAAATCTCTGAGTTTTTTATTGAATGAAAATAAGATTATAAATTTTTATTTTATTGTAATTAATTAGAGCTTTGACTGTATAAAATATTTAATTTTTTTAGTTTTGGGTGATTTAATTTGGAAAAATGCTTAAATTAATTTTAATAAATTGAATGGCAAATATTTGAAGGAATACTATTTTGAAAATTTTATCATTATTCACTTATTTTTTAAAATTTGATAGATATAATTAAAATAAAATAAAATAAAAATTTATAATTTTAATTTTTAATAAAATAAAAAATAAGAAAAGATCGATAGCTTGCTTTCAATTTTTAATAAAGTTTAAAAACTTATTTAAATACTAAACCATCTTTAAATGAAATCAATTCCGTAGTCATTATTGCTTTATTATAATAAAGTTTTGAAATATTGGCCCAAGAGAAAATCTATTGATCAATAACTGGATACCGTTACTGTGTATTTCAATATTAACAAAATTTATTTATTAATAAATTTTCTTATTATAAACTAATAAAAGAAATGTCTACATTAATTTGATTGCTAGCAAATTAAGATCATCATAAAAAGAATAAGATCGTTAATGTAGCATTTGGCATATTGTTGTCAAAAAAAATAAAATAATAAAGAGGATATGATAAATGATAAATGATAAATCAAATTAATTTCAAAGAATAGAATTATTACATTTTTTTTTTCTAAAATTTAGATGATTTTATCATAGGCTATATATAGGGTTTTTGCAAAATTAAAAGTACCATGTATTTAAATTTTAATTTGAAAGAAAAGTTTAAATTCCAAAATTAATATATATTTAATTTTTTTGTTTATTGCTGCTTGCCTTTATTAATAAGAAAGGATAATAGCGATTTAAATTACTCATCTTTCGATCATTACATGTATAAAGAGTTCAATCGAAATACCGACCAATGGTACCCTTAGAGCCTAAACAAATTAACTATATTAGAACACTGCCTTTAATTTCCTTTAAAATAATAAAATTAAGGAAAAATATCACATAAAAAGGAAGACACTATATGTTATATTTGTGGTATAAACCCTTGAATGATTGTTGTAATTATTTCAGAAATCTTCACAGAGATTTTTAGAGTTAGAAAAGAATAAATAAATACAGGGCAAGAGACTTGTAAAAAATTAAAATAAAATAAAATAAAATAAAATACAGGGTAAGAGACAGATGCCTCCGAAGTGCTATGCTATTGACTACTCCAACAGTCAATTCTCACGTGTTATTAATACATTCAGTAAGTCTTCAACGTGAATTTTTCACATGTCAATTGAGAATTTTGACATAAAAGATAATTTTTTTAAATATATATATATATATATATATATATATATATATATATATATATATATATGGTTAAACGTATGTTTAGTGTAATAAAATGTAAAAGAACCGTCTTCCCTATGCGTGATGAATAATGAGCAAAAGTAAAACGAACCATGTATGGCATGTGTGTCTCGCAGTATAGAAAAATAAACAAGCTTGTCTTATCATAAAATGGGAAAAACCAAGTACTGCAAATATATATTCAAACTTGGTTTAAGAAATATATAATAGTTTTCTTTTTATAAAAATGATGTAATGTGATTTTTAATATCCAAAAATAAAAAATATGAACTTACTATGAAATATAAAATAAAAAAAATTTGAGACATACATCAGAGAGAGAGAGAGAGAGAGAGAGAGAGAAAACATCATGGGCATTTTGCCTCAATGATACTTGCATAATCCAAACTTACTAACATGACAAACAGTTTATAAAATACAAATTTGATAACAAAAATTTAGCGCTTAATTTACATTAATGTCTTGTATATTGAATGTCATGAAATTATTTTTTTGCTTAACCTTAATTCAAGTTTATTTTTCCAAAATCTTGATTAATTTGCTAACAATGGTACAATTAGAGAGAAGAAATAAAATATGCTTCCTTTACCAAAAGCCATATCAATTGGTAATAAAAAAAATAAAATAAAATGAATTTTACATATTCAAGGCATTTTTAGGCTAAACCCTTAATTTTTTTTTTATACAACGAAAATCCCTGGACACGAAAGAACAGGAATGGAAGTGTTAAAACTCAAACTTTATATTTACAAAACTCAGGTGAGGCTATATGATCATTTAAGCCGATGCTTAAGATCAAAAGCCTTCATCTCTTTCTCTAATGATCTTAGTATTACGAGAAAGATGAAAACAATTCATGGATTTTCTATGATACCCTACCTTTTCAACTACAAAACTAATCATGAACAGATATAGATACTACAAAAGAGAAACTAAACAAAGATGGCACAATTAGAGCATAGGGAAAATATGGTACTCTCTGAATCTGAAAGCTTATCTACCACTTAAAAGCTCCTTTACCTCAGTGTCAAGTTTTTTCAAATTGTCCAAAGTTCTTCTAACTTTTATTGACATGTTATAATTGTGGTCTTCAACTTCTTTCATAAATGCTACTAGCTGGTCACGGTATGATGCACTTAACCGCTTCTTAGCCCGCAATTCTGCAGTTAATTCTAGAATTTTCTTATCTTTGTCCTCGTCCTGGAATTCAGGAAAACAATAATAATCAGAGACAGCCAGAGTGGAAAGCGGGTCAGTAAAAGTAAGATGGTACACTTTTGGTCATCACCCAATTAGGCCGAATATGAACCATCATAGCCTAAAAGATCAGGAATTTTAAGTGAAGAAACAATTTTACTTTGTGCATGGCCTAAAGCACCAATTCATTTAAGTATCATAATAATTTGAATCCAGTCAAATTAAGAAACAAAAATACTTACACTGTCAAGGTATTATAGATGAAAAAAAGTGTATGCTAGCGCATGCACTACAACGCATTTTACTCTTTAGGTCCCTTATCATAAGAAAGAACTGATTGAAAGTACTAAATTTTATGCACCGTCAGTTAGGTCACTAAGCTCATCCAACCCAATTTTCCAGCCCCAAACAGATAAAAGTATCAAGACAAATTGAAAAGTGGAAGAATAAGGATAGGATTATCTATAGAATCTTAAGAACCAAAACTTCACAGTAGATGGAAAGAAAAGAACACATATATCATAAAGAACAATCTAATATCGGTACTTAAGTACTACAAGGACGAAATTGTTGAGAAATATGTCCACTTGAGAAAAGGAAAGAACTCCAAACAAGTGTAGAGAACAATCTAAAGAGGATAGTTAAGTACTACTAGGAAGAAGATGATAAGAAATATGTCTAGTTGGGATATAGAGAGAACTTCCAACAAGCTCTAAAAAGAACCATATAATGACAAAGAACAAGCACCCAATAATAATAACAACAATAAGCCCTGGTGAGAAAAGAAAATTAACAAAAGAAACACAAGTACCAGTGCTACTTTTTATCTAAAATGATTGGTAAATGTCTAACCCATTGAAGCAAGAAAAACATCAGTCCAAGAGTTAAGCACAATAAAACTTTCTCTCAGATGATCTTGACAAAATTTGTTCTGGTGGGGTAATAGTTAGATCTTTTCAAAGACAAAATGCAGGACAAATGCATGCCCAATGGAAAACAAATATAATGTAATAGAAGGAAAAGTTGTACTATGCTTTTTAATTAACAAGTAATTAACCAAGGCGTGAAAAACTTACAAGTGTTCTGTGACTTTCTTTCAACTCAATCACCAAAGGATGATTATGGTCCCTCACAAATTTCTTGATCACCCATCTCCCAGACTTATCTCTTCTCAAATGAATCATTGCTGAGCAGTTTTCTCGTTGCTTATCTTGCTTCTGAAGTTGAACTTTTGTCTGATAAGCAGGGTAACCTCTACATCCAAGTCCACGAGAAAAGAGTAACCCATCACGCTCTGACTTATGTGAAGATAAAACACGTGTCAAGAATCCCACTTGTCTTGCATAATCATCATAAAATGTTTTGGCAGCTTCTTCTGATTCAAATATCATACCCATATAGGGTTCCTGAATTGTTTCATAGTCATGCATAGTTGATTCATCCCCAGTAGAAGCGTCTAATCTTCCATCTAGATCATCCGCTTGTTCATCCACTGTTGCATAAAGAAAATGGTTGAAAATAAAAATTAAATTCACTAGTGCATAATACAACATCTAACCAACTTAAACAAGTAGTCAACCACAAGTGACTCTCCTAGACACATGGCTAGTAGGCAACCACATGCTTAAACAGCAAACATTTAAATATATGATAGAAAAGAAAGCCGTAATAATAAAAGAAACATATCATTCAGCATGCATAAGTATAACAGTAATCAACAGCAATGATAAGGAACTGAATGTCTCAACTAAAAACACTCCAACAACTTCCCCTTTTTTCTTATTGGAGACATTGCTATGCATAATCTTCAGGTAATTATGTACATTTTCTAACTTGATAAGGCAGAGACATCCTTGAAAAAAAAAGTTAAATGCATCACTCAGCAACACAAATCATACAACCAACAAAACTACCATATACAGATGGGGAAAATTTTATTGCAACACCAAATTGGTAACTGCTGTTATAGTTTGATCCTATTCCGGTCTACATATGTTGATAAAACTGCAATCAATAAAAGCACAAGTTCCATATGAAACAATAATCTCATAATATCGAAGCAGGAACTTAATTATGAATGTGAACAATTGCATCAATAATATTTCCTAAAATACATCTTCCTCTACAACATATATCCACACTATGATACTTTAGACTGAAAAAATCATAAAAATTATTGAAAAAAAAAACAAAAAAGCTTCTGATCAAGACAAAGAAATACAAAAATTTGAGCAGGTCACAAAGTGTGAAATTTCTAGGGTTTTAAGTAAACAAAATGAAGTGAAGATTAAACTTACTCGAAGTAAGAGGTTTTTTCCAGCTCCGTTTGTTTCGAGAAGATCAGAGAAAACGGACAGTGAGGAATCAAAAGGCGGAGTGAGGAAGACGACGGAAAAAAAAATACGAAAATTACAAAATGGAGTAATTTTAAAAGCAAAGAAGGGCCACCGGTTCAGTCCAGGGCTTTAGGCCCGTTACGATTCCGCCGGACTTGGGTTAAGATCACTAAAAAAAATTATATTTTTATTAATTTTAATTTTCAAAAATAGATTTAAAATTAATTAAAATAAAAATATATAAGAATATTTTTACATTATTTATAATGATAAAAACATTATCTGTATAATTAAATGAGCCTATAAATATAAATTTAAATATTTATACTCGTAAATTTTTCAATAAAAATTCAAATTCGATTCAAGTAAATCAATTTATCCAAAAAACAATTTAAATATTTTAATATTCAGATTTAATAATTTATGAATCTACTTGAACTTTTTAACATATATTTTTATTATTTTAATTATTATTTTACAAGTATGCCTTTAATGTTTTTAGATTGTGAATTCTTCGATCATGTTTGGAAGCACAGCATTCCTTAAATAAAAAAACATGGGATGTGAACATTTACAGGCAGCAGAGAAAACTGTGCAGGCAAACTCTCAGTCCGCCGCAAATATAGCTGTCGAGAGTATACGAAAAAAAAATTATTATTTAATATATTATCATACCTCATTTCAAACAAGATTAAAATCATAACGACATATTCCACTTGAAATATTAAAAAAATAAAAAAATAAATAAAATTAAATATATATTGTCATCTTAATTCTACTTATAGATTTAAAAAATTCAACTGATAATGTATTGAATAATTATCTATACGAAAAAAAGAAACAAGGCAATCAATAATGGCAGACCTAAGGGCCCTGCCTGCAAACTGAAAAACTAGCACGTAAAGAAACCCTAAGCCAAACCCAACTTACCTCCATTTAGGAGACTTCCAAGATACTAAAAGTTCAGTTTGCAATAATGCAGTTAAAAACTCATTTTGAATCATGTCGATTTCCCCTTTCTCTCATTTCGCTACATGAATAGAAGCGCATTTATCTTAAAATAAAGGGTTCTTCATAGGAAAGAAAGAAAGGAATGAGAATGAAAAATTTGTTAATCCAATAATTATATTTCATAATCACTTTCCTATTTTGTAGCTTAAGGATTTGATTAACAAATTTTTCATCCTCACCTCTTTCTTTCTTTCCTTCCAACCAAGCAAAGCCAAAGAGTGACAAGGAAAAATAGTAGTGACATTTTGGTAATGATACACGTATCTTGAATGGCATTCATGACAAAGACGGCCACTTTCACTACGAAACCTTAAGAAAGACATCAACAACTTAGCATCTATCACCAGATCGATCTTCATGCCAAGCATGAATAATAGAATATAAATGATAAATCCAGGAAACTCAAGGCATAATAACATAATAAATACACTCAAAAGCACTTTCATAATTCATAGCTAATGAAATAATGTTTCATATAATCATTTTTCAGCTATGGAGTACAGCAGCTCTTTAAATAAATGGACATATTTACCATCTTTAGTTGCAAAATAGAAGTCCTGCAATCCTTTAGTACTCACAGCTGAATGATTAGGAGCATTTTTTGTTCTAGAAACCAAGCAGTTCCTATTGTTCATTCACCCAATAAGCAGTAAAACGAGAATCAAACCGGTATCTTCAACAAGCAACACTTGATTCGTTACAAAGAGGCAAACTTACAGTATGTGAATAACAAATTAGAACAACAGAGACTATGAAATTTAAGAGTAAACGAATTTACAAATGAAAGATCAATATATCATTCCAGAAATAAGTATTTTACAATATTTTACACGATTAAGCACAATCTGGTTGGAGAATGAATGTACCAAACATAATTCATGTTTTAAACCACTGCATTGCAGCAATCCAGCTAAAGCATTATTCCAAGTTTAAAAGAAAATTATTTCTAGTCAAGGGCCGTGCCATGAGGAGACATTGAGGGAAATCGTACCTCTTACTGTCTTAATCACATTGCAATTGCATAACTGCAAAAGGGCCTCCGTTCAAATATTTGAGAATGTTCTTTACCCAGATAAATTTTGGTTCCTTCCTCAAAACGAAAAATGTCGGTCCACAATTGCAATGCCTAAATTGGGGCATTCTAGATAAAACCCTTAACCTCAGTATCTTTGAATTAAGTATCTGTTCATCTCATCCTTGTATTTGCACTTTGAAACCCTATGCACAGTTCTGCTAGACCTACACCTGAAAAAGAAAGGAATAATAGAAAAAGAAAAAGAAAATCTAACAGTTTCTATGACACATTTTGATCAACTGATCAGGCAGCAACTATGGGAAGATAGTTATCAGCTAGACATGATGTGGAGGACACTGGCATACACAGAGCCACACACCAGTGATTGAGGTTATCTAGGTTGCAGTTGCTGCAGCTTTAATGACTCGTATTCCTTCAAGTTGTTGACTACGTTTTGAATTTTCATTGATAGTTGGTTACTATGCTCCTCAACAATTTTCATAAATGCAGTCAGCTGTTCTTGATATGCTGCACATTGTCGTTTCTTGTTTCGTAGCTCAGCAGTTAGTTCTTGAATTTTCTTATCCTTCTCATCCTTCAGAATTGTATACAAAAGCATATCATTTAGAAACACTTGAAATCAAAACTTTGTTTCGTATTTTCACACGTTTTGTTTTGGAAATATCATACTTTAGAGCATAATGTGCCTATAAACATGTCTTTATATGCAAACTATTATAGATGCCTGAAAAGGAGCAATGAAAAATTTAAAATACTCGATTCGTCAAAAGATATTAGGGAAAGTAATGGGAAAAGTAAAACTCGATTCATAAGCCTTAATTTCGGCTTCAAAATGATGAAACTACAATGAAATGGGGCAATTTCGCTACATAAAGTTACATCTTCATCCAAAGCATTTTTTTCTTCTTAAAAAGCATCTATATAATATATTTTACAGAGAAATGGAAAAAACATGATACTGGACTACAGATAGAGAGGTCGCATGCTAAAAATTTATTTTCCTACAAAATAAGGCAATCTAAAGTGTGAAGAGAACACGTTATTCCTTAAAAACTTGTATGTTAAATAAACCACACAGAAAGTAAAACTAGAAAATTTCACCAAAGTTTGGATAGTGAGCATGGTATTGTAACCACAAGGAAGAGGGGAAAAAGTGAGCAACTTACCATTGTTTGACGAGCCTCACGTGGAGCGACTACAAGTGGATGATTATGATCCTTTACAAATCTCGTTATCACCCACTTTCCAGACTTATCAAACTTAATATGAATCATTGCCTTACAGCCTTCCCTCGTGCTTGGCCGCGGCTTTCTGACTGGGCCAAATTTACCTCGAATACTAACACAATAACCCTCCTTATTACATCCAAGTCGACGAGCAAGAATCCTCCCATCTCTTTCAGACCGACGACAAGACATCACACGCATGACAAAGCCTACCCGTCGTGCATATTCATCATAAAATATCTTGGCAGCATCTTCAGAGTCAAACTCCATACCTTCATGTGGTTCTACAATTAAATCTCCTTCACATGGAACTGCCACTGTCTCCTGTCCCGTGAAGCTCTCTATCACTTCAGCACCCTCATCCAAATCCACTGCCACACAATAAGATCAACCATTATTCATAAATTATATATATTTATATAAATAACAAATTTTATCCTCTACAAAAGGAAAATGAGAATTGCTCATAACTACAGTTCAAAGTAGAAAAGTAAATTTACAAAAAATTCAATTTAAACAGTTCAAAAGTTCATAAACACTAAACAAAAATAATAACACAATGACAACAACAACAAGAACAACAACAACAACAACAAATGTGCAGTCCGCCATTATATCACAAAAATGAACATTCTAACGGTGCAAAGCAACTAAAATAAACACCTTCAAAGGGAGATCAACTATTAGAGTGCGAAACTCTTACTCGAAATTCCAGGTTCAAGTCCTACTAGAGGGAGAGTAGGGTTTAGGGATGATAAACTGCTATCTACCATTGGATAACTCAAGAACACAGCCTCTCCATAATGTACCCAGATAGGGAAAAACACCCAAATCTCTCCTCAATGTCATCTCCTTCAATGATTCATCAAATAAGGAAGAACATATACTATTTTTAAGACTCTTCAATAAACAAAAGATTCCCTTTAAACCCCAGATAAGACACTGGAAGCTAAACCAATCAAACAACTGAAACTTTCTATTTAATGCCAAACAACAGTCAGAAACGAAGTAATAGAAAAACGAAAGAAACAGCCAAAATAAATCAAACCCATTAAAATCAAAGCTGTCCTACCACTAAATTCACAGTGTTTATCATCATCATAATTGAATGGAAAATTAAGCCAAATTAACAAAAGGGTGAATGAAAGAGAGGAGCAAAGCAAATTGGGAAATGTTAAAACAGTGGAAAGAAGTTCTCACTTACTTGATTTAGAGTATGGAAGAAAGGAAACGTAGATCTTTCGTACTTGCTCTATCCAGAGGAAGAGATACGACGGCGACTAACTGTGTCGGGGCTTTAAAGGTAATTTTAGATTAAGTTTGACATAGAAAAGGAACTTTAAAAAATATAATGGGAAAATATATGAACTTTCCCACGGCTTGAAAAAAAAAATGGATTCAAATATGTGATTTTAGATGGGTTGGTTTCGGATTATAACAAAATTTATTCGAGTTATGAAATCGAATTTATTTTATTTAATTTGTATATAAATAGATTTAAATATAAATTATATTTTAATATATTATTATTTAATATTTTGTAATTTTTATTATTTTTATCAAAAGCTTGAATTTTATATATTAAAAACTTAAAAATTTTAAATAAAGTTTTAAAATTGTTTAAATACCAAAAAAATTAAATTAAAATTCAAAATTGTTTAAATCCAAAAACTTAAATATTGATCCAAATTAATTCGTATAAATTCAAATAAAATAAAATATTTTTTATTGGAATCAAATACAAATTATAAAATATGAAACTCATTTAAATTTTATTAAATAAAAAAATTACAAAAATTTGATTCAATTTTAAATCAATTTTAAATTTTAACATCATTATGACAGATTAAATGTTAAAATTTATTTTAAAAAATTGAATGAATACAATTAAAATTACATAAATTTGTGTTATATATATTAAGAAATTAGTTTATACATCATTAATAAAATAATTAAATTTTATTGTGAAAATTAATTGATATATTTATTAAAGTATATTAAAAATAAAATAAAACATGCGAGTACGATGGGAATGGCAGATCAACCTGGCAACCCGAATATTCAGCTTGTTGAACTATACTTCTACGGCTACGTCTACATGTCAAGCGTCAGATTCTAATCCACAATTTTGTTTCGTCTAAATCTCTCCTTCTCAAAGGAACAGTTCCTGTTTGAGAAACAGAAACTCCAGATTCACTCTCAGGACAAAAAGAAATAGTTCAAAGATCATAAAAAGGAAGCTCTGTTCTCCACACCCTCTTTGATCAGAATTCAGAACTGTAAGCTTCTTCTTCTTCTTCTTCTCGCTTTTTTCATTTCTGGGTTATACTTTCTTATGGCACTTACTAGTTCATTTAACTTTGAACTTCATTTTTTTTTTATACTTTTTTTTAATGGTTTGGAAATTTAGACAGGGTATTTTGAGTAATTGATGAACTGGGTTTATTTTGTTTTTCTGAATTCTTAAGAAAAGTGAAAGATAATTTGATTTTTATCTTGCCAGTAATGCATTTTTAGTATGTTTAATTGACAATGTCCAGACAGAAAAGTGAAAAGAAAGGGGTAATCCTTGTCCTAAGATGAGAAAATATTCTTATAAGAGGAAAATTGGAAGCCTTGAACAAGGAGCCTTCATTTCAGTGTTAGAAGTTTTGATGATTTATGAAGTTTCCTAAAAAAATAATGTTCGGAGTCATGATTTGAAGCGTGGGTTTTTTTTCTTTCCTTTTTTGATTATTTGCTTGATCTCTTATTTTTATTCATCTCTGAGAAGTCAGTCCTAAGTCTAAGTGATGAACTAAAGCCAGCAACTTATCTGAAAATACGCCATGAACTGATGCATATTGCATGCTTCAGGATTAGCAGATGTAATCGTTACCATCTTTTCCATATGCAGGAAAAATGGCTGGGACTGCTGGTCCGCATGAATTTTCGGATAGCGATAGAAGCTCAGAGGATGAAACTACTGTTAACATTGCTGAGTATGAAGGGATGGAACAAGAACTGTTTCAGGGACATGATATAATGAATGGTGAGTTAATTTCGTTGGAACAATCAGGCAAAGCTTTGGGTTTGGGAAACTTGGAGCCATACACTGGGATGACTTTTCAATCCCTCGATGATGCTAGGAATTTTTATTTTGATTATGCGAAGCGCACTGGTTTCACCATACGAACAAATCGAATTCGACATTCACTTAAGAACATGGCTATAATTGGACGGGATTTTGTTTGTTCTCGGGAAGGTTTTCGTGCAGCAAAGCATACACATAGAAAAGACAGGGTTCTTCCTCCAAGGCCAGTTACAAGAGAAGGGTGCAAAGCAATGATAAGGTTGGCTGCCAGGGATGTAGGTAAATGGGTTGTTACCAAATTTGTACGAGAGCACAACCATAAGCTAATGGCACATTGCAAATTTCCTGGGGAGCTGCCAACTATTAATATGCTCAGCGAGGTATGTATCAGATACTTGAAGTGGTCTACTGGGTTAGCTAAACTCAGTATTATCATAATTAGGCTTTAGATCTTTGAGTGGAACTAAATTACTGACATGCTTAGGTGTATGGTTTTAAATTCTTATTTCATAGCATCAGCACCTGTAATCATTACTCCTGAATTTGCTGATGCCCGAATCTTCTTTCCCTTGAAACCTTTTTTTTTCTTGGAATGCTTATTCAAATGATAATTTTGAATATGAAGGTTCTATACAAAATCCTGTCTTTTTTGAAACAAAACTCTACGACAAGGAACTTCGTGTGCCTCACAAAAATTGTGTAGAACTCTTTGTCAATGGTTATACCAGCAGTTTCTTATAATTTGTTTCTGGACCAAGGCATAAACCATATTAAAGGTTGCATTCAAATGTTGGGCATTTTAGCTAGGTAATGACAACCGGGTTTGAGAAGATCTATATACCTATATTGTTTGTCTCGAAAAGGTTTCTATGTTCACATGCATTCAGCAGTGCCAAGGGAAGTATGCAAATTTTATAAAAGTTTCTGCAAATGTATCCTGTATGCTAGCCCAGTGTTGAAATCTCAAAAATGTTTGATGGCGCTTCTAAATGTAGTTTCTGAATCTGGATGTTTAACCTGGAACCCTTGGTAAATCTTTTGCACATCCTACCCCATATTCCTCCCCTCACCCAAAAGAACAATTGGAAAAAATCTAATGTTAGCTATATGACAGTGCTTGCAATGTTTGATTTGAGCTTTTTTATCTCATTTATTTAATTAAATAGACAGGTTCAAATATAATGTTTGTTTAATGGATAACTGTGTTTAAATACAAGGTTGCTTGGATTGTTAAGCTTATTAAGAAAGTTTATGTGCAGCTCCCTAAGATTTGTCTATGAACTCAGTCACAGACTTCTTAATGAGCTCGTTGGTTGGCTTATTTTATGAGCTTTTATGTGAACTTTTGAAAGTGGTAGAAGCAAGAATTCTACTTAAATGATTCCAAGATGCTACTTAAATGATTCCAAGATGCTTTTGTTTCATTTTCGTCACTTATTTTGCTTGTTATTGTACATGTGAATGTGAAACTTGTTGTAATGTTGATGCTTTTGTTTGACGTCATCTTTAATAATTTTATATGGCACATTATCGGTTTAATTTTCATATAGTAGGTTTTAGATATTCACCTGTGTTTTCGACATTGTTATTACAATATTTAAATCATATCAGAAATGAAGATTCATTTTTTATTCTGACACACCAGCGTGTTCGTAGGGCCAATTTCTATTTGCTATATTGTAGTAAAACACTCATTTTGCTTTATTCAAATGTGAAGAGAATTAGAAGGGGGAAATTGTCAGTAAAACACTGTGCATGAATCCCTACAAAGTTTAACCCTTCAGAAACAGTAGTTGCTATTGTTATGCGAGTCATCATTTTTATTGTACTTCTACTTGACTCTTTTTCTTCTTCATCGTCATCATCAAAGCTTTTATCTCAATATTAGGATAAGTTATATGGACTAATATATGAACTCACGCTAAGTCGCCAAAATGAATTATACTTGACTGAATAATTCAGTACTCATGTAAGATTATATTCCCTATCAAGTGAAATTGATTTCAATTAACCTATAGGCCTTGACAGCAAGCAGGGTCCTCTCTTCAATTATTCCATTATCCTCTTTAAGGGCAGCATACAGCTCAAATGTTGCTTGTGTCGTCGAACTTAGTTTGTTGATTAGCCGTTAATGCTCATAAGTATTTCCAGCTTTAATTATTAAACTGCATAATTTGACAGATCAACCAAAAAGTATACATCAATTAATTTTGATGAAGCATAATATAAACTATAAAGTGTCTCTTTGGGTAAAGTTTCTACTTATCAATCATACATATGATGCTCCTGTAAAATACACCTGGCTTCGGATTAATGCTTTTGCAGGAAGAGAAGGATAAGAAAATACAGGATCTATACGACGAGCTACAGCGTGAAAAAGAACGGTCTTCAGGGTTTAGACAACAACTACAGATGATTCTCAAAGATCTTGAAGAGCATGCTGAATTTATGTCAGTAAGAGTTGAAGACATAGTTGACAGCCTGAAAAGGATTGAACTCAATGATATATAGCTCTCGCCGGCCACAACCGCCTGCATTTTTTTTTCCTAACACTGTGACACTGCTAAATTCAATCCTTGAATTTGTCATTCTAAATGTTCTGAGGCTGACATTGTAGTTCATTAGCATAACATTGTATCATAGAAACCACCATGATAGAAGAAATATGTGCTGGGGATTTCTTTGGTATTTATTCCCCTCTCTATGACTTAAGTTCTATTGAAACAAGTAAGATGATGAACAAGATTGTAACATGTTGAATTCCTTGAATTTCAATGATAAGTTCTTTTTATCAGATCAAAACCGCCTCTCCTGTTAATTGCTGAATCAGTAACAATGCTTGGCCCCTGCTAAACGAGGACAGACATGGCTCTCATGCTGCATGTGAGCGTCTCATTCTCGCTAACTTTGCATTCAAGGTCAGCTCTTAGTCTTTCTTTTGTTTTTTTATGCAAAGGAGGTCGTAATCTAGATATAGAGGAGGAAGCGTGTTCGGATTTGAACTTCAAACTTGCTAGATGCTATCTCTTAGGGGTGATTGAATGAATTGTTTAAGGTAAGTTTCGTGTGTAAGAGTTTTACAGGTTTGAGGTTTGAATTTCAACACTTAAATTCTTCATTTTCCCAGACCTGATACATCCGCTAATTATATTTAAAAAAAAAATAGTGGCAGCAATTGTAGTTATTAAATTGAGATTTTATTTTCTAGATTCGGGTATTATATTGTAAGATATAGTAAAAAAATTTAAAATTTATAAATAGTATATACATTAAATATCGTGTATCATAGTATCGTATAATACATATAGTGTATGGTATGATCCACTTACGATTTTTAATTTAATACGATATAATATATTGATTTGTATCGTTTTATAATCAAATAAATATTATATATCGATTTGTATCATTTTATAGGAGTAATATTGAATTATTTCCTGTTTATATTGTATGATAATCTTAGTATAATAAAGGTAATGTGGCAGCAACCCTTCATCAAAGTTCGGTTGCGATGGATTGGGCATTTGGTCTAGTAGTATGATTCTCGCTTCGGGTGCGAGAGGTCCCAAGGTCCCGAGTTCGATTCTCGAAATGCCCCTTCCACAGTTTTGCTTCCTAGTGAAGTTATTAACCTTTAGAATATTGGATATGGGTGTTAAGCCTAGGCCTTTGCATTTTGCTGGTGACAGAACTTTTCTTGGTAAAGAGGTGGTAGTTTGTCTGATAACGGCATCTCTGAATCTTCTTCCAATTTTTTCACATGCTAACATGTTGACATAACACATGATTCAATGGTTTGAATGTTGAAAGCAACTGAGATTCTAATGATTGCTTTGTAAACCAATTTATGACCTGATAAAGTGTTGATTAGGGTTGGTTCAAAGCAGAAAACAAACCAACTCTCACATGTTAGACACTATGATGCTCATGCATCATGTATGACATCGATGTCTATGATCAAATCGACATGGATCACATGTTTACATGATTCTTAAACAATGGATGTTCAATTATAATGTGCTCTGTAAATCTATGGGACCGAAGAGCCTTGCTTTCTCTATAGTTTTCTTTCCTGTTGTTTAGTCTGTTGATGCATTAAGCTATTTAAGTGTGATCTAACAATGGGAAATCATTGTCTTCAATATCCATGAAATCTGATAGCAAATACAACATAAGGAGAGAGAAACATTGCCATTGAAACTAGGTCTCAGAAGATGTCTTATTGCATTTCATTTCATACATGCCAACCATGAGAATTCTCTAGACTATTCCATCATCCTTGACATATAGCATTTGAAAAAGTTCATAATTGAAAATCGATAGTACTGTTGATGTCTTTTTGGATTTTGGTGGGGACCTTCCCTTGAATTGATTTTGGGCAAGTAAGTTGTAGCTCTGATAATTCTTGCATTAAAGGAAATATGATCAGAAACATCCAAGTTGGGACTCAAAGTATGTTTCAACGTTCAAATCAATGTTTATAAGAAAGACGAGGAAGAAAAGAACTTGAGAAAAGAAGGCAAAAGAACTCAAGAAAGATAAAAGAATGAGAGTGCATCCATGTATCTTGGAGCTTTGTCTCCTACATCTATGTATTGTATCTTTGTGTCAAATCACATATCATGTGCTGTATTTCTATGTCAAATCACATATTATGCATTTGTGCTCAATAAGGGCAGCTACCTTAGTTTGGGCTTTGAGCAGTCATGAGCAAACTATTTGACCCCAATGTACAAAGGCTTAACAAGTAAGATATAAAATATCTGCAAGCTAAATAATAAAAGCTAAATATCATCTAGTCCCAGATACTCTGAACCAAGCCCCATCTGCCTAAGCAAATGAGCTTAGCTTGCCAAAAAGTAAGCAAACTAAAGGGCACAAATGAGCTGGCCATTGACTTCTCTTGAGCATTGCAACTTGTGCAAAGCCATGATTGAAGGGGTTAGCTAGATCTAATGCAGTATTTTTCTCCTCAGGACACAACCAGACACCAGCTCATAGACAGATAAGAGAGTTGCAGACACAAATGTTTCCTAAAGAAATGACTAGTTGTGGTTAAGTTGGCTAGCAACATGTTTTACTTGTCTCTTCTGGATGGAACATTTCAGTAGCTTAGTCAACTCTTCACTAACATAACTTAATCAACCATTTTAGAATCTTCAATTTTATAATAAGTGCAGTAATTACACAGTCTATCCTCAAAATAAATAATCCAATGAAACAGTCATTTCAAATATATACATATATATATATATATATATGTATATATATATTCATTCATAACATTAAAAAAAAAAAAGTTAATGATTTTAATACTAAAATAACCCTTTTTTACAAAATTTTTCATTATAAATAGTATATAAAAATTTTATTTAGTTTTTTATTTATTTTGTGACTAACAATACCAAGTCCAGCCAGGTCAATAATCAAAGTAAACTCTTTTCTTTCCTACTGAATTGGTTTAAGTACTCAGTCATCACCATGACAATGACAATCTATAAACAATTGTTATGAGATGGTGATATTTATTTTATTTTTTTACTTTGACATTGGGATTCAAGATGCTAAAGTCTAAATATTAGGAGTGTTGGTGGATTGGTTTACTTTGATTTTTTTTTTCTTAATTAACTATGTATAAAAAAAAAATATTTTCTTTGCACCCTTAATCAAGCAAATATGAGAACTACTATTTGATTATAAACCAATTTATGAGGATGAAAACCAACATTTTCTTACTACCCTTTACTTTGTTACCTTGGTTTTTTTTTCCAATAATTAAAAACAAAAAACAAAATTTTAGAAATTTTTGGAAATAAGAATTTGATATTTTTGAAAATTTAAAAATGGTTTTTTACAATTAAAAAATTTGACTAGAAATTTGTCAAAATTGAATGAAAAATATAAACACTTGGAAACCTCACCACTTTCTTCATTCAAGTTTTAACCACTTTGACTTAGATATTATTGTTCTTAAATCATTGCAACTAAAACATAACAACCATTTCACAAAAATAATAAATAAATAACAACCAAGTGTTTACTTTCGATAAATTGAAATTAAATAAAAATTAAATATATAGAACGAATTATTAACAACAATTCCAAATGACCCTTTAATCATTATGTTCTTCAAATGGTAAAAAAAGAATGAAAAAAAGGAAAGGAGAGAACCTTATGTTTTTCCCATGTTATAAGAAAAAAAATGAAAGGAAAGGATTGATAATTTGACTTCGAGTATTGATTAAAAATTAATTTGAATGGATCGTATGATCGATTTTGATAAGATTAAAGATGGTAAAAATATTATTAAAAATATATATTTTTTAATAAAATAATAAAAATTAATAATTTATTAGTTTGAAAAAGGCTAAACTACCATAATAATGAAGTTAAATTTAGAAGTAAATTACAAGAAAAAAAATATATGAGGTGCCTCAAACTTGATGAGCATAAAGTGGGAAATTGCAAAGGTCAGACATTAAAGCCTTGGTGGTTTTCCATTACTACTACTTAAAGCTAGACTGGCACTCCTACTGCTCTTTTTATTATTCATAATCATAGCCCACATAAGCCAGCTTCGGATTAATAATGATAAGCAGGCAAAATTATTTATTTTAGGTTTTGTTGTCAATTGCATTGGTAGCCTATAGATGCCATTTAAGTCTTACTTTTTTGCACCCTTTTATTAATATGCAACCAAATCTATTTTATTTTATGATATTTTAAATATTAATTTAAATAATCATATTATTATTTTTAAAATATAAAATTACGTAAATTAAAATTTTAAATTTCAATACTTTTAGCATATTCTTTTTTATTTTAAACCAAAAGCTTTGTTTAATAAAAAAGGTTTATGTTTTTTTTTAAATAGATCTTGATGTTTTTTTTAATCATTTTCACCGTGTAATATATATATATACACACGGATATAAAATTAATTTAATTTTACATTATTTTATATTTTTTAATCCAATCATTGAATTTTATATTTTATTCCTATAAATCAAATACATTAAATTTCAAGTTAATAAAAAATAACCAACTATTTGTTCAACAAAAATAAAATTTTAATTGTTAATTTATATTAAAAAATATTATTCTTAATTGAAATAATAAGAATATCGGATTAACTCAAAAAATTATGTACATAATGAATCTGAATACGTTACAAAATTTAATAGTTAATTTATAAAAATATTAATCTTATATGAAATTATAAAAATTACATAAAATAATATATTTTATGCTGGTATAACTTCATCCTTAACCATAAATTTACATATATATTAATATATATATATATATATATATATATATATATAACAAGGGTTTTTTTTTTACAATAAAATTTAAAAGTATTTTTAGATATTATTTGAGTTTAAAATTTCTGAAATGATTTAAAAATTATATTTATGATATAATTAAAAATATATATTTTTAATTTATCAACTAATTCATTCACTTACCATCCATTTCTTGAATCTGAATTTTACAAAATGAGGTAAAATGAATTTTAAATAATCTACAACATGTGGTTACCCAAAAAGCAATGCCTCAACCCCATCTTTAGAAAATTTTATCAAATGTAGGCCCTAAAGCTTAGCTGGGGAACTTTAATGAAGTTTTTTTATTTATTTATGAAAGCCAACTGGAAATTAATTTCTAACTTCAAAAACTTAATATAAATAAATATAATTAAGTGACAAAGCTTCAACTTTACTTTTGGATCCATAATTGTGGGAAACATGTACAGCATCATCTCCAATCCACACCTTGGTATTTTTCCTTCTCCCATTTTATTTTATTTTTTTATTTTTTAATATCAAACTTCAATTATTATCCATAATTTTTATTAAAAAATTTATTAATTTTTGTCCAAAAGCATATATTTTTTCAATAATTTTTTATTTTTAAGATGCTTATAAAAAAAATAAAAGTGTTAATTATATTATTCTCATATTGGATGTAGTTGGATAAATTATAGTATATTGGATAAAATGTTTGTTTTTAAGGCTCATTATTGAGAAGAGTATTCCTAAATAAAAACATTGAAAGCACCAAATTAGTGTGAGAGAATATGTCTTTAAAATTATATAAAAAAATTAGTTAAAAAAAAGGAAAATATCTCTGATCTTATTATAAAAAAATTCCTATAAATTATGTAATCTTAATGCATATTTGCAAGAATGATATTAGCTACATTTGCATGTCTTTTGCTTTTAATTTTGGAAAGAAAATCCAATTTTTTGAAAACAATTAATTATTATTGAATTAAATATTTAAAATCCATGTAAAAAATTCTATAAGTATATATATCTATAACTAAAATTCAATTTCAAAAGTATTTTATTAAAAAAAATTACTAATAGTTATAACATTACTTGAAAGGAAACCGAGACAAACTATTTCGACTCGATTTTATAATTATTTAAATTAGATTAATTTATTTTCAAACCAAATTTAAATTCTAACTCAAACCCTAACTACTCAAATAATAAATTGAGTCAAGTTTGATTTTTTAATATTTATTGTTAATATATTATTAAATTATTCTTTTATTAAAAAATGACAAATTAATCTCATTCAATACAATTTAAATTTATTGAATCGAATTTTAATTATTTAAATATTTTTTCGAATTCAACTCGAAATTTAAAAGTTAAATTTGATCGAGAGTGAACTAAATTTCGAACTTTCAAGTATTCAAATTGAAGTATTCAAATTGAATCAAACTTATGATGAGATTGAATGATTCAATTCAACTGGATTACCCCTAAACACAAGCCCCAGACCAATTCTAAGTTCAAACCCTTTTCAATGGCCGTCCAAACAGTCCGAGAAAACCCAAAAGCTTAAAAGAGAACCAGTCACACGTCACCATCCCACCAATCACGCCAGGAAAAAAAAATAAATATCCAACGGTTAGATATCATCAGTCGGCCCCGGCCTTTATTGCTGATGGCGCGTTCCAGTCCCAACGTCTCTTTAAAATTCCTTTTCCTCCCAAAGATCCGTTAACAACGGTCCAATACTTAATAACAACAACGCGTTTTGTGAAACCTTATAAAAAGCTTAAATGTTATAATAATTATAATATTAATTATGTCACGCGTAATTTTGGCACTCTAAATAGGGCTTAGTTTTCCTCTCAAAGTTCAAACTCTGCAACTGATTTTTCTCCAAATTTTCCTCCCAAATTTTCTTGCAACCACAGAAAATAATCTTGGGTTTGTTTTTCCTTTCAATGCCAACTGTTTTCTTGAGGATTTTCTTGCTATAGAATCTTGTTTTGAATTAGTTTGTCCCTGAGAAACTCAAATCCTTCCTGCCCCCTTCTTGGGTTGATCCTTCTGCCGGTAGTGAAGCCAAAACATACATCTTTAGTTCACCGGCAACGGCATCGGAATCCTCTACTTGTAGCCATAAAAGAATGGAAGGTGCAGAGTTAAAGAGGGTTTTCCAATTGTTTGATAAGAATGGAGATGGGAGGATTTCGAAGAATGAGTTGAATGAGTCATTGGAGAACTTGGGTATTTTTATTCCTGATGGAGATTTAACCCAAATGATTCAAAAGATCGATGTCAATGGCGATAATTGTGTTGATTTTGATGAGTTTGGTGAGTTGTATCAATCACTTATGGATGATAAGGATGAGGAGGAGGATATGCAGGAGGCTTTCAATGTTTTTGATCAGAATGGAGATGGTTTCATTTCTGTTGATGAGTTGAGGTCTGTTTTGGTTTCTCTTGGGCTTAAACAAGGCAAAACCATTGAGGATTGCAAGAGGATGATAATGAAGGTTGATGTGGATGGTGATGGTAGGGTTAACTTCAAGGAATTCAAGCAAATGATGAAAGGTGGTGGCTTTAGTGCTCTGACTTAACTTGCAAGGGAAGAGTTTATCAAGTGTTTGTAGATATTCTTTGGAAAATCAAGATGATCTTCAGCTTCACCTTGTGCCTGCATTGCATTGGTTCAATCTATGTCTGTGCACGTTTGCTGCCAATTGTCACAGCACCAACATCAATGGCATCACTAACTTGGGCAAGGAAGAGGGGAAAGAGAGTGCAATGGGGAGGTGGGAACAATTTTTATCACCAAAGATGAAATTGCAGTATGTATTTTGTTGTTGGGTTTTTCATTTTGTTTTGATTTCCAGACTTGTAACATTGGTTTGGGACACTTGGTGTTCTTGTTTCTGTCTCTGATATCCCCATTGTCATCATTTTTCTGTTGTGTGTTAATTTTTTTCTCTTCTTTCCTAGTGTATATTGATATATGAGTTGCTTAAATGATCAGGAGGAGATTTCTTTTATTATTTTTTTGTTAGTTTCTATAACGATGCAATGGTAAATGTTATTCTTTTATGATTTAAAGATCACGAAATTCAAATCGAGACGTAATGCAATTTCATATTTGGCAATAAAAATTATAGCCAGGACCAAGTAGGAAATCCCTCAGTACACCAGATCCTGAATCCCTTTGTTATAAGTTGCAAAGTATTAAATACGGAAAGTCGGAGAAAGCATGAGGACCATTAATTTTTAATTTGATATGATGGGAATGGAAACTTCAAACATGTGATTCATGATGATCTGATTATGGTGATTAGTACTGATAATGTCATACATGAGCATAACTAACATGTGATGTGAGATGTCGTGTTTTCTGTTGTGAATTCCAAATGCTAATTGGTCATAAAATTGGTTTGGAAATAGCGGCCATTGAATCTAAATGTTAGGTTAAGATTTTAACTTGTCAGAATTGCAGAAAGTCAATTCTGGCCTATGAAGTATACATCTATTGTTAATCATGTATTTTCAATGGGATTATCAGTAACTTCATAAGGAAGCAATATGGAGTATACGTCCATTGTTAATCATATATTTTCAATGGGATTATCAGTAACTTCATAAGGAAGCAAAGCTATAAGAGGAGCGTTTTGAGAACTGAACTCGGGACCTCTCGCAGCCAAAGGAAGAATCATACCTCTAGACAAATGGCCATGGCATTAATCTTACATTTCTTCCACGAGATAAGTTGGCATGACTTGATAAAATGGCTATAACTCTACTAGCTAGAGATTATTACTCAATAAAGTAGGTCAAATGCTTCTCAGAACCTCTCCTTGCTATTGCACTTTAACTTTTAACATCACAAGACAAGGCTTCAAAACCTATGCAGGATTTCAGCTATCCGATTCCGACTTACTCCAATCAAATTTAACTGGTGCTGTGAATGTACCAATTTTTTCCTATATATGTTTTCAAGCAACATGACTCAATAATAAGTATGTTTGATCCCTGGAGTTAAAGTGAACATTCATTTATCATGCAGTAGATATCTGCATCTTGTTCTCTGTTGGTTTTTAGATTTGATATGGATGGTTAGGAGACAATCTTGGAGAATTGTACCTTACTCTGTTCCAGAAAGGCCCTTTTTCTTTTAGATTTTCATGTGAATACCACTAAATCCTGGTATCTAGTAGCTGAAGTTCATGTCTTGCAGGCTGCAGCTGATCTTATGCACTTGTTCCAGTGCTATACAAGGCCAGTAAGAATTAAATGCAGTAAGATAACCATGTCAGGCCACATTTAGCAGGAAGAAGGCATTGCAGTTGACCTGAAAAACCTAGCTCAACATGTAGGTCATATGCTCATATGTGCTATCATCCGAATTGCTGCCATCACATTGCTTGAGCTGTGAGGTTGCTTTAGGTTGCCCTTTTGTCGATATAGCCCTGGCCTTAGCTGATGATCAAATGAAATCGAAATTGTCTGTTCTTGTTGAAATATGATTGATTATCCTACATCTTATAGTTACTAAAATAATAAAAGGTAATTTGCCAATTTAACAGACAAGAAAATATCTCTTTCTTTTAATTATGTTCCTACCATTAGATTTTGTTTGCTGAAACTCAATGTATTACATGATTAATGTGTTTAAATCATGTATATGGGACATGTAATGAAGGAGTTTGAGTTGATCAAGAATTAACCAAGCATTCGGATATGCAAATCACTAGGAAGTAACCAATTGTAACTCAAAAAATTTGTATTTTTGAAGCACAGATTCATATCATAAGTCGGAAATAAGTCCGGAAAAATAGAATGTCTGATTAAACAGAGAAACCATAAAATACATTGACAATAAGAGTAAGATTGAAAAGGGAAACTTGGGAAACTTGGAAAGAAAGAAATCTATTTAACAAGCTACACAGTACCGGAATTTGCACCCACTTTTTCTGTAGAATGCAAAGGAAAAGGAATAGAAAAGGACTTCATTCTCATATCATGCTATCTGTTCTTGCAGGCAGTCTCCTGAAGAAGTTTTGGGGCAGTGAAGGAATGCTGATTCGAAATCGTGGATGCCTCATTGTGAAAAAGCCTACTCCAAGTGCAAATACGCGACCAGGAATGACATAGAAAGCTATACTAGAAAATAAACAAAAAGCTAGAAACATAGGCGTAGCTCTTGGATCTCTCCAGCTTAGCATAGAATTAAACCTCTCAGCTTGAGTTGCCAGGTCCCCTATTATTGTCATCATCCTCCCTGCAATGCTTCTCAAGCGATCATATCTCTTTTTAAGAACTTCACCATTCTTAGAAGATGGAAATGTATCAAACTCTTCATCTAATTCATCAGGTTGCATCGAGTCAATGAGAGACAGTTCAGTATCCATGTGAGGAGGATGCCTTGGCCTTCTCTGGTACTGGGAAGCTCCATATATGACACAGCAGAGAAAAACTAGGGGTAAAACCAGACGAGGGAAAAGAACCAAGATCACATACACAAAGTGAACCACCATTGTAGAAATAGGATTCTTCCATTTGCATATGTGATCAAACCATTTCCAAGCCTCAACAAGCAGACTAAAAGTAGCCAGGAGTCTTTCAAGATTAGCTCTGCCTCTTCTTAAACTCCATACATTGGAGCCTACATCCAGCATATACTCCACAACTTCCCTCCTTAATGATGGCTCAGCACGGCTCAACCTCAACGACAGAATATGAGTAGCTTGGTGCCTCAAACTCTCAACTTGATACACTGATAGTGGGAGAAGATAATGCATTTGGGGGAACAAAGGCTGTGTATAAGATTGAAACAAGTTCCATGTAGATGAGCAAGTAAATCTCACTGCCAGCTGAATTTCACCCATCTTCTTCACTCCATTGGGTTGTAACACTATAAGTGGATATGAATGTGTATAAATCTTATCAGCATTAAGTGTAGACAGTCGAATCCTTACCTTCCCGATTCTTGGATCCTCCAAACCTCCATTGTTACTCCCTTCTTGCAAGTGACAGTTATCAAAAACACCAATCGTAATAACTGTGTAAGGATCATAAACTTCCCAAGTATATTGCTCATTCCACTTTGGAGCAAAACTGTCAACAATAGTCCTTGTCCTTACCCACTTAGGCCCATATTTGGCTACACAATAAGCATCGGTAGTTCCATGCCCATCTTTCGACTTCATTGGCAGTAAACCTGTTGCATTCAAGATTCCTAGCTCCAAGACACCAATGGTAGGAGGCCACAACATTTTCGATGTCGCCCTGAAATCACTACTGTAGTAAATGGACTCATCTAGAACATGATATCCTCCATCTAAACTGACCCTCAAATGGAGCCTGCTGGCAAACCTTACCTCCTTGTTGTTATGATCATCCTGCACGACCTTTTCAAGGTTATACCAGTTAGCCTCTGGAGTTATAGGCAGTAACCTTTTCTCCACTTTTAGTAAAGGAATCATGCACCTTCCTAGAATATTCTCCTTATTGTTACCCAACTTATCCACCACAGTCAAGATCAAAGGATCATCAAAAGGTTCTGCTACAACAAACATCAAATCCTCATTCCAGGTAGGGTTGATACTCTTGTCAGGCGAAAATCGACTCCTCAGAACCATATTCCCAAGCATTGCCTTGACATAAACTTCTGGATTCCTAGTCCTGTTTATAAGCACCAAGTCCTGAGCTTGTATTATATTGACTCTAAGATACCAAAGTCTCGGTGAAATATACACCTTGGACCGAGTATTAGCAATGCTTTCACCACCAACAGTTGCTGCATCAGAGTGCCAAGCATCCGGAAACACCTCATCAGCTTGAGTCCCCACCCACAAAGCCAACATCAATTCTCCTCTTTCACCTTTCCTTCCAATTTTATCCTCCAGACTATACCACAGCGGCGCAAGGGGACTGTCTGGGGGAACCCGGCTAGGAATGTCTGCTATGTCAAAACCAAGTTTCCCAATAACATCACCATTGACAGTGTCCTTGTTCTTCACGTTTACCTCCACAGTTGCAGCCTGAATTCGATCTTTTTCGAAAGCAAAAACTTGGTTCCATTCAGGGTCAGATTTCTTCTCATCAAAGCACTTTGTTGTGCCTTTGTAATTACCAATCTTTACTTCAACGAAAGGTTTACATGTTGTTCCTGGCAAATCTCTGGCTTTCACCATTCTTACATACAAGAAATGCAGTTGTTCGACAAGGTCGAACGATGTTGTAAGTTTTTCACTGCCAGAAACTCTCCCTCCGCCAATGTTTGGTGAAGTCTCCTTCAATGAAAAATCTACATTTGCTTGTGACATTGTTCGAAACTATCTGCATGAAATGTTATTACAGCAAAAACTGCATGAAAAATCAGATTACAAAGACTTTTTTTTTTTTCCAAATATACGCTAAAAACTGATGATCAAATATGAATATTGCTTGCCTGATTGAGGCTTGAAGAAGGAGACCAGAACTGAAGATGTTATGAACAAAGTTTACTATGTCTTTGTTCTGGTTTAGAAGGATTTGAGTAAGCAGGTAAACTTCCATGGAATAAGCAAAGAAAAATCAAGAGATTATCCTATTTAATTATCCTATTTAATGCTAAAATTTGGTAAATAATCTTGATTTTGAATTGAATGTTCATAACGTAATATAAATTATTACGTTATTTATGTTACTCTATTACATATAGAATGAATTTTCTTTTTATAAATTATCCAAAAAAAGAAATTTCTTTTTATGAAAATAATATAATCCTGATGATAAGATTCTTTATTTATGATTGGATGACAGTTTCTTTTATATACATTGTTACCTTAATTGGTTGATTTCTATTTTTATGCAATATAAAATGTACTTTGAAATTTTTTAACATTGAGGTAATATTGTGAAGTAATATTGTGGTCTTTGCAGTAAAATATTATTATTAGTTTTAGACATTAATTTGAGACAAGACATCTGACCTAGTAAATTATAAAACAATACTATGGATTAAAGTTTTAGTAAGAAATATATATATGAATTTATAAAAATTAAAAATCAATTTGATGTTTAATATATCAATACGAATTATGATATAATAATTTTCATATTTTACATTATTAACATGAAACAAACTAATAAACATAAATTTCTTAAAAAAAATAGATTAATACAATTTCACAATCTAATTCACGTGAAAGAGAAAGAAAACAATATTGTTTCACAATGTTAGACATGTTAATGGGTCGGATCTATTTGATTCCAAATCGGATTTAACCGATTTTGGCCCATTAATAAATAAAACCATATTATTCGGTTCTTATCAAATCGGTTCCGGTTTCGGTCCCTAAGTAAATTTGGTGGAATCAAATCGATACATCGTTTCTGGACCGGTTTAGTTTCGGTTCTTCTTTTTTATTTATTATTATAATTTATTTATTAATTTACTTGGTCTCTTTTATTATTTTCATTTATTAGAATTTGTTAAATACTAAATGAATTAAAGTGATAAGTTTAGAAATGTAATAAATAAAGAATTTTTTAAATGCTTTATTATTTTGAATACAAAATGATAAGTTTAGAATTTAAATCTGAATATTTTTCAAAATGATAAATTTAATTAGGTTAAAAATTTAATAAATAAATCTTTTCACTTCGTCAAATGAGATTACAAATTTAAAAATAAATTAATAAATAAATAAATGAAATAAAAAAGACTTTGTGAATCAGTTATGTAAATGTAATGCCAATCTAGGCACCATTTGGTTCACGAAAAAAGATTTCTAACAACTGATTTATGTATTTTCAAGTATTTGGTTAGCAAAAAATTGATTGATCAACGAAAAATGATTTCTTGATTGATGAAAAATTAAATTATTTTTTTAGAAATTATCTTACGTTTTTTAAAAGAGAAAAATATTTTTCGAAAAATAGTTGTCTATGTCTAAAGTTATTTACCAAACTCGTAAGTATAATTCTAATCAAGTTATACATTTGATATAATTTTTTTAATTTTAATTTAATTTAATCCTACATAAAATATTATTATATTAATAATTTTTTTATTCAAATAGATTAAAAATTTTAAAAATTAAAATATTAACATTAAAATTTTTGTAATATTTTGAATTTAAATATTTTTTGTGTATTATTAATTTTTGTAATAATTTTAATATTTCAACCCTATATTATTATTTTAATAATAAATAATAAAAAATAATTTAATAAAATAATATTTATTATTAGTTGATTAATATTTTAATTTAATATATCATGTTTTTATATTTTATTTACAATTTTTATATTAATATTTGAATAATAAATATAAATAAATAATACTTTTGTTATGATTATAATAATAAATAATTTCAGTATAAAATATAATTATTTGAATGTTATAAATATTTTAATATTTTAAAAATAAATATTAATATATTCTTAATATTATATATAAATATTAAAATATCAATATTAGTTCAAAATTTTAAAAATATTAATATAGATAATAAATTGTTATTTATTAGAAAGTTATAAGAAATATTAATAAAAAATATTTTTCATTGACTCATTTAAATAATAAAAAACTTTTAATTTAAAAAAAGAAAACATTTTCCATAAATCATTGTCTGAAAATCATTTTCAATAAATCAAATAAAACGTTAGTATTAATTTATTTTAAATTAATAAATATAATGACAATCGACAAATGAACATTTGCAACTCAACCAACCATTCATATAATATTTGTATGTAACTAAGGGCAAAAGCAACGTGCGGTTGCTCCTATTTGCTATGTGTAACATCTGACAACTTAACAGAAACAGTTAGAGACCTTTATGTGAAGTTTGAAAAAAAATAATAAAGAATTAGAAGCCAAAGACCCTTCACATCTTTCTTGCATTTTTTATTTCATTTATTTATTTACTAATTTACTTTTAAATTTGTAATTCCATTTGATAATGTGAAACAATTTATTTACTATATTTCTAATCTAATTAAACTTATCATTTTTAAAAATACATCAATTTAGATCTCTAAATTTATCATTTGTATTTGAAATATTAAAGTATTTATAATTTACTTTAAAAAAAAACATTTTTATAGGCTTCTAAACTTATCATTTTAATTCATTTTGTATTTAAAAAATTCTAATAAATGAAAATAATAAAAAAAATTAAAAAAATTTTACGTCAAAAACCATTCAAAAGTTAATTATCCATAAAAAAAAAATTATTATGAGTAATTTTATTTGTATGCAATTTACAAAAAAAGAATGTTTGATTTTGATTTCAAACTAAATCGGATTTAATCGGACCGGTTTAGCATGTCTACATAACAATTTTATGTTCAAACAACTTTCATTGGATTTCTAAAAATATTTTATTATAATTTCTTTAAAATTTCAATTTCTCCTATTTAGTTTTTTCAATTTGGATTTTAAGAAAATAATTTAAAATTTATCCTAAATTTTGAAATATATAATAATTTTTAATTTTCATATATATATATATATATTTTTTCTGTACTAAAAAGAACTACATAATTTCCAATTTTTACTTGAGTTAATGAAACCTTGATTTTTTTTTTTTTTAAGGGGCAGAATAGGTCCAAGCAAGAACAGATTCAGACAAAAATAACCCACTATTTACGCGTCTGCCATTTTCTTACTGTCCGAATCTGCTGCAAAGAGCGAAAATCAGATTCTCAAACCCCGTTGTTGACTGTAGCTGTCTCTCTCCCCTAATCTCCTTAGCTCCAAAGTAAAGCATTTTTTTTTCTTTCATTTTCCACCAATTTCTCGCACACTTTCCGGGAAAAAAAAATCGGGATCAGATAAAATATTCGCCTTCAATTTCCTCCTTGTCCTCTTCTTGTTTCTTCTCCCGTGGAAAAGAAAATCAACCAAAAAATAAAAGGTAAACATAAATGCATATTTTTTTAATTAGTTTTCTTACTCCTAAAATGTAGAAAAATATGAAAAAAAAAGTTACGCTCTGTCTTTCCGAACTATCTTCCGATTTCTACTTTGTTAGGTGAAACTCTCCGCTTCCACTGTTTTTTTTTTTTTTTGGGTGAATTTGGAGTTTTTACTTTCTTTTCTTTTCCAGTGGTTTCTGAGGAACCAAATAGGGTTTGGGAGAAGGCGTAACTATGTTTCCTTTTTTTTTTTTATTAGTTTGTGTGCGCGCGCGGTTCTTCAGGTGAAGTAGTTTTAATGTAAGAAGATAATCAATTTGATATTTCAAAAAAATTATCATTATTTGTTTTATATTCTGACTCTATATACTTTTTATTTGCTATTATAAATTTAAATTTGTGTAACTAGTTAGAGCAAGAACTTTCATTTGTTGAGTGAAATTCTATGATGCATATTAATTTAAGGCTGTTGTTCTCTATAGATTTAATTGGTCGAAAACTGATGGCAAATAAGGAAGATGAGGGTTTCTGTCATAGCCTTTCAAGGAGAGAGCTTCAAAGTTTGTGTAAGAAATATGGTTTACCTGCTAATAGGTCAAGTTCGGATATGGCTAAATCGCTGGCGTCTCATACAGAGGTAATTTATTGAGCTATACTTTTCTTTGGCAACTAAGAGTTAAGAATCTGAAGCATATCATACTGCTATTTGCTAATATGTAGCTGTTAGATATGTCAACTTAAATTAGTTTGCAGTTTAGTTATGCATATTTACGTACTTTGGTATGTTTTATTTGAGCTGATAATTGTATGTTAACATATTTTATTTATAGGATTAATTGATTTGATATGGTATTTGAACTTTCTGAATATGACCGTCGGTTGCTAAAATTTATACTGGATTTAACCATACTGTTGCTCAAGGACATTTATTACCCATTATAAAAGTGGATTGAAACGAAAACAGGAAAAACAATAGTTAAAAAGGGGAAAAAAAAAAATAAAGGGAGTTTGTAAGAATTCAGAATGGAGATATGCCAGGGAAGGTATTTTAAATTCCACGGTTTTTATTTTCTGCTTGCCCTTTATTTTATTTTTTTTAATAATGAAGAAAACTTGTAGGATTGACATGCTTAAAACATTTTAAAAAAGTTCAACTAAGATAGTGCGATGCTAGCTAGCATGGCACTGGATGATTCTAGCCAATGCGTAATCTAAGCTGATATCAAGGGGTATCTTTCCAACATAAGTTAGAATCGCCATTGACTGAGAAAGTATTTTGCGAGGCAATTGCTCCATGTGATGTGAAGTCACGACCATTTATATACGGACACATCATTCATGATAACTGATGGGTGTTTCTTGAATATGGAAAATAGAAATATGATCATAAAAAAGAAAAGTTATACTGATAAAATAACATGCAAATGTTTTAATTGAAGAATTTACTTATTTTTGGGAATTGATGGAAAATAGAAATATGGTCGTAAAAAGGAAAAGTTATAGTGATGAAATAACATGCAAATGTTTTAATGGAAGAATTTACTTATTTTTGGGAATTGATGGAATTTTAGTTTGTGCACCAGGACAAAAATTGTACATCAAAATTTTGTTGAAATTGACATCTCTAGCGGTATTGACATGTGATGTCTACCATATAAAAGCCTTGATGAGTATCTTAAGTTCTATTTTGGGGGATTTTATTGATTTTAAAAATGTAGTTTTAGGAAAGTGGCCCCTACCAAATTACTATATCTTGTGGCCCCTACCAAATAGCTATATCTTGTCAGATTCAGAGAATAAAGGTTTATGCATATGCCTTTTTTTTGGATGGTCACAGTCTTCATAAGGATCTATTTATCTTAATCCGCAGCCGTTATGTTTCTTCATATTGTTTGTTAAAGAAGTTCTTGGCTTGTGCTGCAACTATTCGTCTCTTTTAATAGACGTCTCTCTTGGCATCTCTCATCTCAACAATGGTTCTTGTACTTTTTGTTTGTCATGCCAATGTTAGCTGCTTTATTTATCATAGGGAATTTCATAGAATTCAGCCTGTTCAATTGTAAATATATATTTACCTATTTGTGTATCCACACACACACACACGGAGATGAATATATATATATATATATATATATATATATATATGCATAGACACTTATTTACACACATATGTATCCACACACACAGAGATACACATGAAGATGCATGTATGTATGCATGCAATAATGATGTTGTGTTGTGCTTATTTGTATGTTGAAGGCATGTGTCTGCATTCAGTATCACTTGTACAAGGTTTCTTTGTATAACGAGATTTTCTTACAGCAGCAAACTTTGATGTAAATTGTGCTGGCCTACCACCTACTAAAGAAGCTCTGATATTTCTTTATCCTTCACATTGTTTTTTATTAGTCAAAAGCAAACTAAGTTTACCTAAATTTGAAGATCTTGTTTATCCCATCATAAAATATATTGGAAAAAAAAATTGCAGAAGCAGAGATTGGGTTCAATGTCCACAGGAGAAAGATTATATGGGATTCAAGAGGCTGGACTTCCCTTGCCCCTAAAACTACAACTGCAGCCTGGAGCATCATTAAACTCTTTCAGGGATACTGGAAAAGGTATACACTGTTTTCTGTGTGCCTAAAAAGTTTGCACTTAGTTTCCTCAAATTAATTTGGTACTATGATTTCCATACTATAATTGATGCAACATTGTATGAATAACATTTGGCTGCTTCTGCAGATTGCTATGGACTCATCTCTTGTCCCATAGACAGGTGTAATGGAGGGAATTATTCTCAAGCTGTTAAATGTAATGCATTGGGTTGTTGCACAGGGGATAAATTTTATCATAAGGTTCGCTTCTATTCAGGGTGTTTATGTTTTTGGTTTAGATATCTTTTGACTCCTAATGCATCAAGATAAATCCCATTTAATTCCTTTCTTCTTCTTCTTCTTCTTCCCCATTCCCTGTTCTCTCATTCGCCATGTGTTAGGTTAATGGACCTTATGAAAGATATAGACCACTTTTACCTCTAAAAGTGAGAAGATTTCTTTTATGTCCCCCACCCCAACACACTCACCATCACCACCAAAACAGCAAAAGAAACTACAATGGTGCTCTATAAATTTTACTGGATGACACTTGTCTGCCAGAGAGATGTGGATGCTTTAACCTTCAATGCATAATAGTTTACTTTCTAGAACTGAAATGTCTCTAATGATATGCTTCAATGCAGGATGGCTATAGTGATGGTTCTATTTTTTTCCAGCAAACGCCACAGCCTCAATTTTTTACTCAGTATGATGACAGTGGTATTAAGAATAAGGAGTTCCCAACAATATGCTTCAATAGAAATTGTCCGAGTCTCACGAGAGATGGAAGAATGAACAATATGTCCCAAATTGAACAAAAAGACAAAAATGTTGGTGCATGTTCTAATGAGACTGCCTTTCCTTCCTCCATAAATACTCCAACCTTTTCTCCCAATTCTTTTCAGTTTCATGTCAGTTCAGAAGAGGGGATTAATCTTTATGTTGATTTAAATACAAACCCATCTGAGTGGGTTGAGAAATTGAAAAGTGAGGTTTCTATATGCCAGAACATGTCCCACAGCAAGTCTCAGACTTTTCATAACGAGCTTGGGCGCATTGGGGAGAGTAGTACACAGATGAAAAATTCTTTTCAGTTAGATGTAGATGCTGGGAGAATAAAGGATGTCCATACACACTCTGGATTACCCGCAAGTTTGATCATAAAAGAACATAATTCATTGCAGCTGGACCATCTAGACAGAGATAATGGATCTTTGGGCTCAACTGTAATAACACCATGTGCTAGAGCTGTAGAAGTGTCAGAGCATCTAGAAGGAGATCAGGCACTGACCTTATATAATGCTCCTCCTGATTCTCAGGAGCAAATAATTTCTGGTGGTGCATCCTCTACCAAAGAAGGGTGTTTGATAACATTTAATTCAAATATTAATTCTCCTAGGGAGAAGTTAGCCAGTGATGCTGTATTAAATATATCAGATGGTGCACTAAATCACCTCACAACAGAGCATCAGAATTCTCAGCTTGAAAATGAAATATGTGATAATTCTACCCTGCCAAATGGTTGTAATCTTGTGAGTCCTGGCGGAATAATTCCTGGATGCTTGCCGGATGGTTCATTGCAGCTATCAATGCCCAAAGATGTGGTTCACAACAAAGATGCATTACATTCACCTTGTGAAAATGGTGAATTTGTGGATTTGGTTGATACAAACCGCAGTATTTATGCAGAAAAAGGTGGGCTAGTAGACTCAACGAAACTTGATCAAGAGATATTTAGGAACCGGCCGCATAAATTAGTTGAAGAACAGGTAATCTTCCACGTTCTCTAGCTTCCAATTTTAGTAATACTATAAGCAAACTATTATCAGTATATAGCACATTTGGTTGATGTTTACCCCCCCCATTTTCATTAATTATTGGTGATTGACAAAATGTTGCATTCTTTGTTGCTCTATGGTGAATGTATGTATACTAGTCAAGGAATTTGCTTGATATATGTCTGCTTGCATGCATGTGCCTCTGGTTCATAGAGGATCATTGACAGACAATTGAAGTAGGGTGCATTTCTTTTTTTAGTTTCATTTTGTTTAAATACAATATTAGGTCAGTACCAATCAACGCCAGCAGAAAGGGAAAGGGAAAAGAAACAGATAACAGTAGATTATGAACTAAATGCAGAAATTTGTTCCCCCCATTCATTGTTCACTCTATAACTCCCTATGGTGGCATTCATGTGAATTTTCAACGTTTTGAGGAAGAAAGCTGTGGATGGCTTTGATCAGTTTACATGTTCTCCAGGCTTGGTGTTATAAGAAATTGGATTTAAAATTTGGCTTTTGTGAGATTGACTGATGGTTGATATGGCGGTCCAATTTTTAAGCACTGGGGAAAGGAATCACTAAAAGAAAGAGGAAAGGAAAAATGAAGATCAAAACTAAAAGAGAAAGACTGTAGAATCAGAGGAAAATCTATCTTCTCAAGGAAAGCAAAAAAAGCTCATATAAAAATACTTGTTGGATACTTGTTCATCATCAAAAAGGAAAGTTTGAAAGATTACAAACCTTTTATATACTGAAAATATGATAAAAGTCAGTTATAGCCTTTTAGTTAGAAAAATCGTAGTATCAATTAAAAGCCCTATACTAAAAGCAAAAAAGTAGTAGATGTCCAAGCTTATTGGTTGTGCATTAAATATGCTAAAAAGAATGAAAAAATTATTTTAAAACATAAGTTATATGTGTTAATTTATGTTATAGGTGTCAACATAGTCGTAAATAACGCAAGTTCACTCTCGCACTCTATGGTTAGTTAACCAAAAAAATGTACTTGATGGTTGGAAGAATTAGGATTTGGAACTAGAATTAGGGCTTACAAGCCTAGGGTATTCATAATAACAGCTAGCTTGTCCATAAACAGCAACTATGAGCACAAGTAAAATAAGTTAAAGAGGATAAGAACCGATAAGAATAACCAGCTAATGATGAGGATATTTCATTACTTGAATGATACAAGACCATGATATCAAGTAAAATCTGCGACCTCTTAACTTGTATTATAAAGTTGAAGTAAGATTCAATGTGAATTAACCTGAGGAGATGATTCAAGTTTGACACAGTCATATCAAACAAGAAGTCTTCTGATTTTGCCATTACAGTAACTTTAGTCTTAGACTTGCATAAATTGCAAAGTCTTTTCTAATGTAAAATGATGATAAGGTGATATTTTTGGTGGTTATGATTCTCCCTTTTTCTAAGGAGCTGTCAATTAGTTGACTGCTGTGATTGACATGATGTTTCTACTCCTTCCCCTCGTAATTTCATTCTATTCTCATTCCGTTTTCTGTTGTGTTAGTATTCTATTAGTATGAGTATCAAAATTAACTAGTGAGCTATTATTTTAAGAAGTATTATTTAAGTGCTGTTTTTGACATTTAGATTTGTAAACCGCTAAAGTCATTTAACCATTCTCAAGTGGTAGATTCATCTATATGGGTAGAAAATCCTTCTTTTCTTATCATTCTTTAGATTAAATTTTTTTCTTCTTTTTTCCACTTTCTCCAGTGCATCATGAAAAAAAATAATTCACTGCCAAAAAGAGAATTATCAAGATCGCCTGATTTTCTAGATGATAAGTTGAAAAGTTGACTTTAATAAAATCAATTTATTTGTTATTACTTTATTTTGTTTTTCTTTTGGGCGGTGAGGGGAGATGGGTATAGAAATCTAAATACGTATCTGTTTTCTCTCAATATACTCAATGAAACAACTAAAATTTTACTGTATGAAACTGCTTGCAGGATAGGAGCAAAATTATTAATTGGGGAGAGAGTTCGGAGTAATTATCCTTCTTAATTTAATCATATGCTATTGAATATTTATATTATTTCTTGATTTGAGTGCATAATTGCCCTTTTCAGATGCTCACAAGATGAGTTATTTGAAAATTATGGAGGGCTTGATAAAGTTGAACCTAATGGACTTGGCAAAAAGAGGGCATATAAAGATGGTGGTCAAAATGATGGTAGCATGCTTGATGCCAAGATCTTAAGAAGCACAAAGCATATGGCTAGGAAGGTCCTCCCCAGAAGATCCACGCGGCTGGTTTCCAAGGTTCTTTTTCTATGCTTTCCTTTGCTGCTGCTATTAATTGTGGAATTTGCCAGCCCAGTGCGATAAACTAACAGATATTGGTTTAGATTCCTCCACCCCCACTCCAATATGGAACAATAAACCATTCATTTGTTAATATGAGAAAAGGTTTGTTCTTTCTGTTTTATTGATTTTATGTTTGACGTATGAGGAAATGAATAGTTAGCCTGAAGATAACAAGAAATTTATGTATGTGTTTACAGAGGGGAAATTTGGTGCAATGGTAAAGGTTGTTCCTTTGTGATCTGGAGGTCATGGGTTCAAACAAAAACAGCCTCTCTGTTAATGCAGAGAGAAGGTTGCGTACACATGACCTTCTTTAGACCCCACAATGTGGGAGCCTTGTGCACTGGTTTGCTTTTAAAAAAAAAAAGTGTTTGTGTTGACACTACTAGTTTAATGTCCACTCTATCTTGTGTTTAGGGGAGAGACGGAGAATGATATTAGCACCCAAGTAAAAAACCTAACATCCCCTATAATAACCTGCCTTCTCCTTTTCAAGGTCTTCAACCTCCGTCAAGCTTGTTCTCTTATTGGGGCTCGACAACCTCTTTTTTTTTTTCCCCCCTCATTGGTTGGAACAAGTATGTGATTGCACTGTTTTTGATGCTGATATGGAGCATGTGTTATTTGTTTGTCATTAGTTAGCAGTTGTTTATCTGGTGAATTGTTATTATTATAGTTATTTGATTGCATCTCTTTAAATATAATACTAAATTTGAAATGTACGCATAAAACTGATCTTTTAAAGAAACATTCTATTTGCTGAGATATTGTGCTCTCTTCATGATTGCATCATGCTTTGTTTTTAAGAATTTGTGATGTGTTTCTTACCATGCACAAATCAATAAAATCCCCGAGGAACCTGGAAGGTATCCACTGCTTTATTTGGTAGCTATCGTTTGTTTTAGCTGCTCTTCTCAGTTTGTCTAAATGTATTAATTTATTCTGTTTCCTCAGTGAGTTTTTGAAGTCTGTGTGGGCCAAATTCCAAGTATTGGTTTCACTTCATATTAGAATTCATTAGTGCAAAGCCAACTATTGTCCATAGTAAGTCTCCTTCTCTCTTCTAAACCATAATGGAAACAAAATTAATAGTTTGCATAATTTTCTGCTTAATAATTTTGAGCCTATGCTTTGATTGAGTTTACGTCTAAAAAAAAAAGAAAATCTTGGTTTAACTAAAATAATTTGTGCACGGGTATAATGCATCTTCCCTCGCATCTGTATAGAGGGAAGGAAAGCATACCTGTTACACAAAATTATTTCTACAAGTCAACAAGGTGTTGATCGCCTACTTGGAGTCGATATAATGAAAATATAATTAGTCAAGATTTATCATATTTGTCACTGATGAATGCATTTTAGGAAATTGATTCGTCCCTTAAAATTCCATGCAAATATATATTCAGTTGGTACTTTTACTATTGGTTTTTTGCTTTCTCATACTTCATTTGACTAGCAAGATGCGAAGGTGGCTAACCATGCATATTGAGTCAAATTCATACCCTTTTTTGGGCCATTCATCTAAGTCAATGTTAACAAAATTAGCAATAGAAAGGAAGCCGTAATTTGTCCAAATCTTTGTTAGTGGCGTTGTCATGACAACGAACTTTACTTTGAGCTAAGTTGTCGAAATTTCTTAAAGCCACATCCTCTTATTCATGATGTCTATTTTCTGCAGGCTGCTTCATTCTTTGAAGAACAGTTTTTCTCACAGACATAATAAAATGACAAAGGTATCATTCAAGTTGTTAGGTGCCTTCTAATTTTCTCTGGTACAGCAATTGTCAAAGCAAATCATAATCTTCGATAATTGATCTATAAATAATTATTTTTTTTGTTGCGGCCAATGCCGGTGTTGTAGTTAAATTTCTTCTATATTGATTCAAATTGAACCTCTTTATTTTGTATATTTATCTGGGTTTTAACCCTTCCTCCCCTGAACAAATAGGCTTGTTTCTTCACAATCTAATTTCAGATTGTTCAATATTTTTTGTCACTATATATATATATATATATATATATATATATATATATATATATATATATATATATATATATATATATATATATATATATATTTGGTATAATGGAGGTCTGATATGGAGAAAGAAGACAGATTCAAATTTAAGATTTATAAAATTTTCTTGTCTTATACGTATATGATCAGTTGAAAGAATGTTCAAAGTTTTATTCATCCAATTTTGCATTATTGAATTTTAGCAGTATTTTTTTTTTTTAATTTCCTATTTGGCATGATAAGATTTGTATGGTAGAACTTAGAACTCTTCACAGTAAAGTAAGGTGTGAAAACAAATAAAAAAGGTGATATAAGATAAATTTTGATAAAAATTAAAAATTAAATATTTTAATAGGAATGTTTATATAAATTTTAACAAGAAATTTTTAATTTTTTTACGAGATAAATATAATATATATATATATATATATATATATATATATATATATATATAAAATTTAATCTAATTTGATCTGGCATCAATAGACTGGAGGGAGCAATTTTACTTGGTTTTGAAGAGTGTAAGCTTCATAACAAACAATCCTTAAGCAATCTGAGGAGTTGCTGAAAGAGATTGGACTGGTTATGTCTGGAGCAAATTCCAGGCTAAAAGGGATAGCAAATTTAATCAAATTACAAAGAAAATCGAAAGATTTTGAACTCAATGTCACCTGGTCTAGTTCAATCTGTATTGTGTCTTTTTCATATATAATATGTGTTACAATTTGTATAGAATACAATAAACATAAAATATATTTTTTAAATTTTGTTTTAAATCTATATATATTTTACTTTTAACTCGAGTTAATTTTCCGTTATATTATTGATTTATTTAATTTGATTTATATTGTATTTATTTCATTTTAAATATATATTATAATTTATATCGAACTCATTAAATATAAAATATATTTATATTTTTAAATTTATTTTCAATTTACATCAATTATATATTATATTTTAATTCGTATTAATTTTATATTATTCACTTATTTGTATTAAATATCATCAAGGTCTGCTGCCTACAAATCTATGCAAAGCTAGGAATGAGTAGGGGGGCGTAGCCCTCCAGCCTAAACGGGCCTCGGTTCTTGGACAAGTTGCACTGTAGATTGTAGCTCCTGAATCTTGACTAGTTCTGTAAATTTGGTCAAGTTTAGGGTGTAAATTATAATAAAACATAATAATTTTGAACCTCTTAATTAGTTGTCTAAATTTATAGCATACCCATGTAAACGACATTCTCTATGCTTTCAATCTTTTCATCAGAATTCCATGTTTACTGCTCTAAACTTAGCCATTGAAATAGTAACCTTTGATGTGAAACATTACATTCAATTATTTTATTTTATTTTTCCAAATTTTTATCTAAAAATTTGATTCTATAATGATACATGTAAATGTATTTTTCTATTTCAAAAAATTGATTTTAAATTAAATTAATGAGACATCGTAATGAATTCTGACATTTAAATTAGTAATTAATTGAATTTTTTTTTTCCAGAATTAAAGGAGAGTTGCGTATGATTATGAAATTTCACAAATTTTGACGCATTTTATCCCTCTTTGGACAAGCCTGAAATCTTATACTACATTCATGTCTTGAGGGGCTCAATGTCGAGCTTATCGTTTACCCCTCGATTTCACAAATTTCCATGCATTATGACAAACATATGGTCGGCAAGAAATTCTGACCTCAATAGAATGATTCCCAGTTATTTCAAATAAAATATAGAGAAATAATTTGATAAATTTACATTAAAATTTTTAAATTTTACAAAAAAAAATTAATAAAGTGATACATTTCTCTTGGATATATTAAAAAATTAATTACAAAAATGAAATATGTGATATTTCATTTGTGAAATAGAAAATTTTTATGAAAATTGTATCAAACAAATTTTAAACATAATGCTATTATTTAAAGAATTATTAATAAAATTTTTAAATTTTACAAACAAAACTAGTAAGATGACATATACTCTTTAAAATATTAAAAAAGAAAATATAGTATTTTTTAACTCTATTTATGTAATTAAAAAAATTTCATTATCAATATATAAGATAATTATTCTTATTAAAAAAGAATCATTTTTTTTGTCAAAAGAAAAAAAATTCTTAGGAACAGTTTTTGGGGATATTTAATATTTCAAAGGATAATGTAAACTTAGTAACCTCTTCTCTCCTGTTATAGGTATATAGATAGATAAATATAATTAATAATAATAATATTATTATAAAGTAGAGCTAACTAACTAGGTCACATATGGTCCTTATCCTAGGTCACTTCCTTATAAATGTGGCACATGGTTGGTTTCTTTCAGCCCATCTTACACCTATTATGTTTTCTCTGGTTCTGCCATTTTGGGTCATCAATTCATGTGACAAATATTTTGTTGGGAATTTTTTTTATTATTTTTCATAAATTTAATTGTTTAACTTCAAGTATAAGTTAAAATTCCCAATATATTTTAGTTGTTCAACTTCACTTTAGTTTTTCAGAAATTTACTTAAATAATTTTAAGTAAGGTTATATTGTATATAACCTTCTTAATTTAGGGTTTAGGGTTATGAAACATGATTCATTTGAATTATTAAATTTAATCAATTTTTTAACACATAAATTTGACCCATTTTAAGCACATGAATTATCTTACTTAAATTAAAATTGATTTTCTTCCTAGAAATTATATTTCACAAAAATCGATTTTTTTTCCATACGAAGATATGAACATAAAATGATCGAATTCAAACATGACTTATCCTAATTACTACTTTTATCATTATATATATATATTAAAATTATTTGGATTCGAATTCAATTTTTACAATATGTTACAGTTTTTTTAATCGTAATTGGTGAAAATAATGAGCTTTTTAAAATCCAAAATAGGATGCAAAAGGGCTTAATTCTCATGAAGGCAAAATGAAAATGATAACTCAGAAGAATTGAAGCCTTAAAAAAAATTTATTTCCCTCCCAAGTATTTAATTTTGAATTGGGTTATCATTATTATAGTAGTTGGGAAAATACCCTATATATGGTTGAATTGACAAGCTAAGCATGTTAAGTGCTTCCATTTTTACATAATTAAAACCTCATATTCTAATGCCCATCTTTATGATTATGATGAGTCTTAATTATCATAGCATTAAAAGGAAATACTGTAACTATAAGTACAACAATCAACAACATGGCTGATCTAATTTATTGAAATGTCTTCTTCAAACCCTAATTTGTTGCTTTGATTAACATTTATTAATGGAAAAAATGTTACTGTGTCACCAAGCATGAAGGGTTTTTTTTTTTTTTTAGAAAGAGAAGAAATAAATATACTTTTACATCCTAATAAAAAAAAAATCACCAAAGAATTAGGCAACAAAAATGGTGATTGCATCACTCAACACAAGGGAGGACCACAGAGAATGTAATTGGATAATCAATGTAATGTCTAGATTGTAGAACATGTGAATTCTCTCTCCTGTTCTTAAATTAAGAGAAAAAAGATATTTTATTGAATTAAATAAGATCTTAAGTTTGGATTCCTCAAGTTAATTTTTTTTTATTCAAGTCATAAAAGTTTTTATGTCATTCTTGATTATGATAGTATTTTTATTTGTTCTTGTAATTCTTTAAAAATCTTTATTATGAATTTAGGGTTTATCCTAATTGATTCATAGAGCCTCTTTAAAAACGATTGCTATCATCTTTATTTGGAATCAAAACTCAATCTATGTATATCTCTTTCCTTTATTTCGATACGTATGGTTTCTAATATAATAAATAAAAACACTTTATTATTAAATGGGTTTTTTGATATTCAATTAATCAGAATTTCATAATTAACATAATGTTTTTTTATTTATTTATAAAGATATAAGAAAATTTTAAACTTTAAACATAATCCCTCGTAAGAAAAGATAATAAAAATAGGCGTTAGGCCAATGCTTAATTGTTAATTAGCATAATGTTATAAATTAATTAATTTCGAAACAAGATCACAATTATGTTGATATACTATAATAATACAGGAATTAATTTAGAAACAAGATAACAATTTTGAACAAAGAAATGAATTAATTAAGTAATGTCAAATTAGATCACTAATATGCATATGGGTGACCTTTTTATTTTTCTATTTAAAACTTAAAAAACCTAATAACCCTATTTCAAAAAAAAGAAAAAAGAAAAAAAAACCCTAATCACCCATCATCAATGTCCACACTTTTATGTTAAAGTGAAATTAATCAATATTCCACGTCAATAGCAGATTTGAGTTTGCATTTTTTTCTTTCAAAAAAAAAAATCTAATTTTAGAGATCATGTTAAAGGATTTTAGTCCTCTTCAACGTTGAATTTAAGAGTGACTCTTAAAAAAATTATTTTTAATTCAATTTTAATGCCAAACAAAGAAAAAAAAATCAGTAACCAATCTTAACATAGTTGATATATATCTTATTTGAGTTATATTTATATATTTTAAGTTTAATATTTAAATAAATCTTCAAATTAACTAAAAAATACTCTCAATATTTTATTATACGAAATAATTTTAACTTTTATTTTATTGTAATTGTATCCAGTAAATTTTAAATTTGAGTGAATATGCAAAATTGACAAAATTTTTAAAATAATATTGCTTCAAATATCTGTTATTGAGTTCATCCAAATAAATCAAAATAAACAATTTCTATAGATTAAATCATTCAACAAAATGAATTTAACAAATAATTAAATATTTTACAACGTTATTATTCTAATTACAATAAATAATAAATAAAAGTTTATATATTTTATTTCATTTATCAAAGGGTTAAAAGTCAAGATACAGTGTTAGTATGTGTGAGAAATTATTAGTATATTGGCGAAGCATGCAAACTCACATGGTAAATAAAGAAAGAAAGCTAGAAAAGTGGAGGACCAAAGTTTGAACATTGAAGTTTGAAAGAGAAATGCATGTAATAAACAGTATACCAAATGCTTGTGAGGTTAAAAAAATTCCAGAGAGGCTAAAAGCAAAGATGAAAAAGAAAATGAAAAACAAAAGAAAATAGGTGGTGAAGTCATAGTAATCCTGGCATGAAAAAGATCAAATGGCATTAACTTCTCATTTATTGCATTCACCAAACACTTGGGAAGCTGTAGTTTCATCCACATTTAATGCTCTTTCTCTTTCTCACTACATTCTTGGCTGCAGCAACAACAACAGCAGGTACCATCATCAACATCCCATCTTCACTATATTTGTTGTCAAGAATTTCCACCTCTCTTTTTTCTTTTACTTTTTTTTTTCGTACAACTACATGCAAAGCAAAAGTTTGAGCTAGCAGCCGGGGTTTTGGCTTCCAGAAATGATTTCTGACCAACAGCTTCATAGCTGCTTAAGCTAGTTTTGTGGCTCCAAATGTGATCTGATGGAAGTTCTTGACCCCAAGTTGCAGAAGTGGTAAGTCTTTCTTCAAAAGAGAAGGAGAAAGAAACACAGACTTATATGATATTGATGCGCTTGAGAAGAACAGTGAAAGTGGTTTGGTTTCCATTCAAGACTTGCGTGAACAAGGAGAACTTTGATCTAGGTTTTCGGTAAGGAGCTTCTGATATTTGGTTTTGTTCACATTCTCAACTCCATTGATATTTTCTTGATGGAAATCATGTTTACACTTTGTACTGCTGCTTAATTTTCTCTCTCTTTAAGATGGATGAAAATGGTGCAATATCAGGTTTCAATATAGAATTTAGCATTTTCTGAAGGCATTTCTACATTCCAGACTGTACTCTTTACTGAATTATTATATGCATTCTGGGTTTAAAAGAGAAGCATGCAACTTAAAAGCATTAATAAAGTCTTATGCAAATTCTAGTTCTGGTACTGGTCAATTGTGTAAGTATAGTGTTAGTATTCTGCTATGGGATTTGTCAGCTTAGTGCAGAGAGATTCCCCTCTCTGGGTCTTGAAGAGCACATGGAAAGTTGAATTTCTTGTAAAACTTGTGGCTTTATTAAATATGTGGTGGGTAGTCTCAGGTTTAGGTTCAATGTCTACCATTGCCATTTCTTATGGTGAGAATGGGCCTGTTTTCTGTGGTTTGAAATCTGATAGTTCTCATCTTGTGACCTGCTATGGATCAAACTCGGCAGTAATCTATGGGACCCCTTCTCATTTCCCGTTTGTGGGTCTAACTGCTGGTGATGGCTTTGTTTGTGGGCTGTTGATGGATTCCAATCAACCTTATTGTTGGGGAAGCAGTGGCTATATCCAAATGGGAGTTCCTCAGCCAATGATAAAGGGAGCTGAGTATGTAGAAATCAGTGCTGGAGATTACCATTTATGTGGTTTGAGAAAGCCTTTAACAGGAAAACGTAGAAATGATGCTTTGGTTGATTGTTGGGGTTACAATATGACCAAGAACTATGTATTTGATGGGCAGATCCAATCAATTTCTGCTGGCTCTGAGTTTAACTGTGGCTTGTTTTCTCAGAATGGGACTGTTTTCTGTTGGGGTGATGAGACCAGCAGCCGTGTCATTAGCTTGATTCCGAAAGAAATGAGGTTTCAAAAGGTTGCAGCTGGTGGTTATCATGTTTGTGGAATTTTAGAGGGATTGAATTCCAGAGCCTTTTGCTGGGGAAGGAGCTTGAACCTTGAAGAAGAACTCTCAGTGGCATATTCTCGTCAAGGAAATGTTGATTTGCCACCTAAAGATCCAATGCTTACGGTTGTTGGAGGAAAATTCCATGCCTGTGGAATCAAGAGCTATGATCATGAAGTGGTTTGCTGGGGTTTTATTGTCAAACCGAGTACCCCAGCTCCAAGAGGTGTTAAAGTCTATGGAATTGCAGCTGGAAATTACTTCACTTGTGGTGTTATAGCTGAGAAATCCTTTCTCCCAGTTTGTTGGGGTGTTGGCTTCCCTACCTCACTCCCTCTGGCCGTCTCACCTGGTCTTTGCAAAGGCGCTCCTTGTGCACCTGGTTCCTATGAAGTCAGTCAAGTGAAGGCACCTTGCAAGTCTCCTAACTTTCATGTTTGTATGCCCTGCAGCAATGGCTGCCCTGCTGAAATGTACCAAAAATCCGAATGTACTTTGACATCTGATCGAGTGTGTGATTATAATTGTTCTAGTTGTAGCTCAGTGGAATGCTTCTCAAATTGTTCTTCTTCATATTCTAATGCTGCTAATGGAAGAAAGAATGAGAGGTTTTGGTCACTGCAATTGCCAATCATCATCGCGGAGATTGCCTTTGCTGTGTTACTGGTGACCATTGTGTCCTTAACTGCGGTTTTATATGTTCGCTACAGGTTGCATAACTGTCATTGTGCATCAAAAGAGTCCAAGTCCAAGAAAGCTAATAGCAGTGCTTCTTACCAGAAAAACAATGGGAAAATCCGTCCTGACTTGGATGAGCTTAAGATCAGGAGAGCTCAGATGTTCACTTATGAAGAACTTGAGAGGGCCACAGGTGGGTTCAAAGAAGAATCTGTGGTTGGAAAGGGAAGTTTCTCATGTGTTTACAAGGGTGTATTGAAGGATGGAACTGTTGTTGCAGTGAAAAAGGCTATAATGTCTTCAGATAAGCAGAAGAATTCGAAAGAGTTCCATACAGAGTTAGATTTACTGTCAAGATTGAACCATGCCCATCTGTTGAATCTGCTAGGCTATTGTGAAGAAGGTGGAGAACGTCTTCTTGTTTACGAGTTCATGGCTCATGGATCATTGCATCAGCATCTTCATGGAAAGAACAAAGCCTTGAAAGAGCAATTAGATTGGGTTCGAAGGGTCACCATTGCAGTCCAAGCTGCCCGTGGAATTGAATACTTGCATGGTTATGCTTGCCCTCCAGTAATTCATAGGGACATCAAATCCTCAAATATTCTCATTGATGAAGAACACAATGCTCGAGTAGCTGATTTTGGTCTCTCTTTGCTTGGACCTGCTGACAGCAGCTCCCCATTAGCAGAGCTACCTGCTGGAACACTTGGTTATCTTGATCCGGAGTACTACAGACTTCACTACCTCACTACCAAATCCGATGTATATAGCTTCGGTGTGTTACTGTTGGAAATTTTAACCGGACGAAAAGCCATTGATATGCAATATGAAGAAGGGAATATAGTGGAGTGGGCCGTTCCTCTGATCAAATCAGGAGACTTATCTGCAGTTCTAGACCCGGTCTTGAAACCTCCAGCTGACCTTGAAGCCTTGAAAAGGATTGCAAATGTAGCCTGCAAATGTGTGAGAATGAGAGGCAAGGAGAGGCCATCAATGGACAAAGTCACCACAGCATTAGAACGAGCTCTAGCACAGTTAATGGGCAGTCCATGCAGTGAGCAGCCAATTCTTCCAACTGAGGTGATCTTGGGGAGCAACAGATTGCACAAGAAGTCCTCTCAAAGGTCTTCGAATCAATCAGTCTGGGAAACTGAGATAGCAGAACCTGAGGATCAAAGGTTTGAGTTTAGAGCTCCTTCATGGATTACTTTCCCAAGTGTAACATCTTCCCAGAGGAGAAAATCCTCGGTATCGGAAGCCGATGTCGAAGGAAAGAACTTGGAAGGAAGAAACATGGGCAATGTGGGGATTGTTGGGGATGCACTGAGAAGCTTGGAAGAAGAAATAGGACCTGCTTCCCCTCAAGAAAGCTTGTTCTTGCAGCATAATTTCTAAATGACCCCAGTAAATGTTCAGCCTAGTTTGTTGAAGGAAACTGAAATGTAAAAAAATGGAGAATGGAGGATGTAATGTTATGGATTTCTTGCACTACCACTACTACTGCCATGGCTACCACATCTTGTTTTGTAACTTGCAGCTGGTTATTGTTGTGTGATTCAATCTGACAACTTTTTTATTGTTCATTTGAATTCTTTCTTGTTAATGTTCTACTGATTGTAACCTATTTGCTCGGTTTCTCTTTTATTGCTAATGGATGAAATTCCAGCTTTCGTTTTGGTTGCTCAATTTATAAGCAGCTGGGATTTTTTTTTTTTGGTAAATTCAATTGAAGTCTTCACGATTTTATCATAATACAATTATAATCCATAAAATATACATTTTGATTTAAAATCACAAATAATTTTAACATATATCAATCAATTATTAAACTTGAATTAATAATACCATATTTTCAAGTATCAAAAATGCATTTAAAAAAAAAAAAATATTTCATGTTAGTTTTTATTTTTTACTACAAAAAATGTTAATGTTTATTGAATTTTTAATAGTGATTTAATAGAATGATTTTTCGTATTATCAAATTGATAATTTTGGACTAAAACGTTCATTTTTCAAATTAATATATTAATATTGAATTAAGATTAAAATCGAATGACTTATAAAAAATTTATCTTTTTATGATGCAAAATAATTGCATTTTTAAGTTAATTTTAGCGACAAATTACTCCAATTTTTCTATTTTCTTGCTACAACACAAAAAAATAGAAGCCTAAGATTTAATTTAGATACAGTAAATTTTTTACTACATTGATGCATACATTTTATGATTAAATTGGATCTTTATGTATTTTATGACTGAATTTTTAATCAATTTTTTATTACATCTTTTTTCCATTGCATTGATGCATACGTTTTATGATCAGATTTTTGTGTACTTTATGATTGAATGTTTAATTAATTTTTTTATTAGCTTGATGCATACGTTTTATGATTGAATCCCTAATTAAGAAGAGAGTGACATTATGATCCAATGTGGCCCTCACAACTCATGCCTTCATTTTCAAAGGAAATGAAAAAGCCGACGAATTTTGTTGCGACGCATTTAAACTGAGTTTGAATGCTGATTGATATATGTGCGATACAACCGGATATATAAAAATAAAACAAAGTCACTTTTAAATTTTTATTATTATTTTATTGAAAACATATATTTAATAATTTTTTTATTAAAAAATATGAAAATATAATTAAAATTATATATGAATGATAAAAAAATTATATTTGATATGTCGTCATAAATTTTAATACGAAATTTTTATATTTTATATAATATAAATACGATTTTACATAATATAATCACGAATTATAAAAAAAATTAAAATGATAAATTAAAATTTAATAAAAATTATTTTTATATAATATAAATACGATTTTATGTAATAGAATCACGAATTATACAAAAAAAATTAAAATGATAAATTAAAATTTAATAAAAATTATATATAAATGATCAAAAAAATTATATTTGATATGTCGATACGAATTTTAATACAAAATTTTTATATTTTATACAATATGAATACGATTTTACATAATATAATCACGAATTATACAAAAAAAAAGAAAATGATAAATTAAAATTTAATAAAAATTATATATAAATGACCAAAAAAATTATATTTGATATGTCGATACGAATTTTAATATAAAATTTTTATATCTTATAGAATATGAAATCGATTTCACGTATTATAATCACAAATTATACATACTAAGTTTAAAAAAACTCCTCTATGAATGAATAATTTTTCAAGTTTTATTTTAATTTCATGACCCCTCAATTGATCCAAATGCAAATATACAATGGTGACCTATAACTGCTAAATCTCTTCATAAAAGAGGTAGTCATCCAAATGAAACAATTTGCATAAGCTTTAATGAAACTTTCTAATGAAAGGATTAAATTGTAAAGATATTTACAGAGGTTTAAGACAAATTTATCAATGACAAGTTAGGAACCAAAGGTTCAAATGTTACAGACAAACAAAGCATTTTCCCGAGAAAATTACTACAAAAAGAGCTTAGCAATAAATTAAAAGAAAATCAAACATCAATATAGCACAACATAACCACACAAAAGAAATTAACCAGCTTCCATGATGTCTTTACAGTTTTTAAGGAACCATATCATAACAAAGCAGAAACAGAGCAATCATTTTGTAATATTACAAGCACTTAATCAATTAAAGATGAACAAGATCAACACTAAGCAGAATTACAGAACATAAGTTAATTCTTTAATCGATAGCAAATAGTTCCCGCGAATAGAAAGAGAAAAGATGGGATCTGTTCTCAGTGTTAATGGAATCCACGCAATCTGCAGTCGCTTGTGCAAACGCAGACACACACGCAGAGATTGAAGTGAACAAGTTCTTACACAAACAAGAAACCAGGATGTATTATTGTGATTTTCCTTGTTCATAAATATACATTGACTATTTTTTTTTCCTTTTTTCCTGTTCTATTGGCAGAATTATGTAACATGTAATGTAATAGTACAAAAAAGCTTAAAGCTGCAAAAAACCAAAAACTTCTGTGGAAAATTCGTGCAAAATCCTGTACATGTGTTTGCTTCGGCTGGTGCCAGAGGAGATGGCACAGAAGAATGCTGAGTCATACACCTTGTGTTAGAAGGGTAAATAACATGCATTCAAATCACAGTAAAATGAAAAACAAAATCTACTCTTAGCAAACCTACAATTGAAGCATCGCAATTATATTCTGAAAATCATAGAAAGTAATGATGGATCGTGAATAAGCATAGGGCCGGTAAGAACCTGCTATTTGATGAAGACAGAGCTAGCTCCAAACTGAAGGGTTTCTGAATTGTGTCCCCATCGCATTCAGCAGAAACCTGACAATAACTTCTCTCTCAACCTCTTTCTCTTTCTTAAGTTCAAGTTGACGAACCTGAGATATTATCACTTTAAGGTTGAGTTGCAAGTACCAGTAAAGATATGGTATACCCAAATATGCAAAGATATGCAACAAGTTTTGATTTAATTAAAAATAACCCAATTAATGTCCTAGTAGTAACAATAAATTAAAAAAAAACCACACACACACACACATAAATAGCCCGGATCAGAATTACCTTAACGAAGCCAGTTTGAGATACACCCATGTCTGTTATGATAACAAGACATTTTATATCATGTTCACTAGCATATTCGTATTGTTCCGTGAGGCTTGGATCAGGTAGAGGAACAAGCTCAGCCTGATATATGGGAATGACAAATGAGTATGAAGCAAGGTCAGGAGTTCAGACAACAATATTCCATCATACATTAAAAGTTAAAAAAAACCAAGGTTCTATCTCCAACCTTGATATTCTCCTCCCATAATTCAGCAACAAGTTCCATGCGTTCAATTAACAGACCGCCCCCTCCTCTTGAACAAACAAGGATGCTGGTGGTAGATTCATTTCTGCAGCAGTAAAAACAACCGTGATGGCCCAAGATGACCGTCACAGAAAAAAAAAAAATGACAGAAAAGACAGAGATAAGCAATAGGAAGAAACTAAACCTAATAGGCTTGAAATCTACAGGAGAATGCTGAATTATAGTCTCAAGTGCAAGGCTGGTGCCGACAGCACCTGGAGGATTTGTTTTCTGGATGGAGCAGAAAAGCATGTATCAGTTACTAAATATACAAGATATGCTTTCATGCTTGAAATTATGTAATTATAACAAGGTACTGGAAAGCACATGCTAGTAAAATCTACACAAAGCAGGTTGTTCGAATTATGAAATGCACATGCAGTTCATACTCGGAGCAATTTTGGGGTGGATATTAATCGAGATTGCTGGATTATTAATCCACAATTGATAGTTAATATTAAATAAATGACAAATGGAAGTAAAATGGTTAAATAACTTTCATTTTGCAATTCCTTAGATATAAGACAGCACTTCATAAATTGACTTCCATTAGTTTTTGAAACCACAAATTACATGAATGAGCAGCTATGTGTGATCATAACACATTTATGTCGATGGTGAGTGCTTGTGTACAAGAACATGAGCTACACAAATGAAAAGCAGGAAGGGAATAACAGGTGCATAACTTACATATTCATGATCCCACATTGGATGAAGCAGATAGTCATAGCGACCACCAACGGCAAGCAATGCACCTTCAGTAAGCGATCCGGGTTGGTTATCCTTTCCTAAGTATATCTGTGCAACAAATTAGAAAATTGGTTATCTAAATATCGGCAGATGTGAATACCGTCTATATACAGCTTTATAGGCAGAAAAACGAAAATGATGTGTCAACAAAGCCACAGGCAATTAACATTAACAGATGATGTTGTTATGTTACATTTTCATAACTTAAAATTATCACATGAATTTACATATAACATATGATAGTGAAAGGATAGAATGAGAAATGAAGACATACGCAAGAAAATTGGAGTGGTACTTATTGAAGACAAGATGAGTGAAAATTTTTTACCTTAGTTCAGACACATATAACGTAGACCTGTGGAGTTTCGGTTAGAAGAGTAGAGGCTATGAATGATGAAAAAGAGTCAAGGCTAAAGAAAGACCGAAAAGGACTTAGAAGAGAGTTATTTGGAAAGATATGGTGGCATGAAAATTGGAAGATCACTTTGCTTTGGATAGGAATGAGTGGAGGAGGAGAATTCATACTGATAACTTAGCGTGATGTGATATATTGGTTCATGTAATCTACCCTAGTATTGGGATAAAGACACTAGAGATGATGATGATGATGATGATGATGTAGCATTACACACAAAAATTTGGGCACATGTCATGAGCAAGTGCAAGAGAATGGGTTGAAGTGTCCAAGAGGAGCCACTTTAAGAAGTAACATCATTTGAAGTAATGAATATGCATCATCAGCAAGTTAGCAGTTACTGTCTCAAAGATAGATGCCATGGTAACTATGATCAACATTCCAATGTGCACTATAGTAACAGAATGTATGGTAAAGGTAATATAAAAATATAAGAGGTGCATTTACATCATGATTGCAAAGTACATAAATACACACAAAATAGTGGAGACAAGCAACTAATGTTGTCATACCTGAAAAAACAAATTTCTATGATAATTCTCAGTTGGTGGCATTAGTGCATCTATATAAACATGTTTTTCAATCCTCCAAACCCTTAAGTAACTAAAGAGGTCTGACAACTCATCAAGCGCTTTGTGGGTACATTTATCTGCAGGGACAGTGGAGATTAGAATAAGAATGGTACCTCTCACAAGGATACCACAGACCAATATTAAAGACCATACCAGCTGGCAAAGCTCCCCTCAATCGAGGGAGGGCCTTGTCTGCAGTTCCACAGAATCTTAAACCAACAGTCTGCAATCTATTCACAGCAGCTTCTGCTAAGTGGAGTTCCTGGAAAAGAATGAAATTTAGAAGAGAATACGGAAAGCATTGAATTAAGTTAATCAATAGGATTTCATTTTTCATATGATTCACTTCAACAATTCTTCAAGATTTTGCACATAACAATGATCATGCACTAGTGACCAGAGACACATCAGCTATGTCCATTATTGGTTGTACAATTCAAAGTTACTTTGCTCTAGAACAGTTGAAATAATAAACATCCAAAGCATCATGAACCATTCTATGTGAGGCAGAAAGATTCTTTTAAGTTAGATCAGGATTCTTCTATCAAGGCACACATACTAAAAAGTAGTTTTTATCAGGATTGGAAACAAGTATTCTCACCCTACTTTCTCTTTGTTCCAAAATAACTTTATGCACTCTAAATGTCCTAATGAGAAAATAAGAGGCAAAAAGCAAATAATTTCTTTTAAGAGTGTGTACAATAGAAGCCAAAATTTTCCATTCATCATCATCATCGTCGTCGTCGTCGTCGTCATCATCGTTGTCGTCATCATCATCATCATCATCATCATCATCATAAGAGGCTTTATCCCAATAGATTGGGGTGGGCAACATGATGAACCAATATATGAACTCACGTTAAGCCAAAATTTTCCATTAATTTTTTAAAAATTTTCAGCATTCAGCAAGAAATGAGAACCATTTTAAGCCAAATAGGAAAATAAGGGGATTTACACGAAAGGGTTTTAGAACATCATATCCTAAAATTATTGGGTTGTAGAACATCATCAAGGTCCTATGAATCATGTCATTCAAGACAATTGAAGTTGTAAAAATCAAGTAAAGCACAACACAATCAAAGTGAAACTTGCACTTAATTATGCCTTGTCTATAAGACAATTGTCCTAACCAGATAAAACAAGCATCGCTGATTTGGCTGTAAAAGAATTTTGACTTCTTAAATGCAACTTAATTTTTATCCTGTACGAAATGCAATGCAACTTAATGTTTATTCTGCTTGGTTTAATTGTAATCGTATCAGCAAATACTCAACAGACAAAAAAATGAAAAAAATCACTGCAACTTTATAAGACTCTGAGAAGTACAAGATCAGTAAGAACATTATTTCACTGGCAACTTTTAGCGCTACTTAAGACAAGCAAGCACTTGCATTAAGTGGGTTTCATAGATTCCACAAACCTGTAAAAGCTGACGCCTTATAACAGCCCACATTAACTTCCATTCAGATGATTGAGGACGCAAAGAAACCATCATTGAGAGAAGCTTCATTCAATTAAGGAAACAACTGTCAGATAAAAACTTCACATACTCAATAAAATGCATCATATGAATCAGTAACACACCTCAGCTACTTTCTGTCGGTGCTCTGCACTGATTCCAGCCCAAGACCAAATTGCCTCAAGCAGGTCCCCGTGATTAAGATGAATGTCGCACAACTCTGAGTTAAAAAATTGAGTTAAAATGTCCATTGTCACCTGCAAATGAGTGCATAACAAGTCCGAAGTATAACAAATTTATTAATAGAACATGCTGCACATAACAGAACCTTACTGCATAAACAAATAACTCAAGCTAACTGCATGGTCATGACATGGTAATATATATTCCGTGGTACTGAAGAATTACATTTATAATGAATATGAAATCCATAAGAAAATCAATAAAAAAGTGCTCTTTAATTTCTCTGGAAAAAGTGAAAACAGATCCTGTTTTTAATGAACCCAGAACCTTCCTAGTGGATGGTGACATGTCTAGGAAGTAAAGTATCCAGAAAATCACTAGAAAATCATAATTGAAATGCAGCAACCTTTAAAGAAATAAAATATCTTCAAAGGTAGGTAACATGACATTAATTCATGTAACCAAAAAAAAAAATGACATTAATTCTCAGCTGTAAAAGGAAAGTACCCATGCCAACATTTTACAAGACAATCCAGAAGTTATTTCATCAGCATGCAATCAGGAGTTACTAATAACTATGATACAATTTGGTCCCCAGAGCATCCCTGACAACAGAAAGAGAGAAAGAAGAAGAATGCCTACATACGTTCATGCTGGTTTCAAGGTGAATAACATTCATGGTTCAGATAAAATATAACTGGGTATGAGAGAAAACAACTTCACATAACCTACATTACAAAGAAAGAAGAGACAGACATATGGAGAATATAAAAGACAAAGATGACAGCACCTTGAGAACCTCTGCCTCTGTCAAAGCCGATGCACCTCCGATAATGTCAAAATCACCCTATTGGCAATCAACAGTGGTAGTGTTCAAAATTACCATAATTTTTGACAAGAGAGCATTGCAAATCATATTAACTCAAAATATTGTAGAGATAACTTTTACAAGTTCCATACCTGAAGATAGCGATTTGGAGGTGATCGACCAATTGCTCTTCTATAAACTGATGATATCTCATATCGCTTGAATGAAGATTTCTAAGACAGACAAAATAGAAAATCAAATTATTTCAAACAAATATCTTTCAAATATCTAGCAAGAAGAGCAGATCAGAGAGAATAAGATATGCACTATGTTGAAAAACCAATGAGAGAAAAAGCACTTGTCTTATTTTCCAAATAATTAGTTTCAACAACACTAAATATACGGATCAAATATCAGTATAAAACAAGTACTACCCACTGATTTATCCCCTTCATTCTGTTTCTAGAGATTTTCAAGAAACCTATTAAATTTTAGCTCCAAACTGATCGGCCACTGAGGATTCCTTCTAACATCTTTATTTCATTACTTGGATATTATATTGCAAGTGAAGCTAGCTAGTAAGCAAAATCTTATATTATTACATTATAGAAATGTTACATGTAAGCTTTTTTTTCTTTTAAATCCCAAGCAGAAGCTTAAAGCCTTAAATTAAGTCTTAAAAACTGAAATAATAAACTAGTTTGAAAATTACATAATGAAGAACAGCAAAATTACTGTTTTACAATTCTAAATATCCAATGACATTTTCAATTCTAAGAAAAATAATTTTTTGGTACTTTTCAGAAACATGTATTTTGAGAATAGAGGAAAGAAAGCTTCGAGATAAGCATGAAGATAAAAGATCAGTAAGACGTAGGAATAAGAATTGTGTTATTAAACAACATCACATAATGTAGCAAAAAGTTAAAAAGTTAACAGACCAATTGGTAATAAATTTTTTTTTTAATATTCTTAAAATTTGTATTTGAATATGTCACAGTAAATTGGATGTCTATAATGCATTATTGAGAATTAACGCATGTATATATTGAGTTTGCTGTTAGTCATCAAGCTCTTTAAGCCTATGATTGATTCTATCCTAGAAATTTAACAACCTTATCTAACATACAATTCCATCCACAACTGTCTAATGTCTTCTCCAAAAAATACTCAACACATGGACACCAAGCCATAAAACAGCCCATTACAACTAAAATGACTCTATTCACAACTTACTTCATTTACATAATTAATTGCACAGCAACCTTATTTGGCATAATTTCAATCATCGCAACCGAAGGACAGAAAAGGGAAAGAAAACATAATTTATTTCTGTTAAGAAAAATACAGCAACATGTCTCTTGGCTTCAAGAATTTCTTCTGAATCTTACACATATTTATACCATTTTTTTTTTACTAGCGCCAACAGCTTGCATTAAAATGAACTTTTTGTTTAATGTTAAACATATGAACTAGCTGCCAAACAAGCAATAGTGGAAGGTTATAACCGTTCATATGTTAAGAAATGCAAAATATTGTGATATGATTTAAGATAAGAGAAACTTTACAAAACTTGTCAAAATTTAGAAAAGAATACAGTGCAGAAATGGAGAATGTGGTACAGGTAATCACCAAGGTTGTATATTAAATACTCCTTTTGTTCCAAAAGGATAATATATGATAACTAAAAGATAATTCAGATGAAAACAAACTAAAGCAACCGAATGAAGCCCTTGTGCTAAACTAGTGGCGGTTGGCTCCAACAAATTATATTTTCAATAAAAAGAAAAATTATTTCAGTGAATCAAGTTTATAAAATATAAGACAAATATGGCTTGAAAAAGTCAACTACAATAGGATTTTTAAAAAGGAGTAATTGGTTTTTGTTTGCCATGTCCGAACAAAGGAAACAAAGATGAAAAGATAAAATGAAAACAAAGTTCCAAGTTTTCAGATAAGTTTTGCACTCAGTACCTGGTTTGCTACTGTCCAACTAACAAATGGTAGTCGCAGCTCATGACAAAGTTCAAGCATATCTCCCCCATTAGTCAGAAGTTTGACAGTGTTCCTTGTAATACAAACCAAATGATATTAGCAAGCAGTACCTTTCAACAAAAAAAATATATATATATAAGTATTTTAACTATGAGAGGCACCTATAGAACTGTGGACAGTCATCCAGGAGACGCATGGGTACTATTTCAAGATGCCTTGCACAATGCTGTTTGAAAACTTCCCTTGAGATCTCAGCAACATAATCACGAAGTTCGGTGTCTAAATCTGCAAACTGGATAGCAGAAGTATTGTGTTGAACCATTCTCAATCTACCAGCATTCTGATGATGGGTTTTCATTCCCAACATTTCTTCCTCAAAAATGGCATTCACAACTTTGTCATATACACTTGTGTCCTCCGAAGTCTGCATTGTACGTAAAATATCTGAAATAGGAGGCAAACAAATTAGCCAAATTGATGATTTATGATTGATCAAGTGGCTAGTTGATCTTTCTGAACTTTATTTACACCAAATTACAAGCTAATTTATTATATTATGACATGTTGAGAATTCTGCCAGAGCTTTACGCAGTATATTACAAGCTAGTTATGCATCAATATTACATTAGAAATTTATTTAAACTGACTAGATAACTTGGAATTGGTATTATTTCAAAAATTGGTTAAAACATAAGAACTCTTTTAGTGAGAGAGAGATTTCTTTTTGCCACCTAAACAAGAGTTGTGACAGATGAGTTCACCGAATTTCCATTAACACACTTGAGTCTAACTTGGATAATTATATATCTAAGAAGTTTCTTATGAGTTAAATAAGAAAATGAATGTTCTTCTAATAAAACAAGTATGCATGTACTTGTAGTTATCATTCCTGAGATAAAAGATACATGCTGTATATGACACCGGAAGGAATACCTCCCATGTGGACAGGGAAAAAAAAAAAAGGCAAGTACTTAACCCACTACCATTCAATGCCTCCTTTGCATACCAGGCAGTTTTTACATTAAAACTATCATTTTCCCCTTCAATCACGCTTTAAAAGCAATATTCCCTAAAAATTTTCCCATCTTTTCTGAAATCCATCTATAGCTAAAACAAAGTATGGTCTTCTAACTACTAAGTTTAATATTTTCACCTCTTGCTTAGGAGGAAACCCATTCTAATAGTTTTTGTTTAAATTACATAATCACTCAAACATTCATTTAAAGATTTTCATCCCTTACAGGATGTTGGAAATAAAAAAGGTACACAGCATAGTATGTGCATGTATGTATGCATCAATAATTTGTACTATGTTTTCTTTCTTTCTCGGCCCTTTTCCAAATAATTTGAAAAGTTAATTTACCAATGACTCATAACATCAACTTTCAACAAGTAATGCACTTAACAGCATATTATATAGAAAATATACTAACACGAAGGCACATAAAAAATGTTGCCTAAAACTAAGTTACTTACTATCTAGCAGCTCAAATTCCATTCGTGGAGGAAAAGCATTTTGCAAAAGTTCCGTGGCAGATGGGCGATCAGAAGGACTTTGAGACATTAAGCATCGTAACAATGATGCCTGTTCCGGAAATTCAGCTACCCATGCAGAAGGAAGTTCTCCTTTCTGTTTCAAATCAGATAAAACAATATGTCTCTCCATTGCTGTCCCAAATGGATGCCAAAGCTCAAAGAACACTATTCCCAAACTATACATGTCAACCTGGAAGATAAAACAACCAACAGCAGCTGTATCATAACCTATGAAACTCTAAAAGCACAAATAATCTAATAATAAACCCCATAATGCTCGGCACCTGAGCATTCGACTCAATCGTAGGTGAATGGATTTCTTGCTCACAGAGCCAGACTCAAATCTCCTTTCCTCAATCTAAAAGAAAAATAAAAATATACTGCTTGGGACTAAGTAAAACCAAAGAAGGCATTATGTTCACCTTCTCATCAATCTTTGGCCATCCCTGCTCAATTTCTGGTGCAGTGTAAAAGTAAGTACCAACTTGACCAGTACCATCAACTGATACTCCAACTATATCTGTTGGGAAACCACCATCCTGGTCCACCTGCTCGAACCTCAAGAACTTTGCTGAAGCCAAAGGAAATAAAAATACAAATTTTGTGGTTATTTTAAATTTTGGGTTCCTAATATATAACTAATATGGCCATGATCCCAATTTTGTGGGTAAGCAAATATTTTCTTCACTGACTAGTAACACTAGCTACTAGATCATGCATTAAAAGCACTAACCTATCCTTTCAGAACAATAAAATTAAACAATAAGTAGTTGTAAGTTGAAAAAAAATAAATAAAAGAGAAGAATATTTTCTTCAAAAAAAAAAAAGGTGATTGAGAGAATTTTTCCCTAAAATACAAACATTAATTTATATTTGGACACATGCTCGCACTTGCCTTTTGAAAATGTTATATGATTTAATTTCCTCATTGTTTATAGATGCTTCCAACATGGATTAATGGCAATTTCTGACAGCAAGTAGTGATCAGACATAGTAAAGCATGGCTTAAGAACCTTTCGTTTACTTTTCTTCTACTCTGGTTCATTGTATATTCAAGGAGCCAAAAAACCATTTACTGAAAGTCATTTAAAATGTATAATCTGCTTTATTTGGACTTTAACAAACCATGAATATAAACATTATATTCATATGTAATTGAAAATTTACTATAATCTTCATTCACAAATGAAATGAGTTCCGCTTTTGTTTTGGTTCTGCAACTAAAATGTAAAATAGATAATAAATATCTCTCTTTAAAGAATAGAGGAAGATGATTTCATAATACAAAACATATGTCTTACCAAGACCAAAATCTCCAATTTTAATATCGTTGCGGGCATCAAAAAAGATATTGTTTGGTGTTAAGTCTCGATGAATGATTCCTTGTCCGTGTATGTGTGCCAAGCCTTCCACAATTTGACGAAACAAATGCCATGCTAACTCTTTGTCAAAATGATTGTATGATTCAAAGACTTGGCGAAGAGTCCTTCGGACCATAAAAGGAATGAATTTGGGGAAGAGAGAAAAGGATGGGGGTATTAGGAGCGATAAGAAAAAGAGAAAAAAGGATTTCTGAACTGATTTAATAAAATATCAGCAAGTAATAGAGTAATGAAATCAAAGAAAAGCACATGAACATATGCGTGTGTGTAACAAACACACATTGTATAAACACGTAAATGCAAATATACATACATTTACTAGGATATCAGTTCAAGAAAAGCAGTCTAACATGGAGCAGAAGAATTTAGATAATTTTCTGTGAAAATTGATAGGGTAAAAGCTGTTGATCTGAAACGCCTCAAGTTAATTACATGCTTCAAGAAGACAAATAACTCAAGAAAATCCTATTCAAATAATTATCTCAGTCAGTTTCTTTTAACCATCCGTTGTGAGAACATATATTTCAAGCACACTTGCGTTACTTCACAAGGATGAAGATCAAAGTAAAGTTAAGCACCAAGATTGATAGTATAATCCATCAGGTAGCAACATTCAACAAAAAAATAACAATAGTATCAAGAATGAAGTTCAATGATTTTCTACCGCTTCACATCCGATCACTTCTTTTATTCTTATTTAAAACAAGGGGAAACAAAAAGATAATGTGTGTATAGAGTAAAAGAGATCATTCAGAAAAAGAATGTTGGGAAAACAAACAAATGTGATACCTAGGGCAGTATTCCATCTGAATGTATAGATATGTTGACTCAAGTTCTTTGTTCTCCTGTCCAGAGACATCAGTCAAGAATGCACCCTTACTGAATGTGGAGCTTGTTGCAGTCCCTGAACCCCATGGAGTATCAACAAAAGAACTAGAAACTCCTGTTTCCATCCACGCCTGAAAGCTTACAAATATTCAAAACTTCAAAGAAGTTCAAAATGGGTGCATTATTTTTCCTAATTTTGAAGCAAAAATGTCTTTCCTTATTTTCCTAATACCTCTTCCATGGATAAAGTAATTACGCTGTCTATTTATTAACTTTCTATGAAGACCTAGGGAAGAAGGAATGGTTTGTAGGAAGTGACTCAACAAGTTCAAAAGATGCAGAGAGAAACAAAAAGGTAAAAAGCTCTTCAGTCTTACCTGATAGTAACGGACTACATGCTGATGCTGTAAACGGGAAAGTGTAGCTACCTCCCTAAGCACCTCACAGATCAACATATTGATGCATTAGCACAAATTAAATGGTATCAAGCATTGTAAGAGATGGAAGCTATTGCATTTAAAGAAAATATAATACAGATTAAAGCACAACTTCAGATCCTGAAAAAATAACCAATTTTATGGTTAACATGTAAGCAAAGCATTAAATAATTGTATTAAAATTTGACACCGCAAAGCAATTTCTTAATAGTGGCCAAAAAAAAATTCTTAATAAAAAAGGTGATTAACTACAGATAAACAGAATGCCAACAAGATAGGAACAGAACAGAAAGCAAGAAGGCCAACCAAAAAAAAAAAAAATCAGAATCTGAGAAATTAGTTAAGCATGCAAGATCATACTGATTTTGAGAAAGGAAGAAGAGAAAAGAAAAAGGCTAAACCAGAGAGATATATGACTATCCATGATTAACCTTTTACATAAATGAAACACAATCTGACCAAATCCTAAATCTGAAACTAACAACAAATACAGGAGTTAAGAAGAATTGAGTACTCCTACGCAACAACATTGAGCATCAAGAATAAACTTCATTACATGGAGCACCGAGATAATATTAAAGGAACAGAGTCAACAGTATAACTACGGTGTATATGGAGGTTCCAACTACAGCAGATAAAGAAAATAAAAGTAAAGATGAAATCCAACTGGCAAACACTAAAAGCATAAACTTGTTTGCTAGAAATGTAAACACCAGCAATCTGGAAGCACCTTAATTATGAGATCATTTAATAAGTACTAATTACAACACTTAACATCCTTATAAAGTAAATAACTGCCAATTTCTATTTAGATTGATAGTATGAGAAACAAAGTTACCTCAATATTCGATCATTAACAGGCAGGTTTTTGTCCTTAAGGCGAATTTTCTTCACTGCATATTGTCTTCCATCTAGCTTATTTTTGCACAAAACAACATGGCCAAAACCACCATGCCCTATTACCATCAAAAGGAATAAGTCTAAGTGATCGTAAAGTTTAAAGAAAAGATAATTTCGTAAATGAATTATTATACACAAAGTTATAATTAAAAAAAAAAACACAAAGAAGCCACCCAAATAAGCATTATATCAGGTCAGGTATAGAGAGCTTGAGACATTGAGCTATATAGCAAAGTCAACTGCCACTTGGCTTAACTCAGGTGGTGAGGTGAATGGATTTAGTAAGGATTCTAAGTTTAAATCCCAAGAAAAGATAGATAAAGAAGTAGCATCTGCAATCCAGTATTGAGAGATCATGAATTAAAAAAGCAAGTAAGATCCACTATTTGTGGAGGTCATTTTCATTCATCTACAACATTACTCTGTTTCTGTGCAGGTCAATGCCAAAACTACAAGAACATGAACTTGAAAGATGAATATTTTCACCTGATCAACAATCCAATACCAAACCTCATAAACTTAGTACAAATATCAAACCAGCATCACCAATTTACTTCTTCAACCAGAGAAATAGATGCATATATGAATACATATAATGGAAGAAGTACCAAGGGAATGTAGCTCCTCAAAATCATTCAAATATCGAGAGCTTGGGAGAGATGCACTTGGCCCTCCCAAATCAGATGCAGGTTTCCAAAATTCAGAAACTTCAGACAAAACCTGGATAAATGTATAAAGAATTATAGTGTGAATCAGAATCAGGCTTAACTGTCAAAAAAGAAGGAAAAGAAGAAAGGAAAAGGAACAATAAGTGACAACCATATGCTGACGGAAAGCATTGTCAAAGGTTTTATTGAACGTCAAAGATGGTTTAAGAGCTAGATCCCGCACCCTTTCTGAAATCATCTGAATTCGAATCATCAGAGAATCACCATTTAATCATGCAAGTGGAATTTCAAATATTTTAAATCTAAAGATATCACAATTTTTATTTCCTTTTCCAACAAGCAGAACAGGATTAATGACATACACCTAAATTATATAGCTCGATTATCATCTGTGGCAGTGCATCAGTTAAGGATCCTTTAGAAGCACAAGCAAGGTGAAGCAAATGAACCTGTGCTTGTAAACAAAAATGTAATAGACAAAGTTAACAAGTAACCCTTAAAGCAAATTAAGTTTATGTGTTGAAAAATAAGAGAGTCTGAGAAAATATGAAAAAGTCACCATCATTAGATCTTTTTCAATGGCTTTTGATGCTTCACCATCATTCAAGGATGCAGAAGATAATGATTCCCAAGACTCACTTTCAAGATCACCATCATCATCCTCTGTTTCCTGAGGCTCACCTTCAAGAGCACCATCGTCATCCTCTGTTTCCTCAAGAACAATATCCTACAAAATCATCTAATGCCTATGTATTATTCCACATAGAACTAAACCATGAAATAAAAACAATTTGAAACAACAAACATTTTGATTCTTTCAAAAATTTGGAGTACAATGGTAACCCATGGTTTAATCTTGCCAATCTTGGATTTCATTAAGTGGCAAATTTAAGAACTCCACCTAAAAGGAAATTTAGTTTCACAATTTCTAGAAACAATTTATCTCCATCCTTGTTCCATCTCCTAAATACAACCTTTCTTAATTGTGCCTTGTGCAAAAATTTCTAAAATCTTCATGTATTGCCTTTTGAAAAGCAAAAAGCCCTAGATTCTTGCAGTTATCTCATATCTTCACAATAACGAGGTTCAAATTTAATTTTACATCAGAATACAAAATAGCATTGTTCATCCCACTTGTCCAGAAAAAAGATCCATTAAATTGCATGAGAAGGGCAAGAATAGAGATTCCACGGAGTGATTCTATTAAATTCAGATAGGCTTTGATAAGTTATGAAAATCCCACACAAGCTCCTACTTTGTCATAGAAAATATCTAACATTTTACCAAGCCCATAAAGTCATTTCACTAGTGATCCTCCTTCAACTTTATACGTGCTAATTAGACACAGATTCCTTTGACTTTAACAATGTCACCTACTCCTGCTGCTGATACATTTTGCTATGATTTGATTTTTTTTCTCCAATTTCTTGATCTATGCTTACTTTTTCTGGCTATTTAGTCCCTCATCATGCTTGTACCACACATAATTTTTGCTTCACTTATTCTCATGATTCGGTGTTCCGTACAATACAGGCAATATGGTGGATAAAGACAACCTCCAGGCTATGAAACATGAGGTATCAGGATTATACAAACTGTGGCATTCTGAAACAAGAATGCATTTAAGAAAAAGAATTATGTGCAGTATGAGAAGTTGAAGAAGACATCTAAAGTAGAAAAGAAAAGAGGTCAGCAAGACTTTTGACATATCCCTTCAATTTAAAGCATCAAGTATGCACTCTTCACTTAAATCAAATGGTTCTTTTCTTCCTTTTAATTTGTAGGAGGCCAAAAATACCGAGGAGAGAATTTTTATCTTGTTATTTGTAGGGGATGTTCTCTCCTGCCTACCCCTATCAGCTGGGATTTTATAAAAATCATATATTGAATGCAAATCATTTAAACATAGAGATATAGCAAGAATACCTAATATTAAGTATCTCTGGTAATCCAATTTTAGCATATAGTTGTAAGAAATTATATATTTCTGACCATGTAAAAGCTTTGAGGAATTTTTTCTGCTACAACAAAGTTAGATAGCAGAAATCAAATTTAAGTAAAGAATGATAATGATAATGATAAAGATAAAAATAAAGATATGAGAATATCAAACACCAATCCAGTATGAATTACCTCCTTGTCACATTTCATGTCATTTCTAATAAAGCCCTCCAACAGAAAATTGCTTGAATCAGCAGCAGATATACTTTTACTGTCATCTTCACTTTCTTCTTTAAGGGTATCCAGCTTTGCAACAGGTAAAGGTGAAGGAACTTTCTTTTTTTCTTCTATTGGTAATGGCTTTGTATTCTTCTCAAGTTTGTTTTCTCGAACATGATATCCAGTTTTTGAACCATCAGTTGCATGTGATTGTACAGCTACAGCAGAAACTATATCTCTGTTTTTGTCCATATCCATGGGCCAATTCCATGACTCTCCAGATCCACCGAAAAGATCTATAAAACCATAAACAAAAGGCCCCCTAGAAGAGCAACTCTTGCTATTTGAAATTGTAACGTCCTTCTGAAGCAACTGGTCACTGTTTCCTGTGGTTGAATATAAAAGCTACAAGAAGAAAGGATAAATTAAGACAGGGGAAAAAAAAAAGCAGAAGAAAGAAAAGGAAAATCCTGATAGTTAACAAGATTTAAGTTTCCATTTCTTAACTATATAAACCAATCTTAAGAATGAACATAAAACTCAACTCAACTATATCTTAATTCCAAACTAGGTGCACTTCGCTACATTAAACCATTTTGTGCCTTCTGTTCAGTTAAAGGTTACATCCCATGAAAAATCAAAGGAAGCTAAATATTCTATTTTTCTTTTAGAATGATTTCAACCCATGTTATTTTCAGTTTTTCCCCACCTCTTTTCATTGATTTTACTTGGCTCAAATCAAGCTCGGATAACAGAGTATCCCTAAATCTATGTTGCATATGGTCTAAGTTGCCTTTCCCTTCATTAATCCTAAATAGCTGCCAACTCTACCTTCTTATGACCGCATCATTTTTCGTATTAAGTCTTATTTGGTACGACCATGAATCCATCTTAACATCCTCATTTCAACTTTATTCATGTTTGAAGATGTAATTTAACCAGCCAACCTTCAGTACCCAGAATAAAAGCTGTATCTTATGGCTACTTCACAAAATTTTCTCTTCAACCTAGACAACCATCGGCAGTTGATGATATTAATTCAGCACTTCATTTCATCCAACCAGGTCTAATCCTATGCCCAATTATTGCCTTAAAGTTCTTTCTTAGGGTTTAAGGTTCATCAAACATAAATAATGAAACAATCACTCTCAGGAACTTCCTAGTTATTTATATTAACTCTTTCTCTCTAATTTTACTTCTAAAAAACTTATACCATACCTCCTTAACCTAAAATGTTTAGATTCTACTTAGTCCAAAGCTCTAAATTGCAATCATCTTCCACCTTACTATCATCTAATAAAAGTATATCATCCAAAAATAGCATGCCCTTAAAAATACCATCTTGAATATTCCAAGAAAGTTCATCTACCATCACCTCACTGGTTGTTACTCTCGAAACTACTTTCTCATACATATCTGTATCTTCATCATACCCCATGTTTTCTCAAACCAAAGTAACAGATATTTTATTTTAAAAGGAAAAAAAAAAAGAATAGGTAGTTACTTCAGAGGTAAAAGATCCCCACACTCCTCTTGGAAACAAGAAAAAGAAAATTTATATAAAGTCTCAATGAACAACTAATATATAAGTTGAAAGTCATTCTAGACACAAGGACCGACTTATGGTCCATAAAGGTGTTTACATGTTAATTTATAGAAATGTCTCAAACAAGATGAATAAATAAAAACTAGATAATTAAAGTTCGACATGTTACAGAAAATTATATAGTATATAGAAGACAACATTAAGAAATAACAGGATGTTAACTATCACAACTTAAGCGAGATAAGGAACTGCTGATAAGACCAAACTAAAGAAATGAACAATCATCTAGGATCGATAAATTTGAAATGGCAACAAGAAAAAAACTGAAACACTAATAATTATCGAGGTAAAGCATACAGATTCGTGAGATTGATCCACTGGAACAATTCCAGAAAGGAACTCTTGAGCCGCTTCAACCAAATTAAAAATCATTACTCGCCCTTCTCTAGCATTAGAATTTGCCTAAAAACAGTTAAAGAAAAATAATAGTCACTAAATTATAAGATGCTAGAAGTAGAAGCCAACTTAACTGTAAACCAGGTCAGACATGCCCAGGAAAGAAGCAGTGCATAAAACTGCTATGCTTATGCAAATAAATTTTGAATTTGTATTTTTTATAAGTATGCAACATGCTCATAGGGGAAAAATGATCTGCGCTGGTCCAAGCTTCTCGAATGATGAAGAAAAAGTAGTTCCATTCAATATCAGAAATTATCAGCACCATTATTATTGTCACCTTACAATATTCTCCTCCCCAGACCCCACAATGTGGGAGCCTTGTGCACTAGGTTTGCCATTTTATTATTATTGTCACCAGCAGAACTTTTATTTTGTTTTTGATATTTGAACTGCCAGGGATTTTCACCGTCAGAACTTCTATGAAACAGCATAAAAGAATACAAGTCACTCCATACCAGATCATTAAGTAGAGACAAAAGATTATCAGCCTCATTTTTGGTAAGGCCTTTCTCTGGAGTGATCTGCAATTTTGGGCACTTGTAAGGATATCCCGGCAAGCACCTGATAAACAAGTGAAAGAAAATATTAAAGGAATGCATATGATGGTGTAAAATGAAACATAAAACAACATCCATCCACAATATAAATTACCTAACTAAGAGGAGAGCAGAAACATCAAGATCCTCATAGCCCATATCCTTCGAGTAAGGACTTTTCAAATTTCACAAATAGCAAAACTGAGATAAGGAAAAATAATAGCTCAAATTGACAATTGGATACAAAATGAAAATATCAGAAACCTGAGCTTAATAATGATTTGCGGAGGTGACCCTGAGACAACTTTGCAGTCTTCTTGAAATATTGCACTCCTAAAAATACAGAAATTCGAAATAAAGTACAGTTTGTAATTGTATGTCACTAAATATTAGGATTTGATTTTATTTTATTTAAAAAAGGAAAAGCTTATAGATACTTCTAAATTCTTAAAACAAAGAAAACTTGAAAATATGCTAAAGTAAGAGTAAAGGACATTTCGAAAGAAAACTAGAGAAATAATGGAGGCAAATGAAAATAAAGCTGAATTATTCTCTTGATAGAAATACTAAGAGTTCAACATGTTAATGCAGAATTCAATGACTCATAATGCATTTTTAGGAAAAAGATGCCCATTCTTAAGATATATATGTGTGTGTGTGTGTGTGTGTGTGTGCATGTAAAGAGATAAATAAAAATAAGCACGAACTTTAATTATAAAGAACTTCGACCTTAAGCACAATTTTTCCAACTCTCTTAACTTGCACAATCTTTGTGTGAAAATTTATTATGGTTTTCCAATCAAAAATCATTTGGCAATAAACCAGAGGCCCTTTTTGTATAAGTGTACTTAGATAACCCAAATTTATGGAGGCGAGATTTACTTCTATCACCACTTAAACACTTTCAAGCTTCTACCAACTCGATAAGACCTTAATCTTTTCTTGGTAAATGCAATCTATACATCCAAAAGAATCAGACAAATTCTGCTACAGAGTTACAAGCGGCAGGTCAGCAAACATTGTAAACAACAATACAATCAACAATTCAACAAACAGATATCTCTACAAAGTTTAATGCTGAAGGCCCTGGGAATATCAGAAGCTGTGATTCTTATGATTGACAGCTAACTGAACAGCTTATCTTTCGCTAAACAGCTTCCCGGATAGATGCAACAACTGAATCTTCACTACAAGCCAAATTTGCCCTGGTTCCTCTCCATTCAAATAAAAAAGATACGAGCATATGAGTAGACCAGACCAAGCTAGCTTAAGATGATGATTATCAAACATTAAGACCCACTATTCCAAACTCTAACAACATCCCTCTAAAAATCGAACAGTCAATGGCCACACACTAAGTAAGCCTTTTGCACATTGTTAGGCGTCAGCTATATGAATCATATTTATTCTGCCCTATTCAAGACCATATCCTTGGGAAGTTCAGTAACAAAGATGTCCTGTTTTTTCCTTTTGCATGCAAAGATTAAAAAGGATCAAAGAGCAATAAGAAAATGGATTGAGAAACAAAAAAATACGACTAATTAACATACAGAGCAGTGATCTCTTCAGAAAGAAGCTCATTATCATCTCCATCATGAGAATTATGATCTTTCAAAGAAACCCGTCCTTTACTCCTCCTCCCTCCTCCTTTCTTCTTCTTCTTTGAACCCATTTCTCACACCCAATCTTCCAAAAAGCCAAACAAGGCCTTGATTCTTAAAGGAAACAATGATGCTGATGATGGGTTTTACTTATTTTAAACAAAAATATATGGAACTATAATAGTGGCTGGGGGAGCTGAAGTTGTCTGTCAGCAGAACACTAGGAATTTTCAAGTAATTCATTTTTCTGGGTTTTTGGGCTTAAACTTTAGCTTGTCTGTCTAATGGGCTGGATTAAGCCTAAGCTAAAACTACGTCGTTTACAATGCACAGTTAAACCTAAATAATAATAATTAAATAAATACCCATTTCCTTTTATCCTCCAATATTCTCTCCCAAAGTCTCCCTCCAACCGCGTCTCACTTTCTCTGGGTTGCCGGTGTCGCAGTCGTTATTGTTGCCGCGTCCGCCTCCGCCTCCGCTACCGCCTTCTTTTTTTCTGGATTTGGGCTTGAACTTGTCTGTCTAATGGGCTTGATTAAGCTAAAGCTAAACCTACGTCGTTTTACTAAGCATAGTTAAACCTAAATAAATGCCCTTTTCCTTTTATCCTCCTATATTCCCTCTCAAAATCTCCCTCCAACCGCGTCTGAGTGTCTCTGTGTCGCCGGTGTCGAGTAGTTAGTGTTGCCGCCTCCGCCTTCTTTCTCTCTAAGCCGGCGGTCCCTTTCTTTCCTCTTTTATTTTTTTTTGTTTCTTCGCTTCACTGCACTCCGACCATCACTTTTTTTTCTGTCTCTGGAGGCTCTTCTTGCGTTTTCCACGCTCGGCGGCGTACACTTATCTCTCCCGCATCCCCGCTCTCTTCTCTCCTCGGTCCTCGCCGACGAAGTCAGGTATCTTTTTCTCTATTTCTACTCTTGATTTTCCGCTTAATATTTTTTTTTCCTTCAAAATTCAGCTTTTTCATTAAATTTTTGTTCAATTTTTTTTCTCCCGCCGCTAGGGTTCAAAAGCTATCCAAAAGTTTGTTTTGTGTTCAATTAATTTTCAATTATTTCTGTTGAATTAAAATTTTGTGTAAAGAAAACGATCATTTGAAGGATTAAAGAAAAACAAAGACTTATTTTTCTTCAATATCAAAATGCATTGTGCAAAGAATTGGTTTGTCTTACTAACTTTGGAATTTGAATGGTTAGACTTGTAAGCTTGGATCCTGAATGGGATCTGCTGAGCAGGATGAGTATGCTGCTTTCAAAGAGAAGATGAGGCGGACGATCTACATGGACAACCTGTCACCGCATGTCTCTGAATCCGTGGTGAGAACTGCTCTTGATCAGTATGGAACTGTCAAGAGTGTTCAGTTCATCCCGAACTATTTAGGGCCGCAGAACATCCCCCAATGTGCTTTGGTCGAGATGGAGAATGAAAAGCAAGCTGAAGTTGTCATCTCGACAATATCTCAGTTCCCTTTCATGATGTCGGGAATGCCAAGGCCTGTGAGGGCACGTGCTGCTGAGGCGGAGATGTTTGGCGATCGCCCTAGAAAGCCTGGTAAACAGATACATTTCCGTTGGTTGGACCCTGCTGATCCTGATTTTGAGGTAGCAAACAAGCTGAAGGGTCTTGTGAAAAAGCATGCTGCTGAAACTGCAGTTATGCTCAAGGTAAATCCACAATCTTGTATAGCAGGCATTCCCTTTAGGTGTGTAAGATACTTTTCTTTCCTAGTGAACATGTTAATTTGTTGCTCTATAGCATCAACTGGACAAGGAGGAGAAGCTTGCAAAGCAGCAAGGAGAGGCTCTGAAAGCAAACTACAAGAAGTATGAGATGATAGATAGTTTGATGGCTGATGGAACTGCTAGACGTTTGGCAAGACGATATAATTTGAGAGTTTTAGATGACACGGGCCCCTCTACCTTTCAGTGACAAGCTACAAATTTACTAATGTAAGTAGCTAGGCTATTTACTTGGCATGTCTTAAAACTTAACACACTTTAGGACTTGTAGATGTCTTTTCTTTTCTTCTAATTGTAATGCACTTAGATTTTACTAATGTGGTATTTTCAAGTTATCTGATTGTCAAGTTCTTGAAAATTTTCATGCTAGAGAAGCACAAAATCACAAAAATAATTTACTCAATAGTACATTTTACTGTAGGTAATATCATCATCAAACAAATCTATGAGAGTTTTAACTAATTCAAAATTTGATGCATGAATATCATAGATGATTATCATTCTTGATTGGTGATTCATATTGCCAAAAAGTTGACTACGGGGAACAGGTGGTAAATGCCCAATCAATCTGATTGTCTAATGTAAAAAAACAAGGTTTAAGTTTACCAATTTATGAGCATAGGTTATTGCCATATATCATCATGATAATAAGTGACCATGTCATCATAATTCTTTAAATTCTCAAAAACCATTACTACTACTTGTTTATGCATGCATTGGCTCTGAGGAATTTGATCTTCCTTGAGTAGCTACTCTGGTATAGATGTTTGTGGTTTGCCATCTGGGATTCTGATAAAAAAGTTAGCAAAAGAAAGCACTCATTTTGGAATGGTTTTTCACTTAGATGCGATTAATGGTTGATATCTGTGAAGGGTGCTAACTTTGTGGGTTGAAAATTGATAGGTGGTTGGAGAATGTTGGATGGTGTTCAATCAAAATGAGTATTGTTATTGGCTTTGATTACTATTTTCATATATCTTTCTTTTTGTTATAGGATGGAGAATTTGAACTTGATATCTCCTTTTAAATGCATGGCTGCCATTAGGCTATTGTCTTGTGCACTGTGAATATTTTGATAAGGTAGGTAGCTGTTTAGAAGGAAGAGATAATACTTTGTAATTTTTTCTACAGCTATATGTAAATAGCTCCAGAAAGTAGCCAAATCATTTCAAAATTTAAATCCTCTTAGCTATAATCTACTGATGTACACATATCATTAAACCTAAAAGGTTTTGCATTATCATTGAAAAGTTTTGGTTTTTTTAATTGAAATTGTGGTTGATTTGGTGAAAGATTGCAGTAGTTTTGAGCTTAGGTAGAGTTTGATGGCTCTTTGAGATTTTGGATGGGTTTTTTCGCTTTTTAGTGGTTGGGATGGTACTGGCCAGGAACTTAATCTGTAATTGGGTTCTCTCAAGATAAAATCTTCAAATGAGTGTTTTTCTTCAACTCTCACGATAAAATCTTCAAATGAGTGTTTTTCTTCAAAACTTGGCTGTAATTCTCTTAGTTTTTTTATGTAATTTGTTCATGACATGTTGGCCACTTTTGGGGGCCTTTTAAATCCTTGTACATGGATATCTTATAGTTGTAATCTTGCGAAATTACGCTAACTCTATTTATTTTGTAGTATTATGTTAATAGCTTGAGGTTTACCTGTGTTTTGATTCTTTTTCATAGCGAGTTTATTTTGATTATAAATGCTACTTGTAAGCATAATCAATCTTTCACTAATTTATCGCTAACAACTTTTTAATCGAGTGACTAAAAGAATTATGGCATGTTTTAGAGTCTGCGATTGTGCATAAACAACTTCAACTCCCATTACCCCAATTATCAGTATTTATATTCGCTAATTTTTCCTAATTTCCATGTTTCTGTTGCTCAGATGATTAGGCTTGGCATGGTAGGGACTACGGAGAGTATGCTGTGAAAACAACAAATATCAAAGCCAGGAGAAAATGAAGGCTGGAGAGGCTGGGGCTATGGTTTTCTTCCCTCTACTCCTCCTGAGTCTTTGCTTGGTATTAACTACAAATTGGCAGTCTGGCACTCTCTGTTTAACTGCATATTCTCGTTTTTGTGTAGGTACTGAAATTTACAAAATGAAAGAAATGGGATGTATAGATCTAACATGAACGAACCTCGAAATTCTTGTGGATAAAAGTGTAGCCCTTCCAAAATAAAAATCTCCCGAGAAATAGCTTACAGCCATCAATCGATAGAATAGACTTCATCATCTTAGACATAATAAGATAGGTTAAAATTTTGATAAAAAATAAAAAATATATATTTTATATTTAATATATTGATATAAATTTTGATATGAAATATTTATATTTTATATTATTTGAGTGCTCCCGTGACATGCATTTAAGATCCTCTAAAGAGAATGGGTCAATAAAATTTTTTCAGTCTAGCTCGTCGTCCATCGGACCAATCTTTAATGTCAAATATAGCTAGGCATGCCAAATTTTTGGTTCTGCTTGATTATTTTGTTCTAAGCCACCCTACCCTACAACACGGAGCTTAACATTTCGGTTTGTTTTAATATATATTGTCAATAAAATTTTTAGATTATGAATATTTTGTTTTATTTTTAGTTAATTATTTATTTTAATATTTTTGTAAGGTATATATCACTTTGAATAAAGTAAAGTTTGAAAATTCCATTAAGATAATAGTCCTATTAAAAGTATCAAACATTTTGTTTGAGATTAGTGTAATTAGATCTCTTTTTTATACAATATTGTATAAAGTTATATATAATTGTATTTTTACAAACTAGGCATTATACATGCAAATATTTTAAACTGTAATTGAGAATAATATTTTTAATATATATTAATAATTAAATTTTTATTATTAAATAATTAATTAATTTTTTGCCAAAATAATCACATATTTTAATTAATTTGAAACTTAACATAAATCACGTAAAATATATAATAGTATAGAAAATATTTAATGATCGAACTGGAAAAAAAGGTCTATACGGATTTTTTTCGAAATATTACAGAAGATATAACCTCACCCAAACCTGGCCAATCAGAAACCAGCATTGTATTACTTCTGAATCCTGATATGCTTATCTTTCATCAAATAAGCCCCCCCATATTTCTAGGCTATCCTTTGCATTGTGTCAAAATCCAACCACAATCTTGCATCGTATCAACCGAAACCATGGCCACTAACTCTCTAAGATCCCTTCATCATCACCACTTCTCTTTCCCAAAACGCTCCTCCACCTCAGAATCCACCCGTCCACCTCCTTCCTCCCTCTTCCTCAAACCACCCTCCTCCTCCAACACCACCACAAACACTCTTTCCTCCTCCTCCTCCTCCTCCTCCTCAACCACCACCACCACCACCTTCTCACTTTCTTCTACGACTTCTAATTCCGCTTCCACTGCTTCCAAGCCTATCTCCTTTGACACCCTGGAGCACCACCTTTCCACTCAAAACTTTCGCCAGGCTGATGAAGAAACCCGCCGTCTGCTCATAGTTCTAGCAGGGGAAGCAGCTCAGAAACGTGGCTATGTCTTCTTCTCCGAGGTCCAGTTTATCTCAGAAGCTGACCTGAAAGCCATTGATGATCTCTGGAAACAGTACAGCAACAAGAAGTTCGGATACAGTGTTCAGAAACGATTGTGGCAAAAAGTTAACAAGGACTTCTCCAAGTTCTTCCTCAAAGTCGGGTGGATGAAGAAGCTGAACACTGAAGTTGAGCAATACAATTACAGGGCTTTTCCCAATGAGTTTGTCTGGGAACTCAATGATCAAACACCCGAGGGTCATCTGCCATTGACAAATGCTCTGAGAGGAACTCAACTGCTTAACAGTATTCTTAGCCATCCAGCTTTTGAGGGTCAGGAACAAGAACAGGATCAGGCTGAAGCAGAAGGAGAAAATAAAGGGAATTTGAGAGATGGACCAAAGCCACTCAGCAACAGATTATTCAAACCAGACTATAGCTTTTGATCAGGCTTTCAATGCTTTTTTAGCAAAATACACTGTAAAATCTGAACTGGTTTCTTAATTAATCCATATCTGTAACATTATTCAGGTCGAATCATTGCTTCTTTTTACAGGGATGATCTCATTTTCGTCTTCCATTTTCATACTAACTAGTGTAATTTCTCCCTGCGTTTTCTCTTGGAAAACTCAATTTTCTCACATAGTTTCCAAGTGGCACAATGTCTAGGGAGAACCTTTCCTATTAGAAAATATTAAATGTGGGAGTTGGAGTTGGACCAGTCATGGTGATTTGATGTTTACAGCAATTTATGGGGGAAAGATGTAATGACAAAGGCATGCCTGGCTTTTTTGTTCTTTTGCTTGTTTTTCATTCTGACGTTCTTCTATGAGTTGCAGCAGCTGACACTTTTTTTACTTGGTTGAGGAGGAAATTTAACTCTTCATTTGTTCTATTTTTATCACTACAAATGCGAGAGAAGTTTTCGATTTTATATATATATATATATATATTAGCATGTACTTTTAATAATTATAAAATGAAAAAATATAATTATAAATACAATTAATTTAATTACAAGTTTTTTTTTTATTTTGGGTATTTTGAATATTAAATCATGTATTCATTTTTAAAAGTATTGTAAATTTAAAATTTGAATTTTCGTACATACATATACATATATATATATATATATATATTGTAATCATTATTTTCTCTGTAAATTCAATAATTTATTAGGATGTGTACTGTTTATTATGTTATGTCTAATGATTATATATATATATATATATGGTGTGAATTAAAACATTTTGCGTAAGTCTCTATAATACTAAAAAATAAAATTTATTTAATTTTTGTCTTCTTTTATTTGTAAAATATTTTATTCATTTGTTGTATCTTATTTATGGGAATATAATAGTAATTTTTTAAGGTTCCATCAAGCTTTTGGAGTCAAAAACTATGCTCTGACGAATAAATTAACATATTCAAATATTTAAGTTATTTTGTTAAGTTTTGCTTCTTTATTTATAGAAGCATTTTAAACAATTTTACAAATTTCGTGATATTATTCGCATTCACCATTTCCATTCAGATGATATATAAATTTAAATTAAATTTTAATACCATTTTTTTTAAATTGATTAACAAATATAAAAAATTAATGATAAAAGAATATTTGATAATAAATATAAAAAAAATTTATATATTTTTAATCAAATTAATAATATATAAAAAAAATTACATAAATTTCAAAAAAAGATAAAAATTTAATATAAAATTTCAATTAAAATAAGAAATTTAGATCTTATTTTTTAAAATTTGAAAGTCTTTTATAATGCATATTATTAAAAAATAAAATTAATGAATTAAAGTTAACTCATAAAAAATTTAAATTAAAATCTCAAATAAAACACTTAATGAATAATTTAATTAAATATTACATTAATAATAAAAAAGTTATAAATAAAAAATATATAATATTGAAAAAAAAATTATTGTTTACAATGAGATCCGAGTAATGAGTATCTTAAAATTACTACTTGAATCTTATCCGAACCCTAATAGTCCTTACAAGAGAAAACCAAACTCACCAAGATGGTGCACTATGCACAGGGGCAAAGTCTCCGGGTATGCCGGTGTGAACCATCACAAGACAGCATTGATTGCATCCGAGTATACAAGCATGCGCCCGGATTCTGAAAGACAAGGAATATGTAATTCTCAACTTTTACCATTAAATTTCTTATTTTATTGTTAGGGTTTCACATTTTATGACATGATTTGGAATTTCATGGAAAGTATATGTTTCAATTATGAGCATAAATGACCAGTTTGGCACACAATTTAGTTTACTTCCATGGCAAGGTAAGCGACTGGAAATGGTCTATGCTACACATGGAAGTTTCAGTAGACATGGCATTTGTTTGGCGCACTAGTTGCCACCGGTGCGATGCAACTTATGTGCCACATGGACAAAAGACAAAAATAAAAGTGGGGTAAAATTATTTTTAACTCATGATTTTATTTTTATAATTATTTTGTTAAAAAATATATATTTCTATTAGTCATTTTATTTTTTTCAATCTCATCGGAGTCAATCTCACCGTCTATGCAAACTAGCCCATATTCAAACAATTTAGACAATTCTGCAAATATGGAAGCTTTGTAGGAAACATACCATATCTTTGGGAGCATCATCGACGACTTCTGCAGGTTGATCGGCTCCAATGCTTGCCAAGCATGATCCTTTGCAGCTCATATATTTCTGGATACTGTTTAGAAAGAATGACTCAAACAAAATCTAAGATAAAAAGGGATTGAGAATGCAGGAAACATAACATTATAAAATAAGTTCAAGCACAAATTGTTAAGAACCTCCCTGTTTGACTATACCAAATACTATAAACCAAATATTAAAAAACCAAAGAAAGGAAAAAGATGGTGAAGAACTTACATATCACACTGGTTAAGTACCACAAGTTTATTGAGTACACATGATTGTCCATTTAACTTGCAAACCATATCACAAGACTCCCCTTGCCTTTGTTTCATGGGAAAAAGAGAAAACTATGAGTTCTAGAGTTTTACATGTTGGAATCAAGAAACAGAACCAATCACAATGGAGATTCACCTTCCAATGACAACATTAATTCCATTTAGTTTGGCTTCTATAGGCGTGATGGTGGACCCTGTTGCAAGGAAAAATCGATCATATGATTTAATACTATATTGTTTCCAAATGAACTAGATCAGAAAGAGAATAGTTGATTTCAAACACCATAGCTATTCGAGTTCAAAAATATCAACAGGGTGTCACTATTGTAGTGTTGTTCACCAAAAATATAAGATCCTTTATTATATTTTATGGGCTCAATAATGATTTCAGGGTATTTTAGGTTATTTAATTAATTAATCTATGCTTATTTAGCTAGTATTATGGAGTAGTCTATATCACTTTATACAAGCTGTTGGATTATTGAGATCCCCTCTATTTCCATTCCCTGGTTCATCTATTACCCTCTCAATTTCCTCTGTTTCTTTCCTCTCTTTCTGATTTCTTTCTTTTCTTTCTTTGCATATCTTCTGTTATATCAGAATAGCAGAATTTACGAAAGAATTTATAAGGTATGCAAATGTAAAATAAGCACATGAACAAGTAAAAAGAGAAGTTGTCTAAGCGTACCAGAAGAATTTGATGGCAGAGAAAAGCAATGATGAAAATCACTAACATAGGCATTTTCATGAACCTGAAACATAAAGATCATTTAACCAACCTGTATCATAGTTTTAAAATATAAAAATGCTCTTATTTGAATCACATATAGTACCTAAAGAAATGTCACTACTGATAAAAATGACAGGTCTTAAGTTAAATGGAAGCCATTATTGTGGTTTGTGACTTATAGCATTAGCATCATAGCCTTCACCACCAATGATTTCCAGGTAATCATACCTACTACCTTGATAGCTCCTTTTTCTTTAAAAAGATAAAAAATAAACAATCCAAGGCACCGTAACTATATTCCTATACCTATAGAATCTCACTCACCACACTTTCGGAATTATGACGACACCTCCCAGCACAAAAATCAAATACACTGAGATAAGACCCTGCCAAAGAGGGGCAAAAGAAACATTAGAAAGAAAAGTTATGATGAACTAGCACCTCAGAGAATACATTTAATGGTAGCTATACCATGGTTGAAAGAGAAAGTACCACAATTTTGTTAATTAAATATATCTTCAGTAGGACAAACTACCACACCAAGAAAAGAAGGGCCAGTAATTGCTCAGAAACGGGAATAGACCATTCCAAATAAATTTTTATAACAATAGTTAATTCCATAGTCCCAAACTTAGGCACAACCATCATATTCAAAATATATATATATATATTGCAAGAGGTTCACCCATAGGAGATTTTTAAGTAGCTAATATAGTGCCAGATAAGCTATCTTACAAACCGATTCATAAGAAAGAACGAAAAAGAATCACTTCAAAAGGAGCGAAATAATGTATAATTGTCATAAATATGAAATCTACTTTTGAAAAGAAAATGCCCAAAGAAATAAAGTATCTGAGGTTTTCTATTGCAGCAGATGACAAGGTTTGAAAATAAGCTTCATATTAATCACAATCACTCTGCCATACAAAATGGCACCAACTTAGAAGAGACAAGCATCAAAATGTTAGTGGCGGACTGTCTTCTTGCCATGAAAGTAGATACATGCATCCTAGCAGAAGCAAGAGACTTCGTCCCACTGCACCTATTCAGAAGGAAATGCAAAATTCTGGCTACCAAAACTATAAACTTACCTGATGTAGATGGCTTAGCTATTTTCAACTTCAGTACATGTTCCTTTTGTGTCTGCAAAAGAAATCTTGGTATAAATTTTAATTATACCTATCATATATATGATAATTAACCAAAAAGAAAAAGGAAAAAAGAAAAAAGAGTGCTTGAAAAGATACTTTTGCAGGGTGCAGGCAGCATGAAACACAAAACTCATAGGAGTTGCAACACTGTGAAAGAACATTGCATCCACTGCAAATGAGAACAGGTGTTACAAGGTACCATAAAGTGCATGTTTAAATCAGCATCATGGAGACCACAGAAAAAAAAAACACTCACCGACAAGAGAACTTGTCTCCTCTTTCAGGACAGCAACGGGACTGTGGATCCAATGAGAGTGCATCACATACGTAGCCTACAATGTAAAAAATGGTTTGAACCTAATGAAACTAAAAGATAAGATGAAATGCGAGACTTACTAGATGTAATATCTAACACAAACAAAAGTTAGAATTACACTTGGGCAGATTTTCAAGTTGAGACAGAATGCATTAATAGAAAGTTGAATACAATTATAGAATCCACTGTGAAATTAAATTACAAAGTATAAAACAAGCCTTAAAACACATCAGATCAAACTTCTTCCATTCTCCTTTCTACTTTCCCATTCCATATCACAATCTTTGTCTCACCCCTCTCTTTGTCAAATTGTGACCAATGTGTTGATGTAACAAAAGCTGAAAGAGTGTGAAGTGCAGGTGTATACCTTTGAAGTATCAATATATAATAAAGTGGTTTAATAACCAAATGCACCTTCAACTTTTTACACAAAATGCATATAAACCCTCAACGTTTTATTACATGGAAATCAATCCATAAACTTTTATTTTACTGTAAATAAACTCTCAACCTTTCGAACTCATGCAACTAAATCCAAATCTGTTAAATGACACTAACTACCGTTTGAACATTCTACGTGGAAACTGACGTGGATAGCTTAGTTGGTTGTCACGTGGCATGTCACATGTATAATATTAACAAAAGTTATAGATTTAGAGTTAATTGTATGATTTTGAAAAGTTGAGAATTTATTTACAATAAAATAAAAGTTTATGAATTGATTTTCATGCAATAAAATGTTAAGAGTTTATATTCATTTTGTGAAAAAAAATTAAAGGTATATTTGGATATAAAGTTTTTGAATTAGTTCTCTCTATGTTATGGTAATAAGTTTTTGAATTAGTTCCTTAAAGGAGGAGGCTTGCTCCAATGAATATGACATGTAAAATCCCAAAATTGCAAAAAAGAAAACAGCTTTTAATTCTTCTCATCCTGTTTTTCATACCCCTTTACTATATATTTCCAACCTTTGATGCTATTAACAAGCTTGAACATGGTAATCTAGAAAGAAAATTGATGAACTAACTCACCATTATCATCAGATAACAAGTATCTTCCTTGAACTGTTGTTCTGCAATTACGCCTATCTGGAAACCCAATCTCCTTCCTAGAAAATTAATCCCATTAAATTTCTTTCATTAAAAAGCAAAAACAAAACTACCCAATACTATATTCGACAATCAAGGTTCCTAGAAAATACTTTTCTCTCAGATTGTAAGGTACCTGGTAGCTGCAATTGCCCATGAGGGTTGAAAAAGGAGTTCTAGAAGGAAAACCCAGGATAAACTTAACCTGGATTTCCGTTTCGACATTCTCGTCTCGGATTTTACCAGCGATCAACAATGTCCGTTGTTCTTCCTTTTCTCTCCGAGTTCCTATTCCCAACAATGCAAGCTATCGGTTGAAACTTGAAAGAATAGCCCAACTACCCAACTACCCAACTGCCCAAGCCCATAATTGAAAAGGTTACCATTTTAGTTTGGCGTAAAAAAAGGTTACTATTTTAGTAACTTGGTTTCCCCGTGAAACGCAGCGGAGCCGAACTCTGGAGGCCGAATCCAGAACACTGCTAGAAAACAATGGCTGCAACTCAGCGTCAGCACGTGCTTCGATTGGTCCTCTCATGCCGCAACATCAAGGCGCACGTTACTCAGCCAGGGACCTCCTACATCGTGGCCATGGCCTCCTCCACCGAGCAGGAATTCCTCATCCAATACCGGTCCAAGCTCGACCAATTCCCCCGATCCCGCCTCTTCTGGGACGCCAAAGTCGCTTCCAGAGTTGGCGAGAAACTCGGCTTCCGCTTGAAGGAAATCGGCGTCAACAACATTACAATCGATGTTAATGAAGAGATCTCTAGACCCATTCACCGCCGTCGATTGGTTTTGCCGCTCTTTGATTCTTTACGCCGCGTTGGTGTTGAGATTGATGGTGCCGAGAGGCTGAAGGAAATCGGGCCTAGCTAGGGTTAAGCTTTCATTTCTCAATCAATTTTGCCTTGCTTTCTGTAGTAAAAGACTTGTTTTTGGTGCTTTTATTTACAGAGATTAGGCTTCTGAATAAAATTTAATGTGATTTACGATTATTACTCTCAATTCTTGTAAACCCCATTGAAATTTGAAACTCAATGCTCATTCTAGTTCTCAGCTCTTTCTACAAATTAGAGAGGCTCTTAACTTTCTACTGTCTGTGCACTGACATCTATAAAAACGAGACTAAGAGAAGGAAATGGTGCCAAATATAGAATAAGATCGAGATAAGTCGAGACCATCCAATATCAAGGTCGAGTTTAATTCGAGTAGAAACTCATTTCGAATTTGATCTAATTTAATTTTTGAAACTCGAGCTTAACAGTCGTTCTCTTCCAAAGCCTGTACAAGAATAGACAATTCTGTCAAAGATGGCTAACCAAGCGGTTAATGCTTTGGGATGCAGCATTTAGACCATGGAAGATTTTGCCATGACAATTTGGCTTTGCTAATGCCTAATGGCTCACTATTTACCAAGTATATCAGCAATGCTAAACTCTGCTACCATTTGTAGGATTGGAATCTGCAAAGATATGAGAACCAGGTTTACATTTTTAGGAGAATTAAATCTTCCCAACACTAACAAAAAACTTGGATTTCAGTGATTGTTTCTAGGTGAGTTGAGTTTTTGATTTCTAAGTATATTCTTTCATTGAGTTTGGCAATAGAATTTGTTTATTGACAGGATATTATCTAGAAATCACAAGTAGCTTGATAATCTCTTATTTCTGCTGGAAGGAAATCTGTCAACTCTAGTTGCAGAGGATTGGGAAAATGAAATTAAGTGGGAATGGTAAGTCAAAAAGTTTGAACTAAGCTATAGTGGGTTTGGCTTGGTAACAGAAGTTAGGCGAGGTTGAAGATGAATTTGTGTAACTAAGAAAAATCAAGAAAGTTGGAGGATTTCCACAATGTTGAAATTAATCAATAAAAGGTGCCTTTAATGCTTTGAGTTGGAGCTTACTAGCTCTGATATGAATCCAAAGGAGGATTTGGAATCATTGGACCTTGAAGAAATAATTTTGACTTCATGTCTATGATGATGTTGGTTTTTGTCTAGTAAACTCTTTCACCCAATCACAAGAATGGATTATGGTGTACTGAATGCAGGGCAGAAACAGAAAGTAAAGCAAAGATACGAATTTATGAAGGATTTTTTATATTTTTTAAATCCCACATGATGACTACTAACCAGCTACCAATGATCACAACTGAACTATAAAACTGAAGAGCAGGCTTGGCTTTTCCCAAAAGAAAACATGGGGAACTCCTCGGCTTGCCAATCTTAGCTCATACTTTGTTTCAATTCTTTGGAAGAATCTGATTTTATGCAGTAATGGCCTTTAGCAGATGTTTCTTATTCGCTTTCTCTATTGCTGTCATGCTTTCAGGCATTGATACCAACTTTGCAGCTCGATATCTTCTTGACAAAACATCATCTCCAGCTCCATCTTTGCTATCCATGTCTGCTCCACAATCTTCACTACCTTCGCCAAGTTCAAAATCAAGTTTGGCCCCACCTGCAGACCCTCCTTTGGCCGTCTCTAAACCATCCGTTTCTAGTTCCATGCCAAGTTCATCAGAATCAACTTGGTCTGGACCATCCTCAGCTTCAGATGAGCCGCCTCCGCCTAATTCCACGCCAAGCTTAACACAGCCTGCAGAGGCGCCGAAAGCTTCTACCCAGCCAGCTTTATCTAATGCAATCCCAAGCTCAACACAACCCACACCCTCTCAGCAATCTTCAGCGAATTCAGTCCCAGGCTCAACAAAGTCTACAATGGCTCCAATGGCCTCCTCTCACCCATCTGTGTCTAATACAAAGCCAAGTTTGATGCAACCCGCAATGTCACCTTTAGCTGATTCCCAACCATCTTCTTCTACTAATAATCCATCTCTGCCCAATTCAACACCCAGCTTGGCACAACCTGCTATGGCACCTATGGCTTCTACTCATCCGTCTTCACCAGATAAAGTGCCTAGCTTGACACTGCCTGCAACTTCACCTTCAGCTACTACCCAACCATCATTGCCTACTAACAGTCCATCTTCCTCCAATTCAATGCCAAGCTTGGCACAGCCTACTATGGCCCCTATGACTTCTAATCATCCGTCTTCACCAGATAAACTGCCGAGCTTGACACTGCCTGCAACATCGCCTTCTGGTTCCACCCAACCATCTTTGCCTACTAATAGTCCATCATTCACCAACTCAACACCAAGCTTGACACAACCTGGAATGGCACCAATGGCTTCCTCTCAACCATCATTGTCAAACTCAACACCAAGCTTGGCACTGCCTGGAACGCCGCCTTTTGCTTCTACCCAACCATCTTTGCCTACTAATAGCTCTTCATCACCAAGTTTGACACAACCTGGAATGGCACCTACAAACTCAACGCCAAGCTTGGCACTACCTGGAACGTCGCCTTCTGCTTCCACCCAACCATCTTTGCCTGCTAATGGTTCATCGTTACCAGGTTTGACACAACCTGGAATGGCACCTATGGCTTCCTCTCAACCATCATTGTCAAACTCAACACCAGGTTTGGCACTGCCTGGAACGTCACCTTCTGCTTCCACCCAACCATCTTTGCCTACTAATGGTTCATCGTTACCAGGTTTGACACAACCTGGAATGGCACCTACGGCTTCCTCCCAACCATCGTTGTCGAACTCAACACCAGGATTGGCAGTTCCGGGAACGTCTCCTTCTGCTTCCTCCCAACCATCTTTGCCTACTAATGGTTCATCGTTACCAGGTTTGACACAACCCGGAATGGCACCTACGGCTTCCTCCCAACCATCGTTGTCGAACTCAACACCAGGCTTGGCACTGCCGGGAACGTCGCCTTCTGCTTCCTCCCAACCATCTTTGCCTACTAATGGTTCATCGTTACCAGGTCTGACACAACCTGGAATGGCACCCACGGCTTCCTCCCAACCATCGTTGTCAAACTCAACACCAGGCTTGGCACTGCCGGGAACGTCGCCTTCTGCTTCCTCCCAACCATCTTTGCCTACTAATGGTTCATCGTTACCAGGTCTGACACAACCTGGAATGGCACCCACGGCTTCCTCCCAACCATCGTTGTCAAACTCAACACCAGGCTTGGCACTGCCGGGAACGTCGCCTTCTGCTTCCACCCAACCATCTTTGCCTACAAATGGTTCATCGTTACCAGGTTTGACACAACCTGGAATGGCACCCACGGCTTCCTCCCAACCATCGTTGTCAAACTCAACACCAGGATTGGCACTGCCGGGAACGTCGCCTTCTGCTTCCTCCCAACCATCTTTGCCTACTAATGGTTCATCGTTACCAGGTCTGACACAACCTGGAATGGCACCCACGGCTTCCTCCCAACCATCGTTGTCAAACTCAACACCAGGCTTGGCACTGCCGGGAACGTCGCCTTCTGCTTCCACCCAACCATCTTTGCCTACAAATGGTTCATCGTTACCAGGTTTGACACAACCTGGAATGGCACCCACGGCTTCCTCCCAACCATCGTTGTCAAACTCAACACCAGGCTTGGCACTGCCGGGAACGTCTCCTTCTGCTTCCACCCAACCATCTTTGCCTACAAATGGTTCATCGTTACCAGGTTTGACACAACCTGGAATGGCACCCACGGCTTCCTCCCAACCATCGTTGTCAAACTCAACACCAGGCTTGGCACTGCCGGGAACGTCGCCTTCTGCTTCCACCCAACCATCTTTGCCTACAAATGGTTCATCGTTACCAGGTTTGACACAACCTGGAATGGCACCCACGGCTTCCTCCCAACCATCGTTGTCAAACTCAACACCAGGCTTGGCACTGCCGGGAACGTCGCCTTCTGCTTCCACCCAACCATCTTTGCCTACTAATGGTTCATCGTTACCAGGTTTGACACAACCTGGAATGGCACCCACGGCTTCCTCCCAACCTTCGTTGTCAAACTCAACACCAGGCTTGGCACTGCCGGGAACGTCGCCTTCTGCTTCCACCCAACCATCTTTGCCTACAAATGGTTCATCGTTACCAGGTTTGACACAACCTGGAATGGCACCCACGGCTTCCTCCCAGCCATCGTTGTCAAACTCAACACCAGGCTTGGCACTGCCGGGAACGTCGCCTTCTGCTTCCACCCAACCATCTTTGCCTACAAATGGTTCATCGTCATCCAACTCTACTTCAAGCTTGATACAACCTGGAATGACACCTGTAGCTTCCTCTCAACCATCTTCACCAGATAAAATTCCAAGCTTGACATTGCCTGCAAATTCACCTTCTAGTACCATCCAACCATCTTTGCCACAGCCTAACAGTAGTCCATCAATATCCAACTCAACCCCAAGCTTGACACAACCTGCAATATCATCTTCTACTCACCAAGCTTCCCCCCAACCCTCAATGTCACCTACAACTTCAAGTCCCCCATCTCTGTCTAATAGTGCACCTAAGGCTTCCGCACAACCATCTTTACCAAACACAACTCCAAGCCCAACAAAACCAGCAGTTGCACCTTCTCCTACAGCTCGTCCATCTTCATCCAATACAACATCAGGGCTAAAACCATCTTTGCCTAGTGCTTCCTCGCCTCTACTTCCTGGCATGAACCCCACCAAGCCAACAAATGCAACCACAACACTTCCGTCTATACCAACGAAAATCTCTTTCCCATTCCTTTCCCCACCATCTACCAAAGCTAGGCCTTGAAATAACCAATTTTCAATTGCCTAGATAGCACGCAAGATGAGTATTTAACATTAATGTCAACAATAAAATGGTAAATCCATTTACCAAGATAATAAATATATCAAATAATTATAACTAATGTTTTTTAGTAGGGGAGACTTGTAAATTTATCATTTAAATCAAATAATTGTAATTTCTTTTTGATCCAACTGATTAGGAAATTATCAGTTTTGATGTGTAATCTTGTTCTCATTGTATATAATTTATTTATGATTTATAAAGTTCTATTCCCTGCTTACACATGAAAAAATTTATGAAAAAGGAACTAATGAAAACCTAAGATTGTTGGGTAAAGTACGTTATTATCAATTTTTTTATTATTTTTCTGAAAATTTTTTCATTTGTCACGATTGTGTTTCAATTTTCAAATTTTGGCTCAAGCAACCAAAAATAAAATAAATATATATGATTTATTTTTTATATAAAATTACAATCATAATAAATAAATTACCCCTAACAATAATCCTAAAGAACAATTTAATCTTCCTTCGATTGCCATTTGGTGCCCTTTGAGAGAGCATAAAAAATATATGCATGATTAATTTAAGATCGAGTATAGCTTATATTTGAACAAATAATTAAAGAATTTATATTTAATCTATAATATCAATACATCGTTCATCAATCAAAAAGTATCATGAGTAACGTTAAAAAATATATGTCCTTAAATATAAATATTAATATTTTTTTTAATTTTAAATGTTAAGCTTAATCTTTCATTCAATAGGAGCTACCAGGCATATCTCCTTGAATCAAGGATATATGATCAGGTACAAAAGAGAAGGAAGATTCAAACATTGAATTTAATCTCTTTTAATGAAGGTAACAACTATTAAATTAAGTTTTGATTATTAATATATGATTATTTTTCTTAACTTATAAAATTAAAAAATTTTGTCGATAATATTAATGATAATAGTACCATAAATATAATTATGACTATGATTTTCTATATTCAACAAAATTGAATATAATGTTTCTAATGTTTGTGATCAAAACTTTACATAAGCTTTCTATTTTGGTTATAATGTGGCTTAGATAGTGAGAACTTTAGGCAAAATTGACATTAAAAGACCAATCAAGGTAAATTTATTGAAGTGGGTCCATTGGATATATTGTTTGATGCTTAATCATTATTATAGAAATGTGACATGTGTGAATGTATAGACAAAAACATGATTAAAATATGTGGAGAGGAAAAAAAAAGTTATAGTATTTTGAATATTCCATGGGAAGAGAAAGAAAAAATATTTAAAGGTGGTATGAGATGAGATACTCAAATAAGATAAGAGTTTAAGATAAAGATAAAAGTAAATACAATAAATTGATTTGGATTTCTATTGGTTTCTTTTGTTATTATCTAAATCCAAAATTACTAGATGATATTTATTCTTCTATAAAATTGATGATAAAAGCTAATTTTTGAATTAAGAGTTATTAATATAAATAATCAAAGATATTTTTCATACTAAAGACATCAGAGTATGGAAATTAGGGGTATAAATTTGTGAGTTATTCGAATTCGACTTAATAATTATTAGAATTTAATTTATTATTATTTAATTAAGTTAGAACCCGAGTCAAATATGAATATATATTTTTAATATTTGGTTATTAATTTATTATTTTACTTTCACAATATATTATTGAAAAATAATAAAATCATAATGGAATGTATAGATTAAAATCTTTACACCTCATCTATTACATAAATTAAAAGCTATTTTACTTTCTAGTTATCTAATAAGTTCAAATTTTAGAATCTTACTATTATAAGAGTTTTATCTGAATATCATTATTGATCTGAACAAAATTAGTCTTAAATCGTAAAACAGATGAGATACCTATGATTAAAAAAAAAGAAAAAAACAAGAAAATAGTGCTAGCCAAAGATAGTGAAGAGCTTGTAATAGAAGTTGCCTTCTTTTATAAACTCTTTTCTATGAGTTTTTAAGAGGGTGTTACATCAGACCACATGATAAAACACTTTTATATACATATGATTATCATATAATGGAATATTTTTGGTGCTTTAGATTTTAATTTGTATTTACTTGAAAAAAATAAAAATTGATTAAATTTAATTTTCATATAAAACTTTGTGAAGTTCAAATGAAATGGAAGTGGACCAAACCAAACAAATAAAGTTGGTAGGATTTCGATTTGTCTACTTAAACCTAACAAGAAACACTCTTAATAAATTATTATATTTAATAAAAAACTTAATTAAATAAAAAAATAAAAAAGAGTCATAATAAATCCCTTTATCACTTGAGTTATATTAGTGTAATTTCACTAATCATCATTATGAGTGAATAACTAATTTTGCTTTGTAGTTGTATTTTAGGCCATGGTTTGGCCTCGTTTTTAGTTGTTTTAAAGGCAGACGGCAATCATTGCATTAAAAAAAAAGTTATGAAGTAAGAAAAATGAAAGAGTCATGGAGAAAAGATCAATGAAGCATTTGCCTTTGCTTTCATCAATTCTTTTATAAAGCCAACCTGTTTTTTCATCATATTTATTTTTACACAGACAAAAGGGTTTTTTTTTTTTTTTTTAGGATAGGGTTTGAGCATGTATTTTTTCAAATGACCTTATATATATATATATATATTATTTAAATTGATAACAATTTAGATGTGTAGCTAGTGCTAGAATAATGCCACATGCTCAATTAATTATTATATTAATAATTTATTAGTGATTTTAAGTATAATTTAATTAAATAAATTATAATTTTTTAATTTTATTTATGAAATTTAAATTTTACAGATAATGTTAAGAATGTTAATGATACTTTGGATTTTCTTTATTCAACAAAAAAAAGTTGAAATGGCTTTGGAGGGACCATTGCAAAAGTTGGCTACTCAAAACTTTACCTAAGCTTTTCCATTTTGGTTATAATGTGACTAAGATTAGTAGAACTTTGGGGAAATTTGAAACTGTTATTTTGATAAAAGAAGACCAATAAAGTTAAATTTATTGAAGTGGGTCCATTGGATTTATTATTATTATTATTATTATTATTATTATTATTATTATAGATATGTGACATGTTTGTATTTATGGTCAAAAACATGATTATATTATGCAGAGAGAAAAAAGAAAAAACTTTGAGTATTTTGAACATTTCATGGGAAAAAAGAAAAAAATATTTAAAAATAATAAAAAATTAATCTATCTACTGTTATATTTTAAAAAAAATTAAATTTAAAATTTGAATTTTATTTTTCTCTTTGTAAACAAAAATATTTAAAGGTAACAATATGAAAAGAGAAACCCAGATAAAATAAAGTTCAAGATAAAGATAAAAAATAATTATATCACTAACTTGATGCGGAGTTTTGTTGACTTGTGATGTTATTATCTAAATATAAAATTATTATGTCTTTAATTTTTTTAAATTGATTATAAAAACTAGTTTTTGGATTAACATTAATTAGTATAAATATGATTATTATCTAATATATTATCTGAGAAATTTTTTAATTTTATAAGTGAAGTTATACGTATCTTTAATGAAATATTAAAAAATAAAAAAATAAATAAAACAAAATATGTGTCATTATTTTAAAATTTAAAAATTTCACTAATCGAGTTTGAATTCAAATTATTTGAATAATTAATATATTTTTAGTTCATAAAAGGTACAATAGAGAATCAAATTTTAAGACCTAATCTCTTTTAAGAGAGGTAACAACTATTAAGTTAAATATAAATTATTAAGTTAAATTCAAATATTTTAATTATTGGCTTAAATAGCTCGTAAATTTAATCGAGTTTTTTTAATTATATATTTTAATATTTGATTATTAATTTACCATTGTTCTATCATAATATATAATAAAAAAATAATAAATGAAATTGATTGAGTCGAGTTCAACTGCTTATTCTCTTGAATCGATATCAAATTTCAAAATTATATTTGATTGAGTTCGAAGTGAAGTTTTAGTTTTAAATTCTTCTATCAAGTGTAATTTAAATTTGATACTAATTATTTTGATTTAATTTAATTAAATTTTTATTGAAAAATGCAAATGTTGAAATTTATTTTATATTTAATGTTAAATTTTAAATTTAACTGCTTAAAGTAAATGAATTAAACTTTCAAAAATTATATTTTTAATGAGAAATGTACAAAGGAAATAAAAAATCGAATATTAAATTTAAAATTTTCTTAAAAAAAATAACAATTATTAAGTCATAATTCATTACAAAATAAACATTTGATTCTACCATTAATTTGATAATCATAAATAAAAAAAGCAAAACATTTAAAATAAATAATAATAGGAACAAATAATTGTAACATGTAACCTAAAAAAACAAATAATTGTAAAAAAAAACATATAACATGCCTAATTTTCGGAGCCTCTGGGGCCATTGTATCAGACGGCTAAGAGCATTTTCAAAAAAAATTATTATTTTTCAGATTATATTAGACAGCAGATGATAAAGTTACAATAACCCTCGAAAACACCTCACTCAATAAGTCAGAGCTTTACACGTGGGCCATCCTTCATTTTCAAAAATTAACCTCTCCGTAACTTAGACTTTATTTTTTATTTTTTAATTTAACGGAGTGATAAAATGAATTTATTTTCCAAAACATTAATACCTGTAATTAAAAAAAAAAAAAAAAATCACAGTCAGGGGGGAGAGACATGAGAAGCCTCTCTCTTCCCCCAACTGGTAATTTTTTGAGGTAAAATTATTTCGATTGACCAAAATTTAATCTGACGTTAAATTACATAATTATTTATTATTATATATAACGTAGGATGAATTAGAGTCATTTTTCTTTTTAATTTTCTGGAAGAACTATAGCCGTTGAACCCTGTTTTTCCTAATTCTCTTTCAACTTTCAGGGCTAATTCGGATCGTGGATCTAATTAGCTTTTTTTTTTGGTAGAATTATTAATTTCGAGCATTTGGATTGGTGGGTTTTTCTTAAATTTCGATAATTTTTTTGCTGTTACTTTTTTCTTGTGAAATGTAAAATATCCTGCTAATTCTACCTTGAATTATGGTAGAAATTTAGTTAATTTGTTTTCTTTGTTGTTTCGAGTTTTAACGTTATGATCAATGAGTAAATTGCCAAATTTTGTTTATGTTTTTCAATTTTTGGTATAGTATTTTTTGTTGAATTTTTTTTTTGGTGTTATATTTGGATTTTCAGAAAAGTGTTTGTTTGAATTCCCATTGAAAAAAAATGGGGGTAATGTCAAGGCGGGTTGTGCCCGTCTGCGGTAACCTCTGTGTTTTCTGCCCTTCCATGCGTGCAAGGTCAAGGCAGCCTGTTAAAAGATACAAGAAGTTACTATCTGACATTTTCCCCCGTAATCAGGTATTGTTTCAGCTCATCTTCTGTCACTTTTTAATTGAATTTTGGGATTTTTCGACTAATTATTTTGTTAATGTTTGGTTATTCGAGTAAAGATTGCATTTGGATATCATTATAGCTTGTTTATTGTTTTGTACTTAATGATTGATGATCATTAGTATTAATTCAGCTAGTTGTAGTATGATTATGATATTGTCTATTTGTATCTCGGGCTGAATTCCAAACATGTAATTGATTTTTCATGATGAAAGTTTACGGAAGTATAATTTGTCTTCAAGATCTTTCATAGCAACTGATTCTGCTACTTTGGTTTTGGCTGCTTAAATTTGTAATGCTTGTGGTGTTATAAATTGTTGACTGAAACTAACTTTAGTGAAGAAGTGGCAGTATTCAGTACTGCAATTAGTTTCTTCTGATTTTTGGGAAGTAAGGCATTTATGTGCTGCTTGCATGGTCTCTAGGCCTCTTGAAGGTTATCAGTCCAGACCCTGGGCAGAAAAAGGAACATAAAATGTAAAGGAAGAAAAAGGGTGTTTGATATGCTTAACTTTTCTTACAATTACATTTGACAGGATGCTGAACCAAATGATAGGAAAATTGGGAAGCTTTGTGAATATGCATCGAGGAATCCATTACGAATACCAAAGGTGTGGCTTTTCTTTTGGTTCATTTATTCTCGGCAGAGTTTGATGGAATTTCTAAAATTTAACTTTTTATTTTTGCAAAGTTGGTTTCCTCCATTTTGTTTGTAAGTTCTATTTTTTTTTTTTTTATAAATTTTTCCTGTTTGCAATGTTGGTTTCTGCAATTTTTGTTGGCAAGTGCTTATCTCTGTTAATTTAAATGAAAATATGGAACTTGTAAGCGATAACGTGGCTAACTCTTTTCCCTGGGTTTCTGTTTTAATAAAGTTAGTTATGTTTGATATCTTCTAGTAGTTTAGGATATAAATCTTGCTTCTAAAATGATTATTTTATTTTAGTTAAAAATGAAGTGGTTGGTAAAATATGTTCTGAAATTTTTGGTAAACGTTTTCACGAAACATTCCAAACTGATTGAAAAATTTGAGTTGTAATCATGGAAAAAATTCAAATTAATTGAAGTATCTTTGAGATGTTCAAAATTATATAACTTTACTGAATTGCCTGTTTATTTGTTTTTTCACACGTTTAAATAATGTCTGAAACAGATTACAAGTTACCTAGAGCAAAGATGTTTCAAGGATTTACGGAATGAGAACTTTGGATGTGTGAAAGTCGTATTGTGCATTTATAGGAAACTGCTATCGTCATGTAAAGAGCAGATGTAAGTTTGATGTGTTCAAATTTTTACATTTAATTGATCTAAAAATTTTATGGCATCGAATTTCTGCCAAGTTTCATTTTGGGCGAGCGGCTAGAGAGGGGGAGTTTCAATGAATGAATCACTGAATTTAAATAACAAAATGTTAAGTAGAGCATAATATTTGGCTTGTTATTGTCATCTCATTGCTGAAGGGGCTTGTGTTGGGGGACCAAATCCTTGCAGGGGTTAAACATTATAAGATAGCTACTTATTAATTTATAATCTATATGATTAACTTTCTTTGTTATCATTAGAAGTTTCGCCTTGTGTTTGGTTGGATGGCAAGAACACCCAGTTAGTTAACAGTGATTAATTCTGTACTAGGTACCATAAAATCTATATAAGCTTTGGTAATGGAAAGGATGTATACAATTATTATTTTAGTTTTTTAGTGTTAATAATTAAATGGTTACATTCGATCGATAAGTAATAATTTAATGCTTTTTATATTTTTGTTTTTGTTTTTTATTTTTTATTTTTTATTATAGTACGATGGTGCAGATGCCTCCATAGAATTAAGTAAACTTTTTGAGGGTGTTATTCTTCAAAGTTAACCATATTTTTGCAAAAAACTAAACTTGGTTTATGACGTGAGACAAGATCATGTTTATTGAAGGATTAAATTATTTAGAAAATTATTATAGTAATTTTATCTATTTTCACGGGTTCAATTTTAAGTTTTAGTATTTGGGGAATTAATAGGAGATTTTGGGTTATATTCATTGTTTCATATTTATGTTAGTTGAGGAGGTAGCCTTTAAGTGTAAATGTGATTTAAGTATCTCTGTTTTTTTATATTTGACATTTACAGGAGCACTTTATTCTTGCAGGCCACTTTTTGCCAGTAGTTTATTAGGGATCATTCGGATTCTTTTGGAACAAACCCGACAGGATGAAATGCAAATTATGGGTTGCAATACTCTTGTAGAGTTCATAAATAGTCAGGTGTGTAGTAGTATGGATATGCCAGTAGTGTATGTGTGTCACTGGGCAACAGTTGCTAAATAGCCCTTTGAACTTTAAGCTTTCCATAACTGGGCTTTTAGGTTTTTGAAGTAGACATTGAAGGAGCTCTTGACAGATCTGATGACTGGAGTGAGACCTGCTGAATGATTATATAGCAGTTCACTTGCAGGCTTTATTACAGACAGACTGTAGACAGTATACTTTACATATTAGCCGTAAACTAGCGAACTTTTTCTAATTATATGGGATTTGAAACTAGATGGACGGCACACACATGTTCTACTTAGAGGGCCTTATTCCCAAACTTTGTCGACTGGCTCAAGAAGATGGAGATGATGACAGAGCTTTGCGTTTGCGTTCAGCTGGATTGCAAGTGCTGGCTTCCATGGTAGTGTTCTCTTTAATCTTGAATTTTTTTCACATAAGGATCTTTTCTCTGAAAAATACATTTGCTTAAGCTAACATTTATAAGTTGTCATAACTTTTCTTCCTTTGGAACATACATGCATATGCAAACCGTCACTTGTTTTCTTTTTTTTCCTATTATTTCTTATATCTAATACCTGTTGGAGTTGTGTGCATATCTTTCCAGTCTTTCCCTTCGCAATTTTTCTACTCTGCTGATTTAGATTTGTTTCCACTGAATTTACTGGTTTAGTTACTAAATTCGTTGAAAATTTCTTTTTAAAATCATTTTATTCATTAATATTGTTTCATTTGCTTTACTTCTTTTATTTTTTATTTTTATTTGGTGCTTTTTTGCTCGAATTTGTTTTCTTTGGCTATCATTTCTGGTCTCTTACTACTTGCTCCTTTCTCCTTTCTTGTGCCTAGGTCTGCTTCATGGGTGAGCACTCTCATATATCGATGGACTTTGATAGTGTAAGTTATCATTCTTATGGCGGTTTAACCATCAGTCTCATATATTCAAAATTTGATGCGTTCCTGATCTGCTGCAATTTAACTGTGCGTGTATAACTAAGTATATTTTGGTCCTAGTTGTAGCTTCAATAAATATGTTGAACAAATAGGTCTCTTTGTCCTAGCTGGAGCTTCATTAAAAAGATTGAAATAAGTCTTGGAATGGTTACAAATAACTAAGTATATTTTTGGCCATCCAAAATTTTGTTTGATCCCTCTATTGGTTTCTCTCAGTTCAGCATCTCTCAGAAGCTCCATTTTGGAGTTTCAGCTTTTAGCTTCCGGAATCTCCTTTTAAATATTGGAAACTAATGCACACACCAGACAAAGAGATGTGCAGTATGTGCTGGCTTTTTTGTTCATCTTAAATTCTTTTCCATCTTGTATAGATCATATCAGTGACCTTGGAGAACTACATTGATATCCAAATGACCCCTGACAATGGCGGCAAAGTGGATGAAAATGGTTCATCCTTCCAAGATGTCAATGAGAAGGCTCCCTCTGTACCAAACCTTGTGATTGACTCTGACTTAGATCCAACCATGTAAGGCTTCCTCTCAGTAAATCTCTCGCTACATGCAATTCATTAGGATAAATTTCATGGTCAAATATCATCCTTTGCTTCATTTGGTTCTTTAATAGGGATACTTCCAAGAGTCCCTCTTACTGGTCAAGGGTTATCTTACGTAATATTGCCAGATTGGCAAAAGAAGCAACAACTATCCGGCGTGTTCTTGAACCTCTCTTTCATAATTTTGATGCTGAAAATCACTGGTCCCAAGAGAAAGGAGTTGCACTTTCTGTTCTAATGTACTTGCAGTTGCTAATGGAAGAAACAGGTTACTTTGGGAATTTTAATATGCTCCTTCATAAATATATATATTTTTCTGATAACTCTATAGTAGATATAATGCTATTTACTTTTTAATGCCAGGAGAGAAGTCCAACCTACTATTGGCTATCTTGGTGAAGCACATGGAGCATAAGAATGTGTCGAAGCAACCTCATATACAAGTTAACGTTGTCAATGTCATTACTCAACTTGCAGAAAATGCAAAGCTTCAACCCTCAGTAGCAATCATGGGTACAATAGCTGACTTGATGAAGCATCTACGAAAATGCCTACATAATTCAGCTGAATTATCAAGTTCTGTTGGTGACATTGATAAATATAGCAGTGATCTTCAGTTGGGATTAGAAAAGTGTATCTCACTGCTCTCAAATAAGGTTGAGAATATGTTCTTGTACACATTTAAGTTTTACATGAATCTGATTTTTTTAAGATACTTACAGAAGCTAGTTTTTCTTGTTATTTAAATGCTTTTTCCATTTAGTTGAAACTTTTTTTTTTTTTTAACAGGTTGGGGATGTGGGACCAATTCTTGATATGATGGCTGTCCTACTAGAGAATATTTCGGCCAACAGTATTGTTGCCAGAACAACTATCTCTGCTGTTCATCGAACTGCTGAGATTATCTCTTCTATCCCAAACATTTCATATCACAGGAAGGCAAGTGTTCTTGAGTAATATACTATTATATTTGTATTTTTCTTGCATGTGCATCTAAGTTCTGACATTAGTCTGTTCCAGGCCTTCCCTGATGCTCTATTTCACCAGTTGCTCCTTGCAATGGCCCACCCAGACCCTGAAACTCGAGTTGGGGCACATAGCATTTTCTCCATTGTGCTAATGCCATCCTTGCTTTCACCTTGGTCAGATCGAAATAAAAAAAGTTCTGAAGCTGTTTCTTGTGATTTACCAGTTAGTGCATCCAAGAAGGTAAGGAGTCACAGCTTTGCCTTTCAGGATGAAGGTAAAGACCAAGCAGAACTCATTGATGGAAAACTAAAAGAAAATGGAAATCAAGCTTCAGAGGTGGCTGTGAAAGAATCCATAATGTATCAGTCCCATGGGAACTCATATAGCTTCAATCATGCTCCAGGTGATGGAAAAACGGTGTGAAACTGCTGTCTCTCTGTTGCCTAGAGCTATTATCAATTCAGATGCTATTTAGTTTTCTTATGTATCTGAAATTTCCTGCAGCTCACTTCCCTTCGATTAAGTAGCCATCAAGTGAGTCTTCTTCTTTCATCGATATGGGTCCAGGCAAATTCCGCTGAAAATACCCCTGCAAATTTTGAGGCTATGGCCCATTCCTTCTACATTGCAGTATTATTCACCCGATCCAAGGTTAGTCATAATTTTATACTGCCTTTGTTTAAAAATATTAATCTCCTTTATCAATGCAAAAGGTTCACGAAATTTAGAAGGTTCTCATGATATTAGTGTAGAACCTTAGTGCAATGGTAAAAGTTGCTCTTTTTTGACATGGAGGTCATGGGTTTAAGCGGAAACAATCTTTCTGTTAATGCAGAAGGAAGGCTGCGTATAGTGACCCTCCCTAGATCCTACAATGTGGGAGGTTTGTGCATTGGATTGCCCTTTTTATGATATTGTTTTGTTTTTGGTGGCGATGTATGATATAGAAGAAGGGCAGAATATGAAATTGGAAAATGATTTTTACTTTTGGTGATGAACAAACATTTTGGAGCAACCAAAAATAGAAGGACAACTTTTTTGTTTATTTGTTTTACAAAGAGAGTATCTGCTACAGCTGACTGTGCTTAATTTGTTATTGTAAATGTCCTTTTCAAAAATTATTGAAGTTAGTTTTCAGTGTAGATGCTTTCCATGAATTTAGAAAGGCAAAAAAGAAAAATGTTGAGTCTCCCTTCATTGTCTTTTTCGAGTTGTTAGCACCATCTATCATTATTAGAAAACTCAGAGTGAAATAGCAATGGTCAACCTTGCCGTTTCAAGCATCCAAGTTAGGTTTATCATGTGATGTTCAACTTGTTTCTTCTGTGAGGTGTGGCATGGGCCGAGAATTGGGTTGTGATATATTTTGTATATTACCTTGAGTTTCCCAGAGGGATGTCTTAGATCTTCTGCTAAAAGAAGATTCTTTTTTTTATCTTTAGCATTCTGTCTACAAAATTTGTGATATTATCTTTAATGCTATTAGGGTTTCTCTCTTTCCATTTGGTAGCTATTCCTGAACTGGTCTGTTGATAAATTTTGCTGATGACAGACCTCCAGTCACATGGCCTTAGTTCGGAGTTTCCAGCTGGCATTCTCCCTTAGGAGCATCTCTTTGGATCAAGAAAGTATGTTACATCTATCATTATTGGTTTTTATGTTTCTTTACAGAGTGAAAGAGCACAATGTTTATGTCTGCATGCAGTAAGATTATGCTTTCTGTCCATTTTGCCAATTGGAAGCCTCACCCTTTGTCTTATTCCATAAACTTCATTTTTTATCCTTCTTTATTTTTTCTTAGAGATGCTACTTGCTTAAGGCCATCTCAAGAAACAAATGGATAGGGAACTCTGGCTTAGCAAAGTTTTCTCTTTTTGTTTTCTAGATATTTACTAAGTGATATATTAATGGTATATGGTGCTAGCCCTTTCCAGCTGTCCTGTCAACTGGAAACCCCGTGCACATGCTTTAACAAACTTGCATATTCATGCCAAGGAATATTCCTTATAAGGCGCTGATCTTATGTATCCCAGCTGATTTTGTCTCACAAATGCTCTCTTAATGCTTCTGACAATCAACATCATCTCTAGAGCTTTTATTCCAATACTAGAGCAAGCTACATGAACCGATAAAGCTCCTGACAATCAACATACATAGGAAAAATGAAAAATAAGCTCAAATTTATCAAAAATGATTCTTTTTCTTTCCCTCCTTTTTAATTGAGGAAATTGTATGTATACTAATATTTAATGTCCACTGGCTCAGACGATATCACACCAACTTGGTCTCCTTTAAAAATGTAATCTGAGTTGGTCTTTTGGACTTTTAATGAATTCAAATTTCATTTTCCTATTTTTCCTCCCCTATTTCATCAAACAACATACCAAGTTGTGTAACACTGTTTTCTCTGATGGTTTTTTATTACTTATTTTAAATAATTAAAATGATTGCTGTGTATTTTTATCCACATGCCTAGTGAGTGCACAAATGGCTAGTTGAGTGTTTATGTAAGATTGTGTGCATAATAGTAAAGATGATATCATCAAAAAATGGTTTGCACTGAATAGCCTTTTTTTTTAAAAATTATTTCTGTGATAAAGGGAAAAGAGTAGTCTTCAAAATGTGATTCATCCTTAGGAAATGGTACTTGTTGATCAAGTTTCGTTCGCTTGTTAAATTTGTTGAAAAATTCCCCTGACATTTGTGTCTCACATGCATGCTGAAGGTGGCTTGCAATCATCTCGCAGAAGTTCTCTCTTTACATTGGCATCCTACATGCTTATTTTGTCAGCCAGGGCAGGCAATCTTCCGGAGTTAATTCCTATTGTTAAAGCATCTCTTACAGATAAAACTGTCAGTTTCTTATCCTTAATCTGTAGCTCTACAGTACTTTGTTATCTTAGCGTACAGGCTGATACTTGAGTTTATCATCCTTCACACAGGTTGATCCTTATCTCAAATTAGTTGACGATGTCAGACTTCGGGCTGTTTGTGTGAAATCAGATGTGGACAGCATAGCATATGGATCAGAGGAAGATGATGTTGCCGCATCAAAATCCCTTTTGGCAATAGAGCTAGATGATCTTTATTTGAGGGAGACAGTCATATCCCATTTCATGACAAAATTTGAGAAATTGTCAGAGGTGATATATCAGTTTCTGATTCTTAGTCTTTTATTTTAAGTTTTATAATGTGTGAGCTTCCTTGGCTCTATTGACAGTGATAACCATTTACAATTGGAGATGATAAACAGTTAGACCATCAGAGGTTGAGTAAGGGGTTGGTTCCTTCGGTTTTGGTTACATTATCAGTTACATTGATGTAGAATTATTTATTTATTTATTTTTCTTGAAGTGAGAACAGTGTTAAACAAAGGTGCTTTTGATTAGGTAATTAAGGATTCTTCATTTAATGAACATTTTATGTGAAATATTTTTGGTTGTGAGCAGCTACTGTTGTTAACTAATTGGAACAATTATCATGAATCAGAATGTAGTTAGGATTAGTGTTACTTTGAATGGTGGTGGCTACTGCATTAGATGAAATATAGGAAGAAAGAGCATTAAGGCAAGAAAAGAGTTGGATAAAATGCCGGGATCTAATCTTAACTTGCAATTTGCTTGTTACCAGTGAATTGCGCTCCTCCCCCCCCCCCCCCCCCTCCCTTTTTTTTTTTCCTGTTCAGGTGTGACTTGTAAAGGGTAACAATGACTTAATTATCAGTGCTCTTGGATAGCTATGGTAACGATTAGTTGTTGCATGTTACTAAGTTGCTCTGTTTTCATGTGAAAGGAATTAATAGCATTTATGGGAACTTGTTTGCATACAAGATTCATATGATCCGTTGTGTGCTTCTTCCAGGATGAATTATCAAGTATAAAGCAACAACTACTTGAGGGATTTTCCCCAGATGATGCATATCCATTAGGTGCTCTATTGTTTATGGAGACACCAAGACCATGTTCTCCTTTTGCGCAGATGGAGTTTCAGGCATTTGAAGAGGTAGATCTTGTTCAGATTACATTCTCTTCTGCAACACTGTGATATTATTTAGTTGACTTCATGCTTTTCTTTCAGATAATGCCTCTAGCTGCAATGACAGATGAAGAAGCCTTCCCTGAAGCCAACGGAAGTCAGTCAGATCGCAAAATGTCATTTTCAATCAGTACACTAGATGTCTTAAGTGTCAATGAGCTTTTGGATTCGGTAAGATGAGCAATTCTATCAGTAATATATTTTTATTGATTTTTCTATTTCCATTGTGATCTCTCATTGAATGTGGCAATGATATCAACTACAAAAAGTTACGTCTTTATTCAACTCCATTGCTCATCATTTGGATTTTGATGCCGCTTATGCTTTTGATCCTTGAGGGTGAGCTTTGGTTTAATGGTAAATGTTGTTCTTTTGTGATATGGAGATGACGGGTTCAAGTTGGCCTCTCTGTTAATCTGGAGTGAAGGCTATGTAAAACAACTCTTCTTAAACCCCACAATGTGGGAACCTTGAGCACTGAGTTTGCCCTTATGCTTTTGATCCTTCATCTTGGTTTTTCAGAGGGTGCATTAATCATTTTGGACATTTTGGGAGGGTACAATAAACTAGGTTTGGTATTCACATTATGAATACGTTATATTGTGATTGTACCTTAAAATTTGGATTCCTCTTAAGAGGTATGGTGTTAGCATAGAAATATAAATTGCAAAGAGTCAGCTCTTAAAGCATTATGCTCATGAGTTGGTGTTGTTTTGGGTAGAGAAGAAAGCCTACTAAATTAAACCGTGAATGGTTCTTAACTTTGGCCAAAGATTCTAAATTTCCCTAGGTATTTCTCCACCATCTAGTATGTATTCTCAGACTTCGCCATGTGGAAGTTGTTGATCTAAGTTGTCATATAGAGAACTATGAAATAGTTGAGATTTTAGATTTTCTTTTTAATGCATGGCAGCTAGAAAGGAGATGGAACATTTTATGGGTAGAGTTGCGGTATAGAATGGTAGGATGCTGCTATCATAATTAACTGGCAAAAAGTAGCAAACGAAAACCAAATTGAAACTATGTACTTGTCTGCAAACATATATGTTGGACGAGTTGGTATTGCACCAACTTGCCGACTCTTTTTTAAATTTATATTGTAACGAGTTAAAATTTCATCCAACTCAGTAATTTTCCTCCCAATTTTATTTTCGTTTGCTTTTTCTTTGAAAAGATGTGCAGTGAGAAACAGATTTCTTTTCTCCTTGAGTGTATGTGTGCTGTTTGGCAAATGTATTTTTTTTGGTACATTGTTTGGCAAATGTATTTACTACTAAGGTCTTCATTCAAAAACCAGACATTGTTATTTCTAGGGTGTTGTAATGATATAATTAGATTTGGATTAAACACTTGAAGTAGAGGACAGAAAAACTATTTAATCCATTTTTTTGAACGATTTAAACGATTTCTAGCTGTTGGGTCACGAGAACTAATCTTCACTTTCTTTATAGTTTAACCCCCACTATTTGTCCAGAGATTTATCTACCTTTCATTTTTCTCACAAATTATATCGGTTTGTTATCCCAATAGGTTCTGGAAACAGCCCGACAAGTTGCAAGCTTTTCAGTTTCCCCTACACCCATTCCGTATGACCAAATGAAGAGTCAGTGTGAAGCTCTTGTAATGGGTAAACAGCAGAAGATGTCAGTGCTTCATAGCTTCAAGAATCAACAGGAAACCGAGGCGGATGAAAGTGAAAAGGAGGTCCTCTATTTGCCAAGTGCGGTGAGTTGGTCTATACACGCTTGTCAAACATCTGTATTAATGTTATCTTGAGTGGAATCTTTCATTATCCTTTAATCCTTTCCACTTTCTTCCCTCAGCAAAAGCATAACCTATATCATCACCTTTCAGCACCATTAATAAATTACACGTAAATAGTAGAATAGTCGGCGATAGTTGATAGTAATGTAGGCCTTGCATATTTGGTTTATGGAAGTTACATGTGAATTTAGGATTACTATTGTATCACAGTTCAAATGGCAACTGAAGTCCTTCGAAATTTATTATCTGGGAGGAAGACAGGATTTACATGGTTTGAATACATGTTAGAGTGCTTGTAAAAAGACTTCTGTGTGTGCGCTCTTCTGATGTTGTTCAAAGATATGAGAATCTTTCTGCAAATTATGTGTTACGGAATTGGCATGCGCTACAGCATGAGTTTAATCAACTAAACACTATTCATGCAACCGATAATAGCAGTTGTGACGCATTATTCTTTTCTATTTCAGAAAATGGAGTTTTCAGAAGATCTGAAGTTAATTAGCAAGGAGCAAGATCATGGAAAGGGACAGCTTGCCCTCTGCTCACATGAATCCAGACAAAATTCTTTTCGATTACCGCCAGCTAGCCCTTACGACAAGTTCTTGAAAGCTGCTGGATGCTAAAGAGGTTGGATATGATATATATATATATATATATATATATATATATATAACAATCTATAGTTTTTTCCTTCCTTTTCAGACAATTGCCAATTCTTTCCATTTTTTTTTGTTACCATGGAAGCTCATTCTACAATTTCTACCATTGGCACTGAAATGAAAGAACTGATTAGGGTAAGGGGTTGGGTATGAATAATCTGAACGTTCGATGAACATGTTCGATTTAGGAGAGAGGTAGGATGGGCATGATATAATATTTGTTTGAACAAAGTTTGTTTATTTATAGCAGTACTCCAGCATCTTGTGCAAGAGAGCATTCTAGGACTGAAGTAATTCTTTGTATGGCAGTTTTTTGATAATGTAATTTTATGCTTAGCAATTTTTGGTTTGCTCTTTCTGTAAATTCAAACAAGTTAACAGCTAATGAAACAAGGGATATTTACTAAAATAATTAAAATATTGCTATTCATTTTTACTTATTAGATTATATTAAATTTCAAGATATATTTTAACAAGATATGTGGTAATTGATTAAAAAATAATTCTAGTAACAATATATTAAATAATTTATTTAAAAATTGAAATTCATTGATATAATGAACTTGGGAAATTTCAAAATATTTAAAATAAATAGGGTCAAATTTCTAACAATTTACATAACAAATTGTATAACGAGTCAATAGTTAATACTATCATCATGTTTTTGATTTATTAATTTTTTTATATTTTAATTATTATTTTTTAATTAAAAAGGTAACAAAATTCAACTAAATATAACGTAATTTTAGATTTCTTAGATAAAGATTAATTAATTTTTGTATACATAAAACTCAAAATTAACTATTTTAAAATAAACCAATTTATTTTTTATAGTACTGATAAATTTATCATTCATGCAACAAGCATCAGCATAGAACAAAGAAATTAAAAAGAAACTAAATGTGAAGTGGATTTATCCTTTCATAACAAATAAATAATAAATAATTTATGTACTTCTTTTTTATCACATTAAATATGTAAAATACAAAATTATTTTATTATAATTTTTTTATTTTTATTAAATTTATGTAAATTCTTATCAAAATTTTAATTTGTACTATTTTTATTTTTTTCAGCAATTTTTTATCTTGTTTAAAATTATTGAATTTACAAATAAAGTAATAAAACAATGTTATTCTATTTTTACTAAAAATAAAAAAAAAGTATTCTATTTTTTTAATTACTAATTTACACGTGGACTCTTCCCAATCCCAAATCCCAACGCACCTTTCGGTTCACTTCCAAAACCGAGCGTGTTTTTCGCCGACGTCAGAGATAAAATAAAATTATTATTATTTTTTTCTTTCCTCTGTACTCTCATTCATCTAATTTTCCTTCAAAGAAAGAGAAAGAAAAAACAAATTTAATTTTTTTTCTTTCTCTTTCTCCTTCGCTCCAGCCGAACACTGCCACACCACCATGTCGTTTCGTCCGGGATGCCAATGCCGCTTTTTGGCGGTTCTTCCTTTGTTGTATCTCATGGTTCTGTCATTTGCCGTTGCCGCCAATGCCGACGGTGCCTCCCAGGATGATGGCCCTAAGTTGCCTTCCTGTAACAATCCTTTCAAATTGGTAATCTCATTTCCTTCTTTGCTTTTCTTCTAATTGTTAGCATTTACGACATTGCTATATGCTTTTGTGTGTGTTTTTTTTAATTGGTTAATTTTCGACCTGAATTCCGAAATGATTTGCAATAGGTCCAAATTCTATTAGCTCGTTAAGATTTTTTTTTTTTTCATTTTTAGGGTTCTGATAAAAAGATATGGAGAGATAAATAGAAAAAAAAAACAAAATTATTTCTTTTTTCTTTAATTGGAGAAAACAATGGAAAGAAATGTGAAGCTGGATAGATTTTTTCACTCACAATGTAATTTAAGTTGGGGATATTTGTTGCAGCCAACCTGCCCACAGCTGGCGAATTCTGTAGGCAAATTATAACAAACATGATTGTGGAAAAAGAATTCGAATAATCTGCTTGATTGGGATTTGTCACGAGATAGAGGGTTCAAAAATGAGGGGTCTTTTAGGATCTGCATTTGATAGAAATGAGTTTAGGATTGTTGTAAAGTGGAATGTGGTTGGTAGCTGAAGGTCATTTTGTACAAGGGAGCACCGAAGAGTTCAAAATTGTATAAGAAGAGACGTTTATCTGGAGAATGAAGATGCTGCAAAAATAGTGCTGTTCTAGGATAATAAAGCTAAAGTAAAAAGTACTGAAATATAATTAAGAGAAAGGCAAGGACCAACCCTGAAAATTTGTGTTCCTGAGAGGCAGGAAATTGGTGTGGTTATGTAATGGATAAGTGCTAAATTGATTTTTTTTTTCTTTTGATAAAAATAATGTAGTACACCTTTTATTTAGTGTTATAGAAAATTGTTGAGTTTTTGTTTAAGATCTGAAGGTCTTTTTAGTGTTTTTTTAAGGAGTTCCACAATCTTATGAATAACCTGATTACTTTGTTGGTTGGTGTTGAAACTTAATCTAGGGAACAATAGATAACAGAGAAGTAGTGATTGTGATTTTTGACCTGGTAGGCTTGTCCAAATTTCTCATCTTAGAGTAAAAGAGTGCAAAAGAATAATAGTATATGTTTACCCTAGTTCCTTAATAATCGAGTTCAAATCTTCCAGGTCAAGGTGAAGATCTGGGTTGATGGCGTTGAAGGTGAAGATTTAAGCGGGTTAACTGCAAGCTTTGGAGCTTTATTGCCTGAGGAAGCTGACAAAAGTCCCAAACTGCCTGCTGTTTTCTCAAATCCCCTAAATGGCTGTTCTAGTTCTTCTTCAAAGGTTCTCTCTAAATTTATCCCATTCTCACAACTTTTTGCTGAACTTGCCTTGTCAAGAATTGTTGTGATTTTTTTTATTATGAGTTGAAGTGCATCTCTAAGAGGGGAGTATTGGTGCAACGATAAAAGTTGCTCTTTTGTGATCTGGAGGTTATGGGTTCAAGTGGAAACCGCCTTTTTGTTAATGCTAAGGAAGTTTGCGTAGACATGACCCCCCCAGATCTCACAATGTGGGAGCCTTGTGCACTGGGTTACCCTGTTTTAGTTGAAGTGCATTTCTGTTTAATTAAGTTCAATATAGTGAAATTTATAAATCATACTCTCAAAACTTCTCTAAGTTCTAGGAGGACCAGGGAAGCCTATGAAGTTGGAGATAATACAATTAAAATTTTGAATAAACTTTAATAGTTTTATAAGCACTATAATTTGATGTTAGCCAAATGAAAACATTTGAAGCATCATGTTTAGAATTTATGATTACAGCTATCCGGCTCGGTAGCCTTGTCTACGCGTGGTGATTGTGACTTCGTAACTAAGGCAAAAGTTGCACAGTTAGGAGGTGCTGCAGCCTTGCTGGTGATAAATGACAAAGAAGGTTATAATTTTTTGTTTGCTGGCATATGCTATTTGTGTTTTAAACTTTATTTGAAGTTTAATTTATTGATTGATTAAAATATTTAATGGTTTATCAGTCTCTTACGTAATCTTTTATAATTTATCCAGAACTTTACAAGATGGTTTGTTCTGAGAATGATACTTTAAATATTTCAATACCCGTTGTGATGATTCCTAAATCGGCGGGAGATGAAGTTACCAAATCCATGGAAGATAAACGTGGTAAGTGCTTGAGCTCATCTGATATGTTCTTTTTTCCTTTTATTTTTGTGCTTCAGATTTATATTATCTATTTCCTAGATATCTAGAAACAAGGATATCTTGTTCTGAAAGTAGTTTATGATGCTGTTGGATGGAATGCATTTATACCTCCAATATTATTAGGGCTACCATTTTTACAGGAAAAATATTAAACTTGCCAAATGCAACTAGCTTTTGGTTAAGGCTTAGCTGAGTTAATTTTGTGTAGAATTATGTCTAACCTAATGTTTGGCACAGCTTTAGAGTGAATGGGCAAACATTTCAGGAAACACTTATCATCCTTTAATTAGGTAATAAAATTTTAACTGGTTCAAGTCTAAATGAAGAAATTACTTGATTCCATTAATGCAAGGTTTGTCGTTTTGGGGTTGTGTATACGTGTTTTTCAGTTTGCAGGTTTTCTGTGTTTGTACATTATTGTTTTTATATGATTATGGGTCGGTGTAAGCAAACATTAAGCTTTAAAAAAGATAAAAATATTTTATGCTATTAAACAAAATCTTCAATGTCACCTTTATCTATGAACTTTTATTATAAGAGTTTGTGGTTTTCTGTTTTTCTTGAATGCATCCAGGTGATCTGGACTACCACTAAAATAGTGATTTTTTTTTTTTTTGAAATTTCAAGCTGACAATAATATCATTGAGTATTTAATATTAGAATGGCTTAATAAGAAAGACAATAATATCATTGAGTACTTTTTTCAGCAGAAGCTTTTAGGGGATGGTGTTAAGTACTGGTTATGAATGAAACCAGAGAAACTTAAGAAGTAAATATGGGTAGAAAGAATCATATGTCTGGAACAGGTCACACTTCAATCTACTTCAGTTTGCAACATCTATTCCCAGCAATGTTCGTGATTTCCTTGTATATATTTTGATTCTTTTTTTCCTCTGAATCACATGTTAAGCCAATGTCTTGAAGACCAAAACTTCTCCCAGCAATTCCTAGCTAAGTTTCAACTTGGTTGCTATTATAACTGCTAGTTATTAGTTTGAGGTTTCACACTTTTTTGCTTCTGTTCTCTACTTGAGGTTCATGCTTTTGCAGTGGTTCTTTATTTGAGGTTCATACGTTTTGATCTAAGAATTTTTTCCTGGGGGCAATAGTCTATACTTGAATATTAAAAGATAAATTTTATTTATATATTTTACATGAAAATAATAAAATATAGAAAAAATGGTTTATTGATCTTCTATAACTTATTGTTTGTTTTTGTGTGTTTATGTTTTTACTTTGGTTATATTTACGTGTACATTCTTGATGCATACATTTATCTAATATTTTTTGTTTACTCTCATATAAAGATTCATATAAATCTAATAATTTTAATTTCAAATGCAGTGGAATTTTTATTTTATGCACCAACTCGTCCCGTCGTGGATTTCTCGGTGGTATTTTTGTGGGCAATGTCTGTTGGCACAATTGTTACTGCTTCACTTTGGCAAGAGTTTGGTACCTCTGAGCATTCTGCTGAGCGTTATAATGAACTATCGCCGAAGGTATACCACATTCTATTCTCTATCATGGTTGCATTTTTCATGTTCATGTGTGTCTAATAGATATTTGTTAGCACCTATTATAGGGAGTAATTTGTTGTGGTGTGCACAAATGACATCTCATCTAGGTTATCCTAAAATTTTGAGCAACTATTAGTATTTCCATACAAATGGCGTTGATGGCAGTTGCACCTTCCTAGAAATTTGATTGGTGCCTATAATCAGTTCCTGCCTTTTTGAAGTTCGGGTGGTTATTTGTATAACTATTTTACTTTCGAAGTAAGTTTCTGATGGGGCTTAGTGACTGTTCCTTTCATTGTGGATGGGTCTAGTAGGCAGGCAGTATGCAAAGTTTTTCTCTTTCTAGATATTTTTCTATTAATAGACCAGTTGTTAGATGATTACCATTCCATATTCATATCTCTAAAACCCCAGTTTGATGGGTAGTATGATTTTTGTTCCATATTTGTTATAAGATTATTTAATTTTTATGTTGGCTCAACACTGCTGTAGGATCTCTGGAGTTAATGTCCTTTGGAGGAATTAGGAAAATACAGACTCAATTGATACTGCTTCATCAACAGTGATTGCATATAATGCATTCTTTAAAAAGTTGTATGGAATATGAATGGATGAAGTCACAGTTTTTCTTTAAGATAAAACAAGAATCTTATTAGTGCTTGCCATGAATATGTTTGTTATATGTTATCAAATTATATGTTGAAGTCTTACATGAATATGTTTGTTATTGATATGTTATCAAATTATATGTTGAAGTCTTACATACAACAATTTTTAAAATATAAATCTTGAAGGCATCATTGAAAAAATTTTAACATTTAAATTTTCTAATTAATTAGTTAATGTTAGAACTGATGAACTGAAGATAAAGGTGAAATTAGGGATTTTATAAGTTTAACTTTTAACTAGTGAAATTCAATTTGATAAGATTCATATCTAACTCAGTGATTAATTACTTGTGGATGTAATTTATATATATAAAAGATCATATTATGTTATATTATATTGTGGTTGATAACAGCAATTAACCCTGGTACTACTAGACTAAACTTTTTACTAGGAAATTATATCTGAAGTCCTTAGATGTTGTAGAATTTCTAGTCCTCATCTAAGCTCAATTTTGCCAGAGAAGGCCAGTTTTATTGCTACTTGGATTTGTTGTGTGAAGAAACCATATGCAATTTATATTAATTTCTCTTTTCCTTTTCTTGGTGTATCTGAATTTCACTTTTCTTTCTGATTCTATCATTGTAGCATCTGATTATTGAAAGGAAATTGAAGTGATTTTTTTTTTTGCTTCTGTTGACTAGGGATCTTCCCATACTGGAACAGACAATGATGATGAGAAGGAAATCCTTGATATTAGTGCAAAGGGTGCTGTAGGTTTTGTGATAACAGCATCCACTTTTCTGGTGCTACTCTACTTTTTCATGTCCTCTTGGTTTGTCTGGTTGCTGATTGTACTCTTCTGTATCGGCGGTGTTCAGGTAACGTACTTACGCTTTTGACTAATGTGTTTTTTATCATGTATGCTTGGACGTTCGAATCTGCTAATGGTTAGACAGAGCATGTTAAAAATAAACTACAGTTGTTAGTTATTGGTTTTTTCCCTGTTTTCTTACATTTTTAGCTGGTTGTTTGCAAAATGGAAATGCAATACAGAAAATATTATCACCTCTAATTATATAACCAGTAAATATATACCAGTAATGATTAGAAATGCATAAGTGGATTGCTGTTACTTCTGCATAATTTATGTGGGAAAACACCATCTTCTGTCTCATCTTCTTTCTGCAACATGCATATGCACAATAGTGAAGCACCTATAATTTTCCCTTTTCCATTTTCCTGTTTTTCTTGTTATTTGCTTTTTTTCCCCAAAGTGATATGTTTTCCTTTTTTCAGGGGATGCATAATTGCATTATGACGCCAATACTTAGGTATGCTTAAAATTTGCTTCTCTTAGCTACCATACTTGTTGCATAGCTGCTCTACAAGATCTTGTTTCTTTTTGTTCCTGTTCCTAATTTAAGTGTACTAGCAGAAAATGCAAGAATTGTCCACAGAAGACACTGAATTGTCCACTCTTTGGGGAGGTTTCTATTGTCTCACTTGTGGTTGCACTATTCTGTGTGATATTTGCTGTTATCTGGGCTGCCAATCGTCGAGCATCATATTCTTGGGTGGGCCAAAATATTCTTGTAAGTCTTTCACCACCTGTTTTCCAGACTGATTATAGTTTTTTTTTTTTCCGATCGTACTTTCTAAGATGCAAATACTCAGCACTCTGTTGTGGTAATATATTGACTTAATAATATGTCGAGTATGTGAAAGCCAATTGTAGGACATGAAAGAGGGTTGTATCAAGTTGGCACCGGAAACAAGTAGGATTTTGAGATTAAATTTTTGGGTTAAAGATGCTGAGAGGATTGGAAATTGTAATTGTACTAAAAGGTTTGGAATAGAATTGAGATCTAGGTCAGAAAATCAGAGAGTTAGAAAGTTGTTTAGTGGGGGCTCTACTAATGTGAATGGTACTGGAACACAGCAGAATTTGAATTGTTGGTCTAGGTAGGCCTAATCGGGTTTTAAAAAGAAGTGATATTAGGATCTTATGGTTGCAATTTAGTTGATCACATGTTTGAATTCCTGGTGATTCCATTTATTCCTTTTATTTTAATTACTGCTGTTTCACCTGCTTGTTTTTCTGTCGTTTTAAGTAACATGAGGTTAGCATTAACTTTGATTGCTGTTGTTTAGTTCCAACATTATTCAGATTCCTTTTGCTTTTCGATTGTTTACTACCTTAAAATTGATTTTTTCCTTTGGTTTAAAAGGGTATCTGTTTGATGATAACAGTCTTGCAGTTGGCTCGACTGCCTAATATCAAGGTACTATGATTTCTTTTATCACGTTGTTATGAATTATGCTTCATTCCTTGGCCTGACTGTTCTTCATGACTCAGGTTGCCACAGTTCTTCTCTGTTGTGCATTTGTTTATGACATCTTCTGGGTCTTCTTATCACCACTTATATTCCATCAGAGTGTGATGATTGCAGTAAGTGCTCATCCATTTGGTTGTTGAATTGAAATTACTTTGCTTTGTGTTAATTATTTTAAAGAATTGACTACTAGTCTTTTGGTTTGACTCCATTGAAAGTATTGAACATTTGCATCTAATGGAGCAGCAGCAGCATCTTTTTTCATTACTGAATTCATTACCATGAAAGTTTCAATCATATCAGTTTGTTAATATGGGAATGCCTTGGTCTCAAGGTTTTTTTGTGATTAGCCAGTGCAGTAATACTGATGGACATAAATAATAACAAAATTAAATATATGCTGATGGAGCAAAAGATGGTTCCTTGCTTGGGTTTTTTTTTTTTTTGGGTGAAAGTTGCTTGGTTTTATTGAAGCAATGATTTTTCTCATGTGCTTCTCGTGTTTGACTTGTAAGAACTGATTTCTGGATAACAAAATATGCATGGTTCTTATTGCTCAAGATCACCTTGCAGGGCTCCTTATTGGAGCTACTAAACTGATTTTATTTTATTTTTCTTTTGACTTTTTGCATGTTATTGTAGCTACCTCTTTTTTTGGGTTTTGAAATCTGTTTTCTTTTTCTTATGTAATAGATAACATGTCCTATCAGAAAGCATGTTGTCAATCATATAAATTTTTGTCTTAATCTTCCCTGTCAAATAATCAGCTAGCCTATGCCATTTGGTTAAGGTCTGAGAATAAGTTTTTCACCTAAAACATCCTTATGGACAAGCCCTATGAAGTGTAAGCCAAGATAGTTCATCACATACTTGTTCCGAGATTTATTTATTAGAAGGCCTATTTGAATTTAAACCCTAAACCGCTAGGTCAAGGAGGCTTTTATACCAATAAAAGAATCAATAGTGTTTTAGATGTCAATGTATTTGATGGGTTACTTCCTATGTAAACTGGTTCAATTGGTAGGTTAATTCAGCTGCATAAAATGTAAACTCCTGCTGCTAGCCCACAATTCCACTTTAATGAATGTTGTCTTGGCACATGACAATCTCCTAATTAATTAACTAAAATGTTTTTATTTTCATTTTATAATTACACTAAACATCCAGTCAACTAAAGACTTATAATAAAAGGTGACTGTCCAAGGATGAGCTTTGATCTCTAACACTTTGATCTTGTTAATAGGTTGCTCGAGGTGACAATAGTGGTGGAGAATCTATTCCCATGCTCTTGAGAGTTCCTAGAAGTTTTGATCCATGGGGTGGCTATGATATGATTGGATTTGGGGACATTCTCTTTCCTGGTTTGCTTGTTGCATTTGCCTACAGGTACAATGATTCTTTATTCTGTTAGCTTCCATCTTCTGATACCAAGATGGAAAGTTTTCACTAATTAGTTTTGTTGCAGTTCTGTATATGAAAAGGCTCTTCTTAGTTAATTTTTTTATTTTATTTTTAGTAATGCCTTCTCTAAATAGTGGCATAAAAAACGAAGACAAGTAGAAGAAACATGCGAGACACCATTGTAGTTTATATTCCATGCTCTTAGTTGTTATTTTCCCTTGTGTACTTTGTTTATGCGAGAATCCTTTTCAATACTACAACTTGCTTTCAAGATAATGAAAAGCTGCTTTAAAAGATGGTGGATGTGACTTTTTAAGAGAATAATATGTGGGCTACTATAAGAGTAACAACTTCAGTTATAATCCCCATTAAGTAGGATGGAGCTAAAGTTGCCCTTGTTGGTTCAAAAGTTTTGCACCAAACCTCTTATGTTTGGGTTTGGCATAACATATGGAAAATTGGTTTCTTAATAACTGGGGTACTTGCCTACTTGTAACTTATAAACTGAAAAATCGCAGCATCAGGACCTTTTCTGTTACTCAATTTCTAGCTGAACTGCTTGGTGTAGTAGGCAGGATCAAGAAGTCTTGTTACTTCTTAGTTTGAAAGTCCTTCGATCAGTAGAATAATCTCCAAAGCAGTCAACTGTAAATTTTTGAAACCAAAGATCCATTATTTAATTATGTAAAAACCACATGAGGGGTTAATTGGAATATAAATCAGTCTAAGAAGAAGCCATACTTATTCCATTGTGCAAGTTCATTTTATTCGAATAAGCTAGTTAACTCTAGTAGCAAGTTAAAAATATTTATAGTTGTTAAAAGGCAGTGACATTTGTTGTTTTGTTTGCACTAGTAGAATCTAAAGTTAAAGATCAATTAATTTTAAAAGTGAAACTTGTAATAACTTTAATTCTCTATTTCAAATGACACAGATCAATCCTCTAAGGAGACATGAAAGCTAAATAGTGGCTTGTTATTTTATTCTAAAACCTGTGGAACTTATAGGCAACAATCGCATCAGTTGGGTTGGGTTACATTAAGTTTGAGGCATTGATTTTTGAGGTCATTTACATTGGGCACTTAGAGTTTCAAGCAGGTTAACCTATGCCAATGTCTACCATCTTTATCCCTCTACCATACTAAGCAGTCAGATACGTTGAGTGTGGGTTGATTTTGGAGTCCTGGTCACAGCATTATATGACTTCTAGAGTCAAATCAGGGTAGGGTGCATCACAGCATTCGAATAGGTGGGATGTTGACATGTTGTTGTGTCTATGGACTTGTTATTAATTTTTTTTTTTGCCACCTCTAAAGTCTAAACTACGAAATAGTTATGCTCTTGCTTCACTAGAGTTCAATGAAGGACTGCCATTAATTAATGCAAACACACGGTATATTAATTGGACCACTTCTAATTTTCAACACTTTTCTATGTATGTATTGGTGTTAAAAATTGTTTAACACATGCAGAATGTTAGGGTAGAAATCGTCTGAATTTTTCTTACCTTCTAAGAGGCACTAGAAAGGATTAATATTGCAGATCCAACAAGTTTGGGATGTTTAGCAGCAATAATTTTTATTATAAAAACATTTCTAAGAGGAACTAGGAAAGGATTCATATTGCAGATCCAACATGTTTGGGATGTTTAGCAGCATTAATTTTTATATTCAGGTATTTGGGTTTCTTGGCAGCCAATCCGGTCCAATAAGGGGCATTGAACTGGGTGTTTGTCGAGCTGGTCAAACACCCGGTTAAACTGGATTAAACAGGATCATTCAGTCTTTGATTTGTTTTCAGTGTTAATTTTGAGTTTTACTGTTAATATTGCACACCGGTTATTGCCTTTTGTATGCCCTTGTTTTGAAGTGTTTCCATCTATGGGTTTATGATTATTCTCCCTGTTTGGTTTGTCTCAGATTCGATAAAGAAAACAAGAAGCATCTTGTCAACGGATATTTTCTGTGGTTGATAATTGGCTATGGTTTTGGTGAGTGTGCATGCATTATATTTTGTTAATATATATACTCTTTCTTTCCTACTTATGTCTCTAGGACTTCTTTCCCATCCTAGGTCAGAATAACATATTTTGTATTTAAATATAATACTTTCATCATGCTTACAAGTTTAAACTGAGTTTGTTAGACTGGCGTATCTGTCTTTGCAATTTCTGTTTCTTGTCTAACTTCCCTACAAGAGTGATTTTAACTCGGAATGATGTCATCGATGTATTGTGATTTCGACTAATAGCAATTTTTGTCCGGTGCAAAAACAAGTGTTAAGACCAGCAGCTGCTTAGTTACGTGTTCTTATTTTTAATTAAAGTTGTCATATTTGGCTATCAGTTAGCATCAGGTTTAACCTTTATTTGTTTTAAATTGGCTTCAAATTAAGACCTGGATTACAATGACGAACTTTATTGTTCCTGGTTGATTTCTACTGGAATACATATTTATATATGCACTTGATATATTGTCTTGAATGGAAAAGAATTAGTGATCATTGATGCACGCATACATGTAATATTGCCATTAGATTCTTGTTTTGGAAACACTGTTTTGGGAAACAAAATGTATCTTTTCGCTTATCATGTAGGTTGTTGAGCATACATTGTGTGTCAACTGGGAAGTACTGAATAGCCCTTGATGTTTGATTTGTGAAAATGAATGAATATTAATGATGTATTCTTTGTATTTAGTTAGTTGAGAAGCTATTAAACGAAGAGTTGGATAACAACGAAGTAACTATTGTGAAGCTATAGTGAATGGTGATATTTATTTGTTTCGATTTCACATATTGCAGGCCTGTTCTTTACATACCTAGGGTTATATCTAATGAATGGGCATGGTCAACCTGCACTCCTCTATCTTGTTCCGTGTACATTAGGTAACCAAGTTCACAAGGACAATCTACTTCAGGCGGGCTTGTCAGAAAGAATCTCATATACCCTCTCGCTTTTTTCCCCTTTCCTTTCTCACTTCTGGTGTTTTTTTCCTTTTTCCAGGAGTTTCTGTCGTGTTAGGTTTGGTAAGAGGAGAGCTAAAAGAGCTTTGGAATTGCAGCCCAGAAACATTTTCCACGAAAAACCCCTCTGGAGAAGCCTGAAGCAGGTAATATTGTTCGAAAAAGGTAATGCTGATCACCCAGAAGCTAATGGTGTAAAGAAATGGGTTTAGTATTATCTATACAGGGAGAACATGTTTCAAGAAAAGGCGGTTCGAGCTTTTGGATGCAACTTGCCATTGAAACCTACATTCCTGTGTGTTGTATAGTATCTATCTAGTGAGCAGGGCTCGATTCTGACCACCACGATTGCTGCTAATGTTGTAATATTTGTGGAATGTTATACAGAAGTGTCATTTTTGTTTGTGCAGAAGTTATGGGCAGGCAGATATAACTTCAACCCTGGTAAGCTAATTTGTCTACATTTAATTATTCGTACTTAATTGATGCCAATGCCATTGAATTGGCTGCTTGTACAAAGTTGTGATAAGAGAACCATAATTACTTTCAGTTTTATTCATTCGATTATTATTATTTTTTTAATATTTAGTTTTGACTTAATAATGTGTACCATATTTCAAGATTTAAAAGAAAATCCAAATTTTGGATTCAAATTTATTTTAAGAACAAATCATTTAAATAACCGTTCAAACGAATATCAATTTTTAATATTAAAAAAAATTAAATTATAAATTAATTGTAATGCACCCATTTTACATATCTATTGATATACGACTTAAGTAATTTACTAATGAAAAACAATTATAGTTATAAAGGCTGATAATCAAAATATTATTCAGTACAACGTTTTTACAATTTTTTGGATCAGTAAGTTACTTTTAAAAGTTTAGGGTTTAATTTTAAAAAAATTGCACAAATTATAGAGATTATTTATGATAGTTACAAACTTTAGTGTTAATTAATATTCACTGTTAATTATTACTTAATAATTAACTAATAATATTTCATTTTTAATTTTTAATTAATTAAGTATTTTAAATGAATTATTAATAATTAAAAATAAGGCTAATTATTAATTATTAATTAACACTTACTTAGTTATTAATTATTTAATTATTAATTCATAATTAATTAACTAATTATGGAATTATTAATTAAATATTAAATATTAATTAATTTAAAATATATTTAATTTTCATTGCTAATTATTAATTTGTAACTATTAATTAATTATTTTTTTATTAATAGTTATTATTTATTCTTAAATAATAATTATTAATTATTAAGTAATTCACAATATTTTATTATTTATTATTAATTAAATATTACTTAATAATTAGTAATTAATTTAGAATATGTAATTATTTTTTAGTTAATTATAATTTTTAATTAATGAGTAATTATTCATATATTAATTATTATTATTACTTATTAATATTAATTAATAATTAATTTTGAATATTTAATTATTAATTAGGGTCTAATTACTGATTCGCACTTATTAATTTTTACTTATTGACTACTAATTATTATTAATCAATTATTGATTATAAATAATGATTATTTATTATAGATTGTTAATTACTCATTTTAATACACATTATTAATTACTTATTCTTAAATTAAAGATAATGGATAGCGTCCTTATTGCTAATGAAGTGATTGACACCATGAAGAAATCCAAAAAGGGTGGTCTTGCTCTCAAGTTAGATTTTGAAAAGGCCTTCGATAAGATAAGTTGGAATTGTCTTTTGGAAATCATGGGATTCATGGAGTTTGGTGAAAGTTGGATCTTCCGGATTGAATGTTGTTTGTCTTCAGCCTCTGTTTCTGTTCTTATTAATGGCTCGCCCACCTCCACTTTTAAAACGCACAGAGGACTTCATCAAGGGGAACCTTTATCCCCTTTCCTCTTTATTGTTGTGGCTGAGGTCCTAAGTATTCTTCTCTCAAAAGCTTCGTCTTTGTGTTTTTTTTCTGGCATCAAAATGGGACTGAACAACCTCCGTCTCACTCACCTCCAATTAGCCGATGACACCATTATCTTTTGTGAGAGTTCTTCGATGCTTATATCTCATTACTGGTTTGAAGGTGAACTTTAAAAAAAAACTGCTCTCTATGGCATTAATTTAGAGCGAAGGATTCTTGAAGAGTGGGCTTCGAACATCAATTGTAGGGTTGACAATTTTCCATGCAAATATCCTGGACTTCCTCTTGGTGCAAATCCCAGGCTTGTATCAACATGGCAACCTGCCATTAATTCATTTGGAAATAGGCTGAGCAATTGGAAAGGCAAACTTCTGTCCATGGCAGGAAGGGTGACTTTAATTAATTCAAGTCTTGCCAATCTGCCAATTTATTACGTGTCTTTGTTCAAAATGCCAATAGCTGTTGAGGAGCAACTGGAGAAAATTCAAAGAAATTTCTTTTGGGCGATACTGATGAGTGATGACAAGAGAAAAATGAGACTTGTCAATAGGAATACTATTTGCAAAAGCAAGAAATCAGGTGGTTTAGGAGTTCCAAGCCTTTCTTCCAGCAATCAAGCATTGCTACTTAAATGGCCATGGAGATTTGGAAGAGAAGATAGATCTCTTTAGAAAGAAGTTTTATGCGAAAAATACAAGATATCTGCATTGGATTTATGGTCATCTACTTGTTCTTCAAGACCTCATTGTAGAGTGAGGAATGACGTTCAAAACACTTGGGTTAGGGGGGATTTACTAACTTCATAAATTTAAGCTTTTCTTTTTGTGCAGGGAATGGTTTGAAAATCAGATTTTGGAAGGATGATTGGATCCAAGGTATTATCCTTATGAACTCCTTGAGAAGAATTTATGCCCTTTCTGACAATAAAGATGGTTATATTAAAGATTTTGGTAAATGGAATGGACCTGTCTGGATGTGGATTATCCCTCATCAGCATGCTCAACGCAATCACTCTTTGTCCAACCGCAAATGACAGACTTATATGGAAGCATTCGACTCAGCACCAAATCTTTCGGGTATGAAATTGAAAAAGCAGATGTTGATCTCATTCCAATTGAAAGCTGTATATGGAAAGGAATGGCGCCTTCAAAGGTTGAGCTCTTTTGTTGGAAAGCTTTGTGAGGTTCTCTGCCTGTGATTGCTTCAGATAACAAATGCGCCTTTTGCAACATGCGGGAAAGTATTGACCATCTACTGCTTCATTGCGATTTTGCCTGGAATATTTGGCTGCCACCGAAAGATCTTTTATCGCTTTTTCAGAGTTGGGACAGCTTCAATGCCAGATTCAATCAGAAATTAATTTGGACCACTTAGTTTTATGGGGTCACTTGGTTCATTTGGTTATGCAGGAACGATAGAGTTTTCGATCATAAGAAAGCCTCTAAAGATCAAATCTGTCATCTGATCAAGCCTAGACTCAGCTGGTGGTTGTAGGTTAAACTTCCTGACTTCGATATGCTTGCTGCAACGTGGAACACTTTAGCTATTTCTCTGCCTGTTCGCAAAAACCCAGAAAGGCATCAGATCTTCTGGTCTCCACCTCCCTTAGGATACTGGAAGATAAGTGTTGATGGTTCTTCTCTTGGCAAACTAGGTCCAGCCGGTATTGGTGGAATCATCAGAGATCACAACGGCTATGTTATCCTCTTATTCTTCGAACTTAGCTAAACTCTTAGTTATTGTGGAAGTTTTCTCCATCATTGTCAATGACAATCTTAAAAAGATTTTGAGACTCATCATCGGAAGCGACTCCAAAGTGATTATTTCATGGCTTACCAAAATTTTTGATAGTCTTTGAAAGTATAATAATCTGATCAACAAACTCCTCAATCTTCATTCATGCATAGGAGAAGTTGTTTCTGTTCATATTTTCAGGGAAGCAAATGTTTTTTGCAGACTCCCTTACTAAATTAGAAGTACTCTTTCAAAACTTTGACTTTATTACATGAATGTAATGTGATCTTTTGAACCCTAAATTTCATCTTTAATTTTCAAAGATTGTTTAATTAGTAATTAATAAGTATTATTTATGTACTAATTATTAATTAATTATTAAATATTCTTTATTTATTCAATAAGATTTATTATTAAATAATTATTAAAAATTTAAAGGTAAAATGATGTTTAAACAAAATTACTTTTCTAGTTCCAACAAATCTTAAGGGGACAAGAGAATTACAATTTTTTCTTCTCAAAAAATAGTCATTCCATTCCATAAAATAACTATTATTTACATGAAAAATAAACCAAACAATAAGGAAAGGCTTTGTAAACAATGAAGGGAATGATTCCATTCACCCATTGTGAATTGCATTCCATTCTTTCATATTCCACAAACCTTTTTCAAAACAAAAGGGAATAACTTAATAGTCAAAAGGTAATTATTGGGAATAAAAATCATATTAAAATAACTAAAGATATGTATTTCTTTTTGTAAGGATGAAGTTAATTGATCGAGCAAATATTAAAGTGATAAGCACAATGATTGGAACGAAAGCAATATTGAATGAAGATATAAATGGGTAGCAAGATTTATGATTTTGGAATAAAAAATATTAATCATATGAATTTGGACCTTAATTTCAAAAAATTACGTAATTATTTAAAAAATATATTTATCAGATAAAAATGTCGTTTCATTTAATCAATTTGGCTAGTTTTTAACTTTTAAGTTGAATTATCAAAAATCAATTTAATTGAATAATGCTACTTTGTTTAATTAACCAAACCGAATTTATTAATTTAGAAAATCAAAGTGGTCGAATTTAATTTGGATAATTTGAGTTTTTGTAATTGAATGGACCGATAATAAAATACATTTAAGTTAAATTATATTTAAATTTTTAATTTTTCATAATTATAATAAACCAAATAAAATCATCTAACAAAATATTCATTTAACAAAGTATTAAATTGAAAATTCTAAACAAATTAAACTTAAAACATCATCTAAATTTCAAATATTAAACGAATTTTTCAGCTAGCTAATACATTTCTAGTTTTATGTTTAGATTTTTTTTTAAAAAAATTGAATTAAATTAATTGAGAACCGGAGTTCCTTAAAATTATTTTTGATAACAGATCAAAATTTGATCACCAAATTACAGAAATCGATTGAATAACACCCACAGCAGATACAAAAATACAGGACCTGGAAAAAATGAAAGACCAAAGAAAAGAGCAACGATAGCAAACCTCGAGGACGATTGCAACACTGAGTAAGTACCTGTGCTGAAAGCAACCACCATCGCTGCCATTGCTAAAATAGTTAAATGATCCGCTATCCGAATCAATTGACGCAGGGATATTCTGAATTTCACACGGAACATCAGTGAAAAAAAGTGAAGGAAGATGGCTAAAAGAGAGGCAACAAATGCCAGGGTATTTGTCAGAACGAAGGCCTCAAAAGCTGAGTCACGAGTCAAGGTCGCAGTGCCTTGCTGTTCATTATATCCACCGGGTACTGTGAATGCTGCAGTAAATGTAACGGTTGCCACTAGCGTTGCCACCAGTAGGTGGGACTCTTGAGCTTTCTCCTCAATTTCGAGTTTGGCAATATCCTGCTTCTCCTTCTTATTCTTCTCCTCTGGAATCTCCACAATCACACAGAAGTTTCGGGAAATCGGTAACCCCGCGACTTCTGCATCATTAAGTATATCTTCCAACAATTGTTGAATCTGTTGCTCCTTCTGCAACACATAATTAAACGATGATTTCGAAAATGATTAACTTTTATCATGCACTCTAGAGGATAAATGTAAAACTATGTATTTATATAATGCAAATTAGTTAAATTTAAAGTAGGGTGGATGGAGGCCTATACTTTTGTATCTGAATTTCGATACATGTAGCCATAATCATATTCATTAGTTATACGATGTAAAAAATTAACAACTTGATGATGTCGACGTCCACCACGAGCCTGCTCAATATAAAGATGCCCAAAAGTCAGGAGATGGAAAGGCGTGTTCCCATTAACATCCTTCTCATTTACAAGATATCTAATCAGTAAATCCTTTTCATCACCCAATGCCAATAGGAATCTCTCTAAGTGCATTGGAATTAAAGTAAGGACGGCAAAGTGAAGAAAATTCCATCCTCTTTTGTCCACAATTTCGCAACAACCTGGACAATAGGAGATAATAACTTCCATTATGGCTATGCCGCCTGCCCAAGCTGCCATATGAAGAGCCGTCATCCCTCTCTCTTTATCAGTTATATAAGCAGCAGATGCATCGCTTTCTAACAACAATTTTACCATTGTACTAAGACGATAGAGCGCGGCATAGTGAAGTGGAGTTCGTCCATTGTCATCAGTCTTTTTGGTTAAGTGCTTGTTTGCTTCTATTAGTTTCTCAATTGACACTACCAAAAACAAATGAAAGAGAAAATGTTCAACCTACTGATACATGATATGAAATAGTATTGTTTTAAAAGAATGAAAATTGTATAAAGTAAAAGTGTCAATGAGATCAGTCTTGATTAACCCAAAACGTACGACGACGGACAACACAAAGTAATGAGCTCACTTACCGTCACTACAGACCATGACTGCTGTATGCAAATCTGTACTACCATCTGGGCCGCCATACTCCGTTGACTTACAATATTTCAATATCTCAGCCACCAAATGATCTCTCTTTGTCTTTGCAGCTATGTGGAGTGGAGTCTCGCCGCTTTTATTTGCAGAGAATGAAAAGTCAGGATCCAATTCCTTCACCAGTAGTCGCACCACATCAAGCTCATCACTTTCAACTGCCTTATGCATAGCAGTATTTCCGCCCTTATCCCTCATTCTCAGCATCTGCTTCAACGTGGTTGCTTCCAACCCCTTGTCCAGGTCCTCTTGTCGAACTTCTTCGGCAAGTTCTATAAGGAATTTGATTATATCTGAACGACCCTGCCTAGCTGCTATGTGCAATGGTATTTCTCCTCTTTCATTGGGTTGCACTAGCAGTGCTGAGCACTTGTCGACAAGTTGCTTAATAAAGTTAATGGAGAAATCTCTTCCCTTCCCTTTATTTCGATTGTCTGCCTGCTGTCCTCCGATTCTGAAGTAAATATGGAGCGCTGTGTTTTGTCTTCCGTCAACCAGGCAATGAAGATCACCTTGGTACTTATTAAAGGGTTCAATGTCACCTTCTTGTGCAGCTTTGAACAAAGCACTGCCCATGTAGTCTACTCGCAGAGGGTGTTCGGAGGGAATGATATTAATGGGAGTAGATATGGATGAGGTTGAGGGATCCAACTGCATCGTTGTAATTGATGATTTGGCTGGCTATGGCTATGTTAAGGCAAGCTATCCTGTATATTAGATCTAAGCCAAGGAAGACCGCAACAGCAGACGTACAATTGTTGGGAATCACCCATTCCAATCCTATCTAAATAATATTGGACGCAAACTCGGCACCTCATGCGTCCACGTTTCCTGTTTTTTTATTTGCCACGTCAGTTGTATTCTCTCTCTCTACAGTGATTGCTTCTCCCGAGATTTCTGTCTACCTCCTTACCAACTCCTCTTATCCCTCTCCGACACTCAAAACCCAGAAAAATTAATCTAACACAGCAGAAAAAATAAAAAAACTTGCTACATGCCTGCTTCACCCAAGAAGAGAAACCCATCGGAACTCTCGCCTAACCGACCGGCCACTGCTATTTTAGTCTAACCTTCTTCTCCGAGGTTCCCAGTTACCTCCTCGAGGACCAACCGTAAGATTGGTATAGGCGTTGATCTCAGCGACGAGAGTGCCTTTGCCGTTAAATGGGCTGTTTACAACTACCTTCGTTCGGGAGGCACTGTCATCCTCCTCCACATGTGTTCGACGAGCGTTCTCTACGGTGCTGATTGGGGAGCCATAGGCGTGTCACTCCTTGATGATGATGAAACCCAGGAAACTCAGCAGAATGGCGAGGAAGGCTGAATCCGCTTTGTTTCAAACCAGCTTTGAGCTATGAAAAGGTTGGAACTTGCCATCACTAGCAAGATATGTGAGTTTTCCTTAACAATTTTTCTTTATTTTTTATTTCTTACGGTCGGATCCCACTTAGATGAGGTCATTTTAGGGTCATAGGCAAGTCATATCTAACCTTTATTCGTTGGGCATGGCTTCTTTCTTCAGTTTTGAATTTTTTTAATTAATCTGATAAAAATATTTTGGGATTCCTTTGCTTTGGGGAGGCACAGAAAGGTAAGCAATTTTTTTTTTTGGTAGATAAAAATCGCCCATGTTTTCTACAATTTAGCTAAGATTTATGTAAGATCCATACGAGGATAAACTGGAGGTCTTGGGGGAAAAGTAGCTGGAGGTCTGAAGTTGGATACTGGATAAAAATCGCCCTTGCTGTCTTGATTTGTTTGCTTCATCAATCCATACTAAGAGTATCTGTCTGTTAACAATTTTAATCTGTTTTGTATTTAGCGGTTATGGTTTCATTAAATTATTCGTATTCCATGACAAAATTGTACCTGTGGCATTAAGTCATTATTGTTTCAATAGTATTAAACCCTTTTAATATTTGACAGGGAACTTTGGAACCTTGGAGATATTGCCTTTCGAGTTCATGGTGATTCTCCTTTGCTTTCGATTCTTACGTATGTTTTTTCACAAGATGTGCTTTCATTAATTTTACCTGAATCTCATTCTTTTGCTTGGGACCCATTCACGTGTTTTTAATTTTGATGGCATTAATCAAGCACTTTTTTCATATTAGATGCTAATATTCAAGTAAAGATATGGGGCTGATACTTTTTATACATACCAGCTAATGCCTACATGCCTATACTTGAATCTTGCCACAGTCCCCAACCCAAATCTTTCAATGAGTAAAATATGATACATCATTTAAAAGTTATTATTGACTTTGTGCTGGACTGCAATTTGCCAATTTTCATGGTTGTTATGTGTATAAATTTAAACATGCTTACATGATGTACGCCCATTTTTGATCTCATATTAGTGGCATAATTATTAGAGGCTTCAACTAGGAGATTTGTCTTTTGTATTAAAATTGTAACAAAAAAGGTCAATGTATCATAAATCTTAAGACTTATTCCAGTATTTATGCTTTGGTTTCTTGCTAAAACTACAACAGCAATTAAAGGTAGATGTGGCAAAATATTAAAACATTGTATGTGTTTCTAGAATAATTTTTAGAATTAGCAAGGAATGCACCTTACAATAAAATGAGAAACCATTTTTTTTAGAATCATGTAATTCCTTAAATGTTTGATGATTTGAGACTAAGCAAATACATTTCATCAGTTTAGCTAATTTTTAATTGTGATTTCATAGTTTATGCCTAAAAGTATTCTAGACATGAGCTCACGGATTTATCAACTGCTATATCGGGTTACACTACATCAATGCCAATTATGGTTGCTCTAACTTTTGGGCATCATTTTCGAAACCGTTTAGGTTTAGTAAGCAAGTAGATATGTCTTCTTCTCTGGAATCCAAAATAAATTTCCTTTTACCTTTCCGATTTTCCCAACTATTGCTAAACCTGTAAGTTATCCGTCATCTCATATAAATTACATCTTTAATCTTACAGATGCCTACAAAATCGTTGGTGTGCATTTGGTAGGCTCATTGCAATTGAATTGTTCATTGATAAGTGATATAACTCTCACTTTTTTTTTTTTTTTTTGCACTCCAACTTATTTCGCTAATTTTACTTCTTGAAGAATTTATTTATTTATTTTATTTCTTGAAGAATCGTATTTTGCCAATTTCGCACCTTTTTTTTATTACATCAGTTATGCATATTGAAACACAAATATGACGAAAAAATTGAAAGTGAAAGGTACATTTTTTCTTCTTTTGAGATTTTTTCCCTTTTTCAAATATTTTAGTATGCATCTATTACATAGTATATGTCTTTTATGCTTTGTGATCTGCTGTGATGTAAATGAATTAGTGATCACCTAGAACTCTTGTGATTCTTATTTTGTTTGTTTTATTGTTTGTCTATTGCATTGAAAATTTATGCCATCTCATTATGCTGTTGTTGCTTTGCCTTACAGGTTAAAATGATTGATTGTTCCAGTATTGTCAAATGGTTTTACTTAAACAGGAAAAATATATGTTTAATTGGATAAAAATGTTTGCTTATGCTTTTATCTTTTTTCTAGAATGACAATATTTTTTAGTTTGTTTTCATAGTACCCATTTATAAATTTAAAAGTTGTGTTTTGAGGTATGCAAACTCAAGAGATTCGAGTTCTATATTTCTGACTGAGTTTCCATTTTTTTTCACGACATTCTCACTGATAGCATAATTGTTGAATATGTTATAAATACCGAGAGCTTATTTTGGGAGTTAGATAACAGAATTGAATTGAAAAAGAAATTTGTAAAAAAAAAAAAAAATTCTATTTCTATATTCAATTCAATTAAGTAATTTAGCTCCAAAATCTAGCCCTTGGTATTTGTAGCTTATATAGCAATCATATTGTCATCATTTAGCTTCAATTCAATTCGATTTGATTCAGTCATTCAATTCTTCTCTCATGTTTCCAAGCACAACTGATGTTATGTTTATTTTTCCTGTTTCAAAAACTGAAATTAGTTCTTTTTCTCGCTCTTTCTTTGTTTATGGTGGAGAGAAGTGAAATGTCTGAAGCATGTTGTTTCATGGATCAAGAATAAGGTTAAAAGACCATGGAGAGAGGGGAAGATTTTTAATGGTATTGACAAGGTATGGAATTTGATTAATACAATTAATTTGATGTTTTTTAGGGTCTATTCATCTGCAGATCCTCTTTCGAATGGGTGTTGATGGTATGGGTTTATTTTCTACTGTTTGGTAATAAGATGAGGTTTATTTGTAAAAGGCTTTTCATGTTGTACGTGCAGCTTCAGTTTATGTAAGTTTCTTCCTTTGAAGAGGTTGATAAGATGTATCTTACTTTTTCTAATAAAATCATTTTCTTGGCTGAGTAAAAAAAATAGCTTCCAAGCATTCAGTTTTAGTCGATTTGTGTTGCTTTTTAAGGTTTTGACTTTGATTTTCTTTCAGGGTTTTGCATAGTGGGTCTTGGTTGATGTTTTCTTTTCCATTTCCGTTGAAGAGAGAAAATTTGATAAAAAGTTGGGAATTTCTTCTCTTTTCATTGGCTCATGGTGGTCCGTCTTCATTAGCTTTAATTCTTTAATCAATCAGGTAATCATTTTGTTCTCTCTCAAAGCAGCTTTAATTTTTCCCTGTTTCTCAATTCAATTTTTTTAAATGGTGTCATATGTCATACCTTTACTGCAAATTTATGATACCAAACTCTGTGTTTGCAATTCTTTGTAATCCATGGTTTGTTCAATCCTACAACCTTGATACTATTTTGGTTTCTTTATGATTGCTATTCCTCAGTGTTTTAAGAGAAATTATGATATTTTGGCAATTAAGAATGTTAATTTGTTTCACTTTTGCTGTTAAAGAAAATGTGCGTGCAGGAAAATTGGGTCCTACATTTTTTCTTTTTCTTTTTTTCTTGATTTATTCATTAAATGAATTATAATAAAATACTGTTGGTTTTAAGTTGAGATTTATTATTGTCAACTTTTCTCCTTAAATTATATCGGTTAAAGTGATTCTCTTTTTTGCATTTCGGTTTCAATAAGAAATGTATTATAGTGATTCAGATGTATTGAGCCAAAAATTGATGTTTTGAATGTACAATGGGTGTTCTTATTACTTTCTCAACTATTTCAAGATTATAATTCTTTGATGGGTCTTAATGTGATTTTTTTTTTTAATTTTCTTTCTATGTTCAATGTGTTATTTGTGCCTCTATAATTTACCATGCCGGATTCAGGTGAAAGAGTCAATTGTCTAAGTATTGCCCTCTGTTGCATATTGAAGGAGAAAGCAATGATGTTCCAAAATTTTCTATCATAATGTATCCTAATTCTTTAGTTTAAATATATTTTTCTCTTTGATTTACCATAAATGCTTCATTTTGGAGTTTTAACCATTTGCTATTGATGCTAAGGAAATTTCATCTATAATTATACGTCAACCTGTGAATTAAATATTTGCCTGTGAATTAAATATTTGGCATTGAACTGTTCTTATTACCCTTTCTTTTATGCATTTATATAAAGTTGTCGAAGTTACTAGCGGACACAAATGTTTTATTAATTGTAGTTCTCTGATTCTGAAAATTACTACTTTGGAACAATTTTCTCCTTTACTTCATGTCTTCCTTTTTTCATGTTAATATTCATTATTGAATATTGTTTGCTGCATTTTTTTCTTTTGATTGCTTTAGTTTTGTTTGATTCTTATTACCTTGCACTAATTGTATCGATTCAGAATTAGTTTGTGAATGTTATAAATTGTATGAATTCAGAATTAGTTCGTGAATGTTATAAATTGTATCAATTCAACATTTGTTGGTTCCCTGTATTTTAGTTCTTAATATTTGGATACTTGGAAGTTTAATATTTGTTGTTATTAATCTTTCATTTTTAGGATTTTCAATATTGAAAACTTCATGGACTTACAATTTGTGTTAGGTCAAGCTTTTTGCAATGTTGATGTAGTTGTTATTGTCAATAATTGTTGAAAATGATCACTTAAAATTATAACACCTAACGTATTTAGTGTAAATGACATGTATTTGAAGGATGCAACATACAAAAAATACAAAAATACTTAATGTGTTTAGTGAATTTATTTCTTAACGTTAATTAATACATTTAATTTAAACATTTATTCCATTTGACGTCTAGATTCATTTTTGTATATTGTTATTATTCCTTTACTTATTATTTCCAAACTTTAGGAAAATCAATTGGTAATTAATTGTTAGAAATAATGATTATTTTGTTGTTTTAATTTTTTTTTGCTAATGATGGTGTGGTGTTGGTGGTGGTGTTGGAAGTATGTTATTCTATCTCCTAGAATAAATAGAATTGGGGAAATAACATTCAATTTTGTTTTTATTTTTGTCTTTCGAAGTCAAGTTGGGAAATAGCACTATGTATATTAGAAGATAAGATATATGCATGTTTCATTTTTTTTTTTTTTTTTTTTTTACAGGGAAAATAGCAGAGGAAGATGAGGATGAATGTGATCCTTCCTTTTGCTTGGATCTTTGCAAAGCATTTAGGTCAATGTATGTCTAATAAATTTCGTTTGACTATAAATTGTTTTTATGCAGTGCTCAAGCACATCCAAAACCTATAATACCAATTTGATTACCACATAGAATTATAATGAGCCTTATTTTCCAAGTTATGTATTGTATACAACTGATATAGTGATCCTATTAAGGACATCGTGACATTTTGTTTCTTTTTTTCTTTTATGCATAGATTTTGGAATTGAAGCAAATGGGAAGTGCTATGCATGGTAGGTTTGCTAAAAACTGCTTATTTGCGTCGTCAACATTGCACAAATCACATCCTTGCTTGTCAGGCATTTTTCTTTCTTCGAATATGATTTCGAAGGAGGTTACTTGCTCAAAACTTTTTGAAAGTTATCATTTCCTCTATTATTATCTTTAACCCATGCCATGATTTTATCCTCTTCCCAGCTCTTGCAAATATTGATTACTTAAATTCCTTTTTATATGAGTCATGCCATATTGAAGATATGAATTTGTATGAATTAATTGGATGGATGAAAGAAAAGCGATGCTAAACTCAAGCCTAGGCTAGGTAGAATAAACATTGTTTTACCTCTACCACTTCAGTGGTTACTTAATTTTCTTGCTTTGTTTACAGTTTGGCTTTGGCCGAACTATGGAATCCATCCTAGATGGGTAAAACCTTTGGCTTATGGGTTAGTTGAGGAGATGGAATCAACACTTTTGTTCAACAAATGTGAGGTTGAACCATAATCTGGACAAGCAAAGCTTTTGATTTAGGTTAGCCTAGCAATTTCCTCATGCATTTAAATGATTTTTTTTTTCTTTTTTTACATCTAACAGTAGAGACAAATGGGAGTATAATTGCTTTTCAACATCAAATAAATAAAAAGGAGAGCATAAGTACAACTTAATATTATTTTTACATATTTAGCTGGTCATCTACTGATTTCCTTTCAAATGTGAAGTTTTTGAAGTATTGATTTAGACAATGTATATATATATACTCACAAGCACACACGAAAACATGCCTTTCTTCATTTAAGAATGTCAGGCTGTAAAAATCATCATATGGTTATAGTTTGACTAACAAGAATACCATTTCTTATTGACAAGTTGTTTGCTATCTAATGAGACTTTAAATAATGTACATATGTGGCTTATTGATCATTTCTCGTATGTAATATAATAAATAACATTTGACAACTGCTGCTTGACTGAAACAAAAAAAAAAAAACTTTCTCATCGTTGGCAATGGCAATCTGGAATGAACAAAATGAAGATCGGTGCTTTGGAATCGTGCTCAAGTCTGAAATCAGAAAACAAACAGTGGCAAGCCAACTCATTACACGACAATCTGATTCAGTTTTCCTAATATCTACAACTCCTTAACAAATATATCACTTCTTTTTATAGAACTGATCATTGATTAGTTTTCCGATGTGATATTATCCTTGCAATACTTGTTGTTCTGTCAAATAATGCTATCTGATTTATCCTATGTTGTTATTTACATTCTGACATATCTGCTTTGTAAATATATTTGTTTAAACTTGCTTATTTTCTTGATTATTTACTCCAGTTTCATTTTCTGTTTTCTTGACTGATCTAAACTGCTTCATGTTTTAACAAAACAAATTGATATACACCACTGCTTACACATTTGTTTCGCCAATCTGCTTTAGTTTCCCTGATATTTACAACTCTTTAACAAATATATCACTCCTTTTTACTGAACTCATCATTGATCAATTCGCCAGATTTGAATCAGTCGTACCTATATTTTTTGAGAACATGAAAATAATGTGACCGTTACAATCCCAAAGAACTCCCCCAATATCCGCTGTTCTGGGTTTACCGATAGCTGAACCATCAGTATTGATCTTCCAGATACCTTGAGGAGGAGGGACCCAATTGATCTTAGGACGAATAGGTTTGAGAATAGTTGGAACAGAAATGCTCCTGAGGTCCGAGTCAAAGGAACCAATATCGATAGATGGAAATTTTGCTTGAAGCCACCAGACAGCTCTAGTTGAGATGAGATAACAAAGTTGATTGAAAGAGTCTCTTTGGCATTGAAGATAAAAGAGAGAAAGCCATACATCCTTGATAACTCCATCTTTATTAATTTTTTTTTAAACATAATCTTATGGAACTTAAGGCAACAATAACGACAGCACGAACCAAATATTGAGCTAGCTTACCGTCAGATCCAGCCAAAAAGTTTGGTATCCTTCTCTGGTAGCTCTGTTTGGAGCGCTGTGTTTTGCAGCCTTCCGTCGACTAAGCTATATAAACCTCCTTGATACTCATTCACCATCTTTTCTTCAGCTTTGAACAATTCACTGTCCATGGCGATAATCTCTACCGGTAGAGGCTGTTAGAGGGAACAGGGTTGATGGGAAAACAAATTGATGAGCCTGAGGAATCCAACTGCGTCATTGTAATTGATGATTTGGCTAATTAAGGCTATTTTATATCTTCATTATTGTTCATGGTTCTCAATATTTCAATAACTGTGCCTGAATTCCTTCTCACTTAACTTTAATCCATTAATAAACTTCATTATTATAACAAATTAAATACTATATCTTTTGCATATCGGAAATGATTTCCCTTTAACTATAAGTACTAATTATACTATTATTTTAATCTTTGTATTCATGATTACCTTGACTATCAGGTTATTCTTCTGCATTTAATGTGGTCTTAATCTTTTTGTTATTTTTTATTTTTACAAATTAAGTCAAAATTTGAGAATAATAATATTAATTTTTAGTGTTAAAATTTAAATTTGAATTAAAATATAAATTTTTATGAATGATTATCTGAATTATTTGAATTAAATTTAAATTTGAGCATATTAATTATATATATATATATATATAAACATAAAATATAGGGATTTTAAATTTTATAAGGAATGTTATAGTGTTACTACATATTTATTTAATGTTATATGTTGCATTGTTACATGCTTGGTCCTCACTATCAGGCATGGCAAATTTTCTCGCTGCTGTTCTGATGTAAGCTTCATGCATTTTATGCTTTTTATCAATATTATTCCTTTTTTGGCTGAGGAAAAAAAAAAAAAAAAAAAGAGGCTTATGCTGATGCTCTTGCAAGAGAACGCTCAACGTTCAAACTTGAAGCATAAGAAAATTGTTGTCGGTCAGTAGTAAGACAGACCACAGTGCAAAGGAATAACGTAATTGTCAAAAGTTAACTCATGAAAATAAAGATTAGATTACAAAAATTATAAGGGAAAACACGTTTTCGTACTAACCAAATTTCAAAGGTAAGTATTTTGTAACATTGAAGTTAATTGATCGAATAAAGAATAAAGTGATAAAATCGATAATTTGATTAGAATGACAGCAATAATAGATGAAGTTATAAACACGTAAAAAGATTCATGATTTCAGTATAAAATATTGTAATTATTCTTGATTCTTTTATGAAATTGACTTATAGCGTTATAATATCTATAATGTCAAAAAACAAAACATTGTGATTTTTTAAGATTAAAAAAATAAATTTAGTGAATTAAGGGGTCGTTTGGTATATTTTCGTTTTTTGTTTTCTGTTTTTGTTTTCAGTTTTTTTGAAAACAAAAACAGAAAAAAATGTTTGATATTGATTTCTATTTTAAAAAAACGAAAATGGAAATAAAATTTTTTAAAATTATTGGAAACAAGAATTTGATATTTTCATTATTTTCGAAAACATGTTTTCATTTCTATTACTGTTCATAAATAAGTGAACAGTATTTATATATTAATATAATAGTAATATATTTTCCTAATAAAAATATAAAATAAAATTAATTAATTTTTTAAAATAAAAATAACATTAATGTTTAATATAAAATATTATTTAATTAAAAAATAATTTAATTTTAATATATTTATTTTAAAATAGAAAAATATAAAAAATAACAAGAAATAGCATAAACTATAATATCATAATATTTTTAATTTAAACTTGTATAATAATTGATTGAATATATTATAAATTTAAATAATACAATTTATTATAATTTAGATATGTTAATAATTAATATTCTTGCCAATTGCTATTATATAATATATTTAATAAATATTTTATTAACTGATATTATTATTTAATATTATATTTTTTTAATTAAATTTAAAACATATCACTACTAATATAAAATAATTTAATATTATTAAAAAGTGAATACTTGACATTAAGTAAAATTATTTATATTAAATATAATATGTTTTAATTATATATATATTTTTATAAATTACTTAGTTAAATATATATTTTTTCAGTAATTTAATATTATTTCAATTAAAGTAAATAATATTATTAAATATAGGTAATAATTTATTAATTCATATTATTATTTAATATATAAAATTTAAAATTTTTATTTATCTCATTTATTATCTAATTATACTTAGTATTATAAATTTATTTATTATTATTTTAATTGATTTATTTTTTAAGTAATTATTTTATTTAATATTATATTTAATTATAATAAAATTTAAATAATATTAAATTTTAATATGATTAAAAGTAGATATTTCATATTAGTATTAAATATTATAAATAATATAATTTAATAACATGTACATAATAGTATATAATAAATATATTATTATTTTTGTTCAATTTTTAAATTTTATTTTGTAATTGAATTATTGTATCTAAATCAGTTTAAAAATTTGTTCTCAATACGTAACAATTTTAACTAAACATGTTTTTTGGTTTTAGAAATCGAAAACAAAACAAACTAAAACAAAAACAAAAATTTCAAAAACAGGAAATACAAAAATAAAAATGTAAATAAAATAAAACAAAGGCTCCGGACAAATAAAAATGTTGTTAATCCAATCGATTAGTTAGTTTTAAGTCGAATTATCAAACATCAGATTAATTGAATAATGTTATTTTATTTAATTAGCCAAACCGAATGTTTCAATTTAAAAAACTCAAACTGACAGAATTTAATTTAGATAATTTTTTTATAAGTGAATTAATTGAATAATAAAACACATTAAAATTAAATTACATTTAAACTTATAATTTCTCATAATTATAACAAACCAAATAAAATCACCTAACAAAATATTCATTTAACAAAGTATTAAATTAAAAATTCTAACCACCTTAAACTATCCAACGTGATTCAGCCACCACAGATACAAAAATGCAGGAAGTGGAAAAAAGATAAGACCAAAGAAAAGAGCAGTGGCAGCGAAACTCGAGGAAGATTGTAACACGGCATAAGAACCAGTGCTGAAAGCAACCACCATCATAGCCTTTGCGAAAATAGTTAAATGATACGCCATCTGAATCATTTCTCGCAGGTTTGCTCTGAATTTCACACGGAACATCATTGAAAATAAGTGAAGGAAGATAGCTAAAAGAGAGGAAACAAATGCCAGGGTATTTGTTATAACGAAGGCTTTAAAAGCTGAGTCACGAATCAAGGTGGCAGTGCCTTGCTCATCACTCTTGTATCCACCAGGTACCGTAAACGCTGCCGAAAATGTTACGGTTGCTACAAGCGTTAACACCACTAAATGGGACTCTCTAGCTTTATCCTCAATTTCTTGTTGGGAAGTATGCTTCTCCTTTTCCTTCTCTTCCAGTTCCATCACAATCTCGTCGATCGAACATCTACCGAATCTGACTGCAACAACAAATACGACACATACAAAAAAACTGGAGGCAATGGAAAAAAGATAAGGCCAACGGCAAGAGCAGTGGCAGCGAAACTCGAGGAAGATCGTAACACGGCATAAGAACCACTGCTGAAAGCATACACCATCATAGCTATTGCGAAAATAGTTAAATGATCCGCCATCTGAATCAATTCTCGCAGGTATTCTCTGAATTTCACACGAAACATCATCATAAAAAAGTGAAGGAAGATGGCTAAAAGAGAGGAACCAAATGCCAGGATATTTGTTATAACGAAGGTTCTAAAAGCTGAGTCACGAATCAAGGTGGCAGTGCCTTGCTCATCACTCTTGTATCCACCAGGTACCGTGAACGCTGCCGTAAATGTTACGGTTGCTACAAGCGTTGCCACCACTAAATGGGACTCTCTAGCTTTATCCTCAATTTCTTGTTGGGAAGTATGCTTCTCCTTTTCCTTCTCTTCCAGTTCCATCACAATCTCACGAATGCGGCCATACGGTGACGCCAGGACTTCTTCTTCATTAGCCATATCTTTCAACAATACTCGAATCTCTTTTTTCTGCAGCACATAATTACACGTTGATTTCAACAACGATTAGCTTAAAAATTAATTTAAAGTGAAGTGAAGACAGATGCCTACCTTGATTTCTGAACCTAAATATACTGAACGATAGTCTTGCGAACCATAAATTTTTAGGACTTCAAAAGCTTGTTGTAATGCAGAGGAATCCCTATAAGGACGCCCATAAAGTAGGATCTCGAATGCAGAGGAATCCCTATAAGGACGCCCATAAAGTAGGATCTCGAAAGGCCTATTTCCATTGACATCCTTTTCATCCAGAAGATTTCTAATTGTTAAATCCTTAATATTATTTTTATAATGAAATAGGAATTTCTTTAAACGTTTTGGTCCTAAAGTAAGGGCGGCAAAGTGAAGAAAATTCCATCCTCTTTTGTCCACAATTTCGCAACAACCTGGCCAATAAGAGATAATGTCTTGCATTACGTCTCTCCTGCCTCCACAAGCTGCCATATGAAGAGCTGTCATCCCTCTCTCTTTATCAGTTATATAAGCCGCAGATGCATCGCTTTTTAACAACAGTTTTACCATTGTAGCAGGACCATAGAGCGCCGCATAGTGAAGTGGAGTTCGCCCATTGTCATCAGCCTTTTTGGTTAAGTGCTTGTTTGCTTCTATTAGTTTCTCAATTGACACTACCGAAAACAAAAGAAAGAGAAAATGTTCAACCTACTGATACTTTTTATGAAATAGTATTGTCTTAAAAGAATGAAAATTGTATAAAGTAAAAGTGTCAATGAGATCAGTCTTAATTAACCCAAAACGTACGACAGCGGACGACATAAAGTAATGAGCTCACTTACCGTCACTACAGCCCAAGACTGCTGCATGCAAAGGTGTTCTACCATCAGGGCCGCCATAATCCGTTGACTTGCAATTAACCAATATCTCAGCCACCAAAAGATCTCTGCGGGTCAAGGCAGCTATGTAGAGTGGAGTTTCACCGCTTGTATTGGCAGAGAATGAAAAGTCAGGATCTAATTCCTTCACCAGTAGTCGCACCACATCAAGCTCACCACTTTTAACTGCTTTATGCATAGCAGTATTTCTGTCCTTATCCCTCATTCTCAGCATCTGTTTCAACCTTTTGGTTGGTTCCAACCCCTTCTCCACGTCTTCATGTCGCACTACTTTGGCGCATTCAATAAGGAATTTCACAATATCAGAATGACCGTGTCTGGCTGCTATATGCAATGGAATTTCTCCTTTGGCATTGGGTTGCAGTAGCAGTGATGGGCACTTGTCGACAAGTTCCTCGACAAATTTAATTGGGAATTCTCTTTCAAATCTCTTTTTCTGAAAACACAGAAACTGTTTATCATTTTTCACTACCTGGAGTCCTCCGGTTCTGGAGTAAATATGGAGGGCTGTGTTGTGCCTTCCATCAACCAGACAATGAAGACCACCTTGGTACTTATAAAAGGGCTCCAGGTCACCATCTTGTGCAGCTTTGAACAAATCATTGTCCATGTAGGTAACAGCCTCTACTCGCAGAGGGTGTTCAGGGGGAATGAGATTAATCGGAGTAAATATGGATGAGCTTGAGGAATCCACCTTCATCATTGTGATTGATGATTTGGCTGGCTATGGCTATGTTAAGGCAAGCTATCCTGTATATTAGATCTAAGCAAGGAAAACCGCAACAAGCAAACGTACAATTGTTTGGAATCACCCATTCCAATCCTATATATTATATCTTCCTAATGTAAAGGCAATGTAAACGCATTTAATGAAGATGATATCTTCCTATGCCCTTTCATTTATCAATAAAATTACTGTTTATAAAAATATAATTTAAAAATTTAAGATTAAGGTATATATATATAGTACATTAATATTAAATAATTTATTAAATAAATAAATTTAAAATAAATTATAAAAAAATTTCTTCACGAATATAAATGGATAAATTATATTTTTATTCTTATTAATGATAAAAATAGAATATATTTATGAAAATTTGTCTATTTGTTTACGGCTCTGGATTTGAAAAAAAAAAATTTGAAAGTTAAAATTTATGTAAAAATTAGTTAAATTAAAAAATACACTTAATTTCATAAAAAAAATCTATTAATGAGGCAGTTTTTCTTGAAAGTGTGAAAAAAAATTTTTAAATAAAAAATAGATTATACATCAAATTAATTAAGTCGTTGAAGCTCCATGATATCTCCCTTCATTAAATCACGAGTCCATCACTTTAAAATTAAACTCAAAAATAAAAGAAAATAAAAATAAGTTTATTTTTGATAATAATAATATTAATAGCTTCAACTATGACCGACAATCCAGCCAAAATTGCATCAACAGTACTAATACTTTTGGAAAAAAAAAACAGGACAAAGCCTTGATTTGAAAATATTACTGTCCACGTAGACGACAACCTCTACATGTAATGGCTGTTCAGACGGAATGAGATTGAAAGGTACGATGAGACATGATATGACATGAGTAGTTAGGGGAAGACATCAGCTGAGATATGCAATGACTTCAGCTTAAAAGTAAGTAATGAATCTATAATAGAGACGAACACCGAAACCTATTAATATTATATTTATTTTTTTCAACATATATGATTGACAATTTTTTTTTTTATTTTTTATTATGTGTTATTAGAGATTTTATAAAAAAAAAATCGAATGAGTTTTTTTTACATAAATATTTTAATATTTAAGTCAAAAAAAATTTTAACAAAATTTTTATAGAAAAAATAGATATTTAAGTTTTTAAGTCATACTTGATCTCTATTTATAAAAATTTATTCTATCAATAATTATGTATGTATTTTTAAATTAAATGTTCTTTTTATTTTATTTATGTCTTCCATTATATTATTTTCAAGACAATAAACTCAATTTTCTACTTATTTTTTTATATGTCATGTGATTTATTATTCGTGTGACGTATTTTTTGTATGTAACGTGACGTAATTTTTTATTTTATTTTATTTTTTATCATGCAAAACATGCCAAGTACTTCAAAAGGGGGTTTTCATATTTTAATGGACATCCAATCAATTAATCTCTTGTGTCCCATATTAAGACCTCATCGTTAAATAATTGAAATCTTATGGTCCCATGTAGGGCTAAATTATTAATACCCTTGAAAAGTTGAAGACATATGGTCCATATAAAAATATGTTCAGTCACGCAAAATATTATTTTATTTTATTTTTGAAAGAATTTTATTTACAATAAAAACTTAAATTTTACATTTTATTTTAATAACTTTTTAATACAGAAATACTTTTATATGAACTTACATTTTTACTCTCCTAAATTTCACAATTTTTCTTTCTCATTTTTCAACCTGCAACCTTTTTGTTTCTTCATTCTTAACACTAGATTTAAATTTTGATTTATTGAAAGATAAAATATAAAACTACCAAATAATTTGATGAAAAGAAATTATTACATGAGTAAATAAAAATTTGAGATATAATGAATGTAGGGATTTCAAACGAAATATATATAATTTTCACATTTTTATATTGGTTTTCAACGCTTCGGAAAATACCATTTCCGGAGCAAATATGAGCTCTCGAAACCGGCATTTCCAGGAGCCTTCTAGGAGATGCTATGAGTAGGAAGCAATAAACGCAAGCAAAAATGAGACAGATCAAATGCTGGAAGCAAGTTTGAAAGCAATCGAGGAAATCAAGGCCGCAACTGTCACGATCCAAACTACCCAAAAATCAGAGTTAATTTTTCGCGTTTTATTATTTACTTAAATTCTTACCTGTCCTCGAATCGTGACCAACACTCCACTAATAATTGGGCTGTGCGTCAATGCCAGTCCCACCATACAATTACCATCTAACTTATTTCTTCTCCAGTCATTTATAATTGTTTACATTATTTATACATCCCCTAAAGTTACTTACAAACATGTTACTGTGCTATGCTTATGTAGATACAATATGTACAAGTGTATATACCTTATGTTGATGGGCAGCAGCGGATATCAGGAATGCAGTACTGAGTCGTCGCAACTTCAACTGGAGATTATCTGTGGGAGAAAATGAAAGGGGTGAGACATCAAGCTCAGTAAGGCAATCCTACGAACAAGTAGGTAACCATACTACCTACATGAACGTGGTGCCATGCATAAACCACCCTTTCTCCACACATTTTAAAACAATGATATGCGTTATGTAAAACACATTTGCACGGAAAATCAACATGCAATTATTACAAATCATTTCTTTCTCAATTAAAATTTTCACAATAAAGTCAGGACTCGACCCCTCCTGCGGGTGATCCTGACTCACACGAAACCATGAAAATCAATTTACATTCACACATGGGTTTGAAAAGTATGGAAATACCATCATGCAACTTTAATTTAAAACCCAGTTTAATCATCGAAATCGTCGACATGCGAGACGAGGCAATATCTGTATAACGGCAATAACCAGGACTATGGCCATATCTGTCCTCGGGAGTTCCTCAGCTACACGGATCCTAGTGTGCGGGTTCTCACCATGATCGGGAACCGCCCGGGAGGTGGGTCACTCCATCTCGTCGGTCTTATCCGATCCCATGCATCCGAAGATGCGTTTTATTGTGACGGCCAACCCCTGCCCGGCCAACCCCTGCTATCGACCATGGCCACCCCTCTTGGGCCCACGCACAATGATGGTGGTCTAACAACGGGTGGTCCAACAACGTCAACAAGTCCAACGTATCACGAAGATACCACACGGTACATCGTACTCCATGCTACTTGCACGGTACATCGTACTCCGTGAACCCATATAATATCTCTATACTCATGCCATGTCTCAAAACGCACGTGCGGGCCAATTTAATTGGTGACACACAGTCTACCCGATGCTCCAAGCACGGCTCATCGCATGTTCTCATAAAAATCAGTGCGAGCGATTCTATTGTGACGGCCAACCCCTGCCCGGCCAACCCTTGCCCGGCCAACCCCTGCCAACGGCCATGGCAACCCTTCTTGGGCCCATCGACAACGTTGGTGGTCAACAACGGGTGGTCCAACAACGGGTGGTGCAACAATGTCAACAAATCCAACGTATCATCCGCTGATGCTCAGCACTCTCATCAATCAAGTAAAACTGGCAGAGCCCGCATTACATCTCCACAAGGCCGCCAACCTCATCCCTCACTCTCACCCTACTTAAGAGGTCTTTTGAGCCTGTTGGGCCTTTTGGCTGACTCCAAGGGCAGACAGCGCTACTCCACAAATCCAGTAAAACTAGTGCGAGCTAGGCTCAGCACTCTGTATATAAATCGTATGAAAATCTTATAAAATCTGGTGCGAGTTAAACTCCCGCACCCTGTCATGAAAATCATGTAAAATCTAGTGCGAGTTAGACTCTAGCACCGTGTCACGCAAAAGCATGTGAACTCTATGCATGTAAAACTCTAGTGCGAGCTCTCGCTCCAGCACTAATGCATGCATCACACAAATCAAATATCGTGCGAACTGAGCTCTAGCACGTCACATGTAAATAAAAACATGTAGGCGGCTCGGTTATTTCCAAATAGTTTTCACAAAAATCACATCAATTAAGATATGCAATGCTATGCATTTTTCTTTAAAAGTGAGCCAGCCTACTCATGCATGTGTTGAAATACCTCCAGAACGAGCAGGAACCTCTTGTCCTTGCTCCTCCCAATTTTTCCTAAATTTTTAGAATTTACCCTTAACAAGGGTATTTTAGTAATTTGCCCATTCGGGGCACTAAAATTATTAATTGACCTCTAGAACCTTCAGATAAATTTTAAGGACTGCAAATGAATTTAAAATTGCGTAAAGTTACCTCTAGCAGTCCGTAGAATTCCCTTACCTTATTTTCCTGTCGAGTCTGACCTTTTCTTTTCCATTGTTGTCTCGTCGCGCAGTCCGATATGCTCCCAATCAAATGCCCGGAACTGCGTATAATTATTCCTCAGGTCAGATATTGTACAATTTAATTGTATTTAATATTTTCTGGGCTTAATTTAAATCGTTGGGCCCATTTACCCCTATTGGGCCCGATTGCACCTTAATGGGCCTTAATCGACCTTAAGCCCGTTTACCACTTAATTTTCACTTTATCGAGGCCTATTGGGCTCATTGGGCCCACCAATAATTTATTGGGCCTCGTTCTAGCTCTTGAATAACTAAATTCATTATTTACTACAATTTATCTAAATTTCCATAATTTAATTCAATTTATGCGAAAATTAAATCAATATCACGCATAACGAGGTAATTGTCGTAAATAGGGGTCACTTACCCGAGATTCCATGCTAGTACGAAATTCGAGGCTATCTCGAGCCCTCGGTGGATGCCAATCGTCGAGCTACACAATTCCACAATTTTTCGGGTAAGTTTTCAGCCCAAAATTAATTAATTTAAATACTTCGAAATTTAAATCGGGTCAATTCGACCGCTCACTGACTTACCCGAAGCTCGATTGCATCATAGGAATTTTTTTCAATTTTTTTCTCTTTTTCTTTTTCCCTTTTTTTTCCTTTTTTCCTCCTCTTTTTGGCTGAACCGGTTCAGTCTGGTTCAGACCGATTCAGACCGCCGGTTCACCCCGGTTCGGCCGGTTCACCGCCGGTTCACCACCTTGCCGGCCTGTTCTCCGTCGGCTTCCACCGCCATCAGCTCCGCTGGGTCGTCCGCATCACGAATCTGGCCTCGGTTTGGGTCAAGCTCGCCGGAACGCCGCCGGTTCGACCTCTTCTCTCTCGATCGTCGGACCCATTTTCTTCCCTTGGCTGTCGCCGGCGTTTCCCGCCGTTTCGTCCGCTGCTACCGGTCTCAAAACGACCGGCTCTTCTTCCCGATCACGCCGGTGCCCGCCGTTCGTGCCCAGCTGTCGTGGATCGCCGGGACCGACGACGTTTTCCCCGCGGTCTTCTCCTCCTCCGTTCGGCGATCTCCGACCTCCTGACGGCGCGTCACCGGTGCCCAAAGCTTCGCCGGTCTCTCCTCTTCCTCCTGGTAGCTTCGTCGGGGGTCGTCGATCGCCAGATGGCTCGTCGGACTCCTCGGGTTCATCGGGTTCCGTTTTCGCGTTTCTGTTTCTGTTTCTTTCGCGTTTTTTCGTTTTTGACTTCTTTTTTTTTTCAGATTCACTTTTCTTTTTTTTATTATTATTTTTATTATTATTATTATTTATTTTAATTATTACACTATTCCTTAAAATATATTAAAATACCCAAATATCTCCCAAAAATTATTATTTTATTCTAAATTAATTTAATTTTATTTAATTTATTTATTATATTTTAATCCTTTTTCGGGTATAATTTCTCCGTATTTTTCGGATATTGTCCCGGGTGACTTTTCGGTATATTTCTCGATTATTTTCGGGATTATTCTTCCGAACTAAAAATCTCGATTAATTCCAATAAATTAATATTTTGATCAATTTAATCCGAAAAATTTTTATTTCACTTTTATTGACCAAGATTTCTTAAATCCATATTTTAATTAAATTTTCTTATCGAAATTATACCGACCTTTGGTCTTTTGACCATTTTGCCCTTGCACATATTCGGGATTAATTTAACCTGACTTTCCTTCATACATCTCCATCTTTTCTTATTTAATTTTCGTATTTTAATTAAATTCGGATCTTACAGCAACATAACTAGCTGAGAAGTCAGCGACGATGGCAGAGGCGGCACAAAGTGTGATTGAGGGTGAACTTCGAAGAGGGCGTCAACAAGAACAAATGGTTGCATCTTAAGTTGCTTCTTCGACTGTGTAAGAACCAAAAAGTACAAATTGTGAGACGGCCAAGTGAATGGTTTATAAGAAAATAAACAATAATTTTATATGTTAAATTTTATAAGGATAGTTTAATAATTGAATAATATATGATAATATCAATAGCCATTTTGAGACCGAGTGTTCTTTTTTTAAATTAATGAATTAGAATTGATTTAATAGCTAAATATACCATTACCCTTTTATATAAAATGAATATAAACTTTCAATATTTATTTTATTGTAAAAGTTCATAAATTTTTATTTTACTATAAAATAAACTCTCAACCTTTTAAAATACTGTAATTAAGTAAAATAAATAATAGATTAAGGTTTTATAAGCCTTCAACCTTTATATTTTATTATAAAAATTTATAATTAATTTGGACTTAATTGCATCATTTTAAAACATTAGGAGTTTATACAATAAAAATAAAAGTTAAAAGTTTATTTTCATAATTTTTACGAAAGATTGAGGATATATTTAGCTATTAAGACATTAATATTTAATTATAGGAAAACCTTTATAACCTCACTTTAATTTACCCAAAACAAAACCATATATCTATTCAACTAAAAAACCAATTTCGCTCTATCAAATTATGAAATTTAACAAATATCATATATATATTATAAATTTTATTTTATATAAATTATTATCTTAATTTTTCCTATAAAAAAACCAGTTAGCCTATGCTATTCAGTTAAGGTCTAAGAATAAGTTTTTAACCTCAAACATCCTTATGGACAAGCCCTATGAAGTCTAAGCCAAGCTGGTCCATCACATACTTGTGCTGAGATTTATTTAATTAGAAGGCGGCCCATTTGAATTTAAACTCTAAACCGCTAGGTCAAGGAGGCTTTGATACCAATAAAAGAATCAATAATGTTTTAGATGTCAATGTGTTTGATGGTTTACTTCCTATGTAAATTGGTTCAATTGGTAGGTTAATCCGGCTGCATAAAGTGTAAAATCCAGCTCCTAGCCCACAATTCCACTTTAATAAATGTGGTCTTGGCACATGACAATTTCCTAATTAATTAACTAAAATGTTTCATTATCTTTTTATAATTACACTATACATCCAGTCAACTAAAGACTTATAATATAAGGTGACTGCCCAAGGATGAGCCTTGATTGATCTCTAATTTTTTGATCTTGTTAATAGGTTGCTCGAGGTGACAATTGTGATGGAGAATCTACTCCCATGCTCTTGAGAGTTCCTAGAACTTTTGATCCATGGGATGGCTATGATATGATTGGATTTGGGGACATTCTCTTTCCTGGTTTGTCTTCTCAATAGTAACATAAAAAACGAAGAAAAGTAGATGAAACATGTGAGACACCATTGTAGTGTACTTTGTTTATGCGAGAATCCTTTTTGATACTACAACTTGCCTTCAAGATAATGAAAAGCTGCTTTAAAAGATGGTGGATATGACTTTTTAAGTTAGAATAATATATGGGCTACTACAATGACAACTTCAGTTATAATCCCCAAGGAGTAGGATGGAGCTAAAATTGCCCTTGCTTGTTCAAAAGTTAAAGATCAATTAAGTTTAAAAATGAACCTTGTGATAAATCTAACTCTCCATTTCAAGGAGACATGAAAGCTAAATGGTGGCTTGTTATTTTATTCTAAAACCTGTGTAACTTACAGGCAACAATCCCATCGGTTGGGTTGGCAACTAAAAGGAGGTGGTAATTAACAAAATAAGAGTAAATATATCATCAAAATATAATAAATATAAGTGAAGAGTTTTTTAGTCATTATATACTATATTTCTATTTTTTTCTAAACCAAATTAAATAAAAGAATAAATTTAGAATAATTATCCAATATATTCAATTAAATTATCATCTTCTCGTATCTAAGTATAAAAATTATGTAACTATGAAATTTGAATTTCATTAGCTATGTTAATCTCCCTTCTCTTAATAAGTTACCTCTATTATATAATAAAATATAAAATAAATTAGGAAAGAGCCATTACCTGCATTAGTCTCTTTTATTGCACCAAACCGGTATAATAAGGTTGTGGTATGATCCGGAAACTATGGCTTATTTTCTTGGAAGTTGATGAGCTCTTTGGAGCTATTAAGAAAATCAGGATGGTTAAATAGACAGGATGCAAACGGGTTGGTTAATTCTCTAGTAAAATTAGGAGTTGATTGAGGTCTCGTTTGGATAAAATAAATTAGTAATAATAAAAATATAGTTTCGTAATTATTTTTAACAATGGTCATAGATATTGTAAAACAAATTAGAAACGAAAAATATGTGGTTTCTTAATTGATTTTTAGCAACGATTAATCATAAATAAAATTAGAAATGACATAATTGTTGGTTCGTATTTATTTTTTTCAATGGTTATAGTCGTTTGAATAAAATTAGAAACGATAGAATTGTTGTTTCGTATAGATTTGTAGCAATGAGTATAGATGTCATGAATAAAATAAAAAACAACATAATTATCGCTTTGTGTTTATTTGTAACAATAACTATGTTACGAATAAAATTAGAAACGACAAAATTGCCGTTCCGTATTTATTTGTATCAACAATTATAGTCATTGCAAAATTAACTATTGCAACAATAAAAAAACTGTTGCCAAAAAGGAATTGTAATCAAATATATTCCATTGCAAAAAAATGTATAAACAAAACAAAATATTGAGTTGTTCTTTAAACCAAAAAATTAATTAGTAACGGGAAAAAATCATTGCAATATATACATTTTTGCAACAATTTATTATTCAATGAAAATTGTTGTATATACTCTTAATAACAAAGTTCAACAACCTTACAAAGACTAAATTTTAATAACGATAAATTTACATTTTACAACATATATGAGCGTTGCATAAGTTCCATTTATTAGTAGTGGTGGAATTTGTGGCTCCGTGCTGCCTCGAGGAACACTTTGTTTTGGTGCAATATAGTAATATGGCAGAATTGCTTTGCAGGTTTATTAAACATCAAAGTGGTTATAAGAAAATTTAATTTATATAAGAAAAGCTTGTGTTCTGTCGAGACCCAAATTTCTAAAAATCACTACAATTTTTTCACGAACTTACCATATTTCAATTGTTGGGCTGTGAGTCAATATCCCTTACTCAGTTTCATATATATATATATATATATATAATAGACAATGTTTTCGTCCCAGGCACTAACATTCGCGAAAACTCATAATTAAAAAGTCGTTTACATTGCCTTACATATACATCCCCCAATATAACGTGACTATATCACTGTACACTATTATTCAGATACAAAAAGTACATGTGTGCATACCTTGATGCTGCTGGATAGCTGTGTGTAAAAGATCGAGGATGGATGCAGCTTATACACTCTACTGAAATGCTCTGTAGAGGTGGAAAAAATAATAGGATGAGCATAACGCGCTCAGTAAGAAATATATGAAAGCAGGTAGATAATCACACTATCTACGATGCTCATGATGCATGGTTTATGCCGAGAAACTCATGGCATTTACAAAACCATCATAGTAAAACACATAGCAATTTACTGCCAAAAATCGAATATCAAAACTCATTCAGAGTAAAATCTTTCTGTGTTCAGTATTGAAACTCACTTTAAAATCATATTCTCATTTCAAACGGTTCCATCACAGAAATCAAATCACAATTAGTTTCATCATCGAAACCAATAAAATAGATGAGACTAGGCAGAGAGTTCAACACAAATCCAAGGGAACAATTGGCCAAAGTCCGAGACCCACAAGCTATCACGGATTAGGTGTGCCAGGGTGTCTCTGAGTCCGAGGAGGGGATTAGTCTATCCATCAGCTCCTATCTAAGGACTATCACAAAACAGAGCAATGACAAAGCATGCCCGAGTCCAAAGACGCAATCCTCACATCCCATAGTTGCACGGTACAGTGTACTCCATGTTGTCTACACGGTACGACGTACTCCGTGAACCACAGTACAATTACCACATAGTTGTAGGTGCCTGAGTCAACAGCTCACCACCCCAACCAAATAAATTATCAACCATAGCCTGTCGTCTCAAATCTAGTGCGAGCAAGTCAGTGTGTGAGGCCCAGCCTACCACAGGCGACCCCTCTGGGCCCCTGCTGCGACAGCGCCCCCCACTCAACCCGAGGGCTCCAGCACGATCTCAATCACAAATCACAACAGAATCCAGTGCGAGCAGTGCTCCAGCACGGTCTGTACAGATGTAATACCAAAATCAAGTGGGAGCGGATCTGGATAAATCCACAGATCTCATCATAGCTCCAGCACGATTTCACACACACAAAATAGACAGCTGACTCTATTTCCCACCACAGTGGTACTCAAAATCGAGTGCAATATGCAAAACGGTACAAAACAGAGTGAGAGGGTAACATCCCATTAAATCACTCGTCAATCAAATCATATTTTAAAAAAACGTGCAAGTTAATGCATACCGTCAAATAATGAGCCAATCTATCATTTTAGCTTCACAAAATCTCTTTTTCACAGAGAAAACATGGATTTCATGCATTTCCAAAAATTTCTGAGTCTAAGGGTATTTTTGTAATTTTTCCATATTTGGGTACTATCCAGAAATTTCATATCTATACGCTATACGAAATTTAATTGACTGTAAACGACGATGAAAATACGTACAGCTATCTCTAATAACTCGCATAGATCCCTTACCTCGGATCACGTAGTGTGACCTCTCTTCCTCTGTGCTGTCCAAATCTCGCAGTCCGGTCAACTCTTAATATGACTCTGGAGTTGCATTTAACCATTCACTGGATTAATTACACGTTTCCTACTGTATTACACAATTAATACAGTTCATTTCACTTAATTGGGCCCATTTACTCTAAATGGGCCTAAATACTTTAATTGGGCCTAAATCTATATTAAGCCCGTTTTTCACGTATTAATTCCCTTCATCAGGGTCTATCAACTCATTGGATCTATCAATACCCATTGGGCTTTGTTCCAAACTCTTTGGATAACCCGAATATCATTTACGACAGTTTATTCGAATTTTCGACTATATTTCACTAGATTCGAAATTTAATCCGAAATGCGTAAAATAAATCTTAAATACACGTTAATCACATAAATTATTGTAAATGAGCTTTACTTACCCGATATTATGCGATGGTGCGCAAATCGAAGTTCGATCGGGCTTCCATTCGGAATTAATCGTCGAACTGCACAATTCCGTATTTTTAACTCCGGGTCAATTTTTGATTAAATATAATTTAAATAAATTTATTCAAAATTAAATCGGTCACTTTTGACCTCGCATCGACTTACCCGAAGTCCGGTGAATTCTCAAAAATTTTCTTTTTCCTTTTTTTTCTCTCTCCTCCTTGGCAAAACCGGTCCGGTCCGGTTCAGCACAGAAGCTTCCTCACTGAACCGGCCGACCGATTCAGGGCACCTTTCACCGTTTCGGCTTTTTCTGACCGGTTCTCCCGCCGATTCCACCTCCAAATGGTTCGGCCTCGCCTCTAGAGGCTTCTTTTGGCCTCGTCTGGGGTTGACCAGCGTCGGATTCCGCCGAATCCGTCCCTTTCTCCCGCGGCTTCCCTCTCGCGGATCTCCTCGCCGGCGGCTATCCACGGCGCGTGGTGGCCGTCGATCTCTCCCCCGATGCCGATCGTCCCGTTTCCCAGCAGTCCTCACGCCGTCGGCCGCTGGTTCGTCGCCGGCGACTCCCTCTCTCTCGGGTCGGCTTGCTCGGTTTCTCTCCTTTTCTCTCTCCCCGATTCTTTTCAATTCGTTTTCTGTTTTTTTTTTAACAGATTTTTTTTATAATATATTTTTATTATTATTTTATTCTTAAAATAATAATAAAATCTTAAAATATCTCAAAAATATCCTAAAAATTCATATTAAATTCATTTAGTCCGCAAATGAATTTATCAGTCCGATTTTACCTTTTCGATATATTTTTTCACTATTTTGGAACTCGTTTTTCGAGACAAATTTTAAAAATATTAAATAACTTCATATATTGATCAATTAGATCCGAAATTAAATTATTTCTTCTTTATTGATCAAGATTACATAAAATCAATGATTAAAATGTCAATTTCTTAAAGAAATGACACCGAATTTTTGGGTCTTACATTCTTTTTTTTATAAGAGAAATATTAGATAATCGAAGATAAAAGTGAGATTGTTTGGATTCAAATTCAAATTTTATAATTAATTATAATTTTTTATTGATGAAAAAATTATTCTGATAATAAAAAAAGTAATTATTTTTGTACTATGTTTTTATGTGTTATAAGCCATATAAACACAATTGCTCAGACACGTAATATTGACACCTTTTACACATTAATTGAGAGTATGTGTAGATTTTAGTGTATTAATTTAATAACAACAATAAAAGTCAATATTAAGAACAACTCACTTTAAAAGTAAATAAGAAATACATGATTAAAATCAACAAATATTTAATTAATAAAAACATATCACTTAAGGAAAGTTTAGTTTAATAATTAAGGATTTTAATGTTAATAAGAAAATGAATAAAAATTAATTAAAAATTTAATTTAACCAAAAAAATAATTAAAAATAAAACGATTAATTTAATGAATTATTAAGAGTGAATATGCTGTTTTTAAACTTGAGAATTTTGTCCTTTTAATATAATGTAAATAAAATAAAGGGTACGGGCAAATAAAAATATTATTCATTCAGTCGATTGGTTAATTTTAAATTAAATTATCAAAGATCAAATTAATTGAATAATGTTATTTTGTTTAATTAATCAAGCAGAATTGATTAATTTAAAAGATCAAACTGGTCGATTTTAATTTAGATAATTTGGTTTCTCATAATTAAATTAATCGAATAATAAATTAAATTTAAAATTTTAATTTCTCATAATTATAACGAACCTAATAAAATCATCTGACAAAATATTCATTTAACAAAGTATTAAATTAAAAATTCTAACTAGATTCGAACTAGATACCCTAACAGCCACACCAGAGACAAAAGTACAAGAAATGGAACAAAGATAAGACCGACTATAAGAGCAACGACAGCAAAACGAGAGGAAGATTGTAACACTGCGTAAGTACCTGTGTTGAAAGCAACCACCATCCCTGCTATTGCAAACATAGTTAAAGTATCCGCCCTCTGAATCAATTCTCGCAAGTGTGCTCCGTATGTCGCACGGAACATTATCGAATAAAAGTGAAGGAAGATGGCCGAAAGAGAGGAACCAAATGCCAGGGTATTTGATATAACGAAGGCTTTAAAAGCTGAGTCACGAATCAAGGTGGCAGTGCCTTGCTCATCACTCTTGTATCCACCAGGTACCGTGAACGCTGCCGCAAATGTTACGGTTGCTACAAGCGTTGCCACCACTAAATGGGACTCTCTAGCTTTATCCTCAATTTCGTGTTTGGGAATATCCTTCTCCTTTTCCTCATCTTCCAGTTCCTTCACAATCTTGCCAATGCGGTAAGACGATGACGCCAGGACTTCTTCATCATCAGCTATATCTTTCAACAATTCTCGAATCTGTTTCTTCTGCAACACATAATTACAGGTTGATTTCAACAACGATTAGCTTAAAAATTAATTTAAAGTGAAGTGAAGGCAGATGCCTACCTTGGTTGCTGAACTTAAATATACGTAACGAATGTCTTGCGAACCATAAATTTTAAATAATTCAAAAGCTCGATGATATGCAGAGGAACCCCAATAAGGACGCCCATAAAGTAGGATCTCAAAAGGCCTATTTCCATTGACATCCTTTTCATCAAGAAGATTTCTAATTGCTAAATGCTTATTATTAGTTTTATAATGAACTAGGAATGTAAATAATCTTATTGGTCCTAAAGTAAGGACGGTAAAGTGAAGAAAATTCCATCCTCTTTTGTCCACAATTTCGCAACAACCTGGACATTGGGAGATAATGTCTTCCATTATGCGTTTCTTGCCTTGCCAAGCTGCCATATGAAGAGCTGTCATCCCTCGCTCTTTATCAGTTATATAAGCAGCAGATGCATCGCTTTCTAACAACAGTTTTACGATTGGACGAAACCCGTAATGCGCCGCATAGTGAAGTGGAGTTCGCCCATTGTCATCAGTCTTTTTGGTTAAATGCTTGTTTGCCTCCGTTAGTTTCCTCACTGACTCTAAAAACAAAAGAAAGAGAGAAGGTTCAACGCCCTAGTGGTACAATATATATGAAATCATGTTTAAAAATAAAATTTAAACAAAAAAAGTATAAAGTAAAAGTGTTAATGAGAGTCTTAAACATCAACCTATAGAACAACAAGAGACAACAGAAAATAATGAGCTCACTGACTTTTATCATTGGCAATGACAGCTGCATGCAAAGCTGTTCTACCATCAGGACCGTCATAATCAATTAACTTGCAATTATTCAATATCTCAGTCACCAAAAGATTTCTTTTTGCCTTGGCAGCTACGAAGAGTGGAGTCTCACCGCTTGTATTAGCAGAGAATGAATAGTCAGGATCTAATTCCTTCACCAGTAGTCGCACCACAGTAAGCTTACCACTTTCAACTGCCTTATGCATAGCCGTATTTTCGTCATTATCTGTCATTCTCAGCATTTGCTTCAACGTTGTTGCTTCCCACCCCTTCTCCAGGTCTTCCTGTGGCACTAATTTCGTGCGTTCAATGAGGAGTTTGACTATATCAGAACGCCCATGTCTAGTAGCTACGTGCAATGGGATTTCTCCTCTGGCATTGGGTTGCAGTAGTAGTGATGGGCACTTATCGACAAGTTGCTCAACAAAGTTATTGGAGAACTTGCTTGCAACTCTCCGAAATGGAAGACGTAGAAACCCTTTATCAATTTCGACTACCTGGCGTCCTCCCGTTCTGGAGTAAATATGGAGCGCTGTGTTTTGCTTTCTGTCGACCAGGCAATGAAGACCACCTTACTTATGAAAGAGCTCCATGTCACCATCTTGTGCAGCTTTGAACAAATCATTGTCCATGTAGGTGATAGCCTCTACTCGCAGAGGGTGTTCAGAGGGAATGGGATTAATGGGAGTAGATGAGGGGGTTGAGGGATTCAACTGCATCATTATAATTGATGATTTGGTTGGCTATATGGAGGCTAGCTATCCTATATGTTAGATCTAATAACATTTTCGATGTGGATGTGTTTTGCTTTCCGTCAGAAAAATAACATTTTCGTTGCTAATTTAGAGACGGAATTAGACATGGACATATCCGTAGCTAATTCCGTCGTTATTTTCGATGTGGCTGATAGTCATCCGTTGCTGATAGATAATTCCGTTTCTAATTCCGTCACTAAAAGTTATAAAATTTATTCCGTTATTGAAATCTTTTAGAGACGAAAATTTCGTTACTGAAAGTTATTTTTATTTCAATTTAATATTACGTTGCTGATGTCTTGTAGAGACGGAATTCCGTTGCTGAAGAAAAGTGTATATTATTCCGTAACTAAAGCATTTTAGAGACGGAATTCCGTTACTGAAAACATATTTATTCTTTTATAATTTTGTGTTAATATTCTGTATCTGAATACTTTTAGAAATGGAATTCCGTGGCTAAAAGTATATTATAAAGTAAGTAATATAATATAAACAAATTTGACAACAAAAAAAGGTAAATAATTAATGCTTAATTTAATATGATTGGATTGGTTATAAGATGTACAATGATAATAATTAGTATATATTTATCTGCAATTAATAGGGTAGCAGCTATGTAAAGAAAAAATTTATTATTGTAAATGTGCATCATTGAAGAGACTATCCTATGAAGAAGATCCGATCATGGTCAAATATTGGACTTTTCTCTTCCCTCATTTGGGTACATATGATCAAATTTTGTTGCTGATACTTTTTTGTAACAGAATTTTATTTATTTGATATTGTTTATTTTATAAAAAAATAAAAAATAGGGCATCAGCAACAGAATTCCGTTTCTGATGCCCTTTTGTAACGGAATTTTTGTAAATTTTATATTGTTTTTTAAAAATATTAAAAAATAGGGCATCAGCAACAGAATTCCGTTGCTGATACTTTTTTGTAACGGAATTTTATTTATTTGATATTGTTTATTTTATAAAAAATAAAAAATAGGGCATCGTTTGTAACGGAATTTTATTGATTATATATTATTTATTTTATAAAAAATAAAAAATAGGGTATCAGCAACGGAATTCTGTTTCTGATACCCTTTTTTAACGAAATTTTTGTAAATTTTATATTGTTTTTTAAAAACATTTAAAAATAGGGCATCAGCAACGGAATTCCGTTGCTGATACTTTTTTTGCAACGAAATTTCGTTGCTGATACTTTTTTGTAATGAAATTTTATTTATTTAATTTTGTTTATTTTATAAAAAATAAAAAATAGGGCATCAGCAACGGAATTTCGTTGCTGATGCTCGTTTGTAACGAAATTTTATTGATTATATATTGTTTATTTTATAAAAAATAAAAAATAGGGTATCAGCAACGGAATTCTGTTTCTGATGACCTTTTGTGACGGAATTTTTGTAAATTTTATATTATTTTTTAAAAATATTAAAAAATAGGGCATCAGCAACGGAATTCCGTTGCTGATAACTTTTTGTAACGGAATTTTTCTTTTGGGTATCAGCAACGGAATTTCGTTCCTGATAAATTTTGTAACGGAATTTTTTTAATTTATATTAATTTCTATAAAAATAAAAAAATTATTGCATCAGCTACGAATATCCGTTACAAATCCGTCGCTAAATCCGTCGTTAAAATTTTGCGTCATTCCGTTACCAATTTGTAACGGAATTCTGTTATAAATTCCGTTGCCTTTTGATAATAGTAAATGTACCATTATTAGTGACGAAAATTCGTTACAAATCCATTACAAATTGTTTTTGTTTGCAACGGAAAAATTTCATCTCTAATTTTTCGTTTCTGAAAGTATATTTTTTTTTTTAAGCCAAGGCAGGCAGGCAGGCACATTATTGTTCTGAACCAAACCCATTTTATATATTCAATATTATTCCTTGCTCTCATTCCAATCATTCATTGTGTCATAATTCATTCACTTTAATCTTCATTCCTTCAGTTAACTTTTTTTTTCTTAAGCCATATTCATTAAAGGATCAAATAGTATAAAGATATAGTAAGAACTAGCAAAGAGGAGACATAGTTTCAACACAACTCCAAAAGAGAAACAAATAATACCTGAATGGTAACAAGGCAAGCACCTAGCAAATAAACACAACAAGCTAAGAATCCTAAAGACCACAAAAACTTACAAATCCTAATCTCACACGTTCCATCAACGGTCATCAATAAGATATCTTTGCATTTTGGAAACGTTTCCTTTAAGTACTAATTATTCTAATCTTTATTCCATGAATTACCTTTATTATTAGGTTATACCTTTGCATTTTATTTGATCATAATGAATCATTTATGTTACAAAAGTCCGCAAATATATAGATTAACTAGTTTATAATTTCGTGTGATACACAAGTTAATTTTATTTATTTAGATATATCATTATTCACACGTTTATATATCTATCTTCAAAATTCATGATGTATAAAAAAAGAAAAACAAAACCCTATCTATATATATATTCAACTACCAAACCATAAAAAAAAAAAAAATCCATACAAATATAACCTATGAAGATTTTAAACTTTATAAATGATATTATATTGTTGTTACACGTTAATTTAGCGATTATTTTGTTATTATTTTTTTTGAAAATTTTTAAAAAAATTTATTAAAAACAAAAATTTTAATCAAACAATTAAATTAAAGTTACGGTGAACTCCAAATTTAGCTAAAAAATCAACTAATTGATTGGCTTCTCTAAAAACGTGAGAAAAAGTAATTTCCTTAATACAAGAGAATAAGGTAGTACCTTATTAATTAAATTACTGTATCTTCATGAACTGCCTTTCCCCTTATTGAGCCAAACAATCACCGTTTTAGAACCACTTTTCAATGATAAAAGAGGGAAGAATACTAAAATTCGAATTAATAATACAAGATAGAGCTTTAATCACCGAAAAAGTTTCGTCAAATTTGAATCAGTCGTATCTATATTTTTTGAGAACATGAAAATAATGAGACCGTTATAATCCCAAAGAACTCCTCCAAAACCCACTGTTCTGGTTTACGGATAGCTGAACCATCAGTATTGATCTTCCAGACACCTTGAGGAGGAGGGACCCAATTGATCTTAGGACGAATAGGTTTGAGAATAGTTGGAACAGAAATGCTCCTGAGGTCCGAGTCAAAGGAACCAATATCGATAGATGGAAATTTTGCTTGAAGCCACCAGACAGCTCTAGTTGAGATGAGATAACAAAGTTGATTGAAAGAGTCTCTTTGGCATTGAAGATAAAAGAGAGAAAGCCATACATCCTTGATAACTCCATCTTTATTAATTTTTTTTAAACATAATCTCATGGAACTTAAGGCAACAATAACGACAGCACAAACCAAATATTGAGCTAGCTTACCTTCAGATCCAGCCAAAAAGTTTGGTATCCTTCCCTGGTAGCTCTGTTTGGAGCGCTGTGTTTTGTAGCCTTCCGTCGACTAGGCAATATAAACCTCCTTGATACTCATTCACTATCCTTTCTGCAACTTTGAACAAATCACTGTCCATGGCGATAATCTCTACCTGTAGAGGCTGTTAGCCTTAGACGGAATGGGGTTGATGGGAAAACAATTTGATGAGCCTGAGGAATCCAACTGCATCATTGTAATTGATGATTTGGCTAATTAAGACTATTTTATATCTTCATTATTGTTCATGGTTCTCAATATTTCAATAACTGTGCCTGAATTCCTTCTCACTTAACTTTAATCCATTAATAAACTTCATTATTATAACAAATTAAATACTAGATCTTTTGCATTACGGAAATGATTGCCCTTTAACTTTAAGTACTAATTATACTATTATTTTAATCTTTGTATTCCATGATTACCTTGACTATCAGGTTATTCTTCTGCATTTAATGTGGTCTTAATCTTTTTGTTATTTTTTATTTTTACAAATTAAGTCAAAATTTGAGAATAATGATATTAATTTTTAGTGTTAAAATTTAAATTTGAATTAGAATGTAAATTTTTATGGATGATTATCTGAATTATTTAAATTAAATTTAAATTTGAGCATATTAATTATATATATATATATATATATATATATATATATATAAACATAAAATGTAGGGATTTTAAATTTTATAAGTGATTTTATAAACATAAACTTGAAGCATAAGAAAATTGTTGTCGGTCAATAGTAAGACAGACCACAGTGCAAAGGATTAAGGTAATAGTCAAAAGTTAATTCATGGAAATAAAGATTTATTACCAAAATTATAAAGGAAAACACGTTTCCGTATGATCAAATTTCAAAGGTATGTATTTTGTAACGATAAAATTAATTGATCGAATAAAGAATAAAGTGATAAGTTCGGTAATCTAATTGGAATGACAATAATAGTAAATAAAGGTATAAATAGGTAAGGAGATTCATGATTTCGAAATAAAATATTGTAATTATTCTTGATTTTTTTTTTTGTGAAATTAACTTACAGCGTTATAATATCTATAAGGTCAAAAAAACAAAACATTGTGATCTTTTATGATTAAAAAAATAAGTTTAATGAATTATTAAAAGTAAATATGTTGTTTTTAAAATTGTGACTTTTATCCTTTTAACATAATGTAAATAAAATAAAGGGTCCGGGCAAAGAAAAATGTTGTTCATCTAATCGATTGGTTAATTTTAAATCTAATTATGAAACATCAAATTAATTGAATAATATTATTTTGTTTAATTACCCAAACCATATTTATTAATTTAAAAATTCAATGAGTCGAATTTAATTTAAATAATTTGATTTCTCATAATTGAATTAATAGAATAATAAAACACATTTAAATTAAATTACATTTAAACTTTTAATTTCTCATAATTATAGCAAACCAAATAAAATCACCAACCAAAATATTCATATTTCAAAGTATTAAATTAAAAATTCTAACCACGTTAAACTATCGAATTCGGTTCAGTAACAGCCACGACAGATACAAGAGTGCAGGAAGTGGAAAAAAGATAAGACCAAAGAAAAGAGCAGTGGCAGCGAAACTCGAGGAGGATTGTAACACGGCATAAGAACCAGTGCTGAAAGCAACCACCATCATAGCCATTGCGAAAATAGTTAAATGATCCGCCATCTGAATCAAATCTCGCAGGTATTCTCTGAATTTCACACGGATCATCATTATAAAAAAGTGAAGGAAGATGGCTAAAAGAGAGAAACCAAATGCCAGGGTATTTGTTATAACGAAGGCTTTAAAAGCTGAGTCACGAATCAAGGTGGCAGTGCCTTGCTCATCACTCTTGTATCCACCAGGTACCGTGAACGCTGCCGCAAATGTTACGGTTGCTACAAGCGTTGCCACCACTAAATGGGACTCTCTAGCTTTATCCTCAATTTCTTGTTGGGAAGTATGCTTCTCCTTTTCGTTCTCTTCCAGTTCCATCACAATCTCACGAATGCGGCCATACGGTGGCGCCAGGAGTTCATCATTAGCCATATCTTTCAACAATTCTAGAATCTGTTTCTTCTACAACACATAATTACACGTTGACTGCAACAATGATTAGCTTAAAAATAAATTTAAAGTGAAGTGGAGGCAGTGCCTACCTTGATTTCTGAACCTAAATATAAGGAACGAACGTCTTCCGAACCATACATTTTAAGGAATTGAAGAGCTTGTATAGATGCACGGATATCCTTATAAGGAAACCCAAAAAGTAGGAGCTCGAAAGGCCTATTTCCATTGACATCCTTTTCATCCAGAAGATTTCTAATTGTTGAATTCTTATTATTATTTTTATAATGAAATAGGAATTTCTTTAAACGTTCTGGTCCTAAAGTAACGGCGGCAAAGTGAAGAAAATTCCATCCTCTTTTGTCCACAATTTCGCAACAACCTGGCCAATAAGAGAAAATGTCTTTCATTACGTCTCTCCCGCCTCCACAAGCTGCCATATGAAGAGCTGTCATCCCTCTCTCTTTATCAGTTATATAAGCCGCAGATGCATCGCTTTTTAACAACAGTTTTACCATTTTAGGAGGACCATAGAGCGCCGCATAGTGAAGTGGAGTTCGCCCATTGTCATCAGTCTTTTTGGTTAAGTGCTTGTTTGCTTTTATTAGTTTCTCAATTAACGCTACCAAAAACAAAAGAAAGAGAAAATGTTCAACCTACTGATACTTTTTATGAAATTGTATTGTTTTAAAAGAATGAAAATTGTATAAAGTAAAAGTGTCAATGAGATCAGTCTTAATTAACCCAAAACGTACGACAGCGAACAACATAAAGTAATGAGCTCACTTACCGTAACTACAGCCCAAGACTGCTGCATGCAAAGGTGTTCTACCATCAGGGCCGCCATAATCCGTTGACTTGCAATTAACCAATATCTCAGCCACCAAAAGATCTCTGCGGGTCAAGGCAGCTATGTAGAGTGGAGTTTCACCGCTTGTATTGGCAGAGAATGAAAAGTCAGGATCTAATTCCTTCACTAGTAGTCGCACCACATCAAGCTCACCACTTTTAACTGCTTTATGCATAGTAGTATTTCCGTCCTTATCCCTCATTCTCAGCATCTGCTTCAACCTATTGGTTGCTTCCAACCCCTTCTCCACGTCTTCATGTCGCACTACTTTGGCGCATTCAATAAGGAATTTCACTATATCAGAATGACCGTGTCTGGCTGCTATATGCAATGGAATTTCTCCTCTGGCATTGGGCTGCAGTAGCAGTGATGGACACTTGTCGACAAGTTCCTCGACAAATTTAGTGTGGAATTCTCTTTCATATCTCTTTTTCTGAAAACACAGAAAGTGTTTATCAATTTTCACTACCTGGAGTCCTCCGGTTCTGGAGTAAATATGGAGGGCTGTGTTGTGCCTTCCATCAACCAGACAATGAAGACCACCTTGGTACTTATTAAAGGGCACCAGGTCACCATCTTGTGCAGCTTTGAACAAATCATTGTCCATGTAGGTAACAGCCTCTTCTCGCAGAGGGTGTTCAGAGGGAATGAGATTAATGGGAGTAGATATGGATGAGCTTGAGGGATCCACCTTCATCATTGTAATTGATGATTTGGCTGGTTATCGCTATATTAAGGCTAGCTATCTTATTAGATCTAAGCTGAGGTAAGCAGGCACATAATTGTTCTGAACCGAACCCCATTTTATATATTCAAAAATTATTCGTTGCTCTCATTCCAGTCATTCATTGTGCCTTAATTCCTTCTAACTTCAGCCTTTATTCCATTTACACCTTTGCATTTCGGTAAAATTCTCACCTTTTAACTTTAAGTACTAATTATACTATCAATCATTTAAAATGGCCTTGGAATAGATTGTGAAGTCGGGTAGATGCAATGGTTACAAGCTGATAATTGAATCTATCTATTTGGTGGCAGTTAGTTGGTCTTGTAAGCCAGAGATGATGTCGTTCTGGGAACTGATCATTTCTCTGCCATTTTTTATGCTAACACTTTACATTAGGAAGAGATATAGAGAAGCCAACAGTTTATTAGCAGATTCTTTAGCTAAAGCTAGTGTTGAAAGATTGCAGTTATTTTCGGCTTGGTGGTAATCTGATTATACTATTCAGGAGCTTGATGGTAGTGGGAACTGGGAAGTTATCTTGTTTTTTCTGCTCTGTTTGACTGTTTCTGCTGTATGCAGTGAATAAACTTGTTAAGTGGTTTCGTGCTTTTTCTATCCCAACTATCAAATCATCAATAAATCCAGCTTAACCAAAAAAAAAAAAATCCAATAATTATTTTAATCTTTATATTCCATGAATTATTTGACTATTAGGTTATCCCTTTGCATTTAATTTTGTCTTAACAGAACATATATACATATATTAATAAAGAAAGTCAAAGTCTAAAAAAAAAAGAATGAGTTGTAAGTGTTAAAATTAATTTGATCTCCAAATTTGTTAAGTGCTGATTTTCGAGAGTAAAATAAAAATAAAAGGAGACTCAACGTTTAACCTTGAAGCATAAGGAATCAATGTCGGCACAATAGCATTCAAGACCAGAATGAAAAGGAATAACTCAATAGTCCAAAGGTAATTCATGGGAATAAAGGATAGATTAAAGAAAAAAACTAAAGGGGAAACATTTCCGTACTAACCAAAATGCAAAGGTATGTGTTTTATTTTTGTAAAGATGAAGCTAATTGACCGAATAAAGATTAAATTGATAAGCATAATGATTGGAATCAGAACGTTATTGAATGAAGATATAAATGGGTAAGAAGACTCATGATGTTGAAATAAAATATATTTATCATATGAATTTGGATCTTAATTTAAACAATTCATGCAATCACTTTTAATAAGTAGGATCTAAGTGATTTGGAGTTTAATTTTTAGTACTTAACTCTTTTTTCTATTATCAAATTTATATTATAAAATTTATTATATATAAATTTTTAATTTAATATTCTTTAATAATAACTTTTTTCTTTCCTACATTTCACTTCATTATTATAGTTATATATATATATATACATATAAATTTTTTTTTATAAAAATGTATAATGAAAAAGAGAAATTTGAATTTTGAACATAAAGAGAATAATAATCGTAAAACTAATCCTTGGTTATTAAATGATTTTAATTTAACGCAGCAACAAGTAAACACAAAACAAATATTGAGCTAGCTTACCTTCAGATCCGACCTAAAAGTTTGGTATCCTTTCCTGGCAGCTGTGTTTGGAGCGCTGTGTCTTGTCTTCCGTCAACTAGACAAAATAGACCCCGCTGATACTTATTCACCATCTTCTTTGTAGATTTGAACAAATCACTTTTCATGTAGGCGATAATCTTTGCTTGCAGATGCTGTTCAGAGGGAATGGCCGGGGTTTATGGGAATAGAAATGGATGAACCTGAGGGATCCAACTGCATATTGTAATTGATGATTTATCTAATTAAGGCAAAGCAAGCAGGCAGAAACACCTTTGATCTGAACCAAACCCATTTTATATCTTCATATTGTTCATGATTCTCAATATTTCAATCATTGTGCCTTAATTCCTTCTCACTTATCTTTATTCCATTAATAAACTTCATTATCATAACAAATTAAATACTATATCTTTTGCATTTCGGAAATATTTTCCCTTTAACTTTAAGTAGTAATTATACTACTATTTTAATCATTATATTCCATGATTACCTTGACTATTAGGTTATCCCTTTGCATTTAATTTGGCCTTAATGGAACTTTTTTTTTCCCACAAACAAATTCGAAGTATAAGAATAAAGGAAGAGATTGCATGTTAAGATTTAAATTACATTGAATGCTATTTTTTTAAAATGACCGTATAAATGGGTGAAAATTTTGAAATTTATAAAGGTTGTTGTAGTGTTGCTACATGTTTCCTTAGTGATATAGAGAGGCTAATCATATAGTGCTGATGATGTTGCAAAGTTGGAACGACACAAGGAAATGTTTGTGGCTTAGCGTTGATCTTGAGCATCAGAGCTCTAGTTTGCCATATTCTAATACAATTAATGTATGTCTTGACTTAAAAAAAAAAAAAAAAAAAAAAGCAAGCTCAACGTCCAAACTTGAGGCATAAGAAAATTGTTGTCGGTGAGTAGTAGTATGTAAGACATCAATGCAAAGGAATAACGTAATAGTCAAAAGTTAATTCATGGAAATAAAGATTTGATTACAGAAACTAAAGGGAAAACACATTTCCGTACAAACCAAATTGCAAAGGTAAGTATTTTGTAACGATGAAGTTGATTGATCGAATAAAGAATAAAGGGACAAGCACGATGATTGGAATGATAGCAATATTGAATGAAGATATAAACAGGTAAGAAGATTCATGATTTTGGAATAAAATATAGTAATCATTCATGATTTTTTTATGAAATTGTCTCACACCGTTATAACCTCTATAAGACCAAAAAACAAAAACATTGTGATCATTTATGATGATGTTGGAGGCAATTTTTTTTTTTCATAAGCAAAAATTTGAAGTGGGTGATTGACACATCCACAAAAATTTACATAAGAAATTAACACTTATGACACATTTGATTCAGGAATGAAATAGATATTTTGTGGGAATAGAAAAGAGTATGAATAGGACATGTATTGTTAAGTTTGGTTCATTGAAATACAATATAGTAGAAAATAGTATTAATAATATGTTTAGTTAGTTCAAAAAATATAATTGGAATAAGTTTAAAAGATCATTTTATCATTTTATTCAATTTTATTATAAAAATACTAGTCATAATTAATTAATAAAATTTAATTATTAATTATTAATTATTTGTCATTAATTATTACTTAATTATCAATTTTGGTTTTAATTAGTTAAAAGCTTAGTTAAAAGTTTGTTTTTTTGCCAAGAGATTAGAAGTTGAAGCCCAAATATGAAAAAAAAAAATCGAAAATGAAAGGTATATTTCTTTTCTTTTGTTTAGATTTTTTTTTTTCAAATATCTTAATATGCATTGGTTACATAGTACTGTTTTTTATTCCTTGTGAGTCTCTGGCAAGGATGGAAATGAATGAGTAATCAATTAGAAATATGTGATTCTTGATTTATTTGTTTCCTTGTTTGTCTGTTGAATTACAAAATTGTTCCCTCTCACTATGTGGTTCTTGGTATATTTTTATTCGTCAAATAAAGAATATATCCATTCTATTGTACTTGAAATCAATGGTTTAAACATTAATTATTAGTCGCTATTATCGAAAGAATTTTACTTGAATAATATTTTTGATCCAAATATAATTAATCTCAAATTGTAAAACAGATTGAAAATACTTGTGATCACAAAAAAAAAAAAAAATCATATACAGTTTCTTTTGATAAGCCAATAATTTTATTTAAGATAATCAACTGATAAGAATGAGAAGAAAATAGGAGGTTCATGGGAAATGACACACCAGCAAGCAACATAACCCCACAAAACCCCTAAATAAAGTAGGAACAGACACGAACCACTTTTTGTTTGGAAATAATATTTTACTCTCTTTGACTGTTAATGGGGTTAATCGATCTATTAATATGTCCTGACTTAGAAAAAGAAAAAAAGAAAAAAAACCTCAACGTTCAAACTTGAAGCATAAGAAAATTGTTGTCGGTCAGTAATATGTAAGGAATAACATAATAGTCAAAAGTTAATTCATTGGCCCGGTGTGTGTCTTGGCATGTCGACAAGGTGATTGAGTTAGATCGCCACCTGCTACTCGCTGAATATTGTTGCGATAGTACTGTAATACTGTTTTTGTTGTCCATGTCTCTAGGAAGATATTATCTACCTAAGCCTTTTATCGTCAATATATATATATATATATATATATATATATATATATATATATGCTTCAAAAAATGAGATTACAAAAACTAAAGGGGAAACACATTTTCGTACGAACTAAATTGCAAAGGTATGTATTTTGTAACGATGAAGTTAATTGATCGAATAAAAAGTAAAGTGATAAACACGATGTTTGGAATTAGAGCAACATTGAATGAAGATACAATTTGGTAAGAAGATTCATAATTTTGGAATAAATATAGTACTCATTCATGATTTTTAATGAAATTGACTTATAGAGTTATAACCTCTATAAGGTCAAAAACAAAAAACATTATGATCTTTTATTATAATGTTGGAAGGGGATCGACACATATAAGAAATATACATGATAAAAATCAGCAAATATTTAATTAATAAAAACATTTCAATTAAGGAAAGTTTAATTTAAAAATTAAGGATTTTAATGTTAATAAAAAAATGAATAAAAATTAATTAAAATTTTAATTTAACCAAAAAACAATAATTAAAAATAAAACAATTAATTTAATGAATTATTAAGAGTGAATATGCTGTTTTTAAACTTGTGAATTTTTTCCTTTTAATATAATGTAAATAAAATAAAGGGTACGGACAAATAAAAAAATTATTCATTCAGTCGATTGGTTAATTTTAAATTAAATTATCAAAGATAAAATTAATTGAATAATGTTATTTTGTTTAATTAATCAAGCAGACTTTAATTTAGTGCATAGTAAAAATTTTAAAATTTTATAAATGTTAATATCTAAATAATATCACTTATTTCGTAAATCATTAGTTAAAAAATTTCTCTATTTGATGCCAAAAAATGAAAAATTATTTTTCAAAAATACTTTATAGCAATGTACATATAAGTCAGTGCACGTAAAATCTAATTTAATGATAAGTACATTTAAATCCTTATTCAAGGGTCAAATTTGGATCTTTATCTTTGAAAACAATTGTTTCATTGATATTGTAAAATTTCAACGAGATTTGTGATAAAAACATGATAGGAAAATAACAAAATGCTTTTGGAAGCATATTAGTTGTTTCTCCAAAGGATCTAAAAGTAAAATCTAACCCTTAATTCGTGTAATGCACGTAAGCTACATTAGGAAATTGTTAGGGTTTATGGTTAATTTACAAATTTTTTCATACTAAACCAAAACATTGAAACACTCTTTACTTTGGGCAAAGTTTTAGTTGTCAATTGTTTTCAAAGATAAAGATTCAAATTAAATAAAAAACTATAGCCCAAAATAATTTAAAGCATACGGACAAAATTAAATTAAATGGCCTTTTAATTTAAATAAAAAATTAAATTAAAGTGTGGATTGTGCCGATTCTAATTCAGCAGAACTTCTTGTTGTTATTGAGGTCTTATCAATTTTCGTCAAAGATAACCTTTATTCGCTGTCTCCTCTCATAATTGAAAGTGATTATGAAGTGGTTGTCTCGTGGATCCATAACGTCAACAATTGTCCTATCACAGTTTGATTAACAAGCTGTATAACCTCCTCTCATGTTGTAAATTTAGTTTGATTGTTCATATCTTTAAAGAAACTATTTTTTTGACAGATTTTTTAGTTAAATTTGATGTTAACAGAGTTATTGATTTTGTAACTCGGTTATAACCTTATTAATAAATGCTTTAATTTTTTTTTAAAAATGGCCTTTTATTATTTAAAACCTAAAAAGCAAGCATCTATAATACTCTTTCTTTATTTTTGTTGTTTTGGTGCGTGCTTGTCATCTTCAACCTTAAGCATAGACCCGTTTTTCTGCAAACGGATTCTTCAACCCAATCAGACCAAAAATCATGATTTTCAGCTTTCTAGGTTTGAAAATGACGTATTTTCATCTCTATAAGTTTTAAAATAGTAATCTAACAATTTTTAGTTCAGAAAAACGCAAAATTCGAAATGGGATTTTGGAAAAAAAATGCTCAAACCAAAAAACAAAATTTTGAGCTTCTGTGACAGCAGTTTGTGACATTAGGGTGATTGGCTTTGATATCAATTACTGAATTAGGCGAGAGTTCAATCTAAATTGATCTGGATGTAGGCGATATTTAAACGCGATAAAACTAAATTGATCTGGATGTAGGCGAGAGTTCAATCTTATTATATTGAATTATTGTGATGTTGAAATAAGCTCCGAATGCTTTTTATTGACTGTTTAAAGATCTGCATAGGAGAGAGGAAGAGAAATGAGGGTTTTTCTGCTCTTAGTTCTTCTTTCTTAAGTTTGAAATTTAATGGGTTATATATATTTATACAGAGAATATTCACGTACATCAATTAAAACTAAATTGGTTTTAAACTTTTTTTTTTATAGGATTTATATTTTTTTTAATTCGACTGTCGAGTATTATACTCTATTTAAATAGATTATGCATACAAAATTTTAAGTTAATAAAAATATTTAACTATCAATTTGATAATAATAATAATTTTAACTATTTATATATATTTTGAAAGTATGTTATTTTTCGATTAAAATGATAAAAATATCAAATCCACGTAATGAAACCCGTGTGGAACTATTCATCTCTCTTCGTCCTACCTCTCCGAATTCTTTTGTCTTTGAGAAAATGCTTACACTCATTCGTTGAGACGATAATCAGAACCTTACAAATATTCACAGTTTAGTTTCCAATTTTATCCTATGTATTGGCCAAGCTTGGCAGAGAGCGTGGTTTGCAAGGGAGTATTGGCAAAGCTTGGGAGAGAGCCTAGTTTGCAGGGGAGTATTGGTAGTTATGGTAGTTATCTGTTACGATAGTTATGTTAGTTATGCTTATCATAACTACCATAACTATCCTAATATAACTACCTAATCTGTAAAATGACTGAATAATCCATTGAGTCATTCCTAGTATAAATACACAAGAACCAATGTGAAGACATAATGCTTTGAATAATGAAAATCTCTCATAGAGGCAAATTATCAAATACCTGGAGTTCTTGTAGGCAAATTATCAATTATTTATTAATTGAATAATATTAAAAAATAATTAAATTTTGAAAATAATACTTAGTATTAAAATATTATATTATTAAACCTGTAAAAGAAAACTCTTTGTTATTAGTTATATTAATATTTTTAAAATTTGAAGTAATATTACTATTTTAATATATACAAAATATTAATAATATATTATTATTTATTTTTGAAGTATTAAAAATATGTATACTATAAAATAATTATATTTCATACGTAAACTATTTATCATTAAATCATAACAAAAGTATTATTTATTTATTTATTTATATTTATTGTTAAATTTTGGTATAAAAATACAAGTAAATAAAAAATAAAAACATTATATAGTAAATTAAAATATTAATAAATTATTAAAATATTAATTATTAAAGTAATAATATATTATTTATTAAATTAGTTTTTACTATATTATAAAATCATTTTTTTATTATAGAAATATTTAAAATTAAAAATATACAAAATAAAATATTTAAATTTAATATTACAATGTTAATATTTAAAATTTTTAATCTAAGTAAATAAAAATATTTTTATTAATATAATAATATTTTATGTAAGGTTAAATTAAATCAAAATTTAAACTTGAGTGGACTTATACTCACAAACTTTATAAATAAATTTAGAAATAGGCAAGTATTTTTGGAAAATGTTTTTTACTTTTCAATAATATAAGATAATTTCTTAAAATAATGACCTAATCTTTCGTTCACCAAGCATTTCAACTGACCCACGTCGTTCTACAAAAGCAGTGTAAAGCTTCTTTCAGCAAAGAGCTGAAATTCCAACAGAATCATGAATTCTTCTGATTATGAGAAAGTTGACATTGTAATGCGGCACATGGCTCAAGGCCATTTTATACCATTTCTGGCTCTTGCAAGACTAATCCACCAACGCACAGGTTTCAACATCACCATTGTCAGCACCCCTCTCAACATTCAGTATCTCCCATTCTTGGCCGAGCTTCCATTTCACAGTGCTGACCATGGCCTGCACCAACGCAGACAACACTGGGAACTTGCCTTCGGATCAAATTGGTAATTTCCTTGCTTCATTTGTTTCGCTCAAAACCCCATTTCATAGCTTGTTCTTAGATATCATAGAGAAACAAGGCAAGCCCCCTCTTTGTATAAATATCAGATTTGTCCTTCGGTTGGGCTGTGGATGTTGCAAATAGTACAGGCACTGTAAACATTACTTTTTCTACAGCTAGTGCTTACGACGTTCCTTATCGCCAAACAGACACTGAAGAATTTGGTTTACCAGGGTTGCCTGAAAGGTGTGGTTTCCATGTTTCTCAACTGCACATGTTTATGAGAAACGCTGATGGTAACGATCCATGGTCCACGTTTATGCAGCCACAGCTTGCATGTTCTTTGCAGTCTTGTGGGTGACTGTGTAACACAATTGAAGAGATTGAGCCTCTTGGATTGGAGTTGCTCAGAAAATATGCCAAGTTTCCTGTTTGGGCAATTGGGCCTCTATTACCTAAACAATTGCTAAACAAGTTGTCATCATCGTCTAGTATTTACGGACAACATCCAGGAAAAGCGCCTGGAATTTCCCATAGTATTGATTCAGTTCTATACATTTGTTTTGGATCTCAAAACACAGTTAGTCCATCACAGATGATGGAATTAGCAATTGGTTTGGAAGAGAGTGGGATTCCATTCATTTGGGTTATAAGGCCTCCACTGGGTTTCGACTTAAAAGCTGGATTTTTAATCAACTTAAACAAAAATATTAATTTTATAGGAAGAGTTTCCTTATGATTCATCATTTAAAGTTTAAAGTCAGCCCAATTCATTCGATAATTATAATTTTTCACGATTTTAGTTTGATTTTATATTAAAATATGATATAATTTTTTTTTTTTAAGTTTTAAAAGTATTAAAGAAGCTATTGAAAAAAATTATACATTTTACAATTAATTTTAATTTATTTTATTTTTTAGATTATTATGTTCCTTTAATCTTTCACATTATAAAATATTATTTTAATTTATTATGTTTTACTTATTAATTATATTATGTGTGTGCTTTTTTATAAAATTTAAATGTGAAAAAAATATTTAGATGATTTTGAATATAAACTTAACTACATTATCTTAATTAATATTGATTTTGCTTTTTGCTTATATATATATATATATATATATATATATTTTCACTTAAAATAAGTTCATCATTAATTATTATTTTTTTAATTTTGTTTTGTTTAACTTAAACTTCGTACAATATACGGACGATGAATTTAATTCATTTCAAGTGATAGTATTTTAAATTTTCACATCAAATAACCAATGATATTTTTTAATTAATGGCTATTAATTTTAGAAATAAATGGTAAAGCGAAGGATATTAAGATCATTGAGATAGTTGCAAAGTCAAAATCAAAATAAATTCATGACTAACAATTGAGGCTGAATAATGTATGTGGGACAAGAAATGTCTATTCAAGGAGTTTCATAGTGATAAGACTTATAACTTAATACAGACAAGAAGATGAGCCTCCCGAGTTAAGAAAACTTCAAGCTTTTGTCATTAAAAGGTGAACCAACAGACTGACCTTGTTTCCTTGTTGTAATGGCTGAAACAAAATCATCCAATGCTTTAATGGAAGACCCCTTTTCTTCTCCTTCCTCTCTCACAGCTGCCCTTATATGTTCTGCAATCTCTTCTGCTTTCTTCTTCATATCCCCTCCTTTTCCTTCCTTCTCCATTACCAACTGTATCACTTTCTTTACTTCTTCTCTTGAAATGGTACTCTGCAATCCTCTTGTCAACTCCACCGCCACACCCATCTCCTCCACCAACATTTTCGAATTGTAAGCCTGCTCTCCCGCAATTGGCCACCCTATTATTTTCACACCTTGGCTTAAGCTCTCCAATGTTGAATTCCACCCACAATGGCTTAGAAACGTTCCTGTAGATTTGTGTGACAAGATCTCCAATTGTGGTGCCCAGTTTTTCACCAACAACCCTTGTTTACTCTTACTCACTCGATCTTCAAACCCTTCTGGTAACCATTCTGCTCTGAATTCAGCTTTCAAGTCGAAACCAAGTGGAGGCCTTATGACCCAAATGAATGGATTACCACTCTCTTCCAAACCAATTGCCAATTCCATCATCTGTGATGGGCTGATAGTATTTTGAGATCCAAAGGAAATGTACAGAACTGAATCAAGACTATGCAAATCAAGCCACCGGAGGCATCTTTCAGGTGAAATTCCGGGCTCTTTTCCTGGATGTTGTCTATATAAACTATTAGACGAGGATGATGATTTCTTTAACCAGGGTTTTGGTAGAAGAGGTCCAATTGTCCAAACAGGAGAGCTGATATATTTTCTCACCAACTCCAATCCAAGAGGCTCAATCTCTTCAACTGTGTTACACAACCACCCAAAAGACTCCAAAGAACCTGAAATCTGTGGCTGCATAAACCTGGACCATATATCAGTACCATCAGCGTTTCTCAAAAACCTATGCAGTTGAGAAACATGAAATCGGCACCTTTCAGGGAACCCTGGCAAACAGAATTCTTCAGAATCTGTCTGACGATGTGGAAGATTCAACCACAGGGAAACATAAGCCGCGGTACCGTAAGCACCGCAAGTACTAAACGTAACGTTTACAGTGCCTGCAGTCTTTGCAACATCCACAGTCCATCCGAAGAAAACATCTGATATTACACATAGTGGAGGCTTGCCTTGTTTTTCTATGATATCTAATAACAAATTCTGAAATGGGGTTTTCAAAGATATAGATGAGGCGAAGAAATTACCGACTAGATCCAATGGCAAGTTCTCAGTGTTCTCAGTGTTGGGTGGCAAGCCATGATCTGCACTGTTGAATGGAAGCTCGACCAAGCGGATCCCAGAAGAAGTGGAGTTTTGTTGGTGAAGAGTATGACGGAGATATTGAATGTTGATACGGGTGCTGGCAATGGTGATGTTGAAGCCTGTGCGGTGGTGGATTTGCCTTGCCAGAGCTAGAGATGGTATAAGATGGCCGTGAGCCATGAAAGGAAGCATTACTATGTCGATGTGCTCATCAGAACCCATGGCTGTTTCTTGCAGAAGTTTCTTGCTGTATGTACTTTTTCTTCTGGTGAATCAGTCCATTTGCTTTTGAAGATGGATAATGGTCCCTCCCATGGTTTAAAGAGAGCGACAGAGGGTAGATGGGGAATGTGATTCTAAGTTTACTACTTTTTCTCTTATTTTAACTTCATTTCATGCAATTCTGAATTTTTTTAAATAATATAAATATAATAAAAATTATAAATTATATAAAAATCCATTATTTATGCATTAAAATTATCGTATGTTTTACGTTATTTCTTTAATTCTTAAATAAAATCTAAAAATTTTATAAACACGAAAGAAATGAAATTTTACATTGTTTTTCAAATATTAATTTTTTAAATTTAAATACTAAATATACAGTTAAAATTTTAATTTAATTTTTATTTAACGTAAATTTTAATCCGATAATATTTATGTTTTATTTTTATTGGTTCTTAAAAACAAATTATGAGTTGTGTTATTTTGTTATATTCTTGGTAGGGAAGGGGTTATCGTGGACGTTGAAGGTCCACTGCTTCCAATTTAAGCAATTTTGTCGGTTCTTTTCATTTTGTTGTAAATGAAATAATTTTTCATTATTACGTCCCTTAAAATTATATAGTAAAATTTGTAATAATATAAAAAATATAAAATATATTTCATAATTTTTAATTAATTTATATATATTTTACTAAATTTAACTTATTTGATATTTTTTATACCATATTCGTATATAAAATTATTAAATTTATTTACCATTTATCTGACCAATAAGATATGTTTAACAATTTTATTGGATTTCATGTATATAAACAAAATTTTCTCCTCTAAATTTCCTAACAGTTTTAAATATAAGCCGTAACCTAATGAAAATAATATAAATTATAAATTTTTATATATTACATAAATTTGATACTGTTGCCTTTGGTATGGTTAACGGATCAGAGAGTTTGGGGTTTGAACAGTAAATTTACTGAGGAAGATGGCAAAAATAATTTCTTTCATTAATCCACGTTATGATATAAAGAATAGTTGTCTTTCTTACAAATCTGAAACTAAGAATTTCCAATCCAAAAAATAATAATAACAACAATAATATGCCGTAATATTGGTACACTATACCTGATAATGGAGGTGGGAAAGGAAAATTGTGGACTATCACTTCACCAAAATCATTGATACAAAAACCCTATATATTTGGCCACCACTCCGGTCGGTGGTTGGTCATCACTGCCGGACACAATATCGGACTCCCTGGAAACAACCAATCTCGGAAAACCTCCGGCCAATTAGAGTAACCAGACATGAGAAGACCCGAAAAAGAAATGATGGATAATATGGCAAGAGAAAGGAAGAGGGTGAGGAAGAACAAGAAGAGAACACAAAATGGCTGAGAAAGGCATCTTCTGCCAAAGAATAGCCAAAATCACAACCTGACAAAGAGACAAACTCTGAGTTCTCTAATCTCGCGCTCTGCTAATGATTGAGAACTTATACACAAAATGCTCCATGCATTTGAACCTCAACCTTTTGAGGTACAATTACCTTCAAGACCATATGAACTGATGAACGCTTTGAATGGACCAGAAACAAACTCATTGGTTTCATTAAACCATTTCTAAATGAACGGAATTACTGATGAACTCGTAGTGCAAACCAAAAATTCAATCCAAAACTGAACTCATGATGGAGCGGCAGCGGCGGATGCCTTCTCCATTTTCTCCTTTTCAATCTCTGCTCGTCTCTGTTCAGCATGCTGAGCAACACCGTTTGCGAGAGCTTGATAATGGAAATCCAGTGTCTGTGTAAGGTTCTGGAACCTCGTAGGATCCGATGCTTGCAAAGCTAGATTCAAAATTGGGGCACGGAAGAAAAGGTCCTCATTTCAGACAACGGCATGGAAAATCAAGGAAAGTAAAAGATGCATATCGAACAAGCAAAAAGTCTGAATAAACATTTACCTTTGACAGTATCAACGAAGAAAACAAAGGGGTCTACTTCATCAACAGGTGACTGTAACTCTTCATCATCACTAAAATCATCATCTGAGTCATCGTCATCGTCATGTGCACGGAAAGCCTTAGCCTGCGGAAAACAAAGTCACGTGGGGTAAAATAATAGATTGGAAAGTCTAGGAACTATCATAGAAGCAAAGTACAAATAATAAACTTAGGATCAAAATAATGCATACCTGGGCAGCTAATTTTTGAAGCCTGATGCTGTCAGCTTCATCCCCATCTTCTGCATCAACTCCCATTTCCTTGTCAGAACCATCAGGATCATCATCATCATCATCAGTTTGGAAACCATCCATATAATCATCATCTTCGGCCTCTTCCTCCTTCGCAGCTTCTTCTCAGACATAAATAATGCATATTAAAAGATGGAAGGATAAAACATCCAAAAGACAGCAAGGAGGAGCCAAAAGAACAGGAAACAATAGCAAATTCAGACACAACAGGCCAGCACGGCACACAGTGTGAGAGAGAGAGAGAGAGAGAGAGAGAGAGAGAGAGAGAAACCTGCAACTTGATCCTTGTATGCAACTAAGAGATCAAGGTTGGCCCTGAAGACACGCCCAAGAGCCTCCCCAGCTAACTGTTCACCAGGAAGTGCAAGTAGAGATGTAAGGCCCAAGCAGCACACTTTCTTATCATGTTCCCTATAGCACCCATGTCACTTATAAAAGTCAGAACCAGACAATACTTAAGATGAAAATTCATTATAAAAGTATGATATTACTGCTAAAGCTTGTATGGAGCAAGATGAAAAGAGATCAAAGGAGATACAAAACCACCAACCTCTTAAAATTAGCCCGTAGACCACTCTTTCTAACTTGTTCCAATAATTGGAACCAAAGGTTGAACGCTTCCATAGTAACACAAAGCTTATTCAATATGCTGAGTGTCAATGCTGCATTATAATAAACCGCATTGGCAATCTGGGTTAAACAAGACCAGCATTGTGTTAGAAACTCACAGGCCAAAGCTTTTTTCCAGGAATGAAGAGTATTTCTGAAAGTAAAATTGAAGCAACTTGCAAAAATATAACAGTGTTTATGCCCAGAGGAGTAAATTAACACTTAAAACAGCATATGCCGGTGGCATTGCATTCATAACTCCTTGACACCTATTTTTAACATACAAGGAGAAAACGGGAAAATTCCGAGATAACATTGACCATTACCTTCAAACTTGTAACAGCAACCCAACAAAGAAAATTTTGAGACAGATACAAAAATGTTGAATTAACTTAAATTGGCTACAAATCAATCTTCAACTAATGCTTTCTGATTTCGTTGTATAGAACATTTGATTCATAAGTAGCTTGAGTGGGGGCATAATTGAGGAACATTAAATGCGTGTAATATTTACAAGACATATGCATATGAAGCACATTTTGCAGAAAACTACAGCCAGGTCCTGGCAACTTACCACTTGTACAAGAAGACATTTCAACCGTGATTTCTCCGTTCGACGCAATCGATCAAGTGTGATTCTCAGATATGGCTCAACCCAATGATCCACCTGACCTCTACAGTTTTGGAACACTACTTCTATCAGCTTTGGGGCTGGTTCAATATCATTGTCCTCTAAATTTTTGTCAGCCATAATCTGCCAAAGAAAAAGAAAAAAAGAACATAGATCTTATAAACCAAAGGGATGCCGACATAAAGCAAGAAAAAAATTGTAAAAAGATAAAAGACTGATGAATATATAGTTCATTTTCGTTTTCCAGTGACAATTGTCTATCTACAAGAAACTTTTATCAAACTACAAAAGAACTTACAGATGAAATCATATTCCAAAGACTTTGCTGGTAGTCTGGTTCCTTGCAAGTAAGAAAATGTGCAGTTCCCCTGGATATATAATTGTCCAAAGGAACCAAAATATCTGCATGAAAACCACTACTACTTAGAAACAACCAAAAAAAAAAAAAATAAACAACAGATAAATTCAAAAGTAAATATGAGAAATTGAAATCGGATGACAAAAAAGTGTATGAAACTTCCCACTTTCAGTTGTTATGATGTAATTTATTTTTAAGGGCCAACTAGCACCAACAGAAATGAACTGTGCACATTCTATCACAAATAAATAAATAAATAAATAAATAAAAATCTGATGTCAAATTGCAGTGGCAATCTGATCCCAAAATGAGGGATGGCTGTCTTAGAAACTGTTCCAGCTACCAAAACTTAAACCAATGAGGCTTTTTACGTGCAAACATGTTGAAACTAGGATTTATAACAATATAGATGCTTTAACAAGTAAGTCAGCAGACACAATTAATTTTACCAACAAAACAGACCAAAAATATTTGCAATTATTGGCACTGTGGATCTTAGAAACATGCACAAAACACAAGTTTCAGATAAGTAATGTTTAGCATAATGTTTTGCAAAGAGCAAAAATTATCACTAAGTAGCTTATCATGCTGTTGACCATGAAGAAGATGCATTAGTCTTCCCAGTACAATTTGAAATTCTTGTCCCAAGAACAATTTCAATTACAACTAAACAAGGAAGAAAAAGTAGAAATAGATTAGTATGAGAAAATTCTAATTAAAATTTTCTAAAACATTCAGATAATAAGGGAATTAAGAAAGCTGTAAATGTGAAAATAGAATCATACTTGGAAAGAAGTCTATCGCCCAATCAGCTAATGCTTCAATCATCAAAGGCCAAAGGCTCCACATATCCAAGGATATAGTAGGAGAAAAGAACGTCATATACGAAACAATCTCCAAGACTTCTTCAAAAACCTCTGCAAAAGAATAAAAATAAAGTGATGAAATAGACCCTATACAATGATACAGACCTAACACCATCTTATACAAGTCAAATTTGGTATGATTGAAAAGCAGAAGCCAATAAACGGTTTAATCTACAATTCTAAATTTTTTTTTAAGAAAAAATGAATATATTAGTAATATCTAGGTATAAAGTTAGGGGTCGAACAAACTCTTCAAATTGATCAGTATTAAGATAAATAACCTAATAACAACTTGCAAATTTTAAGAAAAAGCAACATCTAAACTATAGCAGCTTGTCATTTATATTTTCATATCCAAATTTTAGATTCTTTAGTCAACTTATACTATGTACTCAATCCAGTTCTATTTATCATTTCTCATTTCTGGTGGTCTCAAAGAGTCAAAGTGTGCAGCACTATTAAGAAAATAACTCAATTAAAAAGCATCTTCAGGACAGGGGAAAAAAAAAAACGAAACATTGGAATACCTTGTCCATCAGTTGTCAACATTCTTCGCATAATTGGAAGCAAAGTTGGCTCAATCTGAACAAATAGGTGCGGAAGCCTGCTTACTGATTCAAGTATTGTGCTTATGGCACGCAAACAGCCAACCGCAGCTAGAGCACCTGGATCATCAGCTTCATCATCAGCTTCTGCAGTGTTCATACACCTCCAAAATGCAGCTGCCTGAGAGAAGAGGCATGATGATGGTTTCAGGAATAGACAATTTGGAACTTGGTACTTAAAAATATGATGGAAGCATGCATTACCAAATTCTGACATAATCCAAGAGCATATGGCGCCGTCTCCTCCCCAAACTTGTCAACTATAGTCTCCAGAGTAAAAACAAGGTCCTCATTCTCAACCTCATTCATAAGTTTAAAAATCTCTGGAGGAAAACAAATTGTAATTTATTAACTAAGTCACTTGAATAATAAAAATTAACTGTGTAATGTGAGGATCTTCAGGAGAATCATGCACATGATCCCAAAGTTCAGGAATCCCAAGAGCCAAGTTAATTTTGAGACAACCATCAGATAATCAGAAGCTATTAATAAGACAAAACCAAGTTTCAAATGCCACTTACCATCAAGTAGTTGAGGAAGAATTGGACGAATCTCATTTAAATCTGCATATGAAACAATTTCTTCTCTGTTAAGTAGCGAACACTCCAATTAATGAAATTAGGTGTGAATGGATTAAACATAAGTACTAAGCAATGATAGCAATTTAACTACAAATGCAGATTAGGCAGCAAGCTTGCTCAATCCAAACCCAACTCATATAGAATATAAAATAAAGTTCAAAGAGGAAGTATCAGCTATATACCTCTGCAAGCTTCAACAAACGATCTCAATGCAAAAACTGAATCAACACGAACAGGAAGTTCGGGATCACGCAACCCAGAAACAACACTATGAAGTGCTTGGCGGAAATTATTCTGATCAGAAAAGTTTATATGGGCATACTGACCTGCTACCCAAGCCGCCTAATATCCAGACCACAAAAGTGTAAAAATGAGCATTCTCACCCATATAAATGTATCTATATGTATATATATATATATATATATATATTTCAAAACCTTGGAAAAGAGCAACGAATGGGGAAGGATTAAAATGTTCCGCATAAAAAAAAAAAAAAAAACCCAACCTTGGCTCTAAGATGACCAACAGGACTGCGGAACTCTGGGAAAACATGTTGCATTAACATATGTTCCAATTCAGATTTGTAGGGCTCAGTTTGTTTCAGTTTATCACAAAGTGCTCCAACAGCAAGGAGAGCACCATCCTTCTGTCGGTAAGGCTTATATTCTACAGGTGCTTCATTGTATCTGGAGAAGAAAGTGATATACCATGAATATAACATAAAAAAATCAAGTCAACAAACCCAAAATTTTATTAGGCTTCAAAAGTAAAAGAATACCTCTTAAAAATTTCCACGATGAATTGAATAAACTTAGGAAGATTCTCTTTTCCACGTTTTCTGACTAACTCGCTGACAAAGTCCATCGAAGCAGTCCTTGGACTATATAAATCTTCAATTATATCTACAGTACAACAATAGAATGTAAAAATCAGTGTGGCTCATTCAAGGTTTCCAACAAGCACACCAGGTTCCGTTGCTTACCATAGCCCTTCCTTACATACTCATGTGGATCTTCCTCCCAAAGCTTTTGATCATTGTCATTGAAGCACATGAGAGGGAAGACTACCTCAAAAAGAAGAACATCAAGCTGTGGCTGCAACAAATTATACATGCTATTTTTCGAGATGCTGCATATAATTAAAATGCATCTGGTCAAAACCCATTATTAACATTTCCAAATTTAAATACAATTTGCAATATGGAATGATCAAATCTTCTTTCACCATCATAAATATAAGGCAGAAAGGTATAATTAAGCATAATGGCTTATTTGGTAATGTAGAGGACTAAAGTTATACATAATACAGAAGAAAAAAAAATGATTCTAATTAACACTGCTACAAGAAAAATTCAAAGTTTTCATGTTAAAACAATATGACCAGAACTTCCAGAGTAACCATAAATCTATCAAGAAGCTCAGCACATTGCTCTCTCTTCTAGCAATAGAGAGAAAGTAACAGGCAACACAGGAAAGAAACATTTAAAACAATCTTATTCCTTCAGTTAAATGCAGGGCAACCAATAGCCTCAAAAAAAAAAAGAAAAGAATGAAGACCATTATCTTGAAAGAATGACAAGCTCCTTCAAAACTCAAAAGCATAACCGAACATCTTACACTAAAACAAAAAATCAAAAGCACCAGTTATTCACAAGATTTAAGCAGAACCAGATTGCAAACCTGCTGCTTAGATATTGAAGAATAAGGTTCGTAACTCGGTCAGGGAGATAACCACCAACACGAATCACACCCAATAAGTTTAAGTGGCATTCCAAAATTTTTCCTGCATAATTCTTCTGAAACATTTGGGCGAAAGCCCTGTTTTCTGGATTCCTAAGCTTTAAATCTCCAAACCTATAAAGTAGCCACCAAAATCACAAATAAGCTTAGTAACTTGAGGCTATTATAATTACTCCAAACATGTTGCAAATTTTAAAATTTACCTAGTGTATAGCCTATTTAAAATATGAACTGTCCATTTTTTCACCTTCCACCACCCCCATGATTTCCTTAGCTCAGGATCCAAAGGTTGGCCTTCTTGAGGTACAGGCCTCTCCAACACATTTAAGAAAAGCATCATCCAAGCATTGAACATATTTGGATCAAGTAACTGCTTTGGAATCTCCAACTGAGAAGTAGAGACAAAAACCCAAAGATGGCATGTAAATGATACAAACCTTATAAAAACAGCTCGAGGAAACTAGTTGCAGCAGACAAAAAAAAACTGCAGCACAAGTAGTTTTGCTCAAGATATTAGACACGTGATTTTTCCTCAAGCTCAAAATAAAATAAAATAAAAAACACTACAAATGTATTAGTTAGCATGCTATTAATAAATTGGGAAATTTTTTACATCTGAACTAAAAAGAAAAGGACCGCCTATTATTTTGTTGGTGATAACATAAGGAGGGATCTAGAGTTCATAACAATAGCATTACATAGGATCATCAAATCTGCGTCAAGAACACTTTGTTTACAAATAATAATAGGTTCAAATAAGAATAAATTCTTTCCATAACTACGCCAAAAAGTTCAGCTCAAAGGAAAAACAAAAGACACAAACAGAAAATGGATGATAGAAGAGTTCAACCAAAAAGGTAAAATAAATGTCAAAAGCTGCCTTTTAGCACCCCAATAACAGGTCAGCTGATAAAGACAATTAAGATGCCCATAAAACTAGCAATTCGAAAACTTACATAGATGGATGACCAGAAAATTTTACAAATAAGCTTGATTAAATCTGCTACTTCCAATGCTGGTTTCTCAATATGGACAAGTTTGTTGAATATGTTAAGAAGATGTGGAAATGTCTCATCAACAATGCGGTGAACTGGAGTTCTCTCCTCCTCTGACTTAAACCTAGAATGATAAAGAAAATGATGGAATTAGTATTTAAAAATAAAAATAAAAAAATTGAATAGAAACAAAGAAAGCATGCACCGTACTAAGAGAAACAATGAGTTCTGTTTGAATTAAAACATAGTAACACCTCTAAACAGACAAAGCTGCCTGCTAGCATGTATCGCCATAAAGTATTAAGGAGAGGAAAAGACGTTAGTTGAATTAAACAAATACTTTCCATCAGCTTCAATAAGCAACTTAATAAAAAAATAAAGATTGCATGGATACAAAGATAATAACTGAAAACGAAAATAAAGAAATCCTGCAGCCAAAAAGAGTAAAATACGATATATCCTTACTCATATTTTCTAGCAAGAATCCGAAGCACAAACAAAGCCCCGTAGACCTGCTGATCTTGTAGGTTATGCTTCACCCAGTCCAGAAGCTGTGACCACTGCTCCGGATAATCAGCATGGATAATGGTCTTGAGACATTCTCCCAATTGCACCCTGCAATAAAACCAATATGACGCATAGAGCATTGTAAGGTCAGCGCGTAATCTATGCGCACTACCAATGAAACAGTAAATAATTCTTAACGAAAAATTAAAAAAAAAAAAAAACAAATTATTGTACCTCAACAAAGGAGGAACTTGAGCTACAAATACAAGAATATGATTGCGAACCGTATCTTTATCACTTCGCAGAATTTTCTGTTGCTCATCTACAATTATTAAAAACAAAATTTACATATATTAATATTCATAAACATAAACATGGCATAACTTGAAAAAATATACCGAGAAATATTGATTAAAATTTTGATACTTGGATCAAGCGGAGCCCAATTCTTGGCAATGAAGTTCTTGAAATGAATAGAAGCAACTTGACGAACCGCCATATCGCAATTATTATCAACGATGATCTGTAACAGTCTCACCAGATGCTGAGGCGTATATTGAAACTGCAACCAAACAGAATCCAGAAACTCAATCTTTTGATCTAAAATAATCAAAACCAACTAATAACAATAAAAGGATTTAAATATAATGAAATGAAAAAAAGAAAAAAAAAACCTGATTAAGGCTTTGTTCGGCAGCTGTGCGTTCAGCAGGATTCGGACTAAGAGCAGCTTGAAGAACAGCCGCGAGACTCGGAAGATCCATGGATAATCAAAAATTCGAAATTTAAAAATTTTAAAATAAAACCTGAACCCTACTTCCTCAAATTCAACTAAATGAGAAAAGAGAATAGGGTTTAGAGGAAGACAAGGAAATTGGAAAAATAGAAAGGCAGAAGCCTGCGGAAGGAGACAGCCAGAGGTTGCGAGAAAGAGATGGGGTATTTAAATAATTAGGGTTTACGGTTGATTTATTTAAACTATGAAAATATATATATATATATATATATATAAAAATTTAAAAAAAAAAAAAACAATTCACTTTGTTTTACTAGGTGGTAACTCTAGTAGCCACACGTGCAATTTTTTCTTAATGTATTTTTTTCACGTAAAAAATTATTATTATTTTTAAAAAATTTATAAGTAAATTTGTTTAAAAATCACGTGTCCTTTGAAAAATAATAAATTTTTTATTTTCATGTTTTTTAAAAAATAAAAAATATGTGAGAGATATTTGTTTATACAAATTTTGAATTTTATTGTTAATGGATGAAGTAATTTTTATTTTTATTTATCAACAAACATTTTAATAGTATTAGTTTTTTTTAGTATCCGATATTGATTTGAATACCAATTCTTTTTTTTTTTTTTTTTTTTTGAGCTTGAATTGGTTAAATAATTTTTTAAAATAATTGGTTAGATCTAATATAAATAAATTTATTTAGACTAAATAAAAAATTACCATTTACCCTCAATAAAAAAAATTTATTAATGACTAAAGTGAAAATTTGGTAAATATTAAATTATAGTAATTTTTTTATTCTAATATTGTTTTGATTCATTGAGTGGTCGAATTAGCTTTGTTTTAAGAAGAAAGGGATAAAGGCAAAATGCTTTTTTTCACTTTAGTTATAGGCATAAGCCCATTTACTTTTTTATTCCTTTAAAGCTTTTTCTCAAATATGCCTTTTTCTTTTTAAATAAGAAAATCCTTTTCAACCCTAACTTTTTTACTTGTATTTTCTAAATGTAGATGATGGCATTTATTTTAGTTATATATATTTTATAAATCCTTGAGAAGAAAGATTATTTAAATTTAAAAGTGGCATTTAATATTGAGAAGGAAACAAAATTAAATTCCAACTTTTTCTTTTCGAATCTTATATACATACATATATATATGCCATAATTTATAAATTATTTCAATTAATTGTTGTCTTTCTATTTTTTTACAAAACATTTTTTTATATATATAAAATGAAACATTACAAGTCAAATCTAAAAATTATATTAAAATCCCACTTTATTTTTATCACCTGAAGTAAATTTTAATTGGGAAATTAATACTTATTTTAAAATAATTAAATTATGATTTTTTTTTTTTTTTTATAAAAATGTTCCATGAAGATCAATGATATGTATGCATCCATGGCAAAGTGAGACCAAATGAGCATAACAAGTCGAGGCACCCCAGTCCCCACACGTAAATGGGAGAAAAGGCTAAGAAATATTCCTGCATACTTTATCTGTTACAGAACATAGCATTTGTAACCCCCTTAATAGTTAATCCCCATGATAATGGCTGCGCCAAACGTACTAATTGCAGAATTGCATGGGGCTTTGCTTCACAATGAAATTAATTTTAATGGAATTAAAAAGCAAGATAATACGTTATATTTTTTAAATATTTCTATAAATAATCTTATCTATTTTATGATTTGAAATTTATTTGAATTAAAAAATTGTATTCAAATAAATTTCTTCTAATAATAACGACTCTAAAATTCAAACACTATCTAAATATTTAAAAAAAATTCATTTCTACTCATTTCAACCAACTATTACTAAATAATATGTTATGTATTAGTAGTAATATCAACCTATTTATTGAGACTAAATATGTTTTGTGTAAGAGGCAATTTAACGCATTTATAATGCAATTGGAATCCAGCTGCACAAAAAATTAAAAAAAAAAAAAGATAAAGTGAAAATACCCTTCTAATCTTGGTTCCAATTTTTTTATTATTTTAAATTAAAAAAATCTTTAATAATCCTTTTATTTTTTTTAATCTAACCGGAATCAATTCCGTCTACCATTATATATTAAGAATTGAAATTCATAAAAACAAGTCTAGACATTTGTTGAGACTATATTACAGAGCCTACATCGATCGTGCTCTTTGAAAGATTTAATATGGAACTTGCAAGCTTGAAGATGTTCTGGAATTAATTAGTGTAACAATGTAACAATAAGATAAGAAACAATAGCAGTAAGAAATCAGTTACTGTTGATTGCTAATTTCTGAGTCAAAATGTGGTAAATTTGGTTTTTCTTTTGTTTTATAGGAGCTAGAGGTTAAGGGCCGCTAAAAGCAAAGGGTTGAGAAAGATCTCAGAGAACTCTAACAACTTCCCAGTGTCAAATACACCTTTAGAATCATTTGAAGGTCCTAACGAGAGGTTTTCTCTAGTTCTTGCAATACAAGGGAGAAGTTAGTGGGCGTCCCAGGCTCTCTAAGCTTACTTATAAAAGAAGACCCCAATACGCAACAAGACTTTCTTTTAACTAATGTATTCATTGGACCCAAGTCTCTCTAAAGATGAATTTCAATAAGCCTGGAATTCCAATCCTTACCTCCTAAAAAAAAGGAACACCAAAACTAATATAGTCAGCTTTTCTTCAATGCCAAAATCTGTAGACGAGAGTTTAATAAAAGCAAGACTACTATCATAAAACATGAAAGTTAAGTCATTTAAATGAATGTCCAATCAAATTCTTTTAAATAACTGAATAGAAAAATCAAATGTAATGTTAACAAAGTACAAACTAAAAAAAAAAAAAAAATTATATCAGATTGAAGGTGCAAACACAATTCAACACAACACATCATGCAAAGACTTGCTATTGGTCTCTGTTAAGTATTAATCATGGTGGTGCACCACAAAATGAAGAAATAAACATTCAATTTAATGCAAATTAAACACAATAAGATTGAAGATAAGCTGATTGGGACATACAAAGAATTTCGCAGCTCTGCAGAGTCTAACTGAAACTCACATTTTATTAGCAATACTGATTTTATTTACAGGTGGTTAATATAATCACATGCATGTTAGATATTGAAAAATGAGCTAAAGTAGTTCTCAGCCGAAGTATCTTCCTCTGTTCAACAGGGAAGTTTAAGGAATTTAGATAACATCTTTCGGTATTAGTAAATCTGATCCAAGAAGAACCAGCTTGAGGAAGAAAAATAATAAGCTGAACCACTTGGCTTTGGGAGGTAAGAATAAGAGGTAAGGAAAAACAAAGGTACAACTTACCAGTGCGAGATGAGAGCTAGAACCAGATGTCCACCTTCGTATGTGGCGTCTCAAGATGAGTTTGAAGGATTTCATTGGCATAAAACCTTCTGCGAATCGAAGAATGGCAGAAACAATCCAAAAGGGTACAATAAGAATCCCACATAAACAAATGCTGATAAGAAAATGAACAGAAAGAGAAGTGGGGATACTTCTGAATAATCAAGGAAAAAACTTTGATATGGTTAGGCAGAAGATGATAAAGGATATTGTAGCGAAATATTACAGTATATGATGACCAAACAATAAACCTAAATGTTACACAACCATGACTGGTTCACTGACAAACCAAATCAGAAGTTTTTTTTAGCTATTTCTTGCATTTTAAGATTTAATAAATAAATGGACTAAAGTTCAGAGGTTCTCCAGTTTGGTTCCTTGGGCAACCACATAATTGTAAAGTGCAAGTAGTAAAAAAAGAAAAAGACGCACAATGAGATTAAATACCAAGTTAAATCAATTTATATTTCAATGAGATTGAGAGAACTGGGCATGAAAAGTATTGATCATTAAAATTATTTTGCATGTCATGACAAATAGATGCTGTAGTTGCATATGGCTCAATGCAAGGGTTCTAATGTATTTAGTTCTTGTTTCATTAATATTGTTGGCTTGGTTTCACAGACTATTGCATTAAAACACAGTTGGATTTTTGTTTCTGGTTCAACTTCAAGTGTCAAGAAATAACAATCCAATTCGACTCCAGTAAAACAAAAAGAATTTAATTGCAGAATAGATCTGTGGGTTATTACCTCTCTCATTCTCCTGTCCATTCTATTAACTCACTGCGGTGTACAAAAATCTTTGATGCTTGTTCCTCTGCTTCAGTATCATTAACAACACCCCGGCATCTTGGAAAACCACAGTAGCATGCCAAACGCTCATCAATGGAAAAGAACCTATAAGACAAACGGAAATCAGTGTCTAAGATAACTAAGGAACAAATGTATGCATAGGACTAGAGGAGAACCTATAATCATATGTCAGCTCTTCCCATCGCTTAATATCTCTCTTCGCAAAAATAATAATATGCTCATCACCATGAACACTAATAACTCTTGAATAGCAATTCGGCTGCACGAAAGGAAAAAGTGGAAAATTGTGAACAGTTTTTACTTGCATATAATTCACTAGAAACCGATAGCATTACAATGCCACATGGGCATTCTACTACAAGTATTTTTGGCAGGTTATGAAAACTAAAACTCTTGTGTTTTTCTAGAAGAACTTAGTATGTTAAGGACTTCTCCCCCGTCCCATTGTCTTTGGCCCAATTTCCCTACAAACAATTTCAAATTTATTCCACGTCTGAGGAAAAACAATAATCTCAGCTAACTATCTAAAGAAAACATTTTCATTCATTACCATCCTAAATACACCGTTTAATGGACTCATCAATGACTATGCAAAGGTAAAAGTGTAATGAACTTAAACATGTAATACAAGAATAATAAGAACACAAATATCAGCTGAACCAAACAAATTGAGGCAGAAGGGTAAGCAAATTAAATTACAGAAAGGTTGAGACATTGTCATCTCCTCATACACCATCTCATGGACTCATAAAGACCCATGCAAGGGTAAAAGTGGAATGAACATAAACACGTATAGCAAGAATTATAAGGATTCACAAATATCAATATGTAGCTAAACAATTAGAAACAGAAGGGCATAAAGCAAATTAAATTACCAAAAGGGTGAAAAGCACTTACTTCACATGAGTGATTGATTAGATGTGCTATGCTTCCTGCCCTGGTGGCATCAATCACTCTTTCATTATTAATTCGAAACATATATGTCCCAGCACCCTGTGAGATATAAGTACTCAACAACTTTCAAACTTGACTATGCCTGCTCTCTGAGATTGCCCATAGGACAATAATGCAAACATGCAAATAAACAATATATGAGATACTCAATACAGTACATACCACAAATGAATTGTATATGAAATGTTCTCTCCTATCAGCTATAGAAGGTCTAACAAGTTCGCCAGTATATTCAATAACCTACAGATAATACAAGTTACTTTTCATGCACACAAAAAATAAATAAATAAAATCCAAAGAACACTACAGTGTAAAGAGCACATTAGTTTACCATGTCTCCTGCCCTATGTGGATGCTTTGCAAAGATTCCAAATCCATGAATTCCTGATTTCCCTAGAGCCAAATGCAATTCCAATTATGCAGAAAGAAAAACTAGGGGAAGAAAACAAATGCAGAAAATAAAAAGGGCAAGTGACTATTTTAAAATTCTAAGATTCTTTAACAGGGAAAACAATAATCATAGATTGCAATGATTACGTGATAAAGCAGAAGAGAACATAAAACATTTATAAACATATACTAAGAAGCATTGGATGATTAGCATATGCACGATTACCTGAAAGACTGACAAAATTTCAGATATTATTGGTATTATATCAAAAAGGATAAAGGTAAACAGGGAAAAGAAACACGGAACAAGCTAGTAGACACTATATACGGTAGCATATTTACTTTCCCATATGTCGAAAGCCAGAGACAGAAAAGGCGCAAAAAAAAATAAAAAAACTCAGCTTTATTAAAAAGATGTCATTCAATTTAAATTCAATTGAATAGCCTGTTTCCACTGCCAAACCTTTTTACTTATTCCTTCTCCCTTTTCACAAATATCTTATAAGGAATTTTAAAATCGTCCAACCTGAATAACACCTTTAGCCCGTATTAAGTAATTCCATATCTAGACCTATACTAGGCACCATCAGAAAAGGTCCAAGAAGAAAAATACCAGATGATAGAATCACAATCTCACAATGACCATAAGTTTCTTGCTTTAGACCTCACAGATCATAATTCTAGGAAAAAAAATGTTGGTCACAGTAATCACTTACCAAATGCCAGTCTTTTTCGAATGGTCTGCTTCATGTAATTATACTTCTCAGCCACAAATAGTGTGTTGTTAGGAGCATCAAGCTGGGGGGCTGTAAGCTTGTTAAGACTAAAAGAGAATTTCACACCGTTCACTCTACTGTTAGGTGATGTGCTGCCCGACATTCCATGTTGGCAGCAACCACCAACCAAGTAGGGTTGATTCTCTACAAACAAGCGTTTTATGGATGCAGCAGCAAGGGCTTCAGGTTCTTTCCGCCCTCTTCTTCCAAAATGACTGTAAGGCTCTGTACCAAACAAAAAGAAACATTGAAGCCATAATAGTATTCAGTTTTGATCTAACAATTTCAACAAACTAGACAACTGAAAATATAATAAATGCTAAGGCTACAATTGCTGCTTAAGATGGGATTGATAGGATAACTTTTTATTCAATTCTATATTTTATCATTTCTTCTAGCCATTTGGGAGAAGGATAGGAAGTTAACAGAACTAGAATTCCTATATGCAAAGAACTATGCGATCCTATGAGAGGAATAGGTTTGTCTTAATCTACATTGATAGGATTATGAATAAGTTAAAAACATTTCACTCATTCATGAACCAGAAGAAAGATAAAACAAAGGCAATTTACTCATCAACCCGCTTAAATCCTATCTATAAGCAACCTAAAAACTCCTAGTTAGCTTAGCTGGTAAAACTCCTTCACTTTTGTATGTCTAAGAAACAATGCAAAGAGCCTTTAAAAAAGGAGGAAGGTTAACCCCATCATATAGCTACCCATAGAGCCAACATATACACAAGCTATGAGCAAACTTTAAATATACATAATATGAAAAAACATAACTAAAAAATATTAAAAGCAATATTTGAAATCACTGATTAAAATTGATTTAGGTAGAAGCATCCCACCAAAACTTAAGTGAATCCTAACACAGAGAAAGCAAGGGACAACAAAGGAATCAAATTGCAAGGTAGTGAGAATATCAAAAGTACAAAAGTACACTAACGAAGAAAATACAACGACTAATAGCATACCAGTACGAGCACAACCAGATGGATTAAGAGGTGGAGTGTAGTCAGAACATTGATGTGTTGTTCTGCCAACTCTTTCATCTGATGCAACTCGATCATTAGATGGCTGTCTATGCTTCTTGCAAAAGGAAAGTAGACGAATACACTGATCTTCATCATTTTCATCTACGGAGAGGAGAAACACTCTGTCCTCGTCCTCAAGCTATGCAACCATAAAACAAGACAAATTGGAAGCTTATGTTCCATGTTATCCAACAGTAAAAAATTGAAAATGGTTACAACTACTCAAAATTGGAAAAATATAAATGTAAAGAATTTCCTAAACTAATGTCATAAAATATTGAAACTACCTCAACACAGAGACCTGCAGCACGTGCACAGAGTGGATGATATGCTACCCGACACGTAGTGTTTGAACACTGCAGACAATAATAGGCATTATAAGAAACAAATAGTATCAACACTGAAAGAGGGAGGAAAGTTATGCATGGTAAATTAACAAATTAAAAAAGATAGTTCCAACATACTATTATAGGTTAAAGCACATGTATCACGATAATCATATTTCCATTCTCCTTCCCTTCAGTCACACAAGTCTAAGAGCTTTCTCTCACAACACAAACACTGCCACCAAGATGACACAACTAATCAAGCCTCCTTACCTTTCTTTCTCCCTATTTATTTTGGCTTTTCTTTAATTTTTCTTATATTTCACATAGTTCTCCCTTTTCTCGCTTAAAATATTACGCATAATACACCTTTTTTCCCTCCTTATCCCTGAGGGCATCATCAATATAAGATCTTGTCTGCAACAAGCTTATTGTCATGCCATGAAGACATGTAAAAGGCTTAACATGTAAAAGACATGAAGACATGTAAAAAAAATAGCCTTTTTTTCCAATAGGAATTGAATTCTTTGATAGCCACCTACTGCCACTTCTAAAATTAACCACAGCTCGACTCAAAACAACATATACAAGAAGTTCAGATATCAATAAACACTGTAAACAAACAAACTCAAACAGAAATTCCATTGAACATCAATATCACACAGAAACTAACAAAATGAGAATGGATAAGTTACAATGAGAAACTAGAGCAGAAAAGAAATAAATCATCACATTAAACAAAAAAAATAGGCTGAATAAGAAAAACTACATATTAATATAAGTTTACCTGAATACAAGCTCCATAAGATACACCACAGATGCTACATAATAGCTTCCAACGGTCCTGTAATAGACAACAAAATGATCAGAAAGAAAAGAAACTTACATTGCTTAATATTTACAAGCCTGTTTTGCATGAAAATCAATAGTATACAGAAATTTTTGAACAATGGCCCCAAGGTCCTCAATAGATTATTAAAAAGTTCCGTAAGTATGCTCTGTGAACAGAAAATATATGCAAAATGACAGTAAGAGAAGTACCTTGCAGATTCTATTTAACCCATCAATGGGTTCCATTCTCTTGACATCAGATAGACATGTTTCTGGAGCATAAATGTTTAGTCAATGCATTTTGCATGAAGTATAAGAAATAAGAAAAAAGAAAGCAAATTACAAGGTCACAAACCAGGTATCCATATAGCACAAGCCAGATGAGCCCAACGGCCATCAGTCGTAGGCTTCATCGCACCCCCTAAAAGAGATTAATTCACAGATTCAGTGATGCACAACTCTTGGCTTTGAACAAGAATTTAAGAAAGTCAAAATACCTATAACAGGGCAAAGACAGCAAGTTGGAGGAGACTTGGGTGCCCCAGGGCGGCATAAGTAGCACAACCACAGACTACCATCAACAGGCTCAAGTTCGCCATAGCATCTAGCATGGACCTGGACAATCATTAATTAAGATGGAACAACTAAAAAATTTAAGAATCAAATGTGTACTCGCATACATGCAGACCTACATGGTATATGAGGAAGTCTAATACAGAATAAGCAATCAATTCTGACTGACAATTGATAGCATTGAACTTTACAGATAAAATCTTGACGAACATCCACTTGTCCGATTGATGATAACATAAATGACATGTTATTGACATGAAACTAGTAAAGGAGCATGTACCATCATTCTGCATTTGTCACACTGGAGGAACAGATTATTCTCATACTCCTAGAAGCAAAGCAAGCTCAGTCAGCAAAACAAAGTCAAGCATCAATAGGACAATGCAATTCCAGTAGTAACAAGGGGAAAAGTGCATATACGTAAAAAGCATAATCACTAAGCTAACAGTGTCAGGGAAAAGAAAAAAAAGATGATAAAAGGAAAATAGATCAAGAAATTAGTGAAAGAAAACCAAAGATTGACCAGGTAAATAGGGTCTGCACCTGGGTGTCCTGTCATATGGGCTATACAGAGTATCATGCCAGCATTTAGCCCCTAGATATGCCAAAATTTTAGTTCCAGGAATAACTTTATTTGAATAATTTTAACAAGCAATGGTAATCTGGTAGCCCTCTTAGGTGTCCTATCTTACATCCAGTAGTTCTTATTTTGATATGGTTTACTTAAACTTATTTAGTCATAGCAGTCTTTTTTTCATATAAAATTAGTTGGCATTTCTCTTCACTTTAACCTCTCAGTTTCTTCTCATAAGATTAGAATTTGAGAAGAATATATTTTGTTTCAGTGTTTCCTCATTTACATATATCAATAAAATGCTAAAACAGCAAAATTTTAATTTGCATTGCAGATCATGAAAGCCAATATCCTTTTTTGATAGTTTTGAGGGAAGAATAGACATGATCTCCGCTTAGAAAATTGTCCTAATAGATTGGGACTCAAAGCATTCAATCTAAAACCCAACCAATGAGGGATAAAATATAACAACTAATACCCTGTAAAACAGAATAAATAAAAATAAGATAGTGCCACAGTAGCAGAACAGATTAAATTCTTTTACCTCATCCATGTGGCAGACACTACACTTGTCTAGATCTTTCCAGTCAACTCGAACAGGTCTATAACCAGTGGGCAGGTCTCGATATCTTCCAGAGGCTAATTTGGATGCCGAGAACTTTGAAGAATGTCTGGATTTTGACAACCCCTGTCAGTACAATAGGAACTAATTATTGCTAAGAATAATAACAGATTCATGCAAGTATATGACAACAACACATATTTAAAGGTCTCAAAACTGTCAGTCATAAAGAGAAGAACAAGAAGCTAAGAAATACCACGGGACATGTTCTAATGAAACAACAAAGTGATTGAAAAAGCTCTTTGAAAGAACTTGCATTTCAGGAAAATAAAAACAAAAATTCTATTAAAGACGAGATGAGCAAAAGTCGTTTACGTTGGTTTGAATACGACGTAGACCTGTAGATACTCCAATTAAGAGCGTAGAGGCTACGAATGATGAAAAAATGGTTAAGGGTAGAGAAGACTGAAAAAGACTAGGTAGGAAGTCATTCGAAAAGATATGATGGCACTAGAGGTGGAAGAACATGTTGCCTTAGATAGGAATGAATAAAAGAGAGATCGTTGACAACTTATGTTGAGTTCAGAAACCTACCCAATGTATTAGGATAAAGGCTCTGATGATGATGAAAAACAAAAATTCTGTCTTGAAAAATTATAACCATATAAAGATCCTAACTCAGTTAAGAGTTAAAGAATTGCAAGTCATCACAGTAACAGAGCAAATTCCTGCTTGGAAAACTCAGCCTGCCATTTAGGCAGGGCATAAGTAATAATTGTTATATGTAAGATGTTGGCCCATTTAGCTGATATAAGGGCATTAGTCTCCAGCTTTTAGAAAAGAGAAATTTTATTTGCAACCTAAGAATTGCTGCACAAGCAATTTTTTTTTTTATGACAAAAATACCAATAAAAAAATTACTTTATTGACCTTAATTAACCTAATTATTTCCAATAATTTTAGCATAGAAGTAGACTTCCGGAAAGCATAGGAGTTTTTGGAAGTTCACTTCCAGAAAGCCTTAATGTTTTCCGAAAATGAACTTACAAAAAGAAACTTGCTGGATGAGCTTGCTATCTATCACTTTTAGGTGCCCAAAACAAAACTTATTTGGTATATCTAAGAACATTGGTTGCGATAAGCCCATGACAACCAGTAAATAAAACAATTTCTTTTTCTAGTATGGCTGTGTAGGCTTCTAGCTCAATCCTATGGCATAATAAAAACCAGAAAATTCTAGGCTAAAGCCAAAGCTAATAAAAAAAGACAAAAATATAGAACAACCACTTATGAACAATTTCATTCCAAAATTTCATTTCAGAAGCATTAAGGCTTTCCAGAAGCCAACTTCCATGCAAAGATTTTGGGAAATAAAGAGGTAATTTTCATAAGGTCGATAAAGTCAGTTTAATAGGGGTATTTTCACCACAAAATTCAAAAAATGGTTGTAAAGAGCAATTCTTGCATTGAAAATAGATTTTCTCTTTAGAAAATCATAGTTAACGAAGCGCGCAAAATGGAGAGCATAAGTAAACATTTATATATATGACCTTATAAAGACTACTTTTTGATAAAAAATTGATAAAAAGTAGAATACAATTGAAATAGATCAATAACACTAAGTGAAACTTCAAACTAAAGGGAAAAAGAAGGTACTAGCATACCTGTATTAATTTTATAACTTCAGGACTGGAGAAACCAAAAATGTCAGAGCCAGATTCAATGACTTTTTCTATTCCAACCTTGGAATCATACGAAGCATCATTCAGTCTCTTTCTTATCCTTTTATATATCTTCTTCCAACAAGATGATGGGTCAGGTCCTTCAAACTGACCAATTCTCAATATGGATTAGGCGTTGCAGTCGAATTTCAACAATAAATACCAATATAAACAAAAGCAGAGATGATGTAAAATGAATTACCAGTCCAACAAGGGAAGGGATGTATGCAAAAAAGAATCAATTAACTGATGAAAAATCTATTAAGGATAAGGTTCAAGAAACAAAACGACAAGGAACGCAAATTATATCTTGAAATTTGAATAAACTGGCACTTCTACAAATTCCTAACATATTTGACTTCAGATACTTCAATTATTACTTCATCCATGCAATGTAATTTAGCTCTGACAGAATGTGAAAAAAAAAAAATACAGTTTACTTGCATGTCCAAATTGGCCCAATGATGCATCATGAACAAAATCAGACAACAAGAGAGAAAAACTCACGAGAAAATAGAAAAAGAAGAGTGCAAAACTGTGCCAAGATTACCAAACGCATAAAAAACGAGCAGGGAAGCATAACCCAGTTAACTTAAGATCATTTTATCATATTATACAACTAACCTTCTCTCCATCATTTGCCACCCTAAATAGAGGATGATTCTTTGACTGAGGATCTCTCAACACTTCCATCCTATACAAGGTACAAACACTTGGATCTAACAGCAAAAGAGCGGAAACACGGACAAAAAGAAATGTAATGTCATAGAATGCCGATAAAATAACATGATCACAAGAATTTTTTTTTTTTAAGTAAAAATTGGCATACATAAAAGGCACTTACCTTTTATTGAAATAAAGTTCCTCACAGCAGTGTACCCTTCAGGCCAGATTATCCCATCATCTTGGAAATATTCCGAGTCCTTGACAATTTTTCCTATAACAGGAGTCCAACAATTCACGCACTATCTGAAGTTTATATCTTTTTGACAAACAATACTGAATAATCAGAAGTAAATTAAACTGCCAGAAAGATCAACCGAGCTAAGCCTCAATCGCATTCCAACTGGATTGGCACTTACTCAAGGAAAGAGTTTTGGCGTCAGTTCTTTACTATCTACTTCAACTAACATAATTTCCAGCTTACCTCTGTCCCACACAAACAACAAGCATGTATTTCAGAAATACTTAACAATTTGCCAAAAAAACAAAGTCCAAAAGGCAAAAGAAAATGAAAGAGTGTGAATAGCCAAAAATGCCTAACCAAGACAACCAGATGCAAAGTTGTATAATGTCTTAACTTACAGAAAAATAAAGCAATTCAAGGCCACTAGAAATTACCAAGGCTAATTATTTGCAAATCTCCTATTACATATGGAGAACCTCCAGGTCCACTCGGAATTATCTGAATCCTCCCATCTTTTATTTGATCTTCAACTGAATCTACACTTCCTTCATTTTCACTACTTGCTTCACCACCATCTACGTCAATTCCACTTCGCAGCTGTAACATTTTTCTTGGAAGCTTTTGTTCACTCAGATAGCTGTTTTGAACAAAAAGATTGAAGCACACACATTAATAGCTCCTACATGCAATTGCAAGGGTGAAAACAACGAGCTATTATATACATCACCATCAAAGGCATAGTAAACAAATGTTTTAAGAAAAAAAAGTACAGCTAATTAAATAGAAAGAGGGGGATACCACAAAGGAGAATACAAAGATTGATTCTGTAGAACCAAACTTAAGTAACCAAAAGCAAAAATGCCAATGACTAATCATTTAAAACAAGATGTAATCACCTAAAGCAAGAAGGAGAATAACAAATAGGATAACAGTCCCCAGGGCTACAAGCAAAAGCATAAATATTAAGAGCAGGGAGAAAAATTATTAGGAAGCATATGCGATAACCTTAGAAAAGCATCATTTTTAATCCATTCCCAATGTTATTCAAAGCTATGATTTACAAATGGACAATGTGTGAGCAGACAGAAGAAACAATTGAATTGAAACAGACATATTAATCTCATTGGAATTAGAATAACAGATATAGTCAAAGAAGAAAATTTTCTTTAATACATTCTTTTTTGTAACTCGAACTAAATGAACTTTTAGTGAAAAGACCTAAAAGAAAAACAACTTACAGTTTTACTTCTTCCAAGCCACTTGTAAAATGAGGTTTCTTGCACTTTCGATGGAATGACCAAAGAAGTCCTCTGAGAAAAGAGATCACCTGTTTCTTTTTTATTCTGACATTACAAAAGGAACTGATGATATCATCCCTCAAGAGATATAAGTCTAGCATTAATGCAAAACAAGAATATTATGTCTTGCAAAATTAAAATATGTATAAACCTTGCAAAATCATGGGTGCCAAAAAATTGCACTGGAACTGATTTTCCACCAGAAATCTTGCTTAAACCTTTACAGTCACCAACAAGTGATTCATCTACCACAATTGCTGGCCACATAGCATGACCTGCACTAAAAATCAAATGATAAGCTGAAGGAAAATATGAAAATTACATAGATAAATTTATAATTGACGTCAAAGATATTAATTCAGAGTTAAACCACATGAAGATATATTTATAGGACCGATCCCAGAGACATATTAAGAGCTGTTATCAAATTCTGAAGAACCTCGCAAAACCTTATACAATAAAATGAATGAGTATGATGCTTTAACAGATGCATTACTTAGCTTTTGCGCTACAACAACAAATGATAGAATTTAAAGGTACACAAAATGAACTGCTAAGACAAACTAAATTTCAACAGAAATATGATCATCAGAGACCAAGAATGAAGTAGTCTTTACAAATATGTCCCAACTCCCAGGTTTGCCAAAACAAATTACTCCAAAATGAATCATAGCCAACGATCAATGACAGATGAACAATCCTAGATATCTCAAGTCATAACATTAAATCGCTTTAAATAGTAAGTTGTAACTGTATCTAATTAACAATATATGATTCAGATAGATTTAGTTCAAACCAGTAAGTTTTGCCCATATAATATCCCCTGGTTCAAGTTCTTGACAATCATCTAGACTGGCAGCCAATGCAACCATCTCATTATAATCATAATCATAATCATTTGTACTATTAAAACTGAAACTCAGGTTCAAGCGCTCCATCTCATCATGGGAAACATGAAACTTCAATTTCTCATTAGAAAGCATCAAATCTTCCTCATCTCCATCCTCATATTCAACCTGCATTTGAAGTTGTCAAATAATTAACAAACTGGCCCATGAAGTAAAGTATCTTTTACAACATTAAATGCCAAAAAAAATTATATAATCAGATAAAGGAAAAAATATAAAATAGATATGAGAGGCATACATGGTGTCTACAAGTCTCTGCATTGTATCCAACAACTCGACCCAAATACCAATCAGCATCCAATGGCCAAAAAACCTGTACTCGACAAGATTTATATCAAGACGTATGTAAATTCAATGTCTAAGAGTTGCAATTTCAAAGAGCCATAAAAATGCTTGCCTTGCATTGCAATCCAACAAATGTTTTTGGATCAACACCATCAAAACTCAACCTATTCAAATTACAACTTTTGCAGTTAATATAACCAAAACATCCACACACGTATATGCGTTGTACCCAAATGCAGTTTTTGCTTTTGCATATGGAAGCCAGAGTCAGTAGCAAATATTTAATCTAAATCAACAATAAAATTAAATTAAGCCATAATCCTCATTATTTAGTCAGAAATATAAAAAACGAAACAAATTTTAAAAAATAGAAAAACTGACCTCACCCATTTCTTAGTAGTAGCACAACCCGTGAAACCTCGCTGAGAGTTCGCCGTACAATTACGCTTCCTTTTCTTAACAGAACTAGTATTGACATTATTAGTAACAATATTATTATTTTTACAATCCGTCAAATGTGGGCCATCCAATTTACTCAAAACACTCGAAACAACCCCTAACTTGCCCAACTCATTACTCCCAATCCTCCTCTTTTTACTGAAACTCTCATCAATTTCAATTTTGACCACTGTTTTGCTCTCGCCTTCAAGCAAAGAGTCGTAGAAGGAGAAGTATTGGCGAGGCCGTTTAGGGCGGCGAGAGTAGACATGCACGAACGGCGGAATATGGGGTTTGATATAGCGATGGTGGTGGTCATTGTCGACGATGAGTTCACGAGCTTTGACGTTATTGGACTTGGCGTTGGAGGAGTTAGTGGCGCTTAAGCAAAGGGAAGCGGCGGAGTAGACTCGGTCCAAAGAAACGTAGCGAATCGAAGAGTCGGCGTCTTCCTCATCTCCTTTTTCGAGAAATGCCATCGCTGAAAGAGAGAGTTGGGATTGGAAAGAAGCGCAGAGAGAGAGTTTTAGGGTTTGAAATGGGCGATTTGGGGGAATTTGGAGAGAGCGGGTGGACGTGAGGAGGGGCTTACGCCTTTCGCTTTCGCCTTTCGCTTTCGCCCCAGAGCCAGAAGTATCGCTTTCCCGCCGAGGAAGTACAATTGGAGTGGGGCAGTTGTTACCTTCTTCAAATTTATCCAAAAAAAAAAAACCTAAAATAATCATATATTAAATTAATTTAATTTTAAATAAAATAAATTTGATTTAAAAATAATGTAAACTTTAGCCCTAGTGTAAAATTTCATTAAATTTTTAAATAAGAAAAATTCATAATTAAAAATTTGATGTTTTAATCCTTATTAAATCAATTTATTTTATATTTACGCAACGCGAACGAAAATTAATTTTATATTTAATGTGATATAAAAATATTTAATAATTTATACAAAATAAATTAATAATATAAATTTTTTATATTTAAAATAATTCGATCCAAAAATTTATTCGGTTATCAAGTAAATATTAATATAAAAACTAGAATGGATATCATTCTTCAACTATTTGTAGAAATATAACAATTTTTAATTAAATAACAAATATAAATAATAAGAGCATTTATAAATCAAAGATAATTATTTTAAAGTAATATAATTTTTAATTTTTGACATCTTACAACAATTTAATTAATATTTTTTTAGTTTTTTATTTTATTTTTATAGATTTAATTCATATATATTAAATGTTAAATAAATTAAAATAAAAAGCAAAAAATGGGCAACGTATCTCAGGAACAATTGACTTTAACCAAATTTGATGGATCAAATCCAACCCAATCTTTTTTCCTTTCATTTTCAAGACTGGTCCAACCATCAAAACCCCTTAATACCCTCGATCTTAGTAATTTTTTCAATTTATTAACAATTTATTTGAAATATAATTTAAGTATATAAATGATTTTTATAAAAATATTTATTATAAGATATAACTATATTTAAAATTTAAAATTTAAAATATTAAATTTTCCCTAATAAAAATAATGTTGTACAATTACCATTGTTTATGCTCTAATGCCAGCTAAGACCTTACTTGTGCAAATGGCTTATTTTTTGTGAACAATAAATAGACTTAAAAAAAAAAAAAACCCCTTCATTTTTTTTTACAAGAAGATTAATGCTAATTATGTACTTAATTCACAAAACTTTGATCAATCTCTTAATTTATACAAAATATGCATTTTTATATGATAAAGATTGTAATTTTAAAATGTGAATATTAAGATTTAAATTTCAAATTTATCAAAAACTATTTAAAAAAGTGTACAAACCATTTGAACTAAACCCGAACTCAAAATATGCATACATTGAGCTAAACTAGCTACGCTGAGGCTGGGAGGTGGATTTAAGGTTTGGAAAGAATATGATTTGCTACAATATAATCTGCCTCCAAACTCTGATAATCTTAGACACGAATAAAAACTAGCAATCTTAAATATGACATGAATACAAGACATAAAACAACACAATATAAAAAACAAAAATGACACGGATTAAAATTGAGTAAAAAGTGTATATGAATATGATAAAAATTAAAAATAAAATTGCCTTCTCTATATCGACACGAATTTTGACATAAAATTTTCGTCTTTTACGTTACACAAACACAATTTTACATGAACACAAATTATATACAAGAATTATTAGACAGTGAGATGGATGCTGTTGTGATAGTTTTGCTCCCTTAGCCTCTTCCATGGCTAAAGTATTCCCCTATACCATCTGGTAGTTTATGAAGAGCACAACCAGACACATTCAAGACTTGCAAATTGTGTAATTCACATACACATCTTCAGCCAATCTTGTTATGAAACTTGAACAAAATCATTTGTTTCAGTAATGATCTTACTATTGGATTGTAAATCATAATGGCAAGCCTAAACAAAAGCTTGGATCTGCTGAAACTAATCATAAACAAGCCTCAATGAAGTATCAAAGCCTGTGATGCATAAAATACAACACAGAAGAATAAGAAGGCAACAGACAGAAGAGGAGACGATAAACAAGGTCAAAACTTTGCTCTTTCATAACTGTATCTCTACAATTCAACTTCTTACCAGCGATATGAAAGTTTTTGTAACTGTTGATACAAATAGGATTAATAAATTGGCTTTAAAAGCCTAATAAAGAACTTTGGGAAACATTATAATAACTGTACAAATCTTGGATATCCCAAGACTCGTACACACACAAGCACATATGCGAACATAAGCCATATTCTCAACAGTCAAGATATGCTACAGCATAAAACTTTGTCTAGTTTGCAAGAGTGTAAGCTGTGTATGTTTAGTTTCCTTCCACTATGAGTCTATGATCACCCCATATGTATTTATGTACTGTGTCTGTACTCCCTTATTTATAAATTGTCGAACAATGGAAACTCACCATAAGATTTACTCAGCTTGCAGTTTAGAGTTTCAAGAGAGAGGAACAAACTACTAGTACACCATAGTGGATTAGTGGTCTGACCTTAGAACCACAAGTAAAAACGTTTCAACTCAGAGCATCTGCACATTCTATAAACTCAAAGCAAACCTATCCCATAGAGTCAACCGGATTAGTTTCCCGCATTTCCACAGATTCACTATGGGAAGTAAAAAAGGAACAATAGCGAACATCTTACTCCAAGGTCATTAATTCTTTATCCCAGTTTCTTGCTGTAGAGAGATTTACAACAATTCTATAATATCATGTCAATCGTTCAACAAACTATATCAAGATGAATATCCTGATTTCATTTTTATATTTGATTTCTTTATCTTCATTGACAGTTAGCATTATGTATTGTCTATGGAATATCATCAGTCTGGTTAGTGTAGTAACGTAGCTAACAAAATCAAAATTATAATAAACTGGGCATTCAAATGGCAGGCAGAAGAAATATAATGGGAACCTACTAAATGCACCGTTCCAGTCCGTTCATCCAAAACTTGTATGCTTGAAGAGCCTGAAATCAAATGTAAAAAAGTCAAGAAAGAGAACACAAAAAACTCAATAACTCTATAGCAGATCAAGTAGCGCTTTCTAGCAAGAATTGATACTTCACTCGTAAGTCGAAAAGAGATAATATTTCGCCTTCACATTTAAACTAGAACTAGGTGAAAAAGAATACTTGAAACTCACTGCAAGCCAATTAATCAAGTTAAGAATATAGATGGAAATTTTAAATATCACGATCGCTACATGTTTAAAGAGGACAAACTAACCTATCAAAAACATTCAGTATTAATAATACTTCAGAATCAAGATTCAATCAAATAGGAAAAAGAGAGCAGAACCATATCTTGTAAATCACAAAAAATGTAAAACAATAATAGCCCAAGATTTAGTACAAAAATTATAAAGCAAACAAGAAAGGAAAAGTTACAGGATACTCACAATTGTACTCTGTCCATCCAATGGTCTGATTTTCCAAATCATACAAAACGAGCTTGTTTGAAAGCACTAAATCTGTAAGCAACACAACAGAATTCCAGGGAAAATTACAAACTACTCATTTCTGCAAATTTTATTACACATTAAGGTCTAACAAAATCAAGTACTAAACAGTACACAATCAAGATTTCCATCTAGCAGTCACTTGGCTTTGAAGACTAATTCTTTTTTAATCCAATTTATAACAATAGCCCATTATTCTTCTATAAAATCATTAGGGAGATTCTATTCATAGAGCCAATGACCTAGGACAACCTAAGAATAAGATATGTCTGAATACGATGCAATAAAAAGGTGCTTTTGTGAAATAATTTATAAGAATATGCAAAGAAAAATTTTTAACTGCAGCATAAAGGCCACCTAATGTCAGGGGTATATGTTTCTTTATGAAATGATGGTGATTTCCAGATTCGCTGGAAAGTGCAGATTTTGACCTTAGAATCTTATTTTAGGTTTTCCACTATGTCAGGCTTTTATTATAGTTTTAAGTCAATCTTGATGGTTTTCTGTCTTGGATCTCAATAATCATGGATGATTGAAAGTTCTGAAAGTCTCTATGTAACATTTTTCAATGAAGAGAGCAGGTTCATAATTTCAAAAATCATTATTCTCACTGGGGATTGAGTGAGGTGACCCTAGCTTTGAGAAGACTTTGGGGCCTTCAGTTTGAAGCATACCAAATAGAGGTATCAACTGAATTACCATTTTCAGGTACAATCATGTTCAAGAACGCAGATCAGGAGCAAGATTTATTTCCTTTTCAATTGTCACAGGCTGTAAGATTCAATTATTTCCATCCTAAATCAACCATCAAACCCTACTATCTTGCTCATCGATTTAAGACCTACAATAACTTCTAGCAGCCTTATACTTTCATTAGGTCGACACAACCCCAACTTGCAGACTGTAACATTAAGCCAGATGAAGTAATGAAGTTCATGTTATGAACTGAAGCAACAAGAACTAAATCTACATCAAGTGGAACTTGCTCTCAAGCAACTCAGACCTTAGTTTTGTTTTTGGCAAGTCACCAATCAGAACACAAAGAGTACTATCAAATTGTCCACTAATACAAAGTAAAATCAATTTTATAGGCGAAAGAAATTTAAAAATAAAAAAAGGTCCCATGAATTTTTCTACCAATGCAAAATAAATTAATTATTATAAGTTGGAATATGCTCAACACATCAGAATAAATCATGTGAGTTATACTACTGGAAATATTGCTTTCAAAAAACAGTCAGATATTTAAACACAAGGGCGGAAGGGTAAATGAAAATGTCTGGCTATTATACTAGTAAGGATAGATATTCAGTTCAGAGGTACTAAAAAGCATGGTTGGAAGACATACCTCCCAAGAGGGTCATGTTCTTTCGATCCCTGGATTGCATTCCGCTGTTTTGCCATCCAATGCACCACAAACCATTCTGCACAAATCCACCCTTGTTATTATCAATTTATACAAACACTAGTTCATAATACTCTGAAGATCTATAAGATGCTGTAGACTCACTCAATTACATGACAAAAACAATCGTAATATGCAGTAATTGTTAAAATTATAGTTCTGCTTCTACATTCACAAATATCTACAGCTCAAAATAAAACCTATTTAAAATTCATTCAATCTAATCTAATAGTTACTTAATGTGCTAAATCATGCAAGACTCAGACCAGACAAAAGTCACACAAGGGGCCCACAAAAAACAGTAATAATAATAATAACTAATAATAATAACTAATAATAATAACAACTTTAGTTCCCAAAACTAAAATTAGACCAGGAAGAGTAATGGCATGTGTTCTTTATAGACCTTGTTGGACAACTATTATGCATTTACAAACAGAATGGAGTTACAAATAATTATTTCATCAGAACATAAAGAGATTGTCACCATTAATTATGAAAATACTGTGGTCTACATAGATAATAATTTTCAGTTCAACACAGAGCGGAGAGGGGACAGCCGCATCTTGCTGTTGGCCAGGGTTGACCCAGCACTTACAAGGGGGCATGTCCTGCACGGAATTAAGGATGGACCTAAACCATCAGGCAGGTAAAAGATTTCCGTAAGGACTTCTCTTAAAGAGGCAAACAACTTTCATAAGTGACACCATCAAGCTTACCGTGAAAAGATAGCGAACTGAGGAAAAGGAAGCTAATTTTATCTTTAAAGATAAAAGAAAAATATACATTCAACCAGATTCTAAATTTGTGTAGCTAGACATACTTACAAAGGGGAATAGGTACTCATGCGCATAAACCTTCAGGGTAACTGAATTTTCAAAATGGAAAGTGACATTTGGAAATCCCTTATCAAGACTGCAACAAAAGAAATATATATGATAAAACCATTGCTTGACACAATATGAATTAATACCAAAATAAGGCGTAGCATATAAAAATAAATATAGTGATCACTTAGTCAAGTTAAACTAGTCAAAGGAAGCAGAGAACTAAAGTGACAAAAGACAGTTTTAAGAATATTTGGAGAAAAAGTAATCAAGCACCATCTAGAATGACAAATTAAATCAACAGACATCAAGACATGTACTAATGGCATCAAGAAACATACTAATGACATGTAATAAAAAAAAAAGGAATTTAAGATAAGAAAAAAAGAATAATATCCAAATCCAAACATGATAAACAGTTTCAAAGCATCAACAAGAAAGGGATGTAAATAAGTGCTCAAAGGTCACAATCGCTACATCCCATGCTTCATACCTTTCAGCGTACTGAAAACATGTATAATCATCATGAACAGTTTGAAGCTTCAAATTAGGATGCTGAGAAAGTATCTAAACAAAGATAAAAAGAATAACACAAAACTTTAGCAGACTGAAGTGAAATTCTCTGGAAGATAAATCGATTTTATATCACATACCTTACTCACTAATGGCTCATAAACCATTTCTGGGAGGTATGCCAAGGTTGTTCCACTGTCTATTATTGCCCCTTTTCGGTCTCCTAACTCGAATAAATCTGTTGTAAAATTTAGGAAATCGTGACCAACTTGAACTGCCGTCATATTGACATTGTAATGTGGCCTGAAATTTTATATGAAAAGACTGAATTCAATATACAAAATCACATATTCATATACTAAAAGTGAATTAGAATGAACTCAAAACATTGAAAACCAAAGTCATGAAAATGAGTTGATTAAGAACGAATCATAGAGAAGCTAGTCTCTGATCAGTCAGAACCAACGTGTTGCTGTCAATCATGAAGTAAACAATGGCTTTAAGCTATAAAGAAATTTCTTGGCACAGAGACAAAAGAAAATGTAGTAAATGTCAATTTCATGTAGCATTTCACAAGAGAATGGTTCACTCTTGAACACTTCAATTATGTTAAGCACAATACATTTATTCAGTACTCGTTCATCTTATCTCTTCAACTTTTCATTACCCATCCGTCCAAAATTTTCTCTTCATAATCCCTCATTACATTAGTCCAGAAAACACTACATGGAATCCAGCAGCTACAAAATTTTCAATCTTTTCTATCTTACAAATCAAATTCTGAAGCGACTACTTGGAACCACATACCTTTTGAAGTTCCGATTACCATCATGAATCATCAAGAATAGATCAGCAAAAAGACGCTAAAAATAATAATTTTTTAGTTTTCATTTTTCAGTGATTCTCCATTATTATGCCATAAAGCTTGCCATAAACAATAACATCAGCTGAATTAATCATGTTCAACCAGTATAACAATTAAGTGAAGTAAACCACCAAATAAATTCACTACAAATTGAAATGATTAGAATATACAGTTCCTCTCCTCAATAGTCACTATCTTTTTTGCAGTGGCTGCTAGTGCTAACAAAATAGAGTAACCTTCCTTGGTCAAACCACCACAATCTGGGTGATGAAAACTACTATTGATGATTAGTCAAATCATTTTGGGCAATTACCCCTTAAGCCTTCAGCTAGCCTACAAAGCCATGCACTCTAAACACAAATAATCCATGGGCCAAATCGAAAAATAATTAGCAGCACATGATTCTCATTCAGTCCATTCAGAAAACAATCATGATTCCCCCTGAAGCGTGATGCTTTCTCCAAAAGTAATGTAATTTTAAAACATATAATGCAAAAATAAACCAAAATAATACAGATAAAATATCAGCAAGTAATAAGTGGAAACTGTGATGATAAAAAACAAGCAATGCTATTCACCAAAGATGTTACATACTGATTTGATACCAATGGAGTCATGTTAACTTTTGGTTGCACAACATGCCCAATAGCAAAGATTCCGCCTCCATTAACCCCATCTAAGCAGTGAGCAAACATCTTTTTCACTTTTCCAGATGAAGCAAGCTGGGAAATCATTGATGAATTAGATTTTCCAAAACCAAGTATACCATCAAGTGCTTCTTCATTAGATGAATCTAGATTCCCTGATTGTGTAGCACCACACCTATGAACAAAAAAATGCTAGAATAACCATATAATACTACTAACAAGGACAAGAAAACAGAAAACGCACATACGTTACAGAGACAAGCATGCAAAGCAAACATTCGTTAAGCCCAGGCACGTTTGAGACAAAAAGCATTGTCCTAACATAATTCCGAAGAACCCTAAAAGGGATATTGACGCAACTTCATAATGTTCCAACACACTTCAACTTATTAAAACTTAATTTGGTCAATTGTCAATAATAACAGTTGTTTGAAAACTAAACAATACAAACATTACATACACTAGACAGTACCTTCTCATCATGAATATATCATCTAAAATCATTTCAAATACTTAAAAGTGATTTATTTGACCCCCATTTTTCAAACATAATAAAGATGGATCAGATGACGCATCTTAGCCATAAAAAAGGTAACCTGTTGTCAGAGACTGGCTTTGTGTCTCATTCATAACTCATCATCAATATTATAATAAAAGGAAGGAGAAAGGGAAAAAAGAAAGAGAAGGGCAGGCACAAAAGGTTTGCTTGTATGTTATAAATAATAAGCTAGACATCAACTTCAAAATGACATTCAAAATGTGCAGTGCAAAGACTCATAAAACAAACTAATCAAGAAAGTACTTGAAGCCATTAAAGAACATAGGTTGAATTTTTTTTAAAAAGCTTTTTCTACTTTTCAGAATAATTTGCAAACAATGCCAACAATCAAGATACTATCATGCACTGTTGTCTACAGTGGAAAAACAAGAACTTCTGAATTTGGAAAACTTAAAAGAGATTTACTTGCAATAACATCAGCAATAGTTACACATGCAAGTGGGAATGCTTAGCAAAAAAGTGCATAGATAGACAGAAGTTCGGAACATAAAAGCTAACAGAGTGCCACAAGTATCATAAGTATGAATTAGAGAAGAGAAACAGAAGGATTGAGAACTCACCCAAATATAACGCTTCCATTTGAAGATGAGGTTTCGAGATCATCATATAGTACAATGTCCTTTACGAAGTACCCGGCAGTGGAACTGCCATCTCCATATATCTCAAGATACGGACAGGACATATTAGCCGTACAACCAGTCAATGGACCTTCATTAATGGCATAGCAAAACTCTTCATCACATGAAACCAACTTGCCAGAGGAAGAGTCCTTAATATCGTATAAAGTAAGATCTATCTGTAACCATAGCATATAAATAAAACAAACTGGATCAAATATGATTAAAGATTGGATTAAAATTTTAACCATTTGCTCAATTTTACTCAATTTTTACTTTCTACTATTACTTATTTAGTCTATGAATAAGTTTCTTTTACAACGATAATTAATAAAATTAACAACCAAACAAAGCCTAAAGGGAAAAAAAAGGGAGAGAGACTTACACCTAGGGAGCTTCTTTTGGGGCATTCTTTACACTGAATACAATTAACCCACATTATATCGCTTCCTGTATCTACTTGCACATAGTAATCCTTGGAAGGTGTTCCTATCCCTATTTTTGCATAATACAGCCTACAAAAATTCCAAAAAAAAAAATCAAAATTAAATTAAAAAACACAAAATTCGGTTGAAGAAAAATAAATTTCGTAAAAACTTAGCAAGATCAAAAGAAGAAGAAGAAGGAGGAGGAGGAGTAATGAAATACTAACCCAAGTCCATCGGGTCGACCTGAACCGCCCAAAGGGAGATCAACGCCGGCGAGAATTCGAAGTTGACGGAGGTTGTCGTGGTCTTTCAAGTCAAAAACAGAAGGTTGACTGCCAGCGAATTTGTACTTGACGTTAATAACGCCCCAACCGAGAGCGCTGGTTATAGCAGAGGAAGCTACGAGAAAGGAAATCAGTAGAAGAGAATAACAAGAGCTGATCCGACGAAACATAGTTAAAGCTTTAATGGAAGTAGAAATTACAAATCCTTTTGTTTTTTCTTTCTTTATTCTCAGTTTTTTTCATATTGAAAAGAAAAAGAAAAACAAGCGGAAATTGTGGATTTAACAGAGGAAGATGGAAAGTGTCCATTGTCAAGTCCACGACTGCGAGAGCTGACTCAGCTGAGACGAGTTTGCCTTGGAAAGTGGAACCCGTGCAATTCTTCCATTTTTTAGCCGGATAATTTAATTAATTAATAAGCTTTGTTTTTTAATCGTTTATTTATAAAATTATATATATAATTTTTTTAAAATTATAAAAAATTTACATTGATTATGAAATTAATATTTTAATATTAATACTAATCTTAAAAAATTTGATCCCATCAAAATTTAAATAATTTTTTGATATAAATAATTTTCATTCGAAAAATTTAATGTAACAATTTTTTTGAATTATAAATATATATATATATATTAAGTTTTAATGTGGATAATTCACAATTATGAAGTTTTAATGTTGATATGTATCCTATCTTCCTTAATTGATAAATTTTGATTTAGTGCTCGCTTGGTTTTGAAGGGCATATTTATGGTAGTAAAAATTTCAAAATTCTTAATTTATGAAGAGGTAAATTTTAATTTTTTTATGGGCATATAAATTAAAATTTTCTCAAGAAATACTATATTTTATAATGTATATTTAGTGATTTTTTTTATATTTTCACTTTTTTAATAATTCAAAAAAATTATATAAAAAATTATATTATGTCATATTAATTTATTTATTTTATTTAATTTTGATATTAATTTCATTTTTAATTTAATTTGCAAAATTAATATTTATTGTTATGATTTAATTGGCTTAAAAAATTTTGATTAATTTTATAAAATTTATTATTTAATTTTTATTTATTAAAATTATGCAAAAAATTTATTAAATAATTTTAATATAATAATTTTACATTAAACTTGTCATACACTAATTTAAATTATTTTAACAGCATTTTTAAAATAATTTTATTCAAGCAACACTCTTTATAAAAGTTACAATTATATCAAAACAAGCCATTAAACTTGAATGGTAAAACACAATTTTTGAACATATAATTATTTTTTGACAGCTAAAAGGAAATCAATTGCAAATTTTGATTTGAAGATAAAATGATAAAATACTTAATCATTCGTTATTGTGTAAGATACCCTCAATTCAATATGCTCATATATATATATATATATATATATATATATATATATATATATATATATCTATATATATATATATATATATATATATATATATATATTTATTATAATTTGATTAATTTCATATGACAATTCCATATTTTAAGTGAGTTAATAAAGTTTTTTTACAAGTAATAACTTTTTTTTCAAACTCTATATATATATATATATATAACGAGTTTGAGTTTTTTTAGATAATTTATTTTTTAAAATTAGACTGTTAAATTTTATATTTTATTTATATAAATTATACATGTTAAAATTTCAAATTAACTAAAAATATTTAATTATTTATTTGATAATAATAAAATTTTCAACTGAAAATTTATGTTAAAAAAGATATTATTCTGTATTACAACCATAAAAATATTAAATTAACTTAAAGTTATATATGTATGATAAATATGAGTAAATTATTATAATTAATAATTTTATAAAATATTAATTTTACGTAAAACTCTAAAAATAAAATTATAAAACATCTCGTTCTTCTTAATTTTTATACATATATATTTACTATAGTAGAGCAGAATTTTCTAAAGAAATTATTTTTATTTTGAAAATGTTGGAACACGAATACTACCAACAACCAAGCACGTGCGCAACCAACTGGGCTACGAAGCGCGTGTAGTGGTTGATCTCTTCACGGGCTAGTCAGAGATACCTTAGTGGTATAGACTTCTCCATGGTTATGCTACCAGACTTGCGTACCATGCTCGCTCCATCCATGTTTAAATACTATTAATTTTTTTTCTCAATTTCAATGAAGATGTTGGCAAGGATTATGTAAATTGCACAATTTTTATACATTATTTATATTTTGAATGATGTTCGTAATATATAAAAATAAAAATTATTAAGACTCTTTCTGACAAATCGAACACAAAATATATTTTTAATTTTTATTAAATTTATATATAATTTTTATTTTATCTCGTATTACTCGTTCTTAATATTATATCACTGCATTATATTTAAAATCGACAGATTTAAGCCTAAGTATACAAAGGAATTGAGAAACCGATCTATCTTGAGGCTAAAGAAAGCAGTTGGTCCCTTGCATGGTTAATACTCTACATACATCAGAATGAGATTTTCTTTGTTCTTTTGGCATAGAAGCAACCATCACCAAACTAATCAGAACAAGAGAAAACAGAAAGTAAAGGATTGAAAGACAGCAAAATCGTGATCGATACTTACAACTCTTCGCATTGAATGTTACAATCGACACGTTCTAAGTCACCATTGTGTCGGTGCAAGGACCGTAACATTTTCAAAAACAGCATACAGAAACTGTCCTTGCTGGGGTGATCATAAAGGGCATCAAAGTACACACTCCTAACATAGGAGGTGCCAAATGTGAGTGATGCAACTATATCAACTTGTTCATCTCTCAAGCTGTACACTAATCATATGTGGTATTTTGAGTTTTTGACCATGCAATGCAAGTGCCAAACTCGATTTTCGGTATCTAGGCAATCTACTTCAAGAGTTAAATTATTGCTCATCGGCTAAGTGACTAAAATATTAGATGTGAATTTCTAGACATAGTGGTATGGTAGCACCCTACCAGTAAATACATCTAAAGGATGGATGAGGATTTTAAAATCAGAAAGTAGGTTTTTGCCTCATCCATTTTGTAGCAGACCACTTCTCTCCCGATAAAACTTCACATCCTCCATGTATGCTCTTTGGATCCGACTGTCCGTCTAGCCCCTAAGAGAAGCAAGCAATGCAAACAACAAAGATAACCAAATCAGAGAAATGTTTCTAAATCAATCCAAACTAGAGTACTGTTACGATACCTTTAGTAAATCAGGACGATATAAGACAAGGCAATAAAATAGAGTCAATTATTGCAATGAATCGTCCATTCTTCATGATATGGAAAATCCCACTATGAACAAAATTCCAGTAAAACCGAAAATCTTATTTAACACTATTTTCAATCCAATCTCATAAAGGCCATGTTTCTAACTTTCTCATAAAAGATATCCACAAGTGTATCTTTTCTCTTCTTGTTCAATTATTTAGTGTATAACCCTCACAATAACATATTGAAACCACAGTGTCAGGTGTCAAAAAAAGTCGATGAGAAGTTAAACAGAAAAACATGTAATCTTGAGAGGTGTGATGTAAATTACTAATAAACGACAAGTTCAGGCACCCCAATTTTTTCGATTGGCCGAATAATAGATGAGCAAAGAAAAATTCAATGCGTTGAAAGGCATGCAAATAGGCAATCTAAATTCATCAAGAAGGGCAAGGAAACAAACCATGCTCCAGAAAAGCACTGCATCTCCTTTGATCGGTTTTACAGACATCCCTTTCACAATCTTCCCACCACAGTTACAATCACCCGTACCAGCCTGAGATGTACATCACATGTTTAACAAACCAATGCAATGAAAGCTGTACCATCTAATAATTGTCAAAGAAAAGTTGACAAAGAAAATACATTTGACTATATTTAAACAAAGGGATTCAAGAAAAGACCGTGAAACAGGTTATCCATTTGCAGCATAGAATAAAAGTTGAGATGAGCTTGCAGCAAATAGAATCCCTTAATACTTTGTTTTTCCTAAAAAATTTAAACAACCCACGACGGATGTGTACAACAAATTTCCTACACTTCATTGTAGCCAAGCCATTTTACCATATGGTCAAAAAATACGGTGGAAGAGCATTATATATCTAACAGAACATATCCTGTATTATGGGGGTTCCACACAAAAGAGAGAGAGAGAGAGAGAGAGAGAGAGAGAGAGATGAGCCAAAACTGTAATTTTCATATTAAATATTAGTATTAGTTATCTATCCGCATTATTAATATGATAGAATAGTTATTTTTCAATCGCAAATACTAGCCATGCAAGATTGAGTTAACAGTACTTAATTTCAAGTATAATTAAATCAATGTAATGCTTGAGCAATACTGCAATTCAGAAATTAGCATACATGCTCACACAGAATAAGAGTCAGAGTACTCGTTTAACTTAAAAATTAAACAGACATTATTGATGAATAAAACCATATATCACAAGTGAAGTACAAAAGTCAATCCAAGAAATTGACATAATCTACCATTCACAACATGGAAAGCAATTACAAAATTCTTACAACGTATCATTGCCAACAGCGGCACAAGTGTGCAAAAGAACCAATGAAAAAAGCAAATCAAACAACCAGCAATTCCAGCTGTGCTTAATCAGCCTTTTGCTATAGTCAATTTGGACTCTGAAAAAAAAAAATTAAATCTAGAACAAACACACACACACACCCCAAAAAAAAGAATAAAGAAATTAATTCATTTGTCATTTTTTTTTATAAGTCCAACCATAACTACTTTAAACTTCAATAATATGATTAATTTCTTCCCACCCAATTTGTACCAGAAGTAATACAACAATATTTCTTAACATTCAATATCCTAGACCCTACTTCCTCATTATTTTCCTAATAGTTTTGGATAAGATCGAATTCTTAAACTTCTCTTATAGTATTGACTCACCATTACCAACACACCGATCTTTTTATATAATGGATTATTAGTTGGGAATACATCAACACAGTGCGGACATAAGGAAAGAAATGCAGGATGCAACAGTGGGTTTGAATCTTGTCTTGTCAATTTTAGTGCTACATCACCATAATTCTTGCACTCCACCACCTTCTCTGTAAACGCTAAATTATGTTTTTCTGTTATTGCCCCAAAATTCTAGTAACTCATATCCTCACTTCAAAAAAACATTTGTCCATCAATCTCCATCAATTAAAACCCTAATTTTCATCTATCAAAGCTAATCAGCTTGCTTTCTAACTTTCAAACTTAAAAATCCCAATTTTCAATGCTTACTCTTGACATGCATAAACAGACTTCAGAAGACTTCTTGCTTACTCTTTCTAGCACAGTATAAAAGAACTACTAAATGAACTTTATCAGCTTGGAAAGCCTCTATCAAATCGCCAATGCAAGCTAAAAGAAGTACCTAAACCAAAGGCATATTGGCAGTTATTCTCAAACACCCACAAAAAAGACAAATAAGTTGAATGTCTCTTTGTATGCGGTAGAAGCATCATCTGCCTTATATGATTAACAAAAGTTATGCATTGAATTCCTCTTTAAGAAAAAAAAAAAAGAGGGAATTACCATAGGGAAATATGTTTCTCCCCCTTCAACATCATCACTTAGATACATAAGCATTGTTGCTATTCTTTGACCACCGCGCTTCAAGTTAAACTGCAATAATTGCAAAGAAATGGATCAGGATTCCTTCATATCATAAGAATAGATATAACTGACATAACCAATAAATTTGCCATATCAGCTTTACGAAGGGCTTATAACTTACAGTATCAGAAAAGTAGTCATGGTGGGGCTTGTAAAACTGATCCTTTTCATACCTGTGCTGCATTATATGTTAGCCTTGATAACACAACTTATCAGTTTTCTTGCTTTAGAGCATCATTTTACAGAAATTTAAGTCAGACACCCACCTTAAAACTTGGATAAGCTCTCCATTTTCAGCTGGTATTTGAGAAAAGACAGAAATCCGCTTTTCAATTGCCTTAAGTTCAAAGAAAAACAAATGGAGGGAAACACTCAATTACACACTTCATTAGGCGATTGGAGAAGATAGATGTAGAAACAACACTTGCAATGCTAGAAACGAAACATATCATGCAGAAAGAAATTCATCCTTGAGGTGCTATAAACGTAATGTAAAATTAAGAGATGGTGCAATTTGATCATAGCCAGTTCTAATGAATACACACACACACACACTCCCAAGTCAGAGTTCACTTTCTAGTTGCCATCTAGAGGAGAGAATATGTTTCTGAATTCCAAGACTTGCAGCCAGCATATTAAGTGCCAATATTTGCAAAACCGTACTTCCAAGTGTAAATCCTTGTAAAAAATAGATAAACCCATAAAAGGCTTCTTAGTGGTTATCAATAGAAGAAAGATGGATACATCTTATACACATACCAAAGAACCAAGTGCATAGTCCTTTGGGTAAATGAGAACAACAGCCGTGCAAACTTTTTGAGAAGCCTCTGTGGGTGGCCAGTTTTAGAAACTATTGCTTTGCAATTAAAAGAATTTACTAACAACAAAATCATATAAGCCAAGGTGAACAATTTGAGAAAGTCAAATAACAAGGGGCTCCTCTCTGTACTCATTGCAAGTCCACTCACAGCAGAGTTTTAGACTTTTACATTTCTGTAATCAGATCACGGCAAGAATATGTGCATGTTATGACCATATCCCATTACTTAGCAGCCACTTTATTTTGATGTACAAGGTTCATGGCAATACTTTTTTTTATGGAAGTTTCATAGCATTACTTAATCCACATAAGAGTATAAAATTCTGCTTCCACCAGAGGGAAGGGCACAGCAGCTAATTATTTAGTCAAACATATAGTAAAAGAGGCATAAGACATCTTCCACTAAAAGCAGTCAGGTCGTACCAAAACAGCATATCATCAGTTTTCAATATCATATTTCAATATCAAATGTTCGTGTCTCCCCCATGGTCTCTCCCTACAGTGAGATTAGTCATAATGCCATTTTCAACCCTTCACTAAATACGCAATTCTAGCAACACTTTCCATCGACATTCCCATCAAACCAGCTACAATATATATTTTCACGTCATTAATATGCCAATTTGGACCAAAGTTCGCGATTTTTTCTCTTAGCTATTAACAGATGCATTATGCATCAGTAAAATCTAAAAAATTAAGACATATAGTGTGGGAATTAAAATCATTCTCTAAGCTTCTTCATCCTAGATTAGCTTAAATAAGAATGGACTGGTGGTATAGATATTATGTTGGAGAGAATTAACTTGAAAACTAACCTGTATCATTGGATACTTTCTCTCTGTTGGACTCATGAACATACCAGAGCTTGTCCTGACATTACTCTTAATTCCCTGAAAAACAGGGGCAGCAGTAAGATCAATTCTTGCTTGGAAAAATAAGTTCCTAAAACTAAAAGTAATAGGCCAAAGATAGGAAACACATTCTTTTTTTTTTATAAGACTTATGATGCATTCTTTTTTTTGATAAGACTTATGATCATAGCTGCCTTCATTCAGCACCATTATTAAAAGAATTAAAAAATTAAAAACTAACAACACAAGAAGTGGAAGACTCCTTTTAAAGTTAGACTTGCAGGAATAAGTAAGAAGCTATTCCATTTTAACGTACACTTAAGTGAGGGATGCGGCTAAAGAAGGTAAGCCAATTCACCCAATTGCAACATGAAAGTTTGATTGGTCAAAAGAGAGGGTCCTTTATGATGACGTAATAAGAAAGAGGGTCCTTCATCTTTATTCACCCTTAGAGTAACATGAAAGTTTGATTGGTCAAAAAAGCACCTATATAGTAATTACTCATTCAAAGTGACAAAAGTGCAAAGATAAAAAAACACAAGCAACTTTCTAATCGCGTTCTCAAGTCAAATCCACTTCAATAAATGTGAACAAAGGACTGGTTTGTTGCTTTTTTATACTTGAAAAGGTTTCATAGAGTTTTAAAGGTTCAAATGCACTCAATCAAGAAAATCTCAAATTCAAAGCAAGATAAGATCTCCTGTCACTAACTTCCAGCGAACTTTAACAAGTGGATACTTCGGGGTCGTTTGGTATCGTTTCTTGTTTTCTGTTTTGTGTTTCTTGTTTCTCAAATTTTTGTTTTTGTTTTAGTTTGTTTTGTTTTCGATTTCTAAAAACAGAAAACATGTTTGGTTAAAATTGTTACTTATTCAGAACAAATTTTTAAACTGATTTAGATACAATAATTCAATCACAAAATAAAATTTAAAAATTGAACAAAAATAATAATATATTTATTATATAATATTATGTACATATTATTAAATTATATTATTTATAATATTTAATACTAATATGAAATATCTACTTTTAATCATATTATAATTTAATATTATTTAAATTTTATTATAATTAAATATAATATTAAATAAAATAATTACTTAAAAAATAATTCAATTAAAATAATAATAAATAAATTTTTAATATTAATTTTATTAGATAATAATGGAGATTAATAAACATTTTAAATTTTATATATTAAATAATAATATGAATTAATAAATTATTACCTATATTTAATAATATTATTTACTTTAATTGAAATAATATTAAATTACTAAAAAAATATATTTAACTAAGTAATTTATAAAAAATATATATTATTAAAACATGTTATATTTAATATAAATAATTTTATTTAATGTCAAGTATTCACTTTTTAATAATATTAAATTATTTTATGTTAAGAGTGATATGTTTTAAATTTAATTAAAAATATATAATATTAAATAATAATATCATTTAATAAAATATTTATTAAATATATTATATAATAGCAATTAGCAATAATATTAATTATTAACATATCTAAATTATAATAAATTATATTATTTAAATTTATAATATATTCAATTAATTATTATACAAGTTTAAATTAAAAATATTATGATATTATAGTTTATGCTATTTCTTGTTATTTTTTACATTTTTCAATTTTTCTAATTTAAAATAAATATATTAAAATTAAACAATTTTTTAATTAAATAATATTTTATATTAAACATTAATGTTATTTTTATTTTAAAAAATTAATTAATTTTATTTTATAATTTTATTATGAAAATATATTAATATTATATTAATATATAAATACTGTTCACTTATTTATGAACAGTAACAAAAATGAAAACATGTTTCCGAAAACAATGAAAACATCAAATTCTTGTTTCCAACAATTTTGAAAATTTTCATTTTCATTTTCGTTTTTTTAAAACAGAAATCAATACCAAACATATTTTCTGTTTTTGTTTTCCAAAAAACTGAAAACAAAAACAGAAAACAGAAAACAAAAACAAAAACAAACGACCCCTTCACAAATCAAACAATAATAATAATAACAATAATAATAATAACTATAATAATAATAATAAAGGTACTTTACATGCATACATATGCATATGTAGATATATGATCTCAACGAAATATGAATATACTAGATGCCTAAAATAAGATCTATAAAAGAGAACATTTCAACTAGCAAGAAATTAACAATTAACATGCCAAAAAAATTTATAGGCCATTAAAAAGTAATTCAAGGAAACAAAAAGTTTGTCAGTTATACCTTCCCAGTTTTTGCATCTACCACAGTAGAAATTTGAAGTCGAGGGAGTGCAACGGCTCTAAGGTAGTCGCATTCCTGCAGAGATCATATCGCTAGAATTTACTCTTTTTTTTTTTTTTTGGTTGTTGTTGAATTGCTCATTAATATAGCATTTCCAAACCACTAAACTTAGGGAAATGTGGTTGTTTTAGAATATTTAGCACTTGATGTAAAAGGATACTTCAGAAACATTAAGCAGATGACGGATGGAGTGTGGGAGAGCACAGATATTCAAAAACGAGTTATTTAAGTTAGTAGAAACACATGTCAATCTTCTACCCTCCTGCTTTGAGAATAAACAGAAAAAAATACTAGCTTCTTCTATCCTAGCAAAGATTGTCTATTTGGCTTTTGCTTAAAAAATTTCTTTTATAGTCTCTAAATACTTTTCCACCTAGCACTCAATTGTCTATTAAGTCTTAATTGGGTTTTCCTCATGTTCTTGGATTTTCATTTATATATATATATATATATATATATATATATATATATATATATATATTTGGATAATTACAAGTTTCAAGTTTTAGGGTGGTTTAAGTCATGTCTGTTAGTTTACGAGGTGGAGTCTATGGATTCTTTTCAATAGGATTCTTATTGGAGTCAGAATGCTATGCAATCTTTCAATAGTGAGACAGAATTCTTATTAGAGAATTTTCAGCAGCATTGTTCTTACGAGCAATCAACCATCCCCTAAGGAATCCTAGGCGTGCAGCTTACAAATTTCTGCTTCTTCATTTATTCAATTTCCCCCAAATTTCTTACAAATTTAAATCTTAAAGCTGCTAAAAAGCCCTAATCACACAGCTGTCCTATATCGGCTAGTCATTGTATAAATCAGAATTTACAATGTGATAATTTCTAGTATTACAATTAGTTCTCAACCATTGATGCCATACATACCTCATTGCTAAGGAAACTATGAAGTACAATAATTCGAGGCGACCAGCTAATTATTTCAGGTTTGACCTGCATCATCACAACAAAAAGTAAGGTCAAACTTTTTTATTTTCATTAAAAGTCTGAAAGGCATCAGAAGAATCAACTTGTGGATCAATTTCAGGCAAGTAGAAAAGCATACAATAAATCCAAATAAAGAGTAAATAATTAATTTCCATCTATGGTTAAGTCCATACCCTGCCCTGCTTTAAAATGCATAGAAACCCCCCCCCCCCCCCCCCCCCCCTTTCTCCTTTGCTTCAAAGTCCGCTCATTTTACTCCATGTAAGATTATCAAAGATCAACTCAACCAATGCTATTATATTAACATTAAGTTAAAATTGTGATGCATACCCTTGCTTTATTTTTGTTATTTTTTTAATATTTCTTCAAGGTATGTATCACCATCTTAACCTAGCTTGTGAAGTCTAAAAATTCTAATGGCAATGTATTGGATAAGAATCCATTATTTTATTCCATTATAATTTGCGGGAAAAAAAAATTCCTCTTAAATTTAAAAGCTTAAAATATCAGATGAAAGCAACAAGAATGTGTTATCAACTTATCGTTCTTCTCTACGACAAAGCCATGTAAATCTGAGTATGATTTCTGCAAATGGCTAGTTATATTAGAGTTGCACAACACAAATGTTTTGATGGGATTGAGCTTACTCTGCACCACCAAGCCCACCACCAAGCCCATGGAGCTGGTATGAGACAGGGCTTGTTAGAGAATAGAATAAAAGATATTCCTCTCCTCAAATTGGAAAAAAAAAAAAACCCAAAACATGAATAAAGAATTTTCAAAAGCATTAATGAATGCAGAATACAAGTTTAGGTTAATATTAAGAAAAACAAAGAAAATAAAAAAGTTTTGCATCAGCTGCATAGCACTGAAAAACTACTAGTATATTTTGAAACAACACAAGGCAAAGTGCAATGCACCAATTGTTAAGAGAAATCTTTTGATATAAGCTTTCTCGTTCCTTATGTACTTTCTTTGCTTTTTCCCATGCAAATTTAAAACTTTATAAATTTCATTAAAAATTCAGGCTCGTGTTATCACTAGAACTTTAGAAATGAAAGAAAAAAAATGAAGGTAAATATAAATAAGAAACATACATATCCAAGTCGCAAAATTTCTGCTTCTTTGTCACCATGCCAACGAATGATACCTGAAAATATAAAACGTAAAAGACAAAATACATCAATGAACTTACAGCAAAAGTACAATTTGGCTAAAATCAAATATTCTTTATCCAATGTTCAAATATGTTTAAATAAATTTTGATTACTTTACTGTTTGGGAACCAATAACAACCATACCAACCTCTTGGCAACTTAAGATAGCCATCACTCTGACTTCTATGCAATTTCGTTGATGGAAACTCGCTGCCTATTAACCAGGTGAAGAGAAAGACATTTAAAGAAGAGAAATATTAAACACGGAACTTGCTAAAACATTAAAAAATTCTTTAGCACATAATATCATTGAAAAGTTTCCAATGGTTATCTCAAGTAACTAAACATATATATCTCAATAATGCAGCGAATAAAACAAAATATTTAAATGAAACCAAAGCTCCACAATGAAGAGGGCAACAGCATTTTGCAAGCATGGATTCTCTAAAAGGCGCTTTTTTCTACTTACTCATTTTTTTTAAATACAAATATTTCGTTGGGTAGGCCCACTAAATGCTAACATTTAATAATAGCAACCTGCACTGGTCAAGCTCAGATGCAAAATCTAACACTACCACTCAAAAGCCAATCTTAGAATTAGGTAAATGAAGCCTACAAAGAAGTAAATCTGATTTTGAATGAGATTCTGAAATTTTCCATGTCAAAGGAAAAGATTCAATGCCATGAGCTATGGGTTTAAACTTAGACTCTAAGACAAAGGCTGCAGTAAATAGATGATCAAACAACCAAAAATTCTATTGAGGACCAACTAAAATGTTGTTATAGTAGTTACTTACAATTAAATCAAGGCAACCAACTTGCTAACCCTTAAAGTGCTAATTTATTGTTAAGCCTAATGCTAAAGTTAGGCCATTAAGAGTCCTAAAATCTGTCTTAAAATATTATAGTCAATGACACTTTGAATGGAGCAAATTAGCGGTGACTTCCGTAGTCCATGGGTCTTTAGAAGCCATGCAAAATGATATCAAATAATATTAAAGTCTAAGTAAACATCAGAAAATGTCTGACCGTATCCACTATGAGTTGGTTGGGACAACAAAAATGGGAACTAACAAATGTTTGATAATTCTTGACTAGGGATAATTGGATATGGTTAAACCGTGACTTTCCTGGTGCATAAAAGTTTCTTGAGATGATCAATAAACAGAAGAAAAGTCCTACTTTTAAACATTTTGCCCCCAGGTAGCTCACTTAAAGATAATTCTGATACATGGCAACGGCTGGTTGCCAAAGCTGAGATTGTTGAAGAGTTGCTCGACGAATTAACACCAACAACCTATTAACTCTCTTATAAAAATCATAGGAGAAATATATATGTTGAATCGAAGCAGGATAAAGAACCTTCATTTTTCTAAACATGAGACGCTTTGCACAATAACATAGAAGGGAAGCAAGTAATTAGAGAACCCCACATTCAGAAAAATATATACTGCTAAAAGATATTGAATAACGAAAAAGATACCGTATGAATCTTCTATTCCGCGTATGAATGCTAGCTGAAACAAAGCACCTGCATTTCCCAATATCATAACACTTAACGTATGAGGAATAACAACGAATCTACGCAGCAAAACAACAGAAAAATCCAATCCATGCTTCAATACTACTATAAATTTCAATCTGTAATGAAATCTCTCACTTCAACTATGAAATAAACGTAATAATTAGAATAAAAAATCATAAGCTGCTCATTCTGGCACAAATATGATTCAATTACTTGAACCCAATCTCTAAAGATTCAAAACCAGCAAAGAAAAACAAAGCCCAATTTCTCATCTCAACCAAACACATCTATCTAATCAGCTAAATCTCCATTCAAACTCTGAAATACATATTTCAAGGAAGAAAACAAAACCCACGATTTCAAAAACCATAAAGAAGAGGGAAATCACACAATATTAATCAAACAAAACTGAACAAGAGATACCCACCGAGGAGTTTGAAGTTGAAATTTGAGAGTTGAAAAAAAAAAAAAGCTGAAAACAAAATTTTCTTCTTTTTTTGGATCGAGTGGAAAAAAAACATACCGATAATCATTCCGACTGTGACAAATGTTAACAATCCGAAAACGATCTTCATACCAGCAGCCATAGCTTACGGATTTTTTTTTGGTGTCACAGAAACTGAGTTATTTTTACCTCGTTGGGAGCAAAACGAAGCCAAAAAAAAAAAAAAAACAACAATCCGCCTTCGCCCCTTGTTTTTTTCTTTTTCCTTTCTTGTTTCTCCTGCTGGATACTAATTTATTCTTTCCAGCATCGAAGTTCTTCAATTTTTCGTCTTTAAATTAATTATAGAAAAAGTAACTGTTCATTAATACTAAAATTACAATTTTTTCGTGTTAGTGGGAATGGACCGTTGCACTTGTTGACTTAACGCAAGTCTATGGAGTGTTGACTCATTCACATATATTGACTAATAAATAAATTATAAATTATTATTACATTCCTGATATTTAAAAAAAAATTAATATTTATCAAACGCATATTAGAGTTTTTATAATAATTTCAACTAAATTTTTTAAATTTATAAATAAAATTAAAAGAAAGTCATTTTTTAAAAAAACTAAAAAAATTATTAATTTTATTATTTTGATAATTAATATAATATAAAACTATATGAACATGTGACACAAATATAATTTTGTTTGTAAATTTTATAAATTTGATCTATTTGTATAAAATAATAACCCTTCGTTAATTTTTTTTAAATAGTAATTTCATTAAATTAATGGCTACTACAATCATATTGTATAATATATGAAAATTAAAAGAAAAAAAAATCTTCAAGCCAGAACGTATGCAGTCTAGACTTCAGTGCACGTTTAGCCATTCAGAGCGCATCTTCATTCGCATGTCTCTTATAGAAGTGTTTCATTTGGACCTCATGATCTTCTCTCTTTGAGTATGTTAAAAAAATAAAAATAATTAAAAAAAAAGAGATTAAAGATTTAACAAAGCTGAGTTGATCGAATTGATTTTGTGAAAAATTTTAGCATTACTTAAAATTCGATTTAAACTCGAGTTATATTATTTTTGCTTTAGTATAACTCGAGATTAAAATCAAATTATTCAAATTAATTTAATTAGGTTTGTTTTATCAAGTAAAAAAAATAAATGATTTAATGATATTTTAATTGTTGAATGATAACAAAAATATCATTTTGGCCTTTTAATTTTTATTTGTGTCATTTTGACTATTTATATTTTAGTTTCAATTAATTTAGATACATTTTTAATGATAAACCGGTGAAATCATTGAATAAATCACATTAAATCCACGTCGCATATTACGTAATCTGTTATATCTTTACACGTAAATTTTACGTAAAGTTAAATGTCACATTATCTTCATGTAAATTTCTTATGCTACATCATTGTCACGTAAATTCTAAATCATATAGCAAGAGACGTGATAGATATAATAATTTGACATGACGAACTAAATGTTTCATTGTCTTCTGTTAAAATGTAATTGATTTAACGTGAAACAAAATATGAAATATAAAATAAGATAAATATATATATATATATATGAAAATCAAAATGATCTTTTTTATTATAATTTCTTAATTAAAAAAATTATTATGTAAAATGAATTTGATTTTTTAGAGTAGAGATGTAAATGAGTATTGTATAAAATGGTATCCGACACTACTTGACCCTATTAAGTAAGGTTAAGGTATTTAATAATGGGTTTGGATATGATTTTGGTAGTAATTTTATTATATATCAAATGTTCGGATAAGATTTAGGTAGTACTCTTAGAGTACCTTACTACTGAAACTCAATTATAAATAATATTTTTTAAATCTTTTTATATATATTTTATTTGTTAATTATTTGTTATTAATACAATATTTAATTAAATAATTCATTAAGTATTTAATTACGATTTTTAATATTTATTTTTAGGAGTTAATTTAAATTTATTAATTAATTTTTTAACAATATCTATTAAAATTAAATTTAAATTTAAAAATTAAATTTTGACTTAATAAACAAGTATTTAAATAAGTTCGAATAGTTAACAGGTATTTCATATATTATATGAGTAGAGTTTGAATAGTAAAAATAAAAATATTCGAATAGTTAATCGAATTCAAGTATTAAAAATATATCGTTTACATTTCTATTCTAATATTTAAATTTGATTATTTGTGCTCAAATTTAAATTTAAATTGGAAATTTTTATAAATATGTTACAACCATTAAAAACATAACTAAAAATTAAGACAAAACATTCTCCACTAATTTAATTACTCAAACAAATCAAGTTTAAATTTGATTTAACAATAATAATCTATATTGAGTTTGAACTTAAGGGTTTAAGATTCAAAATTTTAATTTACAGCTAAATATAATAAAAAAATGGCAAAAAAAACCCTCAAAATGCAGTGGTAGCGGTTGCCAGTCATAGTTTAAAAACCTAGCTTAAGCATTAGTGAGAAGAAAAGCCGCAGCGGGTGGAGAAATGGGGAGCGGGAAACTGGAGAAAAAACAGAAACCTCGCCGAAACCCTAAATCCAACGGAAAACCCCTCGGCCCTAACAAACCCTATTCCAAGTCCACGAAGAAGAAGAAGAAAACGAAGAAGAACAACAACAGCCAAAACGACACCTACCAAATCAAAACCAAAAACAAAACGACGACTGTTACCGGTAACAACAACAATAACCCACCGCCACCACCGGCATCACCGTCGCAGCAACTTAGTTATTTTCTTGGCCAGTTTCAATCCGCCAATGCGGTTCAACTCTCTTCTCTCGAATTAGAATCAATTAAAGGTAAAATTAGAATTTATTAATCAGATTTTATTAAAACTTTAAAAGGATTGATTTTTTTTCTTTGGTTGTTGTGTAGATAGTTGTATTTTAGATGTTTCTCAAGAATTGGGTCAAGATGTAACGAGGCTAGAGAAACATATAAAGGAAGCATTTGGGGCCAAATGGAAAGAAGAGCTTTGTGAAGGGAAGCCCGTTGAAGGGAAGATTGAAGCAGGAAGTCCTGCTGTTCTTGTTGTTGCTACTTCAGCTTTACGATCTATTGAACTTTTAAGGTTCGTCAGCTTCGGTTTCGTTGTTACTTTCATTTGTTTCCATATGTGAAAAAAGAAAAAAGGAAAAAAAGAAAATCACAGTTATGTTTGCAATAGCCATTGGTTAACATTCATTTGGATTGAGAGTTGGAGAGAAAAGAAATTTAATGGCTTCATTCGTTTGATTGAGAGTTGGAGATAAAAGATCTTTAATAGTCTATTTTGTTTGGATTGCAACACGGGGATTAGTGAAAAGAAGAGGAGATTAATTAGAACTTGCAAATGTTGGTTCCCCGTTTCTAGGAGTGCATGTTCATGAAAATATTTTAAATTTGATTTATTTTAGATTCTAGCTAGGATGGAATTGAGAATTTTGTTCTGTTCCTCTAGGGGCATGCGGTCATTGACTAAAGAATGTCATGCTGTAAAGCTATTTTCAAAGCACATGAAGATTGGTGAACAGGTAGTTTTACTATACTTTGGATCTCATAATTTTAAAGCTACTCATTGTTCGATATGTTACTTGTACTTTTATGGGGTGGAATGTATGGTGCCAAGAACTTGTATTTTTTGTTTTCGTGTTATACCTAAAATTTATTGTTCTTTGTAATTTAGAATGTATTTGACGATTGGTGGACCGGATAGTCATCGAAAAAAATAAAAGAGCAACTTCAACAAATACAGTATAATTTATATTGGATTAGATTTGTGCTGTTGGATCAGAAAACTTACTATTTTAGCATTTAAAGGGTTTGATTTGGGGTTAATTTCCAGTCTAAAATAGAGTTGAAATTAAAGGAAGAAGAAAGAAGTCATTGCCCATACCATAGAACTTGGGATTCAAGATATAAGTTACTAAAATTCACTTAAAATAATTTCCAAACCAAAATAGAAGCTTAAAGACATCGGAAGCTTTTGATGATCTTCATTATTGTCTTCACACTTTGGCTGATGCTCCTGTTTTGACATGAAATCACTCGGGTATGGGAATGATATGTATGCGTGACTGGATCCTGATGCTATGGCCTAGCTCCCCATGATAACATTGATGATATGGTGGTGGCCAAGTTTGTTCTCAAGTATCAAAGGCAATGATGAAGAGGTGGTAGGATTCCTCTGTGGTCAATTGATTGTTGGAGGAAATAGCTCTGCTTAATGTCATTCTGCAATTTGTTTGATCCAATCTCTCTCTCTCTCCTTTTTTTTTTTTCGTTTTGTTTTTTAAAGTTTTGCATATAGTTAGTAGAATTTGTCTTAGCCTGTAATGAGACTACTTGCTTTGGAGTGTGTTTGATAGCACGGGCGCAGTGCAGTGCGACTGGCTCCCTACTATTATATGTAGCATTGGTGGTTTTGTTTGTGTGTTAATTCCAATAATCATTTTTGCCTCGAGTCAAGTATAAACACTAAAGACCTGAAATCATTTTCTGATAAAAGGCTCCCTTTATTGGAAAGTTTTCATGCCTGTACCCCACTAGCTTTGCTGCATAAAAATAGTGTTGTGGGCTTCAATCTTGCATTTTCTGATCTTCAAAAGAATCTGTTTTCAAGTAAATTATTTACACTTTGTTTTCTATCAATCCCTTTTTCTTGGTGTCAAAAATTGAACAAGGAAAATTTTTCATCATTTATTATTCTGGCTGAGCCTTGGATGTTCCAAGTTCTGAATCTAGTGACATCTTCGTTTTTATTGGAATACGTTTTTTCCTGATACATTTTAGGAGACAACGCTTTATGGAATCCAATTGGGAGAGTTTGGTAGATTTAAATACTTGATTCCCCATGATTGATTAATTATGAGAAAAAAATTATAATATGCCATCTTGATATGGTACCATGGACATGTTGCTGATGCTTTTAGTTGCATTATGTTGTTTACCTGCATTGAAGTGGAGGAATTAAACAATTTTTTTATGCAAATTGCTGTGGCATAGCTTGTTAATTATCTGGCTTGATATGTATTACACGAAGGCTCTTTTTCTTAGTTAATTTATGCTTGTTCTTATTTTACTTCATTTTTGGTTTTTACAGGTATCTTTGTTGAAGAACCGAGTAAACATTGCTAGTGGTACACCAAGTAGGTTAGTCATCAGTCCTTGCCGCCAAATTAAATAGTAGTTATCATTAAAAACAATCTCGTAGTTTAGCAAAGAAACTTTGAGGAAGTCATCTCATGATGAAAGTTAAACATGAAGGTCCTTTAGGGTAATCATAGAATTTAATTTAATGAGATTAAATTATATTGGTGGGTGAAGACAAAGAGAGTAGAAAATTGCATTCTTATGGAGGTATCAAATTGATGAGTTATAGATAAAATATTGGAAAAGAGCCATCATGCAAACTTATAAGACTGCTGTCCATCGGAAGATCATTATGGTTTTATATCATGGAAGTTATATATTATTTAAGGGCTTTGATGTATGTATATATTTCACAGTTAATGAGGTGACTCATGTATCATGCTTAGTGATCCGAAAAATGCTTATGTTGAGGTTCTTGCTTCCTTGGAGAAATCCTTTGGATGGCTTTGAGAGGAAAGCAGTTAGGAGTACTTGAATTGCAAGTAAAATAATGAGGCAAGAGACACCACAAATTGACTGTTTTTCATGGAACAAGGATGAGCTTAGTGATGCTTTGTGGCATTGAGTGTTGGGCAGCTAAGTATCAACCTATGCATAAGATTGTTGTGGTTTAAATGTGAATATTATGGTGAATGTGGCAATATTTGGAAAGTTACATTTGATACAAGTGCATCTAGGCAATGGTTGGCATAGTGCTAATTGAGAGAAGAATGAAGGAGATAGAATTAAGTTGGTTTGGGCATCTGAGACACATGCTTGCAAATGATCTAATAAGAAGATGCAATTTAATGGAGGATGACAATGTCAAAATAGGAAATGGAGACAAGAAGATGTGGATGGTACTCCAGGAATGAACCTTTTTTTGATTTTACTCAAGATATGATCCTAAATGGCATAAATCATTCTTGTAGTTGACTTCACATGGTGGAAAAGGCATTATTTGTTGTCTGCTGTTTTTGTTGGATTAAATTAATCTAGCCCAAAATATAAAAGGATGAACAGTTACACAGAAAATGAAATGCCAAAAATGCTGAAATTAATTGGTGGGGTTGGATTTTCTGTATTTTGAATTCAATTTCTGTACTGCTGTGTTAGCATACTAAATTTTTTCCCCTTAAACTTATTGTTTTGCAAGTTATACCAGATGGTATTTTCCACTTGGGTTTAGATGACATACCTCTTCGATGGTTTACTTATTCAAATAATTCATTGCAGATTAGCTCCTATTACCCCCTTAAAAGAACCTTCATCAGTCTGTTGCATTTAGGTCTTTCCTCATGTACCTCCCCTTGTCAAGGAGTGACTGCACGAAAAAAGCTTAATACTCTTATCTTAATTATTAATTTTCATGTGAATCATGTTAAGTGAATAACTACATGTTATTTATTGAGAGATTAATGAAACAATGATAATGTTTCTGGAGTCATTTATTTTAACTAAAATGTGAAATAGGTCAAATTTATTGTAAAATACCAGAAAGTTGTTATTGTAGTCCAAAATCTTATGTCCATTAATACCAGTAATATTGTATTCAAAGATAAACAGAGAGGCGTAGATCATCCAACATTAGAAAATCATATATTTGTTAAATTATAAAAGTATAAAGTAGGTAAAAATTGATAAATTTTAACAACCAAGGCTTGGGCTAATGGCTATTGTCTTTTCTTAGGAGGGATTTGGTCCAAGGTTCGAATCCCTCTTGTACCTTGTACCTCCCTATAAACCAAAAAAAAAAATGATGAATTTAATCAAAATCAAGTGCAGAAAAAGGTAAAGGGTGCTTTTATTTATCACAAAAGGATCTCATTGCCTAAACCCTTTTATAGTAGCATAGAATCATCAAAAAATGTTGTTGATTGTATACACATTGGACTGTGAAGTACATGTCCAAGATAAAGCTAAATATCTTTACTAATCATAGGGCATAGGCTAACCAAATTGGTAAATCATTAGTTAATTACAGACTTCAATCATGATCTTTTCTTGATTTGGTTTGGCATTGTGATTTGGCAATATCTTTCTGTTTGTTTTTCATCATGGTTTTCCTGTTCTCTTGTAATCTGAATTGCAGAATTAAAAAGTTAATAGACATTGAGGCATTGGGGCTTTCACGTTTATCTGTGATTCTGCTTGATATTCACACAGACGTCAAGGGCTATTCCTTGCTTACACTTCCCCAAGTCAGGTTTGTTTATGGGATAACCAATAAGTTACAATTATCTTCGTCACTGTTATGTTTCATTCTTATTTGTTTTTATCTAGATATAGTTATCGCTTGTCTTTTGCAAATGGTGTGCATAGGGACATGTTTGTTTTCCTACCCCAAACCTCCATGCTACGTTATAACACCAAGTCCCTAGATGGTCTTGAGAACTTTTAGCCATGCTCAACTCAATTTTGTTTTGTTTAATTGGCAGCGATGAGTTCTGGGACTTGTATAAGAACTACTTTCACCAGCAAGTAGTTCAAGGTGATCTGCGCATCTGTCTTTATGGTCCAATTCCAGATGGCAATGAATTTAAGGGCAAAAGTGTAGAATTGCCTGATGGAGATAGAGAACAGTTAGATTGATCCGAGTTGTGCGTGTATCCTGCATTTTTCTTCAAAAAAAAAAAAGTCATGTTACATCATTTGTCATCCTCTGCTTATGCGAATTTATTTCCCATGGTAGCTCATGGATTTCACTTTCATTGTCTGATCCATTTTCACGTTTCTACCTTAAGTCTCAAAGTCTCTAATCATAAATCATAATCCAAGAGAATCTAGACAGATATTGAGCCTGGGGTGATTACTGACGATTCACGGCTGTATCATCTTCCTGGTAACCCAATGATAGAAATCCGAAGAATTACATGAAAGTCATAGCATAGCAGAGAAGTCAACTGCTCCCACTATCATCTTCAGTGGAATCACCACCAATTAGTTCTAGAAGTTGACTTATGTGACCACCTGGTTCAAGCCATACATAAGATATTTTTTTCTTCAGAATTAATGTTAAAGGTGAGATTCATGTGTTCTTCCCCAATTACAGTGTTTTGTAGTGTATAGATGGAAAGATTTCAAATCTATTTATGCATAATTTAAACAAAAAAGAAATAGAATGCATTTACTTCTTGACTATATTATGTTATTGGGTTTTATTTTAAGCATGGTGAATAGAAACCAGATACCTGATATGCTTTATAATTGATTATGTGGTAGATTGAGTATTAAATTTGCTCATCAAATTCTATCATTGCTGCTGATGTAAAATTCCACTAGAAAAATCCCTCTCAGAGATAATTTTGGAGTTCAATAGGAGGAAGTAATGGAGATGATATTTGTGTCAGGTTCGGCTTTGATTTGATTTGAAAGTTTGAAGTTGTGGTTTGATTTGAGTTCGATTCAATAGAATACTCGAATAATTTGATAGGTTCAACTTGCTATTTAAAAAATATATATATGAAAGAAGTTTTAATAAGATTTGTTACTCATTCATAAGAGATTAGAATTTAGTTGAATATGTTTGTTTAAATAGTTTAAAATACTAACCCTTTTTTTTTCAGTAATTAAAATTTGATTTGAAAATAAATAAATTAAATTTAAATAATTATAGATGGAAGCTTCAGTGGATAATTAATCAATTCACTCTGCAATTGTCGGCTCTCATCCTTTTCAAGTAAATGGGCTTGAATCTTGATGCTGATATAATCGATGACCTTAAGAATTATGAATGATTTCCATTTCGATTGTATGAGCTTTGAAAGAATCAATTCTCGGTTATTATGAAAAGTTTTCGGCAACTGAGTCAGAATTTTTATTTTGTTCGATTTAATTTAAATATTAAATTGAAAATTTGCTTGTTGCTATGGAATCAACAAGTAAAAAAAAAATTTAATATGAAAATATAATTGCACAATCTCTCATAAAATGTATGAATAAACAAATTTAATGAAATACATAAATTAAATAAATGAAAAATTTTAAAAAAGAGAGAAAAGTATTTATATATTTTCATCTTTAATTGTAATAAAATTTAAAATTATTTCATGACCAACTAAAAAAAAGAAAATATTTCTCTTAAAGATTTAGATTTTTTTTTTTAAAATAATAACTGGAATAAAAAAGCATCAATATAAGATAAAAAAAAAAAAGCAAAGAAGGGGAGGATGAATTTCTGAAACGAACAAAGTATTGATTAAAGATAAAGATTTTCTTTAAATAGCATAAAGAATCATACTTATATTTGTAAATTGAGTAATTTTCCTATATAATGTCAGTAGAGTTTTTTTACTTCGCAAACGTAAAAAAATAAAAATTAAATTAAAATATAACATGTATTATCTTTCTAATCTTATTTGAGTCAAAAAACTTCACTAATAATGTATAAGATATTAATCCATTAAAATTTGGTCAAAATAGATTTCAAAGTTACAATTCAACCAATAACAAAATCGGACTACGTAACAAGTTTATTTTTATTTTTGATAGTTATCTTTAATATATAGTTTTTGTATATATTAAATTAAAAATATATTAATAAGAATAGTAATTAGAATAGTAATAATGACAAAAAATTAAAACATCCAAATTCAGTTATAATTGTTAAAAATTTTATAATCATCTTTGATATGATTTTATATTATAAAAACGTTACAATAATTTCATTACAATGTTCTTGAAATCTTTTTCATATCCATAATTAAAATATCATTTAATTATAATCCAAAAGACTAATTTCATGGTGTAATGTTGAATTTTCAAGTGAAGACGATTTATAATAAAAAAATCTTGTGTTTAAATTTTTATCAAGTTAAATTATTTTAAACCAATACGAATGAATATTAATTTTATATTTAATATAATATGAAAACCTCTTTGGTTAAACCAAATCTCTTGAACTTGCTCTCTAAATTGAGACATCTTTAGGTTAGGTTAGGTTAGGGGATGTTGAGATTCAGACAATAAGGTAGGTTTGATCCAAAATGGTTGTCTACGGGGAACTTGTTGGGATTATAAGTAGACATCGGTCGGATTTATCCAAGTAATATCGATTTGTAAATAACTAGATTGGTTAAAAATATAAATTTATAAGAAAATCTAAAAAAATTATTTGTATTTCTTATTTTTCTTAAATTATTTTAAAAAATATATTTATTATAAATAGTGTGTCATTTTGTAAATTTTGCTTGTGAAATTGTAAATTTTTTATGATCCCTTAAAAAATTATCTTATATATTATTAGAATTTTTAAATTTTCATAGATAGAGTTAATGAGATAACCGGTCCGAGTATAAAATTCACTTTAATATTTAAGTGAATTTGCAAAAATACTAAATTTATTAAATAAATTTAGACGTAAAAATTGAAATAAATAAAGTGAGATTTGAAGTTATCGTTTAAAATTTAAGTTTGTTATAATTCAACCCAATAATTATAATTTTTTTTATTGTTATTTATAACTTAATTAATTTAATATTTGATTAAAATATAATATTATTTTTGTAAATTTTAAAAAGATTTTTAAAGATATGCCTAGTAAGAAAGTTATTGAAAAATATACTAATGAATATTTTACTTACTTTGGATTTGTTTTGTTTAATTTAATGTGATCTTGTGCTTTTTATACTTTGATTTAGTTTTTATGTGTTTTTAGTCTTTTTTTTTTTAGTTTATTTGAATTTATTATATTATACTTATTAATTACGATGCTTTTAGATTTATTTTAATTTTTAAAAAGTTAATAATATTTAGGTAAATTTGAATTGGTTTTGATTTATTTTTTATAAATAACAACGTGATTAAATTTAAAAAATTGAATAAAATTAGATTTAAATTCACATTTATTTTTTAATATTTTATTTAAATTCAATTCGAATTCAATCTGTTTTTATTCAAGAACACATTTCTTTATGAATAAATTTTTAAATTTGTTTGTGAAATTAAAAAAAAAATTATTAAATGAGCACATTGTTAAGCCATATTTCAATTACAGCCATCAAATTTTAGGATGAGGAGCAACCATTTTGTTTCGTTTCCCCACATATGGCCGGCCACCCTACCACAGCCATCAATGGTTATTTGCTGACTAGACATTCAACCATTGAAGGATGATTCTCTGACGAAATCTGCTGAAAGCCGATGTCTCTTTTCTTATTCTTCTTTCGTCATTATAATAACTGAGCTGCGGCCATGGCTGCGGCCATGGCTTAATAATAATAATAATAATAATAAAAGATTCCAAGTTGAATTATCAGCGGGTAAATTAACAAAAAAATATGTTTATATTTTAATTATTATATTCAAATAAATTTTTATATTTTTATTGCATTCAAATAAATTTTTTAATTTTTAATTTATATTCGAATAATTTCTTAACATTACCTGAATTTTTTTTTTAAAAAATAAGAGTTTATTTGTATAAATAAATCAAAAAGATGGGGACTCATTTGGATATAATAAAAAAAAATAGCTTACATTAAAAAAATTATTCAAAGGTCTTTTTTAATAAAGAAACCCAAATTTGTTATGATCAAACAAAAAATAATAATTTAAATGTGAACAAATTTTTCCACATAAAAAAAAAAAAGATTTGCGAGTATTAATTATAAGATTCCACGTTTTTTAAAATATAAATTTTTAATTATTGTAATCAAAACTCAATCTTTAATAATTTTGAAGTCAAATATATATATATATATATATATATATATATATATAATTAAAAATTGTTAATATAGAAATGGAATTAAAGATTGGAAGTGGCATTGAAGAAGGTGAAGAACTTGAACCATTTGCAAACACTTGTGACTATGAATCCATTTGAACTAGCTTGGATTTTTCTTAGACACTAACAGGTTTTCCATGTGCACATGTAATGCCACATGGCGGCCAGCTGGCTAAAAACAGGGCTGCTGTCAAGTAATTAGAGGACCATAGTGTCCCAATATATAGATAAATATACATGTGAAGATTGAAAGATAAGCATGGTGGTGATGGTCGGATTATAATATTTTGGGAAGCAGAAAAGGTCAAAGCCAGGCCCCATTTGTTGTTTGAGTAAGAAATGCAAACGCAATGCAGAGGTATGGAAGATGTCATTCAACATCCTAATGTACTTGACCTTCAAATATAACTTATAGGAAAACAAAAAGGAAGTAGGGTTGCTTGGACAGAGCATTGGGTCGATTCTATCGATTCAATTTGAAAATTTTGTCAATAAATTATATCAAACTTTTTAAAAATTCATAAAATTGAACAAATCAAACGGATTTTGTAATTGATTTTAATATATATATTATCTATTTATATTATTTTGATATATTTATTCATATTATTACTTAAAATATGTTATTTTTAAATTACATGACTCGAGTTTGATCAAGTATAGAATAAATAAATAATATATTTATTTCAATTTATTCAAAGTAATAAACTTCAACTTGAATTTGGTTATTTTTAAACTATATTACTAAAGTCTTTGTTTATGAGCTTTATTTAGATTTTCAAATTCAAATTTTAATTTTATATTCACAACTCGACTTAACCCTATCTAACAAGCCTAATGAATAAAACCAATTCACCATCCATGAATGCTAACTATATAAAGAAAATGGTTAAAATTAAATGTGTCTGCTGAAAAAATGGATAAATTGATATGGATAAATTGATCTCATCCTTTTTATTTCGAAATATGAATTACCCATGTTATTTTAAATATATTTCAATTATAAATTAATTAATATAATAATATTTTTAAATATAATTGAATTTAAACTTTAATTTTACATTCAATATTAACTAAAACTCAATTAACTTCCCATGAATGTTAATTAGAAACGTCATTTTAGAAAAATGGTGAAAATTAGATGTGTCTAGAGTTGAAAAATTGATCCATATTGATCATAAAACAAATTAAATCGAAAATTGATAACCTATTTAATTTGATAACCAATGACTTGTTCAATCTAATAAGATAGGTTAAATCACATATTTATCTAATCAATTGAGAACCAATCAAATTTTGATTAGATCGAATTGATTTGATACTTGAACTAATATTTTTATCTTTAGATAAAGATCATATCCTTAAATCAAATACAAGTTTTTGTTAAGTATCTATTATATTTAATACTTATTTAATATCGAAATCAAATATTTAATGCTAAAATTCTGTTTTAATTGAATCGAAAACCAAACATCCTCTAAGTTCAACTGCCGGTTTGGTTTTTTGGAAAATCCAATGTCTCTTTACCAGAGAAGGAAAAAGATCTTCTAAGAAAGGCCTCATGATTAATGATGATGACAACATCTTGACATCATCATGATGATTGGTCAAGGAAAGGAATCAATGGGTCCCATCCCAAATATGTCACAGCCTCCAACCAACCCCAAAAGAAAAACTCTTCCTTTCCCAGTCTCATGTACTTGTATATAAACCCAACATCAGGATTAAAAGCACAAATACAAAAGAAACAAGACAGGCTAGTGCCCGCAAAGTGTTTATATGAGAGCTGCTGTTACCGCTGTAGCAAGGCAGAGGTTGTTACCAGTGTTACAATCGTTTCAGACATCAATTACATCTAACAGAATCAGAATCATTGTCAGAAACATCATGTCTGAAACTGATCCATCCTCTTTCACTACACCAAGATTGGTAATTAAGAAGGTTCTTGCCAAGCATCAACATGAGGGTGATGGTGCTGTTGTCAGGAGATGCATTGGAAGGTTTCTTAAGTTTTTTCTTTGTCTTTGCCATTCTGTGTTGTTTTCTTTTTTTTTTTCATTTATTTTTGTTTCTTTGCATGTTGGTTTCAGGAGTGAATTGAAGTCTTTGGATCCTTTTATCATGATGGATGATTTTTCTGGTAGGGGTTCATTAATCATCAGACTCATTACCATAGTCTGGTCTGCTGCTTTGAATTTATTTTCCTTCTTCCTGTCAATCCATTGACCATATTCTTATTCTTGTATGAATGATTTTGCAGTGTCTCCTCCGGCTGGATTTCCTGATCATCCTCACAGAGGTTGTTGAATTTCTTAGTACAGATGTCTTGTGAAAAGAAAAAAAATACAATAAAAGGACTATCTTTTTAATGTTTCTGTAATATTCTTCCGATATAAAAGTTCTGTTTTTGCAGGGTTTGAAACTGTTACATACATGCTACAGGTATAATTCTTGTTTCATTATTTTTGTAAAACATACATTCTTGACCACCTCATAATAGAGATAAAGGCTATGATGATGATGATGATAATGATAATGATACATTCTTGAGCACAGTTTGATCCCTGAAGCGTGGAAGGATTACTTAGAAAGAACTAACATTTGGGGCTTTGCTGGATTTCAGGGGGGTATTACTCACCAAGACTTCGCAGGGCATAAGGGTACAATTCATACTGGTGATGTACAGGTAAAAAATTTCTGCTTTGAATGATTTTAAGTCCACATGATAGATCTGATCCTATTTCTGGGTTTTCTTTTTTTTGCTAAATTTGGGTTTTGCTTTCCTTGTATTGAGCAGTGGATGACAGCTGGGAGAGGGATAATCCACTCTGAAATGCCTGCTGGAGAAGGTGTTCACAAAGGTTTACAGCTTTGGATCAATCTGTCTTCTCAAGACAAAATGTAAGGAACTTTGAATTTACTTTTCTGTTTCTTTTCATACACAAAACAGCTATGGATTCTGGGAGCCACTCCGAAAATTCACCATATTTCAAGCAAGAAATTACTCTTTGACTCTGAAAACTTTTGTTCACACTTTATATGAATATCCTTCAGATTTATGTCAACTACTTTTAGCAAATTAATCTGTATTATTAGTATTTCTTTTTCTTCCTTTCATGGAGGCTTTGACTCATTAAAAAGTTATCACTTTGTTTTAATTAATATAATGTAGAAATTAGTTGTATTTTATCTACATATAGTTTATGAGGCTTTTGTTTTTTTGTGGAAAAAGTTATCAGATTACACTATTGTTAACCTGTATCTCTGTCAAAATCATGTAAATTCATGAGATCTTCTAGAAGATTTCATGTTTAGCAAAATCCCAGACTATTTCTAATAGTTGATAACAAGTTATGAAAGTAACTTTGAATAAGAAAGATGACAAATTCTTGAAAAATCTGGCAGGATTGAACCAGGGTACCAGGAGCTTCTGAGTGAGGATATCCCAAGTGCAGAACAAGATGGGGCTGAAGTGAGAGTCATAGCTGGGGAATCCATGGGACTTCAATCTTCAGTTTACACCAGAACTCCAACAATGTACCTGGATTTTAGTTTGAGGCCAAGAGCTCAAGTTCATCAACACATCCCAGAATCATGGAATGCCTTTGCATACATAATTGAAGGTGAAGGCGCCTTTGGTTACCAAAACAAAACACCCATATCAGCTAACCATGTGGTTGTTTTGGGTCCTGGAGATGGTGTCAGTGTGTGGAACAAGTCCTCAAAGCCATTAAGATTTGTGCTGATTGCTGGGCAGCCACTTAATGAGCCAGTGGTTCAGTATGGGCCTTTTGTGATGAACACACAAGCTGAGATTGATCAAACCATTGAAGACTATCACTACTGCAAAAATGGGTTTGAAATGGCCGAGCACTGGAGATCTCATTGAGTGGGTTGACAAGGTGTTTACCAACAATGACAACGTCCCAAAAATTCTAAAGCTAAAGGAGGAAGAAAGTAAAGAAAATAAAATAAAAGGCACCATCATTATCTCTATCTCTATCATTCACTATCTCCATCCATCCATAAGAGAGCAGTCAGATGCGAGCTGAAAAGGAAAGATTTCCTACTCATTGGAACAAAAGGCTTCTAGAAGATTCAGAGTGCACCTGGAGGAGAGTACATAGTTTATCATCACTAAAGTCATCATGATGAATTGATGGGGTCAGCTTATCTTGGTTAAGTTTATTTTTTTCAACAAGGTTTTCATATAGCTTTTTTCTTTTGGTAGTTCTTGTTTAAGATTACTTATATATATATATTATATTTTTTTCAGACCCTTTTGGTATATTTCTTATGGTTTTTTTTACTTCTTTGTATGTTGGTGGTGAAAATTGTGGTAGGGTTACCCTTTTTTTTTTCCTTTGTTTGAATTGGGTTCTTAATCATGTCTACTGCACCCACAATTGACCCTTCCTCCACCTACAATCCAACTGCAAGATCCACTAAGTTAGCCAAAGGAAGGGAATAGAGAGATTGATTTTGGTCATGACTTTATTAAATTAAAATGCAAAGTTAGGGGCTGGAGAATAAATTCACATGATCCCTGTCACATCATACCAGCAATAATTGCCATTAAGTTGCTGGTTTAATGTTAGCTCTGTGGTCCGTTTGCAGCAGTTTAACAACTAAGAGTTGCTATAGATGAGAGGTGAAATTGACCTTAATGTGGGTAAAACAAAATATATAATCATCGAAAAATATATATATTTTTAGATAAAATTATTAAAAAATAAATCAAAATTAAAAAGATAATTTTATTTTTTCTTTATTTTGTCTGTAGTAAAAGATTCCACTGTTTGAGCATTTAACTCTAATAAATGTATGGGCAGGGGTGCAGCCATGGCAGGAACACTGAGACAGGGAAAAATGGTTTAACAGACATTAATTCCTGTCTCATCTAAACTGCCTTTTTGTTATTTCCAGCCACCAAAGAATGTGGTTTCCATAATTATGGATTGAAGTAACACTGCCAACGTTGAAGTTTTTGTCAGCTCAAAAATGATAATCTTGGAATCTAACTTTAGCCCAAAATTTTGAAGGCAGAAAGAAATATTGCCACCGCAAATATCCTGTTAAAGTCTCTACTCAATCCTGCAATGGTTTGTCAATTAGTGAACTAACCATGTCCCAGCATAAAGTTGCCTTGTATAAAGAATCTACCAAACAATATGCCAGGGCTTTAAAGCATATGTAAAAAGGCTCTTAAGCATGGACCATAGTGTTATGTCAATATCAATAGCCTTTAAAAGCATAATTTTCCACATATGTAAAAGATAATCATAGTTAAGCTACCCAAGAATCACATTCCATTGAGGGTTTTCTTTCTTTCATCTCTCTTTTTCCTTTATTTGATATTTCCCTGTTTGGAGCAGACATATCTTTTCAATCAGGAACAAGAACAGATCTACATTTATAGGAATAACAACTAAAGTACATCCAGAAACGAGTTATCAAAGGAATATTAATTATAGTTCCGAGACATCTACCTAGACCCTGGTTAAACTAGTATAAGTACTGCAAACCTGCTTTAAAACTAGCAATTCACCACCGATATCATGTGTTTTGATGGCTAAGAGAAAATAATGAATCTGATAGCTAGATATCGAATTCAAAATAAATTGTAATACAATGTGAAATAAGATGGCTGCCTGCTTCACTTTCAGCAGGTACAGCTTTGTGTCCAGAAGCAAAAAAATTTAGGTGTTTCTATATCCAGAAGACAATAATTTAACTATATAATATGGTATTATTCAATAATGAAAGCAGCATCCCTGAAGACATCCTTTGAGAAAACAGGCAAACAATAAATCAACAAACCGTGGGAAGGCCCTGAACTTGTACACTTTCTGAATTAAAGAGATCACCTGGAACAGCAAGAAAAATTTTGGGTTTGCTTCGATCCATCGGTTCCAGTTTTAGTAAGGGTTACCCGGTTGACAGTTAATTCAGCTTTGTAAGTATCCGAGTTGAGGACCTTCCTGCTGACATTGTTGTAGATCTCTTTTATAACAATCTCGAAAGCCTTCTTGACATTTGTTGAATCTAAAGCAGATGTCTCCATGAAGAACAACCCTTCTTCTTCAGCCAGGCTTTTGCCTTCTTCAACACTCACATCCCTTATAGTTTCCAAGTCACATTTGTTTCCAACCAACATCCTTGCTATTGCCGTATCAGAATGAGCTGCATAAAGTTTTAAGTAAGCACAAGCCTTGACATCTCTGAAGTTTAAAGCAAATATAAAATCGCTGCTGAGCAGCGGACAGAAATAACAAATAAAGTAAACTGTGAAAAGCAAATAGATAAACCAACGAGAAAATACAAAAATCAAAGAAAAGTTTTGGCCGAGTAAATAAATGTCATCCAGAATCTTGGAAATACTTTTGGTGAAAATGAAAAAAGACACCTAAATGATTTGAAATAAGTAGGCTAGCTTGGAAAGTCTTTGAATTTTATCCAATACTCTTGCAGCCAGTCTCAACCATTAGAAAGGGGAAGTTTTCTCCAAGTCGCCTATCAACTTCTAACTGTAAGTATTAGCACTTCAAATTTATATACTCTATTTCTATTCCTTCTCAACAATATAGGATTGAACAAAGTTAGGTAATGTCCATGAATGGGAGACAAATCTATCACAGTTATGAAGGATTACAAGAATATGAAATATAAAAATCCGCTAGTGCACCTAAAAACTTGAGCCATGAAACTATATAGGTCTTATTGCATTCCAACATACCAAGCAATGGCAAGATTTTGATTCTTGTGGCCATTCTTTTTTGTTTTACTATACTTCTAAAATCCCATGGCAACCTAAAAGACACTCTCAATCAGTTACATCCATCTGCTAGCTGGAACAAGCCCTAGATGCCAACCAAAAAAACTACACATAGGAATCATTATCCTGCATATGATTCTATAATTTACTATTTCTCACTCTAGAAGAGATACATAAACAGAAGCCAATCAATGGAAAACTACGAGCCAAAATTAGAGAAGTTTCAAGGATTCATTTCTGAGTGTCTCCTGCAACAAAAGAAGAAAAGGAAATATAATAAGAAGTAGTGATTGTCAGTCAGGAAATTTGCTTACTGTAAGTTATGCCCATAAGATAGAGAATTTGGTTGCAAGTGGTGTAATAGTTGATCCAAAGGTTTTCCAATGAATTTTCTATCTGAATGAGAATTCAAAACATTATAATATGATGGAAGACCTAGAGGTAGCATGTGCAAGTCTTGGTTTAAGAGAAAAGGATATTAAATTCCTTAAAATTATTCTTACCCATAAAGGTATCGGAACTGTTCTCATAATCTAGACTCATGATGGTTTCATACTTTCATTTGAAAGAGGAAAAGGGTAAAAGGTAAAATATCTCGATGGAGCATACTAGTAAAACTCCAAGTGCATTATTTTATGATAAGTGATTTTCTTACCAAGGAGATGCTTAATTAGGATTGCTTTGTGAAAGCAATAGGTAAAGTTCACTTGGTAGGCAGTGCATCCACCCACATGCCATCAAGATTGTATTGATTCAGATTATATGCAGCTGATAAAAGATGTACTGTGAATATGAATTTTTGTCAGTTCCAAGTGTTAGCAAGTAGGTGGCACTGAATCTGTTAGCTAGATAGCACTACCCACAAAAGGAGGGAAGCTCCAATTGTGGTTTCTATCGATCTTTTGCTTGGTGTATACTTAATTCATATTCTCAAAATAGGTAACAGAGCACTGAACAGGATAAATCATATTGTAAATAGAGTTTCTTTTGTATAGTTCTTTATTGGTTGGCAACTACTTACTGTTTTATAGAGCTCATTTAGCCAGTAGAGTATCTAAGATGACATATGGATGCTTGTGAAGTTAGTACAGGGTTAATAATATGTAAGAAGAGGTGCAGAAGAGACACTGGAAACCATAGAAATTGTCCCAAAACTTCAGATTTAATGGAACAACAATGAATAAAGAATAGTTTTGGAGATTTGAGTATCTAAGTATCATATTCGGTGTTATTGTAATCTTACAATTCGTTCTTTCTTTCAAATATAGTTACAGAAATTATTTTTTTGTTTATGAATGAAGCAGATTACGGAAAACTACACTGAGTATTGTTACTTAAGATGTTTATTAGTATTCTCTATTGATCTCAGCATGGATGTGCTCCAACAATCCTGATAATTTCACGATAAATCTTAATTCTAACAACCTTGGTTCATGTTCTACAAGACAAAAGAACAAATATAGCCAGAAAACAAGGAGATAAAAAAGGAGAAATTGACTATCACCTAATACACATTGTCTAGCAACATGCAAGTTAAGCGAGATGAAAAACTAAATCCAAGATCTGTTGTTGTATAGCTTCCTAAAACAATTTATACTTTTGTGGAAATTGGAAACTCACATGTAATAATTCGGCCCGAAAAAGGTGCATTTCCTAGCAACACGCATTCAGAAGATAAGAATTTGCAACATGCAACGTATGAACAAACAGTCCCTTACTGTTTTCATTTTTCTTCTAGGGAACACTTATTATGCTTTTCCAATTTCTTCTAACTTAGGCTTTAAACTAGAATCAATATAAAATTAGATCCATTAATCCAACACACAATAACAAACGGAATCAACAAATCCAGATAGAATCCTGAAAAAGGCACACAGAAAAGACCAAAAAACCTCCAACCAGACTAAAAATTCCAATGGATCTTCTTGAACACTCCTTTTTAATGCCAGATCCACCAAAAGCAAATGTTAAAATCCAAACCAACTGCCCCCATCCCAACCACTCAATCAAAGAAAAAGATCCAATCAAGTTAAACTGTCAATATTAGCCAAAAGATACCCTGATTCTTATCTAATTAACAAAAAATTACAAACCACCAAATCCTCCAATCACAAAGCAATATCATAAAAACATGTTAAAAATCCATACTAGATCACTCAGTCCAGCAAACATAAAAAACCCAGATAGGAAAACGAAAACCAAGAAAAGGGTAGTTAAAAGACCAGCAAACAAAGTAGTTGCCAAACTTACTCTTGAGTTCCTCAAGCCACCGACCGACACTGTCAAAGGTGGTTCTCCTACTAATATCATAAACAATAAGAGCACCGACAGCGCCTCTATAATAAGCAGAAGTGACAGCACGGAACCTTTCTTGACCAGCGGTGTCCCAAATCTGAGCTTTAACTTCTTTGCCATCGAGTTCCATGCTTTGGGTCTGAAACTCAACTCCTATGGTGGCTTTGGAATGTGGGTTGAATTCATTTCGAGCATAGCGTGAAAGGAGGTTGGATTTGCCAACAGCCGAGTCTCCAATTATTACTATCTTGAAAAGGTACTCTTCTCCTCCACCTTCGTCATCTGACATGGCTTTGGCTTGGTTTCTTGCGGTGGGAATTTGGTGTTCGGACAGAAGGAAAAAGGAAGAGAGAGAAGGGAAAGCAATGTGGAGGAAGCTCTGTCCGAAGCTAAGCTGGCAATGACATACTGCGCATGAAGTGGGCTCATCATTGATTATTGGGATTTTATTTATTTATTATTATTAAATATTTTTATGTACTTAATTAATTAGTATTATTTGTTAAAAAAATTAATTAGTATTATTACTTTAGTTAAATGTAAATCTTTTTGAAATTTTAAATTTCAGTTGACCTCTACGCTCATCATATTAATTTTATACAAAAAAATTAATATAATTTAGTACTGACAAATTTTTAATGTAGGTTTTTTTTTATATACTTGACAAATGGTTTTACATGATTTAACTTCCTTTGTAATGATTTTTTTATAATACCATTATAAGTGTTTTTAAATTTTATTAATTTTTTATTTTTTGATAATTTTAAGAATAATATTTCTAAGCATTTTAAATTTAAAAAATGGACCGACGAAATAGAAATCTAATATTTATGGGTTTTGTATTGGGATTTTAATTCCTTTCTAAAGAAAAAAAAAGGAGAATATATATTTGAGTATAAATGTTAAGAGAGCGTATGATATTATGCATATAATCACTTTACGTTACAATTTAATTGAATCCAAAGTAATTATAATATTTAGTATTAAGAAAATTAGAATCACTTTACATTCAAAAGCTGCAAAGTGATTGCAGCTCAAGTGGACTACAATCACTTTGCAGCTTTGACTGCAAAGTTAATTTTATCTGATTGCTCTTTTAACAAAACACCCAAAAATTTTTTATTAGGATTTATTATGACTTTTATGAATGTTTATAAGGTATTATCATGTATAAAAAATATTTTATTAGGATTTGTATGAATTATTATAACTTTCATGAATGTTATAGGTACTATGTTAATGTAATGATAATTGAAAATTTACAATTGATACATTAAAATTTCGAATTACATTAATAATATATGAATTTTTAATATTATACTAATTAAAATTAAAATTAATAATAATATATGATAATTTACAATTACAAATGATGAGTAATATTAATAATACAATTTTTATTTTAATTAATTTTCATTGAAAAATTATTTTTATAGTTATGAGTATTTTTTAAATGTCACTACTTTCCCAGCAAAGTGACTGCATACCAAACGCTGCAAAGTTACTTTCCCTACAATTTAAACAGAACTTTACATTGTCATATCAAACACTGTAAAATTACTTTTCCAGCAATTACATTCTCTGTAATCACTTTTCCTGCAATTATTTTACACTGCAATCACTTTCCTTACAAATTATCAAACACTAGTAAACGTGTCTTTACACTTTGCATGAGTTTATATTTTTGATTGGACAGAAAATAGTTTTTTTCAATATAATATTATTATTAAAAGACAGCATCAAGTTATATCAATACAAAATAAATTATTTTTCCTTATTATAAAAAAACTATTTTACTTTTTTTTTTATAATTTAACTTAAAATTAATATTTTTAAAAATCAATAATTTAATTTAACACTTATTTTTAGAATAATTATTCAATATATCGTTAGTGAAGTTTTTTGATTCCACGAGCGAGATTAAGATAATAACACATGTCTTATTTTATTTATTTTTTATTTTCTTAATATTTTTAAAAAATATGTGTTATCACCTAACTCAACTTATATAGTCGAAAAATTCATTGACGATGTATTGAATAATAATCCATGTATGTAAAATTTTGAATCGTATAACATTTTTTAATATTTATTATCGGTTAAAATTTTATTATTATGATTAATTTGAAATTTGACTTGAATGATTTATGTAAGTAAAATATGAAGCTTTACAATCGGCTTAAAAATTATAATTTATACAAAAATACGTAAAATTAAATTAATTTTACATTAATATAAATGAATATTTCTATTAATTTTGTTGAAATAAAAAAAAAATTAACATACATGGAGCAGTTGTAGAAATTATATTTCCTACCAATTTTTTACTGAGAGTTAGAGACTGAGTTACAGTACTTGAGGGTAAAATCAAATTTGTTTGATCCTAATTCTAAATCTATAATTTAACAAAATTTTTCTTTAATCGCTAAGTTAAGAGATTAGATTATTGACAATAAAACCTTTGATTTAAAATGAAAATATATTATTTGAATTAATTTTCAAAACTGATTGAAGAATTGATTTCATACCAATGTTTGTCACAATTTGCTAATACTAATTCTTTTGGTCCAAACCAGTGGCTTCAAATGTGGCTATTTTTCCATCATTTGTCTCCATAATAAAAGACTTACCTACATTGCTAGGTTAAAAATCACAAAGAAGCAAATAAAATTTGAAGCAAATATCACATAGGAAGAGAAAAATCAACCATATAATCTAACATTTGACATTGCATCAATGAACATTAAATACATTCCCATCTAAAATACAAAATCCTAAACATATGTTACATGAGAAATTCAGAAGTAAATTTAGCATTTAACAATTATTTTTTTTTGAATTATCATTATTAGTTTCCAACTCTAACTCTTCTTAAACTAGCTGAACGATGTCACTTCATTTTATATACATTTTCCACCTCTAATTTGCATTATTAAGTCAAATAAAAGACAATAAAACTAGTGTTGGCTTCACTAAACATATCCCACTTTCAAAATTTGGAAATCAAACCACTGGTCGCTTGCTTAAACCTGGTTATTAGCAGATATCACAACCCTTGTTTGCATCCGCAAGTACAATTTTCGAGTTCTTTGTGGAGTTTCTGCAATGGAGGAGATACATATATCAGATAAAGATTATAAAAATTGCCGGAATGCTCCATTCGAACCCATTCATGTCTACCATTTTGCAGGCAACATAAACAGCAGATTCTATCATTTCTATAGGTGACCTGGCATTGCCACTGCATTGCACAATAGATTTTATAGTGAAATTTTCAAAAAAGCACCAAACACGTTCAGAATCATAGCAATCTAACAATAGGGTCTTCATAGAAATAAATTTCTATGCCAAAAAAGCATAATAATAATAATAATCACTCAGCATGATGCATTTACAAACCTGAACTTCATTTTGAAGGCCTTTAATATGCTGCACAGCCAAGTCAAGCATGTCTGCATAGCTCGTTTGCTGCAAGAAGATTTTAAAGATACGTTCATCATCATCATCATCATCAGAGCCTTTATCCCAATAATTTTAAAGATACGTTATATACATAAAAAAATAACATATACACGTTGCAAATGGTACCTTAAATGATAATCCGGAAACCATAAATCCATAGTCTTTGTTAAGAAACTGAGTGATTCAAAGCAACCTATATATAGACTCAATCTGAGGGCCAGCATAGAAAAAAGCGTTTACCTTATCCATGTTAGGAACAAGCTCTTGTAGTTTCTTCAGCTTCCCACTTATTCTTGTTCTTCTCTCCTGAACATATAGAAGTTTAATGATGTTTAGTATGAAATGTTGACCATTCCTTAAGGGAAGGAAACAAAATTTATATGCTATGCTCATGTATCGTAACAACCAACCGTAAGTTTATAGTGTATAATGCATGTATCTTCTTCAAGACAATGATATGAGCAAATGCAAATGAGCATCATCAACTAATCCAACCATCATATATATGATCCGAGGGCACAATAAGATGTTCTATTACTATTTCACTGGCTTCCTCTATACCTATAGAATCAATAAGTAGAAGCGCAGATCATATTCTTGCACTCTTAGCTGCTCTCTTATGCTATCATACTTGTCACCTTCTCCACAAAGGAGCAGAAATTACCATGCTTGTGCAGCTATGAGGGCTTTATGCTCCAGTGGGTGCATCAGGAAATATGGTTGACACCATCTTGCCATCTTTCTTTCTGGGATATCATGGTACCTTCTATTTTTAACATTGCTGCCACTGATACTCAAGACCGCAATAATACTTTTTATGCACACATCAAATAAAATTCCAATCCAAAAGAGAAGGAAAAATGAAAAAAATGGGACAAAATGAGTATCCAATTGTGATTCTTCCAAATTGTATCATACTTAACAATGTCAAAAGTTTCATCGTGGAATGCAAGACTAGAAATGAACGAATTAGGGGATTCATGGATGCAATAAGTTCTTGGCTAACAGCAATATAACTTCAGCATCATAAGCTATTGTCAATAGCCCTTACAAATGCTCTAAAAGTGGTTAATCTTTCTCAGATAGAACATGATAGCACTGATCATTTGAAAGGCTATAGATTGGTCCTATGAACCTTTGTATAAGCAATTTGATTTATAAAACGTTGTAGCAATCTATCACTAGTAATTCTATTTCTTGAAATTTAACTTACTCTTTCAGCAATGCTTCGAGGGTGAGTGGCACAGCCACGTTTGGCTCGGATTTTACAAGGCACAGAATCTTCTGGAATATGTAGCAGCTTTTCCACTGCAGCCATCTCAAGTGTTGTTTGGGGCAGGCTAAACTGAAAAAAAGATTGAATGGCAGTGTGTAAGGCCAATCATGAGAAGTTAACCACATAATTGTAAAGTACACTGTACTATTCATCGTGGTGATGACAAACTAATCAATAAACTGCAAAGTATTCATTTTCTTATAAGATACAGGAAACAGACACTATTAAGCTATTCTTCCTTGAGTTTGGTGTCATTTGAAATGGGGAGAAAAAACTCTACCTGGGTTTCCAAGGCATTTAGACAGTTATAAATGTCGCCATCAATACTTTTAGCCCTCTTGCCTGGTGGGGCAGAAAACACAATGGAATTTGTATTATCCCATGAATCTATTCCAAAGCCAGCCGTAGCAAAAGAATGCGCAGCATTTTGATGGTTACTGCTTGAGCTAACACCATCAACAAGATCCTCACTTACTTCAGATATCTGAGAAAGAGAATCTTGTCCAGTGAAGCTCAATTGAGACTTCAATCGAGAAACTCCATGGCCACCGTTAGCACCACCCTGAGAGCTGTAATTTCTGGTGCCCCTTGTAACAGAGAAACCTGCAATAAGTGTGTTTAATTCATTTCATGTAAAAAAAAAAATCTATAACGAATCAAACGCATCAGAAAATCTGGTAATATGATTTCAACCATGTTTGGGTTAGACCAACTCAACTTGGTCATTTTTTGAGAAAAACATTTAGGCAGCTTTTGGAATGGTTTAAATTTGTATTCATTTTCGAATTCAACTATAACCTATAACTTGTTTTAGTTTATAATCTACAATCTAGCAAACGGTTATAAACATAATAATACATCGGTAAATATATTTTTGTTATAAAATTCATCCTCAAATGAAATGACTACAATATAAATAGTTCTAAAATGCAACCTTAATTTTATGCTTTACTTTTTTTTTTTTTGTATTGCTCTACCTTTGTCATTCTACATGTTTATAGTATCATAGTATCTATAGAACAAATAATCTAGACTCTATCTAGTTATATGGTTATTTAATCTAACTTAATTTTCAAAGTAAACAAGTAAAACATGCCTTTAGATACAAAATTATTAAACTATACACAAACAATGGAATTTTTAAACTCCTAATTTTTTTAGGGAAACTAAACCATTCTTTTATATTATTGACATATGGACTTAAGTAATTACCTTAACTTGGTAATTTTCTTATTTGTAATTAAAAGAAAACGTGACAAGTCAAGTATATAAATCGCATGCGAAATTTAAAAACTTCACTATCGTAAATTTTCTAAAATAGAAGAATTAAAAAAAGAAAAAGAAAAGGAAAGCTTCAAGTCCTCTTATCCCATTGGTACTATATCAGATAGGCCTACAGCTCATTTATCTTTATTCCAACTTGCCCAACTTGCCAACTTGCACATCATAATATATTCACCCCACAAAACATAGACTATTTTATGCATCTAGATCAATTTGGATAAAGCAAAATAAAAGAGTGATGTTGGGTTCCTAGGAAATTGGTGGGGTCATGAAAGGCACGTGACAGATACCCTGTAAGACCTCATCTGCCAGCCAAAGCATAGTGGGCTGCATGGATTGGCTATCTACAACTTTCTCTAACCATTAACTTTTATTCTTCTTTCTCTTTTGCTGGCTACCCTCCCTTTTGTATCCATTTAAGTAGCACCAAAAATATGTACACAGTTATGCTGTTAGAAACTTGAATGTGGTTAGATGAAAAAAGCTTTTGGATTATTCACTTTTATTCATCTAAAAGGCTTGGCACTATAACCTAACTTGGGTTGGAATCAAATATTTGTCTAGGATTTTTTTTTTTCCTAATCATAAAGGGGAGATCACAACATTTAAAAGTCACTTTTATAGCTCAAAAGATATGGTTGAAACAAATCATGAAATTTTGAATTAATAAAAGAGCTAACTATTAAACCTCATATTACACTTTTATATTTGAAATATCATTTTCTTTTGAAACATTTAACTTTTTTAAAGACTAAAGTATTAAAAAAAGTCGCTGAACAATTTCAGTTTTTTTTTTTTTTAAAATAAGTACCTATACTTTTATTGTACCCAAATAAACTATTATATTTTGATTTATAGCCAAAAAATCCTTATTTCAAACAAAAAGTTGATTTATCTTGAGGACTTATTTGGATAAAAATTAAAGGTTAAGAGTTTATTTGGATGCAAAAGATATTTTAAACATTTAAAAGAGCTAACCATAAAACCTCATATTACACTTTGATATTTGAAATGTCATTTTCTTTTGAACCATTTAACTTTTTTAAAGACTAAACTATTTCAATTTTTTTTTTTTTTAAAAATAAGTACCTATACTTTTATTGTACCCAAAAAACTATTATCTTTTGATTTATATCCAAAAAAATCCTTATTTCAAACAAAAAGTTGATTTATCCTGAGGACTTATTTAGATAAAAATTAAAGGTTATATAAGTATAAATTAAAAGTTAAAGACTTATTTCAATGTAAATTAAAGGTTAAGGATTTATTTGGATGCAATCATACGAATGTTGTTATTCAGTTACAAAAATGATGAATTGCTGACATTCTCGCCCTGATTTTTGTGTCGTGTGCTTCTAAAAATTCTGTAAGAAAAATAATAATCAGAGGGGTGCAAGGGTTGTTCCCTCCGTAAGCACTCCGATGCTTAAATCAAAAAGAGGGTTTGACAGAGTTTTAGTAAAGTAATAGAGATTTAACTTCATAAATCATATATGTCCCCTATTTATAGGAATTAATTTCATCTTTAATTACGTATTTATCCACTAATTAAGTGTCCATTACTGTTTTACAGATCCTGCATAATCAAAAATATTTAAGGGCAAAATTGTTCAAACATCATAATTTATCTTTGTACCAACTCGTATGTGGGTGCGCCACATGGCGCACACACACGCATGGGCGAGAGGATCTTCTGCTCATGCCAATCGATTTTTCATTGGACGAAGACCAAGTCTCCCGCAATACTGTTTTCAAGGCGGGGAACCCAATCTCCCGCCAAACTATCCAAGGCAGGAGACCAAGTCTCCCGCCAAACTATTAATGAGGCAGGAGACTCTCCCGCCCCAATAACAATTTGGCGGGTGACCAAGTCTCCCGCAAAATTGTTTTAGTTGGCGGGAGATGCAACTCTCGGACCGTGGATCGAATCGTTATCACTGACACCTGGATAAGCGACAAAATTCTGTCCACGAACCATCTCGCCTGGGATGGTCGACTATTCTCCCTCAAGATGAGATAGAATTATTCAAGGGTTTTCCTTATCCCGAAGATCGAGCAGACTACTTGACAATGCCGGTACCTTTACCTTTTTCGTTTTTTTTTAATTTTATTTTAACCTTTTATCCTTTGTCGATTTTCAGGCGGCTCAACAAGTGATCGCTTGCAACTCGTGGTATAGAACGTACAAGGCTTAGGCTAATGCTGAGCTTGATCAACTGAGGGCTGAAAAATCGAGTGGCTCAGGAAATCAAAGAAAAATTAACACGTGTAAGCATGCGGTCTCATGTTCCATGTATGCCACGTGGCACGAGCTAAAAACTCCCAGAAACCTTGAAAATAGGTTGGCGAGAGACCAAGTCTCCCGCCAAATTGCTATTGGGGCACATTAATAGTTTGGCGGGAGACCAGGTCTCCCGCCTTGGAAACAGTCCCGCCCAATGAAAAATCGATTGGTATGAGCAGATGATCCTCTCGCCCATGCGTGCGTGCGCCATGTGGCGCACCCACATACGAGTTGGTACACAGATAAATTATGCTGTTTGAAAATTTTGCCCTTAAATATTTTTGATTATGCAGGATCTGTAAAACAGTAAATGACACTTAATTAGTGGATAAATACGTAATTAAAGGTGAAATTAATCCCTATAAATAGAAGACGAGTATGATTTATGAAGCTAAGTCTCTATTACTTTACTGAAACTTTGTCAAACCCTCTTTCTGACTTAAGCATCGGATTGTTTACGCAGGTAACAGCCCCTGCGTCCTTCTGATTATTATTTTTGTTGCAGAATCTTTAGCAGCACGCGACACAAAAAACAGGGTGAGGACGTCAACAATTCGTCATTTTTGTAACTGAGCAACAACAACGATAAAAGTACAGACTTATTTAAGTAGTAAAATACAAAGAAAATATATACATTCTAGGAGGATAAAGGTAGATTTCTAAAGTGTAACTAAGGGATGTTTTAAGAACAATTAGGAAAATTATAACACTATTTAATTAACAGGTTTTATTAATTTATCTTAATGAAACAACCAAAAAAAATGAGTTAAGAACAACTTCGATAAACTAAATTTTTATCTTTTGGCTATAACTAGAAACTTTTTTTAAACATTGGAAATAACCCATCTTTGCTTCAATCAAGCATTAAAACATTTAATCAATGTTAAAAATGGAGGACAAAATATGATCTTTGGACATTAAATTTTTATAACTTTATATAAAATAAAAATTATGTTGTCAAAACTCCAAAACAAGAAAAAGAAAAAGTCAAAAACTTCAAATATTATAACATTTTGCTTGTAAAATAAATAATTTAAGGACAACAAAATTAAATACTTTTCACCAAAATAACAAGTAACCATTAATTATTAATTACGACGGTTTTAACAGAACGACACGTAATCTTTTTAGGTATATTTAAAAGAAAAAATAACTAATTAAAAAAAAAAGGAATTTGTGACGATCCTATCAGTGTATCAAAATTGAACTCTAAATGCATAAATGAATAACACATGAAATAAAATAACTATAAGAAATTGAAGAGTAAATAATAAGTTAGATATAAAAACAACTAAACCAATCTATTCCTTACAGGTGACATTCATTTTCAGCCTACCACTGGAAACTACATAGCAATTCCCTGGATCATCATCCTACTGGATTATTCCTCTTCTAGGGTTATTTTTGCAATTAAACTGAATAGAATGTGACATTTTTGTCAATGTAAAGTTGGGTCAACGCCCTAATGCATAGCCGGTGAACATTCAGGCAAGAAAGAAAAGCCACCAATTAATCGAAAGAGAGATAAAATGCCGAAATTACCCCTACGAGGATGCTAATTAATAAGATATAATAAGGCTAAAACGGTCATCCTAGCTTTTGAATAAAAACGCATTACCGTTTTCGGGTGCGAGGTGACTAAAGAAACCAGCAGGAGAGCTACGTTGTCTGAGCAAAGAGGACGAAGAAGGTGCAGGGTAAGATCCATGGGGAGGAGGAGGAGGAGCACCGGATTTAGGCTCTTGTGGATCGTTGGATGAGCTGACTTTACAAGTTGACTCTGATGTTAAAGACGATGAGTCAGCAGAGAAATAGTGGCCGATAAGGCTAGGATCAGCTCCAATGACGGAATCGACGGCGGTGGTTAGAAGGGAGCCCGGGGCTGAACCATAACGGGTTAACCCGGTTTGCCCCATTGGTTTTTGCGATGAAGATGAAGGATACATGGCTCGCAGCTCAGAAAAGGAAGAACAAAGGAACTAAAAAGGAAAAGAGAGGAAAAATAAGCTGAAAATAGAAAGAAAAAAAAGAAAATCAAAGCTTTGTTCAAAGGTCGAAAGGGTAGCAGAGAAGCAAAGGAGGGATGCTTGATTGGGAAATGTCTTATGAGGTTTTGCTGTCATTACGCGTTGGTGATATTTGTTACAGCACCACAATTAAATTGTTTTTTTAATTATTATTTTTTTGCTTTGCTTTATCTGAGTTGGCATGCATCACGTGCTCTCTTCTTATATTTTTATAATTCATTATCAAATTGGACAAAAGTTTTAAGCACTATTTTTATGTCAAATTCATATAATTCTTTATTAAAAATTAAATCGATAAATTAAAAAATCTTATAAAATATACAAAAGTTCAAATAATTTGAATATATTTTACAATTTATTTACATAATTATTTTTATTTAAAATTATGATAATTAAATTAAAAATAAAGAAAAAAATCACTATACATTATTTTGATAGATTATAGATTGCAAATATATTTTTTTTAAAATCAATAAATCATTTATGTGAATTATATTATATCAGCATGATTTTCAAGCTCTAGGTAATAAAATTGGTTTAAGATTATTTATTGGTGATTAACATAATAAGTGCATGTTTAGCCTAGTTTATAGAAAAGTTTATCGGAAGCAGAAGTTAAGCATTTGGCTTTTAAAATTTTAAAATTTTTAGCTTTTGAGGGAAACAAATTTTAGTTTTTTTTGATGAAATTATAAATTAATTTTTTTTTCAAAAAGTATTAATTTTCATAATATGTATTTAGTAAAAAAATTTACATTTTCACTTTATTTTTTTAATTCAAAAAATTATAAAAAGAATTATATTAATATTACTTAATTAATTTATTTTTGTGTAATTTTTATATTTATTTAATTTTTTATTTTAATTAAAAAATATCTTTTTTTTTATTTCACTTAAAAACTTGTGATTTAATTTAATATAAATTATTATTTTATTTTTACATTTATTAAAAATAAACACGAATTTTATTAAATAATTTGTGGTATTTTGAAATATTTTTATATTAAATTTATCAAGACTAATTTAATTTCTCTTGACAATACTTTAAAAAAACTATACTTGAACAATAATTTTTATAAAAACTCCAATTCGGTCTAACAGACTCTACAATCTATAACTTTTCTCTTTTATTTTATTCTCGTAATTAGTATAATAATATTTTAATAATAGTATATCCATTGTCTTTATTTATCAACATTATATTTGGTAGAAAGGAAGGCAGAAGAGGAATTATAAAACATGAGAAGGCAAAACCAGAAAGAAAAAAAAATCATTATTTAATATTTTATACTAATAGAAATAATATTATAATAATAAACAGCACTGATTTAAATATTTTAAAATATTACTATAATAATTTTCTAGTAATAAGTAATGTTGATATTAATATTTTTAGTACATTAATAGTAAATATTATTATGAAAATATATTTAAATTTAAAAATATACTATTTAATATTTTGACAATTACGTCAATATTACAATTTTGAAATGTACAAATTCCCCAAAAACATCAAAGAACAAAATTATTTTTTATTTATATCATTCAGAAAATAGAAAATATTTATTTTTTGAAAAAGGTCAACATTATTTCAAGAATTATTTTTTATAAATCATTTTTCATAAAACAAAACAAATTAATTTCTTTCCATATATTCAATCCAATTATTAATTATAATTTTATATATACATTTTAATATTCAAATGAAAGATTTAAATATTAAATTTTACTTTTTAAAATTTGAATCTTGAATTTTTTTTACAAGATAATGAAACAGTCTCTCGAAATCAAGATTTGTAGTTGCCAATAACCTACCTATATGCATTATTAGAATGATGATATAGTACCAAAATATAAGATAAAAAATATCTATTTTTTTAATAAAAAAATCAACAATTTTCAAGATTTTATTTTTATAAGTCAATTTTCATGAAACAATCAAAAAAATATATATACTTCCTTTCATATATTCAATTCAATCATCAATTATTTTTTTTCCATATACACAATCGAAGAAGAAAGTTCGGATAGAAGATTCGAATATTAAATTTTTCTTTTTAAAATTCAATCTTAACCTCTTTTTAAAAAAATAATAAAATAGGAAATCAAGATTTGTTGTTGCCAATATATTAAGAATATACATTATTGGAATTGATGCCATGGCACCAAAATATACCATAAAAAATATCTTTTTAAAAAAAATCAACATTTTTCAATTTTTTTAATAATTTTTCGCGAAACAACCAAATATATATATATATATATATATATAAATTCTTTTATTTATTCAATTCAATAATCAATTATTTTTATAAATACACAATCGAAAATAAATCAAACAAAAAATTCGAATACAAAATTTTAATTTTTAAAATTTGAATATTAAACTTTAATAAATCAATCACGAGTGAACCCAAGATTTGTTGGTGCCAATATCCTACCTATGAATTATAGGAATTGATGCCATGGTGCCCAATCGTAAGATGAAACAAGAGAGTTATCAAAGGGGGTGATTAGACATGTCACGGACACAAAACTTTACATAAAAAATCTATTACTAAACTATGTTGGGCCAAAATTCAATTCATTAAGTTGTCTCTATTGTCTACTATGAATAATTAAAGATCAACTTGCAACATGGGTACCCTTAGATCTATATTTAGATTAGATACCCTACAACCTAAACCAAACCATTTGAAAATCTTAATTCAAACTTTTCACAATTATATATATATAAAAAAGGTTTCTTATTTACCTTATACTGTGATTTTCAAATTGAAATCTAAATAATCAAATATAAAACTCTACATTGGAATTGTAATCTAAATAACCAAATATAAAACTCTGCACTAAATCAAGGATCAAGTTTACAGTAATTATCATATACACCTTAAAATGAAAATTACTCTCATTTATCTCAATTAGCCATAGTAAATTGGCAATTACACTCTAAAAATTGTCAAAATTTTACAAATCTCTGCATTAATTTTGTCGGGAAATAATCAATTAATTCTCCCACTCAAAAATGCATTAATTAAGAGTGAAATTGGCAAAAATTTTACAAATCATATTATTAATTAATTGAATTTATTATCAATAATTGGTTAAAAAAATTAAAAGTAGATTTTTTTTAATATTTAAATAAAATTTAAATTTTAAAATCGTTACTATTAAAAAAATTTATTTATATCCACGCTAACTCAAACAAAAATAAATAAAACGTTATATCTCATAAATATAAAATGTACAAAAACAAACAAAATTATATGTTTGGCTTTTTTTGGTAGTATAAGTAAAAAATGTTAAAAGGTTTTGTTCATAAAAAGTCAAACAAATAAAGAAGGGACCATGGCTTGGGGTATAGTCATACATTGAATCTCACCCACTTTTTCTTGAGGGAAAGTTCACTTAACCCAGCATTGTTGATTAAGATTGATATCCAATTATCGATTTTATAAGTAGCAAGTGGACTACTACTTTCTAATTGGACGAAAGACAAATAAAATAAATCTATATTTACCATAAATATATATATATTTTTTGGGAAAATAATTGTCATTATGTCACAGTCCAATGAAATTGAAGTGCACGTGCCAGACATGGGAAAAAGAAAAATCCACTTATTTTTGTCGACTTTTTGCCCAATAAAAACTTCACAATTTTGCAATCGGAACTTCCCTTTTTATAAATTAAATAAATAAATGGTGGGTTTCTTTCTTTTAATTGCTTGTCATTGTCTTCTAAAGCAAAGAGTTCTCAACCAATCAAAAACCTTTCTCAATTCTTCTAATCTTCTTGAGTTTATATGTACGGGAAACTTCCAAGACAAGAAGGGAGATCAACAACTATGTTATATTTGAGATATATTGTTTTATTTTTTACTATTTTATTTTAAATATATTTTAAAAATATTTAGTTTAATAAATATTTAAAATACCAAAGATAAAAATTGGAAATTGTTTAAATATTGTATTTATAGAATACAAGGAGTACACTCTTTAAAAAAAAAATACCAATGAATTAATTCTCAACATATATGACATAATTATTATATGGAATAGAAGTAATTAAGTAAATATGTTAGCTTTTTCTCCTTAAATAGATAAAAATATAAAATCATGCCATTTTTTCCCAAAGTTATTGAATTTGTGAAGCAGTAGTAAGAGATTTTTGTTTTTACAATGCAAACATCCTAAAACATTGTCAGCTTCTACAACTTGTATAAAGCCGATATCATTGAGATTTTTTTTTTTCTCTGCGATCTCTCATAGACAAAATAACCAAACTTTTCTCATGTCCGGAACCTTGCAATATGTTATTTCATTAGCAAACCAATATTATACTCCACATATTTTTAGGACACGTCACACCACCTAAAAGTTAAGTACATACCATTCATTCATTTGATGCAAATGTATAATATCACAAGAAAAGTGTCAATATCTCATAGAATAGTGATACAACCTCTAAAGTATTCAATGTACTCCATTCCTATTATCCAATAAAGTTAATTCTACCCATATCCAAAATTTCGTAGAAGTACCATTGGATCAAATTGAAAATTACTCTATTTTCAATTGACACCTTGTTGTAACAATTTTTTTTTTACATATCTCCTATCTCACGAAACACAATCCACAAAAAAAAATCCCCTAAATTAAATCATCATTTCTACTTTATGCTTTGTGATAATTCTTGAACTAAAGCTCTAATGCCACTTGTTGGGATTTTTCAAGTAGAATCATATTCCACAAACGAATCATATCAACGTAAAATTAAATTAAACATACAAGAGATAAGATATAACGTGGTTCAACCTAAGTGTTTACATCCATGGATAAGAGAAAAAAATTCATTATAAATCATAAAAATTACAAAGAGTACAAAGCACCTAAAAAAACACTAAGCCTAAGCTTCAAAACAAACCTATTTTTTGCTAACCCGATATTTTTTTTTCAATTCTTCCGCAAATCCCAACAATCCTATCTCTTAGATGAAGATCACATTTATGTTTTATTATAAAAAGTTAACATCTACTATATTTATAGAGTCAACTTACTTGATTACCAAAAATTCCTATTCACTAAAGAATCTTACTTATTAAGAATATTTATTCTAAATAAATTTAATTACTAAGTAATTCTGTGACCAATTAAATTTGACTAGAATAAATTTTACTAGAATCTAAATTGATTCTTAATAAAATTTGAGTTAACATCTAACATTATTTTCAATTTCATACTTGCCTTTGTATCTCTCTAATTAAAACTTGAAACAATTTTTTTTTTCATTTGAAAAAAGAAGTTTCGAATATTATTTTTTGAGTAAAAAATTATTTGCAAATCATTTGGTCAAATATTTGAGTGAAATTTGGAATAAACTTGATAGAGAAAAACTTAATTTGGGGTTTTCAACAAAAAACAATAAAACAAAAAAAAAATTGCTTAATAAATTAGAAGCAATTATGAATTACAATGTCAAAACAACCAAAAGCTAATTTGAATTTTATTTTTTGATAAAAGAATTATACATCAATTTGAAATTGTGGTAAGAATTTAAAAGTTATTGTAGTTAATTAGAAAATCGATTCATCCATTTCAATTTAATTGAGCCAACAATAGATACATTTGCTTTCATTCGCAATGTATGAATCATTCCTCGAGCACATTTATATAAACTTAGAATACATTTAGTTAGATTGTTTAATTGTTCAAATAGGAGAAGAATTTGAATCCAAGATTTAATTTAATTGGTTCATGAAGTTTTTTCTAAACTAATTTTCAAATGATTTAAAATTGAAATTCTAATAACTTTTTTTTTTCAATATATATATATATATGAGAAGTGATCCACTTACAGGTGTTTAATAAATAGTTTTACATGATTTTTATAACTCAATGTAGGATTAAATTTTTTACAAACGGTTAGATTTAACAATATATTCGTATCTGTAATGTACGTAAAATTTCGAATTAATATGACATTTTTATTATTCTGATAGAGAATAATATATTTTTTAATATATATTAATGGTTGAAAATGTTATTATTGTTAAACGAATATTTAGATATTTTCGATTAACTTAAATTTAACATACATAATCTATTTAAAATGGAATATAAAATTCAACTATTGGATTAAAAAAATATAAATAATACAAAAAATATAGAAAAAATATAAAACTAAATTTATTTTATACTAGTGTGAGTGAATCTCTTCTATAATACTTAAGGAATTGTTTGAAGTGTAATTTGAATTTAAAACTTACATTTTGTTCACTAAATACATAAAAGCAAAAGGTAACTAATTTTTTTGGCATAAACTTATTCTCAAAGAAATATGAAGGAAAACAACTGTGAAACCAAATTTAAGAAGGAATTGGGGGAAAATATACACTCTAACCTTTTTGCAATTAACCTTGTTAAATATTTTTTTTAACAAAGAAGGCTGTAATTTTAAAATAAAAGAAGAAATTATATGTATTAGAATTTAAATATGAAAAGATAACAGTTACGGGCCTTTTTGTATCAACCAAATTTTTTTTAGGGTTGACATCATGAAACAAAGATATTGGAGCTTATAATTGTGGAGGTGGATCACCTATGAATGACTTGTTGGATTTATTATAGGCCCAAAACAGTTAAAAAAATTGAGCATTTGATATGGGAAGGTGGAAAAAAACAATACTCCTAGCCCAATGGCCCTATCAGTTCAAGCAATCAAGAGTACTTCTGAATAATCATGGAGTAATAATGGATCGAGAATTCAGTGTTGAGGTTTTAAACAAAAGATAAAGGGTCAACAAAAGTCTAAAAATTTTTTAGTGATTGAGCTTATAATATTTTTTAAAATAAATTGAATTCTTATATTTTATATTTTATTTAATTGAAAATTTTAATAAACGAAAATTGTTATGTTTATATATGATTTTCGTTACATGTAATAAAAATATAATAATTTTCATTAAAGAAAAAATTTGATTGAATATAAATTAAAATTTAAAGATTCAATTGATTACAAAAAAATTTAGAGGTTTAACTATTAATATCATTTTTTTTCGAGTTTTTTATACATTTTTTATTTATTTATTTTATATAATAGAGGAAGAAAGAAAAAATTGAGATTCGGATATCCTTGTAAAATTTTCACATTTTAAATTACAAATGTAATAATTTGAATTAATATTCAAAATTAAAAACTTTATTATTGATTATAAACCAAAACATATGCCAATACTTCAAAAATTAAAACTGAATTTTAACAATCTCTTTGAAACTTTGAATGCAGAAGGCAGAACAAGGAGTGTAACATGTTTGGATAATTGGATTATTTAAATGACCATTATCATTTATCACATAACATTTCATGTTGACCCAGTCATCTTTACTTTTTGTATTTCTTTCTTGGAAAACAATATTTTAAAAATGATTAATGTCAAAATAATAATATTGATTAATAAAGGGAGATCAATGGATGCTCACCAAATTAGTGACAATATCTCCTCGATTAGTGGAGAATAGAATAGAATTGAGAAATGACAGTAATAAAATAATAAAAAAAAAAAGACTCGAAAGGAAGGAGACTATGAATAATATTTGTTCAAGTCATGGGTCACGTTTGTTTTAAACCAAAAATAAAAAATTAAAATGTACGTTGAGATGGGTAAAATGTGATAAAAATTAAAACCCATGACCCGATCTTACTCTTTCTTGATCGGTATAAAGAGTAATTCAATTTAGTCTGTTCTAAACTTTTAACTCAATCCGATTGTATTAATTAGATTGAATTAATTTTTGAATTTACTACGTAATATTGATGATAATGACAATATTAATGTTAGTGATGTTATTGATAATAGTGACAATATCAATCGTGATCTTGATATGGAGTTGAAGCTTCTAACTATAATGAACACATTAACTATGGATACACTATTGAAAATAGATTAATTTTACATCGCCCTTAAATCCGAATTAACAAAAACAATTTCTTCCTGCATAATATGGATTCCAACATTCATAATTTAAATATTTGTAATTTTAAACGTGATAAATTTCCTGATGTCATATAATTCATTTTGTACTTTCATTCCATCCAATACATACTAAATGAATTAAACTTTCGGATTTACTATCATGAATTGCAACCCTAAATCCAATAAACCTAATAATATTATAAAAAATGATTGACTATAAGGAACTAAACATAAACAATTTCGGCTGAGCATTTGCCTCAGAGCCATTGAACCTGCCAAAGCGATGATCAATTGTCATAATTAGCTGCGGAAAATGCAGTGTTTGGAAAGTAAGAAAATGGTTTTTAACACACCAAACACAGTGAATAGAAGAAATTTTAAGTTGCAATTACTTTCATGTGGTAAATAATTTTAATCATCACAAATTTAAAAAATTTAAGGGCACGTGTTTCTTGGCCTAGCAACCAAAGCTCTAGAGCTAGGAATTTTTCTTTGAAGTTGAAGACGATGCTTCCCTTGTTAAATAATAATAATAATAATAATAATAATAATAATAATAATTGAAGTTTCTGGTTTTACCTACCTTTCTTTGCTTAGGCTTTAGAAGGCAAAGATGGCCCTCTAACTGAAAAATAAATTGTGGATAATATTATATTAAACACAAAATAATTGTTTTTAATTTTCCACTAAACATTATTTTAATGAAAATTAATTAACTTAAACCATTCTTAAGTTTATGGGTGCAGAACCTCTCCACAATGCAATATTCTAGAGCTTACTAACTAAGCTAGATAGTAGATAGTAGGTAGTAGATGGGTAGGGTTGCTTTTTTAATTTTTATTTTATTTTAGGTAGATTAATCATGACCAAGAAAAAGATACAAATGCAATATATTAATTTAAGAAAAAGAAATCAATAGATTAATTGACCAAGTCCAACATATAAGAAAACGGCCGGTTAGAAATTTTACCTACTGAAGACTTGGTTTAAATATATTAAATTATAAAAAATTCGATAACAATAGTCATTGTTAAAAATTTTACAATTCAGAAAATAGTCTTAAGTTTTAAGTTTCATAATTAATAAATTCAAATTGATAAAGTGATATAATTTAAAAATTTTATTTTGGATCAATGAGGGCTTTGAACTTATAAGACACATAATTTCAGAATTTTTTCTATGAAGACTCAAACCCCATTACACCCTCTATATCCATTCTTGCATATAATATTAAAAAAATAGAATATATATTATGATGACATATAATATTTAGAGAATATTTAAAAAATAAAATAAAATAAATAAAAAAGTGGGATATGTTTTAATTTTTTTAATTATATTGTGAAATTAAATAACTCCATGATTAATGTTCGAGCGTGTATATATATTTGTGTGTATATATATATAAATAAAAGAATATAAAAGTTAAAATAAATTAAAATTGAAGAAAAACATATTTCAACAAAATCACCGATTTGAATTTCAATAAACTCTCAATTTTGTTTGGGAGTAAGTGAATTGATTGGTTTCTTTGAATACATGAACAAAAAAATTGTTTTCAAATCCGAATATAAATATCCATTTTGTTAAGAAGATTATTATACTTTCATGAGTTGTCAAAAATATTACTTAACCAAAAAATTTTAATTATTGTGTCACTTTTAATTATAAAATAAAATTGTGGAGTTCAATAATCAAACACTTTGGCCAATTTTTTAGAATCTACAATAACAATACTTTATTTATTTATTTTTATTTTGAGATAATGAGCTCAATATATTCATTTGAATTGCGAAAAACTCTACTAATCCTAATTGAAATTGATTTTTGCTTCGCAATATCAGTTACATTAAATTATAAATTTTCATCTTATTATTATATCATATTTAAAATTATTAGATCTGTGATATTACATTGTCGTCCCACATATTTTAGTCAACAACTTAATCTCAATATGCTATCGTATGAACATTTAGAGCCCCAATGTCTGTTTTGCTTGATTGAAACTAAAAAAAAAAATGTCAAACAGAATCAGAGGATGTCACAATCAAAATGATATGAATTCAACAACGGAAGCAGCCATTTCTCAGGAAAAATTCTCATACAAGGTCCCACAAATCGGGATTTGAAAGTTTCAAACTCAATTTATTGTGGCTTAATAATTGGAATTAAATAGCAATTAATTACTGAAGTTCATGGTCGGAATCTTAACAGGATAACAATCATTTAACTATATTTTATCGACTTAATCATCTGAGCCACCACTTAAACAGTGTTTTGTTTGTGAGATAATGGGAAAAATCTCTACAGTTTCCCACCAGATTATACTATAATTTAATTAATTATTTCTTTAATTTTTGAATAATTATTTCTTTAATTTTCTAGGTCAACACAAGCAAAAATTAATATACAAAATTATGTGGAATTAATGATGAAGTAATCTGAAAAGGAAGCAGACGCAAATTTTGATATTATAAAAAATTGGTCATGAGAATATAGGCGAAATCCTAGCTTCAATTATATGAATTGGAAAGTCATGCATTGGAAAATATTAGATCCTTGTTGCAGGGTTGAATTCTCTATTAGGTAGAGTTGGAGAAGAAAAAAATAGGAGAAAATGACTTAGATAGCTCCTTCTTTAGCGTGATTAATTACCATTTGATTCTTCTATTTCTATGATGATCATAGTGTAAATTGAAATTTGTGTTTACATTTCTATCTATATATAAACACACACACACACACACATATATATATATATATATTATTGAATCATGTTATTAGTTCCATCAATTTTGCTTTAAATATTTGTATTTTCTAATATGATATATAGTTTATGAATTTTTTTAAACCAAAAAGTGTCTCATACCAATTGAGTATTAGACTATTCCACACTCATGCTGATTTAAAAAATTTGACATAGTAAAAATTTAAATACGATATTTTTTGTTATGAATTCATTTTCTATACATACATAATATATGGAACTTTTAAACTTTAGAAATATAGTTAAAAGATAAATCTCATTTCCTTTTTAGTAAAGGGATATGTGCCATTTTTTAAATACGATTAGTGAAAATTTTTAAAATATATATGACTAAAAATGTTGACAATGAAATGATTTGTATTCCATTAATAATATCACATGGAATTTACGTTTGAGTATATTGTGTGTATATATATATACCTTACGTCAATCATAGATTTCTATATATATATAAAATCATTATATTTAATTTACTATTAATATATAAATTTTAAATGATAAATTATGTGCAATCATATTATTAGTACATAGACAAAATCATTTTTTTTTGGTACAAGGATTTTAAGCTATATAAAAAATTTCACAAATTTCACCTGTTTTCAAGATATATATATATATATATATATATATATATATATATATATATATATATATGTATGTATGTATATCTGTGTGTGTGTGTAATTCTAGCTAGGTTAGGATGTCTCCTTAAGAAGGGTATATCTAGAACAAAATTTGGAATAAAGTAAAGAATAAACAATTATTGACTCTTTAGAGAAACATTGAACACAAAAATTGGATACATTAGATTTCACATGACAACCTAAGTAATTTATGCATATAATTTTTTTTGTTTCCATACGTGTTTGTGCAAATATTAAATATATCTTCAATCAAAGTTTGAAATATCTAATAAGAAGTAGGGGTGATATTATTGGATATATATATATATATATATATATATTAAAATCTTTTGATCTGGTCCAACCGTACAAGTTTTTTACTTGATTCGTATTCAGCCGTAATCTGAATTGGTTCATGTGAATGAATTCAATTCAAATAAATTATTCAAACTTTTGGATTTAGAGAGTTTTAAGTTTTATTTCAGTTTTAACTTGAATTTTTAATTAAAATATAAATAGATCTTAGGTTTTTTATTTAAATAGTACAAATTAAAAAATATTAAACATTAAAATATTTGATTATGATTCATATCTAAAATCGATTCATATTTGAATCGATCCAAATGTATACATTCCAATGATGTTATTTATGCGAATTCAAATTGATATTTTTAAATTTTTAATCCAACAAATCAGAATTTTTTGATTTGAATTTATTTTATAATAATTTTTTTTTTTTAACTTTGCAATCCTAATTAGACACATAACAACAATAACATCATATCCATTTAAAATTATTAATTTATAACAATAAAATTTTTTAACCACATGAACAAAATTAAAAAATAACAACTCATTATCAATTAACGGATTTGAAATTGGATATGCTTACTATAATTAATCACAGTGAATAAAGCAAAATAACTAAGCACAGGAAGAGTACAGAGTAGATTTTACATACCCAAAAGTTTGGAATTTGGCAATGCCCTCCCAGTCAAACAAGTTGACATTACAAACCTTTTTTTGTGTGCTTTTTGTCGCTGTGGAAACATCTGCGAAGGCTGTGATATGACATGCATGTTTTATAATATTAAATGTTAATATGCAATCCAATGCCGTTCAAAACTTTAAGACATTTATTAATATTATAATAATAGTCAAGATATTATTATTCAAACATATGACTTTGGTTTTAACCTTTTTTTTTTTAAAACAAATCCGAGACATAATGATAGGCAGTGAAAATGTAGAGATGTAATCGATTTTCACGTGTTTCATTCTTTTCACTCATGGTCGGTTATAATTTTGCATGCAGAACTGAAGTAGCCCGCGTGTTCAAGTACTTGTACACTTCCACATTTCTTCTCATTTATGTGGTCTTTTTCATGTTATATTAATTGCTCCCAAATATTTGGTACCACGGTTTGACTCGTATATATTTGCATATCATGTCAATTAATTGAAAGAAAAAGAATTTAAAAATGAGATGTGGATGTTAAGCTCGTTAAATATAACAAGGGTTCCAAAATATAAAAGCATTTAAATAAAGATGATTGAGTTTGGTGCATTGATATTTTAAAATTATTGTTCTCATAATTCATGTACAAAAAATAGGAGATTCCACCCTCTCTTTTTTCTCTCTTTTATGTTTTTTTTTTTTTTACTTTTCTTTTTCTGTAAAAAGGTAAAAAAAAAAAAACCCTCAAGACAAAAATTTAACAATTAAGCCCTTATACTTTTTTTTACAATTAAATGAACTTTTATATTTTAATTTTTAATCAATTGAATCATTTTTATAATAAAAACCGTTATATTTTTAACCATATGTAATGAAAATCATGTATGTATATAACGGTTTTTATTTATAAAAAAATTTAATTGAGTGAAAATTAAAATATAAAAATTCAATTAATTATAAAAAAATTTAGGGGTTCAATCAATAAACTTGTTTTTCGAGATTTTCTTAACTCTTTAATTGTTTTTTTTAAAAACACTGGCTTACCATCAAAATGCATTTTGAAATCCCAAATCCCTGCTTCTTGATCATTCTCCATTTTTTTGTTGTCAAGTCATATTAGCTTACAACAGTGAAGTTCACCTAAGAAGTTCATCTTCATCGTCAAAAAGATCTCGAAAGAATAAAAAGAAACACCCAAAATTCAATTGTGAGAATATATATTTCACAACCCAACAGCAAGTTATACTATTCATAACTCCATTTGTCAATTTTTTTTGTAAATTTAAATTTTTAAATAGAAGATAGAAGACAAGATTACAATATAAAAAAAAAAATTAATAACATTGTATTCGACTTGCCATTGACAAGCTTGGTTTTCCTTTTTTTCAGCTACGCCATCACTAATCCTATTCGAAATTCTGCAAGTTTGCGGAAGTCATGCAAGAAGGAAGTCAACCTTTATAGGATTGGTGAGGTTCGGTCTACTGGTGACCTACGTAGAGATGAACATAAAAATACAATCTGAAAGAGACAAAAAAGAGAATGCGATTTTCCCAGACAAATATTAAAGAATTTTTTTTTTTTCAAGTGACAATTTTTTTTAAAATGATATTTAGGTTAATATGTATTACGAGAATTACACCTCTATTTGTTTCGTTAAAGGACAAATACCATATATATTATAATTGGATTTGAGAGTATAATCAATTTCAAGATTTTTTTTTTTTTTTGGTTACAGAATTGAAGAAATTTTCTAAAGTACTTATATCTACAATTCCATGTGATCTAAAACAATATTTTCCTCTTTTTTTTTTTTTAAATGATGATAATGAAAATAGAAGTATAATTATGATTATTATTATTATTATTCAACTTTGTTGTCTTTTTTTTTTGTCCACTTGCCAAAATATATAGGATTAGGAAGTATGAATCGAAGGAGATTTAGCAATAGGTAGTATTCTCTTAGTAAAAAATAATTATAAAAGTACTATTAATTTGAGAATAAAAATTTATTAATGCCTTACTTTAGGGGAAAAAGAAAACTCAATTATGAACATTGCGAGCAACATGTTACACACATGAACATCTAATGAAAAAAAAAATAAATCAAATTTCTTAGCCTTACAATAGTCAACAAAATGTTAATTAATTTGAAAAATAAGACCTTTTTTTCCATGAATATATAATATCTACAAAAAAAATCTTAATTATCTCTTAGTTGGAACCACATTTCAACTTAGGTTTATTTTTCTTCTTTCTTGACACATTCATTCCATTTTAATTTTCAGAAGGGTGGGTCGGGAAAGAAATAGTTTATTTGACTTAGGTTTATTTTCATTTTATTTTTTCTTCTTTCTTAAATCTTAATAATCTCTAGTTAGGAATTTACAATGATGAAATTGATGCTAAAGTTTATTGACTAATTTTAATTTTTGCAGGATTAGTAGAAAGTTAATAATAAAATTTTTTATCTTTGCAAATGAATTTAAAATTTTAATATATATATATATTTATTGAATTACAAATGAAAAAAAAACTCTTAAATTAACACATATATCACTTAAATAGATTTGATTAGATTTTGAGTATTTATTTAAATTATCATATTTTCACTTTAAAATATAAAAAATTTACAAATTATTCAAATTTTAACATTTTCATTTATATTTTTTTAAAATAAAAATTTTCATTACGTAAAAAAATATTTATAGATAAATATATTAACTAATAATCCTTAATTAAAGGTAATTAAGAAGTCACGACTTACTAATAACTTTAAAATTTTGCTGGGATCAAAATTCAAGAATCATGTTTTGCTTGCATATCGTGAGCATGGGGAGCAGACATGAAGACTAAAGAGGATACGTCCCTTTTTTTTTTGTCCTTATTATGGATAACGAAGCGTAACGTTGCCTGTGTCGCAAACCCAAACAGGAAAAAAAAAAAAAAAAACCGAAAGGTTTAATTATTTTCACACCTGTCCCATAGGGGTAGAGGAGTCAGAGAACAAAGTCCTGGACAAAATAAATTTAAAAAAAAAAATAGGACTCTCTTTGATTTATTGAAAATGATTTTTATATTTTTTAGTATTTAGTTGGTAAAAAATCAATTGGTCAATAAAAAATATTTCTTTAACAACAAAAAATTAAATCATTTTTCTAAAACTTATCTTACGATTTTGACAAGGGAAAAATATTTTTTAGAAAATAATTATTTATGCGTAAAGTTATTTATTAAGTTCGTAAATATAATTGTATTTAAATTAGACTTTGAATTTAATTTAATCATACATAAAATATTATTATATCAATAAAAATATTTTTAATTTAATTAAATTAAAATTTTTAAATATTAAAATATTAACATTAAAATCTTTTAATATTTTAATTTTAAATATCTTATTTTGTATATTGTTAATCTTAAATATTTTTAATATATTTCAATAATAAACAATATTATATTATTATTTTAATAAAATAATAAATACTAATCTAATAAATAATATATTTACAACTTTAATAATTAATATTTTAATTTAAGGAATTATTTATTATATTTTATTGACAAATATTTTTTATTAGTATTTTAATGATAAATATAAATAAATAAAATTTTTATTATGATTTTAATAATAAATACTTTAAATATAAAATATAATTATTTTAATAGCATAAATATTTTTTTATTTCAAAAATGTTAATATATTATTAATATTATATATTATAAATTACTTAAAATTTTAAAATTATTAATATCAGCAATAGCAAATAGTTTTCTTTTAAGTGTTTAATAATATAATATTTTAATATTAAATATTCTTATTTTTTAATATTAATAAATTAATTAATAAATAATTTTTAATATTTTATTAGTTATGATAATATCATTTTAAAAAAACAATTTTTTCATAAAACAACCAAACAATAGAAAATATTTTTTTATTGAATCCAAACAACAAAAAATTTTTATTTTTCCAAAAAATGTAAACTTTTTCCAAAAATCATTTTTAGAAGTTACTTCAGTGAACCAAATATAATGGAGCCAATCTCACACTTGTTCTGTATGTAGCACTTCATTAATTTGTTATATTTATATTTTATTTTATTTTTTAGTTTTTAGAAATAAAATAATTGAAATATTGTCAATTTCAAGAGGTATCGTATAGAGAAATAAAATTAGAAAATTTTTTCCTCTCAAATTATCACATTTAAAAAAAATATTAATTTTTTATCCAATTTTTTTCTTTTTTACTTTATTTTTTGAAAAATGGTGGGTATGGTCTGAATTCTAGCTAAAATATTTACATGATTTATGTTAATTGGAAATGCTTTAATTTGGTTAAGCTTGTTTTTTCAATTTCTATAAATATTCATACATTTATCTGTATTGTGAATAAATGAGGCTTGAAAGTTCTATATATGTCTGTTATGTAACTGTGAGGAAAAAAAATCCATCTTTGCTTGTTAATTCATGTTTGGTCCCATTTAAAAAAAAAATCTTTGCTGCCTTTCAAAATATGAGCTCTTTTTCTTTATATATATATATATATATATATATATATATATATATATATTTGTTATAAAATTTACATAAGTCTAATCATGCAACTGTTGATAAGCAAGAATCTGTGGGAATTTAGCCAGCTTTGCATTATGATTAAAAATGCCAAAATAAAGTATAATGATTCATTCTAGGAACATATCTATGTCTCCTTGAAGAGTTAGTTAATTTGCTTTGAATAAAACCTACAATCCAGGAAACTAACTGTTCTTGCACTACTTGTAGTGTTTAGAGTTGAAAAATCAAACACAAGGTTCCTTTAATTATTTATTCAATTATTTTACAATAAATTTTTTTTATAAAGAAAATCATAATCTGAAAATATAAAAAAGAAGTTGTAGATGAATGTAATTTCTTAAAAATAATTACATAAATTATTGAGCTAAATCCTAGTTCAAACGAACATAAGAACACATATTTAATTACCATATAATAAAGATTATTATTAAATACAATATCAATAGAATATTTTAGATTTCAAAAATAAATTTTAGATGGTATTACATATTTTATTTATTTATTTTTTATTTTTAATATTTTTAAAAAGTATATATCATTATCTTAAATTCGTTTGTAAAACATAAAAACTCTATAACTCACTATACAAAACAAGTAAATTGTGGAAGGCCGACCATTTACTTACTTCCAACAATAAGTATGAGAAATTAATGTCCAAATTAGTATAAAATGACTTTATTTTTTAATTAAAATTGTCATGTCTTATTTTTCTAATTAATTTTTTTATTTTTAATATATCATAAAAGTAAAAAATATGTATCATCACTTTACTATTTCGTTAATAGAATCCAAAAACTTTTACTAATAATCTTTGGAATAATTTATTTATTTATATATATGTATGATTAATTTTACCAAAGGAAAACTTATTATATGATTATATTTCATTTATGTTGGTGCTAGAAGTTAAAACAAAAGTAAAAAAGCTTTAAAATCAAACACCTTTCTCTTGTCCAATAATAAAATTATGTAAGAGTTATCAGAGTAGTGAATTGTCGCATTAAAGTAAAAAAAAAAAGGAATTGTATATCTTATTTGAAGTTATAGATATTAATTATAATATTTATATACATTTCCCGTTAATACACAAAGAATAACTGTTAATATTCATGTAATTATAACTTAAAAACCTTTCGTGCCATAAACGACTATATTAATGATATTATAACCTGCAATTACAACAATATTAACCTATTAGTATTAAAATTAAAACAATAAACTCTTTACAGTACTAACTGCAGGTTTCAATTACATATTAAATTCAACATTAATTAAACGTAATATAACATTTAATATAATTTATTATTAAAATTATAGTTACAACAATTTAATCTATAAGAATACACACGATCGATCTGTGTGTATTTTAAAAAAATTGACTTTGATTTTTTTTTTTTTATGTAAACCAATTAAAAATGCTATTTTGTTCAACTATTAATTTAGTACGGCAAGAGTCAGACCAGACACATGAAAACAAAGTATGATGTTGTCACGTGTGAGATGCTTAGATCATTGCAAGATTTAGAATTGTCAAAATGAAATAGTATCAACTCCTTTACTTATGTTTATATTAATAGATTAAGGGACAAATGTGAAAAGACAATAACATTTTGATTTGAAAATTGAAATTGTTCTCTATTTGACCATTGATTTAATTTCACAATTGAAAATCTTTCCCAATTGTTAAAAATACTTCAAAAGAAAATTATAGCTTACATATAGTAAGAATATTGAAAATGAAATATCATATATACATACATGGATCACGAGTGATTGAAGCATTTTCTTGGGTACTTCCAACAATAAATAAATTAGAATGCAACTTTGTTATTACATTGATAATTTTAGGATAAATTTCACTTATACACCTAATAGTTTTGTGATATCTATTATCTTCAAAATTATATGAATTTTCTTAAAATAAAACTCGTTGAAATTGATCATTCTTTTTGAAAATTTAAGAGATAGCACTATCTTAATTATATGTGTATGATTTGATGATACATATCGTAGAAGGAGAAAAATTTTATACAATAAAAAATGATCATGTGTCCAATGAAATTTTGTTAATAAATAATTAAATAATTTTCAAATGACAAATCATATATTGTCATATGAATTAATGGTATATTTTAAGTTAATTATAGAATTAATTACTAAATTATTAATTTTATAATTAATTTAAAGATAAATTCACTTGGTTTGGTTAGCTAAATTCAAACAATTTTTTTTCTTAATAAATTAAAATAAATAAGAAACAAATCCAAATTTTGGTCAATTAAAATTCAAATATTTATGGGTTATTCAATTAAAATTTACCTATAAGTCAACAGTTTTATCTTTAATTAAATTAAAATTATTTTAGATATAAAATCAAAGAAATCAAGTTCTTTTTAGAATTCTTTCACTTAGCATTATAAATACAGTGTTGTTATCAAAATTTTTTTGTCAATTCTGAAAGAGAAGAAGATTTTGAAAAACTCATAACCATTCTAAAGTCTAAACATTAAACTCTCAAGAATTGAAGAAATTTTTTTGAATAACTCTATAAATATTTAAGAAAGTTGTTATTTGATTTTGTTTCATCATATGGCGCAAGATTAATTCAGTTTGGAGATTTTAAACTTTATATTTGATAAACAAAATTGATATGTGGTCTGTCGGTAAGAGGGGCTAATGTTAGTACTATGTGGTCTGTCGGTAGAGTTAATTATATTTAGGGTTCAATTCTTCACAATCTTAAGTGTCAAAGATTGAAGTAATGACTTTGAGTATACTGGTAAATGATTTCTTTTTTCAGTTTTAAGCTCTAAAATATGAGACTTTTTCAAGTTTAATATTCAAATTTTAATACTTATATTATTTCTTTTTCCATACCAAAATTTTCCAATATATAAAATAAATAAAGTAATTAAGAGAGCTAATAAATTAGAAAAAAAATAGTGTTGCTTACTTTTATATATATATATATATATATATATATATATATATATATATATATATATAAACAAGGATTAATAATTTAATATCAATGATGAAATAAAAAAAGTAAAGAAGCTGAGAGAGGCAAGAACAATCAAGAAATCCTCCCAAAATAAGCAATCTAATAATAGAATTCATCTTATAAAATTAAAAGCTCAGTATCAAATCAACCTAAAGAGTTCACTCAACGATATAAGGTCTTATTGAATTCTTGAGGGAGGACGATTTATAAAGAAAAGTTTCGTGTTCGGATTTTCATCAGGTCAAATTCTCTTCGACCAATACCAACCACTCACAGCGAGCATCGATTATTCTCATATTTAATGTGGTAGAGGACACCTTGAGATTTACACAAATAATCAACTCAAAGAATTGGTTTGGTTGTGTAAGGTCTTACTGAATTTTTGAGTAAAGATAATTCATAGTGGGAGGTCCCGTACCCCCACTAGGTCAAATTCCCTTGGACTCGTGTTAATCACACAGTGCAAGTAGAGATTAATCTTAATCCAATATGATACATAAATATCTGATGATTTTTTTTTAAAAAATCTCTCCTGCCAAGCCTTAGTGAGGTTCTTCTTAACAAATATAAAACATACCATATTAAACATATTGACAGGTTGAATTACTTTTTGAAACTTCTATAAATGTACACTAAATAAAGAGAGTTTTATAGTAGGAAATTTTTTAGGTTATTTTTTCCACTTTTTCATTTTCCATAAAATCTTGGGTTTGAAAATAGAGCAAGTTTCCTTTAATGTAATTCTATACGCGAAAAGTTCTCTATTAAAATCGATCACGTAAAAATTCATTTTGAAAATTGAAGCTTATCTACAGATGCAATAACACGTAAAAAAGAAATGATTTTTTAAGTGCTTATAGTTATAAATTAGGAAAAAAATATTTTAGGGAGATGAGAATAGGATGTTAAAGCAAGTGAGAAAGGTGAAGTTCATAATGATGCTAAAATGGTAGAAACTAATGATTACTAAAACTCACCATCTTCGAACCCAAGTGCATGTTTTTGCGATATAATCCAAAGTCCAAACTCGAACTAATGAACTCATCCTCCTTTCATTATACAAGTAATTGGTTGTCCACTTTCAATAATTGTGACACTGGTTGATTTACAGCAAGATTTTTTTATAAGAAGACTCGCTAACTCTTACTTTCGCACCTATGGCTGGATTATATCCCTGAATTCTATCCATTGTCTTCGTGCAGATGTGGTTATGCACCCCATTAAGCTCTCTGACTCGTGGGAATTTTTTTTTTCACAAGGAGATTCAAAGTAAAGGAGGTTAGAATATTAAATATATTTTTTTAAAAGAAAAATAATAATCACTACGTCAAGTTTTAATTGTTCGTTTGTAAGGTCTTTTGATCTTTGTAAAATCTAAAAGTATAGTTTATAATCAAAATTAAATCTGTATTTTTTCAGCGAAATCAAATTTTATATCCAATGAGCCCTTTCAACTATTAAATTGAATTTTCAATTTAGTTTTTATTTAATCCTATTTAATAGGAAACTTTACTTAAATAATTTTACCCACATCTTGTCTCTGAAATTAAAAATTAGGATCACCCATCCTTAGTGTCCATGTGTTTTGTGCTTTGCATGGACATGCTCTCTATTGGCTTTTGCCTACTGAGTGAGTTCGTAAGAAAAAGAGGAAGAAAGGGAGAAACTCTCATCAAAGCACAAGGTTTCTGACCTTCATTTCCCATGTTTATCTTCATGTCATTAACTTAAGAAAAATAAAACTGATAATTAGAAAAGAGAGAGGATTAATAGTCAAGGGCACTAAAATTTTGTAAAGCAAGGAGAATAGTCTTTAAATAATAATAATAATAATAATAACAACCCGTCTATACACTGTTATGTTTGAGATAACCTCTAGAATTTAATTTTTCTCAGAGATTACAAAAATTGTTTTCCTAAATGTACAATTAACTATTCTATAGCACTAAGAATCCCCTTTTCCTTCAAAAAATCACTAAAATTGATGGGGGGAAAAAGAGGTGTAAGGCCAGGGGGTTCTTCATCTGTATACCCTAAGGTTAATAACTTAATACTAATTAAGAATTAGGTTCTTTCAGATTGAACCAAGTTTACCATGTTGATTGCAGCATCTTTCCACGGAAAATTAATGTTAAAACTTTGGGCATTCAAGAACAACTCCCTTGCCCTATCCAAGAAATCAAATCCCTCGTTTTGAAACTGCACTGTTTTGGGCCATTTGAGTAAGCTGATGTAGGTTTCCAGGTCATGAACACAGGAAGGATTTTGGACGTTGAAAAAGTCTAGGACTAGTTCAACACCAACATGAGCATAACAAGAGCAGCTCCATGGGAACTCATATCTTCCTCCCAAAACCCTAAAATTCTCATTGAATAAAACCCCTGGAAGCTTTGTGATGGGGTCATTCACATTGACTATTCTTAACACTTTAACTCCCAATTCCTCACACCTTTGCTTGAAACTTGAGTTTCCAACCCTTGGTCCCCCGAAGGAAAAGACAGTGACAGGAATGTCATCTTTGTCTGAATCGGTTTTATTCAAACCGAGCTCTGATATGTCATATGCAAGAAGAAGAGCCAAAGCACTCCCCATGCTGTGACCTGCCAAAGATATGCTCATCTCCTCACCTTTGTACTTGTTTATTAACCTGGAAACCTCGGATAAAAGCTGCTCCCGACAACTTTCAAGCCCGAACTTGCTGTCGGTCATTTCATCTGAAGTATACAGGCTCAAAAACCCAGACTCCACTTTCACTTCTGGCCTCGGGTTGTGAGGGTCCAGGCGTGCAGGCGTGAGTGAACTCATGAGATTGGCCACCCATTCATGGTTTGTAACTGTCCCTCGAAAAGTAACGAGCACATCTCTTCTCCCAAGCCTTTTCACAGAATCATCAGATGAGACGGCTACATATCCAATCCAACGGCCACAAGAAGCCCCATTTTGGATTGGGATGTTTACATCAGGTGTAGCGTAGATGTATTTAGTCACTTGGTAGCCAGAATTCTCCATCCCAACTTCCTCTAGCATTCTCTTTTTCCCATACTTGCAATTCAAGTACCTTTTGGAGTTGGGTTCAAGATCAAAGGCCTTGTAACAAGCGGCTACGAACTCTCCATATCGGATAATCTCCTTTCGGAGAAGAGGGTGTAATGGTTCAACTAGATCTTCCCAGTCGTTTGAACCTTGAACCTCTCTCCAGAAATGAGACAAGACAGAACTAGTTTTGGTATTCGGTGCCACCATAGCTGCGGGTTTTACTGCAGAGTTATTAGCAATAACCGATTGTCTCGAGGAAGAAATCTTAGTTTTCTTTGGCAAACAAACTTGCCCAAATGAGTGTGACTGACCCCGATTGTCCCCTGGAAATGCAACATGGTTGAGGTTTAAGTTTGGCATCAAAACTTTCGACGCCATTAGAGAGAGTGGGAGAGAGAGATCAGAGACAGAACAGAGAAGGGAATCAAAGGCTCTCAAAAGTGTATGAAAAAAGAGGAAGGAATTGGATATATATATAACGGAAGGAGAGAGGAAGATTGGTGGGATATTAGAGAACAAAAGAAGTGGATGCGGCCGGTGGTTAAATTGTGTGTGTGAGAGAGAGAGAGAGAGAGAGAGAGAAATATTGAAAAAAGAAGGAAAAGAAAAGAAAAGAAAAAAGCACGTTGGGCATTGGGCAAGCGAGCGAGTATTTGACTGAGAAAATCGTTCAAAATTTTGATTAAAGAGAACTATTTATTTATATTTTAAGTGGTCGGTTGGACTCAAGGGCCAAATTGTTGCGGCTGGTAACTGCTCTATTCTTACCTTATAAAAAAATAATATATAATAATTTTGACAAAAAAAATATAAAATTAAACGTGAAATTTACCTATAATAATTTATATAATTATTTTTAAAAATAACATTTTTAAAGTTTAAATTTTAAAATTTGTAATTTCATTTACACTTCAACTTTTTTATAAAATAAGAAAATTAAAAAAATTAATTTAATATTTGATATATTAAAACAAATAATGATAATTTTTTTTTTGTATTTTATACTGTCTGATGCTTTATTTTTTTTTTATGAAAGAAAATATAAAGTCTAACTGTATATTAAAAACGCTTTAAACTTTTTGAGACGTTACTTTTTTACGTTGACCTCAAAGTTCAAACCCATAATAACTATGGACAGGGCAAAAGTAAAAATTGCCAGAAACTTTTTACAAAAACATACTATATAATTTACTAATTTTGGGTGTCATGCAGCTATGATTTTTTTTTTTTAATTTCATTCTTTAACATTATTTTGTGGATTTATCATCAAAAAGAATTTTAAAAGCACTATTTTGTGGATAAATGTTAATTTGACTTTCATTTTGATTTTTTTTAAACCATGCGTGTTGATTAATTTTTACTTTCGTTTCGTCGTTAATGTTAATCTATGAGAATTTGATTCGATAAGTATTCGAATATGAATTTTTTTATTTGTTAAAGTTTGGAGTTGGAATGGGTAGAATATCAAGAAGTTTTCTAATAAGAAATAAATTGCTGAAGGAAAATTTTGGAAAATTTAAGTAGAAATAGTGAGTTTATGTATTTTTTTTTTAAAATTACTTATATAAAATGTGTAATTATTTAAAATTTTAAAACATGTTAAAACACCAAAATAATTTTTTTATCTTAGCAAACCATAAATCTTGAAAAATTTATAATGCAATAACTAACATTCGAAAATTTTGACTCAAATAATTAATGCACGACCTTTTATTGAAAAAGCATTATTTTAAAAAAATAAACGAAATTCAAGTAATTAATGCACAAATAGGACCTTTTTTTTTTGCAAAAAAAATGAAAATCAAATCCATTCTTTTTTAAATAAAAGAAAAATGAATTATAAACAATCTAATTAAAACTCCTCTTGAGTTTCATCTAATGAAGTATAGTTAGGTTTTACTTTTAAATAAATCATTATAGTATTAATTTGGGCATGTGAGGAAGATAGGGCCTATTGGTGAGATCCCACTTTATACTTCAGGGGACATGTTTATATAAGATTGTAAAGGCTATTTGGATAAACATTTTTCCTTTTTCCATTTTTTTCTTTTTTCCAATTTTGGTAGTGCCTTTGTCCTCTTAATTTTAATTAGGATTCACATATAGTGGTCTTATTGTCCTATTTCCTTAAGTTTTTTTTTACCTTTTTAGACCCTTTAATTATTTAATAAATATAATATTTGGTCGGAAAAGAAGGATAATTAGCAACAAAAACAGAGATTACTAAGTGAAAGAGGAAAGCGGGTTGGACTTTGGCCGACAATTTTGCTTAGGAAGGACCAAATAAATTTGTTGTAAAATGATAAATATGACCAAAAAAATGGGTTACTTGATTTGACAAACACTTCGAGAGTTAGGGATTCAACGCGGTGAGTGACTTTTTGCCTTTTAGGCAAATCTCTTTATCACATGCTATAAACCTTTGTTATTTAGAGACGAGTGGTGAGTGCTTCACCATCAGCTTCCTTTTGGGAGGACTCCTCTCGCTTCATCTTGTCTGGTGCCCGGTTTTTGACTCTTGGCTTGCAGGCCTTGCCTTGCTTGCCAACAACCTTATAAAATTTATATGCCCTTCTTTTCTAATTTGAAAAATAAATTCGACTAAACATATAAAATATAACAATGGCATGCATCCAATTGCTTTTGAAATTTGTGCAAGAGTTTTTTTTTTTTTTCTCGAAAAGCAAGGTTCAATTTACAAGTATTAACTCAGCTTGTGTTAAGTGTTATATGAAAATGTAGTTGATCCTAAATCCATATAAAAATGAAGAGTGACAGTAGGTTCGGACAACCAACTACAAAAACTAGTCCAATTTCATGAAATGAACCAATATCAGAACAACTATGAGGCATCTCCTATTTAGCGACATACTGCACCTAAGTCTAAGTGTACTGAAAAGTATGCAAGGATTGTTAGGTCGTTTCTGGAAGTGATGTGCCACATCGACGTTGGATGTGGAGTCAGATAGAAAAAGATTCACACACCAAAATGGATATGAGTGGGTAAAGAAGTTAGTTCATAACCGTAAGTTTAGGTTAGGATCTTAGAATATAAATACACTTAACGGTAAGTTAGCTGAGATTTATGAGGTTATGAGTAGGAAAATGATTAACATCTTGCGTCTCAAAAAAACAAATGGGTTGGGGAGAAGGTTAGAGTGATAGCACCTTGGCAGCATAAGTTTTGGTAAACAGAGAAGATAAAGATCGAAATAGTGTAGGCATCATTATAGATAAAGAGTATCATATGGTTGTTGTCTAGGTTAGAAGACAAGGGACAAGATTATTTTGGTTAAACTAGTTCTATGAGTGGAGATGTTGAATGTTATTAGCGTGTATGCATTGCAAATAGAAATTGATGAGACTAGTAAACGTCAATTTTGGGAGGATATAGATAAGATAGTACAATAAATGCTTTTAGGAGAAAATGTTAACCTTAATGGCTATGTAAGTGTTAATAGAGAAGGTTTTGAGAACGTACATTGAGGTTTTACTTTTGGTGTAAGAAACGAGGGTGGAGATGCTATCCTAGATTTTGTTTTATAGTACAACCTAACCCTAATTTACACATTGTTTAAAAAGAGAGAATCTTACCTTATAATTTTTAAAAGTGAACTGAGAGTAAGTCAAATAAATTTCTTTTGACTAAAAAGAGGGATAGACATAGCTGTCTGGATTGTAAGGTTCTTTCAAGTGAGAGTGCCACTGTGTATTGTAGACTTTTAGTTCTAGACATGAGGATTCATAGACGATATCGAATGAGCCAACAAAAGGGAATTGTAAGGATTGGATGATGGAAGCTAAAAGAAGATCATCACACAACATGTAAAGATGGTTTGATAAAAAAACTGCAGCAGAAGAGAATTCATATGTACTATGGAATAAGATGGTAAAATGCATTTGAGGGGTCGAGAAACAGATACTACGAGTATCAAATGGACGAGCACCGATTGGAAATGATGCAACATGATAGATTACATCAGTTAAAAAGATTGTAAAAACTAAGCAAGTGTTACAAAACTTTGAAGATGAACAATATTGAAGAGGGTTTTAAAAATATAAGTTAGCTAAAAATGAGACAAAGAAAGTGTGGTAGAAGCTAAAGTAAAGGTTGTGAAAGAAATTTACAACAAATTAGACACGAATGATGGAGAAAAAAATATATACAAATTGACGCGAAAGTGAGGAACAGTCACAACCTGGGAGTCATGAAATTACCAAGGATGAATACTAAAGAACTCTTGTTCAGGACAATGACATTAAAGAAAGATGACATGATTATTTCGACAAATTATTTGATGAAAAACAAAGTCAAAATTTATATAATATCTCGGTGACTCTCAAGGATCTGAATTGGTCATTTTTGCGCAGAATCAAAGAAATAAAGATAAAAGAGGCACTAGAGAGGATGAAGACTAGGAAAGTTGTTGGGCCTAATTACATTTCAATTAAAATTTGAAAATATCTAGGAGAGGTCAGAATTAGGTGGTTGACAAATTCTCTTAACAAGATTTGGCTCACTAACAAAATGCTTAAGGAATGAAGAAAGAATACTGTTTTGATACCTCTCTATAAGAACAAAGAAGATATTTAAAGCTGCTTCAACTATATAGGCATAAAATTGATGAGTCACACATTGAAACTATGAGAGAAAATGATCAAATGAAGATTAAAGAAGACTATAAAGATATTGAGAATAAATTTGGTTTTACGCTTGGTCGATCAATTGTGGTGCAATATACTTGCTTAGACTACTTTTGGAGCATTCTCGAGTACTGGGTAAAAATCTTCATATGGTTTTGATAGATCTAGAGAAAACATATGATAAAGTGCTTAGGGAGGTGTTATGATGGTCCTTAATGAAGAATAGAGTTCTTGTAAAATATATTAAAATGATTGAAGATATGTATAGAGATGCAAGAACACATGTGAGGACATGTGGAGGGCAAACAAGTGAATTTTCTATCACAATGAGATTTTACTAAGGGTCGACGCTAAGTTAATTCTTGTTCCCTACAGTAATGGATGAACTGATAAAATTCATCTAGGATAAAGGGCCTTGGTGTATGATGTTTGTAAATGATATTGTTCTAATGAGGAAATAGGAGAACCTAATAAAAATTGTGCCTACCTACAAGTGGCTGAAGATGGTATTGTTGAAGGAGCTTTTAGGGACAAAGAGCCTTCGGAGAATTGGTTGAGTTCCATCCCTTTGAGTCCATGTGTGGAAGTCAAGGAAAGGAAAGATAAAATACACTCAAAATGAAGAGTGTCATGTTGATAATGAATTTAAAGAGTGTGATCTTGGCTAGGAAGATGTTGAAAATTGCTTAGATTATACTCCGAATAAAAAAAAGTGAAATATCTTAGGAAAAGGAAACATAAAATTACAATTGGAGTATGAAAAAGACTCATTCAAAGATTTATGTTTGTAGTCTGACAACTCATATGATCTTTAGAAATGAAAAATCTAATTTTGATCATGATATTCGACGAATAAACTCTTCACTTGAGATCTTGGGAAATGTCTTGGATTTTTCTTGAAAGTGATGAGAACATTATCAAAAAGTTATTGGAAATAGAACAAAAGCCTAATAGTGTTAACAGAGAGTGATTAGTGAATGAGTCTTAACGGTTCTGTTAAATTCTCTCAAGTGATGGGCTTCATCATGGTCTTTCAAGAATTGGATTGTTGTTCACATTTCTTTTGTTCTTGCGAATATGTTTTGTTTGTGTTTGGTTGAGTTTAATGTATGATTGCATGTGTGCTAAACGGGTGTTTGGAAAACCTCGAAGGTTGTAAAGAGGAATTTGAGATATATCAAGTAAGAAAATTGCTGTAATATATTCTAATACATTTTTAATTACTTGTGGATTTTTTTACACAATTTAATTTGAGCTTGTGTTTTTTTTTTAGACTTTGGTTTAGGTTTTTCATGTTTTCCTAGTTCTTTTAAGGAATTTATTTGAACTTATGTTATACTTATTACGTATAATGCTATATATATTTAGATTTTATTTTAATTTTTGTAAAAAAATTAATAGTGTTTAGACGGGCTTACGCTTATTCATTTTATATAAAAATGGGTTTGGGTAAAAAATTAACTAAAAAAATCTAGTTGGACTAGGCTTAGGCTCATTTTAATCCCTTGATTCCTTAACTAAGTCGAGATTGAACCCAACTCGACCTGACCCATGAACTCTTCTAATTCTATCAAGTGAATTGTATTTTGGAAATGGTAATGACTCCCATGGGTTGGTGATTTTTGGGTCATATCCCATTTTCATTATATTCATAAAAAAGTTGTTATCATAAGTTGTTTGAAGTTATGCTTGCTTGAATTTATGATTTGATAAGTGTTTTGAAAGTTTTCTTGAACTTTAAGGAGATTTTAACCTAAAAAGTTGGCTCAGTAATGTAAAGTCCAATTGAGTTTTTGGGTGAGAACAATCTATAATGAGAGGTCTTATGTTCGAATCTTCACAAGGTCAAATTCTTTTTTACCAGAACCAGCTATGCAGAGTGAGTAAAGATTAATTTTATATCCAATGTGGTCTTATGTTGCTTTGTATGTATGCACTTTTTTCCGTTGTAAAATTTAATGAAATTTTATTGGCCTAAAAAAATAGTGGGAATCATCCAATATTTAGTGAAGGATTGTAAATACATCCAAACTTTCTCTTTACCCTTTTTTTTTTTTTTCTATTGTAAGGTAAAGTAAAGAGGAGAATAAGGTGTTAGGAGAAAAAAATAAAAGTGGTAGTAACAACAACAACAAGATAAAGACCAAGAGAATGGGCCCATGGTACCGTCAGGTCCCATGCAAATATCATGTCCCCCGACCCCGAGCCTGGCTCACAACCACCCGTTCAGATTCTATTTCTTGGACGAAAACAGAAATGAAGGACATAATATGATGCAATATGATGAAAACGACGATTAATTAAAGAATTCCACTTTCTTTTTCTTATTCAAAACATTGAATAACAATGGCAAAGCTGATGGGAAAATATGAAAAAGGAAATTGAACAACAATTTCTTGTCATAGATTTTTTTTTGGTTCCTCCCTTTGATCTTAGAAACTGGTGACCAAGGAAGAAAATGAGTAGAAGAAGCAAAATGAAGTATACCCATGTTGCTACTTTTGACAATTTTGATGATATTTCTAGGAAATAGCAAGTAAGTGGAGAGAATTATGAGCAATATGTAGAAATTAATGTGAATGATCAAAGGTTTGAAAAATACGTATTAAATTTGGATTTGGCTTGGTGTTGATAGTTTAGTAGTTCGTTTGTTCAGAGCTAAGCGAAATTAAAAAATTTGTCATACGTCTTACTTCTTTTTATTATACTTTAATAGATACGTATCACCTTATTAATTCAATCGATGATGAAATTTCTTCATTAATTGAGCATGAGATAACTTTTTCGACTAAAATTATAATGACTTTTTCAAAGAATAATATGTATTTTGAATGTGAATAAGAAATAGATTTTTAATAAACTTAACAATGATATGAGTTAATTATATTCAAAGTATTCTTATTATTGAAACTAGGCATAATAGTTAAATATACCTTCAATTTTTTGTGAAAAATGGAAGCAATCCATCAATTTTTAATTTTACCGTATAAACTCTAACGTTTTAAAATAATGTAATTAAGTCAAAATTAGTTATAAATTTTTACAGTAAAATAAAATGTTGAAGGCTTATAAAACTTTAACTTATTATTTACTTTACTTAATTACATTATTTTGAAAGGTAGATGACTTATTTTATAGTAAAATAAGAGTTAATGAACTTTTACAATAAAATTAAAAGTTGAAGACTTATATCAATTTTGTGTAAAAGATTGAAGATATATTTAATTTAGACTTTGAAACTACTATAATTTGAATTAGATAAAAATTTCATAAAGGAAAAATGCGACTTTTATAATGAATTCAAACAATGTGAAGTCGTGGATTGAAGATAATTACATCCATGATTCAAACCAAAATGTTGTGGCATCTTGTACTAAAATAAAAGTCTCCTTTGGATTGGAAGTTGAACTATTGACTAATCAAACTCTCTTTTTTTTTTTTTTGTATATTTTGAATATATATATATATATATATATATATATATTAACTGTCCAGGTAAGAGCTGATGAGCTAAACTTTAAAGCTTTTTTGCTTTTTGTATCAAACAATTGACAAGAAGGATTCCCTTAAACCACAAACTGAAAGAAAAGTCCCAGACTATAACCGAAAGTGTATAACAAAGAATATTATTCATGATTTTCATGGAGTTGCATGGAAATAGAGCAATGCTGGTAATATATAAAAATGGCTGCATGCGTTATATGTTCAAGATCGTCGAGCTTAATCGTTGAAGAAAACTTTTATTGGCTGCAACTAAAGAAACAAAAAGATTTGTTGACAAGCATGCAACAAAAATAATGTCTAGTCTAATACGTTTCTAATAGTCTTTTTCTGTCTTGGATCGAATGGAATCTCCCATTATCAACACAAAAATAGTCTTCCATTCCATGTATTTGGCCGTCATGCAAAATTACCTTTTTATTATTAAAAGAAATTCATAACTTTGTAACTAAAGTGATTTTAGGTTTTTTCCTAAAAGTCATACTTTGTTCAGCATTTTTTCAGTGTAATTTTGGAATAAAAAATACAAGTTTTAATATTCGAATTTTGAATTTATTGGAAGCGAAGAAATGCATAAACTAATTAGATTAATCCTTGCTTGGTTCACACTCTTTCTCATGCTTTACCTATATTTCTAGTGAGGTGGCAAAACTAAAGATGGCAATGGGCAAAGTGCTTGTTAAATTTGAGGTATTCAAATCCGAATTTAATTATGTTTTACACTAATTAAAATCGATTAATTACTTAATTATTTTGATTTTTATCATCCGAATCATTCTTATATAATATAAAAAATATTCGTTAACTGTCTGTGTAATACTCGTTTATTAAGTTAAAATTTGAGTACTTTCAAATTTAAATTTAAAATCAATTTTAATGCATATTACTAAGAAAAACTAAATTAACAAATTTAAATTAACTCATAAAATAAATTAATGTTAAAAATAATAATTAAAATTACTTAATAAATTAATTTAATTAAGTATTATATTAATAATAAATAATTTATAATAAAAATGTATATAATAATATTTCAAAATTATTATTTATAATCGAATTCAAGTAATAGTGTACCCTAAAATCACTACACGAACTCGATTATTATAATCCTACATAATCAAGTCTCGTAGTGCAGAGTACCAGTTTATAAGGTATTTATATACATCCCTATACAAAACCAATTAAATCCAAATTTGGGAATTTTTTACTTGACTTTACGGATTGATCTTTCAATTTTTTTTTTTTAATTTTTTTTCATTTTCTTTGAAGCTAGGGAGATTTACAATGCCGCCATGAAGTGGTTGTCAATTTTAGAGTTTCAAACACCCTCCCCCTCCCCACCACAAAAAAAAAAAAAAAAAAAACTATGACCATACAATGCAATGGACTTGTCGAAGGGAAGAAGATGAAAAAGAAAAAAAGGTTTTCTCTAAAGTGGTCCTCCCTTTTAATGGTGATTAAGTTTAAAATTATTGCTTTCTTTTCATTAATTGTTAGTTTCAAACTTAAATATATACCAAAATTGTTTTGTTTTCATTAATTTTCACTTTTTAATAATTATTTATTTTGATATTAAAATTTATTTTACATATATTATCGGCATAGATTTTTCGGATAACTGTTTTTTTTTGGGCACAATAAAAGCTTCTGATTTGGAAGAGAAGAAAACCTAGAGAGAGAAGCTAAGGAAGTAAAGAGAGGAAGAAAAATAATTAAATGAGAGTAGAAATTTTTCTATTTAAGGTAGATTATGCTGAAAAAAATAACAATCAAGATTTAATTTAACGATTATTATCTTTTTTTTATAAGCGATTAAATTCAAAATTCGATTTTTTAATTTTTTTTTTTTACCTCTTATGAACAAAACAGAGATTATGCTTTAAAAAACATAGATTATACAAAATAACACCGTTTTTGGAGTATTAAATTGCGATCCAATTGAGACTCAAAAAGCTCCATGCTATTTTCCAAGCAACCCAATCCATATGTTGGATAAAATTATAATTCTGAGATTTCATAAAATGTTTTAGTTAATTTTTGGTTTGAAAGAAATTAGAAAATTGAAAATCGCAGAATGAGTACAATAGCATGTCATAGTCCAATCTTCTATCTATCTCGGCCAAGTTAATTTGGATCAAACTCAGTAGGTCTTCTACCTATTTTATTTAGTTTGCTATATATTTTATTTTTTTATTGATTTTATATTCTTAATTTATTAAATAAAATTTAGTTTAATAAACTAAATAATAAGTGATAATTTAGAAAGCTCTCAAAAAAAAATTCTTTAAAAGTTGTAACTAATTTTTTAATAGTACATTTTCATTAAAAATTACAATTATAATCAATATTTTATATTCAATAAATGAATAATTATGAAAATTATTTTACTCAAATTAAGTGAACTAGTAAAAAACTTCACTAAATTTAAACTCACATTTGGTGAGACTCGAATTCGAGACTTCAAAACTTTAATATCTCTCTTTACCACGAAGCCAAGACTTCATTGACAAAAGTTGTGAGTATTTTATTAAAAGTTTCTAAGTGAAAAATTATCTTTGGGTCCATACCAAAAGTTTTATGTTGATAAGATTTTAAGTGGTATTTCAACAATATAGATTAATTCTTTTAACATGCTATTATTGTAACATCTCTGTATTAAATGCACAAATTGATAATTCTAATGTATTAAAAAAAAATTTATGTGATAATCTTAAAATATGTTTTTAGGACATTTATTTAACAAAATTCATTAAAATATGCTTATAATTGTTTTTTTTTTTTTAAGTTTAAGCAACAAAAGAAGATGACAATCTAATCTAATGGAACTTTCTTTACGGCTCCAAATTTCGAAATTAATTAACTTATCTTTGTTTTACTTTTTTTTATCGAGAGAAAAGAGATCCAAATCTGATTTTTGATACATTGTCATATATGCATCATCTATTAAGGGTTAATTTTGAATATAAACAGTTAAATTGACTCTAATAAGATTGAAAAAAATAAAATAATTATTAAAAATATATTTTTTTAATAAAATAATAAAAAATTTAAAATTAATAGTGAAAAAATAATTTTATTTTTCTATTTTTTTTTATCTTTTTGGAGGATTTCACCCCAATAAAAGAATAAAAATGCGATAAAATCCAAATCACTCCTATATTTAATATTCAAATGCTACGTTTGGCATGCTTCAGACTTGAAGGGAGCAAAATTAATTCTTTTCTTTAATATCTCCAATTAAATTCAGCTTCTACACATTGGGTTTGAACCACACACAAGCATTTCGAGCTAATTAGCTTTCGGATTCCATTGGTGGCTTGTTTGTTAGAAAAGTAGTTGGGCATTAAGTGTTGAAAATTAACTTGTGGAGCATTAAGTCAAATTTGATTTGAAAAAAATTTTGAAAAAAATTTAATTTTCAGTCATTCAAATTTAAATTGAAATATAAGAAAATCCAATAATAAAACTAAAAACATACGAAACCTAATGATATATCTAACATTTAAAATTTAAATAATATTTAAAATTTAATGATGTTAGAGTTTAATTTAATATTTTAGTTCTTAAACATCTTGAATGATATTTTTTAGTTGTTTCAATATGAGAAATTAAAATTGAAAATATAATTAATCGAATTTGATTTAAGTTTGTTTAACAATATAAAAATAAATTAAATTAATTTAATTTCATCCAATTCCATTCGAAATGAATAAACACTCAAACAAACAGTTTTCATTGCAGCATCTTACCAAAATTAGAAATGTCATGTCCATGTTAAATTGATTGAGCTAATTAGACGACAAGATAAATGTGAAATGTCTGAAAAAATTAGAACAACCGCCCAACAAGCCAACACCATGGGAATGCTGACCAACAATAAAAGCTGATAAGTGCCTTATTGATTCTGGTCGGTTATAGTTTGCAGAAAATAGGCAGTGAACCCTTATTGTCATTCTGTCCCCTTCATTTTTATTAGATCAACTTGCTTTATTTAGTCATTTTCCACTATTTGTGGCATTGTAAGATAGGAAAATATATACGTGTTAGAATTAAACTACCCATACTCTTTTCAAAAATTATTTATTATAACAATTAAGGGTTGTTAATGAGTCTTTGTAGAGATAACAAAGAGAATATACCAAATTTTGAATATTTCATGTTAAGAATTATATAATAATATGTGAATTTTATCTAATTTTATATTATTTTTTTAATTTTATGCCTATTATTTTATTTGATTCTTTTACCGAAAATAATAATTATCTTTACGTGCTGATGGACTTTGATAATAATAATAATAATAATTTTTAATTGAATAAAGAATAAAAAATTGCCTGGATTTCTTGCATGTACAATATTATATTTCATGTTGCATTTCACGACATTCTTCTTTGGTCAAAAATTGAACTTTCTTTTTGAGGGGGGAAAAAGAATGGAAAATTGACGAATTAAGATAGTTATTTTACGCAAGTTTTCTCTGTATTTGAGATTGTTAGAAATTGAATTTTGATTATCATTAAAACTAAATCCATCTTTCTATTAACGAGTCACACAATTGTTGACAAAAATCGTGATACTCATGCCTTTTTTATACTTAATATTGTCAAGAATTAAATCTTGATCATTTGAATTGAAAATCTTGTACTCTATCAACGAAACATACAAAACACATATGTATATTGATATAAAATTTAATAGTCAAATGTACATTCAACCTCTTACATAAAATGAATATAAGTCATCAACATTTTATCACATGAAAATTAGTTTTTAAATTTTTATTTTATTATAAATAAATTTTTAATCTCTCAAAATTATACAATTAAATTCAGATCTGTTAAATGATACTAATTGTCGTTTAGACATCCTACGTGAAAGCTGACATGAATAACTTAGTTGCTTACCATGTGTACAATACGAACAGAAATTAATGTTATTTAACATATTCAGATTTAATTACAAAATTTTGAAGGATTGATAATTTATTTACAATAAAATAAAAGTTTATGTACTGATTTTTATACAATAAAAAATTAATAACTTAAATTTATTTTGTACAAAAAGTTGAATGTATATTTAACTATTAAACTTTGATATAATAATTTTTTTTTTTAAAAAAAAAACAAGTTTTAAAATTCAAATTTTATAATTACAAAACTTTCATATTTTACATGAAAATATGATTATTTGAATCGATGATTAAAGTCAGTGATATTAGCTGAAGATAGAGAAAGTGGTGAGTACGGAAATCTTGTCTCTCCTCCGTCGTGATACTTATGTTAGTGGGTGAGACAAAATGTTTGATGATCTTTTTGTCACTTTGTTTCGCTGCAAAACACATTTTTGCGGCAGTTTTTGCAAGAAAATCCGTTGGTCTCTCTAAATAAAGTCAATGTTCTAAAGTGAGGTCGTGATTCACTACAGAGATTTTGTGAATATGGTTTTCCCTTTGCTTCTTCTTTTTAGGTAAGTGAGGACAGATCAATGTGAACTGCTTGATTTGATTACATAAAATTATAATCACACAATAAGATATTGGTATATTGACTATTGCAATGACTAAAATTTAAGATTTTAATTTTAAAAAATTTAAAATTGGTTTTGAAAAAGAAAAATTTGCCTTTACAATATGAAATTAAAGGTTTTTTTTTTAATCTAAAATTTCGTTCAATTAATTAAAGCAATCATTTTTAAAATTTAAATTTAATAGATTTGTAATTCAAATTTTAACATTTGTAATTTTTACCTCTATTTTCGAATTACGATATTATTCGATTATTTTTTATGATAAAGCTCAAGATTATATATCAAAATAAAAAATAAGACAATTTCAAAAGATTACATCAATGATCTAATTAATGATCAAAAGACTTCAAAATCATAGATATACAAAATACATAACTAAATGAAATTTTGGGTTTTATTGTTTATGAAAAACCACTTTTGCCAATTTTTTTTTTCAATCGAAAAACTTCATTAATAGATAAAAAAATACAACAAAACGTCATTCCAATTACCCCAAAGCATCAGAAGGTGAAACAGGTTAAAAATTACCAAAGCTAACTCTCTCCTAAAGCCAAGAAAATGTTGAATTAAAATTGATTTTCGAGTTCAATTTTCTCAAAGACAACATTTTCTTGTTCTTTTTTTTTTAAAAGAAAAAAATTCCCATGCACAAATAATTGTTTTAAAAAAACCATAAAATTTTAAAAAAATTTATTTAAAAAATATTATAAAATTCAGAGATTCGCGACCGAAAAAAATGCTAATATATGTATTTATATGCATAAAGATTACGACCCAAAAAAAAAGCTAATGTATGTATTTATATGCATAAAAATTACGACAACATAATCAAATAATTGTCAAATAATTTGACATAATTATAACGTTGTAGAAGTTGGCTCAACCGTTTTGACTACGAAACTGTGTTTAATTTGACAAACAAGATTTGAAGAAAGCTGTCACAATGTGTTTCATTGTAACACTTTTTTCAAACAAGGAGGTGACAACTTACATCCACTTGGCCCCAAAAATGTGTCCGTACTTTGGCTAAATTATTGGTACCCTAAATCTCAAATATAAAAATGCTTGATATAACTTGGGAGATTAAAATGAATTTAACTTAGCAAAGGTTATAACTAGAAAATTAATTAAATAAAATCATGAAGCAGTCACATTATAATGATATTGGTTTGGGAAAATTGCATTTAAAGATCAATAAAATTAGAAAAAGAGAAACGATTAAATTTTAAATTTACTTAGATTCACTTTTTAAAGAAATAGTTTGAACTAATTCGATTAACATTCGAGATTAATAAAATAAGGTTATATGTATTATTAAAAATGATAATTTAAGATTGTTGATTATTATTATTCAGTAGTAATTAGGGTTTTCTCTTTTTAAAGGAATAATATCCACAAACAATTTTCTACCATGTTGAAAATAATTGACATATTTTTTTTGTGCATAAAAATTGCGGACTAAGAGATGTTACTTCATTTTCAAAATCAAAACAAATCGTTAACACGTTATCAACAATTACGGATCTATTAAACTTTATTTACGGATTTATTCCAACACATTATTAAGAATTATTAGAATTTACAAATCGGTTATTAATGTGAACCTTGATCATATACGCTAACCTCTGCCAGCTGCCATGGGTTCAAATATTTGATCATGCAACATGGGTTTTCATCCCAAAGACAGATAATCAACACCGCAAAACAATCTCGGTTGCAAGAAAACCCTGTCTTCCAAGTGGAAGACATCTTGATGATAGTAGTACATGATCTCGAGTACTCAATGGAAAGTAATGCAATATCTCAAGGTTTTCAAAACTGAAGTACTACTCGCTGATTTCTATCCAAAAAAATCATGCAATATCTCAAGGTTTTCAAAACTAAAGTACTACTCGCTGATTTCTATCCAAAAATAGCCTGATATGTTTGACAAAATTCAGCATGATCAAAGAGAATCCAAGAATTGCAATACCAACAGTTGAAAAATGTGAAATTGAAGTTTAAATTCTGAATTCATTACTAGTAGGAGAATTTTATTTAAATATTATTTTTAATCCGAATAAAATTAATTTCATACCGTAAAATGAATAAGAATATTATGATTACACACAAAAAAAAGAAAAAGAAAATAACAACTATAATTCTTGAAGATGTAGAGTGAACCATGTTAAAATTGGTGTTTACACTAGAATTTTTATACCATTTTTGATGTAGTTCAGTAACACTTCACAACAGGGTACCACCAACTTAATAATCAATGAGTCCTTTGACAATACTAATACCAGCTATGCAATATCAGCTACTTTGTAGAGGTATATGGTGGATCAGCTGCCAAATTTGTATATATATATATATATATATATATATATATATATATATATATTACATTCTTGTGAAGGTAGTCGTCAGGGGAAGAATAGGAGTATGGCAATCAGCAAATGTCAGTTTGGTTAAGAGTTTCTTCCGAACTACGGCTGTGCTGACGGCCCCTGGAGTTTGGAAATTAAACCAGTACTGCAACTACAGATTATGAAGACAAGGAGACTGAATACTCTTCTACGCTTTCCAGATATTTCCAGATACAGAATATCGAGTTCCAGGATACTCCATTAGCAGATTTCAGTTAGTGATTTCCTTTATACCACTAAACTGCATTTCAGATGTAGGGTGAATAAATTCAATGTAGCTGAATACACTGCAGACTATCATCAAGTTTTAGCTGACCCGAAAAGATGTCAGTCACACAACGTGAGTAAAATCCAGTGCACCTGCAACATTTTCAGCTTCCAAAACCTTTCGCATGGCATTGTTACATCTGAAGAAAGATCAAAATTATCAAAATTTTTGCACCTAGTGACCAATATGTAACAAGGCAAGAAGATCAAATAAGCATGAAAGAACTCGGTAGTCATACCTCCAGGGCAGATGGTCAAAGAACATATTACGTGAAACCACAATATCTTTCAAGCATTCTCTGTTTACTAAGAAAGCTTTATACTTCCGTGTTTGCTCTTGGACTCTCCAGCTTTTCCACAACGGGATATTTAAGTTTTGTTGTTGAGGTACTATATGAATTATTTGGCCTGGTAGAAACATCTCAGTAGGATCACTGGCAGACCCATTTTCAGATCTGGAGACAGTTTTCATAAACTGAGATATTGGATCATCTGATTGATTTAGATCAGCAGCAAAAGGATTAATGAAATCGCTATCCTCAATGTTGACAAGATTTTGACTCTTGCCGGTCTCACGACAGGGGGAAAACTCCTGATTTTGATCTTTGCTCTCTGCAGAAGGAAGTATTCAATCCTTTAGTAAAACTTCCGCCCTCCATGGTTTAAGCAGCAAATTTTACATACAAATAGGTTCAACCTCCATGGAGGTACCAAAAGATTGCCCTCTACCATGATGGCAATTGGAAAATTTGCATTTTTTTTCTATCTAATGTCATTTATTTGCATAATGGAAAAGTTATCTTTACCATCATTCCAATACTTCACCTGAATTTGTTCCAGAAGAATATTTATCTGGATCCTCTGCCTCAATCTTAATTCTAGAAGTGCTTGCATAAAGAAATTGGTGTGCAAGCCTGAAAATCAAGGCTGTATCAGTTTTGGTATTTTCTGATAGAGCCGTCAATGCAGCTGCACGAAGCCGTAGGATTGATCCAACCGAAAGGCGGGTAGAAAATTCATTGTCGTGTACAATGCTGCAGAAAGCACAAACACTTGCAATGAAAAAAAACAAGAAATTTCTGGATAAATTTGTCTTAAAAATTCAGCACCACGATTGCATTCACAATTACCTTGTTACAAAATCTGAACATGCATCTGCCACAACTGAATCAACGCAAGGAAGAGGTCCATAGGAATAAACATGTAAATTTGGGAATTGCCGATATAGCTGCACATAGGAAGCAAAGGACAAAGCTTGAACATAAAATAGTAAGTGAACAAGCTTTTCCAGTAAAAGAAATGATTACTAATTTCTTTCTTTTTTTTTTTTTTCCTGTTTGTACTTTGTATTTAACAGGGTACTGGCTGATGGTGGATTGGCTGGTGTGAGGGTGGTTTGATCCTCAGTCCCTCATGTTTTTTTGGCTCATAAGGAGGTCGAAGGTGGGATGGTGGATTCGAACAATGAACTTAATCCTTCTAAGGAGGAGTAACAACCATTAGACCAAGTCTCGGTTGTTTTAGTCCCTCATGTTTTATACACTATTAAATCAATTCATATTGATCTTTTAGAGGTAAGGAGAGTGAAGATACCGAAAAACGTTTCAGTACATCTCTTCGTAAAAACACTTCCAAAAAGAATGCAATGCATCATCTTATCTTCAGAAGTAATAAAACTGGTTGAAGATGAAAGATACCTTTAATACACAGATAATGCAAAACTGTACGCGTGGATGCTCTAGAAGACTATTAACACATGGCAACATAAATTTATATGCCTTTTAAATCATGTAAAGTGATCCAATCTCATAAGTTAAGGGCCCAAATAGTCTAAAATTTACATGCTATTAGATCAAGTCCTTTTAAATTTTAAGCAGTATCCATAAATTCAAGTTGAGAGATACTATTAGACAGCAGTCAGGTCATATTAATTAAGTGAAATTTCCCCTCCTTTCTTCTTTCCCATGGTTAAGAAATCTGGATTCATCTTGATCTCTACTGACATGCTAGTCACTTAACAATCTGCACTTTGGTTTTGAGAGAAGCAAAAATAGAGAGGGGGGAGATTATGTCCGTGTTCAGTGGCATGGAATAAACGTCTACCTAAATCTATTTCTTCTTTTTCTTTTTGTTTTATGGGCTTAGGTCTATTTCAATCATTCAGCATGGTATATAAACAAATAGTAGATTATCACATTAGTGAAGCAAGTGAAAGCATACTCTTATTCCTAGCATTGCAGCAATTGCACCTCCCAAGGAATGCCCGACTATGCGTATAATATAACCTTCACATTCACATCCAGCTCCCAGCAATGAAGAAAGGAAGCCACCTGACTGAAATTCTGCATCACCATTTGCATTCCATAGAGATCATATATGAAAGCTAAGGCAGAATACATTATATATAGTCTGTACAGTTTCATAAGGTAAACAACATGAAATAATCTTTCAGGGAACAAATAGTTTAGGAAGCAGAATTTTTTTTTCTTTTCACAGAAGAGAAGTAAAAGGATCATATTCAGCATCAGAGGGAATACTACAAGTATGACCCTTGCAACAAAGTAATTTTAAAAAAATAAAAGCAACGGCAAGAACACCAGACTTTGTTGTTACAATGTGTCAACATGATGAAATATGCGGTTCAGAGAAAACAATCTGTGACATATTTTATGCCAATACATCGGCTTCTCCTGAATCTGACTTCTCACCTTATCTTTCTCCTGGAAAATATTTATTCAAAATGAGGGAAAAAAGGATAAACTTACAACTAAGTGAGATGAAATACATTATGCAAAATTACAGCCTATACATGTAGCATCTTCTTTACATTCACTTCTCTCTTGCATTCTTAGACCTTTTTTTCTAGCATTTGGCTTAAGCAATTTTCCTTTGAGTCATAGCAATTGCTTACGCAGCATTTAATCACCCATAGCTAATCATTTAGTTGGAAGTTTTCAGCCCTTCAAGATAGCATATGCATAATGTATGTAAATGAAAACAACAGAAATAATTATCTAATACGGTATTAATAAGCACAACCAGATCTACTTTGGTGGTAAGTGAAGTGACATAGTTGCTTCCCCTCAATATTTTCTAATAAACCGAGTTAGCAATATCTGCCAGAACCCGTAAAATTTTGAAAGCAAGTAACCAAATAAGACAGAAACTGAGGTTCTTGGTTGTTTTAGAATATATGCACATTAGCATTAAATTTGCTATGTTTTCTGGTAAGAGATAATACTTTCCATTTCTTTGTAAAGACACGGGGAAAAAATGCCAGGTCCCCTGTCCCCTCATTAGAAATATTAACATTAAAACCTCTGTGAATGCACATTATATTTGAAATTTGACGACATTATTCTGAAGTGCCTCCTTTAAATCCCTTGTCAAATGTACCTCAAAACGGCGATAATAGCAATAACAGTAAAAGCAGTATGCTAGTGACAAGAATATGAACAAAAATAACAATCTCCTTACCATCTCCAGAATCTCCTTCAATCTGTGTGTAAAGATCCCGGGCAGCTTCTACTATCCCTAAGTGCCCATAGTGTGGGAAAGATGATTCTACATGTTGCTTAACAGAAGGATGAATATAATTGCTACTGCAAAGAGGAAGATATGTCAAATAGGTTAGAGACACCAGCAAACAAAACAAAACAGAATAGCATAAAATTTCTTATTTTGAATGCCTATGGCGAGAATATTAGTTAATTTGGAGGGGGAAAAAAGATATGATGTTTGGCAAAGACAGAAGAAAGAATGATGCAATCCTAGAAAGAAAAATTTCAGTAGGAAGCATATTGTTGCTATAAAATATCACATCTTGGGTCACACTAAAAATGATAAAATTCCATTTGGTGGATATCATCATTGGAGGTGTAAATGAACCAATAAGTCATAGAACAGATTGAAAACAAGCATGGTATATTTGTTATTAAGTAAAATTAACAAGTTTGAACAGCTTTAAAAACAATGCTTAATAAACTAATTTGTCAGATAGGGTCCTTTAAGTTTTATAACGCTCATTCTTTACTTATTTATTGTTTAAGGAAGAGTAATATCCTAAAACTAGGTTCGATTTTCCTGATTCTTACTCTTGTCGACCCATCTACTGCTATAGTTGCAGCTCCCTATCTCCCCTCCCTCGATCACTTAAACCTCTAGCCACACCACTATTTCCATTCTGTTCTGTTTTCACTGGACAGCCACTCACTTTCCTGTCCTTCTCCAAACTAGAATCCCAGGATCCTAAAGTTTATTTGGTTAAGTTGTATTAAGCTATATGATTTGCCAATTCTACACCTTCCACCACTCTGTTTCTACTTTTTGCAATTTCTTTGTTCATTACAAGCATTGATCATCATAATCAAAATTATCATCTTACGTCAATTAATTTTTATGTTGATTTGAAAGCTAGGGGACAAATGTTTTGATTCTCTTTCATGATCTTGAACTTAGAGCATTTATCAAAACTTTTGTAAAACACAAGTTTATTGAAATTTAACGAGCTTAGCTTGAACGTATTGTTTAAGCTAAGCTCAAGCGCTAGGCAGCATAAGTTCCCAGATAGAGTACTTATTAGGTTGCAGTCAAAGGAATCTCCTCTTGTACCAAAACAAAAACCTCAGAAATATCAATAACTTCAGATACAAGAATATATCCAACTCCATTAATCCATTAACCAGAAATATTAATAGAGAAGTGTCAATATTATATTTTAAAAAACAAACTGATTTTGATTATGCCTCTAGGTAATGGGTAGGTACTATTCAGAGTAGCAAAGAGACCCCAATTCAGCAATTCAGCAAGTCAGCACATTCCAGAACAGATCAGAATGATTAGACCGGCTAGCAGCTAGTTATGAGTGCAGCAACCATATACATATGCATATGTGGAAATCTGTGTATGTTAGTTTGGCACACGCATATACTGACATGCACATGCACCCACATATGCACGCACAGGCATACATGCACACACAAAGGAAGAAGGGGGAGAGAGAGAGAGAGAGAGAGAGAGAGAGAGAGACTAACTTTATCAGTCCATCCAAATCCATCACAGATAGGGGACATTCCAGGCCTAAACCGTCAATTATTAGGTCTTCAGGGGTCTCAGTTCCTCGTACAGCAATCACTACAGATCTTACATGATGTAAAACCACAACGAAATATGCAGCCTCACATTTTTTCTAGTACAGTAAGAGCTAAGTGTTAGAAGTGAAAACCTATAACCTCTTTCCTGATGACGATTGAAAATCAGCAGGACTGCAAGATTATGCATATTTGCAATCTTCTAGACCACATTTTGACTTTGGAGCATAGAATTGTATTGGATAGGATAAAAAAATTTATTCAGTGTAATATTTTCAATTCTCTTTGGCCCTAAAGAAGAAAAATGGCAAAGCGGAATGCATTAGTAATCTTATATGGATAGGATTACACAATACTGCGAAGAGGGATAGGCTTAGTATCTATCCTACCTATATCTAGAATAACCAAATGCAATAAATATTCAAAGCAGGTAGAAACCTAGTTGGTCGCAAAAACACCACTGTTCTGGAAACTATTATCCCAGTAACTATTTAATTCACAGCCTAGAACATCCATATGATTAAAAACATATCAGAACTGGTTCATGCTTCGACATGTAGATTAAGACAAAACAATAAACGTAAACTCACTTGACCAACACGACCTCGCCTAAGTGCTTCAGGGGGTAAATTGACAAATTTTAAAAATGCAGCTGCATGACCTCGCCACCAGTTATCACCATCAAGGGCAGGACGCCTGACAATGAAAGCAGTACTTACACAAAGAAAGGGCATAAAACAAATCTCTAGAAGATATTATTAACACATACAGAGGGGTGAGGAGCTACTATTTTAACAGCAGAAGTTAAATATATGAACAAGTATTGCATGCAAATATCTAGACAAGCATGTGAAACATAAGATTGCATAAATTTGCACGAAATGAAAATTCGATAAACAAAAAGGGCATCTACACTGGTTTTTTATCCTGAACTTTTTACAACTATATTTCTTTGATCATACTATAATCATGCACCTCAACTGAAATTCGCCTCTATATTGACAACCTGTTACGAGTCCATGGGGTCAAAATCCCTTGCCTATAGAGCCAGGCACACGGAAATACAAAAGGATTTCTTCCAAAATCAAGCAAAGGACCCTGCATTTGTAAAACTTTGCTTAAGTTTACCATGTAAATAATGGAAAGTTTTATCAAACAATATGCTCTATCATAATACCGTGTAGGCAGCTTCAGCAAATTTATGAAAAGCTGCAGCCACTTGCAGGTGTTCTAGAGGTGCCTCAGCAAAACATTCATGGGATTTAAGGGATTGGTTTTGGTCCTGCAACAATGCTAGACCTGAACAGATGATGCTTCTCAGAATCAAGCAAAAAAAGTAGGGGAAGAAAACTAAGGAAAAGTAGCTACTGACTGCATTAATGACAGATCTACAGATCCCCCACCCCCTTTTTTTGACTCCTAAAGAAAGAGAACATAAAATAGTGACAGTTGGCATACTCTTTATCATACATCTAATAATAACTAGGTCAAGTCATAATCCCATCAAATTTTTCCATATAAGAAACAGAAATTGCTTATGCCTTTTTCGCAAAAGAATTCTTAAGAAGATGGTTGATTCTTTTTATTAGATAAAGAATGTCCAGGTGCTGTGTCTTTCAAGTATAGATACTTGGAAATATATAGCAGCAGCCTGAAAATGTCACGGAGGACCAGAAAAAAAAATTACAGAAACAATAAAGCTAGTAAAAGGAATTGACTTTGGGATACCCTCCTCTGGTATCATATCATATCCAGAAAAGAATTTATAATATTGTGATTTGTGATACATGAAATAATTTGCAATTTTTTTAGAATTTGACATTTTGGAAGAATATCCTTGTACAGATCTCGAATATCTAGTAGTGACACATGCAAACCCTAGAGGTATAACAGTCACTGTATCTAGCTTCTAGATTACTAAAAGTTAATTTACACAAATTTCAGCACATTTGCCGAGTTTCAGAGAAGCTCATTCGCAAATAACATATTTCACAAGAATATCCACAAAAGAGATAAATCAAGGGGTCAAGAAAATAAAATTGCAAAATGCCTTTCGATTTGATGTACGATATGTGCTCAATAAAATGAAAAAAAACCTGTCAAAAGTTCCAAATGTCCAGTCCCAGAAGCACGGTAAGCAACGAGATCACCCAGTAATTTTGCTACTGAATATACTTCATCGTCTTCCAACACAGTTCTAGACAAAGAACAGGAAGAATTTAAAGAAAAAAATACAATGGCTTGTATGATAAATATCTCCATTTTATTCCGAATTATAAAGGTACCTACAAGTATTCAACACGCCCCAGACAGCACAAAGCCTCACGAATTCCATAATCAAATACTTCTTGATAGTGAGCTTTCCATGCATCATCTTGGGTTGCATAAAAAAACCTCCATTTTAAGACATCAGATCCTGCAAAACACTGCACAACTGCAATACAAATCGCCGTGATCATAAATAGAATCATTACTTTCCGCTTCCATGCGCTACTGCTTGCAGCCAGTCCTGAATAACAAACATTGCGAAAGATGAGTTCAAGTTTCTAATAAAACTAGAAAGTAGAATCTTTGTATTAAGAATTTAATACTTGTTAAGATTAAGCCTGACAAAGGTTATCAAGTTATCACTAGATTTATGATCCTGCCTGCATGGACAATCTTAATGACTCAGCTGCACTGCGTGTTTCTGAAACATGGAATTAGAATATGGAGGAATCACAAAACAAAAAAATATAGGAACAACAGTTTTTATTAGTATTTGATGATGAACTCAGTTACGGTTTGTTGAGAATTCCTCTTCTCTAGTTTGAAAAACCAAGCTCCTTTTCTTTATGCAACTTCAATAATAAGGAGTCCTATTAGCTACATAAATATGTAAACTTCTGGAAAATCTTCGTAAATCCATCAAGAAACTGAATCAACTGTTGGAGACAGACATTCCAACTAGAACCAGGAATTTAAAACAGTGTGATTAGAACACTTTAAACACTAATTGTTAGATGCACGTTCACGCTTCACAAACTAAGTTCAATTTTTTAGGAGCTTTTCCTCACATTTACATAGTCATTTATACCCTAATGTAGGCATACATTTTAATCCGTTTGTTATGTGTCTCACACAAGTAGTAAACTAACACTAAGAGTAATATAGACATTAGAAAATCTTAAACTAAATAATGAAACACCAGTTTTTTGGTAATTGTAGAAATTGTTAACATACACCCAAATATTAGAGCTTAATAGCAGTGGTAAAATATGACATTTATGCAATGACCTCCATACTTATCCTCACACTTAATCTAAGATAACAAAGATTTCTTTCTCCTCACACTTAATCTAAGATAACAAAGATTTCTTTCTCCATGACTTCAGCCCTTGACTTCCAATGAAATACTTGTTCATTACTTCCCTAATGCTTGTTGGACTACAGAGAACATAGAGTTTGTAATTCATTATCCATATGCAGCCAATATTATCAATTCCCGCAACCAATCGTTTTTATTATTACTCAGTTACACTAAAAGGTTTTCATTTTCCTCATCTAATTACACATCGACAATAGATAGAAGGAAACATTGGGTAATTCCATATGAAGTTTTCTCAAACAAGCAACAGCAACTAAAGGCATTGCTAAGGATATGAACTTAAATACGATGTGGTAGCTGGCAAGTAAGGCAATATGAATATGTATTGGGAAAAGACTTAGTTTCAGTTTGCTTTATTAACTCAGAAAGGGAAAGACATTCAATGAAAAGGTAACATAAATGAATCAAACCCAATCCATATTTACCTACAAAACACTGACTTGGATGATTTCGATCTTGGGAAACATAGCTAGCCACGTTAAACATAAGATAAAAAGCACCCAAAATTTGCAACATTGCAACCACCATGGCAAACCTGCTCCACCGAAGCCATGTTTTGTATTTCACCTATTCAATCCGGAAAAAAAAAACAACCCATTTAGATTTCAATATAAAATATATATATTGCCAAAAATACATTAAAAAAAAGTTAATACTCGTCTGTCATGGCGAATAACAGAGTCAAGGGCGTCAATTTCAGAAGGAGAATCGGTTATGGTTTTAGCAGTGGCTTCTTGGGCAATTCCCAGTTTGACCATCGTCCCGATTTTAACAGCAGCTAACATTGAAACCGCGACGATTGGTAAAATCTTGCGGTGGTCACATCCTGGAACTGCAATGGCCACCAGAATTCCTCCCAACACCACCATCAGCAAATTCAAAGCTGCGAGAAGAATTGACGCTAATCTCAAGCTCTCGAACCACATTGCCGGTAATTGTTATTCTTTTCTTTAAAAAAATCAAATTGAATGAAAGGCGTAAATATCTGTTCTTCCCGGTATGTTTCATTAGTTAGATTTTGATAGGATGGAATGGAAATCCAGAGCAGGACGTGAAATTTTTGGTTAGCTTATTTCACGCTCTGCGGATTTCCATTGGAAGATGGCTGAGGTGTGAAATTCTGGTTATGGTGTTTTTCAGCTGTTTGTTCCTCGTTGAAACCGTTTCATGCGACATTGGTTGGACTCGGAGCCAAGCATGTTTTCCAAAACAAGAATCGTGTCGTGAGCATCTGGCTTACTTCACGTGTAGATTTTATTATTATTATTATTATTTTCTATTGTTATAATAACACATGTTTATTTAAAAATAACATTAAAACGAATTTTCAAATTTTATAAAATAATAAAATTATTTAGTCCGATCTTAATATTGTAATTTTTTATTTTAAATTATACAAGGCAAATTTTTTTATTTTAAAAAAAATTATATATAATTTTTATCATAATTTTAATTCGTATTATTTTTGTAATTTATTTAGAATTATCATTTATATATATATGTTGATATTAACTCGCCATAATCTATATTTTTTACCCTATTTACATGGCCTAAAATATATATTTCTTTACCCTTGCCCAAATTTATTATCATTTTCATGGACGTATTTCATTTTTGTAGAACGCATCAAATTTATCAGAATTATATTCTAAATCATTATTTGTTCTGGAGCGCTTGATACCAAATTTATTATAAAACTAAAGCTTTAATACTAATTTATTATGAATTATAACCAAATTCATTTGATCTGAATAAATTATTGGTAAATAAAAAATTAAAATAGCAAAAAAAATGAAGCACTCAAGAATTTATGTGATTTAACTTTGAAAGCATAAGTCTATGGTATAAGAGAATAAAAAAATCACTAAAACAAAATAGGAGATTTACAAAAGAACACTTGAAATATGGCACTTTACTAAAATCCAAAACCTCACTGTGAGCTTCTTAATTTTCGACTCCCTTTCTCTCCCTTTGTTGCACTCTACACTGCTTTGTTTTCTTTCATAGCTAATTGCTAACACTTTACTCTGATTGTAACTCATCTTGTTTTTGCTCCAAAGCTTACCAAGGGTATTTATAGAAAAGGTCTATGGGTTTATAGTCAACATATGCAGCATTGCTTGACTATGTACCAAAAAACTATAGACTTTAGTGCATAGTCAATTTTTTGTTTACACCTAAAAGTTTCATGCAAGATTTTGCAAGCCATGCAATAAATATTACGACTTCAATTTTTCAAGACATATTTTCAGCATAATAATTAGTTTATTTTGAGACAGATGTTTTGATTTGGCATTGAGGTATAATCGAGCCGAGTCGAACTGATACAGTGAGGTGCTCGAACTCGAATTCAACTCGTAAAACCTTATTTTTTAAACTCGAGCTACTCGAACTCGCTTGATTAGACTCGATTATATAAGTTCGATTTTTTGCTCGAACTCGAGCTTGATTCTAATGCTCGAACTCGAGCTCGCTCTTATACTCATTATATAAATATTATTATATAATAATATATATTATTAAAATATATAAAAACTCGAGTTTCGATTAGGCTCGCGAACTACTTGAGTCGAATATCTAAGTGTTCGAATTTGATTTGCTCGATAGCTCGAGTAACTTGAGCTTGAGCTCGACTCAATTAAAATCGAACCGAATTCGAGTTTTACTCGAGTCGAATCCGAATAACTTACAAGTACCAATATATCGTTTACCCCTCTAATCTGACATGAAGCAAGGGATGGTCGGTTATACATCAAATTTGCCTATCATGTTGCGAGAAGATGGTTGAGACATGAGAAAGAACTCAAAGAAGTATGGAGATCTGTTTGGCTGATGGTTTTAAAGGCAAGTGTTGTTCCAAAGGTAAAGGTTCTGGTCCGGAGACTAAAAGGCTTGGTTACCTACGAGAATTATATTGAACCAACGTGTCAGTTGGTAATAAGTTCTGTATTCGTGATAGCCATGATGAAACTTCGTCAATGGTCACATGTAATTTTTCTATTGCCCTTTGAGCCGTCGCATATGGAAGATTATAAGGGCAAAAGCAAAAATTCTGAATCAGATTGAAGGATAGTTCGAGAACCAAAAAGATTATTATGTTGTCGAAGTTAGTCCAATTGATTCGCGCAACCTTTTGAATAAGTCTAAAATTTAAATTTGAGCACCTACAGTTCCTTAGCTCTACCCTATATAAATTTGTACCTTGTACAAGCATATGCTCCTTAGTCCTCACAGTCACCAGCAGTCTTGTAAGCTTAGCGTGCACGAAAGTTTTGATCAAACATGCTCGGTGTTGTGGGGTTCGTTTAAATGAATGATGAGATTGATTCCGATAAAATCGAAAATGATGAAAAAAAATTATTAAAAATATATCATTTTTAATATAACAATTAAAAAAAAATTAAAGCATGGACAAGAAGTAAATTTCACATTCCTACTATTTTGTCTTCTTCCAGCCCACTGCACCACACTGGCTCTTACCAGGCTTCGAATCTCAATCGTAATAATGGGTTTTGGCTATGCTTTTGTATTGAAAATGAAAGGTAACTGGAAATGTTTTTCGAAAAGTGATTTATGCATTTTTAAGTGTTTTGTTGATAGGAAATTAATTAGTCAATGAAAAATAATTTTTTGGTTAATAGAAAATTAGATCATTTTCTTAAAATTGCCTTACACTATTAAAAAAATTATATTTTTCAAAAAATAATTGTCTATGTGTAAAATTATTTATCAAACTCGTGAATATAATTTTATTCAAGTTATAACCTATATATAATTTTTTTGAACTTTAATTTAATTTAACCTTACAAAAAATATTATTATATTAATAATTTTTTTATTTAATTAGATTAAAATTTTTAAGTTTAAATATTTTATTTTGCATATTATTAATCTATAAAATATTTAATATTTCAATAATAAAAAATATTATATTATTATTTTAATAATAAATAATAATTTAATAAATAATATATTAAAGAATAATTTAATTTAAGATATAATGCTTTTATATTTTATTTAAATTTTTTATATTAATATTTTAATAATAAATATAAATAAATAATACTTTTGTTATGATTTTAATAATATATAATTTTAGTATAAAATATAATTATTTTAAAATTATATATATTTTTAATATTTTAAAATTAAATATTAATATATTATTAATATAAAATATTAATATAAGTAATAATAAATAGTATTTAATTTTTAATAATATAATATTTTAATATTAAATATTATTTTTAAAATATAATTATTTTTAATATTAATAAATTAATTATCAAATAGTAAATAAAATTGTAATATTTTAGTAATCAGTTAATATCATTTGAAAAAAAATAGATTTTTCAAAAAAATCAAATCACAAAAAATATTTTTTATTAACTCATCCAAATAATAAAAAAATTTAATTTTTCGAAAAATAAAAATATTTTTTAAAATTCATTTTTTTAAAAGTCATTTTTAAGTAATCAAACTGAACCTCACTTAAAGAATCTTAACTAATAATTGCTGTATTTTAGTTTATTCTGTGTTTTACTGTATAAATCGGTTTTCACTTTTGAGTCTTAGGCTTTGTTTGACCACACCTTGTGGGGCACAGGTCCAGTGAAGTCATTTGACCCCCAACGGGGGACCCATTTTCAACTGTTTTAAATTTTTTTATTAAATTTTAAGTTTCAAATTATTTTATATTTTAGTTCTTCCATTTTATTTTTAATGTTTTATTTTTTAAAAATATGCATAAAATAATTTAAAAATATTTAATATCAATAATATCATTTGATATAAAATAATTTTATTTATTCAAAATGTTTTTATATAAAATAATATTATTAGTTTTTTCAATTATTTTTATTAATTTTATAAATATAAAATATATAATATAAATTTTAAATTCAATGTTTTTAATGGTTAGTTATTCTTTTCATTACATTTATCTAATCATCAAAGTTGTGATTACATCCAAACATATATCACCGTTTCACTATCCAATCTCACCGTTACAATAATTAATATTACTATTTCAATCTTATGGAAATTAATTTTAAAATTCATCCAAACTAATCCTTACACTTTTTAAATATAATTACAATTTGTATTCAATATTTGAATTTAAGGTTCATTATGATGATTCTCCCTCATTTTATAAATATTATCAAATCTATATCACAATTGGAATCCAAAATTTTTAAATAATTTAATAATGACTTATTGAAGAGGTAAATAAAAGTATGGTTAAATTGATCTAAACGAATTGAGTTCGATCAAATTGATTTAATTAATAAATTTTTTGTCAAAAAATAAATTTATCAGATCGATTTAATCTATCAATCATCAAATTTCAAAATTGATAATCAAATTAATTGATCTTGTTAATTCATTTTTAAAATATATATTTATATATAATATAAGTACAACCTAACTTACATAATATTTTAAAATCAGATATGATATAATATATCATTTATATAATATATAATGTATATAATATATAATATAATAATAAAAAATTTAATGTACAATTTAAATTATATATTTTTTAATAGTTAAAATCAAAATATACGATTAAATCAATCGACTTAAATTAATTTCGATTATTTCTATTAATCACTTTAATTCCGTTAAATTTGATTAGTTATATCAAGTGAAGTCGATTAATTTGATTTTAAAAATTTATTAAAATACAAATTAAAAATTTATTTGAATATAATTTAAAAGTTAGATACTTATTTGAATTAAATTAAAAATTACCTAATTATTTTTTTTCTTACTCCAACCTTTTTCAATTCAAAACAAAATTTATTACAACGGAAAATTTTCACCGAAAATTTGGTTATTGCATTTATGGTGAATTTTAGTAAATGCAATGATATATAACTTTTATTTAATTTTAATTTATATTATTTTTATATTTTTTATTTAGATCATTTTCAGTGAAAATAAGCCATTTATGTCCGCTCACCGGGACGAAGGTCGGTGAGTAGAAAGGGTTATTTAGATGTGCTTTTGAAAGGGTTAACCAGTGAGTAGAAAATCCCATCATAAAATACGAAATCATAAAGAAGAATTGTATTTAAAGATCTAGAATATTAATTCACTTTATTATCTTTTTAATAAGGAGTGTAATTAAGTCAAATCGATTTAATCTTAATTTTAAATTTAATTCAATTTAAAAATTCGAGATTTAAAGTTCGTTTTAAATTTGATAGAATATAGTTTATAAAACTCGAATTCGAATCGATAAATTTGATTTATCATTTTTCAATTTAATATTATGAAGATAAAGTTGTAAATTAATAATAAACATAAAATATTAAAAAAAATCAATTAAATTCGTAAATTGCTCGAGTCGAATATTAAAATCTTCAAACTTGACTGACTCATTTCTCAAGTAGTTTGAGTTCGAGTTTAATTTAAAAATAAATAAATCAAATTCAAATATTTTTTAAATCGAAATCAAATAATTTACAAATAACTTACTCATATTTACCTCTATAATCCTATTTCCTAAATATGAAAATTTTATAAATTTAATATTTGAATAACAACGTATACAATTTTTTCAATTAAAAAAGGGGGACAAAGAATGGGGGAAACATTAACATTTGTCATTGAAAGCCATGTACTTACTATTTTGAGTAGCTAAAACTCATTACTTTCTTACTGAAAGGCCTGAATATTTGGGCAGACCTTCATTCTACAAATTTAATGCTCCTTACCAAACAAAATGAGAATCTATAACAAAGTCAGTTACAAGAACAACGCTTTTCCCTAGATTAATATATTTACTGTTTTTGAGTACAGCTTTAAAACTTAACATTATGGTAAACATTACCAGTTGATTCCATGGCTAAAACCCTCCCTTCTGACATGATTGATATGTTACATTTTAGTTCAAGAGGCTTAAGGTATTGAGAGACTTGATGGCTGAAACTTTTGGTGGTTGGACTTGTATGGTTGGAAGAGAGTGAACATACTTGCAGTTGGGGCAAGCAGGGGAGGATTTGGAGAGAATCACAAGGAGATGGCAATTCAAGCAAGCCAATGCCACCATGTTAGTGCCTGAGGAATGTTGCTTGTTGGAGTCTTTAACTGAGTTAGAACCACTGCATTCTTCAGAGCAATTGGAATGCGGTGAGATGTTGAGTTCAAGGTCTATCTTCTGATCTTTAGGCCGGTTCCAGGTCTTTCTTAAGGTTTTCCTGTTCATGTAATACATTCTACCTGACTGCAAACATCAAAACACCCAGATTTTGAATCCATTAGTCGAGTTACATACTTCCCTAAAGAACTTTGGTTTGTTTTTCGGCACAAAGATGCAAAGGATCGTTATATTGACACAAACATATGTGTGTGTGCGCGTGCGCGTGCATGTGACAGATTAGAACATTCACAGCGGATAATTGAAGCCATTAATCTGAGCATTCACTATAGAAACAGTTGGAATAATTATGAAAGTTTGATGAAATTAGAAAGATACTTCTAGATCAAGGCATTGTTCCCAGTCTGGTGGTAGAGGGTCTTTAGCTTGAAGATCAACACTAGCTTGAAATTGTGACCCAGCATTGAGCAAGTGATCTGGGAAAAGCTTCCTCTTCTTGGAAGGAATACTGAAATCAGCCTGATGATCAGATGATGAAGTGAAATTGCAGCCTTTTTCAGCAGCAACACATTGGTTTGAAGCCAAAGAGAGCTCTGTAAACTCCATAATATTCTTGAAAAACACTACCAATAACTCCTTGGCTACCTTCTTTCACCACCTAAACAGTCATATACTCAAAGAAGCATACAGGAAGAACAAAGAGAGAAAAGAAGAGAAAACCAAGGGAGGAAGCTGAACTTTGGGATGATCAAACAGAGAAGTGTAGTGAAGGAAACCCAAATTCAGCTGTTTGGATTGCAGAAGTCATGCAAGGAGAGTGTGTCTACTTAAGGGGGTTCTTAAATTGGGTTCATCAAACCCCATTAAAGGACAGGCCAAGCATTAAAAGTGGCAAGTAGATATCACTTTAATGCTCCCAAATCTTGCTCTCTTCTTGCATACTGCAACATTTAAAATGAACTAAACATGACAACCTCAAAATCCAACATCATACACAACACCCCCAATTTAATTTGTTGAAAATTCTTCATAAATTCCTCCAACTCCCTTCTTTCTTGAACTTAAATTGTCATGACTTCAGGGGATTAATTATCTATAAGGATTTGAAAATTAATAGCTTCTTATACATGCCATTATATGGCAAATATATGCTTCCTGAAACAAGACAGGCTAGCGTGACGGTGGCAACAGAGAAATCAACAGTTTCTCATATAAAGACTGAAGTGACTTTAGATAGCCAGAAATGATTAAAGATCTTTAGCATTTTGGAATTTGAAAGGTACTATAGCCTAAACCATAAATACGAACTGCCAATTCACCTATTTTTTCCAGTACCTTCTCTAATTAACCATTAATTCTAAACCAGTAGCATGCATGCTGGGTGTATGATATAATCTCTACATGAAGAGTTTCACTTGGTGAGTGTCCTAAGTAACTGCCCTCAAGAAACTCTTATAGTGAACACAGAGTCCAATCTGAAATGATTGTAACTATTAATTAATTTCACAATAGACATTTGAAAACGGCTGCTAAAATATGATGGAGAAGAAAGGAATAACACGTAGTTATACTTAAGATTGGAATTAATAGCTTTCACCAAGTAATTACAGAGTGAATTATCAAATGCTCAAAAGACTCAATTGAACAATTACCATTTTGGTATCTAACTTACTCGAGTACTGAGATAAAATTTCTAATAATGGTGATTAACATTTGGGTACCTTACATTAGTCAGTTGTATACACATTGGTAATATTTTTGTTTTGGATGAAAATTCTTCATAGACAGTCGGATGCCATGTGTAAATGGCAATCAAATGCTATGTGTATGGCAGTCGGATGCCAACCTGTTCTTGCGTTCATCATTCTCATAAATGTAATTTAGATGGCATGCCAAGGACAATAGGATGCGTCGTCCTGTCTAGTTTAAGGGTGTAATCAAATTTGACTTGACTCTAAAATTTAAAATTTAAAATTCGGTTCAAACTCAATCGAATTTTATTTTTGAAATTTAATTCAATAAAATATTCGAGTCGATCGAGTTCGATTTGATAGATTCGAACTTGACTTGTTAGATACGATTTATCATTTTTAATTATATATTATAATGTTAAAATAATAAAATAATAATAAAATTTTTAAAATATATATTTTTTAAAAAGTTTGATAAGACTCGTCAGCCGCTTAAATTGGATATTTAGAAATTTGAATTCGGTTCGACTCGTTACTCGAATAATTCAGGCTCGAACTCGAACTCGACTCGAAAATAAACGAATCAAATTCAAGTAATCATCGAGTCGAGATCAAATAGCTTACGAGTAATTTGAATTGTTTACACATCTAATTTAGTCTTAAAAGAAATGCCAAATTCATTACATAAAACTCCAATATTATGAAATCTAAAAAAAAAAAAAAAATTATATTTACACAATTGCATTACCAAAAAAATTGTTTCCGTGATGGAGCTCATATTTTTCAAATTATAAAGAAACAATATTACCCATTCTTTTGGTTATTCAAGCTTAAACCATGCAATATATGAATTTAACAAATTAAATTTCTAAACTTGAAACACTTAAGCAAACTCATTAAAACAACAACTATAATAAAAATTATCAAATCAAACGACTATATTCAACTCTTACAAACATTAAAATGCATGATCTTAATCAATGTCTTTCAAACACATTCATTAGCAAAGTTCATATCTTTAAGAACGGGCAAATTCTATACCAACAAAACCAACTATATAGGTTGGGAGAAATAACTAGATAAGGGCATGAATTTCGGGTCCACGGGTATGTGTAGATGAATAATTGATTGAACAACTTATTACAAAGAAATGCAGAAATTTCCTTTTTTTTTTCCTTTTTTTTTCTTTTTTATTTTCTGTTTGCTGGTGGATGCATTCACTACATTGATACTAACCCTAATTTCTGCAGTAAATGAGGTGAAGCAGAAGACTGGCTCGATCAGCATTTGTTGTTGCACACAGAAAGATATCACGTACGTACAATTTTCGGTTTCATTTACTTTGCCATGCATTCTTGTCTGACAATTTTAGGTGTCTCATTTAATATTGGATATATCAAGTTTGATACATCAACTAGACCAATTCAAACTTCAAAATCTACTCTTCAAATATCAATCTCATTATATCCTTTCTCGACTACAAGAGATAGCACTTTTAGCGACGGAAATTTAGCATCGAATCATATCCTTGATTAATGTTTTTTATTTCATATCATTTAACTTTTATTCTTAATATTTAGAATGTAAAAAAATAGGAATTTTGTTTTGGTTATTCAAATATGGGATGTGCTAAATAATCCGAATATAAAAGTGAAGAGATAAAATCATCAAAAATATGTATGAGGAATACAAATTTTAAAAGCAAAGAATTTAACGTTTTGTAATTAAAGAAAAAAAGATAGTAATTAATCCTCCATCATCATCATCATCATTTTGAATTTTGTAAAAACCTTTCTTAAAATAGAATTTTAATTATAACTATAAGATTTTGGATTAAATTGGATAGTTGATGAGACTAATTCGGATGAGATCGAAAACATCAATGACGGTAAATTTAATTACTATAGTAATGAGATTGAATAATGAAACGGTTATATATATTTGAATGCAATCATAGTGGTAACTGTGAAATAAATGTAGTAAAAAGAAAAAATTACTATTAAGAACATTGTATTAAAATTTATAGATAATGAAATTTATAATATATATGTTTTATATTAATAAAATAAATAAAATAATTAAAAATAATAAAATAGTTTTAAATCAAGAAATATTTTGTAATAAATTTAAAATTAATAAATTTATTTTATATCAATTAATTATTTAGTATTAAATATTTAAAAAATATTTTACTATTTCAACAAAATAAAATATAGTTTTGAAAATTATTATAAATAAATAAATTTAATAAAATAATTTAAAAACAAAATATCTATTAAAAAAAGGGACAAAATTAAGGTAATTTTATTATCCCACCACCCCCCTCTCCCTCTGCTGGCTCCACTGGAGAGGCATATGTTTTAACTACACCGCATAATGCAACGATAAAATCCACCCTTTAAAATAGTTTAAATTATAAAACAAATTATATTTATTCACTCTGTTTACAAATATTTTAAAGAGTACCTTGTTTAAGACTACTGCACAAAGTAATATATTCATTTTTGTGTTGAAAATCATGAATAAAGTTACTATAAAAGGTAATATCTACATTAATGATTGGGAATCATGAATAAAGTTATGAATAAACTGTTACATTTAATATAAAATTATTACTATAAATGCTATATTAATTAATCTTAAAAGATGTCCTAAAACATTTCATTCCATAACAAATCTCTCACATGCGCGCGCACACATACATACATATATATATATATATATATATATATATATATATATATATATATATATATATATATATATATATGATGTATTAGAATCATTCATTATCAACGAATATATATATATATATATATATATTAATTTTACTTATAAATTTAAAAATTTTGACCGTCAGTGCATAAAAAGCAAACTTTTTGATGTCAATATTTGATCCTCAAACTTCACAAGCATGCTAACGTATTGGGATTAATTGATCAAATTTCTTGAGTTTTGCTAGCACACTAAATTTTGAATATCATAATGAAAATGAAAAAAAAAAATCAAGTTTGTGATTTTAATTTATTAAGCCAAAAATGGATTTCCATTATTAAAAGGAGGCAAAAATAAAAGAGGGGAGTTTTGAGATGTTTTCCAATGCCAACAAACACTAATAAATTTGCAGAGCTTCTTCTCCACTTGTGGTTGTTGTTGGGACATGAACCTCCATTTAATGTGTTAACCTTTAAATGTTTTGTTCACTCATTTCTCCCTATGCCGACACACCTAGTCTTGCCTTCAAGTATATTTAATAAGGATTTATGACCTCGTTTTTTGAGGCTCTTCCCTTGAGCTTTTTTCATTTCCATTACACTTTCATATGTAATATTGCAATCCTTCACCACCTAACTATTTGGTAAAACTTATTGTAGATTTCATTCTAGGGTTCTTAACCTTTTATTTGATTTCACTTTAGTTTCCATGTTTTGAATTGTGTTCGATTTAAATCTCTAATCTTTTATAATGCATGATATCGTTTTGATAATTCCAACAAATAATTTTATTAATATTGTCGCATATATGTAATTTACATGTATATCACGTAACATGTCACGTGAAATATTTTCTTAATATGTTTCATGAATATTTTTCTCTTAATTAAAAAAGTTTGCATGAAATGGATAAATATGTGAATGCAAAGAATCAATTTAATTTCAATCATTTTTCTTATGTGGAAACTGGAAAGGTAAACTGGTTATAAATTTCTATACATATTTTTCTGCTTCAATCACTTAAAATGGAACAATTTCATTAATTATCACAAAAACAAAGTTATAAAGATATCATTCCTATTACAGTATGCAATATAAGCTTATCTTTGTTACCCAACTGTGCATACTCAAAAGCAAAGTCATGAGAGAGAGAGAGAGAGAGAGAGAGAGAGAGAGGAAAAAAGCAAAAATGGTGTGCAAATGTTTATTTAAGCAAAAATCGTTTTCCCAACAGATTAATTTTGAAATTAAATAAATCCAATTTAATTTCATCAATACAAGTTGAACAACATGGACAGATCAATTGAACCTGCAATCTAACCCCTTTCACCATCCTGTTTAAGGCATTGACAAAATAAAATAGAAATTGCCAAATCAACCCATCTGTTGTCAGAACCTCTTGGACATCGTTGCTAGAACTTTCAATCATTCCCTGACTTTTCAAAGAAGTTTATGCCTACATGTTTAGAGCATTGACCATCACTTGATATTGTTTATAAAAGGCATGCAGATAATTAGGTCTTTGCATTCAAGGAAAAAAATTATCAATGACTTATCATTCAAGGAAGAAAGTTTATCATTCTATAACTTATCATCCTCTAGTTTTAAGTGTTTATAACCTTATATGTATGGTATAAGGAGGGGAATATTAATACAATGGTAAAGGTTACTCCTTTGTAACTTAGAGGTCGCGGATTCAAGTGGAAAGAGCCTTTTTGTTAATGCAGAGGGAAAACTATATACAATGATCCTCTCAAACTCCACAATATTGGAGCTTAGCGCACTGAGTTGCCCTTTTATTTTATATGTAGGTATAAGCATACCAAATAAGGTTATAAGCATATGTCCCTGTGTATAAGCATCGTAAGCTTCTGAAGTTAAATGTAACAACAGTGAAACATAAAACTCCAGATAGTACCTTGGATAAAATTAACACCAGATGCTTCAGACAATGTCTTCAATCTTAACTCCTCAAGCGATCAAGGAGCTGCAGTCATTAACAAATAGCACATGTAACTACTTTGGTAACAGAAAATAGTCAGATTAAATATCTTTATGATGCACAGTACAATATGTGCATGCATAAATATAAATACTCATTCATGCAATTGTTCTGTTGTGATTAGCATGAAGAGGCATTTAGAAAGTGATAGCAGCTTATTATAATAGCAAATGGGCAACAGCTACTATGATGACGATCCTTAGTCATCTGGAATGTGATAAAAACTTATTGCAAGCAGAGATGAACTATAAGGAAACAATGAATAGTGCCCTAACAAAATGTAAAAGCAATATATTGTTCTTTCAAGCCAGCATGTTAAATAAAGTACAAGTACAATGAGGTAGCAAAAAATGTTCATCAACATACCAGGACTGGATACTGAATAACCCATCCAATGACTGGAATCTGACAAAGGAAGACCCTGACTGAAGGCCAAAAACCACTAAAAGAAGAAAAAGGGATGCAACAAAAATTTTATAGCAGTATAGGCAAATTACTTATTTAAAGCACGTAACGGGACAAGAAACTAACCCGAAAAGAACAAGGCAACCATATATTTCTAAGATTATACCAACTATTGGCCAACGGACAAATAAGAAAAAGAGCCCCAGAAGAAAAGAAGCAGAACCCTGAATAAGAAAGGGGGGAGAGAGAGAGAGAGAGCAAATTGCATTAGTCTCCATCCAATGTGTATTATTTCAATTCTTCAATATGTTTAGAGCAAATTGCATTAGTCTCCATCCAATATGTATTATTTCAATTCTTCAATATGTTTAAAATATTTGAGAACAAAGGAGGTTGTTTAAAGAAACATACTTCTAAATGTGTAGGTGGGCACCATTAGTAGCATTACATCCCATATTAATTATGGTTAGAGTTTTTTATGGCCTTAAATACAGGTTGCATTTCCTCTCTTGCCATTTGGTTTTTGTTCTGCACATTAAATGATTCAAACCTCTAGTTTTTATTACCAGGTTTCACGGTCCAAATGATAAACCAGTTCTTCTTGGTTGTTATGTTAAGTCTACACATTGAAGCATCTTGACAATAATAAAGGAGCATACACATCAGTTGCATTTTGGAGTCTATAATAGCCTTACATTCAAGTTGGACCTCCAAATCAATACCTAATCATAGGAGCTCTATTTTCATTTTGGTTTGAGATTTATTGTTAAGAGAGTGGGGGCTATGAATAATGAAAAACGAGTTAATGCTAGTAGAAGACCAAAAAAAAAAAAAAAAAAAACTCAAAAGGAAGTCATTCAGAAAGAATGATGGCACTAAAGTTGGAAAAGCACATTGCCTTGGATAGGAATAAGTGGAGAAGGAAAATTCATAATGACAACTTAACATGAGTTCATATATTGGTTCATGTAGTATACTCCGATCTATTGGGATAAAGACTTTAATGATGATGATGCTAACGATTATGATGATGTTCCTTCTTATTCAAGTTGTGCCATCTACCTATCATAAATGGGTTTAAAGTTGAAAGCTTAACATGGTATTAGGCCGAAGATATTTGCTATAATGCTTCAATAATTCATGTACGAATTTTATTCCTCTCAATTTTTTTACTACCAACACATAAAGAGAAGTTTTAAGTGGCGTTAAATCCCACAATTGGAAAGTTTCAAGTCTGTGAAGTTCTTATATTTAGGTTGGATCTCTCCACCTTTTACTAATTGATTTTAGATTTGGACTCCCACTATCTTGGTGGAAGAAAAAAGAAAAGATAGGTATGAGAAACAGGAGGAATCCGTAATTTCTTAACTACCAAGAAGAAATAGACATTTTAGAAGATAAAAACCATTGAATTGTGGGAACCAAATCCTAATATATAAGAAATGAAAATAAATGATATATCCATATTTTAATATATTTTTTATTATTTAATTTGGTTAACTAGTCTTACTAACTAAATTAATGTCTCTTAACTTGTGCCACAACTCAACTGTTGGCTTTATAAATCAGTATAGATGCTTAACAAGCAAGTCATAACTTTCATGCCAAATCAAATTCTACTAAATGATCAATAAAACCGGAGCTAAGTTCTGCTCAGTCACAAATGCCAGGCCTTCATACTCTGTACAAGATCCTTCCATATTTAATGTATATAAACGAAAGAAGAAGACATCAAATATATTGATAGAGAATACAATTAGTAGAGTAAATTTCAAGACAAGAAAGCAGGACTGAAGAAATTGGAAAGAACAGCATGCCCTTTATCAGTGAATTTAAAACTGACTTTAAAGAATACAATGCCACTTCCTTGCATAATAATAGTAAATAAAGCAACTTCTTAAAAGTATTGTTATGATATAAGAAATCAAGCATAAATGATGTGACAAGATGTTCATAACTGTCATTAGAAAGCCTAAAACAGCTTTTACGAAGGGACCTAAAGCTATATAGGTTGATCAGAAAAACTAAATCTGCTAGATACTTTTCATACGTGATATGGATTTTCATAAGTCCCAAAATAGAGCTTTCATGCTTAAGGTATCTAAGACCCTTTATGAATGATTTATTCCAAAGAATAAACATTTAGAAATTAAAACCATTATAAGAATTATAGAGCTAGTGAATTAGCACATGGTTTTCTATTTGATACCTTGTAATTTTTTCGGTTAGTGAAAAGCTGCAAAGTAGAATACCAACCAATCAAAATTGTCACCCCTGCTAAGCAAAATATCTGATTGCATAGTATCAGAAAGTTAGAATACTGAAATATAATGAATTATCATAGTGCCATACAACATTATAACTACATCAAAATATGTAGTTTCTAAAGAAAGCCTTACATTTCCTAATGCAAGCAGACCCCTGTCAAAGAAGAGAATTACACCAAGAAATGAGAAGAAGATACCAAAGCCAATAAGACCCAAGCCAATCTCTGCAAATTTAAGCCAAATTTTCATGTTAGAAGCCATAGTAACTAATTAAAGATCTCAAGACAATACAGAAATAGTTGAACTAAAGTTAAATTCAATAAAATATAATTTTATTCAAGTTGCATGGTACATTTGACACTTCATAAAACTTTGTGTCGTGTATGCTTATTATGACCAATTACTAGATCATACATTCAAATTCAGAAGACTGCTCAAGACCTAACATCAGAGCTTGACAAATGCAATCAAACGAAGGCTCAGTCACTCTATGAAAGCCTACTTTTTTTTGCATTCCTAAAATTTCATATAAAATTCAAAGAAACTGTTTCGTGTTTAAATCATAACCTAGGTGAGGTTGCATGACAAATAGAAGTAGAAGATTCTGTGACATTAGAATTCAAGAAAACTGAATTTGGGTTTTAATTTAAGAGCATTTTTTACAATAAACATAATTTAAATTTAAAAATTATCTTTATGAAGACGCACAAATCCTCTTTGGTGAAGCAACAATGCTACATGTGTCAAGTTAGCGAAACAAAATTCTTAATACACAATTAGTATGATATTGAATATCTAATCACTGCAAGAAATAAAATGCTTCAATAATCCATATCAAAATGGTAAGGCCAATATGTGCAAAGTCCAAATGTACACATATTTACACATAAAAATAAAATAAAAAATAAGCTTACTTTTTTGCTCAGTTATTTCATATACCATCTTGATGTTTCGCAGTCACAACCCGGATAAACGTAAAATTGGCTGCAAGTTCAACTAATCTACAATATTTGTGAAACAAAAAGAGAATTTAAGCAGTAATATATAGGAAATTATACATCTGCAGTAAAATAAAACCACGTTATGACAAAATTATGCATAGTAAGTTAAATTGATGTTAGTGAACAAATCTAAATTCCCCAATTAATCAAAAAATTACCCAAACAATTTTTTTAACAAATAAACAGAAAGATTTTTCCTTCAGATTCCTACGGACAGAAAAATAAATCATAAAACAAAGAAAAAGGAAGAAGAAGAAGAAACTAATTCAAGATGCTAGAAAGAATATATGAATCTGAACCCAGAAATAATAAACACTGATCAGTTGAAAATCCATAGAAAAAAGAGTTTACTTGCAACTATAAGGAAGGAATCAAGAGCTAATCGCTACTTCGGTTGAAGGCAGCCTGGAAGTCGAAGCAGAGCTCGGCAACCGTTTTGAGTTTTGACCCCTTGAAACGGTCCGTTTAATGAATTGAGAAACATTGCAGGCTTGGGCTTATAATTAGATCCTACAAATGGAGCGGTAATTGTAGCCATAGCCCAGCCCCTTTCGAATGTATAGCATTTTAGGTTTTAGGGTTTATAAATTATTTATGCCTTTTAATTTTTATGAAAGACCAAGCATACACTTGATAAATATGAAAAATGACCTAAGGCACTTTTAATAGAGCTTTTAGTCATTTAAATCTTACTAGTAAGTTAGAAAGTTGTTGCATATCACATTTAGGGTATATTAAAAAAACGACAAAAGAGTCAAAAAGGTTTTCAAAAAAAAAAAAAGAGATTAGCAATTAAGCCTTTAATTTTTTATTTCAATCAATTGAATTTTTACATTCTAATATATACTCAATCGAGTTTTCTCCATAGCGAAAACTATTATACTTTTTGCCACGTGTAATAGAAATCATATATAAACGTAACAAGTTCCATTTATGAAAAAACTTAATTAAGTGAAAATTAAAATAAAAAGACTTAATTGATTGTGAAAAATGTTAAGGGCTCAGTTGCTAAAATCATTTTTTGAGGGTTTTTTACAAAAATTAATATAATACATGTGATAATTTTTTTCGATGATATACAAAATAATAATATTTATTGTATATATTATATTTTTTAGGAAAATTTTTTATGCACAAGTAGTGAAGTTTTTTAACTTAAAAAACAATAGATTATTATCATATGTTGTTTTATATATTATATGAACTATAAAAGGAATAAAAAAAAATAAGGAAACAAAAAATTAAAATGCAAAGAAAAAAGGGTCAGGAGATGCTTGTAAAATAAATTTCAAAACACGTATAAACTAAAATCCAAACTCGAATAATCGAGTTAGACTTGTATACAGTTTATTAACATATAGTCTAAGTTCAGCTCAAATCTAATCCGATTCATTAACACCTCTACTCCAAAATAAACACAGGAATTAGTTCAAAGTTTTTTTATATGTAACTGAAGGGTAAAAATTAAAATTATTTAGATTCAAATCTAAATTCAATCGTATATCATAACTCTTATTTAACAAATAGATTGATTGTTAGTGAATTAGTTCAGATCCTAGTTGCAAAAAATTCAAAGTAATAATAATTTTCCCAAGTATCCAAAGTTCATGCAAACAGGAAATGAAATGATGCCTACGACCATGAATGCTGCCAATCAAAGTCATAATGTGCCCTAAAATCAAGCAAAGTGGAGGTTGCAAATGGCTATCGAATACATAATTTTTTTGGTTCATTTACTCGCATACATGATTGGCCCACAGCCACGGGCCACAGATCCAGCTTATTATAAGGAAAGAACATGCGGCTCCTCACGTTCAGCCAAGAGATCAAACGTGATTGTCTCTAGCTTTGCCTTCTGCCATACTCCATAATCACATATGTGATAATTACGTTGTAATGGTTAGAGTACTCCTTAATTTTGAAATATTTATATTTAAATTTACTTAATTATTCAATTATTTTTTTCATAAGAAGAGTGAAAAATTCAATTTTAGACCTAATAAGGCCTCCATTATTGCATATATATATATATATATATATATATATATATGATGGTAGCTGCCTTTATAGATAATTCTTTCGATTTTTAATCATTTTTTCATTTAATTGTATATTATAAATCTACTTTTTCCGTATATATGTTTTTGAATTATAAGAAAATCGTTCTTATACAATTATAAATTTGTAATGAGATTTTCTTTTTCTCTCTTCACTGAGAGAGAATCCTTTCAAATATGGTAGAGATTGGAATTAAAGTCAAATTTATCATTATTTTATATTTCATTAGTAAATTTTATCATTAATCAGCTTTCCATTTTTATCTTTTTCCATATTCTTATCAAGCAAAGCTTAAATTTTTAATTTTGTAAATTCATGGATAAAAAATAATAAATTGAAATATTTGATGAAATTCCACTTTATTCAAGTCGCAAATTTTTATTTTTTTTTATTTTTTAGTTTTTATAAAAAAATCAAGAAAATTACATAATCAAATTCAATAAAATCGAAAAATAAAAAAAAATTAAATCATAATATAATGATAATTTGATCTTAACCTTCCAAAAGTTCTTATAATGAAACCCGACTTACCAGTTTTTAATATGACTTACCATGATAGGGCATAATAAATTAACAACCTACATGTCCTGCTTATTTAATTTTCTTTTTCATTTTTACAATGATAGCTTTTGATACAGGTCCCATAAATATGATTGTCGATATCTTTCTTTAAATTTATATAATTCTCGTAATTTAAAATTTTAAAAAATACAATAAAATATTTTATTTAAAAAAAATATAAATATTAATACTCGAATTTTAAATTTAAAAAACTTTTAACAATTTAAAGTGAGCACATGGTATTGGAGACAATGATCAACAACTTATTTAGCAAATATAAATAAAAGAGCAAAGGCCTTCCTATCCTATCAAATTATCAACTGCCCCATATTTCAGAACTTCCGTAAACTAGTGACCTTCCCCAGAACATGCAAAACCCCCTACAGTGTGAGGAATTGACTCCATTAATGTTGAGAGTTAAATGTTGCCCAAGTTATTACTCCACCATTATTACATACATAGAGTACAAGCCTTTAATTGGAGGATAACCCAAACCAATTCCCTACTCAATTTGAATGGTAGCTTCAAATTCAAGGTCATGGATATGTTACACATGATAAAAGAAAAAAATAAAAAATATCATATAAAATTAAGTATAAGATACTAAAATTTTTAAACTCGACATCGCCTAATTTTTTGGTATTTGAAATTAATAAAATTAATAAATAAATATTTATGATTCGTTTGTAAATTTAAAAATTATTATATGTATATGAAAATTCAAAATATAAAAAATCCAATGGCTGAATCATAAGTAACCACTTGGTTAATCCTAATTAACCGGCACATCTTCACTAAGGAAAATAAGAACATGTTCATCCTAGACTAGAACTGTTTGTCTTCGGTTAATGATTGGTTTGCCAAATGCCAACTGTTTAGGTCCATTCAGGGTGCTAGCATGCACGGAGCTCCTTTTTTTCCTTCTATTTTTAATGCTGTTTGTCTTTCTCTCAGAACTCCTAGTTTGACTTGTTAATATATATATATATATATTATTGTACACAAGGATTTTTATTTATTTATTTTTTTTAAGAAGCACAAGGAGGTTTTTTTTTTTTGTCATTTGGAAACAGGGTTTTAAAGTAAAAACTCCTGTTTGCTTATCTAATTTGCAAATTCTGCTTTGAAACCATCTTCTACTAGAATTTTGAACAACAAAATGATTCCAAAAATTGATACAAATTAGTTTAATCCATTATTAATCAATTTTTTTTATACAATGCAGTAAAATATGTAACTTTATTATCCTGGATTGGCATTTTAATATTTCGAATTTGAGATCAATATAGAGAAATGTTTTTTATTATACCATTGAAGTTCGATTTAATAACAAAATAGAAATTTTAAATTCAAATTTTATTATGCGTGGGTTTAATTAAATTTTATATAATTTTTGTTCTAATTATAAATTTATAAAAAATTATATAAATCTATCTATGAAAAAAATCTAGCTTAAGTTACAAAATTGCCCTAAAAAATTCATGAATAATTAAAATTAAGTAACACTTTTTGAGCAATTACTGACAGATAAGCAGACTGATAAAGACTATGATTAATTATTAGTTGAAAATGCTCAAGAAAGAGGTCCCAATGGACCGTAGTGCAGGTGAAAGATTCTTGTAATTTTAGTTTTACCCATACTTGTTTTGCCAGATGGCTTTTGGCCTTATTTTTCAAAGGCATATACCTCACGTAATTGTTAGTACAATGCTAAAAATGGTACAATTTGGAAGCTTCGTTGTCAGGGCCATGGCCACTTCATTGTGATTTTTTTTGTTAGCCTCCATGAATCTAATGCTTGTAAGGGATACCTCGGAACATTTTTCTTTGTAATTAATACATTTATTGGTATTCATAAATTTTATAAATTTAATTTTTTTCAAATGAATTTAAAGATATGTTTTTTTTTTCCACGGGGAAGTACAAAAAGAGTAGGACGTTTGAAACTTAAACATAATTTTTTTAAAGAAAAATAATAACTGTTAAGTGGAGTTTTAATTAGTAAAATATACGTCTTTAAATCATCATGGTACCCTCATAATTTTACTATTATTTTTTTTAAATTGAATTTTAATTGATAAAGTGAATATCTTGAATGAAATTTTTAAAGATGTGATTAGATAATGGTTGGCATTTACCTATATATTTTGAGTAAGGCACAAATTAACTAATAATTATTTTATCTTAATTTAAAAATAAATATTATAAGTTTGAGTTTTGATTCAAATAATTATGTATTCACTTTGAAGGTTTCAAGTTTGGCTTCCAATACCTAAATTTTATTTTCTTTCATCCTAAGAAAAATAGAAAGAAAAACAATTGATGTTTTGAAATTTAATTTGGAAAATGTTGGGATCTAATATGTTGTTTCTTTTGGGAATCAATTTAAATTGATAAATCTACTTCTCTAATCTCTAGTTAATACTAATTAATACTACATGGTAAGATGCAATGGATGAGTTGCATAGGTCTAAACAATTAGTTGAACTTAAGATGCCCACAGTATTAAGTCTTAAGCTACATTAATTTGGATACCCCAAATCAGTCAAAACTCTTTAAATTTAATAGATGAGATCCTATTTTAATAATTTTTTTCAATGGTAAAAATGCATTAAGAGAGATGAAAAGAGATGAAAAAACTTTTATTTCCAAAATCCAAATTATATATATATATATATTTGTTTTATTAATTATTAGACTATAATTAAGTTTTAACTCGAATTTTCGATTTAAAAGTTTCATATTCAAATGTTGAGATGAAATCGACTAAATTTTATAAAATAAAATGTAAAAATTATCTCTCGCTGTATAATTCAAAATTAATTATGTGTTATATATAAATGTTGAAGGTAAAACAGTAGGGAAGGATAAAGCATGCTATGTGGAGGAGAAGACTCGAGATAAGTAGTCGTTTGCTCCTTACAAAAGGTGGAGCCACCTAACAAGTGTGTCACTTCGCTGTCCAATATCACTTGCACTCTTTGTCCAATTTTGTTGTTTAACAATTGAAAATTATGCCAAAGGGATTTCAATTGTCAACATTAAACATGATCCCTTAATTCACAAGCAACACTTATTTTTTCTGCATTATTTCAGCTTGGGAATTGGAAAAAAGAGAATGGTAAAAAAAATATCATCCCATTTTTGTTTTACAAATAAATTCATAGTTTAAAGATTAAAAATTAATATATGTGTTGAAATACAAATTGAAAATCTACTAAAATATTACCTGAAAAAGAGAATGATAAAAAAAAAAAAAAACAGTGATTTTTTTTTTTTTTAACAATGGAAATCTTGATTTAGAAAAAAAATTCAGGTCTCATATCTTAAAAGTGAAGATATGATCATTTAAATTAATAATTATGATATAAATTATTGATTTATCTTCTCTTTTTTTAATTTACAAAGAAAGTTGCAGTTTAAAAATTAAAAAAAAAAATTGAAAATTTTAAAATTTGAAATACAAATTTACTAAAATTCACTTTTTAAAAAGGCTAAATAAACCAACCGATTAAATCCGAGTTCTATTCTATCACCCCCCTCTCTTCTTTGTTTTTTTTTTTTTAATGTACAATTTTGGAGTCAAAAAAAAATTAAAATCAGCTCCTTTGAACTTTGAAGTACAATGCATGAATAAGTAGAACATTATTTTTTTTAATTTTTTATCTTGGTTTTGTACTATGGGTAAGGTTTGCATAATTCTTAATTTGGTCACTATAATTAATTGTTGCTATTCACAAGATAGTAAATTCATCATGAAAGCTATGTAGTACGGATACATTTAATTTATTTTTTTAATTTGTATATAAAAAATTAAAATTTATAACCAATATGAGAATGGCAACAATTATTTCAACTGAAATATTTGTTAGTGACATTTCAACAAAGTTATCCTTTCGGTCTTCTGATTAAATTTCTTCTTCTACTTAATCTCATTGATTGTTTGCATGTGACAAGGCACCTAACTTTAATTTAGATGAATAGAAAGGTTTGAACTGATAATAAGAGAATGAATTACAAAGTCTACATGGCTGTTGTGATGTTGAAACTAGGGCTACATTTTTAGTCCTACACTTTTGATATAAAAATGTTTTGAGAAATTTGATTTCAATTTCTTATTTAGTTGAATATTGACAAGTAATCAATATGTTGTTTTTCAATCAAAGAGACTATATTATGTAGCAATTCAAGTCATCCATGGAGGATGGGGTCAATACGTAACGACAAATAATATGCACAATAAGAGTCATTATTTTCGTTCGTAGATTTGTTCACGAGATAGATTACTTGCTTAACAGTAAGTATTCACTCAATTCTTGAAAGATTTAGCGAAAAATATTCAACTCATTAAATGAACATGATCAAATAAAATAAAGTTGATAAAAAATAGGTGAAATATAGTGAAAATTCTGATTTAATCCATTCATATTTGATGATCATATTGAAACTTAAAAGTAGGTAAAAATATTCCTTCTAATTGAAAAACAATACCTAAAATAATAAAATTATGAAGAGTGAAAACGTGCAAGAGCAAATCTTCCACTGCCAACGACAAATGACAAAGACGTGAAGAACAATATTTCTCCATGGTTTTTCATAATTTCAAAAGACCAGCTAAGGTTGGAATATGACTGTTTACAAATATAAAATTAAATTAAAAATAGGCTTAACATGCTACACAGCTATTAGTTACAAATCACACGAAATAATGATAGTGATGATAATTATTTTTTTATATTTAGTATATATTTTTTAAAAACAAATTGGATAACTTTCAACATTGTGTCAAAACTTTGGTTTAATTAAGCATTTAATTAACTTCGTTGGACTGTCGTTTTCATTGTTTTCGACTTTAGGTTGGTGGCATATTCTTGAAGCTTAAGTTTCAGGTAAAAAAAATGTGTATACATTACATTCTCTCTGCTTAGCATCCCAATATTTAAATAATTAAAACAAAGAATCAAAGAAAGTAAAGTTACTAGTAAAAATGAGTTGCCTAGTTGTTAATTATATTATATTAATCTGCATTCAGTTTGCTAGTGAACATAATTACATTCTTTACCAAGTAATAAGTAAATGTTGCATGAATTTACAAAACTAATTTTTTATTCATTTGTAATTTTTATAATTAATTTGTTTTTTTTTTTCATAAGAAGATATAAAGAGAATGGAGAATTGAATCATGGACTTAATCCCTTCTCGAAAGCGTAATAACTACTAAACTTGTTAACAATTTAATTTGTAAATCATTTCTCAGTACATTATGATATAGTTCAAAAGAAACTTAATTGAATCTCTTTGTTGATTTCTTTAGTACATGACCTTTTATTATTAATCTAAACTCTTTCTCAAAAAAAAAAAAATACTACTCTAAAATCAAAACATGCATATTAGTCACCACAATATTTTTCATACATATTAAGAGAAATTATTTCATATATATATATATATATATATATATATATCTTTAGTGAAATTTTTAAATTTTACTAACAAAATTAGTAGCATATCACATATCTTTTAATATATACTAAAAAGTAATAAAAAATTAAAAAAATAGTGATTCATGTGATAGTTTCTTTACTTCGCTTGTTAAATAAAAAAAAATAATCTACAATCAGTATATCAAGAACAAACTCACTAAAAAGATTAGGTTAAGAATGTCATAAAATAACACTTTAATGTCAAGATTTTAAGGAAGAATGAGATTGAAAGCTTGTATATCAAGAAATCTGGTCATTTTAACTTGCATGTGCACCTGATAAGCTGGCAAAAAAATTCCCTTTTCTCAAATAAAAATTTGAACAAAATTTATCTCTAATCTAAATTTGTTGTTATTCTCAAAATAAAAATCTGAAATTGTTTTTTATTTTTTGGCTTCGTGACTTGTGTACACATATCTTTTTTTTATTGATCTTGTAGGAAATCCTTATAGTTGAACATGTTATCATGAATATTAATATTATCCGCATTTGTCGGTAATTAAACAAAAACTTTAAGTAACAAAACGAATCTCCACATTGCACATTGCACGTAATTTTATGAACAAACTAAATTTTTCTTTTTTAAAAATAAAAAAGAATGCAATTTAACAGACAATGAATCGAACAACAAATCTTATATTTTATAACTAATTGTTGTTTTTAGCGGCGGCCAACTATTATATTACCGACAAAACCATGACAAACATGGATCATGTCAGTAAATAAAATGTATCAATAATCATTAATGAAAATACTTTGAACTTTTTTTATTATAAATTGAAGGATTTTTCTTTGGTTGTACTTTTGAAAAAATTTTCGTATTATCAGCTACCACGTTCTAAGGTATTATCCCGGATCTGCATTACTAAATTATTTAGAAAAATCAAAATTAATGAATAAATAACCTTCTCAATTTTTATTTTATAATTAAAGAAGGTTGCGAAAAAAATGCAGATATTCAATTTTAAATTTATTAAAAATCACTTTTTTAAAAAAAATTATTAAAATCAATTAAATTAATCACCGAATTTAATAACTTTCTCAATTATTAATCTCTACTTTAATTGTGTTGTTTGGTTGGCGTGAACAAAAATAGTTGCTCAAATATAATGCTATGATTTGATGCCATGACACTTGAACATTTTGTTTAGATACAAAATATTCGAATAAGAATAATCGAATAATCCCTTTAATTTCCCTATTCCAAAAAAAAAATGTGATGTGATGCGATGAAATGAATTAGTTAGGAAAAACCATTAATCAAAAGCAAAATCGTACTGCATATCACCTCCATGCATGTGAAGAATCGTGGGGCAATGCTATTTGATTTGATTATGATATGTTGATCTATCTAGAACCAATAATGTTACATTAATTATTATTTAATTATGTTTTAATTAAAGCTTAATTCACTGAGGAAGCAATAAGCCGGGGATGGTCACATCTTTGTCCAGTTTTAGGGTTTAAAAGGGATTTTCCCACCATTCAAAAATCCAATTTTAATTTGCTGTTCCATTTGTAAGCACAGGATTTAAATTCCTTTTTATTGGTAACATTCCAAATGGACTTGAAACACAGCTTCTTCCATGAATACGTCTGCATCAATAAATTAAAGTAGTTTAAACCTTTATAGAAAACTCCAAAGAACTAAAATCAAAGACTAGAAACAGTTTATAAGATTAATCAAAGATCAAAATCATGCAATATATTTGTTTTTATCGACAAATATAAATCTCTTTACATGTAAAGTCAAGATCTACGTCGTATTTTACATCTTAAATTCGATCAAATAATCTTTTTATTAATAACAAGTTATATATCCAATTTAAAATGTTTTATCCTCTATTTTCTCTTCGGTATTTTTTAAAATTAAATGTCATTATAAGAACCGATTAGAATCTCGCTGGCCGGATGAACTGTTGCCATTAAACCTACATTTCATTTCTTTTATAAAACGTAACATTATGATTTACATGTCATAAGAAAATCATCCAAAATAGAGAAATTGCAAGAAGATAATTTAAAAAATAGAGAGGGAGGGTGTCACTTTGTAATTTGTAATAAAGTGCAAATGAATGTTCATGCATGATGTACTAATCAAACCCATAATTTCTCAAAACAAGTTATGCAGAAAGGACTAGAAACTGATGATCAAAAAAATCTTGATGAATTTGCAGAAATGAGAGAGGACAAGGGCAGAAGGACCAGACAATGTTAGGTGAAGATGACTTGAGCTTTTAGTTATAGAACAAGCTGTGCCAAGTTAGATGCCTAAATTGAAATTTTTAGCAGCAAAGAGTTAGATGAAAGTGGTCCATTGATGACTTCAACATGAATAGTTACCAAAATTACTAGACCATTTCCTTGCATTTGCCTCTTAATTACCCTATGATTCGCACATTATAAGCATCGAAAAGGACAGTTTTCCCACCATCTTACCCTTTTTCTTTTTTATTTTCTTGCTCATTGTCCTCCACTTTCCCAGCCTTCTTCTGAAGGCAATCATGAGGAAAAGTGGAAGCAAAATTATTTTAGATAATGTTTCCAAATGTTGCTTTAACAATTAGCCGGCCAACAGCTCAAATCCACCCTCTAACTCACTCTAAATTTGACTTTTCAAAGGTTTTTCTTTACACGGCATTGACTGTGTATAAGAGAAAAATCAGGGAGAGAAATAATGTTGATTAGAATCTAAAAAAATTGGCTTAATTTTGCTTTTTTTAAAATTTAATTTATGGAAGACATGACTGACTTGAACTAGTTTACATATATATATATATAAAGGAGATCACAAGAAAGAAATTGTAAATATTAATATTTAAAATTTAAATTTAAAAAAAAAAATTATCTTTTACAAAATTGATTGCATCAAAGAAATGAAATTTGAGATTCTCGTGTAAATTTATGCATACTAATCACAGTACTTAAAAAAATTAGGGTTATTAATTACTCTGACAGAACATTAATTAATTGTCCCAATTTCTTCATCATTTGATCAATCAGACAGCTAATTTATGTATGGAATATATATATATAGTTTGGGGGAGTACCTTATGTTGACTTTCAGGGCCAATGAGGCTTGCATGTTTCATAAACAGAAATTAAAAGATATTATTGGTATTTATATTTATATATATATATATATATATATATATATAAAGAGAGAAAAAGAGAGAGAAAGAGGATAATTATATAGATATATATATATATATATTTTATTTATGCTTTTGTCTCAAAAAAATCTAAAAAATCAATTAAATTTTATATTTTTAAAAGTCGACTTTGAATAATTCGATTTTCGATTTAAATGATAATATTTTTAATTTAAAATATAAAAAAATTAATCTAATATTTAAATTTTAATATAGCTATTTTTCCATTCTCTTAAATAAAAAATCTCTGTTATACCAAAAAAAGAAAACATTGATCTAAATTAACAATACTAAGCAGTAAAACCAAAAGAATAAAGTGATTGAAATAATTTTGGGTATATTTTTTGGTAGTGGTCCAAAAGAGGTAGTCGCTGAGTTCTAGGACAGTGGGGACATGGCTGCTCATTTTCTACGAAACTTGGAATTATTATTTCTTGCACGGAATTGGAATTCAACTCTAAATAAGAACTATTCTTTTTTTTTCCCTTTAATTGGAGCTCAAATTTACAGTAAAAGCTGCAGAGCCACTTGATTGAATTTCACATGCCATTGTCTCATGATTGAGAAATCACATGGAAGAGGATAAACATATAAAAAAAAAAAAAAACACCATTTTATGTTAAATTAAAAAATAATTAAAACCTTCCAATTAGTGAATAGAAAGTGGCAATTACGTGTATTTTGTTTGCCAATACGTGCAATTTTGAAGAATAAAATAAGAACATTTAGTCAGAAATAATACCAAAAAAAATTATAAATGATAACATAATTAATTTTCAATTGAATTAATTTTTAATCAATTAAAATTTATTAGTCGTTCAATTGATTAACTAAATTAAATTGATTCGATTAAATAATTCTATTAAAATTGAAATATAAACACTAATTAATCATGGCCAAAACGTAGGGAAAAATGAAGCAATTAAATCATCAGCAGCAGCTCTTTTGTTTTCTTTTTTTTTTTTTTATTCTCAAGTTGCTGGAAAGATTATTGAATTATTCAATGTCTCTTACTGTTTCCTGCAAAGATGCTGGAAATGGTAAATTAACAGAGAAATACAGAAATAATTGTTAAATTAAACAGTTCAGATTAAAAAGAATTGATCAGGCCAGCTAGAGAAAACCCGAGCTGTTTGCTTCATTAATTTAATCAAAAATAAATTGAACTGGTCCCTTCTGACAGCTCTTCTTCAACGACTATTCTACTATATATACTCTGCATTTCATGCAAGGCTTTAACTCGGCAGACACTACCACAAGCCAACTCTCCCTCTTTTCCTTCTCTTCGAAACAGGGAAACTCTAAGAAACTGTAAATATATTGGCTGAAGGCGGTGTTTCTTGGTGATCATCAATGATGGTACTGCGGGGCGACCCGGCGAGGGGTCGGTTTTGGCCTCAAATGGTTGTGGCTTTGGCCGTTGTTGTTGTTGCAAGCAATGTAGGTTCAGTTTCTGCAGATGCTTATATATACTCATCACCTCCTCCACCTTATGAGTACAAGTCACCTCCACCACCTTCTCCTTCTCCACCACCACCTTATGAGTACAAGTCACCACCTCCACCATCACCTTCACCACCACCACCTTATCACTATAAGTCTCCACCACCACCAAAACATGAGGAGAAGCCCCCGTACTACTATATATCTCCACCACCTCCATCTCCATCCCCTCCTCCTCCATATTACTATAAGTCTCCACCACCACCACCAAAACATGAGGAAAAGCCCCCATACTACTACAAGTCTCCTCCACCTCCTTCACCATCCCCACCACCTCCATACAACTATAAGTCTCCACCACCACCACCAAAACATGAGGAAAAGCCTCCATACTACTACAAGTCTCCTCCACCTCCATCATCATCCCCACCTCCTCCATACTACTACAAGTCTCCACCACCACCAAAACATGAAGAAAAGCCCCCATACTACTACAAGTCCCCACCACCTCCACCTTCTCCATACTATTACAAGTCTCCACCACCACCACCACCAAAACATGAAGAAAAGCCCCCATACTACTACAAGTCTCCTCCACCTCCATCCCCATCACCACCTCCTCCATACTACTACAAGTCTCCACCACCACCAAAACATGAAGAAAAACCCCCATACTACTACAAGTCTCCTCCACCTCCATCCCCATCACCTCCTCCTCCATACTACTACAAGTCTCCACCACCTCCTTCACCATCACCACCACCTCCATACTACTATAAGTCTCCACCACCTCCATCTCCATCTCCACCTCCTCCATATTACTACAAGTCTCCACCACCACCGCCAAAACATGAAGAAAAGCCCCCATATTACTACAAGTCTCCTCCACCTCCATCCCCATCACCCCCTCCTCCATACTACTACAAATCTCCACCACCACCTCCACATTACGTCTCACCACCTTACTACTACAAATCTCCACCACCACCAGTTAAGTCTCCTCCTTACTACTACACTTCTCCCCCACCACCAACTCCTTATTACCCCCACCCCCCCCCCCCCCCCCCCCCCCCCCCCCTCATAGTCAAGGTAGTTGGTAAAGTTTATTGCTACAGATGCTATGACTGGAGTTATCCAGTGAAGTCACACGACAAGAAACATCTTAAAGGTACAATTTTTTTCATACCTTTCCAATTTGTTAGCACCAAACTTTAGTGTATTCTTAGTTTATCATACATAAAAAACATATTTGATTAATTTTCTTAATATATTTCACATTTGCTTTTTTTTTTTTTAATAATTAGCTTTTTTTTTACTTTCAAATTTTTGTAGAACCATGTCATATTCTCTAATAAGATCTTATGAATATTATAATTGAGATAATGTTGATGTAATAATTAAAAGGAATCAGAATATATTCTTGGGGAAATAAATTTAATATAAAAAATTAGAAGGCTAAGCAAGAAATAAAGGTTGTCTTTGTTTCTTACATGTTCGTATCTAAATTATGCCATTAATGCCTTTCTATATAATATTATATATAGTTCAGTTGATAAAATATATTATATTATTTGGGCTATGATGATCAAACAATAATTAAGAAAAAAATAATTTAATTAAATAAAAAATTTATAATAAAAAAAAATTTGGTTAATTATATTCTCTTTTCCATTTGCTATACAGCTATCATAGATCATGTTGTAACCATGTGGAAGGAAAATATAGTTTGTTACTATATTTTAAAATTGTAAAAGTTGTAATAAATAAATAAACAAACGTGCATGTCAAATATCATTGAAGTTTTAAATGAATTATAATAATTAGATTAAATATGGAAAAGACAAAATTAGTTATTAGTGTTTGTGGTGATTAAATAAATTAATACATATTTTGATTGACTTTTCAACAACAATCTAATAATAAGATGGTTATTTGCTTTTCATTATTGCACATGGAGTAGGTGCTATTGTGGAAGTGACTTGCAAAGTCGGAGACAAGGAGATCAATGCTTATGGAAAAACGAAGATCAATGGCAAATTCAGTATCACGGTTGAAGGATTTGATTATGCAAAATACGGAGACGAAGCATGCAAGGCCAAGCTCCATGCACCACCTAAGGGCTCACCATGCAACATCGCAACTAGCCTTCATTGGGGTAACAAGGGAGCAAAGCTCAAGGTGAAGTCGAAGAACAAGTACGAGGTTGTGCTCAAGGCTAAGCCATTTGCTTATGCTCCAAAGACCCCTTACAAGGAGTGTGAAGAGCCAAAGCCCAAGCCTCCAACTCCATATTACTATACTTCTCCACCACCACCTACACCGGCTTACGTCTATAAATCACCACCTCCTCCACCACCTTCATATATATACAAATCACCACCTCCTCCATCTCACCCGTACAAGCCACCAACCGAACCACACAAGCCACCACCATATTATTACAAGTCACCACCTCCACCATCTCCTACCTACGTCTACAAATCACCACCACCTCCATCTCACCCGTACAAGCCACCTACCGAACCACACAAACCACCACCATATTATTACAAATCACCACCTCCACCATCCCCTACTTACGTCTACAAGTCACCTCCACCTCCACCATACTACTATAAATCACCACCACCTCCTCCACACTACTACTACAAGTCCCCACCACCACCAACCCCAACATACGTTTATAAGTCACCACCTCCTCCACCATACTACTACAAATCCCCACCACCACCAGTCCACTCTCCAGCACCATATTACTATAAGTCACCACCACCACCACCAGTCCACTCTCCAACACCATATTACTATAAGTCACCACCACCACCAGTCCACTCTCCACCCCCACCATATTATTACAAGTCTCCACCACCACCTTCTCTTTCACCCCCACCACCATACTATTATAAGTCCCCACCACCACCGGTCCATTCCCCTCCACCACCTTACTACTACAAGTCACCACCACCCCCAGTAAAGGCTCCAGCACCAACCTATCACCACAAATCTCCTCCACCACCATACTACTATAAGTCACCACCACCACCAGTCCATTCCCCTCCACCACCATACTACTACAAATCTCCTCCTCCACCAGTTCACTCTCCCCCACCACCATACTACTACAAGTCCCCACCACCACCAGTTCATTCTCCTCCCCCACCATACTATTACAAATCGCCACCACCTCCTTCACCATCTCCTCCACCACCATACTATTACAAGTCTCCACCACCGCCTGTCCATTCCCCTCCACCACCATACTATTACAAATCACCACCACCTCCAGTAAAGGCTCCAGCACCAACCTATCACCACAAATCTCCTCCACCACCCTCCCACTCACCACCACCCCCCTACCACTACAAGTCACCACCACCACCAGTCCATTCCCCTCCACCACCATACTACTACAAATCTCCTCCTCCACCAGTTCACTCTCCCCCACCACCATACTACTACAAGTCCCCACCACCACCAGTTCATTCTCCTCCCCCACCATACTATTACAAATTGCCACCACCTCCTTCACCATCTCCTCCACCACCATACTATTACAAGTCTCCACCACCGCCTGTCCATTCCCCTCCACCACCATACTATTACAAATCACCACCACCTCCAGTAAAGGCTCCAGCACCAACCTATCACCACAAATCTCCTCCACCACCATCCCACTCACCACCACCACCATACTACTACAAGTCCCCACCACCACCAGTCCATTCCCCTCCACCACCATACTACTACAAATCTCCTCCTCCACCAGTTCACTCTCCCCCACCACCATACTACTACAAGTCCCCACCACCACCAGTTCATTCTCCTCCCCCACCATACTATTACAAATCGCCACCACCTCCTTCACCATCTCCTCCACCACCATACTATTACAAGTCTCCACCACCGCCTGTCCATTCTCCTCCACCACCGTACTATTACAAATCACCACCACCTCCAGTAAAGGCTCCAGCACCAACTTACCACCACAAGTCTCCACCCCCACCATCACCACCTCCTCCTTCTCCCTACTACTACAAATCTCCCCCACCACCAGTCCACTCTCCACCACCACCTTACTACTACAAATCCCCACCTCCACCTTCCCCATCACCACCACCTCCTTACTACTACAAATCCCCACCTCCCCCATCCCCCTCACCCCCTCCCCCATATTACTACCACTCACCTCCCCCACCAGTGAAGTCACCTTCACCTCCAGTCTACATTTATGCCTCTCCTCCACCACCAACTCACTACTAAGTCAAGAAAGGTCGACCACAAAATTACAACATTCATGTAAGTGTCATATGTTTTAGTTAAACCCTATAGTTAATTATTTATTATCAAACGATAAATCTCATATCCTAATTCTTCATCTATATTGAATTTTAGGTTATAGTTTTGGCAAAAGAATAAAGGAAGGCGTCAATGAAGGGAAATTTGGACATCAAACTATTTCTATTTCAAGTCCATTCAATAAAGGCCTGAACAATGCATTTGAGAGATACAATTTTGGTGATCCAGGCCAGATAACTTCCACTTCTCTGGTGACCATAGTTTACATGCTCTTGATTTGTTCTAGTGGCATCGGAAGAAAGCAAGAGTGATTTTCGCAGGTGGTGGTAGTAATTTGTTTTTCTTCTTAAGCATGTTTCTTAATTATTGGTTTCATCTAATTTATTTGTGCATAGAAATGTGGCCTTTGTATGGTTAATCTTTTCTATTTATTGTGGGCATGCATTTGTTTTGTGGGATCTTGTTGTACTATATATGTGCACTAAGATTGTTAGTAATAAAGGAATGTATTTCTGTCCCAATATACTTGTTTTAATGTTTACTCAATTTCTCTCTTTTTCTTTCCCCTATGCAATGCAAAAGTCATGTTTTCACAACAGCTTTTCTCTCATCATTTGGACCAAATCTAGCTATCTCGAGGTAGAGTGGTTCTCCTTTGCCAAGCAAAGGAAATTCTTCATTGGAAAAAGGAATAGTGCAAAACAAGAGAGTAGCTTAAAACAAAAGCATCCTTCTCTACTGACTTGCAAAAACAAGCACACTAGGACGGTTCAATTCTTCTTTCACGTAAAAGGAGATGGGATATTAAGAACTATAAGGAAAGTGAATTGAGAAATTACGAACGTACATATGGCAAATTTCTACCTGATTCCTAAGACTGGACAGATGCGGTCGGCCATTGATGGTCTTTGTCATATTGCCTTATGCTTTTAGCCAGCATATTCCAAAATAATATATATACACTATTTATATATTGCATCTAATAATTTATATATATATTTTATATTTATATAGTGTAAAATATAAAAAAATTATATTAAAATTCAGATGAACAAATTAAGCATAATAATTTTTTAATTTAAGTAAAATTTATATAATTTTTTATCAAATTTTAATCTACTTAGTTTTTATTTTATTTTTTTTATCAATTCATATCATATGTTGTATAATATTTGAAGTTGTCGAATCTATACAGGTCTTTCCTGCTGGGCTCCACTATTTATTTCTTCTCTAACTCTACTGTCTGTCGTCTCCAGTAAGCTTGCAGCTCTTTCGATATTATTTGCTTTACGAGCTTCTTCCACTCTGCTTTATCTTTGCAAAAGTGGCAGCAAATAAAGGTAAAAGCACAAACAATGCTCTGGGAATTCTAGAAACATTCCCACTTTAATTTCTTTTACATATATATATATATATATATATATATATATATATATATATCTCCAGTAAGCTTGCAGCTCTTTCGATATTATTTGCTTTACGAGCTTCTTCCACTCTGCTTTATCTTTGCAAAAGTGGCAGCAAAAAAAGGTCAAAGCACAAACAATGCTCTGGGAATTCTAGAAACATTCCCACTTTAATTTCTTTTACATATATATATATATATATATATATATATATATATATATATATATATCTCATATGCTGTGTAATTGGTATGTAATGCTCTTGAGAAAGAAAAATGTAAATACGTACCGATCATTGCAAATGAATCTGAATTCCACTCAAGAATTAGGATGAAAATGAATATATTTTATTAGAAATCATTTGAATGCTTGATGAGATAATCAAAGTTATTATAATTGAATTTTTAAAAATTTAATTATAAACAGATAATAATAAACATTTACTTGAAGCTCACTGGATAATACTAATTGAGAGAGTAAACTTTTAGAGTGAGAGTGTGATGAACTACTTTATTATATATACATTTTCATTATCATTCCGGATAATAAGTTGAGCTCAATTTCAAAATATTTTATATTCGAAATTTTTCAATTTTTATTATGCTCTTGATTTATAATCAAGTTTCAAACTCTATTCTTAAATTATTTATTTTATGCTTGAATTAAATTGAACTATTAAATACCTTAATTATTTATCGAAAATTGGAACACAAAAAAAAATTTCCATTACATCCCAATCGAACTCAATCCTTAGATCATATTGAATTTATTTTTATATGGAATCTTGCACAGTATTCAATTCTGATTTAATGTATCAATGAAATGAATAACATGTGATATTTACAGGCGGCTAACTTTGTTGATCTGGACCACATTATTTAGGATGAAACATAGTCAATGATGGATACCGAACTCTTTTGTCATGTCACCTTCCACACATTGCAATTCTTTTATAAATAATAATAATAATTAATTGGAGTAAATTAAGAATAGGAAGATACTCCATTCATGCATTGACGATCACCACACAGCCAAAAGAGATGGTTGTAGCCTATAGCCTACTGCTAGTAGCTACGTACGTAAGTATAGAGAGGATGACATAGTCGTCCTCCCAAACAAAAAGATAATTAATATAAAGAGTCTCTCGTCCTCAAATTGTTGAACATGTCATCCTTATCATCAACATTAAAATTTTTATTTGAGTATTGAAATAAGTGGGATGAATTCATATGAATTCGTATAAATTTTCTTTCTACACTGATTTTTTTTAATTTTTATTATATCCTTTTTGATGATTTTTTTCAAAAAATTTTATTTTTTTAATTTTGACTTTTTTCTCTTTTTTTAATTTTTTTAATTCATAAAAAAATTTGAAAAAAAAATCAAACCTTAACTAAAGTATCCATGAATCTACATTTTCGCTCATCTAAGTGTCGCTAACTTTAATTCCGACTATCGATTTTAAAGACGATAAGAACAAACTCTGCTATCTTTTTCTGGACAAATGGATTAATATAGTCTTAAAGAAATGTTACAAGCAATTAAAAAACAAAGCATTGTGTCTTGGATAAGATTCTTTCATTATAAGATCTAATTGCTTACCTAGAGGCTAGAGCAAGATGTAGGTTCTGCTATGGGGGTTGGTGCAATGAACCTTCTAAAGAAACTTCCTTTTCGTTCTATTTTGTATTTTTTAATTAATTTTATGAAGCAGGTTGTTGTTATTAGATTTTGTAATTTTTAGATATAATATAGGTATAATTTCAAAATAATATAAATAAAAGATTTGATGTTGATGCTAATTAAAATTTAATAAAAATTATATTTTTTAAAAAATAAATAAAAGACTCGATATTGATACTGATTAAAATTTGATAAAAATTATATTTTAAAAAAAATAAAGACTCGATATTAATATTGATTAAAATTTGATAAAAATTATATTTTAAAAAAATAATAAATTTATATATTTATTGATGATAAAAGAAAGTTATAATCAAATTTTCAAATCAATCCATTGATGAATTTTGACTTTGATTAAAAAATCAGTAAAATAATTAATTTCTTTAAAGATATTGGTGAATAAATACATGGATAAAAGATGTAGATCGTACGCTTAAGTGCAAGATAAGCAGCTTGTTGAGAAAATTATTGTATTTATTATTGCTTTCGAATCACTTTCAAAGATCAATTAAAAAGAAGGATCTAATCCTGCCTTAGTAATAATGGATAATGCTTCGATTTAGTGCAAATCAACAAGAAAGATAATATAAAAAAATTTACATTTATTGTATTCATACAAATTTTAATAGAAAATTTTGTATTTTAAATAAAACACATAAATATTTATATTTTAATAGCAGCAGCTGGAAGGTCAATATCATCATCATTCATCATTCATCATCAGCGATATACCTCTCAAACTTTCATTTGAACCGGATGACAAGTCAAAAGTTGAGAGGGAGAGTGAAAGAGAGTCGTCCTCCACATGGAACATGCCTCTTTCTTCTCTCTTTTGGCAGCTACTTCGATATACAATTCCTTTGGAAAGTCCTTGTTCTTGTTGTTTACCCTAGAAAAAGGGTCCCATGAACATGGCAAAATGACTCAGCCTCCTTCATAATTCTAGTATTTTTATGCAGTCTAGCTAATGCTCATAATAGTCCACCGACACTCAAGCAAATTGTCCCCTAAAGATTAATTGTTTGATGGCTTTCTGCAATCTTGATTTGTCTATTGATGTACACTTGCAAGCAATAATGGATGAGAACTTGTAGGGCATCCTTGATTTTCTTTTGTTTTTAAAAGGGTAAATGGGTCGAATAAAATGCACCACAAGTGGGATCACTTCAGCTGTCAAGATAATATATGATATGAAATTTTTCTCCGCATCTCATATAAACATACAATCATGCTATTATATTCATTAAGTTTATCTCAATTATTGGATAAATTGAAAGATAGGATTTATCATTAAAAAAAACAAATTGTCTCAAACTATTATTGAACATTAGAAATTAATTTTTTTATACTAGTAAAATTTTTAAATTTCACGAATAGAATTAATAAGATATTGCATATTCTTAGTGTATATTAAAAAATATTTAAAAAGTTAATTAAAAAATCATGCTATTTTATCCATTAATTTTATCTCAATTATTGGATAATTTGAAAGATGAGATTTATCATTAAGAGAAAAATTGTCTGAAATAGTAATTTTTACATAAAAATTATTTTTATATTATCAATGAATTTTTAAATTTCACATGTAAAGTTAGCAGAATAACACAAATTTTTGTTATATATATTAAAAATAAAATGATTATCTTATACACTATCAATGAAGTTTTTAGACTCTACAAATGAAGTTAGTATAATGACTTGTACCCATTGTATTTATTTTTTATTTATTTAATATTTTTTAAAGGGGATATATAATCATCCTAACCCTACTTGTAGAGTTTAAAAATTTCATTAACAATTTATGGTATAATTATCTTTAAAAATATATAAAAATTAATTTTAAAAATGAGATATATATGTGATATTTTTTAACCCACTTGTGAAATTAAAATTTTTTTACTGTTGGAATATAAAAATTAACTCTTTAAATTAAGGACAACATTAAATACACTGTTACTGGAGTTTTAAATTACAAACAATATCGAATATATTGTCACTGAAATTTTAAATTTCAACAAACGAAATTATGATAATAATGCTTATCTCATTTTATTTATCTATATTTTAATATTTCAAAAAAATATGTATAGTTACTTTCATTCTGATTTTGAAATTTTTAAATTTTACTGAATAATTACCTTTAAACTAATATATAATTATTCCATAGAAAGACAAGTATGATTGGACAGACAAATAATATTTTTCTTAAACATAAATCCAGAAAAAATTAAAAAGAAAAATCAAATAATATCTAACCTTTCAAGTGGCTAATAAAGTAAGACATGGTTTTGATGGGCAATGATGAGGTTTTCTTTTCCAGTCCCATTATGCAACAAATGATGTTACATTTGAGGATTTCCCCATGATGTAGTGACGTTTGGGAGGATGCAAAAGACATTCACATGCAGAAAATAACAAATCTCATTCTATCATTAGAAAGCATGAAAAACTTTTATCACCAATTTCACTCTCTATTGTTCTCAACTAGATTTTCCTTATTCTTTTCACCTTAGCCAAACACATAGAATGATAAAATCCTTGATTTTCATTTTCTTTTCTCCAATATTTTCTTTAACCAAACAATTTCTCTTATATTTTTTTCATAGTTGAGAAATTATATTTCATGTTTTTCGAAGATTTGATTTTTTTTTTTTTTTAAATAATCTTCTTTTTTTATTCAGCTTGACAAATTTACACAAAAAAAATAATTTTTTTCCATAATATTTTCTTTGTCATCCAAACAAAACAAATATTTAATGTGTTTCTCCTTCCTTTTTTTCCCTTTAATATTTTTAATATTTTTTCTCATTTTTTTCATGATCCAAACAGAGTGTAAAATTTAAAATTGGAAGGAAAAAAATACAAAAAATAGTGACAATTTATTTTTTTTTGAGAAATAGATATTTTTTTATTTTTTTTAAACTTTATTTAAGATGTCTTTGTTTATGTGTCATTCTTTTACACTTTTTATTATTTAATATTAATTCTTATCTCGGTTAGACAATAATTTAATCAATTAGGAATTTAAGGTGGCGTTTTATTGGATCGAGAAGAAAAGAAGGTCCTGTAATGGTTGAGGTTTTAGCAGCTTAGGAATTAGCAATGTTAAGCCCATTAAAGGCCCAATTCCATGTCAACATTATCAATAACTAGCTGTAGGGGCAAAGAGGGGAGATTAGATTAGTTTTGACCTGTTGAAATTAAAAATTATATATTATTAAGTATATATTTTTTATAAAATTAAAAGTGCAAGGTAATTTTATTTGTTTTTTATCCTTTTTTCATATAAATTTGGTAAAAAAATTTTGTCTTATTGACTTGAATTTTAATACGAAATTTTTATATTTTACATTATACGAAAACCGAATTTAGAAGTTTTGTAATTTTTGAGAAATAATGAAATAGATTATTTATGGTAAAAAGAATTGTTTTAAACAAAATTAAAGTCGAAAACAATTTGGACTAAAGTTTAAATATGCAATCAGCCTTTTGGATAATTGTTAAATATATTATTAATAGTATACTTCACATAAAATGATATATAATTTTAAAAAATATTAAAAATAAAATATAAATAAAATAGAATATGTGTCATTATTATAATTTTAATATTATTTGTGGAATCTAAATACTCTATTGATAGCATGTAAAAATAATTTTTCTTTTTTTCTTTTTTTGTGAAAATTATTTTTAAATGCTTAACTTTTTATGAGGATATAAATTTAGTGATTTTTATTCTATTGTAACTATAATCATACATTTTTAAAATTATATAAAAATTAATTAACTTAATTAAAAATTATTTTTTAAGACAATTATATTGTGAGGTGAAAATTTAAATACATGTAAATTGATAACATAATAAAAATTTACTTCTGAAATTAAGATAAAAGCAAATTACATTTTTATTTTTTTATCTCTTATTAAATTCTTACATATCTGTAAATATTTTTTATTGTTTAAAAATTTAAAATAACTAATACAATATAGTTCTATATTTTAATAACAATTTAATAAATTAATTACAATTTATTACACCAAATCTTAAAATTAAAGTAATACTAAATTAACGCATTTGTAGTAAATTTTTTAGTTAATAAAAATATTATACACCATAGCTAAATTAGCACTAACTTAATTTATTGCTCCAAACATCTTAATCTGTTATATAACCAGACATAAAATTTAATATATTTTATTTAATCTATAGTTTTTAAAACAAATTAACTTAAATCTTTATACTCATATTTAAATAATAGAATTGAAAAAAAAAAATTAACATGAATCACATCAAGATATTAACAAATAGAAGTTCTAATAATGTTCTATGAGATTTTTAAAATCAATAAAAAGAAAAACAAAAGAGAAAATTAAAAAAAATAATGTGTTCAAATTTAACAATATAAAACAATTTATGTATAATATTTTGTTGGGATAGTATCACGAGATTTAAATTATAAATTTCTATAAAAATAAAAATAAAATATAATTTAATGTTAGATGAGAGAATTTTCATATGGCCAAATGTTGATGAACATGTATATAAATATAAAAGAATAATAATAAGATCAATGGTCCAATTCTAGATAGATGTCAAAGAAAAGAAAAGTTTGAAGATTATTAAAAAATATTAAAATATAAAAATTTTATTTAAAAAAGCAAAAATGAATTTTTTTATTATAAGTTTATTTATAATAAAATAATTTAGAGAGAATTTGTATTATTATAAGTATTTTCTTGTATTTGTTTACGAGAAATAAAAATTTAAAAGCTTAAATTCATTTTACATAAAAAAAAAAAAAACCTTAAAAACCATATTCCCCTTTACCTTCATTTCTCGTTTTCTTCTTTAATTTTATTTCAATAAAAAATCAAAATTCCATTTTTTTAGTAACAAAAGCTTAATAATTGATTTAATCGAATTCCAATCAAGCCATGGTACATTCTCTCTTTACCTTTCCCTGTATTTATTTCACAATTGCATTATTATTTTTTTTATATTTTTTGATGAATTATTGTTAAATTCAAATAGAACTATGAAATTATAATGAAACAAAATGTTAGAAAACTGTGATTATTGAATTCTAATTTGGATGTTAAAGCTTGCTTGTAAATTTTAAGGTATTTCGGTTTTTTCGTGTTCATATTAATTTATTGGTAATTGGCAATAATATGTTGGCAACTGGTTTTCTGACAATTTGTTACAGACAAAGATATAGATGTTATTGTATTTAGACATAATCTTTCAAGTTTCAGATTAAAATGATCTGGTCAAAGTTTTTACTCTGTTTTATGCATTTGGGTTTTTGATTTTGCAAGCAACTAATGTAATTTGAAAGACAGGTCTATTAGGGTCTTATTGTTGGTGCACTTTAAAATCTGAATCTTTTTGCAAAGTGGGTTTAGATTGCATCTTGCTTGAATTATCTCTATCTATTACTCTTTGCTTAACTTTGATGTTATATTGTATAATTGTTTCTGTCACAACAGTTTCATCATGGGATTCGAAGCTTTTTCTTCTTGAACTTCAGCTTCATTAGCATGTTTTTAGTTCTCATAGATTGGAGGGGAAGTGAATTTAAATTAGTATTTTGAACTTTATGTTTCATATTGGTTTTATTTTTAAGAATCTAATTGTATCTCGATTCTCAAAATAGGGGTGTAATCGAGTCGAACCGAATCGATACAGTAAGGTGTTTGAGCTTGACTCGAAAACATAGTGCTCGATGCTAGACTCAACCGGACTAGAGCTCAGTCGAGTCTTATTTTTTAAACTCGAGCTCTACTCGAAATCGAGTTCGAGCTACTCGAGCTCGCTCAATTATATAAGTTCGATTTTTTACTCGAATTCGAGCTCGCTTTTACACTCATTATATAAATATTATTATATAATAATATATATTCGATACTCGATTAGACTCGCGAGCTACTCTATCCGGGTATCTAAGTACTCGAATTCGACTTGCTTGATAGTTTGAGTAGTTCGAGCTCGAGCTCAACTCGATTAAAATCGAACCGAATTCGAATTTTTCTCCAGTCAAATCCAAATAGCTTACGAGTACTATTGTATGACTTCCACGCTTATCTCAAAGGATTCTACTTACGTGATGTTTTACTCAAGTGGGCTGCTTAGTTTTCCCAAACCTCCAAATTGAGCATTAAAGTGAATGCCTGTTAGAATGATTATGGTAGTATCATTCTTGTACCAAGAAAAAAAGAGATATAGTCAGGTTCATTGCTAGCTATAGCCATGATGTTTCTGAAATTATACTCGGTGAAAGTATGATGCGATCATGCGAATGTTTTCTAATAAAATGTCTAGATTGGATGTGTAAGCAATATTCCTTCTGATTCTTTAGAGGATTCTGTTAAGAAGTAGCTTGTTTAAACCTGAGAGTGCTGGAAGGACAATATAGAAGTGAAAATACCAGAAGATTGAACCATGAAATGCAACTTTTAAATTAAAGAATCAATTCTCCATAAAATTAAATTATTGCAAGTTTTTATAAAGTTTGCAGTCCACATTGTTGAGCTGTCTTGTGCTTATTTTCGTTTTGGTTCCATTAAATGTTGTGCTGGTATCTAGATTTCAAGGATTCTCAGATTTGAAGTGCTGTTCTCTTACTTGATAAGACCATAGATCAAAGAGAGATGGTTGCTATGGATGAGTGTAAAATTGTTATGCTTATATTTTGTTGTTATACTCTTTACCTTTATGGTATTGTCATTCCTTCTCTCTTATCCATACATCATTGTATGTAGGCTGCAAAGATTCTTGCCAACTTAATTGTAATGGGATCAGGTCTTTTGGCTCGGGCTATTGTCCAGGCATACCGTCAAGCACTTGCAAGTTAGTTCATTACTGCACTATTGTTATTTCACGTTTTTACTTTGCTTGAAAAGTAGAAGCTTGCTTTTATTGATCGTGATGAAGATATTGTCTTAAAAACAGTACAATTGTGTGCTATAATCATTGTAGCAGAATCCACTTATGGGAAAAAGGCTTTTGTTGTTGTTGCTTGCTTGCCATTGTGTATTATAAACTACGCATTGACTTTCTTCATGCATGATGCTTCTTCTATTTAAGGTTACGGAATTTATGGTTCTTCCAATAATGGAGTTTCAAGGTCTGGATAGTTATGGAAGTTATGGTTCTTTTTGCCTACATTTCATATGAATTTATATATTTCACCAATTTTTGATGCCACTGTGTGCCAGTGTATGTTTGAATTCATGTTGTCTCCTTCTCTCTGAAATGTACTGGTAAGTCTGATATGCATCATATTCTTGTGGTAGGTCATGTTTGCTTTAGTACCAATATTCTGAACCGTAAGTTGATTGCAGATGCTGCCAAATCTGGTGTTGCCCAGGAGACACTACAAAATGCAGCCTGTAGAGCTGGCAAAGTCATGACAGAGCAAGAAGCGAGGCTGATTCTTGGTGTAAGTGAGGAGACTGCTTGGGAGGATATATATAATCAAGGCTAGTATTTTTGTATCTCTCTGTTCTTACCCTTTCTGTTACTTGGATCTTGAGCAAGTTTTAATTGCAGAAATATGATGTTTTATTTGAGAAGAATGCCAAAAATGGGAGCTTCTACCTTCAATCAAAGGTTCATAGGGCTAAGGAGTGCTTAGAGGCTGTCTATCGAGACAAAGGGGAGGGGGGCACTCCGCCCACTTGAGAATTCATCAAGGTTTGTTCATTGCACATAGAGTCGCCTGTTTGTATACTAATTCAAGTCTGATGCATCAGCTCTTCTGGTCGACCCCATTCCTGGGTTCAAACACTTAACCAAAATCTTGTGTCCTCGATGTTAAATTAGTTGAGTGATTGCAGATAATAACTATAAGGTTTCCTAAACCATCTATTCCGACAACTTGTCATTATCTTTATGGTATTATTGCAGAAAAAGGCCTTTGTTGTTGTTGCTTGCTTGCCATTGTGTATTATAAACTACGCATCGACTTTCTTCATGCATGATGCTTCTTCTATTTAAGGTTACGGAATTTATGGTTCTTCCAATAATGGAGTTTCAAGGTCTGGATAGTTATGGAAGTTATGGTTCTTTTTGCCTACATTTCATATGAATTTATATATTTCACCAATTTTTTATGCCACTGTGTGCCAGTGTATGTTTTCATGTTGTCTCCTTCTCTCTGAAATGTACTGATAAGTCTGATATGCATCATATTCTTGTGGTAGGTCATGTTTGCTTTATTTGTACCAATATTCTGAACAGTAAGTTGATTGCAGATGTTGCCAAATCTGGTGTTGCCCAGAAGACACTACAAAATGCAGCCCGTAGAGCTGGCAAAGTCATGACAGAGCAAGAACGAGGCTGATTCTTGGTGTAAGTGAGGAGACTGCTTGGGAGGATATATATAATCAAGGCTAGTATTTTTGTATCTCTCTGTTCTTACCCTTTCTGTTACTTGGATCTTGAGCAAGTTTTAATTGCAGAAATATGATGTTTTATTTGAGAAGAATGCCAAAAATGGGAGCTTGTACCTTCAATCAAAGGTTCCTAGGGCTAAGGGGTGCTTAGAGGCTATCTATCAAGACAAAGGGGAGGGGGGCACTCCGCCCACTTGAGAATTCATCAAGGTTCGTTCATTGCACATAGAGTCGCCTGTTTGTATACTAATTCAAGTCTTATGGATCAGCTCTTCTGGTCGACCCCCTTCCTGGGTTCAAACACTTAACCAAAATCTTGTGTCCTCGATGTTAAATTAGTTGAGTGGTTGCAGATAATAACTATAAGGTTTCCTAAACCATCTATTCCGACAACTTGTCATTATCTAACTGTTTTAGGTTGTTTTGCTGCTTGTTAGTTTAATACACAGTAGATTAGTTGAAACTTGAAGAATGTGTGAAACTCCATGTAAAGCATATCAATAGCTTTGAGTTAATTTAGTTTAGTTTGATGTAAATATTGATGTGCTCAACTTTCTCTTCCATGATATTTGAGCATCTTTCTGTTGATAAAGAACCATCATGATGATCTTACATGCAATTATCTTATTGCATAAAACTCTCTAAATAATTGAACATCCCTACCCCATTAGTTCAATTTAATAGGGCTAAATGGAAAATAAATTAAAATAGATATCTGAAAATAATTCAAAATTCTACAATATTTTTGGTAGGAAATAAAAGGATGAGGAAAGAAAAAGAAAGAGAAGGAAGGAAAATTATTTTTTCTTCTTTGTGGTATGAAAAAAAATGTGGTAAATGAAATTTTTTTTTTTTTTAAGATTAATGAATGTGGTTATAAGGGGTGAGTCTTGTGATATAAAAATCACATGATCAAGTCACGGAAACAGTTTTTTTGTTAATGCAGAGAGAAAATTATATACATATATAAGAGTTCTGTGTTCTGATCTCATAATGTAAGAATCTTGTGTTCTGTGTATGAGCAATATGCTTGATTCAGTATGATTGCATTATTATATGTGTACTTTTCAAAAACTCTTAAAAAATGTAAAGATGAAAAGAAAGTGGATTTTTCTTTTACATTTTTTTTTTCATTTACTCTTACTAAATTAGTGTTAACTCTGTGTTATTAACCTTTGATAGTGCTTAGTTGATTCACCCTGTTATAAAAAAAGTGCTTGTTTCTTTTTTGAAATTAAGAAAAGCCTTCCTTTTGGGAGAAAAAGAAAAGAGAAAGACATTATGCAGCTTGGCCTTTTCATCATTATGGACCTCCTTTTGTAACCTCTTCATCATTTTGAGACAATTAAATACAAAAATGGTGATTAATTACTTTCACCTTTGCCCTCTTTTCTATACTTGGGTTGCCTGGGAAATCTTGAGAATAAAAAAATGTTATGTTTGAATTTAAATTTCAAATTTATGGAATGCAATATTTTTAAAAGTAATTGTATGAATCATTTAATTTAAGCCTTAAATTTGAATGTTTATTTCATTCTTTTGATTAATCTCTGTTTTAAACAGTTCTATTTTCTGCTAGATAGAAGAATTTTCAAAGACAGGAAAACAGTGTAGATTTGTATTTGCTTCAAATATTTTGTTTAGATTAGGGCCAAACCATATGTAATTTTAATTTTCCATTTGCATGTTTTCTCAAAAGAGAAATGTTAAAGCTTAGGATGACTTACCTCTATGCTATCTGTGAGTAACCAAATTGTTTAATTTTGGTAAAAGGGTAAATTAAAAAAAAGCCTTATTAATTGAATTTTTATTTTACTTTCACAATTAATTGAATTTTTACATTTTAATTTTCACTAAATTGAACCCTTCTGTGAACGAAAATTGTTATGTCTGTATATGACTTTTATTACACGTAGTCAAAAACATAACAGCTTTCATTACGAAGAGGAGTTAAAATTTAAGAGCTTAATTGATTGAAAAAATATTAAGAGTTCAATTATTAATACCATTTTTTTTTATATTTTTTTTACCCTTTTGCTTTTAACTTTGAATAAAAAAAATAAATCAGTTGATAAAAAGATGATTTTTTTTATCAATCAAAATTTAATTTTTTTCCGAATATTTTGAAAATAAATTTTTGAATGAACGAAATTAATTAAATTAATGTAAAGTAAGCTTTTTTTTAAAAAAAAAGACTTAAGAAGTTTTTCTATTTTACTCTCGTTCTCTTCATTTTTAAATAATTTAACTGTTCTTTTGTCCAACAAAATATATATATATTTTTTTTGCAAAATATTGAGTGATAGGGGTTATTAATCCTCTCTCATTCAAAATATATGTTCTCAACATTGAAAGTTATATCTTCTAAATAGTAAGAGTTAATAACGTGGATAAGGCTTTATTTCGTAGGAAAAAAAGAAAGAGGGTGAGAATGAAAATTTTATTAATCTAATGATTAAATTATAAAGTAAAAAAATGATTATAAAATTTAGTTATTGAATTAATAAATTTTTCATCCTCACCCATTTCTTTCCTTCCCACTAAGCAAAGCCTTAAACTTCGGATCAAATCTTATTTGAATTAATTATAATTTTTCAATTGATGGGTTGTTATTAATTTGCAATTTTGTAATGTAATAAAACAAGTTGATGATTCACTACTAATATGAAAATCTGTAAGTGAATCCACTTAATTAATTGTAATAAGTTAGTATGAGCTTTTAAGCATTTAATTGAGTCAGTGTGGTGCATTTAATTGAGTCGGTATGGTAATTTGCTTTCGTTTTTCAACTTTATCTACTTAAAAAGGATTGTCAATTTATTTGGTGTTCAAGTTTTTTTCCATGTTGGTCATGATTAATTCTTACATGATTTTCTTTGTTTGAAAATTTTATTTTAATTTATAATCGTCAAATCGCGTATCATTTCTTTTTTTTTTTGAGATAAAGTCAAAATTTTCAATTTTATTATAAAGTATACGGAAACATACATAATTAATCTTAAAATTAATGTTAATAGACGTAAATTATATTAGAAGTTTCGTAGATACATAGAAACAAACATAAAATTAATGTCAATAAACATAAATAAATTTTAATTTTAATTTTACTAAAAAATATATTTATATCTATTTTTATATATTTATAATACTTTTAATTATTTATATTTATATTGACTTTACAATAAATTAAAAATATTAATCTTATTATAAAATTTTCTCATAAAATTATCCACATAGCACCAAGAAGGAGACCACATTTCTGGAATTGGGAGATCAAAATAAAAATTTTAAAAACTTGAGAACCAAAGAGGTATTTGGCACAAAACTTAGAGCCAAAAAGTACAATTAACTCAAATAGTAAATCAATAAATAATTCGTATTTTATTCCTCCATAATTAAATTTATTAATTTTATATAAAAAATAAAATTTTATTATATATTTAATTTTTTAATTATTTTCTAACCTGTCTTAAAAGTTATACATTACCAACATAACTTATAAAATCTAAAAATTTCATTAATAGGTAGAATTTGTCGTCGTCAAATCTCCTAAATGAAAAGATTGAGATATAATACGAAGGTTCATTGACCAGTAATCCGTCTTTTTTTTTTTTTCCCAACTACAATTGACAACGAAAGGACCGTAGGAAATAGACTAGTCTGCCAACCTTTTACCGACATATTTCTTCGGTCAATTCTTTCAAATTCTTTCATTCCATTGAGCTTTCCTACGAAAATTCTACATTACAAATCACAATTAGTCAAATACTAAGGAATAATTTAGATATATAATGTGATTGATTTTATGAAATTAAAAAAAATAATATTAAATATATAATTTTTTTAATAAAATAATAAAAAAATTAAATACTAAAGGTAAAAAAATAATTTAATTTGTTAAAGATTTTTATCTTTTTATTATAGATCTTAACACCGTGATTTATTGGTGTCAATTGGTGAACTAAACGAATCATAAAACTAGTCAAAGTTAGAAGCTCTCCATTTCAAAATAAATAAATAAATAAAAGTAAAATCAAATTTAAATTAACAAAATTACTTTGATTTTTCATTTAAAATGCATTTTATTCTTGTTTTTGAAGTCACAAATTTCTTAATTTTGTTGAACCTTATTTATTTTTTATACTTTTTGGATTTTATCTTTTTGTTAATTCTATAGGTTTGAAATTTGAGGAGAAATCAATAATTAAAATTTATCCTAAAGTAAAAAATAAAAAAATAAAATTGAAGTGTGAAAATTTATTTAATTCAATTTTATTTTATATTGATTTATTATATTTTATAAGTAGCTTTACAATTACATAATGTGTTAAAAATTATAACTTTTAAACAATTTTTTTTATTTAATTGCCAAAACAAAACCTCATTTTTTAAGAATTGAATCAAAATAGGACATTTGAAAATGCCATTGAGCTATTATTGACATAGTAATGGTCAAATTAGGCTTTTTAAAACAAATATTTATATTTTCGCATATAAATCTTACATACTTCCACGTTAATAGTGAATCATAACATACCATCTCGTTAATTCACAAGTTTTAAATGAAAATTCTTTAAAAATAAATATTATTAAATTTATTAATTAATGGAGTATCATAATATAATTTGATGAAATGTATCATATTTATAAATAGACAATGCATCAAATATAAATTCTTAAAACAAATTTAGAAAGCAAGAAAAGATATTTAAATTGACTCGACTCTTTTTTAAGTATGATACTTAATATGGAACTAAACTATCAAATACCCCATTAAATCTCAATTTGTCACTAATGAGATAGTAGAGGAGTAGATACTAGAGAAGTGGAATTCCAAATTAATGCTCTAGATGGTAATAAATATTTTTGTGCACCTAAGAATGAGGCATTATTTAAAGATAGTAAGCAAAAGCATTAACAAGGAGAAAAGTAAGGTGGGATTAGATTGGTATAGGCTTCACTTTACTTCAAGTGATCTATGCCTTTGTCTCAATAATAACATAAAGGCATCCTAAGAACTTAATTATGTGGTTGTCATTATTAATGTCTTCCTTTAGGACATTTATCTTCACCTTTTAATTTTATTAGTATATTGTTTTACTAATTTTTAAGTTAATTTTTTCTCATATAATATGATAAGAAGAAAAAAATTCATATATTGTTAGGGAAGATTTTAAATTTTATAGAAAGAATTAATAGAGGATATATACTCTTAAAATATATTAAAAATAAAAAATTATTTAAAAAATTGAGACATGTAGAAGTTTCTTAAAACTCACTTGGGAAATTAAAAAAAAACCATTATCAATATTCAAAAACAAACTTTATATGATAAAATGAATTAAAGATAATTCTTATTAGAAAAAAATACAGATTTATATAACACATACATACATGAAAATTATTTAATACATCACAAATTAGAAGATTATTACTATATTAAGATATATTTAAAAAATTAACAAAATTAATATAATAAATAAAAAGATATAAGGTAATATTTTATTTTTATTTTTTTTAATTTAAAAGTTTTAATGACAATATTTGAAATAATAATTATGTATATACACACATATTATATACATTATAGTATGCTAATTTTTCTTTTATCTACGATAATGATCATTTTTATTTACCTTGTTTCTAAATTATCATTTTAAATAATTTTTGTTGATTGTAATATAAGAATTTATTTCTATTAAAATTTTAATTATAATCATATTAAATATTTATATTTATATATAATATTTAAAAATAAATAAAACTACAAATTCTCACACATAATAAAATGTATCAAATAAAAACTTTTTATCATTCAATTACACTGAAAAGATCAATTTGACTCTCTATATTTTATTTGAATCATTTTGATCCTTCATCTTTTATTTTTAATAATTTATTCACATTTTAATAAAAAAATCAAATAAATTACTTCAAATTTCCACATCATTACACGTCATTACCACGTCAGATTATATGTAAGCATAACCTATACTGTCGTTGCCACGTAGATTTTTTTACACAACGTTATGCAGCATGTAGATACCACATCATCGTCATATAACTTTTTATACCACATCATCACATTTTTTTTATGTATAAAAAAATAAAAATTATTACACAAATTAAAGATAGAAGACCAAAATGATTTTTTTTTTTTTTATAGTTCACGGGTCTATAGAATCATTATTATAAAAAAATACTAATTTATTTAAAAAATTAGAATATTATTACTGATAATTTTCAATTAAGAATATCATTTAGGTGGATTAATGATAATGACGGATTAAAAAAAGAAGATTAAAGTGTTAAAAGCAGGCGGTGGGAGGGCAAAGGCATATTCCTCCAAACTCCAAAGCAACTGCCCACCATTATCATTACAACTAAAGCTCAATGGCAGAAGAAAAGGATTGCATTATGAGATGGGAAATTATAAAAAAGAGTGATCTGTTAAGAGTATTTAGTAAGATGTTATGATTCTAAGCGGCCTTGGGCTTTGTTATTTAAAGGGTTCAACATGATTAAATCCGACAATTATAGAATTTTTATAATTTAATTAATTTAATATTTTATTAAATTTAAGTTTTAGAAAGACTTTCAAAAATATGTTAAGTAAGGAGGTTATTAATATATTAATTTATTTTAGTTATTTGAATTTTTTATATAATTTAATTTGAACTTATGTTGTATTTTAAATATTTACATTTATTAATTATTATATTTTTTTATTTTAATTAATTTTTTAAAATAATTAGTATTATTTGGACGAATTTAAATAAATTTTTTATTATTATTAGAAAAAAATGAATTTAGATAAAAAAAAAACATAAAAAGTTGGGCTAAATCAAAGCAAATCTTGAATCGGCATGTAGTCCCTTATACCCTATTTAAATCTGGACCGTTCTCAACCGGTCGGCATTGGTAATTATAATTTCATTATAAATTTTAAAAATTGGTATTTCTGGTCACTGATTATTTCTGATTATGACAATAATGATAAATAATTTTGTTAAACCATCCTATTTTATAAGTCTCCCTCCAAAGAAAGAATTTAATAAAGTAAAATAATACAGTGTAATTAAAAAATAGAAAAAAATAACCCCTTCAATTTCTGCGTGTAAGTTGCGCTGTCTTTTTTATTCTATTCTTCTTCTATCTAAACCCCGAAAATAAAGAGAGAAAAAATTAAGCAGAAAAAACCAAACCGACCGAAACGAAGGTACATTTCTTTCTCTTTTCCCTTTGTTAGCGTAAAATTTCTTCATGCACCAAATTTTGCATCAATTTTCTGGGAGAGAGAATTCTTCGCGCTTTCCCTTTTCATATTCAATTTCTCTGTAACAGCCGGTTTAATTGAATAAACAAAACGAAAAATTATTTATCTTTGCCGTCAGATCTGCGGTTTGAATTTCGATTCAATCAGGTTAAGGTTTTGTTAACCTCTGTTTGTTTTCATTTCGTTTTTCTCTCTTATTTAGATCTGATTCGCTTTTTTTTTTTTTTTTGGATGGATTTCTCATGTTATAGATCTAATTTTCATTGTCTGGAAATTTAGCTCAATGTCACCTCATTTTGATTGATTTTTCATTTTTTTGGAATTCATGATTCTTCTAAGAAGTTACTCTTCTTTTATTGAATGATTGGAGCTTTGTTTCTTATTCTTGTAAATTACATTTATATTTATTTATCAACTGTTCTTTGCAAAGATTCTTAATTGTACAATTTGAAGATCTAGGGATCTGTCGTAATATTTCTCAAAATTATGGAATTTTGATTCCATTAGCTTCTTTTATTACTAAACTAAGTCCATTTCAATTTAATTGCAAATTTAATTTCATTATATTGCCTGTAAATGATCTTGAATTTTTTTTTTCTTTTGAATTCTTTGACTTTTCGTCTTAATGTTTAGAATTAATATGTTCAGATGAATTTAAGTTTAGTCCCTTGTGGTGCCTGAAAATGGTTCAAGATCTAATCTTTCGGGTTTTTTTTTTTTCTAATGTGACAGGGCTGCTTCATTTTGAACGCAGGCAACGATGAAGAAGGCCTTCGATCAAACTGTTAGAGACCTGTAAGTGTATTACTAGGCACTAATTCGTTATCATGATAACATCATTGAATTTGTTTCAAATATTTAATAGTTTAAAGCAATCCATTGGTAGCAAAATTTTCTATGAAAGACAATGATTTGGAGCTATACTGTTTGTGAATCAATTTGCTATATTCCTGCATCTTGGTATTTGATATAACCTGTGGCTAAATGATTTTTTGTTCTTTGTTGTTGCAGCAAGAGAGAGGTTAATAAGAAAGTTCTTAAAGTTCCTGGAATAGAGCAGAAGGTAAGATTATTTCACTGTCCATTTGAGTATGTAAAAGTCGATTGTTGCATAATTGTAACTATGTGGTCAGCAGTGTATTGTAGAATCATGTTTGCCTTTGGTAATGGGATTTAATAAACTATCTAGATATTTTTATAGTTGATATTGATATCCGAGATATTAAACTATGAATGTGATTCTGACTTTGATTCACATTATAGTTGCAAAAAGGTGAGGGCCTTTTAATACTATTTATTGAAGTGCAATTGTGATTCTATAATGTTGCATATTATAGTAATGGAATATAAATAGAAAGGTGAACGGAGGAAGAACAAACAATACTTAGGGAGTTCGAGTTTTTTAGAAGGTGAAGAAATGGGATGGTAAAAGGAATCTGTCCTGTGCACATTTGTGAAGGGAATCTTTTTTTGGTAAGTTGGAAGGTTTAATGCTGTTTGTCGGCATTATAGAGAGGTGGCGATGACGGTAAAAAATTCTTGTGTTTTGGAAAAAGAGACTGGAGAGAAAAAAGTGTGAGAACTAATTAGAGTTAATGAAGTCTTTGGATTAGCGGCTTCAGGAATATTTATGTTATATGAGGGTGGTTTCCTACCAGTCAGAGGCCCACATATGACACTTCTTTACCGAGCATTATAAGAAACGGAGTTGGACTAATAAATTCTGACAAGTGGCTAATTTGGTTTGGAAGAGAGCTGTTGAGCATCCTATAGCTGCTTGTTTGAGCCTTTGAATGAATGTTTAGGAGCTCTTAATGGAAGGGTGCTAAAGAGACTGATTCTTACATTTGCTGAAGTTCTTATTTTGCCGTGTAAATGTTTTCTGAAGTTTGATTAAGTACCTTTGATGCTGGTTGATCTGAATCTCGATTGAATCTAGTGGTTCCAAACTCTTTTAGTTTTTTCCTTTTGCCAGGGGAGGGGAGGGGATTGTTTTTAAAAGTATTTAATAGAAATAGATTTCTTGAACAACAGTCTCTATGCAACAAAGTAACAATATTACTTGATACTATTAAAAATTTGTTTATCTTCTTGAGATAATATATATTTTTATTTTTATTTTTATTTTTATTTTGTCTTTCAGGTTCTTGATGCCACTAGCAATGAGCCCTGGGGTCCTCATGGATCACTTCTTGCAGATATTGCAAACGCCACAAGAAACTAGTAAGCTTGAGAGAAATTATGTGTAATTTTCATTACTTATTTGTTACAGGAACATTGATTTTTTAAAGAATAATGCAGTCATGAGTACCAGATGATCATGGCAGTAATCTGGAAACGTATAAATGACACTGGGAAGAATTGGCGTCATGTCTACAAGGTCAGCAAGGATTAGTTGCATTCACTATCAATTTGTTTTCTCTGCATTGGGCTCTATGTATTAGCAAGCGGAAATCGAAGCTAATATTGAGTCACATGTATCTAGTACATATTTAATTAAAAGATTAAAATAGTTGGTTGAAAGGCCCAACCCAAAGTCCGTTCTAGAGTAAAAAGTGGTCGTCAAAAAATCTCGTGCAGCTGTTAAAATTTATCCTTCCATTAAATCTACATCTTCAATTTTGCAATGGTCATTGTTTTCTGACATGGTACGTATTTTCTGTACCATATTTTGCTCTGCGTTTTGTATGTATTTTACTTTTCCTCAATTCCTCCCTGCACTAAAAAAATACCAATGTACTAAGGTATTCACTTTATTGAGCTGCAGGCTCTGACTGTTTTGGACTACCTTGTTGCCCATGGATCAGAGCGCGTCATAGATGACATAAGAGAACATGCGTATCAAATATCGGTAATTGCTGTTTCTTGGTTCTATATTTCAACTTTGCATGCTGTGTTGATGATACAAACTGCAACTTGCTGTATTTAAATGTTTTGGTCGAATAAAATATTTCTTCTCATGTTACAGACTTTGTCCGATTTTCGGTATACTGATTCCAATGGAAAGGACCAAGGGAACAATGTCCGAAAAAAATCTCAGAGCCTTGTCGCCCTAGTGAATGATAAAGAAAGAATAATTGAAGTAAGACAAAAGGCTGCAGCTAACAGGGACAAGTGAGTAGGCAAAATTGCCTTTATATTTAAATCTCATTTCTGTGTTCAATCGGCCTCTCCAATAACTGTTTCAATCAGCATTGACAAAAATTGATGCTTATTGGATTCTATGCTGTTTTCAACATCACCTGTACATACTTTCGATATGACAAGTACATGTGTGCATGAGCATGCACATATACACTTGCACTTTCCCTTGCACTTGGAAATTTGACCTCATTTTTTTGTGTTTTCAAATGGATTATCTTTTTCTTTGCTCAGGAAAGTTCATGTTGCTATGTGGTATATGTTGTCCACGTAGCAATTCAGAGACATCCATGCATTGTGCATGTGAGTTTCAGTTGGAGGTATCTATAATGTCAAGGTCCATGGAAACCTGACTTGAGATTGATTAAAATGGTTTTTGTCTGCTAAGGTGCTGGTGTTTTTTTTTCACTATTCTACCCATTAATATGGGTCTTGTGGATTTTTTAATTGTTTATACTTTCAAATTTTTTTCTCGTTCATGCCAAGTCTGGTGTCTTATGGAAGGTTTATGTCTATTTGGTATCTTTATGAGATGTAGCATGGTTCTATCTCTGTTTTCCACTTATAATTTTGCATCTATTTTCTGCAGCTGTGGGCCTAGATCTCTATTGTACTAGATAATTTGCTGAAATATGGCATTAAACTTCTATAGATGATGTTGTGCCTTTTCTATTTGATTTCCATTTCTGTAGGTTCTGATGGCATCTCTTGCTTATGATAATTGGAATCTGTTTGGCTTAATTTTGTTGTCCCATCGGCAATCTGTTATAAATTTTCCCTCAGATATTTGCTTTAGATACGAGAACATAAATGAATGGAAATGTAGAATCCTTCCATAACGTATAACCTGTTGTTTTACAGGTTCCGAAACACAACAACAGGTGGAATGTATAGGCCAGGTTCAGGGGGATACGGTGACAGATATGATTATGATCGTTATGGTGGCAAGGATGATGATCAGAATGGTTATGGAAGAGACAGGGAATATGGCTATAGAGATGATGAGCGGTATGGCAGATATGGGGATTCAAACAGTCGTGATGGAGATCGTTATGGCAGAGATTATGAAGACCGGTACAGCAGAGATGGTTACAGGGATGATGACTACAGAGGTAGAAGTAGAAGCATTGATGATTATCAATATGGCACAAGGAGTAGGAGCTCTGATAGAGACCGTGCTTTTGATGAGGATGGTGCTTCATCTCGGTATGCATTGAGATGATATTGTTGATTCAATTATTTTAACCTTGTCTTGAATTTCTTTTGTTGGAGCAACCCTTTTTTTTTTCTTTTTGGCATTATGAAAGATGTTACAAGAGGGGAATCTTGGTGCAACGGTAAAAGGTTGTTCTTTTGTGACTGGGAGGTCACAGTTCAAACAGAAGCAGCCTCTCTGTTAATTTAGAGGGAAGGCTGTGTACAATGACCATTCCCAGACCCCACAAAGTGAGAGCTCTTTGCACTGAGTTGCCCTTTATGAAAGACGTTACAAAATGAAAATTGTGAATATTAATTTCTTTTCCACTAGATCTGGATACTTAGATGGGTGCATTTACTCAGTAAGTTCTCAAGGAATTTTATCACCACGAGTATGTGGGTGTCATTTCACTTAGTGACATGTCCAGATTTAGTAGTTTTTATGATCCTACCCTTTGAATTTAAGTATGGTTTTCCTACATTCATGGGAAGTTTGACATGGAGAATATAATTAGCATGACCATCTTCTCTGCAGGGGCAATGGTGCCAGAGCTGATGATAATTCCCAGGATGGAAGGTAACCCTGAGTAGATCATTCTCAACTTGTCTTAGTTGATCATTTTTTTTTTATTAGACAACAATATTGCTTTCTTGTTTCTAAAATTTTCTGAAATTCATTTTTTTTGCAGGCCGCTTGAGCGGAAGTTTTCTGAACAAAATATTGGTGCTCCTCTTAGTTATGAAGAAGCAGTTAGTGAAACTCGGAGTCCTGTCCATGGTGAAAGGTATTGCTTTGTAGCTTAAATTTTCTGAGGCTTGTTGCTTGCAATTGTATTTTTCTAGTTTTTGCATTCTAAAAAGATCTTTTGATGATAGGAATGGAGAAACCCCGGTAGCAGCTGCACCCAGGGCTTCTTCTCCTCCCGCTAGCAATGATCCGAATGGATCAATCTCTGGTTTTGGTAATTCAGCATCTCCTCCAAATCAAAAAGTGGAGGCTTTCGATGAATTTGATCCACGTGGTTCAGTTTCAGGTATGAAATTCCTATATAATTCCCCGGTTTGTATGTGCCAATGGCGTTACCTGGATCATTGTTTCTAGTTGCCTTTCATGAGGAATCTGGTGCCTTTATTGCTGATATATGAACATTAGTTCATTTGATCGTCTTTGGATTCCACTTTGAATTCTCTTTACTCAATTCATATGAAATTAATGATTTGGGTTTTATGTGATCGTGAGGGATAAAGCTTCTAGTTTTGAGGAACTTAGATTGGATTCTTGTTGATGCTATTGCGTTTATCCCTTATAAAGAATTTTTTTCATCTTTTGCTCATCTATTACAGCTACCCCAGCAACTGCTCCTGCTGCTACCCCTGCCCCTGCTACCGTTCCCACTGCTTCTACCAGTGCTGAAATAGACTTACTTGGCGCTCTGTCAGATTCATTGGCCATTGTGCCAACTACTCCTGAAACCCCTGCTGCTGAGGCTGATGCCATTGCAAACTCTGGTGCTATACCCACCTTCACTACTAATCAATCAGCATCTAACTTTGGAAATCAGGTAGACATGATTTGTTTAATTGAGGGACTTCTCAAAGGCCATTTTCGTAGTTTATGTACAATGATTTCATTACATCTGTCTACAACATGCCTGTTGTTGGCACCATGAATGTGGATATGTTGTTCCATTGCTGTCTTATGTTTCATTTGTTATAATTATTTTTATTTGAAGCCGCATGTAAAACAAAAGGTGTGGTTAGTTAAAAGGAATCAATTTTGCGGAATCATTGAGTTCATCTGTGTACTATAGAAAGGGCAACATAGAAGGTTTTAGGGTGAAATTCAAGTGTAGAGGTGATTTTGTTTATAATGTTACCAACTGATTATGAATAGAAACATATGCCAGATTTTGCTCTATTTCCTCCCTATTTCCTATCTCTCCCCCCTATTTACCCCTCTGAACTTTGTCTTTGTTCTTTGATTCCATTGGACTTCAAGTGTTTTTTTTTTAATTATTATATTATTATTAATTTGTTGCCATAATTCTGTTATTTTGGATAAGTTAGTGTTGTTCTTGATGCAGGGCTTTGATGATCCATTTGGTGACGGTCCTTTTAAAGCTTTCACTTCATCTGATGCTGCCCCTGCTCAGCAACAAATTTCAACATCCATGCCTACTTTCCAGCCTACAATGAATCAAAATGCAGAAGTTCCTCAGCCACCTTCTGCAAAATCTGAGAAAGTCACAGACTTCAACTTCGGGGACTCATTCTCTGCCAATACTTACTCTGCACCTGGTGTCTCCAGTGTTCAACCTCCATCAACGAACTCACAGTTTTTGCCTCAAGAACTGTCAACTCCAACTCAGGAAAGTGATATATTGGCAGATATCCTTCCAGTTTCTGGACCTGCAGATGATGTAGCTTCACACTCAGCCACCTTTTCAGCACCAACCAGTCAATCTGCACCACCAGTAGGTACTTATGGCCAATCTGCACAGCCAGGTATCTATGGTCAACAGATACAGTCAGGTGCTAATGTGTACAGCCAACCCACACAGCCAAGTGCTAATCCATATGGCCAGCCTGCACAGCCAAGTGCTAACTCATATGGCCAAGTTGGACTGCCAAATTCCAACACATATGGCCAATCTGTGCAGCCAAGTGTTAATCCTTATAGCCAACCAGCTCAGCCAAGTGCTAATCCCTATGGCCAACCTGCACAGCCAAGTGTTAATCAATATGCCCAACCCACACAGCCAAATCCTAATCTATACGGGCAACCTCTACAGCCAAATGCTAATCCATATGCCCAATCCACGCAACCAAGTTTGAATAATACATATGGTAATTTTAACTCACAGACTGTGTCTATGGCCCCTCAAATTCCAGGATCTGCTGCACAGAGCAGCAATGGGAGCTTCATCTCTCAGATAAGTTCTAACATTCCTGTCAGTACACACAGGGCTGCTCAACCTCAAAGCCCTGCTGGACCAGCTGCCCAGTTTAATGATGGAAACTTCGTCTCACACCAGGGTTCTGTTGTGCCAGTTGCTTCGCAGAGTGCTCATCAAACCACAAATGCACCAGGTGCTCAAAATAACAATGATGTCTTGGGTGGCTTATTTTCACAACCTGGATCAAACACTTCAATGGCACCACAGACGGCTCCTTCCTCATCAGCAGGAGCACTTGCTGTAGTTCCACAACCATCAAAGGACAAATTTGAGCCTAAGTCAGCAGTTTGGGCTGATACATTGAGCAGAGGACTGGTCAATCTGAATATATCTGGAGGTAAGTACTCACTTTTCCCTTGGTAAAATATGTCATGAATTATGTCATATTTCCAGTAGATTAACTTTATTTTATTTTCTGTATGCAGCTAAAATAAACCCATTGGCTGATATTGGAATTGACTTTGATGCTTTAAATCGGAAGGAAAAGAGGATGGAAAAGCCTGCCCCAAGTGCAGTAACATCTACTGTCACCATGGGTAAAGCTATGGGATCTGGGTCTGGGATTGGTCGAGCTGGTGCTAGCGCTATCAGACCTTCAGCAAATCCTATGGTGGGTTCCGGCATGGGTATGGGCATGGGAATGGGTGGTGGTCCTGCTGGAGGAATGGGCATGGGAAGCTATGGTGGTGTGAATCAACGGCCTATGGGCATGGGAATGGGGATGAACAACATAGGCATGAATCCGGGCATGGGGATGAATATGGGAATGGGTCAAGGAGCCCACATGCAACCACAAACCGGAATGCCTGGCGGTTATAACCCTATGATGGGTTCTGGTGGCTATTATCAGCCACATGGATATGGTGGCAGTTATCGATGAGAACGGACAAGTAAGTTACATACTTGTGATACAGTGTAAAAGAGATCGAAATAGCAAACCCAGGTGTCGTCGATGAATCCCCCGAGTCGAAGCTGTAATTTTGTAGTCACGTTCTCTTGGCAGTGGCCTGATATGATCCATGTTTATTAATTTCTATTGCTCATTCTTGCTTAAGCTATTGCACTGTTTGGATCCAGAAGAGTCGTTTGGTTCATAGCTGGCTTGAGTCTGTTGTGAAATTGTGTAGCTGTGAGGACAGTCTCTCTCAGGTTGCCTTCTCTCTTTTTCTCATTCTTCCATATAATATACATATATTTTTTTCACATGTTGAGTATTTGTAGTATGTTTGGCTACACTAAGTAATAATAAATCTTATCATTCATTTTTTTTTCCATAATTTATTTACCATCAGCAATGGTAGTACGGGTAGGTCTGGATGAGCGTAGATTTTATCATTAACACTCCCTGAATGTGATCCGATAAAAAGGAAAAATTTAATGCGCAAAATTAATTTTTATATTATGAGATCTAAAAAGAATTATACGTATATTTTTTTTTTGTATTAAATGAGAAGTATCCTTCACTTAAAAAACGTGATTTTTAAATTACAAAAAATAATTTTTATAGAGCGATAAGAACTCGAATTAGAAACTTCATCCAATTTGAACATTGATTAGATAATTTTTATATTTTTCATATATTTGTTTGGTTCATAAAGATAGAACAAATTTTAATTATTATTTTACATGTATTTAATATAAAGTATGTAACGTTCAGTTTTTTTTTTGTCTTTTCTTAATAAATAATAATAGTTTAAAAAAAATGATGATGATGATGAACAGAAAGGAAGATGAACGGAAATGAAAAAAAAAAGAAAGAAAAGGGGTAGCGTGTGGTAGAGACTGAAATGAAAGAGGGGCTGTAGCATGTGATGGTATCTCTACCGAAGATGGGACAAGGTCGAGAGACTTAGTGAGAGGACTATTGTCTAACCGAGAGGAGAGAAAACCAGAAAGCGGGAGTAGGTGAAGCAACAAAAAAAAAAAAGGTCAGTAGAAAATGAAGAAGTGAAAACCGAAGAAGGGGTATGACTTGCAGCTAAAGGGAAAGAGAGTCTGACAGAAATGATGGGGCTGTACCATTGTGTGTTGGTCAGTCAAAGAAAATAAATGAGAGTGATCGAGAGAGTATAAGGCAGAAACCAAGAGAAGAAAGAATGCTTAGGGCCGAGAGATAGAAAGAGAGCTTCCAAGGAGAAGAGAAATAGTAGAGAAAAGAACTGCTGAAGGGAGGAACAGAAACGAGAGAAGGGAAAAAAAATGTATGAGGCTGAAAATGAGAAAGGAAAGAGTATGAAAGTGGAACTGAAATCTGGGACGAAATAGAGAAAACAAAAACAGTAAAGAAAAGAAAACTGAAGTAGTGCAGGGGGTCTTTAAAGGTGAAAACGATGGTGCTGGAGCTGACATTCGTTGGTGTTAGCAAGAGTGAAGCAAGGCTGTGATGCAGAGAGGTAACAAAGAAATAAATAGATAAATGAACAGCTTGGCAGTGATGGCAATTTTCTGTTCTGAAAATTATCAAGTTTATTTGATGAGTTATATGATATAAAATTATAGGTAGATGAGATTGGGAACCGTTTAGAAGAATCGAGAGAAGTAAGTTAGCTTCGTTGTTGGTGTCAAGTACTGGTAAGTAGATATGCAGTTACAAATTTCTTATTTGATTTTCTGAATTGATTTCTGTGGCATGAGGCTGACTATATGACATAATTTTGATGATTATCTATCTCATTTGTGCTTTGTTTAAAATTGTGCACTATGCTTTGATGCGACTAAACACTTTATATGATTATATTTACTTTAGTAAAATTCATTTTATTTTATCTTATTTATTTATTAGGCAAATTTAATATCCTGAAATTTATTTTTAATGAAATTAAAATATTTTCTCAGCTTAAGGAAATTTATTTTGATTTTAAACCTCATGCCTAAATTATCATATAAGGGAAGTAACTTATGATTTGACTTTAATTAGTGATGCGGGTACGAGTGGACCCTCGCGGTACACCCAAGTATGTAGTTCCCTTGATAATGAAATCGGGAACAGTTTGGCCTATCCTGAGGTGATAGGTGCCGAAGAATTACCGGGCTTTTTCGGAAGAATTACCGGGCTTACCTCCGCAGAGAGAGGTTGAGTTTACTATAGACTTGATTCCGGGAACCCAACCAATTTCTAAACCCCCATATAGGATGTCACCCACCGAATTGGAGGAATTGAAGACTCAGTTGCAAGAACTGTCTGATAAGGGGTTCATACGCCCGAGCGTATCTCCCTGGGGTGCTCCTGTGCTTTTTGTGGAAAAGAAAGACGGTAGTTTGAGATTCTGCATGGATTATCGACAGTTAAACAAAGTGACTATCAAGAACAAATACCCCCTGCCTTGTATTGACGATCTTTTTGATCAGTTGAGAGGTGCTCAAGTCTTCTCCAAGATAGACCTTAAATCCGGTTATCATCAATTGAGAATCCGAGGGGAAGATGTTTTGAAGACAGCTTTTAGAACTCGGTACGGGCATTATGAGTTCCTAGTGATGCCATTCGGGTTAACCAATGCACCAGCGGCCTTTATGAGCTTGATGAATGAAGTTTTTAGGCCGTATCTGGATAAGTTCGTGATTGTCTTCATAGATGACATCCTAATGTATTCCTCATCATATCAGGAGCACGAACAACACTTACGCACGGTCCTTCAGACACTCAGAGAAAAACACTTGTATGCAAAGTTCAGTAAATGTGAATTTTGGTTGGATCAGATATGTTTTTTGGGGCATGTGGTATCAAAGGACGGGGTGTCTGTCGATCCGTCCAAGATAGAAGCCATCCTAAATTGGGAGAGACCAAAGACTCCTACTGAGATTCGCAGCTTTTTAGGTTTAGTGGGTTATTACAGACGATTTGTGGAATGGTTTTCTAAATTGGCAGCACCGTTGACCCATCTCACTCGAAAAGGGGTGAACTTTGTTTGGAGTGAGGCCTGTGAGCACAGTTTCCAAGAACTTAAGAGACGATTAACCACGACACCTATCCTTATAACTCCCAGTGGTTCCGGAGGGTTTACTGTTTATACTGATGCTTCATACCAAGGCTTAGGTTGTGTTTTAATGCAACATGGGAAGGTGGTAGCTTATGGTTCGAGACAGTTAAAGGACCATGAGAAGAATTACCCTACGCATGATCTGGAGTTGGCTGCGATTGTGTTTGCCCTGAAGATCTGGCGACATTATCTTTATGGAGAGACGTTTCAGATTTTCACCAATCATAAAAGTCTGAAATACCTCTTCTCGCAGAAAGAATTGAATATGAGGCAGCATCGCTGGATAGAATTACTTAAAGACTATGATTGTGAAATTCTCTATCACCCTGGGAAAGCTAATGTGGTAGCGGATGCTCTTAGTCGGAAGAACACAGCTATGGTCTCTCATTTCATGGTCAGACAATGGGATCTTTTGGAGCAGTTTATGAATTTGAGAATTTCAGTGAATAAAGATCAGTCAATTGAGGGTTGTTAGCCAGCCTAAGAGTGGAACCGAAGTTGATTGATCGGATTAGAAGAGCACAGAGAGAGGATCCCAGAATTTTAGACATTTTCTGTGAAAATGAAGGGGATAGCAGTGTTCATTCAGAGTATTCAGTGGGTAATGATGGTATCCTGAGATTGAAGGGACGGATGTGTATTCCGGATAATGATGACCTGAAAAGACTAATTTTAGAGGAAGCTCATAGTTCAAAATATACTATGCATCCTGGCAGCACGAAGATGTATCATGATTTGCGTGGGTTTTGTCATTGGGCTGGTATGAAGAAGGATATCGCTGAATTTGTTGCAAGATGTCTGATTTGTCAACAGGTAAAGGTGGAACATCAGAAACCTGCAGGGTTGCTCCAACCTTTGCCTATACCAACGTGGAAGTGGGAGCATATTACCATGGATTTTGTTATGGGACTATCGAGAACTCGGAAAAAGCATGATGCCATTTGGGTTATTGTCGATCGGCTTACCAAGTCAGCCCACTTTCTACCAATCAAGGTTACAGACCCATTGACTTCGCTGGCAGAATTATTTGTTAAGGAGATAGTCAGGCTTCATGGTACCCCAGTGAGCATAGTATCTGATCGAGATTCTCGCTTTACATCTCGTTTTTGGAAAAAATTTCAGGAGGCTATGAGATCTCGTTTGAGCTTCAGTACTGCTTTTCACCCTCAGACTGATGGGCAGTCCGAGAGAACAATTCAAACTCTCGAGGACATGTTAAGGGCTTGTGCACTTGAGTATAAGAACTCCTGGGATGATCATTTGCCGCTAGCGGAGTTCGCTTATAATAATAGCTATCATTCAAGTATCAGAATGTCTCCGTACGAAGCCCTTTATGGTAGGAAGTGTAGATCTCCGATTGCTTGGGAGGAGGTTGGTGAAAAATTGATATATGCTCCAGAGTTAGTCAAGAAAGCTTCCGAAAGTGTTAAGGTGATATGCGATAAGCTAAAGGCTGCCAGGGATAGACAAAAGTCCTATGCAGATAATCGACGGAGGCCATTGGAGTTTGAGGTTGGTGATTCAGTGTTCCTAAAAGTATCGCCGTCGAAAGGCATCATGAGATTTGGCAAGAAAGGTAAGCTGAGCCCGAGATATATTGGACCTTTTGAAATTTTAGAGAGAATTGGAGTTGTGGCTTATCGGTTAGCTCTACCTCCCTAGCTAGCTAGTGTGCATAATGTATTCCATATTTCCATGCTTCGAAAATATAATCCAGATCCTTCTCATGTCATCGGATATGACACATTGAAGTTACAGGAGGATATGACATATGTGAAAAAGCCAATTAAGATTTTGGACAGACAAGAAAGAGTCTTAAGATTGAAAACTATTCCAATGGTCAAGATACAGTGGCAACAACACTCAGAGGATGAAGCCACTTGGGAACTAGAGAATGTGATGCGCGAGAAGCACCCGTATCTCTTTTCAGAACTATAATCAAATTTGGAGGACCAAATTTCATAAGGTGAGGAGATGTAACGTTCAGTTTTTTTTTTGTCTTTTCTTAATAAATAATAATAGTTTAAAAAAATGATGATGATGATGAACAGAAAGGAAGATAAACGGAAATGAAAAAGAAAGAAAGAAGAGGGGTAGCGTGTGGCAGAGACTAAAATGAAAGAAGGGTTGTAGCATGTGTGATGGTATCTCTACCGAAGATGGGACAAGGCCGAGAGACTTAGTGAGAGGACTAGTGTCTAACCGAGAGGAGAGAAAACCAGAAAGCGGGAGTAGGTGAAGCAGCAAAAAAAAAAAAAGGTCAGTAGAAAATGAAGAAGTGAAAACCGAAGAAGGGGTATGACCTGCAGCTGACGGGAAAGAGAGTCTGACAGAAATGGAGCTGTACCATTGTGTGTTGGTCAGCCAAAGAAAATAAATGAGAGTGATTGAGAGAGTATAAGGCAGAAACCAAGAGAAGAAAGAATGCTTAGGGCCGAGAGATAGAAAGAGAGCTTCCAAGGAGAAGAGAAATAGTAGAGAAAAGAATTGCTGAAGGGAGGAACAGAAACGAGAGAAGGGAAAAAAAATGTATGAGGCTGAAAATGAGAAAGGAAAGAGTATGAAAGTGGAACTGAAATTTGGGACGAAATAGAGAAAACAAAAACAGTAAAGAAAAGAAAACTGAAGCAATGCATGGGGTCTTTAAAGGTGAAAACGATGGTGCTGGAGCTGACATTCGTTGGTGTTAGCAAGAGTGAAACAAGGCTGTGATGCAGAGAGGTAACAAAGAAATAAATAGATAAATGAAACAGTTTGGCAGTGATGGCAATTTTCTATTATGGAAATTATCAAGTTTATTGGATGAGTTATATGATACAAAATTGTAGGTAGATGAGATTGGGAACCGTTTAGAAGAATCGAGAGAAGTAAGTTAGCTTCGTTGTTGGTGTCAAGTACAGGCAAGTAGATATGCAGTTACAAATTTCTTATTTGATTTTCTGAATTGATTTCTGTGGCATGAGGCTGACTATATGACATAATTTTGATGATTATCTGTCTCATTTGTGCTTTGTTTAAAAATGTGCATTATGCTTTGATGCGACTAAACACTTTATATGATTATATTTACTTTAGTAAACTTCATTTTATTTTATCTAATTTATTTATTAGGCAAATTTGATATCCTGAAATTTATTTTTAATAAAATTAAAATATTTTCTCATCTTAAGGAAATTTATTTTGATTTTAAACCTCATGCCTAAATTATCATATAAGGGAAGTAACTTATGATTTGACTTTAATTAATGATGCGGGTACGAGTGAACCCTCGCGGTACACCCAAGTATGTAGTTCCCTTGATAATGAAATCGAAAATAGTTTGGCATATCCCGAGGTGATAGGTGCCGGTTTCACCTGGCCCGTGAGACTGACTCAGGTCTATGATCATAGATAGCGCCCTAGAAATATGGAGTTTGTTGCACTGATAGCTACAGTGCGTTCTGTTAGGGTGATACCCAGCGTTCCGACGCTTCTGTATCCGATATCCGTTTTGCATCCGTTATCCGAATTTTGATTTGTTTGACTGCTTCCTTAATTGGTTTCCATGCCTGATTTGATATATATATATATATATATATATATATATATATATATATATATATATATATATATATAGTTTTAGCATGTGTTACCAACATTATTTGTTGTTTCCGTTTTCAAACTTGTTTTCTAGTAAGGCATGTAAATTATCAAATCCGTTTTACGTTTTGAATAGCTGTATATTTACTTACTGGGTTTTTCATAAAACTCACCCCCCTCATTCTTCTCCCAGATTAAGACAGTGCGAGTTTCAGAGATTTTTGTCATACTTTTGAGACAACCGAGCTTTCACCGAGGTATATTTTGTACGGTGGATATATATATATATATATATATATATATATATATTTATATGTTGACACAGTATGTAAGTTTTATGGTGTACACTCGTAAGAGGATTGAGATACAGATATGTTGTGGACTATAATTTTATTGAAGTTGATATATATATATATATATATATATATATATATATATATATTCACTTTTTATGATCATTATTACGTCTGATGAAATTTATTATAATATGAATGAAATATGAAAATTTTCGAACTTGTGAAATTTTAAGTATAAATAATTGAAAATCACTTTTAGTTTAGTGAGACCTATAAAGAGTCGAAAAGAATGATTTACGCGTAGGTAATCTACCACAAACACATACAAACGATAAGAAAGGTGAAAGCGCGTAATCGACTCGTAAATTTTTGACTTCCGAAATTGAATCAGTAAGTTTGGGGTGTTACAAAATAAATACAAATACACAAATTACCAAGCCTTCTACGTTCCCGACAATTATAAAAGAAAGCCTCGTATACACAGATAACTGAAGCTTGTCCCTCAAAAGATGCCAAAGTTTCCTAAACAATCATACACAATTAATTTTAGAGTTTATGTTGAATTGAAACCAAGGCAAAGAAGTTCCATGAAAATAAATTGTACGCAATATGGTTATGGAAGGCACAACCTAAAAAAAATTGGATTTTTTTTTTAAACAAAATAATTTGCATTGACATGCAGCAGTTGCAAAATATTCTAATTAACATTCATTTTACAAAGCCTACTATGATAGTATCAGGCTGAACAAGAGTAAAAATTTGTAAAACCAGAATGCAATGTTTCCAAAAAGAAACTCGATCGAACTCCGGGACTTTAATGAAGTCTTAACATGGGTTGATGTTCACCATACCAATCCAGTAGTTCTCATCTTGCAACCTTGGCGATGAAATCTTCAATTTTTTCTGACATAACCAAGACTTCTTGTAAAAGAAGAAGCTTAAGTGTTAAGACAGAACTCCAGTTGGTCCCTAATATAGAACAGGTTTATTTTGATCTTATGTGTTGTTTTTCCTTTTATATCTGCATTCTCTGGACTGCCATTGCAGCAGCAGCAGATCAAACAAAGAATGAAGAAAGCATCTTTGAAATTGAAAGTTCTTTTATAAACAAAAATGAAAGATACCTTCAGCTTTAGACTCTTGAAAGCTCAAATACAATGGGATCATTCAAGGAAAACTTGAATCCTGTCACCCATTGTATCATTAAAATCCAACAACTGCTTCCCCCCGGCTTCCTCTGCAGCATCATCCAACAATGCCTTGATGTTTACACCCCCCAAAGCTGTAAAGAAAAGAGATCAAACTCTTTGTGGTAATCGTTTCAAGAACTCGTCTGAAAAGATAGTCATTGTGAATAAGTTTGTATAATAAAAATATACCAGGAACAATATTTGTAATTCCTTCTAGAAACCCAGCCTGTAGAACAAGAGAAAAGGTCAAAGAAGAATGAAAGAAAGAAGACACTGGTATATTTTAATTAGACACAGAATAGAACATCGAAAAGAACTTGAAAGGAAGTCATTCAGAAAGATATGACGGTAATAAATAGAGAAAGAGAAGTCGTGTTGACAACTTAACATGAGTTCATATATTAATTCATGTAATTTACCCCAATCTATTGGGATAAAGGCTCTGATGATGATGACAGAATAGAACACCGAATATGAAATGTTCTAAAACTGATCATAGAGCTCTATTTCTATACACACAAATATCAAATACCAAAAGCACTGCCATGAAAAGAAAGGAGTATAGATTATAGTATAATACTATTTGCATGGAAATCAGATTCACCGGTATGCAGACATATTGGCAAATGCAAATAAATTGGTGCTCAAACAATATGTTTTTTCCTAAACAATCAGAAAATATTGGAAACATATTCTCAAGACCCTTGCAACTGAACTGATGGAACTGGTAGTGATTATAATTATATAAACCCAGGCATACAGGCGACAGAAGGAGAGAACTAAAGAAAAGCATATTGCAGTTTCATCAATCGGTATTGACAGCAGCATTAAGTGACAAATCAGAACTTTTTAGCATATTCGTACAAATCATTACATTATCTGAAGCTATAGAAGCGTGTTAAGTCCATAGATTGAACATTGTTTCCTTCACATTCTTCAGTAAAAGATCCAACTAAAACATCCTTATCCATTAATATGGCGCATTTAATTGGTAGAAGAATAACTTCGTAATGGATTACAATTCATTAAAGAGCTCAAGCCAGCAGCACCATACTATGTGATTCTTGTTGCCTATTAAACACCAGAAGGAATTTTGGCATATAAAAGCAGCACTTATTGTCAGAAAGATAAGCTACCTAATTAACATGGTATCTTTGCTCAAAGCAGAAGAGACTTACAGGAATTCTAACATCAAGTTTTTCGGATCCATCTCTTCCAGTAATCCTGATTCTTAACGTCCGAGACCAAATCCCAGAAAAAGAACCCCTTGAACCATCTGCACCATAGTTATTGTATACGTCAGGAGTTATCACCTCGACAACTGGATCTTGAGGACTTTGACCTCTTTGTTCTGATTCATCTTGAACCCTTTGTATACTGTATGCATTACTGCTCACTGACACAAACCATATTTATAGGATTAGGGAGACAAGGCAACAATATTACATTATTCTCAAAAGCGACTATGGGAAGGTAGAACAAGCACAAAAGTCTACAGTCTCTTCTTTTTTTTAAATACAACTTCTGAATGAAAGTTTTCAGGTATGTTGAAAATAACGACAAACTTCACATGAAAGACAGAAGAGACTGATGCATACAGACATTTTGTTCAATAAAGAAGTTTTTACTTCAGTTTAGACCATAGAGTACTAAATCTCACCCACCTTCATCTGAATACAGCTGATAGGTGCTGGTAGCATATCTCTTTTCTTCCTCATAGTAATTATTGAAACCTAAGATTTCCTTGATTTCTTCAAAAGATGGCATGCTTCCAGGAGGCGGCATACGACCTCCTTTGAGGGCAGTTAGTGAATCCTGCAAATTTGTAGGGTTAGACCTTTGAGAATCAACATTGTATTAAAAATTGAATTGTGAAAGAGTGAAGAGTCACTAATATCCTGTATTGTGGGCACCGCAAAATTAGACCTTAAAACTTTCCAGGATTATACTAGTGGTTATTCTCAGACTAATATTCAAAATCATATACTTAAGCAGTACATAAGGGCCACGAATAATAGTATCTTTTTTATAAGAAAACGTAGAAGTATCACATTCACAGCCATCAGGATAAGACCAAAAAGACATACTGAGTTAAGCTTCATAGGTATTGTCTCACCTCACACTTGAGAATTAAAATGAACTTTAGCATGTAATATTATATTGTGAAGAATCATCAAACCCCTAGAAAACACCATCAAATTGCGTTTTAAAGTCAAATAGCCATTTTTCTCTCCTTTTTTCTTATTAAAAAATTTAATATCTCCTGCAGGCCTATTGCTGGTATCTGAAAGGCTACTCTTAACATAAACATTTTTGGCATTCAGCCCTTTGCTTTACCTTTGCCACCAATATTTCTTTGGACCTCTATGAATGAGGATTTAGCATCCTTAGAATGAAATTATGTCACAGCTGGAAAGATATAGATGCCAACTAAAACTAACATATGTCAGCTCAACCATCCCAACTTGTCAGGCCTACCCAGCAACATAGCTACAGATATAAACTAGCAATTACAGACTCGAGTTACGAATTATCAAAATGCCACATTAATATGTCACCAAGAATGTCATTACAACACATGCTTGGTTAAGCTGAGGAAAAAATACATTATAATTAATATCAGAAGACAGTAAGCTCAGCTTCTGTATTATCAAAGTTCCCCCAACACAGTGATTGAGTCATAAAATAGAATACGAGTTGAATCATCTTATAAAACTGCTTTCCTTCATAATCTGTGCGATGGCAATAATCAAAACATAGTGGTACTTAAACAGAATGCATCATGTCAGACAAGTGTCAAAGGTATAAAAAAGAACAATGTATTTAAGACTACAGAGATTGCACAAGATTAAGAGAGCTTTCAAATGCATCATGCACAGAAAGTGAAGATATATCACCTGCATTGCTCGGATGGACACCCCAATCAAGGAAAGTGGATATGCCACAAGTTTATATCCAATTTCTTCAAGTTCGAGAGGATTGAGAATTGGTGTTTTTCCCCCACCTTCAAGCATATTAGCCTACACAGGAACGTAAAAGCTACATCAGTCATTGATGAAGACTGATAATTATTTGGGAAAGAAGCAGAGAACAAATGCATGTCAGAGCAAATTGGGAAAATAGAATAAAAAATGAATAAATTCTCAAACAGGACGCCCCAGGCTGGTGACAAATTCTCATATAGATGTTTAAAATTTCAAAGAATGAAGCAAGAAGAGAGAGCTGCTGGCCTACTTCTGAATACAAATTACATTTCTTCAGCATTCTATTTATCATGAAATAAACCCTGTGTAATTTTGAAGGAAGGGTGAGACCTGAGAGGTGCTTATTACTTGGTACCATATTATAAAAATAACATACAATACCATTTTTGGAACTAAAGGAGAAACTTCACAGAAGGCTTTCATCTCTTCTTTAGAAGCTAGTGCATCAATAAAAAGGACATCTGCTCCAGCATCAGCAAAAGCTCTTGATCTCCAGATTGACTCCTCAAAAGACAATGCTTGACGAGAATCTGTTCGTGCCACAATAACAATGTCAGAACCACTCTCTTTGCGAGCATCAACAGCAGCTTTAATTCTCATCACAGCTTCCTCTCTGGACACCACCTTCCTGCCTTGTGTATGACCACAAGCTTTTGGAGACACCTAGATGTGAAGTTTTACAAAAACAAGAGCCTCAAAATAGGAAAAAAAAAAAAAAAAACAAGTCAAAGACTATTAACCTAAACTGGAAGGGTAGACTAAAAAAGAAACTGCTTAGAGTACAGTAACTTCTCATTGAAGTGACTAGTTTCTCATTCATAATAGTTTCAACTATGGTAAATCTTCTAAATCGTTTCCCGTTAATCTATTCTCTAAGTTTAGAATCATTATGAGATTTATGTTACAGGAAATTTGTAAGTTTTCAACCAACTTCATCTTACAAATTCAAATTTACTTATTGCAGGCAAGAATACAATTCATTTCTTCAAATCCTACTTTCTACATATTGATACAAAAGACCATGTCACAACTAGCCTCACCAGCATAAAATAACAAATATTTCAAATGCTCAGGTCAGGAGTTCTCCAATGCTATTCCTAGAACCCACCACTACTTAACCAGTTCACATGCATTGACCATAAACATATAAAACACCAAAAGGTTCTTAAGACAAAGCTTATATGTTACTCTAAGAGCTAAGAAACCATCTATCTAAGATTTAGAAACCATTAGCATGAATTCTGACTGAATTAATCTAAAGACAGGAGCAATAAAGTTCGTGGAACACCTGACAAATAGCCAGAGAGAATGACGAGAGGAGACAAGATAAAGAAAAAGATGAAAACTGATTTAGAAGGTTTACCAGCAAGAAAAAAAAAATTGAAAAGCCAAAATTTTATATAGAACATGAACCTGATCTTCAAGAATGATCCCTGCAAAGCCTGCTCTTATATATCCTTTAACAGTTCTCTTGACATTCATCGCATTTCCATATCCATTATCACCGTCCCCAATGACAGGAATTGACACAGCCTGGGTGATATGTTGCCCCTGATCCACCATTTCACCATAGGAAATAAATCCTGTGTCTGGTAATCCTAGGCGAGCAGCAGAAATGGAAAATCCTAATGATAGCAGCAAACAATGTCAATGCACATATCATCTTGAAACAGTTAAGCGACGAGCAAGAGAAAATCTTTTGAACAAATAAATTTCTGTAATAATAAACATTCAGATTTTGATACTGGAAATGCATCAGACATAACAAAAAGATGATTTTAAGAAACAAAATAATAGTTTCGTACAAATGAAACCCAAATGTGGGAAGAACAAAAGGACCAAAACCGCGGTAATTACTGATGAATTATAAGAACCCTATGAATTTTCAAAAAAAACACCTGTTCCTCAAAATAAATACAATGGAACTAATATCTGGCTTCTGAAATAAAACAAAACAAATATAACTAAACCAAAATGCCTTGGATAAAGAAACAATCAGCATCAATGAAATGATCAGTTAGCGCTACAAATTTACAAATGCACAGAGTTCTCTTCTGCTTTAAATTAAGAAAATTGTAATTTATCACGCAGAAAGTTATAATGAAACCGGAAGCACAAATAACTGCAATTTGAAAGAACCAGCTTAACCTTCAAAACTCAAGTAGTTATCAATCATACAAACAAAGAACCAAGTCTTGGGATTATCAAATCAATGCAAAACTGCATAAACCAACAAAATAGAAGAAACCCAAAATCACAAACTCCAGCAATTTAATGATCGATAGACAGAAAAATTGGACTTTTTAAATCCAGCATTTCAAACTCAACAAAACCCAAATCTTTGAATTCTTATATCAATAAAAAGAATGGAAGAAACAAAGAAATAAAGCGGAGTACCACTGGTGAAACAATACTGAAAGCCAGATCTTTCGACAAGCTTAGCACTGAGACCATCAAAACAAGCAGGGCCTTGGTGAACCCCTGGCAATTGCAGAATCTGTCTAAGTGCCTTTGCAGGTGGATTCCTCTCTCCTAAACAAGCAGTGATAGCTTGGAACCGCTTCGAAACAGTGAGAAAAGTGTTGGGCTTTGGTTTTCTTGTTTGGGTATTGATGGCAGCTACAAAGGAGTCATTTTTGAAATTTGCAAATGGAAAAGAATGAGCTTGTGAAAAAGGGTTGTTGAGAAAAGAGAGAGCTTGGTCTCTGGTGGCTGCTACTGCTGATAATGGGTTCATGCTTGAAGGTTGAAGCTCAGTTTCCCTCCCTCTTTGTTTCTTTTGGTGACCCTACTCTGAAGTTGATGATGAAAACGAAATTTGTTGTCAAGAAACTTTCAGTAGCAAAATTTGATAAATAAATAAATATATATATTTATATGTATAATATATTTCAGAAACGTTAAAGAACAAAGAGAGAACCTTTTGTCTTACCTAAGTTTTAACGAAGAAAAAAAAAATTAAAAATTTATTTTTAGTAATGAGAAAGTTTTAATTTTTACATATCTATTCATCTAAATTTATAATTTTCTAATATTTTTATTAGCTGCGTAAAAGCTAGAAATAAATTGGGGTACCCATATTTTAGTAAAAAAAAAAAAAAAAAACATTAGGTTTTTTCAATGAAAGTTTTGAATTGATTTGAGTAAGAAATGATGCAAATGCTAAAATTCTCAATTTTTATTCTATAAATAAAAACGTAATTATTTAAATTAATGTAATCAATAATTATTTTAATTATCACTTTAAAAATATTAATTACTAATTTTTTATTATTATTACTTTAAGAATATTTAAATAATATTTATTAATTAAGTTTTAAGTATTACTTAATTTTTTTTCTTATTATCAATACTATTTAATTAATAAAAAATAAACTTTTTATATTTAATTAATAAAAATATTTTTTCTTTTTTATATCCGAACATAGATTTATTGTTTTAGTCCAGGCACAGCCGGATCAAATTAATTAATTTTTTACATTTTAAATTAATATTTTATTATTTTTTATTTTTATGCAATTTAATTTGAATTTGTATTATTTTTATGTTTTAATTTAAAATTTTGTATTTTTATAGTCTTCTTGTAATAATTTATATGAACTTATTGTGTTGAACTATTATATGTTTATTATTTTTTATATGTTATTATAAATTTTATAAACAAATACTAATATTTTGATGGCTTAAAAGGTTTTAAACTTATTTATTATATGTAAAAATAAATTTAAAGAAAAAAATAAGTTCAAAAATCAGGTTGAAGTGAACTTAAATTTACTTCCCATCCTTTAATACCTAATGTAAATCCAACAGTCTCATCAGTATAAAAAGTTTGTTCCAATTAAATCTTGAAAAAAATAAAAAATTTATTAATTTAATAATTAAGTTTCCAATTTAATTTTTTATTTTAATTTTTTACTTTTTTATTTTTTTTTTATCAAACAAAATTTAAGAAAATTTATAACTCTAAATAATGATTGAACTCAAATTAACAGTTCATAAAATTAATAAAACTTGATTTATACAAATTAATACATAGGGTTTAGAGTTTCTTCTAAAGGAATTCAAGAAGGGCAATGAATTGAATCATCAGAATCATATTCAGAAAATAAATCATTATCTGACTCTGCTTCAGAGTCAAGACCATTTCCACCATCTTCATGACCATCAACAATCCTTGATGAGTCCTCAAGACCTCCATAGACAGTTTTCTTGTATAAGCCTCTGCTTCTATCCAGAAATCCCTTTTTCATCAGCCTTGCAAATCTTTCCCTAATATCAACAAGAGGGTGTCTCTGAATAAGTTGTTGACAATCATAGGCTTCCCTAAGAACAACAGTTTGAGTACCAGACATCCTGGAAATATAAAAGATGCCAGGATGCCGCTCAAATACCTTGGTGAACTTCTGAGGTAGTAACAATGGCTTGCGTAGATTACTCACATTCTGACGTTCAGTTTTCTTCTGTATGGTAAGGTGAAGAAGCTCATGAAATACGCCAACTATTCTCTTCTCCGACACATCGGTACGAGGATCCAAGTGAGAGGCATCAGCATAAGGTGAAGTATAGGGTAGTTTCTGCCATTCTTTTAACCATTCCATGCACTTTCTCTTCAATCCAAAACCCCTTGTGAATCCTATTGGAAAAGCTAAACAGTTATTCTCCAAATCTTCTTTGGATTGCAGGGTGAAATTCTTCTGTAATTGGGAGACAGCAAGTGTCTCATCCCATGATAAAAGCTTCAAACCAATACGATCATCAGAAAGACGAACCAAAGAGAATAAATCAGCATAATGTGGAATCAAGTTCTCGCTATAATCATAAGGCAACCCCATATCCCATTTCAGCTGGTCAATTGTCTGTAAAGGAAGGGTCTTATCCTTGGTAAGCATCAGCAATTTGCGGAGTCTGTCAACCAAATCCATTGTCGTCTCCTCGATAACACCAAGTTGTTCATGGTAGATATCCAAGGCTTCAGGCGTCAACTCGAAGCAAGGAACACGAGTGCCACCACTGTCAAACACATAAGACTCGTGAAAAATGGTCGCGTATCTCCTGATAAATGTGGCCAACTTAAGATCATGGGGCAAACCAAGTTGGCCACGATGCCGGGAAAGACGGTAAATGGGGAGACAGCAATTTGGAGCTGAGGAAAGGATGGAAACAAGATTGCAGGCAGCTCTTAAATCTCTTTCGCCAGCAATAACAGCATCTAAGGCCTTATCTTTAACCCATTTCAACTTAACATTAACTAAACTGAAACTCTGCTGGTAATTATATCCCCTCTTTAACCCACATGAAAAACTAAAGATTTTAGCTTTTCCACACAAAAACCAGTAACCCATGCTCCCAAGCTTCGCCAACTAAAACATCCTTAGCAACATCTACAGAGACAATTAGAAATACCCAGACTAAGATTCTAGCCAGTTCTGCAGAAACTGCATTGTAAAGTAAATAAACAAGAGAGAAAAAAAAAAGAAATAAAAAAGCTAATTCCAAGTGAAACAATTTATCGAACATGTAATGTGCGAGAATGCCGCAACACGAAAGATGCCACATCCATTTTTGCCCGAAAAAGAATATGCTTACTTTAATGAGGCTGAGCTGATATTATTCTATTCCATTTTTTCACTCCGCTAAATCAACTCCCTGAAAAACTTCCTCAAAACTTTAGTACTTAAAAAGACGAAACGATCCCATTCAGATGGTTAAAAGAGGAATTTGATTATTGAAAAGAAAAAAGTTAATGTTTTTTTAGATTATTCTTCCCCATAAATTGCCAAAAAAACTACATTTATTAATCGATTTTTTAAATTTATTCAACATTATCTCAGTTCCAGAAGTGAAAATGTCCGTAATGTCCATTACAAAAGAAACTGTCCATAACCGGTAACAGACACGTGTTAAACTGCTGTCGTGTTAGATTTGTTGATTTCGATGATTTTTAATGTTTTTCTCTCACTCTCAGCTTTGAACAGAGTTTCTGACAATAGATTTTGATGGACCAATCATATTCTCATTGTCGTCTCTGAACCCTTCCCAATCACTCTCTCTCTCTGATTCCATGGCGATCGCTGCTGCTTCTTCCTTCTCCGTTGGTAATCACAGTCAACGCCATCTTTTACTTTAGGTCTTTTTTGGATGCTTATGGATTGATTATAACAGACAAATGAAGATTAAAGGTTTTTCTTTTGTTAATTTTTTAAGTACCCATTTCGATTTTCTTGTTTTGAAGCAAACCCTTTTTGGTTATATGTAATTTTCAATGCCTAATTTGCTAGAGAAAGCCTTAATGAGATGATTTTATTAGCTTAAAATAGGTATGCGCATCTGCATGAAGTGTTTTTCTTAGCCAAGTTGATTTACTTCATGTGATGAAAAGATGAAGCAAAAGAATGTAAATGTACAAATTATGTAAGTAAAATTTGTTTTTATCAGTTTTTCCTCACTGTCTTTTCTTAGTTCATGCTCAAAATTTGGATGATAAGATATTAACAAGGACTTGAAATAGGGCATTCCCAAAATGTCAATTTTTAGATGTGTATGAGAGGGCACGCAATTTCTTTTCTTTTCTCTTTTTGGCTTTTGAATGAATGAATAAAGTAACTTTGAAAGCACTCACTTTGAACAGTATGTTAGATTCATATACGGCTATCATCAGAATCCACATGCAAATGGACAAACTTCATGTTCTGGAATTTAGTTGATTTTTTGTTATTCACATAGTTCGTTCATATATTGGTTCATATAGCCTATCCCAGTATTGAGATAAAGGTTTTGATGATGATGGTATCATTAGAGCAATCGCTTTGTCAAATAGTTAACCAATTTTAATTTTCATTTCGCCAAGAAGTGAACCTCCGGCTATGTAATTGGTATCTGGCTTTGGGTTATATAGTTGATTTCCTCTGTCAGGTAGGGTTCTTAGAAAGTGTATAGAACCATATGGTTTTGCCATCTAATACTGGTTTTGTACTTGTATTTTTTCTTCGTACCTATATAAAATTCTAAGGAATGCCCATTTCAAGAACATCTGCTCCTACATTTTACTTAATAAATAGTGTGGCTAAGTTTGATGTTTGCATTTGCATTTTCATGACATCTTTTGGTAACCCTTTCTTGTTGAGCAATGCTATCAGGTCCTTCCCACTGTCATTTATGTCAAGTAGAAGGGGTTTATTACTCACCATTACTTGGGGTCAGCAGCAGTTGTGTCAAACCTTCATTTGATGGCTGCAAAGCTAATGACCTGTCTGGTATAAGGTGCGAAATTCTTATATGTCTAAGCTTATATGAGAAAGAGAAAACCATTTCTGGATTGTGTAAAATTGACCTGGTTTTCTTTATTGATTTGTTTATGATTTTGATAGCTGTATCTTTCTATTTCTTTGGCAAGCCATATATATTTTTGAAAGCTTAGATTTTATTGAACATGCATTTGATTGTTTATTTACAAACTCAATTTAAATAATGATTGATATTTTGGCTCACTGCATTTGCTATGTTCTGGTTTCTCCAGAGAGTTTTATGTATTGCTGTAATGCTGTCTGGTGAGAAGGTCAAGCCTGCGTATTAACGTTTTCGCTTATTGTACAAAGTGTGACTAACAGCTAATTTTTGCACCAAAGTAGGAAAGCAATAATACTGTCAAAATGTATCTTGTGGATACTTCCATTCGTTAAACTGGTATTAGCTTGGTTAATGCAGTGATAATGTTGTGAGTCACAGCCTAACACTTCCATTTTTGCTGGAAGTTCTTGTTAGTTCAATAGGGGAAAAAAAAGAAAAAAAACAAGCTAGTTTGGTTAAATTGCCTCTACTTCTATGTTGCTTAGCTTCGAGGCAATTCTAAACCAAAAATATGTTGCAGAACTAATGTCTGGTTTTATAATATTATAAATATATAGGAGGACGCTTATCTGGAATGAATGTAGTGTGGATTGTTTGGGACATGGGCATGGGTCTCAAAAAAAGGAGGTACATGTGAAGCATGGTCTTATCTAGCATCTATCAACCATGACTCTACCGCTTTCTCAGTCTCATTTAAAACAAATTTGCAAATGAGTTAAATATCTGTAAATACTCATTTTTTATTATTCGGTCTTCTCAGCTGTTTTAGTTATTTGCAACCTTTGCGTATGAAACTTAGTTTGTCTTTAGATCCTTTGGTTAAGATGCAGTTGTCCATTTCAGTTTCAGATGCAGGAATCCATTTTTCGGATCAACACAATTTCATCGGTTGTCTGTGAGACATGACCTTTGCCTTTCAAAAGTTTCAGTTGCTGCAGATTATTCTGATTCTGTTCCTGATTCATCTAGTTATGCAAGTAACCAAGGTTATCACCCTCTTGAAGAACTGAAAGTTTGCAAAAGGATCCGGGAAACTAAACTATCATCAGCTGAAACAGCAAGGACAACCCTTGAGGTGCATCTTTTAAAATGTTTGTATTACGGAACTGGCAAAAGGATTTGGAGTTTAGATATATTGAAATGAGTTGAATATGTTGACAACGCCAGTGTGTTTGTTACACCCTTGTTATCCCATGACATAAACATAACTGGTTTTCCTCTTAACAAGAGTTCATGGTTATACTTTTCCACTTTTGCTTGTCTTAGGCTAACAGCACTGCCTTACTAGTCTTTCCTGGGTCAGTTCATTCTGAACCTCATGAACAGATTTCTTGGGCTGAATTTCAATATGTTGTTGATGATTATGGAGGTAAGTTGATGGAGGACCACTTTTGCACTTTATTTTGTCATTGTTTTTTTTTTTTAATGAATTTCCAACTTTTTTTATAAATTATAATTTTTTTTTGTGTCCGGAATTTCCTATTTCCTCTACGACTTTATTGTTTGTTCCTATATACTATATACATTGTGGTCTTCATAATTTATTCTTCTTTAGGAATATTTAATACTCAAATTAGGTTTCTCTCATTCCTTTTCATTCCCTCTACTTCTCTTTTCTTCTTCCCTTCTTGTTTCTATTTTCTTCCCCGCTTCGCTGGGTTTCTCTCTTTTATCTCTCTACCTACTCTTCTCGCCCATATATATTTCTCCCATCTTAAATCATCAGCTCCTCTCATTCAATAATTTAGGGTGGAGTGTGTTATTTATTATCTTAACTTAATTTCTGTTTTTATTTTAAATTCAGATATCTTTTTTGAAATTTTTGATGATGAGAACATCTTACAAGATCGCGGAGCAAGTAACCTTGTGGTGAGGATATGATTTTTTTCTCAAATTTTGTTTCTAACTTTATTTGTTGTAGCTTAAATTGAACACTTTTATATATTTTGTGCTAAGTGGGGTGTCATAGATTTAAAATTTAGAATTCACTAGCCTAACAGTTGCTGTATATTCTGAAAAATAAAATAGTTCAAGATGGTGGGTCAAGTTTAAGAAAACACGAAGACTATATTTCAACTGACAAATACTTTTCATATTATAGCTATTGAGTCTGTCTTAAATTGATTGATATGTTGCTTATTATTTACTGAATTTCTTTTCTTTAAGCTGGCAAAAAAATTATGCACGCATTTCATTCTACTTTTTATGTGGTTATGACTTTACTAATCAATAAGCGGCTGAGGAATATGGTCAAGAATGATGTATGCCTCACAGATTTTGATATCAAAGGTTCCTAAGCTTCTGAGGGGGTTTTGATACGCCTTTCATGAATCTGTAACCAAAGAATAAATGGCTTAAGAACTTACGAAAATCTAGTAATAAATTGCAAATTTTGTATAAGGCTTTGTAAATGGAAAAAAAAAATGTACACATGCTATATTTTGTTATGTGTTTGGTGGTGGTATTTTTTTTATTGTCTTCTGAATAGAGCTAGAGAAATTAAGAAACTTTACTAGTCTTTACGATATCTATTTTACATGAGAAATCAACAGAGTGGTGATTAATTATGCTTTTTGAGATATTACTACAACAAATGGATAACAAGCAAAAGGTTGGACTTGTGTTTTCCAAGCAGTTCTATATTCTCACCTGACTTTAATTAGTACGTATTGCTTGTCATGCAGAGGTGTATTATTTCCCCTTTCTATTCAATGATCTCCGAAGTATAAATTTTGTTATGATTTCATTTCTTTCAGAATGCTCTGGTAGGGATGGACATCTCCATGCAAGAGAATAATATGGTAGTTGGTGGATATAATATTTCAGACATTGGGAACGATGGCGAAATTCCTTTTGATGATGATTATTTTGAGGTTAGAAACCACTGATTGTTGATTTCTAAAGTGAATTTTTTATATTCTTTTTCATTACTTTGACTGCTCAAGCCACATTCACATCAAATAGGTAATGGATTCTGCTCCAGTTGATTGGGGGATGCCAGATACTGCCACTGCCGGCTGGGTTCATCCTATTTATTTTTCCAAGTGCTTGACAAAGGTGATGACAGCTTAGTTTCCTATAACTACAAGTTTGACGTAATTGAAGATGACCGTAATAGCTTCTCTTTGAAACTTGGAATAAGATCATATGCACTGGTGATTCCTGAATGATTCCCATTAAGGTCTATTCATATTTTAAGATTTAATTTATTCAATGATATCACAGCTTTTGTTCCCTATAATTCTTCCAAAAGGTCGCTAAGAAAATAGTTGTTCAATGAATGGGTTCATGAGTTTGACAGTCAAAGTCTTTATTGTATGGAAGAGCATTCATGATTGATGAGTAGATGTATCCTGCCCTTTTTATTTTTTTGGGCAACTCTGTTGCACTTAGTTTCTGCATTCTTGCAGGCTGTTCATATGGAACATGACAGAAAAATGGACCATCCATCAAACGGTATTTCTATTGTGGGTTGCCTAAGACCAGCCTTTGCTGATGAAGAATCGTATCTAAGAAGGCTATTCCATTTTGAAGATAATGGTGGATACACCTTATACTGGAAAGGTTTCTTATCTTGACACCCTAATTCCACATCATCACAGTAGACCACTTTGTCTCCAAATCAAATTACTGGGAATGATGGGGACTATTAAACCAGATGGGCAGTGCTAGAAAATATGTTTGTTATAGGTGTTAGTGTTACAACACACGTATATGCACATATATTCTCCAATCCAGTATCAAATTGACACAGCTCATCTTGGAATGAGTATCCTAAGATTTAATCTCTTAAAAGCAGACTTCTATAACTTTCATAAAAGCAAGAATGAAATTCCTTATATTCAGAATTTCCCCAAGTTGTTTTTAAACCTCCCTAGCTATCTTCTTGTAGTGATCGGCTTGTGGAAGATTGCAATCACTATCATTTGGTGTTTCTTTTGGTGCTTTTAGAAGGGGATAAGACAATTTTTTCTTTACTTTTTTTTTTTTTTAACTTTCTTTGTTACTTTGCCTTTAAAAACTTATTTTGTTATGCAAATTACACATTGGTTTAATTTGTAAATTGGCTCTGATTTTGTAAGTTTTGCCTTTGCTTAGATGGCGAAACTTCCAATTCTAGTTCCAAATATGGTGGCTATAAAAGTGGCTCCACACTTTATCGATTGGAGATAATGAGAATGGAATTATTCTCTATATATGGTGTTCAGGCATGTAATTTACTCTCTCCAAGATCATATTTGTAAGCTTTTGACTCACTATGGTGGTGAACCAGACAAATATAGCTCAGATGAAGGGAAGCATGGAAGAAAGATTATCTTCATCTTTTCTTTATAAAAAGATTGCCTCAAAAATGCTGCAATTCTGAAGTAGATTGTTATCCAGAACATAACCAAATTTTCTTTTCATTTCTAGGGTGATTTCTTTCTACAAGGTGCTATAACATAAATTGTAATTCTGCATCTCTTTGTATATTTGCAGTCTGTAATTAGCTTGCAAGATTTTCAAGATGCTGAGGCCGATGTCCTTGCACACTCTACTTTGGCAATTTTGGAGCGTTTTACTGAAAAAGGAATCAGATGCAATGTTGCTCTAAAAGCCCTATGCAAGAAGAAGGGTCTCCAAATAGAGGTAATAAATGGTATCTTATATGTTTTCAACTCTTTTAAGCTTTTTTTTTTTTTCCCAATCTTAAACTTGGCTTGCATTTTTGGACCTCTTTTATCTGTAACTAGTGGAAAGGGTGTTTTTATTTAAAAAAAATGGAAATAAATACCCCTTGTAACTTTTTATTGTTATTATTACTTTATTCCGGCCTTTACATAAATTCGCCAAGTGAGTAATTTTTTTTTTTTTTTGGTAACTAGCATGTGTTTTACTTTGGTATCTGAATCAAGTATTCTGTCTGGACGAGTCCAAACAAGAAGTGGTGTTTAGTAATTTCAAATAGAAAATTGTAATAAACTTGTCAATTCCTCTTTTGATCTGTGTATAAGGTGACTAGCAAATTCAAATCCACAAATATGTATATATTCATGTGGTCAATACATTTCTACTTCTTGACTTTCAACTGTCAAAATTTGAAGTCCTTTCTGTTTCTGTGCATCAACAAGATACTTGTGCCTATGGTGAAGAGGTATGGGTATTAAGGTCTGATTGGTACCATTTTCCCTGTCATAATACTTTTCCGGTTATAGCATGATGAGTCGACATGCAATATTTCTTTTTTGATGAAAATAAACTAATTCTGCATTCCCTTCTCGCTAAAACGATCCAAAATTGTGAGGATCTTGTGTTTAACTTATTTTCCATTTCCATCATATGCAAACTTATAAAGTTTTTAAGGAACTCATACATTATGCATGAGTTTCACATAGTGTTATCCTATTTATAAGTGTGATACAGGTTCATGTGCATGCTTCTCAAGACTTGATATTCTTTTGTTTGCTACATTGGTATTCATAATCTACTTGAGCAGTGGTCTAGTCTATTTGAACAGCAATGTATGGCACTGATCTTTACTCTGCTATATAGGCAGCTAATTTGATCGGAGTTGATAGTCTCGGCATTGATGTAAGAATTTTCTCTGGAGTGGAAGTACGTACTCATCGTTTTCCATTCAAAGCACGGGTACGTAACTTATAAAACAGTAGAAGATATTGAATAGAGGAAAATTCTCTTTTTCATTCCATAACAGTTGGTTAATTTTCTTGTATGGATTTTGCTAACGAGTGCCCTAACGGCACTCTTTAAGGTTTACTATATAAAGTAATATCTTCATCCAATGCATTGGGAATCACAAATAAAAAGTCAACTACTGCATTTAATACGAATTTGTTACTATAATATTTTAACTAACCTTAAAGATTGCCTTTAGGGCACTTGTTAGCTAAACCCTTCTGACATTATATGAATATGATACTGCTGTCTAAACTATTAGTTTGTAAGAATTAAGAAAACAGATGTTAAGTGGTTTGAGATAAAATCTTGGGCATTATAGCCTGCTATCATATTTATGCTTTAATGGCTAGTAACCCAAGTCTAATAGGCTAGTGCCTGCAGGTTTTTCGGTTGCATCTTTTTACTCTGAAAGCGCATTTAACTGCACGGTTACTCATGTTCCTCTGCATTCACCGCTTTCCATTTTATGTGGCATCCAATGTCAATTATTATTTTCTTCAAGCTTGCATTCTAAGAAGTAGCATTTTTCTCATAGTTAGGTGATGACCAAGGTAACTATTTGTACAGATAATTCCGAATCGAAGATCAACAACTTAAACTAATGGTACTTAATTATTTATTAGTGCAAATTCTCCACCTATCTCAAGAGGCCAAAACCTTTCTGAATATATACTATCAAAAAAGAAGAAAAAATTGTAAAGTTTCTGTAGTGAGGCTTAAGCCATTCGGAGTGAAGCATACCATGCATTAAATTGACAGTTCTAACTGAATTGCTGCAGGCTATGTCCGAAACTGCGGCTGAAAAGCAGATCCAACAGCTTCTGTTTCCCAGGTCTCGCCGGAAGAAATTCAGGACTCATGGAGATGGACTTAGGGACCAAGGCTCTTTTTAGTTTTCCCTTTGTAATCAATCCAGTAACTCAGGCCAAGTATTGTTAAGACTTGGAAGGTTCTTTAACCACCATTTTTGCAACTTTGGTTCCAAAAAGAACCAAGCTTAGGTTTTCCAATTCCCTTCCATCTAGTCACCGAGAGCTGAGACCAATGTAGTTATGGGCAGTATTGAGCATGGAAGAACTTGGTCCTCAGAATTTTAGTGCTATCTGGGGCAGATTGACCAGGATCCTACAATAATGGCTGAACTATGCCTGTTTGCAACCTGAGCAGTGGCACCATAAGAAGCAGAAAAGGAAACTGTTTGTGGATTGGTAGTATGAGTTATAGTTTGATGTAATAAATGGGTGGCTAAATGCTTGATGAGATAAATAAAATAAAAGAAGACCTGATACCTAGCTTTGTAACTCAAATGCCTCTCGAGTAGGAATGAGTAAGAATGACAAAGGCTAAGTATCCGTTAATTTTGAAATATTTATATCCGAACGTGTTTAATTATCGAATATTTTAATTTTTACTCTTCGAATTTACTCATTAAGATAAGAAATATATCTCGACCATTTGAATATTTATTAAATTAATGTTTGACTTTTAAATTTGAAAATAAAATCAATTTTAATATGTATTATTAAAAAAAATTAATGTTAAAAATTATAACTAAAATACTTAATAAATTAATTTAATTAAATATTATATTAATAATAAATAATTTATAAATAATATATATAATATTTAAAAATTATTATTTATAATCAGATTTTAATAATAAATATCTTAAACACTATTTGAATTTTAAGCAAATTTGTGATGACTGACGAGTAATAATTTTAATATCTGAATTGAATTATAAAATATCTTAATCGAATATTCTATTAAGTTAAATTTAATTTTCAACAATTAAACTCAAGTCGAAATTAAGATTTTGAATTTTCGAAACAAATAAACTTAATCCTAATACTGAATCGTCTTTATCCGATTACACCCTAATCTAAATAATAATCGTCTTTCCTCGAATCATGAGGCAAACGCCTTTCAATAGTTTTTCAAAACATATAACATTTGGAATAGTAGCAATTGCCCTAAATCTTGTGCTACAACTGAAAGAAGAATGAAAAGGTGAAGTCCTAATATGGAAATGAAAACAACTACTCATTTACAATTTCCTTCAAGGCCCCAAACTATCCATTATTCAATTATTTTTTTCTTTTTTAATAACAAAATCAGCTCAAAATTGATGTCCTATAGTAGATAGTCTCCCTATTCCAAAGGGAGCAATACATTATGATGTCTTCCCTTGCAAATCTTTTCCAATGTTCTTGTTCTCAAAAATTTCCCTTCCTCCAGTGCTAGTGGTACAATCATGCTTGCTAGTATCCCCGGTTTTCGAGCTTCCGGCTATAGTTCCTCGATTGAGGCTGTCATAACCGGCTTCCTCATCAACATGCTTGTTTCTTTCAGCATCTTCGTCAGCAACACCAGCTTGGCGTTCATCCTCTTCCTTGTCACCCCTATAATAAGAGGAATTGGAAATGAACAAGACAACATACATAAACATTCTCATGGTTCACAGCTGAATTGCAGAAAAGCTTAGAGTCAGACAACTACGAAGAAACAGACAGCAAATTATATGAGACATGACACGGAGAAATCAACGATTTAGAAACATATAAAAGCAAAAATGCAACCAAATTCCCCTCATCGAGCTTTATGGAGCTAAGCTCATGGTGAGCATGGTAAATTGAAGAGCAAGTTTGGAGCAAAGCCACGACTATTCTCTTTTAGCCTGTTAGAAAGTTGGAAAATAAAGAGTTTGAATTGCAAAATTACTTACCCAGAATAAATAATAAGTCCAACAGCTACTGCAACAAATGCTAAAAAGTACATCCAATCAACCTGAAGAGGATAAATGTTATCAGAAAACTGATCCTCGATCCATCATACTTGGACCTGAATTCAATCTCACTTTTAAGAATAGAAGATATAATTCAGATTGCCAACCTTCTCATGGTAAGCAAAAATACGGATTACAACAGCCCACATATCTGAGGTCAGCAAAGAGAGATTGAGCATTGTGGAACCACTCATCTGCAAGGAAGAAAACCGATATTCACAAGATTGTCAAGATTTATTAGACGTTCATAAGAACAGTGCTGAAGAGCTTATCCCGTTAATCTAAAGTTCAATGAAAAAAAACATGTTTTATATACTAAATAACAAAACAATGCAATTTATAAACCTTTGGAGAAACTAATTCAAGTGATTTCAACTAATGAAAACTTAAAATTAAGCACTGACTACGGCTGCAAGGCATGGGATGCAACCAAAATAATACGTCATCATAGGGCTAAAACTTTAAAGAATACAAATAAAGGAAAAGCTCACTTTTGTCTTTTTGCATAAGGAAAGGAAACACTAATCAACTCAATAATATATTAGAAAATAACAGTCCACAAACTATACTCGTTCCAGTTTCTGGCTCTTCACCCCCTTACTTGGGCATATTTATGGTTATTTATGCTTTTCTTGGTAGTAAGGATGAAAAGGTTAAGGATAGATAAGTTGTTAATACAATCGTTAACGTATAAAGTAAGAAAGTGGTTATGAAACCTAACCATTAGATTAACAAATATTTCATTTTTTCTCCTTTTTCTCCCTTCTACCAAACAAAGCTTTAGCATGAAAAGATATACATTAAATGAAATCTTAAATTGCAGTTTTCATACCTTAAGTAACACTGGGACAAATGAGTAAAACAGAAACATAGCCAATGAAAATCCAAAAAATGGAAATGCCTGAAAAAACAAAAAGAACAATTAAAGTACATTAAGAAAACAAAAAATCGATCTTATATGCATACCAAAACTGAAAGGAAAATGACCAGTTTATTGATATTTATTAAGAAATCAGCTACGGAGACTCTATGTGTGTATGTACACGTGCACAATATATCAATTTCAAATCCCATGCATAACACGTAAGAAAAGTCAGATATTGCTATCAGAAAAATACAGGATGCCACAAACTGATCAACAGAAACATCTAGTATTATCTAGTTTTTACAACACATCATTTGATCCTGTATTCCTGCCTTATCATCTTCATATCTTCTAAACAGAAAAATGCCAGGAAATAATGAAACCAGATTTTGATTCACTCAAATGAAAACACACATTTTGCTTTTCGTGATCTTCTTAGGAATTAGTTTGTGGTTCTGCTTCATACATCAGGGCTCCAAAATACCTTAACTCTTTCTTACAAGCTCCCTAACCATTTCTTTCAAGCAGGATCAAAGGATTGCAAAAAAAAAGTTTCCCCAGGATGATTCTTAATCCAATTGCAATCAGGAAATATTGTTCCGTTCACTGGTGCAAAAAGAACACAATAGAAGAAAAAATCAAAGACTTCTTACTAGTTTGGACCTCATCAAGACAACAACTTGTAGTCAAATGAACTTGTTTTAGCTATTGTGGCTTAGCTAGGGTCAGTTGCATTCTCTTTTTTCTTTTCTTTTTCTATTCGGATAGCAATTCTAGTGTGCAAATTTGACACCAGTATCAGGGAATTCAAAATGCATATGAGAATTTTTAAACCAAAGTTGTAGAATCACATTATGGTCGCACACACAGAGAAAGAGGTGGGGAGATTGGAGGTTTTGAAGAAACTTACAGCACCAGCTGTCCAGCGAATAGATTTGAGTTCATTGCGTTCAACTATGCTTCTATAGACATCATTAAGGGTTGCATCTTGACAATAAAATTGCAATAAAGAAATATGTAAGCGGCTATCTCCGGGATTGTACGTATTTTATATCTTTAACAAAATCTTGACAGTGTTAACATCAGTGGAATTATTACTTGTCTAAAATTGTGCAGCTCAGTATGCACATTAACGAGAATTCGGATATTAAATTTCATAAAAGGAAATATAAACCGTCAGGAGTCAGCGAATTAAGAGCAATCAAATTCAGAAACCAAGGATACATTTGGATTGCACTAATAATGGCACCGAAGAGGCCCAAAAATGACATAAGTTCAACTCTATCAGCACTCTTCACAAGAAACTCCTGCAAAAATCAAACAAATAAGGATGTAGAGAATGATAGACAACCAACTGCTATACACACAAACGCCAGGAGAGAATAACACAAAATGATGCAGTACTTCGAGCCTTGTACAAGCTACAGCCAGTAGACTAACAACAGTTGTTAAGGCAACTTTATTTACTAATAAAGGTCATTATTCAAACCATAAAACAAATTATTTCACATTTGAAAATCCATCTTTAAACCTGATAGCTAAAATTAAATATGAGGCAACTATTAGCAGAGAGATAATAGAGAAAGAGAGATCAAAGCCCTCAACAGCCTATATCCAGGAGGGTAAGACCGTTTGACCAAACAATTTCAATGAACAAAACAGTAGTCATTTGTTAGGCCATAAAACAAAACAATTTCACATTTGAAAATCCATCTTCAAAGAACCCACTTGCCAAAGTATATTTGTGATAGAATAGTTCTGAAGAGAATCAGCTAAAAAGAAAAAGAACATGAACCAAAAGTTTCAACAGATCTTGATTTTCCCTCAGCAAAGGGGACATCAAATGGGTGAAAAACTGCTCAGGACAAAAGAAATATCAATCAGGGGCTTCTAAAATCGAAGCCAAGGAGGGAAGTATATATGGAGGAAAAGAGCAGCTGAAAGAAATAGGGCTGATGGAGAATAAGAAAAGAAAGAAAATGCATAACAGAAAAAACAGGGGCGGAGTGGAACGGAGGGAGAGAAAGGAAAAACTTTGAATGCATGAAATCATACCAAGATCATTAGATGATGTAGGAGACAGGGACCAATGATTTCATGTGTTGCATTTACAATAACAATCATGCAAAGCAACATCTTTTTACTACATCCTGGGATTGTCAGTATAGAAATGTGCTATATTCATAAGAGGGTAAAAATTCTGAGATTTCCTGTGAAGATCAACATAAATGTAATTTACCTCGCTGACATTACTAATGGCATAGAGTGTTGACCCAGCAATAACGAGTAGATCTCCTTTGCGAGGATTGCTACCTCCTACAACCCAGAATAATATGCCCCATATTAACCCATCTTAATGCCTTAAAATAAACTAAAATAGATAATGGCTATATGTGGTTTATAGTGAAGATAAAAAAACCCATGAAAATACATTGGACAAAATTCATAATTATGAAGATCAGCCAAAAGGTCTATAGTAAATAAAGGAGCAATGGGAGGGCCAGTTTGACAAACACAACCCTAATATGCAGATTAAAAGAAATGTATGAAAAATAAAACAAATGTCAAAACTCTACCTGATCGGTCACCTGAATGAACATCTGAAAAAACAACCATAACAAGACCAGCAACACATACAATCACACCAGCTATCTTTCTGAATCTGTACTTTGTTTTCAGGAAAATAAAGGTAAGAAGCATGACAGATGGGATAGACCAACAATCCAGCAGCATGACACTTGTTATAGATGTGTACTGATAGGCCTTCACCACTGCATGTGAAGTGACAATCAATTAACAAGAGTAAAGATTAACTGATTTTCACATACAACTATTTTCTGACATGTATACATAAAAACTCCTGAATGGAAAATTTTCCTGGTAAAATAGGCAACACAAAGTTCTACAAGGAAAAACACAACCATGGAAACAAGTTACGCATCATAAGATTCTATACTGATTTCAGTAAATCACATTTGAGGTTACTATGTTGTACATAAACAAGAACTATTCTAAATCTAAACTGAACTCCAGATTAACAGCAGCTATGCAAGCACTAAATTTATGGTTCAATGCTAACTCATAAATTTCACATGTTTAGCTACTTGTTCTTTCAATCACTCATAGCAAAAATATACTCAAATAAACAAATACCATGTACAGTTACATCTTTCTTAATTAAATACCCCATGGGAAAAATGATGCTACTGAATTAACATTTATTCCCAGCTTAATTCTTATTCATCACCTTACTACGTATAGTTTCTCTTTAGTTTCTACTTATTTATCAAGGTAAATTAATAAAGTGCTTATCAACTTGCCAGAATACTCTTTCAGCAGTTTCTCTTTAGTTTCTACTTATTTATCAAGGTGAATTAATAAAGTGCTTATCAACTTGCCAGAATACTCTTTCAGCTAATGGGAGGTAATATTACAGGAGGCATAGAACTGGATAAAATAGTTATTGCAGGAAATTATCAACTGTTGACAAAATATAAAAAATGGGAAAAGAAACTGCGACTAAACTTGGTTTGAATCATAAGAGTATCTATCAAAATTAACCATATAAGGTTTTACAAAGAAAAATCAACTAGGGAGATAAGCAAGAAAGTGTCTGCTAAAACTTCTGTATCAATCAATTAAGCTCAAAGTCTGCAATTTCTTAGAAGTTCAAAGACTTCGTTGAATTTTAGGAGTTTCTATCATGATTAACTATAGAAGGTTTTACAGAGGAAAATCATCTAGGGGGAGAAGAATGAAAGGTTCTGCTAAAGACTTCTGTATCAATCAATTAAGCTCAAAGTCCGCATTGATATGTGCAAAAATACCATTTTTGAAAGTGTCCTGCTCCCGCATATCTTTTGGTTTTTTATTAAGAATGTAAATTTACTCTAAAATAAAAATAATTAAAAAATGAAAAATATGTGCAAAAAGATATATCAAATCAGCAAAGTTCATTGGAAGAACATGATACACTTACCAAGATAATTGGCCTCTACATCTACCAAACCGAGAACAACATAATAATACCATTTTGCCTGCACAAATTCCAAATAAAGCAGCCAAACTTAGAAATCCTTGATGGAAAGCATTAATAAAAACAAAACCTACCTCAAGAGTGAAGCCTATCCTAACTTGTTTCTTTTCTACTAAGTAACGGAAAAGGGCACCAAACACACAAATTTTCAAGCCTATAATAGTTATATTCATCTATCAAGGAAATAGTAACCAAAGCCAGATTATTCATCTAGGGGCCACTTGCTGAGACACATAACTTTGCCCATTAGACATCTCAAGAACCTTTAACCTCTACCTTGTTATTTGCACTCTTTGCATTTTTACATATAAAACCAATTTAAAGAAGTTTCTTTTTACATGCTCTTTACGGCTACAAGACTTGCTTGGATGCATAATGCCTAGGACATACCATCACAAATCAAAATCCCAGACGATAAAACATTTAACCCAAAATGGCGGCGAGCAATCAAATTCTTAACATATTCCAAATCCACTCAAAGTTGAGAAGAAGATAGGTCAAAGCAACGAAATACCTTAAGCGCTTGCCTTCTGTAAAGCATGACACTTCCATAAACAATGGTCAAGAGAACATAATTTAGAAAAGATTGAGACGTCGGTGCATTGATTCCTATGATACACAACAAATCAGAGAAATAAATTGTCAATGGAATGAGATTACTAAACACATGGAAAATTATCTTTAAATGAATTATCAAATGATGCTACATAATCCAAAAACCATGTGAATGCACCAGTCTTTTTTTTTTTAACTTTGCTTTTGAGCTTTGACAATTTACTAGAAAACAAGACAACCGTGGCAAGTCGCAACAGACAACAGACCTCACATTCCTTAGGAAGAAAAGAACCAGTTGTCAAAACACAGAATATCAAATTTGATGGACAATGAATAAGAAGAAGGAGAACACTCAGAAGAAAATATTGACATTAAATCAAGAAATATAGCTGATCAAACCAAAAAATCAGCCTTTTTTAATCAAATACTATTAAAAAGGCAGTAGCTAAAATTTTCAAAAATCTACAAGACTTTTATGAGAGAAAAAAGCTCCATTCTTTGCAATCAATTAGCACAAGAAACACATCTACAAGTTTAAATCTCTACAATCCATTAAAATAGTGAAGAGCAAAAAGCTAGAAATTAATGAAACGAATTGAATTATATACCTTTGCCAATCCTTAACCAATTTTTCATTAAAGGGCACATTTCCATATGATCAGTATTGACAAAACCAAAAGAAAATTACCAAAAGGATTACAGATTAAGCAAAAGCAAACAGAAACCTTTTTTAGCGAGCTCAGAGGAAGAGAAGCCAGTGGAAGTGATCAGAAGAGAAAGAAACTGCCCCAATCCAAGGCCAACCAACGTCTTCTTCGTCCAAAACTGCTTAAAAGTAATCATTCTCTCTCAAAATTCTCAATAACAAAAAGTAATCACCAAGATATTGAAAGAAAAAAGAATTGTTGCTAAAAACCCAGGTCAGAAAAACCAGAAGACTCAAAAACCAATTTGCAGAAACTCCTTTAAAAGCTTCCAAAAGCACCAGATTGTCCAAAGATAAGATACCCACCAATGGTTTTTGTCAGTGTAGGTAGTCAATAGACTGAAAGTGATGTTTTGACAGTGTAAAGGCAAAACTTTTCAATTTTAATAGGAAAACTAGCATTGAACCAATGGCTCTGTTGAGTTCCCAAAGTCTTCAACAGAACTTTGTCCAGCCGTTGAATATTGTTACCATAAAAGAATTAAAAAATTAAAAAAATTATCTCTTCCTTTGAAGGAAAAATGGGTGTTACCAGACGTTGAATTCGGCCATTTTCTTTTGTTCGATTTGATTGAATGGTAGAAATCAATGTGATTATGATAATACCAATAATAATTGTGGATCTTTGATTATAATAACAAATAAATTTCCTAACGAGGACATGCATGTCGGTCCGAAATTAATTTTTAGACTGATTTGATCGTGAAATTAGATTAATTTGGATGAGAAATTTTTAAATTCTATAAATTAAAATATCGGTGCATATTTTTTTATTTATTTTAATTTTATAATATTTTAAATGAGTATGTATTAGTATTTAAATTTGTTTATAAAATTTAAAAATTTCACTATTAATATATAACATAATAACCTATCATGCAATTTGTGTCAAATAGTTTATTACGAGTGATTAAAAAAATTATAGCATACAATAAGATTTGGGTAAAAATCTAAACAATTTCAATCTTTAATTTTTTCTTTTAATTTAAAGATATTAAGGTTTAGTGTTTTAAATTTATGTAAATAAAAATAAAGGCTTAATAATCAAATGTACCATCAACCTTTTACACAAAATGAATATAAATTTTTAACGTTTTATTGTATGAAAATCAGTTCATAAGTTTTATTTTACCAATAAATAAACCTTTAACTTTTCAAAATCATGCAATTAAATTCAAATATGTTAAATGATCTAACTGTCTTTTAGACATCTTACATGGAAGTCGACGTTGATAGTTTAATTGACTGTCGCGTGTGTAATGCTAACGGAAGTTAGTATTATTTAATAAATTTAGACTTAATTGCATGATTTTGAAAAGTTGAGAGTTTATTTAAGTAAAATCATATAATAAAACGTTGAGGGTTATATCCATATTATGTAAAAAGTTGAAGGTATATTTGCATATTAAACATAAAAATAAATAAAGATTCTAATTAATTTTTATACAATTCAATTTGAACTTGTATTATTTTTTATTTAAATTTTAATAAAAATTTATTTGAATTTCTTATGTTATACTTATTATTGGAATTTTTTAACTTCATAAATATAATTACGAATATGACACACATACCCTTTCAAAATATTAAAAAATATAAAAAATTAATTAAATAAGAAAATAATATATATGACAATTTTTTAACTACACTTGTGGAGTTAAAAAAATTTCATTATGTGTATAGTAGATTTTATATAAATTTATTATATGAGCTTGAAGATCTGAAATTTATAAAAATGAATTTAAACAAAAATAATTCAAAAAAACAAAATTACAACTCAATTTTATCTCAATTTGACTTGACCTAATTTATAAAAAAATTTATTCTCAATCCTAACAAAGATGTTCACGGATCGAGATAAGTTGGGTTTGAGTCGAGTTTAGATAATATATTAAAGAATTGAAAATAAGTCGAAGTTTGGTTCAACAACTCCAATCTGATTTCGCGGGTCTAATTTTTTTGCTCATTCTCATTTTCATACACAATGATTAAGTTCAAATTTATCAAAATCTATCCAAATAATATTAATTTTAAAAATATAATAATATATAAAAACATATAATAATTAATAAATATAATATAATAAGGTCAAATAAACTTTTAAAAAAGATTATAAGAAATATAAAAATTATAAATTAAAGTCTAAAAAATTAATATAAAACTCAAATTATATTATACAAAAAATAATATAAAATACATTAATAAAAAATAATTATTAAATCAAATCAAACTAAATTTTAACTTAAAATAATTAATCTAATCCTAATTTAAATTTTTATTACATCTTAATTTTCAAATTCAAATCTATTCAATAAAATTAACATATAATCCAATAAAGTTAACATATAAGATCTGCCCTAACTCCCAGTAATTATCAACCAGACCAGGATTTGCCGCAGTGCCAAAAGCTTGATCCGCCATTATTATATTATTCATATTCTTTTTGACCATGGATTCTTCTGACTGTTTTTTGCTTTAAAGTGCGCATTTAGAACTGCGGAAAGCACAAGTAGACTTCATTGAGAATTCCTTTAAGGATGGGACAGAATTCCTCTTTCGCCAGCTGAGTTGGTTGTTGAGTGTTGAGCTTGACATTCAATTTCTTTTTATTTTTTTAAAGAAAAAGTTGCATTTCATTTCTATTTTTTCATAAATTATGAAAATAGAATTAGCAAAGCGAGAATGTCAATTTTTTTTAGTTAGTTTGTTATCAATAATTAAAATAGTTATATCTCATTTAAATGAACAATAAAATTTTGATAAAGTATAGTATTACTTTTAAATAAATTATCACTTCAAAGATTTTAAATTTCACCCAAAAATAGTAGAATTATACATATTCCTTAATATATATTTTAAAAAACATAATAAAACTTAATATATATTTTAAAAAACATAATAAAAAGAAATAGGCATGTGATAGAATATTATTTTTTGAAAATTAATATTTAACAGATTTAAAATTCAAATTTTAATATTTACGACTCATTTTATTTATATGCTTAGACTCTCGACCTCTTTTGTATGAAAAAGATTTTTGATATCCTAAAAATCACTTCTTAAGAAGTTGCTTAAGTAGGATTATTTTCATCGTTGATGCATCCTAATAGTATCACCCATTTAAAACAAGATTGCCATAGCAATTGATTTCAAAGACCATTTCAAAAATGGCCAGACAGGTTCTTGGTTCATGAAATCTTACAAGTAATTCACTCTATGGTGGAATGGGTTTCTGATAGATTAAGTATTCGAATAAATATATTGATTGTTATTATTATTATTATATATATATATATATGTTTTTTTCGATAAATTATATATCTTTGTATTGTAATTAATTTTGTAAATTGGAAATTATCAAATTCAAAAGTTGAAATAGAAAAAACTGAATTTAAATTTCTTTTGAAAATGCAATAGAAATGTCAAAATCACATTACTTTATGTTTTCATCTTTTATTTCGAATTTTTTTCTTTAAATTAAGATAGGATGTCAATTGAATAAATTCATCGATATTTTAATACTCCAACACGGTAATAATCTCTCATTATCATAATTAAAAATGAAATCTTATAAATCAAGAAAAAGCTACATCTTATTGAGTAGGTAAAATCATGTACATCAAAACACAAAATGTGTGATGTTGCCTATTGTTTTGGACCAAAATCTATAATAAATTAGGTTGAGTTAATAAAAAATAATAATAATAATAATAAAAGGGCTTAACTTTATTCAAATGGTGAAAGCTTATGCTGGCCATAGAATGTAGATTCCCTTTCCTTTTCACTTTTGAGGAACATAGTATAATATTAATTGCTTTCTTCAATCTTCATTTGATTGGGTGATGGTCACTTTTATACAAAAAGATTAAAAAATTAAAAGTTATAATTACATTTTTAACTATTAATTTTATTTTTTAATTTTATAAAAAATATATATTTTTAATATTTTATTATTATTTTTAATCTTATCAGAATAAATATCGTTATCTACTTAAATTAACATCGGATTACAATTTAAGAATTTATAATGCTGACTTTGACTCTTTGAAAAATTTAAGGCCATGAAATGATATGACTTAACTTGTTAGTGGAATTTTTCGTTTTCAACTTTCAAGAATTTCCTTTCAATTCTCCACTTATTGGTTGGGAGAAAAGGAAAATGGAAGGGGAAAGATAGAAGGAAAATAAAGCAAAGGATGACAACAAAAGGAACTTGTCTTCTTTTCTAACTTGAGTTGGCATCAAAAATATGAAATTACAAGAGAAAAATTAATTCTAAAGCCTTTTTTTTTTTGGAAAAAGGTGTAAGTATAAATTTAATTAATAATTTTATTTGATTGAATGATTCTCAATTAATCGTAAAAAAATATATATAAAATTTTTGGAGTGTGACGCTAAAATTGATAAATAAAATGAGCTTGGATGTGTTCAAAATTGAATTATATTAGACTTTTTTATTTCAAGTTCAATTTGTTTTAATTTAGATTTTAAATAAGATATAATCACTTTTATATACGTTTTGAGTTCGAGTTATTTTAAATTCATATTTCAGTAAAGATAAACATACAATTGTTTAAGAGTACATTTGAATGGATAATAAAATTGATTCTAATGAAATTGAAAACGATAAAAAAATTATTAAAAATATACATTTTTAATAAAATAATAATAAAAATTTAATATCAAAAGTAAAATAAGTAATTTACCCTTAAAAGTATTGTCATTTAGGAAAAAGGTGATAAAAGTGAGTGGCTCATTGCACCATATTGGTGAGTTAAAAGGGCATAAGTATTTTTTTCATATGAGTTATAAGAACAATAAGAAAAACGAACTTTAAATTTAATTTATTTTAAAAAATAATAACAATTATTAAATTAAATTTTGATAATTAAACGGACATATATATTTTTAAAGAGAGGTGATGAGAGCTCCGTATCTAAAAATCGTAAAAAAAAAAAAAATACTAATTAGTCTAAAATCAAATATCTCCAAACAGGAAAATCAATTATTTCTTCAATGAAATGATATGAGAATAAACTGGTCCTAATTGCCAACAGCATAAAAAAGACAACTCTCCCAATGTAAAACCTAGCCACTGCATCTCATTTGATCTGTACTGCCTTTCCATGATAGCATCCACGTAATCTCATATTTGGACACTTCACTGGGCTCAAGTATTCGATAAGTATCGAAGAAATTTCCATATAAAATTATTAAAGTAATGTTATTCACTTTTGTTAAATAAATGGAACTTTTATTATCTTATATTTATTAATTTTAATTTAAATACTTAAAAAATAATATTAGAATCTAAATTTTGTTTCAAATTTATTGCATATTATTATTTTTTTATTTTCGTCTGCACATGATGACCTGTAATTTTATATCAAAGTTAGATCTTTCCATTTATATTAGTTATCAATTTATGTTGGGTTAAATGCATAACAAATTGGTAATTAGAATTAAAATTTTAATTTTAACAAATTTAACATTTTGTATGGGATTTCATGTATTTTTCTTTTATTTTTAATTATTTTTAATAGAAATTATATTTTTTATGACAAAACAAAAAAAAAATACTATGATACATATTATTTTTATTAATTTATAGTTCAAAATAGAGTGAAAAATTTCGGTGTAAATTGGTAATTTGGGTGTTACAACTGATTTAGGGATTGACGTGAGAAATTGTGTGTGTAGATTTGTAGAATTATTTTGGTGAAACCTAATTTAGTATTTACATTGATTTATTTAATTTTGGATTTTGATTAATAGATTTATACTTGAGTATTTTATATATTGATCATATAAAGTGCCATGGCTTGAGAAATGTATTTTTTTTATTTGTATTTTTTTACTTTTTTTTAGAAATTAAAATTACTTTTTTTATGTAACAAAACATTTTATAGTAATACAATAATAAAAAGATAATTTTTTGTATTATTTTAATCAATTTTTTTGTTTAGATCCCTTAGTATCCGATAATCATATTAGACCCCAATTAATTCGAAGTTAAATATCTGTAGAACTCTATAAATAAGACGGCTGTCCTAACACCATTGACTTCATTCATAATGCTCGAAGTTTAAAGGATCAAACTTTTTATCACTTGAACCAATAAACGATAATTATTTTAATCATTTATGTAAATCATTTTTAAATTATTGGATCTCAAGGATGAATCATTAAACTTTACACTATAATTAATCATAAAATATTACTTTATTAATGAATAAAATTAAAACAGACACTTAAAAATAAATATCAATAAAATTTTTAATTTTTTAAAAATTTATATAGTTTAAAACTTTATTCATTAATAATACTTTGTTAATGCATCGACTTTAAACTCATATAATAGATATAATTATTTGAACTTAAATTTGGATTTTGCTTAATGATACTTGTTAATACAATATACTACTATTATTTCTTACATTTTTCATATCAATACATGATAGTACTAATTTTGCATCTCTAAATGTAAATTAGAAAAAAAACAATTAGAAAAACAATTAAAAGATTGGGTTATTTTTTATTTTAATCATTTTGAATTTAAATCATAAGAAACTATATTTTATATTGTGAAGTTTATAAATTGTACTTCACAATGTTAGTAGAGTGAAAATATCTCTTAAAATATATTATAAAAGTAAATAAAATTAATTTTACAAGAGTACAACATGTGAATTTTAATAATTTTAAATATGATATTGTAAAATAATAAAAAATGTCATGAAAAAAATTTATAAATGACACAATTTAGATTTTGGTAAAAGTTTATATTAATCTAACATAAGTTGAAAAATATGCTTTATGTTTTTATTATCGATATAAATTATAATACAATAAATTTTATGTTTTAAATGTGTTTAACATGAAATAAATATGATATAAGATATAAATATATATATTATTAAATCTATACAAAACAATAATATGATTAATTCGGTTGTAAAATTTAAAAAATTATCATAAAATGGAGCTCTTAAATTATTTTAAATTTCAAATTATATCTTGTATGATTAATTTGAGTTTTAAATTATTAGCAAATTTTTTAAAAATTAATTCATATAAAGTGAAATTCAGTTATTATTATTATTATTATTATTATTATTATTATTATTATTATTATTATTTTGCGTATTTTCCGCCTAAAAGCAAAGAAAAAACGAACACAGTAAAAGAACTTCTATTGAACATTTTCCTAAACCCCAGTTCCATATTTAAACCCTACACCAGAAGCCCTGTTTACATGTTTCAGGTAGAACAAGAACAAGCCAATGAGAAAAAGCTTGCTCAACCCTCTTCTTTCTTACTCAAAATCACTCCCATGTTCTCCTCAAATCCCCCGAATGGCTCGCAGAATCTTCTTCTGCCCACTGACCCGACTCTTTTCCACCTCTTCTCCTCCCGACAATCTTAATGGCCTAATCGATCCAGATGACCCATTTCCTATGCAGAACAACCCGCGGGTCGTGCCCGTTTCAGCCCAAGACTTTGCCTTCTTAGGAGCTGATTCAGGACCTTCTTCACAACAAAAACTTGATGTTGGTAAGGTTTCAGATGATGCTGTTCTAATTGCAAATGCTATTTTGAGTGATAATGGAGAGTTTGGGGACAAAACCCTGATTTTTCTTAGGCAATTTAGGGGAAAATTGAATGAAAAGTTAGTTGTTGAGGTTTTGAACTTGGTAAAATTGAAACATGAATTGGGTGTTAAGTTTTTTATTTGGGCAGGGAGGCAAATTGGGTATAGTCATACTGCCCCAGTGTTTAATGCATTGCTTGATTTATTAGAATTCGGTAAAAATGATCGTATTCCAGAAAAGTTTTTGCTGGAAATTAGGAATGATGATAAGGAAGTGCTAAAAAAGTTGCTTAATTTATTGATTGGAAAATATTGCAAAAATGGGTTATGGAATGTGGCATTAGAGGAATTAGGTAGGCTTAAGGATTTCGGCTACAAGCCATCTAGAGCGACTTACTGTGCATTGCTTCAAGTGTTTTTGCAAGCTGATAGATTAGACACTGCTCATTTGGTTCATAGAGAGATGTTGGATGCAGGGTTCTACATGGACAGTTTTACACTAAGTTGTTATGCTTATTCCCTTTGTAGAGCAGGGCACTGGAGGGAGGCCCTTGCGTTGATTGAGAAGGAAGAATTTAAGCCTGATACTGTTGTTTATACGAAAATGATATCTGGGTTGTGTGAAGCTTCGCTTTTTGAAGAAGCTATGGACTTTTTGAATAGAATGCGTGCTAATTCTTGCATTCCTAATGTTGTGACATACAGGGTTTTGCTTTGCGGCTGTTTGAATAAGAGACAGCTTGGTAGGTGTAAGAGAATTCTTAACATGATGATTACAGAAGGTTGTTATCCAAGTCGTAGCATATTTAATTCTCTTGTTCATGCTTATTGCAAATCAGGAGATTATTCTTATGCCTTTAAGTTGCTAAAGAAAATGATCAAATGTGGGTGCCAACCGGGCTATGTGGTTTATAACATATTGATTGGTGGCACTTGCAGCAATGAGGAGTTACCCAGCTCAGATGTGCTAGAATTGGCTGAGAATGCTTATAGTGAAATGCTTGCTGCTGGACTTGTACTAAATAAGATCAATGTCAGCAATTTTGCCAGATGTCTATGTGGCGTTGGGAAATTTGAGAAAGCATGTAACATTATCCATGAAATGATGAGCAAAGGTTTTATACCTGATACTAGTACGTATTCCAAAGTTATTGCTCATCTGTGTAATGCCTCTAAAGTAGAAAATGCTTTTCTATTGTTTGGAGAAATGAAAAAGAATGGTGTTGTTCCTGATGTCTATACATACACAATTTTAATTGATAGTTTTTGTAAGGCTGGTCTTATAGAACAGGCTCATAAATGGTTTGACGAGATGGTAAAGAATGGTTGTGCCCCTAATGTGGTGACTTTCACTGCTCTAATACATGCTTACCTTAAAGCAAGGAAGGTGTCCAAGGCAGATGAACTCTTTGAGTTGATGTTGTCTCAACATTGCATTCCAAATGTTGTTACATTTACAGCTCTGATAGATGGTCTCTGTAAAGCTGGACAGATTGAAAAAGCTTGTCAGATTTATGCTAGAATGCGTACTAATGTGGAAATCCCAGATGTAGATTTATATTTTAGAGTGGTCGACAGTGATGCCAAAACACCAAATGTTTTTACATATGGAGCTTTAGTGGATGGTTTATGCAAGGCTCACAAGGTCAAAGAGGCCCGTAACTTATTGGAAGCCATGTCAATAGCTGGTTGTAAGCCAAACCACGTTGTGTATGATGCTCTTATAGATGGATTTTGCAAGTCTGGGAAGCTAGACGAAGCACAAGAGGTGTTCTCCAAGATGTCTGAGCATGGTTATAGTCCAAATATTTACACATACAGTTCATTAATTGACAGGTTGTTTAAAGATAAACGACTGGATCTAGCATTAAAAGTCTTGTCCAGAATGCTTGAAAATTCTTGTGCTCCTAATGTTGTTATTTACACAGAAATGATTGATGGCCTCTGTAAGGCTGGTAAAACAGATGAGGCCTATAAGCTTATGTTGATGATGGAAGAAAAGGGGTGCTGTCCGAATGTGGTAACTTACACTGCAATGATAGATGGCTTTGGCAAAGCAGGTAAAATTGACAAAAGCCTTGAGCTTTTAGAACAAATGGGTTTCAAGGGTTGTGCTCCAAATTTCATCACATATAGTGTTTTGATAAACCATTGTTGTATTGCTGGCCTAGTGGATAAGGCTTATGAACTTTTGAAAGAGATGAACCAGACGTACTGGCCTAGACATATGGCAGGCTACCGTAAGGTCATTGAAGGTTTCAACAGAGAGTTCATAATATCTCTTGGGCTCTTAGATGAGATTGGTAAAAGTGAATCTCTGCCAGTTATTCCTGTTTATAGATTGCTTATTGATAATTTTATAAAGGCTGGGAGACTAGAGGTGGCTTTACAGCTTCATCATGAAATAGCATCATTTTCACAAATTTCTGCAGCATATAATACTACATATAATGCCCTGATTGAGAGCCTTGCACTTGCTCATATGGTTAACAAGGCTTTTGAACTATATGCTGATATGATAAGGATGGGCGGAGTTCCAGAGCTAAGCACATTTATTCACCTTATTAAGGGGCTCATCACAGTCAACAAGTGGGAAGAGGCACTTCAGCTTTCAGATAGCTTCTGTCAGATGGTTTGTCTCTATAACTACTCTTTCTTTTACTTTGAAAATGTCAAGAGGCTAGTACAACTTTTTAGCCACTGGACTGCTAAGTTCTCATCTTTGAAGATAATCCTGGACATAGCTACAGAAATTGCTATAGTTTCCTGCTCGTTTGTGCAAGAGCACTATGATGGGTTGCTCAAAGGCCTGACTCGAGAACTTAGACCTGTACATTTATCGTCTGTGATCTGACAATCTCTCTTTGTTATGCAGTTGTTTTGCTCTTTTCTTTTGCTTGGATCTTTATGGTTTAAAATTCTTCACTTGGGCAGGATATTCAATGGCTTCAAGAAAAAGAGACACCTAATGCTGCTTAGGCTTTTTTGAACATTTGGTTTTCCAGTTTGCTTGATCTGATTACTGAAAGGTAGTGGTAAAGTTATGCTCAGAGGTTCACTTTATTGGTTGAGGAATTTTTTTGCTTGCATACGGAAGCAGCAGAAGAAGCCAACAGTGGAATGCTTAACAACTGAGTTAACAGTCTCACAATGACCTCAACCTATTGTTTTGCTTGATCTGATTACCGAATGGTGGTAATAAAGTTATGCTCAGAGATTAACTTCATTGGTTTTGGACTTTTTTGCATGCATATGGAAGCAGAGGACAAAGCCAACAATGGAATGCTTAACAAACTGAGTTAACAGTCTCGCAATGGCCCCAATCCATTGTTTGAAGTTGCTTTGCATTCAAAGCAAGCCATGCCAACTTTACTAGAATATCATTATTTGATTATTCATACTAAATCTGATAAAGCTGGTATGGTGTAAGTGTGTAATTATTTGAGTCACATGGACTCTACACTCTTCATGTTACTTCCCGAATGATTCAGTCCAGGGCAGTGCCTACAAAGCCTAGGTGCACTTCATCAATCATTACTAGTTATGTGTATTTTGCTGGTCATATATGCAACTTTTAGATTTGTTCATACCCTTCTGATAATCTATACTAATGCGATAAAATTTTGCAGCCTTCTTGTTGGCACAAAAGAACTGATGCTGCTGCAACACTCTTTGTTGATCACTTCTTCACAACAAGGTCAGTACTTAGTATTGTTTTAGTTCTCATTCTTCATCTATTGCAGAAATGAATTTAATGGAGAGATGCCGACATGCACAGTGCACTACCCTGATTTCCATACTTGAAGACATTGTTTACTACATTTGGTTTTAATGTTTCACACTCCTGCAGATTCAAATAGGTTATTATTTTTAGAAATCTTGGAACAGTTTCATGGAATGATCAATAAAATTTGTTCTTGATATCAGCTGCATTTCAACAGGACTTTTCTAGTCTTTTTTATCATTTTCATCTCAAGCATTTCTTACAATCTTTCCCTTCATGGACCTTCTATGGCTTCTTTCTTAAGCTGCTATTCTTTAGAGTTTCTGCCTTCACATTGGTTTTATTCTAATCTTATTTCCCAAAATTTTGAGCCATTACTAAACAGGTGGCAGTGCTATTTATTTTTTCTCTTTAGATTATCTCACCAATGCATATATGAATGTGTGGAATGACATTTCTAAATGTTTGCTTTCTTTCTAGTCTGGGATCTGCCTTCATCGGCATCGCGCTCATGAATAATTTCTGTTCCTGCAGTATCCCAGAAAAAGCAACCCAATTGAGCACCATGGAAGCTTAGCTTTTGTCCTCTTAATTGCTTGGAATGAATGCCATTTGATCATAAATTCAAAGGTTTTCCCCGTGTTTTCATCTGGAGTGCCGGCAACATCACCACAATCATTGCGGCCTCCTCTGAGGTTCTCATTTTCTTAACCTTCAGCAATAGATCACTTTTAAGTTGTGGAAGTTTTGTAAGGGATAATTTGAATGAACGGTGAGGTTCTGGTGATACTGAAAATGATGAAAAAATTATTAATGATATATTTTTTAATAAAATAATAAAAAAAATTAAAAGCAGGAGCCAAGGGTAATTTCACCTTCTTGTTATTTTGTGCTTACTCTCCCCAGCGCACCTCATTGATGCTCACTAGGCATCCAAACTAATCCTAAATCGGGAGTTCGAGTTGCAACATTTATATATCTTTTCTCCTAAGCAAGAGATTTCTATTTGAAATTTATATTATAGTTTTACAAAAAAAAATAAAAAATTATGCAATGATATGAACCATCTATTTGTTAATTATAAATTTTAAATTCATGGGCCTGTAAATTAGTGCTATTTTTATGCATATATATATGAAAAATTTGTACAAACGAATTGAAAATTTTTCTTTCTTTGGATGGTAAAAATTTTCCTTTTGTATTGGTTTTTTTATTTTTATTTTTTTGTTTAACATATTATAGAAAGGTATGTAGCAATTTTTTAGTTTTTGTTGGTGGAATTTAAAAATTTTGATTATATTATATGTGATATTTTTTTGATAAAAGTTGTCATTTGTTCATTATTCAAGAAGTCTTAATAAAACAAATAAAAATAAAAAAAATAAATTGTCAGTACAAAATTTTTGCGCTATTGTTATTTAAAATTTGAAAAATTCAATTTTATTAAAGTTAGATTTATTTCCTCAGTTAATTTTGACCTCATGTTATATAATAGGGTATAATTGAAACGAGTTGATATAATAATTATAATGATAAAAATGACTCGAAATTAAATATTTTAAATTTAATTAAATTTAATTAAAAATAAAATTTAAATTATTTAAATTTATTCTATTAAATTTATTTATCAAATAAAATATAAGTTGAATTCTTTTAAATAACTTAGATTATTTATGTTTGACTTTAAATTTAAACTAAAATTTTTCAAATATTTTACCGTAAATTAACAATAAAATAATAAATATATTAAGATAAAAAAAAAACCTGATCAGGTTCAAACTCATTTACACGATCACAAATCAAAGTTTATAAAATTTTAATATAAATAAATTAATAATGAAAAAAATAAAAATAAAAAACATTTTAAAATAGCACCTAAAAAAGAATTTTCATGCGGTCAGGTAGCACGTGGCAAGTTAAAAGGGATGACGTGGTCATCTTTTATAGATTCATTCACTCTACTGGACTCCACTATTACTAACAGAGTCTTCCGTTTCACGTTTCTCCATTTTTATTCTGTTCTTAAGATTTCCTCGAAAAATTCGATTTCTTCTTTCAAAGGTACGGCCTATTTAATTTCTTTTTTCAATTAATTTTAATTAATGATTGCCTTTGATTCCATCCCCTAACAAAAGCAGTTAGCTGTAAGTATATTTCTTTTTCTAATTTCTTCCTATATGTTCTTTAATTAATCTAGGGTTTTTTTACAGTCGGATGCTTTCTTTTTTAGGGTTTTTAAAATTTTGGATGTTTAAATTTATTTTTTTAGTGATATTTATTTACAAGTGCATGTAAAAATGTATAATTGATGATTTGAGACAGTCCAATTGAGAAAAAAAAGGTGAATAGAAGTATGAGTAAGATGAAATTAAAAGGCATTTAAAAGTAAATTTTAATTTTTTGAAATTTGATTGTGGAAAACAGATGGAAAGGTCTGAATCTCTGTCATCTCTTGCATACAAAGGCTCAATTCCTGAAGCAATTATTGAAGCTAAAAACCAGAAGAAACTTTTCGTGGTCTACATTTCAGGTAATTTTTCTTCTTTATTTTGATCCGTTTTTGCTTCTTATAAATATTTTGCTTTTACGTATTAGTAAGTGTTGATTTAAGGTGCTGTGATCGATAAATACTAATTTTGCCGTTTAATTGTTTTATAATTATAATTAATAACTTTGAGCGGGTTGAAATTATAGGTGAAGATGCTGAGTCAAAAAACATGGAGGATTCAACGTGGACTGAACTAAAAGTATTTCTTTTTCTTATTCTTTCAAGGTTATTTCGCCGCAAATTAGTCTGTTTCTTCTTATATTTGTGCTGATATCTTAATCTGATTGATTCAGGTGAAAGAGTCATTGTCAAAGTATTGCGTTCTATTGCATATCCAAGGAGGAAGTACAGATGCTGCAAATTTTTCTGCTATATGTATCCTCTGAACAAATTATATCATTCTCTGATAGTCACACTAAAAGCTACATTTTAGTTTTAGGAGTTTGTGCCTCTTCATATTGATGCTAAAGGGATTTCTGTGATTATTTGTGTCAAGCTATGAAGTGTTTGGTGTTGAAGTGGTCTTATTACCCTTCCTTATATGCATTTATAAAGAGTTGTTGAAGTTACTAGCAGCCTCGAATCTTCTGTTAATTGCTGAATCAGCTAATTTTCCTTGTGGTGAACTGTATGCGTTAGGGGTGGACTTAACTAAGGCTTATTACCGAATTTACTGTTGGATCCTTACAATGAATTAACATATATGTGCTCTTGGATCTTTTGGTCACCAATATATAAGATGAAGAACTTATTTGCTGTGCTCAACCTTTATATTATCTTGTTTGAAAGCGTACTGTGTTATGGGTACTCAGCGATTACCAATTTTTTTGTTTTCTGTTGTATATCCTAGATGTCCTCGTTATCCTTCTTCGCATGATGTTATGAGTCCATTGAAGATAATGAAAACCTATGTCATCAAATTGTCAACTAATGGCAATGAGGAATATACCAATGGTTGTTATATTGGCTCTCTTGTGCTATCTTTGGTAGGAAAGAACGGTTTTTTTGCTTTCATTTCTCTATCTTTCTGAACTTTATATTATTGCACTTTTCCATAGCATTTGCTACTAACACAGCACATTCACCTTCCCCACCAAAAATAGGGGCACCATGATGCTTCTTTCCTTTGTATGTAGCCTGTAGCTCTTATTTTGTATGAAGTCAAGTTCCCATATCTACCATTTCAATAGCCACTTATAATAAGCATGCTAAATGACACTTGTTTGAGTTAATATTTCTTGGTTGCTATTGTAAGCATCTGTTACCTGATATAATGAGGGAACAAATCCTTGCATCAACATGATACAGACCCACAGAAATCTGTCCCATGCATAACGGCAATTGGATATAATGGTGTACAAGTTTGGCAAAGTGGTATTAGAATTTTTTTCTTATGTAAAACCTTTTTTCTTTCGTTTATTTTTGGATCAAGCATGTGACATGTATGGAAAAATATTCTAATTAGTCAGAATGTTTTCTTTTGGTGAAACTCTTCCAGAAGGGTTTGTCAGTGCTGAAGATCTGGCATCCAGTTTAGAGAAGGCATGGTTGAGTCTTCATATCCAGGTATGCTAGTATTGGTTGAATTTGGGACCATTATCCAGTTAGTGAAGAAATGCACAATACTTGTTTATCACATTCTGTGTATGATTTCTTAAAATAAACATTTTTCTGATCAAACCTGCAGGAAACAACAGCAACAGTCCTTAGTGTTGTGCTTGCTTCAAAGAAATATGAATCATCTAGTTCTGGGGCTTCTACTGTTAGCCTCTCTGGGGAAGGAAGTTCTTCAAGAACTTCTGTTCCATCAACCACAATGCACGAGGTTGTCCAGTCCTTGGAGTCTAAACCAGCAGCTACTTCTGGGGTGATATCGAACAACAGTGATAGTGAAAACACGGTTAAGGTAATTTATATGCTGGCTGTCTTGATAGATGTTTTATAATTTTCCTTTGAGAATGGGAGTTTTGGGGAAGGAGGGCACTTGGACTTGAATCCTGGCTGTGATGTCAAATTGAGGGGCCTGTTACCACCAGGTGAAAAGGGAAGTACATTAGAAGTTTCGAACTTTTCTTGACATAGGATTTTTTTTTTCCCTCAACATGACAGGGGAAAGATCCTGAATTGATTGACGAGGGTAGTTCAGAATCATTTAGTGCTGACAACTTGGCTAATGTTGTGGATCAACAATGTGATGTTTCCAATGAAGCAACCAGGACAGTTGTTAGTTCTGTTACTTCAACTCCAGCAGTTCCTGTGTCTGAAAATACATCCTCTTGTTCTGAAGATGATTGTCTCATCCCAGTGAAGGACATTTATCATCGGTCAAGTTTTCCCAGTGGAATTTCACCAGCGAGTGCCACAGAGGCAGAGAAAGCCATGCAACATGAAAGTGACAAAGGCACAGATGACAGGCAAGGTGGTGCATCCGTAAATACCGCCACTGCAAATATACCAACTGATGTTTATTTAAATATCCGATTACCTGACGGTGGTAGCCTACAAGAGAAGTTTCCTGTGGCATACACTTTGAGAATGATTAAAGACTACGTCGATAGAAACCAATCAAGTGGCATGGGCTCTTATGATCTTGCCATTCCTTATCCTCGCAAGGTATTTGGTGATCAAGGTATGACTGTGCTTGCATCATATATGTTTAAAATCAATGTGGCTTGTTTGGTTTTGTATCAGTTTATGATTGTGCATTATTTTAATCCGCAATTCATGTACGTTCCATGTTTTTTTGTTGGTTTTTCACAATATGTTGCTTTTAAAATTGGTTGGACACTGGAAAGGGCTGTCCCTTCTCTCTAATTATCTCTGTGTGTGTGTCTAGCAACAATTTCTGACTATCATCTTTTTTCATACAAAAGATTGTTTTTTGAATTTGTTGGTCATTGAATATCTGGACAGATTATTGAATCTTGGATACTACTGAGGTGCTTTATTACAGATTTTTTTTTTTGGCCAAGCTTTATTACAGATTGAATGTCACTTTTTTGGTACTTGAAAAGGTCATTCTTTTAGTACTATGATGGGTGATACTTTTTTTTCCTAAATGTGAACACTGTTTCCATTGTGAGCTCATTTTAGCATTTACTCAGATAATAAACTTTTGTTAATGTGGTAGCATTGGAGATGTTTTAGACTTAGCTGAAGTGTTCTTATAGTCTTAGCATTGCATTAACTATTTGCCTTCATATGAGGAATGTTCCTTGTCTTTAAAATATGCTTATAAAAGTACTCTAAGTTGATAAAGGATCTCTACTTTTGAAATGTTCACCACTATTGCTTTCCTCTTGCCTGCAGATTTAAGTAAATCTTTATTGGACTTGGGTCTACTTAACAGACAAGCATTGATAGTGGTCCCACATCAGAGAACCACTGGTTTCCAGGGGCAAAGAGCATCTGCTGACCAAAGAAATTCTGCACCTACTGATGCTTCTGCAGGAAGCAATGGGGGATATTTTGCATACATCAAAAGCTTTTTGTCTTACGTAAATCCTTTGTCTTACCTTGGTGGTGGCACCAGCTCATCAACTACTGGACAGGAATCTCAAACTGGCATTTGGGAATACGGTGAGTTTCCGTGCTATCCACGGCGATTCTTTATTCTGGTGGACTTAAAGAACCTGAGCTAAAATGTTTATTCTATAACCCCACAATATCTTATAAACTTATTTAAGCAAATTACTTTCGGGTGTGCATTATACATAGTCTCATACATATACCCTTGTGTTGTGTGTGTGCAGAGAGATAAAGAAAGTATACACTGATGTAAGGCATAGAATAAGCAATTTACTTAGAAGATAGATCTATTTGGTTCATTGATTGGAGATTAGAACATAGAATGCCACCTATAATTGAAGGTGTTATAATGGGGGTACTTCTCTTTTCCTTATTTTAAGTGGATTCATTTATAGTTGTTTATTAATTAGGATTTTGAGAGTCTTGATTTTAGTCTCAATAAAGTAGTTGGCTATCTTATAACCCCGAGAATTCCGTTGTTAGGTAAAGTTCTTATTTTTTGCATCTTGAGGAGTAATTAAAATATTTGTCAGAAATGAACGATTAAGGTTTGGCCTAGTGATTGTCATCCTTCTTTAGTAGGGATTAGGTTTAAGATTCAAATCTGTCATCCTCATTTATGCCTTTCTATGAACCAAAAAAAAAAAAAGGTGTTTGCAATTGTTTATGATCCAATATGAAATTTGAAGTGGTCATTTAGGATCATTTAGGAGTTAGAGAGTGAATTCTGGTAGCATACATACCATTTTGCTTTCTTATTTGCAAGAAAGGTGTTATTTTGAAATTTGTAAAATCAAGTAGTGGCCTACTGTAAAATTGCTTGGCAAAGTCTTTATTTATTATGGCCTGGTTGAAATTACAGGTCCAAACCCTAGGCTGCAAAATAACTTGGCTGGAACAAATAGGACGAATTCATCCAACTCGCCAAACACGGGCATTTCAACTGTCAGGGGTGACAGCGGGAACAGTCAACGACCCACGATGACCTCCAGATATGGCAGCAACATTCACACACTAAAACGCGATGAAGATGATGACCGTTTCAGTGATAGAAATTCCTTCTGGAATGGAAACTCTACACAGTATGGTGGTAATGACGATAGCAAATAGTCAGGGTTTCAGGTAGGATTTGCTATCAGGTTTTGCACCTTCCATATTTAAGTCAAGCATGATTATTGCTCTTACATGTGTCTGATGTTCAAGTATGACCTCCGAATAGAATTGACTGTATGTGAATAACGCAAAATTCATGACTTGTGCATAGATTTTCAATCTGATATCTAGTTTTTTTTATTACAAAGGGACATGGAATAATAAATCCAAGGTTGACGACTTCTTTTTACATATAGTGGTTATATGTATATATATATATATATATATATATATATATATATATATATATATATGAGATAAGGATTAAGTTATATCAATGTAAAATTAAATTAGTTTTACATTATTTTATTCTATTTATATTTTTTTAATTTAATTTTGTGTGTTTTACTCTATTTAAATAAATTAGACATATAAAATTTTAAAATAATTGAAAATATTTAATTATTAGTTTGATAATGATAAAATTTTATCTAAATAATATATATTAAAAAACATGTTATTTTCAAACCTAATGATAAGGATATAAGATGATTCAAAAGTTTACTATAAATCCGAGTAGGTTGGTTAATTTATAAAAGTATTAATTTTATGTGAAGTTATAATAATAAAATTATTTTATATTAATTTAACTTGATTATGTTTTAAATGTGTGGGAGAAAGGAATAAGTTATATTAGTACAAAATATAGGTGTTCATGGACTTAGCTAGCTAGGTTTATGTAGAATATTAATAGTTTACACATAAGCTTGAACTTAGTTCGGCTCCATTGATGAGGCATCATTTGAAGTTCAAGTCCACTTTGAATATTTATTACGTGAACATGGGCTCAACCCGTTTAATCACATATATTATATAATTATTATTATATATATTATAAAATTATAAATATAATAATGAGCATAAAAATATAAAATATATAAAATAATAATTTAGATATATTTTTGAGCGAAGTTGGGTTGTGTTCAGGTTTCGAATGGTAAAGCAGAGCTCAACTTTTAGGTTTTAATAGGTGGTTTGACTGTTGGACAGGGTTAATACAAAATAATTTCTTTACTTATATTTTTTTTATAATTTTATATAAAATAAATATTTTTATAAATTAATTGTTAAATTTAATAATTTATTTATCTTTTAAGCAAGGATCCCATTAATATATATGTATATATAGTAATAGGTATCATTCTTACGTATAATTGCATATAGAGAGCGGAAGAAATAAGTCTAATTATATTCTTTTAAAAAGTTGATAGTTTATTTTATAATAAAATAAGATTTTATGAATTTTTATAATAAAATTAAAAGTTGACATTTATATTCATTTTATATAAAAAATTGAAAATATATTTATCCATTAAGCTTTATATGTTTTAAAACTATATTAAATCTAAGATTGACATCCAATATAAATTGGATTTTTGGTTGTCATATTCTCTAAATAGTAAGCGGTTCGTAAAAGTAAGATAAATTCTCAAAAGAATGAGTTAATTCCCTTTGCTTAGTTTTTGTATGAGGTCATTTTAGTATTTTAAAAACTGTAGTACAAAAGAAATTAAAAACTTTCAACTACGTACATTTTATATTTGTATTAAGTATTCTATTAAAGATTTGAATAATTGAAAAAGAAATGCAAAAAATGCAGATAAATAAATAAATAAATAAATAGAAGGTAGTAAAAAAATATAGAATAATTATTTTATATATTTTTAATGAAATTTTTTTACCTCCATAAATAGAATTAGATAATAATATTTATTTTTTTATTTTTTAATATTTTTAAATGAGATATGTAAAAATAACTCTATTAACGGTATATATAATAATTATCTGAAAGTATATATACAAGACATCACAAAAATTATTAATTTAAATTATAAATACATCAAAAAAAAGAAAAATTAAAAATATAGAATTATTGATAACAAAAATAAAATCTTATAATGAAATTTAAATAAAAAATATATAAAACGAAATTCAATAATAGAAATTGAAAATTTCCAATCTCATTCTTCTATGAATTGTTGTTGTTGTTGTGCTGAAGAGGTGGTAAATAATTTTATGTATTTACTTTAAAACCCTGCACTATACATTTATAAGAGTTATTTAGTTAATAATAAACTAAACATAAAAACAATTAAAAATATAATAATCTCTAACATTAAACCTAATCTTAATAAAAACAAGATAATATACCATTCACATGTATAATAAATATATGTATCTACAAAGAACAATATATGTTCAACAAATCTTAATCTATGATAGAAAAATTAAAAGAGATTTCATACATAAAATTAACAAACAAAAAAATTATATATAAAATCTAATTTTAATTTTATCGTAAAGAACATAAACCTCCTAAGAACACTATCATGAATTCATTATGGTAAATAATACATATAACAAACCATACACTTATATAACACAAATAGAAATTTTGTGGAATTCAAGCAATTAAATGAAAATAATAACAATAAAAATCATAATTGTTATTGCTCGATTACAACGGTAACGAATTGTTGATATCTTCACCTTAATTTATATGCAAGGTGCTACTAAAGATTCTGCAAAAAAAAAAAAGAATGATAAGAGAACGCAAACCCTCCGATACTTAAGTCAGAAGGAAATTTTTGCAGAATTTCTGTAGAAAAAATAGAGACTTAAATTTTTGAGTCAATCCCCTATTTATAGGGATTTATTCTACCAATAATTATGTATGTATCATTGGATTAAATGTTCTTTTTTATCTTATTTATGTCTCTCATTATATTATTTCCAAGATGATAGACTCAATCTCCTACTTATTTTCTTCGTATGCCACATGATGTATTTTCTGTGCACCACGTGGCGCACATTATTATTTATTAATTTTTTATTTTTTTTTATCATACATAAAAATAGTAAAAAAATTTCCAAATAAAAAAATAAAAATTAAGGAATAAATATGATTATAATAATCAAAACAGTAAATTTCTAACCTTAAATTCAGTTCCTTCTTCTTCCATTCCGAAATAGATTTCGCTTGCTATCGTGATTTCTCTTGCCCACCTAAGAAATCATTAATACTGAATTAATAATAATAATAATAATAATAACAATAATAATAATAATTATAAAAAGAGATGAACCATTGAGCAAGGCAATTGAAGAAACGATGCAAAACGTAAATCACAGTGGAAATAGGAGACATTTGATTGTCTTTATAAATTGTGTATTACTGTATTAGTATTTATGAACACTAAAACGATTTATTTATAGCAATTAGTGAGAGATATAATTGATTCTTGAATTTGAAAAAAATAAATTTTTTTAATACATAGTTTACATTTATGTTGAATTTTAACCCTTGTAGATAAGTTTAAGACTCTAAAATGATTTAATATCTCGAATAAAAAAAATTTATAAAAAGATATTTGACATTTTTGGAATTTTAATCTAAATGGGTAAGTTTAAAGATTTTAAAATCTTAATCATAATCACATGCAATGCAATATCCTAATAATAAACTAATTATCATTTTATCAAGAAAGAAATAAAAAATGAAAAATTTGATTTTTTTTTTTAAATTTTTAATATAAATGGATAAGTTTAAGGATTTAAATCTTAATAAAAAGTAATTATCCTTTTATACAATATTTTCCGATACATTTTTTAATATGGTTTTTATATATTTATGTAAAATATAAAATAAGATAAGATATGGCATTGTTTTTAAAATTTAATATTATTTTCAATAAGAGTTTTTATTAGGATTAAATAATTCCTAGTCCATTGCCACATTTTGAATTTTTTTACAGTAATTTGAATTTTTGAAGTTTAAATAATTCTTATTTTTTATTTGAATTTGACTTAATAGTTAAATATATCATCAATTTTTTTACATAAAATAAATATAAACCCCTAATATTTTTAGTGCATAAAAATTAATCCATAAAAATTTAATTTATTATAAATAAACTTTCAATCTTTTAAAATCATATAATTAAGTATAAATCTGTTAAAATATATTAACTTTAATTAATATTGCATAAGTGACATACCATGTGTCAACCAATCAAACTATTCACGTCAGCTTCTACGTAATATCCAATCGACAATTAATATTATTTAACCGATCTGAATTTAATTACATAATTTTAAAAGACTTAATGTTTAATTACAGTAAAATAAAAATTTATGAATGGATTTATACGTGAAAAAACGTTGAGCATTTATATCATTTTACATAAAATGTGGATGGTATATTCCGTTATTAAACTCTTGAATTTTTTTATAAACACTTAAAAACTTCGACTTGCTAATGAGATCTTAAAATTTTAAGATTTCATATTCGAGTATTATAAGTTTGAAATTGAATTTAATTTATTATTATTATTTATATTTATGAATTTATTATGATTTATAGAATATAATATATTGATTGTAACTATAATTTTTTGTTAAAAATACTATTAAAAAACAACGTCTTTAACTTTATTTTAATTTTTTTTGTATAATTGTTATTTTTTTTTATGGCGGGTCAGCCCTACCCGTTAGGGTTTAGGTTTAGGCTTTGCATGAATTTTGATCAGCTGGATCTTATCATGACACGGAGGCAAACGGTGCTGACAGCGCCTCCACTCTCCTTTCCCCCCTAACCAAACAGAAAAAACCAAACCAAGCACAATAAACCCAAAGTCTTCGCTCTCACTTCTTTCTTCTTTTCAGGGTTTTACATTTTTCTTTTCCCTCCTCTTCCTCCATGGCTTCATCCCTCTTAACTTCCTCCAAAGTTTCTCCTTTCCCTTCTCACTCCCTCAAATCCTCCCTTTTCCTTCCCTCCACTTCCCTTCGCTTCTCTTCTTCCAAATCACCCATCACTTTGCCTTCATTTCCTTCCAAATCAGTCGCCGAATCCCTCCCCATTTCCTCTTCTTTAAATCCAAACCCTCCATCTCCCAAGCGCCGCCCTCCTTATGTTCCCAACCATATTCCCGACCCCAACTACGTCCGTATCTTCGACACCACCCTCCGCGACGGTGAACAATCCCCTGGCGCCACCCTGACTTCTAAGGAAAAACTTGACATTGCTCGCCAACTAGCAAAGCTCGGCGTTGATATAATAGAAGCTGGGTTTCCGGCCGCATCGAAAGATGATTTTGAAGCTGTTAAGACTATTGCTAAAGAGGTTGGAAATGCGGAGGATGAGAATGGATATGTGCCTGTTATTTGTGGACTTTCTAGGTGTAATGAGAAGGATATTAAGGCGGCTTGGGAGGCGGTTAAGTATGCTAAAAGGCCTAGGATTCATACGTTTATAGCAACCAGTGGGATTCATTTGGAGTATAAGTTAAGGAAGAGTAAAGAGGAGGTTTTGGATATTGCTAGGAGTATGGTTCGGTTTGCTAGGAGTTTGGGTTGTAATGATGTGGAGTTTAGCCCCGAAGACGCTGGCAGGTTCAAATAGAAGTTTTATCCCCCTTCCCTTTTCATGTTATTCTCTTTAAATGGATTGTTCAAGGAAAAGATAATATTCGGTTACCCCTTGTATAGAAGAATATGCTAATAGTTTTTTTTTGGTTTAGAATAATGGAGTAAGAAGATTAAATTTTAAAATAAAAAAAAAATGAATTGAAGTTTAAATATGGATAAACTTTGGTTTAAAGTTTGTTTCTTGATTGCATTTAAATGAAGCCAAACCATTTCGGTAAAAGAGATTTGCTTTGATCAGATATTGCTGCGGGTGCTTGCTTGTTTTTTTTTTTATAGTGTAGACTAATTATTTGCGGGGCTTTAAATAATTGCTATTTGCAGTAGCAGTAGTGTATGAATCCGCTGTTGTCTGGTTTTCAAATAAGACAAGTAAATGTAAAAGGGTATTTGTCAATATTCTTGTTTCTTTGGATCCTACCAGATCTGACAGGGAGTTTTTGTATGAGATTTTGGGTGAAGTGATCAAGGCTGGAGCAACAACTCTCAACATACCTGATACTGTTGGCATAACTATGCCCAGCGAATTTGGGCAATTGATTGCTGATATAAAAGCCAATACCCCTGGAATCGAGAATGTTATTATTTCAACACACTGCCAAAATGATCTTGGGCTTTCTACTGCCAACACTATAGCGGTAGGCTACAGCTTTACTTTGTTAATTGATGCACAGTGACATGTACTTGGGTTGCATTTACATCTTAGCTGTTATGAATTCAGGGAGCTTGTGCTGGTGCAAGGCAAGTGGAAGTAACAATCAACGGTATTGGGGAAAGAGCTGGAAATGCTTCATTGGAAGAGGTGAGATTTTGCTTTTTGCAATATTGGAATGATTGTGTAGTTAGAATTTGAGTTATGTAAAAGTAGATGGAAAAACATGGTTTTCTCTAGCACCATCTTGTGTTCTTGGACCAATAATCCAATTCATGAGTTCATACTACCTTAGACTCTTCTTCTTCCAAATCTGCTTTCATTACCCTGAAATTCAGTTAAAGAGGGACTTATGGAATTTTCCTGTGCTTCACCATATGAGATAGTTGCTGACATCTGTGCCTCCCATCTAGGTTTTTTTGGTCTCCCTTTTATGGGCTTTTTTTCTTATTTATTTTATTGTTTCTGGCAAAGATAAATGAGGTAGAAAGGGCATCTGAAGGCTCATATTATCAGGTAACTCATTACAGAAGTTGTATCCATTTTTGGATAAGTTGGTGAAGAACACTAACAGTTCCAGTGAAACCCTTAAGAGTTGCTATTGTGCCTGTATCATCATAATCTAATGCCCAGTTCTGTGAAAATAATTATAAATTACATTAAATGAATTCATTATGTCTTTTCTTTTTCTTTTTTTTTTTTCAGAAGGAAGAGAGCTCTTGACAATGAGGGTGTTTATGCATCTATTTGATAAATTTTATAGTTCCATTGCTACCTGCCTCTCTTAAGCATTTGAATTCTTTAAACAAAAGACTCTTAGTTGTTAATTGCTCTATTCTAGCATTGAGTTAAGAACTATTATTTTGGTTGTAATTGCTGAACTTTTTCCCCTTGATGGACGGTTTTGTAATATCCTTTTACCTATATTTTGTTTTACTGTTTTGATTCCATTGAGCTTTTACCTTCATTTGTGTAGGTTGTGATGGCCTTAAAATGTCGTGGCGAGCACGTGTTAGGAGGTCTTTATACAGGAATTAATACCCGACACATTGTGATGGCAAGCAAAATGGTATTCTTTTGCGAATCGGTTACAGTTCAATTGTATTTGCTTCTCACTGTTACTGAGTTATCTCTGGGAGTTATTATTGACTTAAAGGGGTTGTTTAGGTAGAAGATTACACAGGATTACATGTGCAGCCACATAAGGCTATTGTTGGAGCCAATGCTTTTGCTCATGAAAGCGGTATTCACCAGGTTGGTTTTTCTAGTGTTTGATAGCAAATATTTCTGAACCTCCAGACTATTTTATGTCTAGCTGTGAAGTTTGTTTTATGGCTGATCTCCTTGATTGATGGTGGAAGAGTATTTATTTGTATTTCAAAAATGATAGAATCCACAAACATGTGTCATGATTTTGTCCTTCTGTGATTACAATTTATTTTTGTTACACGTGCTGCTTTGTCAGTTTGTCTTAAGAATTTCCTTCAGTACCTACCATAAACTAGTTAGGACAAATGCTGATCTTTTGGTAGTACATGCCACTTTTAGAGGGATTGAATCTTCTTATTGAAAACTAAAATTATCCTCTTTTGGTTTTCATTAATAGTTTGCAAGAAGTTTGGACGCATGGCAGAAAGTAAAAATGGAATTTATACATCTTTTTTTTTTTTTAAAATGCTTGAGGGTTTAGCTAGCAATCTCTTTGCTAGGGAAATGATGTCAGCTGAGGAGTATGTTTGAGCTTTGAATTCTATCTACTCTTGGGTAGACTTTTAGGATTAAGTGCGATAAATTGGGGATTAAATTAGAGAACTCTTTAAGAACCACGCATACAAGCTCGGTGATCGACTATGTATATCAAAACCCTTGTTCAACAAAGTGCTTACAGTTTATGTTGTTAATTATAGATGGTAATATAAAGTCATGCATGTAGACAGCCAGGTTCTGTAATCTATCCATTATATGGTCCTTTTGGCAGCAATATTTATTTTATCTGTCCATTTTTTTCCTGTTTTACTTTTTCTCCAAATATGATTATATGGATGTATATATGCAAATATAGGCTATGTTGACTTTGCACCTCTATTCGATCTTGTGTTAATTTGGTGAGTGATGACAAAGAGAAACTATTACATAGGTCTTTTCTACCAGGTCAACTATAGGTCTAATAAATCAGGATGCAGTATGTCTTTAAAAAAAAAATGTGACACCAGCGTAATGAGACCACTATTTTATTCTTTTCAAGGTTATCATTATTATGTTGTGGTATGGTTTACATTAACATGGAAATTTCTAATGCTGGCCTCATCCTAATTTGTTGGACCTACAATTGTATGGTAAGAATTTAATAATTTCTTCCTTCTAATTTTTTATTTTATAAGAAATACAACTTTCTTTTATGATTTTGGAGTTTACTTGATGTGTAAGCTATTGTCTGTGGTTTTCTTTCACTGGTTTCCTGTTTTTCCTTTCTTTCTCTTCTTAAGTGAATATCGATAATATTAATTAATAATAATTGTTAATATGTTTAGTATTTCCTGTATAAGTCGGGCTTTGCTAAATTGTTGACAATTATTGATGGTATATTTAAGACCCAACTCTACCAAACTCTCCTAACCCGTAATCCCAAACTCGTTTTGTCTGGTTATAAGAATCTGTTTTTGTCATACTGTTTGGTTAAGGAAGCTATTCTTCTAAAGAAGGCAACAAAGTCAGTTTTCTTTGTTTTGGTTAATTTTGATACATATCTGTACTTACAAAGTTAATAAAATCAATAAGATATATGTTCCAAAATGCATTTTGTTCTGTAGGATGGAATGCTAAAGCACAAAGGTACCTATGAAATTATATCTCCTGAAGATATCGGGCTTGATCGGTCCAATGAAGCTGGTATTGTCCTTGGAAAACTTAGGTAGGTATTTCATTTTTCAAAAAAAAATCTCCTCCGTTTTTTGGTAAACCTTTTTCTTTTGTTATGTTTTGAATAGAGTTTAAAGGGATGTAGATGGTGAAAATATTTAATGTAGCAAGAACTATAAATGTTTTTTTCTGTTGCTCTTAGATGTTGGACGCAATTTCACAATGAATCTGAAAAATAGTTGAAGATTTAACATAAGAAGCAACATATTGTCACCATTACAAAGAATATTATATGTCAGTTTGTGAATTTATCTTATCCAATCTTGATGAGTATTTTTGAACTTTTGACTGTGAACATTATTTAGTGATAGTGGAATTGGTGCAATGGTGTGGGGCGATCTTTTTATAGGTTATTCCTTGGCCTTTTGTCTTTCTTATGAAAGAAAGTGTTCGTCTGCTGATATCAGGGTAGTCAAAGGGAAAAAAAGTGTTAATATCACCTGAGTTGCCTAGGTACCAAAAAATTTCTTGGTGAAGTGAAACTGGATACATATTGTTAATATATTTTATAAATATATTGAACTTTACCTAGTATTCTAGAATAGCCTGGCAAGTTATCAAAAATATTTGTGAAGCATAAAGTTTCACTCCATGTATTAGATTTTCTTGCAAGTTTCTTTGCGTGTTAATATAGACTTGTAACTTTCTCCACTTTTATGAATCAACTTCATTGTTATTATGTTGCTTGTAGTTGGATATGAATGTTGGACTTGATTACACGTCGAGTATTGCTCAGTTATTCCTAAGTTTTTCCTTATACTGGAAGTCATATGTCTACCCATTTTGAGGTGTTCAACATTGTAGGACAGATAAAGAGTCAGCAAGATTTCTAGCATGTATGCTCACACATTTTATATTAACAGAAAGAGTCTTGCATTCTAGCCTGTGGGGGTTGGGCGGAGGCAAATTGAAAGAGGAAGCTTAGATGTCTCAAGCAAGGAATTCGCTTCTCTTTCCCACCCCCCAAAAAAGTAGCAACTTCTTTAGTGAGATCAATACCATCTTCTGTTCTTTCTTCTTAAATCTATTCGGTTCTGTTATTTTGACGAATTCAATTGTTACAAAACTTATTACTTCTGTTATTCTTTTTCTTCTCCAATTTTCTGGTGAAGTGGACGTCATGCTTTGAAAGTCCGATTGAATGAGGTATGCTGCTATTATGCATGTGCAAAATTGATGAAATTACCTCTCTTTGCTTTATCTAAACACCTAGTTCTTTATGTTTTCCTCAGCTTGGTTTTGAGCTTGATGATGAACAACTTGGGAACATATTCTGGCGCTTCAAAGCAGTAGCTGAACAAAAGAAGGTGAACAAGATACTTTACTGATTTGCTGAATTTCTTTCCCCTCAGATCATCATAGAATAAACTATATATAATATTTCCAACTGAATGAGTTGCATTTGGAAATTAAGCTGTCTTCAGCTGTGGAAACTTCTTGTTTTCCAGTGATGAATGAAAACAAGGAGAAATTGTTCCAAGAGTACAAGTTTGCCTAATTTTCCCTTGGAAAACCAGCATTATTATCTTGGATAACATTTTTCATTAGTTTTTTGAGTTCCCCATTTCTGTTTTCTCTGTTATTTTAGAAAACCTGGTTTTCCAGCTTCAGCAACTACACAAATTTTTCTTTTGTCTGTGGAAAATAAGAACAGGAAAAGAAAAAAAGGTTAGATACAATACAGAGACAGGAAATAAATAATGTTTTTATTGGCAAATGTAGTTTTATCTTTTTACTATTTACCATATCTGTGGAGTCTTAAGCGCCAGTTGGATGCTGAATATATTCTTAACATGAAAAACACTATCTTTTTAAATCCACCATGGAGTTATGACGTGGTTAACCTTGTAATTTAAGGCTTCAAGAGATGATGATAGTCTGAGAGTGCTCTGTGGGCTAAAAAAAATAAAGAAATAGGCCTGCAAGGTGGATGGCTGCTGGCAGTTGATATGTTGCAAGCTTTTCTGGGTAGCCCCAGTTTAAGGGTTCTGGTTATCAATGATGGATTAGTGAATGGTTAACGAGGAATTTTACTGGGTTTGTATTCCAAGTAATTGAAAATATATTTTCTAGATCATATAGTGATTATGACATGGCAGTTTGTTGGTTATGAATGCTTGCATCAATTAGCTTCTCTAGTTGCCTGGCTTCCATGGTGTTTTAAGTTCTTGGATGTGAAAATTCAGTTTATTTTGGTTGAGTTGTAGTTGTTTTGTACTCTATCTTGATTCATAAAAGGGAAAAGTAACTGTTATTCTAAAGCTGAGGTATAAATGCATGATTTTCTGTTGTCTGTCTATGAAGATGATGTGGTCTATGCTTATTTTATTTACAGAGAGTCACTGATGCTGATCTAATAGCATTGGTTTCGGATGAAGTTTTTCAACCAGAGTTTGTTTGGAAGCTTGTTGATCTGCAGGTAACTAGACATTTTTCTTTTGTTAGATACTGTATTTTAATAAGAACCTACAAGCTTATAGATATTTTGTAATGAATAATATACACAATTATAAGAAAATACGTTATTTTTGAAGTAATTTCTTTTGTGTATTTAATTTTCTTCTTTTAAAGAGAAAAACTGGTAAAGTATATTTTATAGTAATTTGTTTCCTCATTCTCCAAATGAAGTTCCGGCCAATTTATTTAATTACCAACGAAATATTACTGGAATCTGCATTTGAGTGAACCAAAGAAAAATTAATGATTCTGGTTAAACCCCAATTACAAATTAATATGCTTGATGAAACCCTCAATAATGCATTAGTCAAAGTCCAAAACCATTCTTATTCTTAATTTCTAAGTTAACTCATGCCCTCCCCTTAACCCCAAGTTTTTGCTTCATTGTCGACTCCCCAACTTTGAAGATTGCGATTTTTCTTTTTCTTTTTTTTTTTTTTAATTTTTTCATTTTTTACTGGTCACCTCCTTTACCCTATCCTCTCTTTTGCTTTGTTTTGTTTCTTCTTCTTTGTGCCTCTTTCTATTTTACCGATCAAATTGGGTCCATGGTTTTTGTGATCTAGGTTGCTACCTAAAGCGATCCAGGTCGCAAAAAACCCATGATCTGGTACCTATGAAGCGGATCACTGTTCAATCCTGATAACTGTGTTTTTAACCATATTGTTATTTTTTCATCATCTGATTTGCATTAAATTTTAATTTATGAGTTATACTTGAATGGAAAACATAACATGTAGGTTACATGTGGAACTCTTGGTCTTTCTACTGCAACGGTTAAACTCATTGATGCTGATGGGGGAGAGCATGTTGCTTGCTCGGTTGGATCTGGGCCAGTAGATTCAGCTTATAAAGCTATTGATCTCATTGTAAAGGTTTGATACAATAAATTAGTAGTTTTCTTTGTTTGCTATAATTTTCAGTTGGGTGTTGATAAGATATGAATAAGATGCAAGATTTACTGTTGGGGTACGAAGAATTTGTTTATGAATTCTGAATTTTATTAAGGTTATTTTTGGGATTTACTCTTTCTTTATGGGGTCTCATTGGCTGTAACTATGGAGTCTTTAGTTCATAATTTTCTGTTAGAATACTGAACTTCAGTTTGGTCTATTCACTGTTTTGTTCAACTCTTTCTCTTCTTTCCTTTTCTCCCTCAGTTTTTCTGTTTTTTCTTTCTTCGACTCAGATTTCTCTCTTTCTCCTGCTTGTTAACTTCCTACTTCTCTTCCTGTGATACCTAAATTTAGTAGCAGAGCATATGACTTGTATTTATTTGGTTCGTTGGTCAATAGATGTTTTTTGTCCAAACTTAATTTGTAATTTGTTGTGCCATAAAAATGAAGTCTTGTTGCCTGGTTTTAGAACCTTGTTTTTCTCGTTTGAATTGTGGTTCATCACTAGGGCTTATAGGTTGTAACCCTATATTCTAATTATTAAAATTTTCAGTTAGCTTTTTGAGCACTAGAATTAGAATTTACTCTTTCTATAAGCAAATATTTATCATTCTTCTCGTTCTACCCTGTTTCTCTTCCTGCCTTGTGTGAAAAGATTACACGTTCTTTAATTAACAGTTTCCTATGGTTTTCATTTTTGTCCATACTGCTTTAAGGACGGATGGTATTGATGACAGTAGTTATTGATTTTCCCCTCCTTATTTTTGGTTTTTCCACATGCGCTCTATCTTTCCCAACCTTCTCTTGGGTTGAAATACTTTTCTGAAGATATATTTGCTGAGATTGTGGAGCTACACTTCTAACTTTTTTCCTTTGATTGCAGGAACCGGTTTCACTTCTTGAGTACTCCATGAATGCTGTTACAGAAGGTATTGATGCCATAGCCACCACCCGTGTTCTAATTCGTGCAGAGAAAAGTCACGTATCTACTCACGCTTTGACTGGTGAACTCGTTCATCGAACATTCAGGTACAAAATATTCTTCTTGACATTTTAACGCTTCCACCTCCAAAATTCAGTGCATAAATCTTTCTCCTTTGGTACCAGTGGAACTGGGGCAGGAATGGATATTGTTGTTTCCAGTGTCAAGGCTTATATCAGTGCATTAAATAAGATGCTGGGATTCAAGGAACAATATCCAGCAAATGCTTCTGCGGAAAAAACTCCAGTTTCTGCTTAAGAAGTAGGGTAATCACACGGTTTACCTTCGTATAAATACATCCTCAGGTCAGTTTTCTGACTGCATGTGCTGTTTTCATCATGTAATATCGACAATGCTTTGAAAGGTTTTCGTACACTCGTTTCGGAGACAGAATTGTTCATAAGTTTTTGAAACCACATAGTCGGTTTGTGATCTTTCTTGCGGATTTGTAGTATGTTTAAGAAATTTTCGAAACTAAGTGAAGCATTAATTGTTATGTTAAAGACAAATAAGTTTCTTTGAACTAAGGTGTCCAGATGTCCCCAGCTTTTTAAGTTCACAATGTGTTTTCTTTTTTCCATTTTCGTTTACCAAAAAAAAAAAAAAAAACAATGGTAGAGGGAGTTTTGACCTATGAACAAGTTCTCAAATCCTGTGATTTAGTGGATTCAACATGTTTCAATTGTTGTGTGATGACAAGCTTGCCATTAGCTCGGCAGCTCCGAACTGAACTTTCTCTCTGATCATTGCATTTGAGGTAATCTTTTTCAGTTGCATAAATCTCATCCTACTTATGTTGAAGTTCGAGTTTAAGTACTTGCATTTTCTCTTTTTCCAGCTTAGAGGTTGAACCAACTAAAAAAAAATATTTGACATACTTGAATCTCAAGTTCTGCCCCTTGGGAAATCGTGTATTTGCTTCCTTATACACCCAAACATGTTTATTGTGGAGTTGCATTGAAAGAGTCGGTGATCACATGATACCCCTCATTTCCACTCCAATTAAGGTTGTAGTAATTTCGAAAATTCAAAATTCAAATGAAATTAAATTTTTGAAATTTGAGTTTGATTCAATAAAATTTTTAAATTGTTCAAGTTTGAATCAATAAATTTGATTAATTTTTTTCAACAATATATTATAAATGTTAAATAGTAAATTAATAATTAAATATAAAAATTAATTAAATCTACCAATCACAATATATTATAAATGTTAAATAGTAAATTAATAATTAAATATAAAAATTAATTAAATTTACCAATCACTCGAGTTTGATGTTAAAGTATTTAAATTTAATTTGATTTGTTATTTAAATAGTTGAAAATTAAGTTCGATTTAAAAATAAATAAATCAAATTCATATAACTATCAAATTAAGTTTAAGTAATTAGATTTGATTTCATCTCTACTTTCCAATGATAATTATTTTAAAGGTCGGTTAAGCACAAAATCTTAGAAGTAATAGCCTATGGGAGAGAAATGGGTAGGAAGGAAGGAGGAATGTTTAGGTTTCTAAGAACCCGTTTGGATTTAAATGAGGTTTTAGTGCGGAGGGAATATATTTACAAATTTATCCATTTTTTTAATTGAAAAAATATTTTTAATAATAATTTTATTATTTATTTCACCGTTATGTTACTGTTAAATTTAAACGCATTATCGTTCGATATTAATTTTATAATTATAATTATTTTTAATCTTATCAAAATTAATCATATTTAATCCAAAGTAAGCCTAAAACAATTGGATATCCATCTCATTCAGCCAGCGTTGTCTTACTCATTTGAAAATGACCTTTTTAACTTAGACAATCAAAACCCACTTTGATTTGCTGGCAAGCAAGGCTGGGAAACTCTCATTCTCATGCAAAGATTGATGGCCTCGGCGGCGGAGCAAGAAAGGCCAAAGCTGTCACAGCTTCCATGGAGGCACAAAATTATAGGTTTTCATGGTTGGTGGGAGTTGGAACTATCCTATCCATGGTCTTGCCCCCATCATTCCAAGTAGGTCAATTCCATGGCCCATGCCCTTCCAAGGAAGGACAGGCTGACACAAAGCAAACAAATTTTGCTAATCTAAAATGATTCAACATCACCTCATCAGCATCTCCCACACTACTTGATTATTCATTTTGACCTTAATCTATACAATTTCTTAGTCATAATTCATCTCTATTTTTTTGATTGATTGTTGCTTTGACATGGTCATTGGTCAATGAATATTTCTATTTTCTTTATGAGATGGACTAATTTTTATTTATTTACTTGTATTATTTATATGATATGTTTTACACACCAAAGCTATAAGAATTTTTCTGTTAACTCCAATCTTGTACTTTTCAGCTAGATGGGTGTATGAATTAATATTGAGAAAATCAAAAAGAGAGAAAAAAAAAAGATAAAACATGAAAAATATTTTTGCATGTTTGGAAAGAGAGAAAATAAAAGAAAGTAGGAGTTAGTCTTAAAGACAAGTTATATCCACAAAGATTAGTCTAATTGATCAGAACAGAAAATTTATTTTTATTCTATGATTTTTTTAAAAAGTATCTTGAGAATAATGAAGAATATCTTCTTAATTTTTTAATTATATTTAAGTAAAATATGAAAAATTATTTGTATTTACGACTTAACATGAACTAATATATTAATTCATACGGTTTATTTTAATTTTGGGATTAAAGTTTTTATAATAATTTGGTTTAAATAAAACCTATTATTCTTTTACTTAAATGACTTACAATATTTTTTTCCTGCAAATCTGTAATTTTGTCAACTTGAAAGAAATTCGTTCTTAATATGCATATAATTTAATCATCGTACCGTGTCATATAAAAATTAAGAAATTTTCTTCTGATTTCTTATTCTTTTTATTCATATATCAAAACTCAAGCTTAAGTTTTGTCAATTTTTTTAACAAAAAAATAAATTATGAAAAAAAAATATATGTATAGCATTAAGCTTAAGCTCAATGGCAATTTTTTTTTAATTCAAAATTAAATCACATGCCCATTGAGAAAGTGAGGAGTAAAGAGTAGGAAAGATGGTATGTTCTTTTGCATTTCCCTTTATTAATTTTATGCCAAGAAAGCATTTAATAAGTGAATTAATAAGGAAGAAATTGTGAAAAAAAAAATAATATTTCAATAAAAATTGTTCAAAATTAAGCATTTTTTAAGGGACATAGTAATTACATAGCAATGATGAAAAAGGCAAGCCGTTCAACTTACTCTTTCAAGTCATGTCTTCATCAGGTTGGCTCATATATAATTTTTATTTTTTATTCCCAACTAATATATATATATATATATATATGAATATATACTCATTTATTGATCATAGTCAACTACTTAATTTTATCGACATATTGTATAAAAATATGTCATGATTTAAAACAATTATTTAATATTTTTTAATATAATTTTTAAATTATAGAAACGAAATTAAATATAATATATATATTATTTTATTTATTTTTTAATAATTTCAAAAAATTATATTATCATTTGAATTTTGTTTGTAAAATTTAAAAATTCTACTAATAGTATATTGAATAATTATTTTATATATATTTTATTTTGAGTGACTTGTTAAGGTGATATATATATATATATATATATATATGAAAAAATATTAACATTAATATGATATATTAAAACAAGCAAAGAAAGGGCAAAAAATGAGTTCCTTTGATTTTTGAAAAAAAAAATCTCTTTAAAACTTTATTTAGTTATTATTGTAAAAACTAAGACTTATAATGAAAACAAAATTGAAAATCTACTAACATTTAATTAAATAATTGATTTTAATATTTTATTTAAATATTTAAATAAATGATTTATCCGTGATTTTTTTCTCCAAATAGAAAAAAAAAATTAAAAAAAATCCATCACAATTTTTGTTTTTTTCCAAATCTTTTAAAACCTATAAACAACAACTTGTAGAGTTCCAATTCTAAACTCAATCAGATATGGAGATTTTGGAAGAAAAAAAATTTTGAAAAAAAGGTTGACTTTTTGGTTTTGGTCAAACATCTCCTCCTTCCTCCACCGACCATGCAAATTCTTATTTCTTCCTCCAAAGCCAAGAATTTGTCTTCTTTCAACGAAGAGATAGAATGGTAATGAAGAAACCTATATTCGTTTCTATGGTTTAAATTAACACAAAGAAAATCAATATTCTTTTGTGAATGATAATAAAGAAAATATTTATATTTTATGCGTATAAATTTTATATATTATTAAAGAATTATAATATGTAATTTTATTTATTTATAAATTTTAAAATATTTTTTTAAATAAATATTATTAAATTTAATAGTTAATAATAAAATATCATGATATGATTCGATGAATGTATAAAAGTCTAATATATCAAACATAAACTCTTAACAAATTAAACATTTTTTTCTAAGTAAAAAACTAAAAAGCAAACTATTGTTTCGAAAAATATTGAAAAAAAAACAATTTATTATGAGTTTATATTTAATATATTAACAATATATTTCTAGATACTGTTAGTTAATTATAGAGTATTATTTTATTAATAACCAAATATTGCAAATGTATAAACATTTAAAATTAAATTAAAAATTTTATTATTATTATTATTTATTTTTAAAAATTTATATATTTTTTAATTTTATTCATTAATAAAATGACACTAACTAACTATACAATGTATACGTTGATATCAAATTGGCTATAATTAAAAATTATCATAGAAATTATTAAATGTATATATTTTATTTGATAGACAAATTTGGTGTATGAAATAGAAATCTAAACAACTTTTTTAAAAGTGGCAAATAAAATTACTAAAAATATTTAATTAGAGAGAAAACAAATAAAAAAAGAAAATACTATATTTAAAAAGAGAAAAATATTCCACTCATTTCCTTGTTCCCCCGCGGTGCTTGCCTCTCTGTCAATTCACCTTTTCTCAACAGCGGAAACCGCCTTCAAAAATCAATTTCTTCCATTATCTCTCTGTCTCTGTCTGTTCTTCTCTCTCTCTTTCTCTCTCTTTCTCTCCAACGCACACCCAGTCCCTTCTCCCGAAACAGGAAAAGAATAACAAACCCTAGAAAGAGAAAGAGAAAGGAGATTTTTTAACAATCCCAAGAGAGAGAAAAGCCAGGTATTATAATTCTTTTTTTATCCTTTCGTTTTGGTTTCGATCTTAAAGTTGTTTTTCTGTGTGCCTATCTGTGTCTTTTTCTTTTTTTTTTTCGACTGTTATTTTTACCCCTTTTTTCATTTCTCTTTTTCTCATTTTGTAAAGAAATCTGAGGGTTTCATTTATCTTTTGATTCTCTGATTCCTTTCGTGAAGTTTCATCGACCCATTTCAGAATTGGGGCTTAGTTTTTCTGGGTTTTGTTTAATTTTTGATTTGTTTGCATTTCTGTCTTTAATTTCTCTTTTTTTGTTTAATGGAAAACGAATTTCATCGGCAAGGTTTGGTGGTAAGGTTTAATGGGCCTCTCTTCTTCTTTTATTTTATATGAATTCGAATATTGAAGACTTAAATTCTTATTGAAAATTCATTTCATGACGTTTAATTAATTAATTAATTAATTGTAATTAATTCAGTTGTAACCTTTAGCCTTTTTTTAATTCTGTTTTGGTATTGTATGACATTGCCTTTTGATCAGACATAGCTGCGGTTTCTCTGGATATATGAAATTGTTGGTTTTCCTTTTAATACTTATACCGGGGTTTTATTTCATTTATAGTAAAGTTAATGAAATGCAATTCTAATTCTTTGTTGCCTAACTTTTAAATAATATATAATTTTTTTCGTAAATTTCCAGAATTCTTATAGGATGCAAGGGCGAGTTTCTTTTCCTAATTTTATGTTTTATTTTTAGATATGTTGTTTATAGATATTGGAAAATTTGACCTCTTGTGATGTTGAATGAATGTTGAATCTCTCCTAGATTTGTCATATCCTTTTTCAGCTTGTTTCCAGTTCTGGCATTAGGCAAATTTGGTTGCAACCCTTTGCTGCATAGAGATTTCTTTTACAATGTGTTCATTGGATTATGAATTAATGTCTTCTGCAATTATGCAGGCACGTGCACCTTCTCCTGGCTACTTTGTTCGACTAGAAAATTCCGACGATTTGTATTTGAGTAAAAGAGCAAGGATGCGTCGGTGGCTTTGCTGTTCCTGTCAGGTAGAGGAGAATTACCAATCACATGAAAATGAGAACTTGAAGAGCCCCAAGCATCAAACAGATGGTATGTACTTTGGCGCTAACTTGATTTGGTAATTCTGTTTTACTGTTAGGAATCTTTTGGATGGTATGACTTTCTGTAGTTATTCTTGCAAAAATAGATGTCACTAAAATAAATTTTGCTGAACACTTGTTAATCACCTATTTTCTTACATATAGAAAGTCTTAAGTGCTGTACTTGTTTTATGATGGCTGTCTTTGACTCTTTTTCTTTCCCTTCATTTCTTTATATGCGACCAAGCCATATATGTCTTTGTCATTTTGACTTTTGAATATTATTACTGAAATATTCTTTATTTATGCAAAGAGATGAGTAAGTTCATTATTTTCTCAGAATTTGGTTTTATTTTATTTTATTTTATTTTTTTTGGTTTCATAATATGCTGTGTTTTGGCTTAAATCTGCCTTGACTCTGATCTTTGAATTTCACAGCAAAACCTTCTACATTTCTATGACCTTCTTTCTGGGTGATTCAAGCTTGTTACAAGTTATGCAAGAATTAGGGTTTAATTTAGATTGCCTTAATTGCTTTATATTTGACTTCCACTGGCTAAGATATGAAGATTGTTTTAAGCAGTTTTTTTTTTTCTTAATTTAATGTTTAGTGTTTCCCAGACAGAAAAAAGATTTGCTTACAATTTAAGATAATTGGCGTATGGTGTCCGATGTTTTGGTTTTTGAAATAGGAAAGTTCTTAAAAAAAAAATCTTATTACTATTTAATTGTTCAATTTCTATAATTTTTCTGTTGGCATGCTTGCTTGTATGCATAGAATAATTTCTCATTGCTCATGCTATGTGCTTTCAGGGAATCAAAGAAGTTCAAAGGTGGCAGCTCCTGTCAAACCTGAAGTGCAAAAATCACCACCACCTATTGAAGTGCCTGCATTATCACTGGATGAATTGAAAGAAAAGACTGACAATTTTGGATCAAAGGCTTTGATTGGTGAGGGCTCCTATGGAAGAGTTTATTATGCAAATTTGAACAATGGAAAAGCTGTGGCTGTGAAAAAGCTTGATGTTTCCTCTGAGCCTGAGTCAAATGTGGAGTTTTTGACCCAGGTGTGTAAGCAATTTGATAGAAGGGGATTTTCTCATTAAATTTTTTAATTGATAATGCCGATTCAGATTGTTGTTATTTGTTATTGAAAGCAATTTGACTGAAGGCCTTATATTAACACTTCCACTGTACAAATTTTCTTCTTTAGGTTTCCATGGTTTCAAGATTGAAACATGAAAATCTTGTTGAGTTGCAAGGTTACTGTGTTGAAGGAAATCTCCGTGTGCTTGCATATGACTTTGCAACAATGGGGTCACTACATGACATATTGCATGGTTTGTGAGGCCATCAAATTATATATTAGTTCCCAATTTAGATTTGTCTGACAAAACTTTTCTCATACAAAATACTCTTAGTTTGACAGTTTTTCCCCTCTTTCTGGCAATTATAGGAAGGAAGGGAGTTCAAGGTGCACAACCAGGTCCAGTGCTTGACTGGATGCAGCGGGTAAGAATTGCAGTCGATGCAGCAAGGGGCTTGGAATATTTGCATGAGAAGGTTCAACCCTCTGTTATACACAGAGATATCAGGTCTAGCAATATCCTCCTCTTTGAAGAGTTTAAAGCGAAGATTGCAGATTTTAACCTATCAAACCAGTCTCCTGACATGGCTGCTCGTCTTCACTCTACTCGAGTTTTAGGGACCTTTGGCTATCATGCTCCAGAGTATGCTTTCTATGCTCCTTTTTTTTTTCCTTGAACCAACCAGTCAGTTCCTGCTGCTGTTTATTTAGTTTACTTCTTGTAAAGGTTGATTATCTTTAATTCCATTTTCTGATAACATCTAGGAAATTATACATATGTTTGTAGCTGGTCTGAACTCTGACTTCTAGATTTATTTATTTATTTTTGTCACTTTTTTTCCCAAATGATGCTGCTATTTGGACTCCCTACCTTCTTTTCCACCTCTTTCATTATAGATATACTATCTCATCTGATGTCCAATGTGCTGTATGTGAAGTTCACCGTCTGCATTGCTAGAACTAAGGACATGAATTTGAGGGAGTTCCAGTATTTTTTTCTGAATGCATTCTATCCCAGAGGAGCTGCTCTGATAATGTACGATTTTAATTGATTTATGGCTCTAATGTATACCAGGTATGCAATGACTGGACAGTTGACACAGAAGAGTGATGTGTACAGTTTTGGGGTTGTCCTTCTAGAGCTTCTGACCGGGAGGAAACCTGTCGACCACACAATGCCTCGTGGACAGCAGAGTCTTGTTACCTGGGTGAGTTTATTGCTTTCTCTTCTTTCTGTCTTTTCCCTTTCCTTTATCTAGCGCGATAGTGTATTTCTGTTTATTTTATATATTGCTAGATCTTTTCAGTTCACTTGAAATTTGATCAACTCTTCCAACATTTCTTTTTCTCCGTTTAGGCCACTCCAAGACTGAGCGAAGACAAAGTTAAACAATGTGTAGATCCAAAATTGAAGGGCGAGTATCCTCCTAAAGGAGTTGCTAAGGTATTTTTATCTGTGGCTGCATAATTCACACAAGTTTAAATCTGTAACTTAGGGCTGAGGGTGGGTTTTCGGTGCTTGAACTCCGGAAGACATGTAGACACACCAAACTAGTACTTCATCGTTTTTGTCATATTTTTATCAATGCAGCTGGCGGCCGTGGCAGCATTGTGCGTGCAGTATGAAGCTGAGTTCCGACCAAACATGAGCATCGTTGTTAAGGCTCTCCAGCCACTGTTGAAGGCTCCAGCTTCAGCACCAGCACCAGCAGCAGCAGCATCAGAGACATAAAAGCCGATGAATCCAGTTTCTTCATCTTCTATGGGAATATCTGCAACCTTTGCACAGTATGGTTTCATTCCACTGCAGATGCCATAAGATCACTAAATATTTATATTTTTTTTCCGAATTTTTCATATATAACATCGACGTGTAAAATTGGGTTGAACCGGATAATATCACTGATACAATCTGTTTGTCGCTGGTTTTTCGGACCCGGTGCTGATGTCTATTTGAGTTGTTGTCATAAAACTGACCAAGGGATTGGGTGGTGTGGTGGATATAAATGTTACTGAGTATTCGATATTGTTGTTTGCTTCGTAATTTTATTTTATTCTTGTGCTGCCTAAATGAGTTTATTTGTATGAATATTCGTCCCAGAACAAGACTTATCTAAATGTACTCTGTGATCTATTGATGGTTATGTCGCTCAGTTCTTACTTCTTAGCATTAATGAATAAAAAGATACATTAAATCTTATATTGAATAAAAAAATATCAAACATGTAAACGTGAATATATTTCACTATATGAATTATTTTATATTTTAATAAAATGAACGAGATTTAAATTTTGAAGTTGTTATTATTTATTCTCGATTTTAAGAGGATTAATCTCATATTATAAAATGAATGAAATATTTATTATTACGTCAAAAAAAAAGTTTTATGGATAGTAATTTTTAATCAGTCATTTTGAATCAAATTGTTATTTTATTAAATTGATTTTATGATAAATCTCAGATTCTGTGAAAATTAATTTTTTGAAAAGAAATTAATAAAATCATGATAAATAGCAGATTTTATGAAAATCAATTTCTTAATTAATTGATTGTCCCTTTTTTAATCTAAAAATTAATAAAATCGAAGGTACATTCAAATTTTCAATAAAATCAAAAGTATTAAGAATAATTAAATAAAATTAAAGTACAATGATAAAATTTAGTATTCATAAAGGAAAAAAAAAAACAAAATATTAAAAAGTTTTGTATTTTTATTATATATAATTAAAATTTTAAATTAAATAAAATGATCAATAAATTATTTCAAAAGTAAATTATTAAGTATTGTTAATTTTATTTTTTAATTTTTTATATTTCTATTAAAGTTTTGATTAATTTGATTTTCTAATAAAATTAATAAAATTTAAATGTTTTAAAAAAAATTTCGGTAACTAATCAAAATAAATTTATTAATCAAATTAAAACAATTAAATTTATTTAATAAAATTAAAATCGAAATATAACCTCTCTAATATATAAACAAGCCCATTCCTGAAACCCGGGGCCGCTCTCTCTCTTCGAACCAAGAGTATTTCTGTTCTCTCTTTCTCAACAATGGATGATGATCCATTGAATTCTGATTCAAACGTTGGTTCCAAGCGTAGAATAACCACTGACACTGAACAAGAAGAAGAAGTTTTCCTTCAACTTCAGCTTTCCTCTTCTCTCCCTGTAATCATTACCCATCAACAGGATTCAACCCCTCAAGATCACCAAGAAGAAACAACTATGGATGATAGCAGTCCCAAGAAGAAAGCCAAGTGTTTTTCTCTTCTTTCTGAGGGAAACCAAGAACTGGGTCTGCGTTCTTTCACTGAGAAAGAAAAGATAGATAACGCGGGAAACGAAGAGGGTTCCTTTCCAGTTCAAGAAGTTGATACCCAAGTCAATGCCATTGAAGTTGACGTGGGTTTTGTTCTTGAAACTGATAAGAAGGAACATCAGGGGACTTGTTCGGATTTCGAGGAGAAAAGGGTTATCAAAGGAGAAGACTTGGATTCTGAAAATGTGCTTGAAGCTAAAAGGAAAAGACTTTTGCGTGAGTTTGAAGTTGGAAAACGTTCTGGTGCCAAAACCTGTACCGGGAACATCTCTGGTTTTGCAACAAACTCGTCCAACATTGTTGGTATCAAAGGACTTGGTATGCCTGTTAGAGGGTCTTTAAAGATTGAAGTCATCGATGATACGGCGTTGATTGGGTCATTTCCACTCTCCATAACTGGAAATGGCAGTGTAAAGGATGAGAAGAATAAAGGAAAACAGGAAAATGAAGGCAAGAAAGCTAAAAATTCACGAGGAAAAGGAAAGAATGCAAGAAAGGTTTTAGGGGAAGCTGTGAGACATATGGAGTCAACAAAAATTGTTGAAGTTGAAAATTGTAGAAGAGATAGCAAAAATCAAAGTAAGATAATGTATTCAAGAAAAGCGTTAGAGGCTTTGAGGTTTGCTAAGGTTGTGGAACAGCAGAATTTGTGGAGGGATGTGTATAATGGTCTTGCGACTGATGTGATCAGAGAGTATGACGACTTGGGAAGCTGGAAGCATCAGAAGAACATTAGTTTGAGCTCTGATACTCGTCATTCCTTTGTGAGGAAGGCAGATTCTCCTGCAGTTATGAGTATGTTCTTATCTCTTCATTAAACCACTGTTTATTATCTTGTTTAGTTTCCCTACTTTTTACATTGCAAGAGGCCAAAGTATTAGTTCAGTACATCATAGGTAGAGTGTTATTGCTGTTATTTGGGATTATGGTTTGCTGCTGTAAATAAATATATAAATGATCTGATGTCCTTCTGATGGTGATATAACTTCATCAATCTTTTGAATTTGTCTCGTGTGATGAATAATGGTCAGCTTTGTGTGGTGCCCTTGGTTCACTTCTGCTTTTATTTAATTTTGAACCTTTTACTAAGGTGGTTGTTTCTTAGAATGAGGCTTTATAGTCTTATACCGAAGGCTGTTTTAGTCTCTTAACTCTAGAGCAATGAAAGGTTGAGATTTTGATATGTTCTCTGATACCCTGGCATAAAACATGACATACAGTGTCACATAGAGTCAACCTGATGGGTTCATTTTCTGTTGTCTCAGGTGTGGTTGCTGGAAATGGAACAAGGAATGGTCTCAATATCTTTGTACATTGAAGAATGGCCTGAAAATGATCTGTAAAGGACCTTATGTGCAACAATTCAACCCGGAATTTTGTTTTGTATACTTAGGCACATTATATCTGTGTTTAGTTCCTCTATAGGGTTACTTGTACATTGGAGTCTTGCTGTTGGGTGTTTTAGATTCTAATTCTAGGAGAGTGCGTGTTAGAGATACAGATGATATGGTACATTCTTTGTAAATAGAAACTAATAAAATTGATGACATTCTTTAATGAAATTCAGTCTTTGAACGCCTCCCAAGTGAATGAGAAAAACTTTTATTAGCTGTTTGCTGTTACTTGCGTACTTTTAATGTTTCCGTTCCTTTGGATTCAATGTTTTGAATTGCACAAGCACTCCTAAAGTCTGCCATCACTTGTCAGAGGAAGATTATTCTGAAAATGTTAATAATGAACTAGAATACATTTAGGATAATGAGACTGAAAATATATATCCTTTAGGTCTTACTTGTACTCGTGATATTGGAGTTGAAGATGCCTTCATTGCTGGAGAAGAAGAATGTATTGACGATGATGACAGTGGTGAAGATTACGCCAGCATTCTTAGGCCTGCTTTCATGGTAGAAGGGGAACCTGACTTTGGTTCTGGTCCTCCAGAGGATGGATTAGAATATCTTAGGCGTGTCAGGTAATCATTCTTTATCTTTAAATTTTTAATTAATTTATTATGTTATTTATTTATTGGCAATGCCATTTTGCTTCCGCGGTTTGTTGGTTTCGAGAGAACTTTGATGAAACAGTAAAAATTGTTCCTTAATGATTTGAAGGTCTCGTGTTCAAGCGAAAACAGCCTCTCTTAAGACAGAGGAAAAGTTGCGTACATATAACTCTCTCCAGATCCCATAATGTGAGAGTCTTATGCACTGGGTTACTTTTTTTTTTTTGAGTTTGTGGGTTTCACTCCTATTCTTAGGGTCACTTCACTGTTTAAACCATGCCTAAGAAAGCACAATAGCAGCTAAATTCTCTGAAAAATGTTCTCATATAATTGGAACAATTTGCATAGTTACTCGTAGAGTCCCAAGTAAGTATTATTGGTATAGTAGTTGTTTTCCTCTGCTAGACCAACAACCATTCAAGGTTGTAGTGCAGACAAACCTGAACGATAGGTCTGAGTCTGACCAATCTGTAACCAATTTACGATTGTAGATCTGAATGGTGCAGCTGTGAAATGGCAACCTTTGTTTGGGGCTTTAGGATGGAATATCATCTATTCTGGTCTTATGTAATCGAGTTGTAGCAAGCACAACATGATACACGTGTCGAGTAGAAACATGTAAATTCATAGACAATCCAGAGAAAACCTTCATTTCAGGCATTAGGCATTCCTTGTTTCAATCTTAACAACTAAAATATATCAAACCAGCTAAATCCATATTTATTGCAGTCTGCATCTTTCATGAGTCCAGTGCTGATTTTGCTTCCAACATAGCTTGAAAAGAGAAGCAACTACATATACAATACAAGGAGCCTGTCTTGGGTTTGGGACTACATAAAAGATGTCCCTTTGACGATGATGATGTAATTTATATACACAGAATGTCTATGACCATCCACAAGTTCACAACTCTAAAGCATGCAAGAGCAAAAATCCTAAATAATCTAAGATGTTTCATTACACAAGATACATTTCATTCCACATACAAACCTTCAAATGCCTCTAGGATCAGCTACCAACCGCATAGAGATGTGAGACGGCTTGATTCCAATGATAACTAGGATTCGTTTCCATGTTCGAGAAGGCACTCAGTGTTATAACCGCTGCCCCAAGCCCTCTCCTTCCAAATTTGTTCCACTTCGACAAACGTCAGTCCCTTGGTCTCCGGCACGAACACAATCACAAAAACAACTGCAAGCACAGCTATGCCAGCAAGAATCAAGAAAGTAGTACCGGTTCCGACAGCTTCAGCAACTGTAAGAAAAGTCTGGGCCACAATCAAATTTGAAATCCAATTCACGGTAGCAGACATGCCCCCGCATATCCCTCGGTACTGCTCAGGGTATATCTCTGAGTTCACAGTCCATGGAACAGGTCCCATTCCAGGTGAGAAGAAAGCAATATACAGGGCTAATCCAATGACCGCAAGCCATCCATAAATTCCATTTGAAGAACCAGATGTTTCAGCAAAGAAGGCTCCGGAAAGGATGACAAGGGATACAATGACACCTGATAAGCTTGAAATTGCCAGGCTTTTCCTTCCAACATGATCAATAAGGTAAATTCCAACAATAGTTCCTGCTGCATTCATCGCAGCAACAATAAGAGACAGGAGAAGTGCTAGCTGATTGGAGTTGAATCCAGCCATCTGGACAATTGTTGGGCTATAATACATCACTGTATTGATGCCAGTGAACTGCTGAAAAGCCTGCATAACCACAGTTACCATGTCATTAACAGTCCTCACCTTCCTACTAAACATAGTTAAGAGAGTTTACTATTCACAAGTAATATTCTCATTTAACTAAAAAGTTCTTTTTTTTGGGGGGGAGGGGGGGGGGGTGTTTATAGGAGGTATAAAAGGGAATGAGAGAATCGAATTGGACCTAATCCCTCTTAAAGAGGGGTAACAACCACCAGACTAAGCCTTGGTTGTTAGATTAAACAATGCCTAAAAAAATTGATCCATTTACCCGTTGATATTTTAAAATAATAATTAAAAAATTCACAATTTAAGAACAAGGATGATTTTCAACCAGTCTGAGAGACAACATATATTCTATTAAATCGTAGAAGTTTTAGTTATTACCTGAAGTCCAGCCCCAGCCAGAAAGGCAAGTCTGATTTCTTTTGTTTGAAAAACATCCAAATATCTGACAGTTCTCTTTTTTTGACGCTCTTCTTCTAGAGCAGCAGAAAGGTGATCCACTTCATCCTCTAATCGAGCAATGTCATAAATTTTAGAAAGCACAGCTATGGCTTTAGCTTTCTCGTTCTGAATAAATATAATGAGAATCATTGGTTTATTAGAGGACTAAATGGAAAGGAGGAACCAATTAAAAACAAAAGGAATTTACACAGAAATATCTAGGAAGTAATAAATCTACCTTCATGAATAGCCATCGTGGAGACTCAGGCAAACATAGCATAAGGAAGAACTGAATGACAGCTGGCACAGCTGAAACTCCAAGCATCCATCTCCAAGTTCCTCGAACCTGTTCAGGCAAGAATATTTTAGACAGATAGTAGCGGTACTCGACAACATTTTGATGTGCATGAAGTCCTATGATGCCTATTTATTCTAAGTTAAGATACTAGTTCATTTTGTTTTATAAAACCACACGTCTCCAAAGGCAGGAAGTGCAACAGGCTTTGCCCCCACAGTCTCAGAATTAAATCCATTTCTTGAGATCAAAATATGAGTGGACAAATAGGCTTAAAACTGAAAAAACTTGTGGAAGAAAGTTCAGAACTCTATTTACTAAGAAAAAAAAGCCGGGAAATTATTGATAATGGATCTGAAATAGGGGAAACAAAGCTTCTGAGTATACTTTAAACTTCCTATTTCCATTTCATTAGAACGCATTTCACCGAAACATGAAACATGCTTACAATAATCAAATGCCATGAAACATATTTGCATCATAGTTATGAATCAAATGCCATGAAAAATTTAGTTTACTAAATAATATTCCACATGCCATAAACAACAGATGTGCATGCATAACGTAACTAGTAAGAAAGGGAGATTCCGTCCATGGTGTTTCCTTTCAAGAAATCAATAAAATGCAAACCCCAAATTATATCTTGATACTGCATCTCCAAAACTGCAAAACTGAAAACCTTTCACTCAAGCAGGAATAATTAATGAGTACAAATAGAATAAGTTATCCAGCAATTACTTCTAGAAAAACAATAATCACCTCCGAAAACTGTTAATATTTGCAGTGCTATTTGAGGATTTCCTAAAGAAGCCTCTATTCTATTCACTAACAACCTAAAGAAGAGAGACTAAAAGGATGAGTTCACAAAGATAAATTAACCAATAATTTAACATGCACATATTGACATTCTATCTTCTGGTTAAACAATAAGATGGTCCTGATTCCAACCTTGATTCTTATTGTAATCAAAAGGGAAGTTTGTTCTTTTACCAGTGATAATAAGATAAAAGAATATTGCTATCTATGGCATTTGAACACTCATATGTAGTTTAACATCTAAAGATTTCCATGTAAAGATTGTTCTTCTACGGCCTGCGAATAAATGGTTTTATTAGAAAAGTTTAAATAGGGATAACATCATTGAATTTCCTATATTAACAAAATTTAGTTTATGTCAGTTTAGCATCACTCACTACCAAACTTGTGAGTTTTGAAATTCTAAAGCAAACGAAAGTATAAAACGGAATACCTGTTTAAGTATCCTAGCATGGCATTGAGGAGTTTATTTTCAGTTTAAAACTGGTGCAAAACCATTTTCTCCCACATAAGATTACAAAGCAAATAACAGAAAAGACAGATAGGGAAAGGAAGACAGCTGACCTCTGTAAAAGCAAGATTTACAAGGTAAGATAGAAACTGTCCACCGGTTATCATAAGCACATTTGTACTCACTAGCCCACCCCTTACTTCTGAGGGTGATGCTTCAGCGATGTATACAGGAGCAGTAACAGATGCTATGCCCACACCCAGGCCAACTGAAAGTCGTCCCAATATCAACACGTATGGATCGGGTGCTGCAGCCATGATAATTGCTCCAGCAGTAAAGACAAAATCTGCGAGAAGAGTAGCCTTCTTACGGCCATAAGCATCATTAATCCAACCCCCAGATGCAGCTCCAACAATTGCACCAACCAATGCCATGCTGACAATTGTTTCCTGAAGGCTAAAAGATTCAGAATGTTTCTAAACAGGGAAAGATTCACAAATTAGCAAAATGATTTGAATGTTAACTAATATTACGAGTCATACAAGATGACTATTTGAGGAGTCAATGGAACTCCAAGCTCTCCAAACCACCCAAGTTCTCCCATTCTGCGCCTTTTGTAAACACAAGATTTGCAAGCGTTTACCAGGCACCACAATCCCCTATCCCAATCAATTCATGCCCCTGCACACACAAGATCTCGGGAGAAGTTGCCTTTCATGCTCGCTTCGATCATTAACACAATTTCCTACTATAATTTTATGTTTCCTTTTTAGTCCTTGTCCTCTTCTTCACAACCAAACACACCCCAAAAATCAAGATTTTCTTCAATTTCATCTTTGTCATGTTCTTTCTGTAAGCAAAAAAGTTTAGCATTTCAGAACACCTTTAAAAGCTGGTACCTGAAGGAAACTACTTTGGTTGACTACCTCAAAGTCATCTTTTATGTAAAGAAGGGCCCCTGATATTACACCTGCAGTTACCAATTCCAGATGAGAACATTTTGTGAGGGAAAAAAAAAAAACCTGCAAAACAAAGGGGATGAAGAAAAGCATGTCTTCCTTTTTTATTCAGTTGAATTTCTGATACTGCTAAAGATATCCCGATAACACAATGCAGAAGCCTTATTTTAAAGAAAGATATCACACAAGTGAGATTCTGGAGTCCATGGAAAGTCCCAATTATTTTAAAGAAACAAAAAGTACAGTAAGAGTTAAAGTAGAACAGAAGAACTCAATGAAATTCTATCCTGTAATCATGTTAAATTGATAGTATCTCTTTCATTAATTCCAAATTTGAGACCAAAGTTTTTTATTCAAATTACTTGTTCACAGGATCTCCAATGCGTTAGATCAGTCCAATTCTGCTGCTACAATCCAGATATTCAAACAAAACTTAGTTCCATCTACTAATACACGAAAATCTTTCCACCCAGATGAACCAAAGGAAATTGTATGAGGAAAAAAATACTATAACATAAGAAGGGAAGAAAGCATTTAATACCTGTGTCATAGCCAAAGAGCAAGCCACCAATACCAGCAATGAAAGTAAGTCCCAAAACATAAGGATTACTGAAATATGACATTCTTCTCTCTGGAAACAAATCCAGATACCCTGAACTTCCTGGCAACGACTCTAGCGTCATGTCTCCTTTCTCTCTCTACCCTTTGGTAATTACAATTCAACCCCAAAGAAAGAAAAAACACTCAAATTTCCCAACTATAAACGCTTGCTCAATTTGGTTTTCAGCTAATTTCCAACAACTTTTGTTTCCTAATTTTCTTCTAACCCAAGAATGAAGAATTCAAGATTATAAAGAAACGTGAATTGAGTTTTCAAGGATCAAGAATTTCCCTTGTCCCCAGAAATAAAAACAAAAACTTTCTTCCTGGGTTGTAGTCAAAACTCGAAAAATGATTAACCAGTGAAACAGAACATTTAATCTTAAGGAAAGCCTAATTCGGGTCAGTGAAAATATGAATCCAATTCGATTTTCCCAGAGAAATCTTGAGGTTTTGAAGAAATTTTTCCTTCTTTGCCTGCAAGAGAGAAAAGAAACAGTGAGAAGAAAGAAGATGGAAAAGTGGAAATAAGGACGACGATGGTTGAGAAAGTAATAAACAACTATAGAAGGAAAGTCTTAAAGACAATTTGGAAACGTAAGACAGAAACGATGGCTGTGCTACTGTGCTTACCTACTGACAATACGCCATTGATGTTAAACGCAGTTACTTGTAATTAAAATGCTTATATATATATATATTGTTGATTTTGAATTATTGTTTTTTTTAACTGAGATTTTGAATTATTGTTCAACCCATCAATCATTAAGAAAATTTTACTACTTTCACATCTACCTTACTCGAAATAATCCATAAACTTTTTGGTTTTCATCACATATTTACAAAGTTTTATTTTACTTTGAATTAAAAAAATTATTATTTAATAAAAACTTTTAATTTTAAAAATGAGATTTAGATTATGGTATATATTTATTTTTTTTATTTTTTGATATTTTATTAAAATATATATATATTATTTTAATTTTATTTGTAAAGTTTAATAATTTTATTGATAATATTATTAAATATTTATTTTAAATTAAATCACAACAAACGTAAAATATAAAATATTTATATAAAAATTTATAAAATATATAATATTTTATATATTTATATTTATTTTATATTAGATATGTAAAATATAAAATTTATTATATAATTATTTATATTAACATAACAAACATAATATCCTGATTAAAAAAACAAAACATAAACTTTTTTATTTTTCAGGACGCTATATATATATAAAAACTTTACCAAATTTATATTTTGTATTATTTTTATATTTTATATTATTTTGTCGCATTTAAAATTGTAAATAAATTTTTATGGATAAGAAGGAGAGAGAGAAATTATTGCTAATTAGAGAAAATATTAACGTAAAAAACGTGGAGTTTACTATTTAACGTTTGATTTTGAAATATAATAAAATTATTAACAACGGATGGTAAGACACGTAATCTCTCGAGTAGATACAATTATTTTACTCGCTTCTATCAAATCTCGAGCTTCAATAATTATTATAATTATTAACAGGAGTTTGCTACTTTGTGTTGTTGAAATTTAACCGTGTAAGTCACGCGCAGTGTTTTCGAGTCACGTCGCTCTGTTCAAAAATCGTGGTCGGTGGTACTCCTTTTTCCAGTAAATCGAAAGACGCAACTTCGATGGCGCGTGACGACACGCCACCCGTGAAAAAAGGTGTAGTGGTTCGTCCAGTCCACGTGTTGAGTTCATGTAAAATGCTATTTTTTTTAATTGTCTTAATCTTACTGTGAAGATCACATGGGGAGCCCACACAATAGTTCTCCAACGTGGTAGTTCACGGATAAGGTTTGAATATTCAAAAAAAAAAATAATTTAAAAATATTTTTAATATTAAATTTAAATGGTACGAGTCAAAATAAATTTTATTTACGAAAAGTTAAATTTAAACAATATTTTTAAATGTCAATCGGATATTATCTGATCAATGAATATCTATAAAAATAAATTAAAAATTAAAAATTTATAAAAAAACAAAAGTTATTTCTGTTTATACGATTCAAATCCAATAAATTTTGGTCCACAATAATTGATGTTTTAAATTTAATAATAAAAAAATTTTATAAGATGGAAAATTAAAATTGCAACAATCATAAAAATTAAAAATTTATCTTTAAAACCAATAGATGATAAATGAAAATACTTAATTTGATTATAAGATTATATAAAATTTAATATTTAATAGATAAGATACGACACTAGTTTAACAGATTTTAATAATGTCGCGACCCAAATTTACAAAAAATCACTACAAATTTTTCGCGAACTTACCACATTTTAATTGTTGGGCTGTGAGTCAATATCCCTCACTCAGTTTCATATATTATATATATATGCATAACAGGCAATGCTTTCGTCCCAGGCACAAATATTGCGGAAGCTTATAAAATTATTATTTTAAAATTTAAAATTCGTTTACATTGCCTAACATATACATCCCCCATATAACATGACTACATCACTGTACACTATTATTCAGATACAAAAGTACATGTGTGCATACCTCGATGCTGCTGGATAGCTGTGTGTAAAAAATCGCAGGACGGACGCAGCTTATACACTCTACTCTGCGGAGGTGGGAAAAATAATGGGATGAGCATAACGCGCTCAGTAAGAAATATATGAAAGCAGGTAGATAACCACACTATCTACGATGCTCATAATGCATGTTTTATCAACTCGTAAAACAAATGCATTTACTTTTCAAAACACTCTCCTTAATTTATAAAGCAAGTAGATAATCAAACTATCCACGATGCTCATGATGCATGGTTTATGCCGAAAAACTCATGGCATTCACAAAACCATCATAGTAAAACACATAGCAATTTACTGCCAAAAACCGAATATCAAAACTCATTCAGAGTAAAATCTTTCTGTGTTCAGTATTGAAACTCACTTTAAAATCATATTCTCGTTTCAAACGGTTTCATCACAGAAATCAAATCAAAATTAGTTTCATCACCGAAACCAATAAAACAGATGAGACTAGGCAGGGATTTCAACACAAATCCAAGGGAACATTTGGCCAAAGTCCGAGACCCACAAGCTATCACGGATCAGGTGTGCCATGGTGTCTCTGAGTCCGAGGAGGGGATTAGTCTATCCATCGGCTCCTATCTAAGGACTATCACAAAACAGAGCAATGACAAAGCATGCCCGAGTCCAAAGACGCAATCCTCACATCCCATAGTTGCACGGTACAGTGTACTCCATGTTGTCTACACGGTACAGCGTACTCCATGAACCACAGTACAATTACCACATAGTTGTAGGTGCCTGAGTCAAAAGCTCACCACCCCAACCAAATAAGTTATCAACCATAGCCTGTCGTCTCAGATCTAGTGCGAGCAAGTCAGTGTGTGAGGTCCTGCCTACCACAGGCGACCTCTCTGGGCCCCTGCTGCGACAGCCTCCTACTCAACTCGAGGGCTCCAGCACGATCTCAATCACAAATCACAACAGAATCCAGTGCGAGCAGTGCTCCAGCACGGTCTGTACAGATGAAATACCCAAAATCAAGTGGGAGCGGATCTGGATAAATTCACAGATCTCATCATAGCTCCAGCACGATTTCACACACACAAAATAGACATCTGGCTCTATTTCCCACCACAGTGGTACTCAAAACCGAGTGCAATATGCAAAACGGTACAAAACAAAGTGAGAGGGAAATATCCCATCAAATCACTTATCAATTAAATCACTTTTTAGAAAAACGTGCAAGTTAATGCATACTGTCAAATCATGAGCCAGTCTATCATTTCAGCTTCATAAAAATCTCTTTTTCGAGAAAACATGGATTGCATGCACTTTATGCATTTCCAAAATTCCTGAGTCTAAGGGTATTTTCGTAATTTTTCCATATTTGGGTACTATCCAGAAATTTCATATCTATACGCTATACGAAATTTAATTGACTGTAAACGACGATGAAAATACGTACAGCTATCTCTAATAGCTCCCATAGATCCCTTACCTCGGATCACGTAATGTGACCTCTCTTCCTCTGTGCTGTCCAAATCTCGCAGTCCGGTCAACTCTCAATATGACTCTGGAGCTGCATTTAACCATTCACTGGATTAATTATACGTTTCCTACTGTATTACACATTTAATACAGTTCATTTCACTTAATTGGGCCCGTTTACTCTAAATGGGCCTAAATACTTTAATCGGGTCTTAATCCGTATTAAGCCCGTTTTCACGTATTAATTCCCTTCATCAGGGTCTATCGACTCATTGGGTCTATCAATACCCATTGGGCTTCATTCCAAGCTCTTTGGATAGCCCGAATATCATTTACGACAGTTTATTCGAAATTCCGAATATAATTCACTAAATCCAAAAATTTAATCCGAAATGAATAAAATAAATCTTAAATACGCGTCAATCACATAAATTATCGTAAATGAGCTTTACTTACCCAATATTGTGCGATGGTGCGCGAATCGAAGTTCGATCTGGCTTCCATTCGGAATTAAATCGTCGAACTGCACAATTTCATATTTTTCATTTTCGGGCCAATTTTCGATTAAATATAATTTAAATAAATTTATCAAAAATTAAATCGGTCACTTTTGACCTCGTATCGACTTACCCGAAGTCCGATGAAAATTTTTTTTTTTCTCTCTCTTCTTTCTCTCTCCTCCTGAACCGGTTCGGACCGGTTCAGTCCCTTTTCACACTGAACCGGTCTGAACCGATTCAGTGGAAGTTTTGCCGTTGCCGGCGCTGCCGGCCGGTTTCCGACGCGATTCCACCGCCGTTCGGTTGGGCTCGGGCTGGGGATCTCTCGGCTGGGCTTGATCGGAGCCAAGCACCGCCGGTGGCCGTCCGATTTCCTTCTCTTCCCCGTGGCCTTCCCCTCTTCGGATCTCCTCGTCGGCGGCTATTCACGGCGCGTCTTGGCCGGTGGCGAGTCGCCCGGTGCTGGGCAGCCTTCGCCGGCCCTCGCCGGCCCCTCAGCCTCGCCGGTGGCTCGTTGTCCGGTGGTTTCTTCTCTCCCTCGGTTTGCCTCAGTTTCTCTCTCCCCGATTCCCCCAAATTTCCAATTTTCTGATTTCCAATTCCATTTTTTTTTTTTTATATTATATTTTTATTATTATTTTATTCTTAAAATAATAATAAAAATCCTAAAATATCCCAAAAATTCATATTAAATTCATTTAGTCCGCAAATGAATTTATCAGTCCGATTTTACCTTTTCGATATATTTTTCCACTATTTTTTGGCTCGTTTTTCGAGACAAATTCTAATAAATTTTAATAATTTATATCTTGATCAATTGAACTCGAAATTAAATTATTTCTTCGATTTTTGATCAAGATTACACTAATCCATATTTTTAATATCAATTTCTTAGAAATGACACCGAATTTTCGGGTCTTACATTCCTCCCCACCTTAAGAAATTTGGTCCTCCAAATTAGAATCAAGTCAATTCTCGAATAACTGCGAATATTTCTCTCGCATAAGGCTCTCTAATTCCCACATAACTTCCTCTGAAGTGGGGTACTGCCCAAGAACCTTAACCAGAGAAATCGTTCTGGTCTGTAACACTTTATCTTTCCTATCCAATATCAAATTGACGTCTCACATACGATATATCCTCTTCGAGCTTCAATGGCTCATCTTGAATCACATGTGTCTGATTTAGATGATACTTCTGAAGCATCAATGTGTGGAAGACGTTATGAATGCCTGCTAACTCAGGTGTCAAGGCTAGCCTACAGGCCTTATTTCCTCACTCGCTTCAGTATCTCATTATCCCTTTCGAGGAAAAAACTTTCAAGAATACCAATTCACCTACAGTGAATTTCAAAGGTTTACGCCTCGTCTCAGCGTAGCTTTTCTTGTCTGTTCTAAGCTATTCACAATTTCTCACATATCAATTAGACATCCTCAAAGGCATGCTTCACTTAATCGGGAGCAAACATCTTTCGGTGACTCACTTCTTCTCATCCAATTGGAGATCGACACCTAAGACCATATGACGCCTCATACGGTGCCATCCCAATACTCGAGTGATAGCTATTGTTATAGGCGAATTCGGCTAATGGCAAATGGTCATCCCAGGAGTCTCTGAAATCCACACACAAGCTCTCAACATATCCTCCAAAGTCTGAATGGTTCTCTCACTGACCATCGGACTGAGAATGGAAAGCTGTACTGACACTCAATCGGGTTCCCATAGCTTCCTGAAAATGTTTCCAAAAGTGGAAAGTGAAGCGAGAATCCCTGTCAGACACAATACACACTGGAATACCATGTAGCCTCACAATTTCTCGTACACACAGATTCGCCAACGCACTCAGAGTATCCGTAGCCTTCACGGCCAAGAAGTGAGCTGACTTCGTCAATCGATTCACAATTACCCAAATGGCATCATGGTTCCGTCGGGTCCTCGGTAACTCATGATGAAATCCATGGTGATGTGCTCTCATTTTCATATCGGTATAAGTAGAGGTTGCAATAAGCTTGCAAGTTTCTGATGCTCTACCTTAACCTGTTGACATGTAAGGCACTTAGCCACAAACTCTGCAGCATCTTTCTTCATGTCTGACAACTAATATGCTTTTCGAAGATTCTGATACATCTATTACTCCTAGTATGCACTATATATCTCGATGAATGAGCTTCTGTCAAAATCAATCTCTTTAGCTGTGGGTCATCGGGAACGTAAATTCAACCTCTGAATCTCAGCAGGCCATCATCACAACTGAGCACTCAGTCACTCTACCCATCTGTTTCTGACTATGCATATCAACACAGAAGCGATCAATACGCTGAGCTTGTCTGGTCCGGTCTATCAAATTCGGTTTCTATCTCAGACTTGCTATCACACAATATGCATTAGTATCAGAAGGGTCTATATCTAGACTGAGGCTACTAAACTGCTCTAACAGTTCATGTTCCCTGACCATCATGTACGATACCATCCTGATGCTCTTTCTGCTCAAGGCATCAGCGACTATATTCTCTTTACCCGGATGATAAAGTATCTCACAATCATCATCTTTCAGAAGCTCTACTCATCGTCTCTGCCTCATATTCAATTCTTTCTGTTAAAAACAGATATTTGAAGCTCTTATGATTAGTGAATTCTTGAAATTTCTCACCGTACAAATAATGGCACCATATCTTCAGTGTAAACACTACGGCTGCCAACTCCAAATCATGGGTCGGATAGTTCTTCTCAGGGTCCTTAAGTTGTCTGGATCCATAAGCAACTATCTTCCCGTTCTGCATCAATACACAGCCCAGTCCTTGTTCCGAGGTGTCTGTATATACAGAGAAATCTCCTGAGCTGGTCAGAATAGTGAGAATCGACGTAGTGGTCAATCACTACTTTAGTTTCTGAAAACTATTCTCACATACACTGTCTCACTCAATTGCAACATTCTTTCGAGTGAGACGTGTCAATATAGCAGCCAATTTAGAGAAAACTTCCTACAAATTGGCGGTAACATCCAGCCAAACCCAAAAATGATATCAGTTCCAACCAGAAATCACACTTACTGAGCTTCGCATATAGCTTTCTCTCTCTGAGGGTTTGTAGCACATTGCTTAGATGCTATTTATGCTCTTCCATAGACTTCAATACACCAGAATGTCATCTATAAACACTATGACAAATCGATCCAAGTATGGATTGAACACTCCATTCATCAATACCATAAAAGCTGTATGAGCATTCGTTAGCTTGAAAGGCATAACTAAGAATTCATAATGTCCATAACGGGTATGAAAAACTATCTTAGGTACATCTCCACTCCGGATTCTCAACTAATGTTACCCAGACCTCAGATCGATCTTGAAAAAGATCTGTGCTCCTTGAAGTTGATCCAATAGATCATCAATGCGTGGAATAAAGTACTTATTCTTAATGATCGCCTTATTCAACAACCGGTAATTTATTCACAGTTGGAGGTTTCCATCATTCTTTTCAGCTGTAGCACTCCTCTTCGGGGCAGAAGTACTAGCTGTATCATTCTCTGACTCTTTGCCCTTCTGTGGGGCTATCTCAGTCAACTCTGGGCAATCCCTTATCATATGCCTCGTCTTGCCACATCTACAACATGTTCCAATCAATACGTGGCATGACCTACTACCGTGGTATCTACCACATGCTCTACATTGATTTGTAGTCGATCGGGGTCCTCCAATCACTATACCCCTAGCTGGAGTCGAGACTTGATACACCAGGGGCTTAATCATCCTACCCCGTGACTCATCGACTCTCAGTCGTCTAACAAACGACCTCTTTCCACTCGGACACTACAGTCCTATGTTGATCTCTTCTAATCTCTATTCTTGCCCTTCACGACTTTACCAAACTCAAGGACGTGCATATCATAGTCTTACACACACAACTGAGCTCTACGCACGATCTCCTCGTAAGTCGTGACATCAAATAGGGCAAATCTGACTCTTATGGAATGTCTCAATACTTTCATAAACTTGCGAACTTTTCGCATCTCACTGCTCATGGTATCGGGGTCATATTTTTCCAATGATGTAAATCGAGACTCATACTCGTCTACCGATCTATTCCCCTGAATCAGACCAAGAAATTTCATCTGTAATCTCTATTGAGCAGTGGCTGGGATATACTACCTCCTAAAGGCATCCAAAAAGATCTCCCAGTCAATCAACTGATATACATAACTTTCATGATGGGTCGGGCGAATTTTCACCAATACTCTGCTTCGCCCTCTAACATGAATGTAGCAAAGGCCACTCTCTCATTGGTCGAACATCGGTAAAAGTCATATAACTTCTCTAACCGGTTGATCCAATCCTCTGCTACTAAAAAGTTCTTGATCTCACTGAACGATGGAGGCTTGAGCTCCGAAACTGCCTCAATCGGTCAAACTCACAATCAAACCCTGAATCCTCTCGAGTTTGTCATGGAACTACAGGTGGTACAGGGGTTTCACCAACACGTGGCATAGGTACAGGCTGTGTAGGCGCAAGTGTCTCAGGAGCAACTGCCGACTCAGTATAAGTCATCTGAGCAGCCGGACCTTGCCTACTCTCTAACCTAGCCATAGTCAAGTTAGCCTCAGTGAACAACTTCATAAATGTGTTCCAACTCCGCTCTAATCTCGTAACACGAGCATCAATAGTCTCAGCTGGACCTGATGGAATATGATCACATGACGATTCACAAGGTTTCTCAAACCTATCACAGCGTCTCTCGGACCTATCTCTATGGCCCCGAGAACGCGGACTCTCTCCTCTGCTGCGATGTCCATCAGACATCTCTATCGTCCCGCATACAAAAATCAATTTCTCAGTTTAACCACAGCTCAGTACACACAATTGTATCTAATAATGTACAGTGACATGGGGATGTATACTTTTTAACTACTGACACTGACTCACATCAGACCAACACTGCTCTGATACCACTCCTGTCGCGACCCAAATTTACAAAAAATCACTACAAATTTTTCGCGAACTTACCACATTTTAATTGTTGGGCTGTGAGTCAATATCCCTCACTCAGTTTCATATATTATATATATATGCATAACAGGCAATGCTTTCGTCCCAGGCACAAATATTGCGGAAGCTTATAAAATTATTATTTTAGAATTTAAAATTCGTTTACATTGCCTAACATATACATCCCCCATATAACATGACTACATCACTGTACACTATTATTCAGATACAAAAGTACATGTGTGCATACCTCGATGCTGCTGGATAGCTGTGTGTAAAAAATCGCAGGACGGACGCAGCTTATACACTCTACTCTGCGGAGGTGGGAAAAATAATGGGATGAGCATAACGCGCTCAGTAAGAAATATATGAAAGCAGGTAGATAACCACACTATCTACGATGCTCATAATGCATGTTTTATCAACTCGTAAAACAAATGCATTTACTTTTCAAAACACTCTCCTTAATTTATAAAGCAAGTAGATAATCAAACTATCCACGATGCTCATGATGCATGGTTTATGCCGAAAAACTCATGGCATTCACAAAACCATCATAGTAAAACACATAGCAATTTACTGCCAAAAACCGAATATCAAAACTCATTCAGAGTAAAATCTTTCTGTGTTCAGTATTGAAACTCACTTTAAAATCATATTCTCGTTTCAAACGGTTTCATCACAGAAATCAAATCAAAATTAGTTTCATCACCGAAACCAATAAAACAGATGAGACTAGGCAGGGATTTCAACACAAATCCAAGGGAACATTTGGCCAAAGTCCGAGACCCACAAGCTATCACGGATCAGGTGTGCCATGGTGTCTCTGAGTCCGAGGAGGGGATTAGTCTATCCATCGGCTCCTATCTAAGGACTATCACAAAACAGAGCAATGACAAAGCATGCCCGAGTCCAAAGACGCAATCCTCACATCCCATAGTTGCACGATACAGTGTACTCCATGTTGTCTACACGGTACAGCGTACTCCATGAACCACAGTACAATTACCACATAGTTGTAGGTGCCTGAGTCAAAAGCTCACCACCCCAACCAAATAAGTTATCAACCATAGCCTGTCGTATCAGATCTAGTGCGAGCAAGTCAGTGTGTGAGGTCCTGCCTACCACAGGCGACCTCTCTGGGCCCCTGCTGCGACAGCCTCCTACTCAACTCGAGGGCTCCAGCACGATCTCAATCACAAATCACAACAGAATCCAGTGCGAGCAGTGCTCCAGCACGGTCTGTACAGATGAAATACCCAAAATCAAGTGGGAGCGGATCTGGATAAATTCACAGATCTCATCATAGCTCCAGCACGATTTCACACACACAAAATAGACATCTGGCTCTATTTCCCACCACAGTGGTACTCAAAACCGAGTGCAATATGCAAAACGGTACAAAACAAAGTGAGAGGGAAATATCCCATCAAATCACTTATCAATTAAATCACTTTTTAGAAAAACGTGCAAGTTAATGCATACTGTCAAATCATGAGCCAGTCTATCATTTCAGCTTCATAAAAATCTCTTTTTCGAGAAAACATGGATTGCATGCACTTTATGCATTTCCAAAATTCCTGAGTCTAAGGGTATTTTCGTAATTTTTCCATATTTGGGTACTATCCAGAAATTTCATATCTATACGCTATACGAAATTTAATTGACTGTAAACGACGATGAAAATACGTACAGCTATCTCTAATAGCTCCCATAGATCCCTTACCTCGGATCACGTAATGTGACCTCTCTTCCTCTGTGCTGTCCAAATCTCGCAGTCCGGTCAACTCTCAATATGACTCTGGAGCTGCATTTAACCATTCACTGGATTAATTATACGTTTCCTACTGTATTACACATTTAATACAGTTCATTTCACTTAATTGGGCCCGTTTACTCTAAATGGGCCTAAATACTTTAATCGGGTCTTAATCCGTATTAAGCCCGTTTTCACGTATTAATTCCCTTCATCAGGGTCTATCGACTCATTGGGTCTATCAATACCCATTGGGCTTCATTCCAAGCTCTTTGGATAGCCCGAATATCATTTACGACAGTTTATTCGAAATTCCGAATATAATTCACTAAATCCAAAAATTTAATCCGAAATGCGTAAAATAAATCTTAAATACGCGTCAATCACATAAATTATCGTAAATGAGCTTTACTTACCCAATATTGTGCGATGGTGCGCGAATCGAAGTTCGATCTGGCTTCCGTTCGGAATTAAATCGTCGAACTGCACAATTTCGTATTTTTCATTTTCGGGTCAATTTTCGATTAAATATAATTTAAATAAATTTATCGAAAATTAAATCGGTCACTTTTGACCTCGTATCGACTTACCCGAAGTTCGATGAAAATTTTTTTTTTCTCTCTCTTCTTTCTCTCTCCTCCTGAACCGGTTCGGACCGGTTCAGTCCCTTTTCACACTGAACCGGTCCGAACCGGTTCAGTGGAAGTTTTGCCGTTGCCGGCGCTGCCGGCCGGTTCCCGACCCGATTCCACCGCCGTTCGATTGGGCTCGGGCTGGGGATCTCTCGGCTGGGCTTGATCGGAGCCAAGCACCGCCGGTGGCCGTCCGATTTCCTTCTCTTCCCCGCGGCCTTCCCCTCTTCGGATCTCCTCGCCGGCGGCTATTCACGGCGCGTCTTGGCCGGTGGCGAGTCGCCCGGTGCTGGGCAGCCTTCGCCGGCCCTCGCCGGCCCCTCAGCCTCGCCGGTGGCTCGCTGTCCGGTGGTTTCTTCTCTCCCTCGGTTTGCCTCAGTTTCTCTCTCCCCGATTCCCCCAAATTTCCAATTTTCTGATTTCCAATTCCGTTTTTTTTTTTTTATATTATATTTTTATTATTATTTTATTCTTAAAATAATAATAAAAATCTTAAAATATCCCAAAAATTCATATTAAATTCATTTAGTCCGCAAATGAATTTATCAGTCCGATTTTACCTTTTCGGTATATTTTTTCACTATTTTTTGGCTCGTTTTTCGAGACAAATTCTGATAAATTTTAATAATTTATATCTTGATCAATTGAACTCGAAATTAAATTATTTCTTCGATTTTTGATCAAGGTTACACTAATCCATATTTTTAATATCAATTTCTTAGAAATGACACCGAATTTTCGGGTCTTACAAATAATGTGTATGCGGAGATAGGGCAATTTATTATCTAATAAATATGGGTGTAATTAAGTGAAATCGAAACAATTCAATATCAAGTTTGAGTTAAACTCGACTTAAAAACTTAAAATTATAAATTTGATTTAAATTCATTTAAGTTTGATTTTTAAAATTTGAACTCGACTTTATAAAATATTCGAGTCACTTAAACTCGACTCGATAATATTGATTTATCAAATTTTAACCATATATTGTGATAATAAAATGATAAATCAATAATAAAATATTAAAAAATATAAATTTAAAAACTCGATTAAATTCACGAATTACTCGAACCAAGTAATAAGATATTCAAATTTGATTCAACTCGTTATTCCAATAACTCGAACCCAAACATTAACTTGATTTAAAAATATACAAATCAAATTTGAATAATCATCAAATTTAATTCGGATAACTTAAAAATAACTTAATTTATTTACATTTTAATAACAAAGTAAAAAAAAAAAATACTAACATAACAAACTCATAGGAGGGGCAAAATCATAAAAAAAAAATCAAATTTAAATATCATGTTTAACATTTTCATGAAAAATTAATTGATAATCAGCAAAGATAACGTCATTTTATCATTTATATAAAAAAAAAAAAAGCTAAAATTATGAGAATAAAAGAAATCGTTACAATCTTATAAATTTTAAGATTTAAATCTTAAAATTATTAAATATTATTTTATAAAATAATGTCATTTTAACATCTATCAGTATCACCCCCTTACCTAATTTGAATCATTAAATTGAAAACTTTTTTTTCCATGCATGTCAAGATTCATGGGAGCATGATATTGCACACAAAATTTTTGACAACCGTAGAATTTTTGGTACTATGCAAAATCTGACAGTTGGGTGTCGAGATCACCAACCACTTGTAGGCTCTCTCCACCACTTCTTTTTCTCTTTTCAAGACATGTCATCTTCAATGTATGATAATGGGGTGATGGACAAAAAAACAAACAAAGCCAAAACCTTGATTGCTTCGCCATCAATGCATTCACCATTCTTGCATGCATTTTTGGTGGGAGTTTTTCTTTCTCTTATTTCTCTTTTATTACATTGAAATATTTATTTTACTATTACACGATCAGATTTATTCAAATTTTTATTTAAATTTAATATTAAAATGTATTTTGAAATATTAAAATATTAATTTAATATCTTTTATTTTAAATTAAACAAACCTAAATAATAAAAAAAATTAAATAAGATTTTAAGCTGATTTAAAAAATAATTATTAAGTACATTGTTAATAGAAATTAAAAGTTTTACAATTTTAAAATTATTAAATATCCGCTTAAAGTCGTATTTGTATAAGCTAAGTTTGGATTGATTCGTCCGTTTTTGGCCTTTTGTTAATGCACTATATACTTCATTAACGAGTAAATGAAAAAAAATCATGTTTTTAAAATAAATACAAATATTTTTTTTAATTTACTTATAAAAACTTAACATTTTTAAATTTACTTATTAATAAAAGAATAATTATTTTATTGACTTTTTTAAATTTTTTAATTAATAAAAAATAATTATTCTATATATTATTAGTGAAATTTTTAATTCTAAAAAATTAAGATAATGATATATATTTTTAATATTTTTAAATATATATTATTATTTTAATTATTTTGTAGAGTAAAATAATTTTATTAACTACGTATAGAATATTAATGCATTGAAAATATAACTTTTATGTAATATTAATACATTACATAAACCCGTAATTAAAGCATAAGAAGATCCAAAGGTTTTCAAATTTTTGGAATGAAAAGACGAGGAAAGATAAAAAAAATAAATAATAAAAAAAAAACAGAAAAGACTGTCTGATTCATTAGTAATTGATAAGTGGACTGCCAGAAGTGACAGGGAAAAGGAGGGTTGATTTGTGATGCCACATTTTCATCCCTTTTACATAAAAAATGTTTGTGATATATATATATATATATATATATATATATATATGAAATAATTTTAGATGTTATATAATTTAAATTAAAAATTGATAAAAATTAAATTTTATATATATATATATATATGAAAATGATAAATTAAAATAAGAGAATGTCAACTGGTTTTTATATAAATTTTTATATTTTATATGTTATTAACATAATTTTATATGAAATAAATAAAATTTTATATGGCACAAATAAAATTTTATACGTAAATTATAAAATCTAATTAGATGACAAAAATATAATGTTTTTAATTCTAATTTATTATTCAATAATGAGATTAAAAAACATTGAATAGTTAAATGAGTAATCATATAATTTATCTAAATAATAAGAGTTTATATATATTATACTAATAGTATATAAAGATTATATATTGTCAATATTTTAGAGCTTAACACTTCATTAATGAGTAAACTAAAAAAAATCAAATCTTTAAAAATAAATACAAATAATTTTTTTAACTTGCTCATAAAGGCATAATAATTTTCAATTTACTCATTAATAAAATGTTAAACTTTGCCCAGATTTGTTGATTCGAATTGTAAAGAGCTCAAACCCCTTAAATAAAGTCTCACGCAATACTAAGAGAGTCGTTCCTTTTATGAAATCTTATAGATACTCAATTCTAAATTAATTAAGACTTAATATAGTTATTGGATATCGAAGGGTTTAGATAAAAAAATGTTAAACTCTGATATATTAATAATTGTTGTGGCGTCTAACTCAGTCGGTAGCGATCCACTCAATCGTATTGTCCATTTTGAGCTTCGTAGTAAAACAATTGGTATCATTTTTGTCAGAATAAAGACTTTAAGGTCTTAGGTTCGAACCTCTGAGGACACGATAAAACCGTGAGGGTGGGGCAGTAAAGGCGGGGCTCAAAGCGGACAATACGGTTGAATGGGTCGCTACCGGCTGAGCTAGGACGTCACAACAAAAAACGCACGTTTTGTTGTGGCGTCCTAGCTCAGCCGGTAGCTACCCACTCAACCGTATTATCCGCTTTAGGCCCTGCCTTTATAGTCCCGCCCTCACGGATTTATCGCGTACTCAGATGTTCGAACCCAAGACCTTAAAGTCTTTGTTCTTACACAAATTATTATACTGGAATAATTAGTATCATTTGTGTAAGAACAAAGACTTTAAGGTCTTGGGTTCGAACATCTGAGGACGCGATAAAACCGTGAGGACGGGGCCGTAAAGACGGAGCCCAAAACGGACAATAGATTGAATGGATACCGACTAAATTAAAACACCACAACAATAATATATAATTTTTATATACTATTAGTGAATAGTGTGTGTATATATAAATCAATAATTAAATCATTGGAACGATCCAAAGATCTTAAAGGTAGAAAATGTTAAAAGAAATAAAAGACATGTAACTATTAATGTAACGTTTAGCTTTTTCTTAATAAAATAATAAAATAATAATAACAGTTAAAAAAAAAAAGAAAAGAAAGATGAAATGAAAGAAGGAAGTGTACTGTTGACAGAAAAAAAAACTGAGAAGATTAGACTGGAAGCAGCAGTAGTAGGTAGTGGAGTAATGTCCACTCAAGAGCAATTAATGGAAACATACAATTGTGAAAGGAAGAAAACAAATATAGGAAAGGGAGTGGTTGATGGCTGACCAAATGAATTGGGAATGATGGCCCGGAGAATGAAAAGAAATGAGAGCAGAGAAGATGTGGGAAGTTGCTGGAAAATTAGAGTAGAAATGATAGGGTACTGTAGCATTGTGAGTGCTTTGCTTAAGAAAGAAACAGACTGAGAAAGTGAGACGCGAAGATAGCAGGAAAAGGAAACTAAAAGCTCTTGGTAACAGGGGAAGCTCCTTCTCGAGCAACAGTAACCACGGTGAAAAATCAACGATGAAGCAAAAGGGATGAGAAAGAGAGACTGAAATCGGGAAGGATAAAAAAAGAAGGCAAGAAACAGAGAGTGTACAGAGGAGAGGATATGAGGGAGGCGGAAGACCCAGCTGAAAATTGAGAAGCAAAATTGAAGCTGCCAAGAGTGATAGAACCATGAGAATGGGGATTCGATCACATCTATCACCTGCGTTTCCTTGGGCAGTGTAGAAACGACGAGGACTGAAGAAACAGAAGCAGTAAAGGAGTTACCCAGTCTCATCGTGACAAAGGGCAAAAAGAAAACTAAAGCAGTGCAGGGAGTCTGTAAAGGCGAAAACGATGGTGCTGGAGTTGACGTTCGTTGGTGTTAGCAAGAGTGAAACAAGGCTGTGATGCAGAGAGGTAACAAAGAAATAAATAGATAAATGAAACAGCTTGGCAGTGATGACAATTTTTCTGTTCTGAAAATTATCAAGTTTATTTGATGAGTTATATGATACAAAATTGTAGGTAGATGAGATTGGGAATCGTTTAGAAGAATCGAGAGAAGTAAACTAGCTTCGTTATTGGTGTCAAGTACAGGTAAGTAAATATACAGTCTACAAATTTAATTAACTATTTTGTTCTGAAATGTTTTGCAGTGATATGAAATTATGTTTGACCTTTGGAAATTCTGTTTAAATATATATATATATATATAAATAAGTAAATAAATAATACAATAAGTTTTTCGTTGGGATATTTAAAAATATATATGTTTAGTTCTTTTGTACAAAAACTCCGTATTTAGATTAAACCTCATGCCAAATAAATTCGATTTGAGGAAAATATATTAAAATTTTGTTTTAAAAACCGTGGGAGCCATCTCTAGAATCCCTGATGGGAACTAAGTGCTACACGTGTTTTTATCGTAAGACTAAATCATTTTGGTACACCTACTGTAAGGGTTCCCCTGAAAAGAAATCGGGAACAGTTTGACCTATCTTGAGGCGATAGGTGCCAGTGTCTTCTGGCCCACGAGATTGGCTCAGGTCTATGATCATAGATAGCGCCCTAGAAATAGGGAGTCCGTTGCACTGATAGCTACAGTGCCTTTTGATAAGGTTGTACCTAATGCATTTACGCTTCAGCATCCGTATACAACTTTTGTATATGGATCTAATTTCGGTGTTCGTATTTGATTTTGCGATATATGTATGTATAATTGATATCTATTTGAAATTTGATTTCTGTATCCGCAAATCTGAAATTTGCACTCGAATTCTATGTTGGATTTTAATTTTGTGATATGAATACTTTTTTTTCCAAATGAAATTACTTTTTCGATGACATTGTTTTACTTAGCTCATGTTTTATAAAAGCTGGATGTTTGTCGGTTTGGATTTGATTTGAATGTAAGGCATGAGGGTTTATATGAAACTAATTTTTTTGTCTTCAGTAGCTGCATAATTGTTTACTGGGTTTTCCATAAAACTCACCCCCTCCTTCCTCCCCCAGATTAAGGCAGTGCGAGATTCAGCGGATTTTGTCATACTTTTGAGACAACCGGGCTTCCACCGAGGTATATTTTGTACGGTGGATATATATATTTATATGTTGACACAGTATGTAAGTTTCATGGTATACACTCGTGAGAGGGTTGAGATATAGACGTGTTGTGGACTGTAATTTTGTTGAAGTTGATATATATTCAGTTTTTACGATCATTACTGCGTCTGATGAAATTTATTAATGTGAATGAGATATGAAAGTTTTCGAACTTGTGAAATTTTAGGTATAAATAATTGGAAATCACTTTTAGTTTAGTGGGGACCTATAAAGAGTAGAAAGTAATGATTGACGCGTAGGTAGTCTACCACAAACACATACAAACGATAGGAAAGGTGAAAGCGAGAAATCGGCTTGTAAATTTTTGGCTTCCGAAATTGAATCAGTAAGTTTGGGGTGTTACAATTAACACATTATTTCATTTTAAAATTAAATTAGTTTTTTAAATAGTATTTTAACCATAAATTATTAATATCAATAAACATCACTTATTCATAACCGAGAGACAAATTCTTTCTACACTCTTCTTATCCAACCATATTTCCCAACTTTATTTATTTAATGATAATAATAATCAGGTTATCTTGAAAAGTTGAAGAACTCAATTAATGCCACGTGGACAAAGAAACAATTGTCCCACGACATAAAGATAGGGAAGTAGACATTTCAACCTATTCCATCCACGTCAGCTTCCATTGTGTGGCTCTCAAGAGGTCGACTCAATATTTTGCAAAATTGTAGCATCATGTAAAAGCAAGTATGTCCTTACGCGGCACGACATGCATGATCCACCTCGTCTGGTGTTCTTATCCAAAACAAACAAAATGTACCTTGTTATTCGATCTACTTATGGTCAGGTTATCCATTTAAATAAAAAAAATTCACATTATAAAAATAATTTTGGATAAAATTATTAAGTTTATTAGATAAATTTAAATTTAAAAATTAAATTTCGTTAAAAATAAATTTGATTTGATGAATTCATCATTTTAAATTTAAATTTTATTCGATGATCATAACTTTTTATTATTATTCATATTAATGCATTTTTTTTTTGTATTTGTTTTTTTTTTGTTTTTTTTTTGTAAGAATTTATTGAAACTTATTATGTTGTACTTATTATTTTTATATTTTAAAATATTAATAATATTTGGATGGATTTTAACGAGTTTTGACTTATTCATTTACAAGTTTAAACAAAAGTTGAGTAAAAAAATCAGTTTAATTCGATTTTATGCTCACTTTTAATTTTTTAATATTTTATTTAACTTAATCTAAATTTGACCCGAGATTCATGAATACGACTACTTGCTCTACATGTTATATGAATAATGTCAATTATTTTATTTCTAATCATGTTATGCCTTTTTTAAGGAGATTAAGATGATAAACTTGTATTGAGATGGTTTCCGGAATGAAACTTCATTAGTTGTAACTTACAAATTTTAAATTGTCTGTTTAAAAATTGAAATTAGACTTGACGAGGAGTTGTTTTTTTTTTTTTTATTTGCAAGTATTTTGTTTTAATTTGAAGGTTCATTATATCTTCAAGTAAATTTGGATAAAAATATTACCTTTCATTAAATGAGTTTGGGCACAAAAAATATCCAATCTTGAGTTCACTATTTAAAACTCAAAATTTGACTCGATCAATTTGATTTTTTTTATAATTTTAATTTTTTTATAATTTAGTTAATTTAATAATCTATTAAAAATTTATATTATAGTTTTATTTTTAAAAAAAATATAATATATTAATAAATTTTTAATTACTTTAGACTTTTCTTTGGGGTTAAAATTGTTCTAAGTCCAAAAATCGGTCCATTTGGTTTGCAAATTTTCTTAAGATACAACTCATTCCCATCCCATTTAAAGCGAAGCCCATATCTTTACTCTTAGCCCTTAACCAAGTATCCAACAATCAAAATCAAATTAGGACTTGGCTCCAACTTTGACATATTTTATTTTATTTTTTTTAAAAGGAACTGATTTGAATTAGGATTCGACTAGATTTGTCCTCCATGATTTATTTAATTTAATTTGAATTTATATTGATGTGCATAATAATAAAAATATGCACGAAAAAAAACATGTGAGAGATTGAATCTATTACATTAAAAATAATATCGTGAGAGATATAAATTATACTGTTTAGATAATTTTGTCTTTTAATACTTTTATTTTAAGGACCCGTAAAATAGTAAAAAATACGTGATTAGTAGATAACTACGTAATTAAAGGAGTAATTAATCTCTATAAATAGGGGTCAGATATGATTTATGAAACTAAATCTCTATTTTTTTTAGAGAAATACTATCAAATTCTCTATCTGATTTAAGTATCGAAGTATTTATGTAGGAAAAAATCTCTACATCTCTCTGATTATTTTTTCTCTTACAGAACATAGCACGTAATACAAAAATCAAGACAAAGACGTTAATAATTCATCATCATTGTAACTGAATAATAACATATATTTTTATAAAAATTATTTAAATATATTATGTAATATTTATTAATTTTTATTAATTACAATTTTTTATTCGTACTTAGAATAAATTCAGTAATATAATAAATAAAAAATGAGTATTTAAGACAAAATTTATGAAACATCCTATTATAATAATAATTTTTTGTTGTTCTTTCATTTAACAAATTCCATAACAATGAAGTCAAAAACATCATAATTATTACTATACATGTACGTTTGTTTTCTACCTTTTAACTTTGTTCTATCACTTTTTTATCACGATAAAATATTGCTTTATCTTCAAAAAGAACATTTCTTATAGGACTTGCATGCTTGGAGTGTAAAGCACTCTCTCTTACTATTTCTCCCGAAAGAGCAAAAACAAAGGAAAAAGAAAAAAGAAACTAAACCTATGACCACCAGTCCACTTAGGTTTCGTTTGATTCGGAAAAAAAATTACTTTAAATTTTTTTTATTCAGGAAATAAATTTTAAGGAGTAAATTGTAGAGAAAAAATTTTTACTTCAAATCCAATTTTTTTTTTTTTAAACTTAAGTAATCTAAAAATATCTCAAGATCTAAAAGTAATTATTTTATTTCAGATTTTTCTAAAATCGAGAACTGTAAGTAAAATAAAATAACTGACAAAAAAAATAATCGAACCAAACGAGGAATCAAATGATAAAAAAATTTATGGAGGGAATTTTAAATCCCCCAACCAAACGCACCCTTAAGTTGTATTTTGATGGTAAAGTTAACTTCACATGGATATTACTTGCAAAATTTTTTATAAATTTATATTTGATATATTATCGATATATATCATAAATATATACACGGTTAATAAATCATAAATATATCGCTTAATTAATTCATAAGTTTTAAAATAAAAAATTTCTAAAAATAAATCTTATTAAATTTATAAACTAACATTACATAGAATATAAACTCATATTCCATATGCCATTTAAATTCATCAATAAGAAACTTTTTTTTTTTTTTTTGCCGATAGTAGTCACAAAATGCACACACAAAAGAAAGAAACAAGTTGGGCCTTATGGGCATATGGCCTCTCCTTGAGGGTAGGGATTACACTTTCTATTCTTACTCTTTGTTGCCAATACTTGCCGAAAGCTATTGACAAGGAAATTGATGCATTTGGGCATGCAAAGGTCATTTTAATGGGCCAAAATTTTGGCTTATATTTGCCCAAATTATAACCCATTGACTTGATTCATAGGACAGGCCCTGCAAAAAGTGGCAATAACAATTTTTTTTTTTTTTCGGGGATAAGGGGAATTCGAGCCTAACTATAAAATTATATTAATATTAGGATATTTACTTTATATATTAGTAGTGAATTTTTTTAATTTTAAAAGCGAGATTAAGATAATTATATATATATTTTAAAAATATTAAAAAAATAAAAAATAAATAAAATAAGATATGCGTAATTATTTTAATTATACTTGTGGAGTTAAAAAACTCTACTGACGATAGATATGATAATTATCTTTAATATTAAAGTCAAATGTTCAACTTCAAGTGCAAAAAAGTAATAATGTGATGCACATCGGATAGTTCTCAATTTCCATTTAGTTTTAACATTTTGAAATAAAAAATTACATTATCTCACTCGAATTTATTTTGACCGACTTCTATTAATAATCTACATTCACTTTGATCCAACTTGGAAATTTATTTTTATAATTTATATTCCAATATAAGTTATATTAAATAATTTATTTTTGAATATAAATTACATATTTAATTATGTTTTATTATAAGAGTAGAGAGAGATGAAATAATCAAAATCTGTCTAAAAGAAACTCGCTTTTAATAAGTTAGAGCAACCCATTAGTCGGAATTTTTGTTTTGATAAGAAAAAAATTAATGAACCTAACCTTTATCATTTCTAAAGCATTGACTTTGGTGCATAGGGCTTAGTGGAAAATGAGATTAGCTCCTTTTACTTGATGCCTTGGTGCCACCGGTCACTTTTGGTTTGCAATGTCACAATCATGGCTAAGGCGTGATCTATCCTCATAATATTAGTGATTAAAGCCTCCTAATCACTTTGCTTAGTGACAATAGAAAAGTTGTCCAAAACAAAAAGAAAAATTATCCATGATAATAATTATAAATAGTTAATTTATGTTTTTCATCCACCATGCATCTCCCTTTATAAAATTAAAAAAAAAATCTTTAAAGGGTTGTGTTATCGGTAATAAAAATAATTTAAAACTTTTTAAAAAATATTTAAAACCATCTTCGGTATCACTAACCACTTTTTCTTCAAACTAAACTTATCCATAGAACGAGTGATCTGATTAAACTTGAAAGTTCACTTGATTTTTGAAAGGATTTGAATAAAAATATTAAATTTAATAATTGAGTTTGGACAAAAATTAAAACTTTATCAATTTTTCGAGCTGAGCTTGGACTTTTTCCTTAGAAACTCAAACCCGCCTGACCTAACCCTAGCAAATATTGTAGCTTGTGGCATTTTGTGCATTACAAATGAAGAAGCATGATTGATTTTTGTAGGTTTTTTTCGTATGAGTTTGGTCTGAAAAAAACATATTAGGTCTTCAAACCTCAATGGTGTGACTGTGAGCATGATAAGCTCTGCAACAAGACCCTTGTTTTTACTAATGACCAAATTAAGATTTTTAGTTTTTTTCTCTAGATAGAGAAGGCTGATGGGCATTCACAAGGGGTGCTAGGAAGATTCTAAAGTTTATTTCTCCAAAAAGAATATAAATAAAATTTGAAATAATGTCATATGAATGAAACAAAAATTTTCTTTTATTATTTAATACATAAATTTTTTCATTATATAATATATAACTTATATTCAACTCATGAATCTATAGAACAATATATTAAATATGGGTTGTCAAAATTGAAGAAAAATTGAGTTTTTATTACAATAACATTTCATCAATTTTAGCTTCAAATTTGCTTTTAATTTGTTAACTATATCACTTTTTTTTTTTTTTTGTAATTAGTGACGGGTGTTTTGTATTTGAGAGTCACGTAATTATGTTAAGTAACTTTTTACGATTTATTTTGGTAATTATATTTTTTTCTTTGTCGATTGTGATATGTTTTTTTATTCTTAATTTTATAACCTCTTTTAATTTTATACCATTCTCAAATCCAAAACAACAACTTAATTCTGACACATTCTAATGCTTTCAGCATAACTATTCCCCTTAAAGATTGTTTCATAGAGGTTGTGTTCGTAACTTATTTATCTCAAGAAAATGATATTGTGTTTATTTATTTCGCCCTCATTTCTTACTTTATTGTTTATGTATTTAGAATAATATTTTTTTCTTTTATTTTATATAGTAAGTTCAAATATTGAATTTAAAAAATAATTTTAAAATTTTTTTATTGATATGATTTTATTTTTATGTTTTTATATTATATTAAGTATGAATTTAATTTTCGCTCGTATTGATTTAAAAAAATTAATCAAATAAATATTTAAATACAAAATCTTTAATTATTGATAGAACTCAATGTAGCCATTTTTATCAGGTATTAGTATTATTCGGAAGAATATAAGTATTAGACTTCATTAGCCACTTTCACGCTTAGCTTTTCAATTTGATTCCATCTTTGTAGTTCAAGGACTATTCACGTAATTTGATCTTCAATTAAAACTTTCTCAGTTCTGAACTAAGCTTTTGTTTCTCCTCTCTACATCCAAACAGCACCTTATCGTCTTAGGTTCTCGGGATGGAGTTGGAGGACGACATGATTGACGATTCGCACTCGATGGAAGACGATTTTTACAGTGGCAATTTGAGCGATTATTACGACGACCCTAATGATAAAGACCACGGTTATTACTCTGAGGATGACGATGATTACGGCTTAATTGAAGACGATAACGACGACGATCAAGACGCCGCCGCTTCTCGTCGCACACAGGTCATTATTTTTTAGTTCCACAAAAAAAGCTTTCATTTAATAGTTAGCTCAGGTAGAAAGAAAGAAGAAAGGGAATCTTTTTTAATTCGATCAGTTTTAGACTGTATTATGAATTTGAAGCTTCGAAATGAATTTTTTTTTTTAGTTTTGAAGTAAAGACAATTTAGACAAAACGAGGAACGAAGGATAGAAGTTTTAGTGAAATTAGTTGGGAAAAGTAGAGGCTGTAACGCCTGAAAATACTATTAAAAGTAGAAAGAATAAAGATAATTCGAGGTAAAGTTTGGAAATTAGTCCTTTTGTTCATTAGATCAGTGGTAGAATGACGAAAAAGATTTTTTGTTTGTAGCTGATCATTGACTATTTTCAGGCTCGAGGGTTATTTGAATGATTTGGTAGTTACCTTCACTAAAGAGGCAGTGATTGGCTTAAGTGGTTGGCGATGCTGCTGTTTTTCTTGATTTTATTTTGTCATTGATTGATTTGGAATTCAAATAGTTCTTGATGTTTGTAACTGATTACATCTTTATTTGATACAGTGATGAATTAGGTTTGAGGTTTAATTTTGGGTTTGCGTCATTAAATGATGAATAGAACTAAAAAGGGGCACTTAGGACTTGCTCTTCCATTCTCTCTAGTCAATAGTAGAATTGCCAGGCTTTAAATATTCAAAGTTTGGAAGATCAGACACATTTCGTGTTGAATTTAATACTAGTATTTCCTTTTCTATTACCATTATTGACATGCTTTTGTTTTGTTTTTCAGCTAGGTTATACTGTTTTGAAGGAAGCAGATATAAAACTACGACAAGAGGATGAGGTTTCTAAAGTTTCTACTGTTCTTTCAATATCTAGAGCTGATGCAACCATTTTGCTCTGTCACTATAATTGGTAATATGCTTGTTGGCCATTCTTCTATCCTTTTGGTGGTATTGAGGTTACTATTGCATTATTCACATTCATTTGCTGGTATTGTTCCCAAGTTTGTGCATGTCTTCTGCTTGAAGTCTTAGTTTATGTGCGCCATTTTTAAGGCATCCTTTCAAGTGAGCCGTTCTGCTTTGGTGGAAAGGTGGATGTGGCTGCTTTTGCATGCTACAATTTTTATGTGTTAGGCTTTTTGTATTATAGTTTTTGCAAACTTGTTTTCCTTAACATTGTTGGTAATGCAGGAGTGTCAGTAAAGTGCATGATGAATGGTTTGCTGATGAAGAGGGAGTACGACAATTTGTTGGATTGTTGGAGAGACCGGATGTTCAAGCATCCAGCGGAAGAGAAGTATGTTCTATAGATTTATGGATTTGCTTATTCTTTTGGAAACTTAGTTCCTGATTGTTTGTCTATCTATGACACATCTTGTTCCTTACCAACCAGCTTACTTGTGGGATTTGCTTTGAATCTCTTCCGCATAACAATATTGCTTCAGTTGCTTGTGGTCATCCTTTTTGCCGGGCTTGCTGGCGAGGTATCTCTCATATGTTGTGTGTGTGTTTTTTTTTTTTTTTTTATTTTATAATTCTATCTGATCTAATTGATGGTTGTATGCTAATGCTTTCCATTTTCTTTCAAATTAAAGTTACTGATGAATATCGCCTGAATCATGCCACCGTTTGGCTTCGATCATGAGGGTTTTGATTTTCATATTTTAGGTAGCTAATATATACTAAATTTAGTGTACTTTGTTATTCTAAGTTCTTTTTTTTTTTTTCTTTTGGGTCCAAATTCTAAGTTCTTCATTCTTGTCTTTTTTAATGCTTTTGGCACTCAAGCTTTGCTTATACTTTTTCTTGGTATATTTGGTTTAATCTGGTAGGCTACATTCGCACAGCCATTAATGATGGTCCTGGATGTTTATCGCTAAGATGTCCCGATCCATCTTGTATTGTTGCTGTTAGCCAAAATATGATTGATAAATTGACAACATCTGAAGAAAAGGAAAAGTATTATCGTTATCTACTTAGGTCTTATATTGAAGAAAACCGGAAGGTATGGTATGTTTTGTATTAAAATGAATATGATACACTGAATGATTTCTCCCCCCCTGCCCCTCTTAAATTAGCCATCAATAATTTGAACTTGTGTGTTTGCTGACAACCCAGCCATGGAAAGTTGGCTACACTCTTCGCAATGCATGTATTCGTGCACGTGCCCCATTTTTATTTAGCTTCGGCATGCAATGCATAAATGAGCATGGATTGCTGGTTCTCATAGCGTTAATGGGGTATCTCATTTTGCTTAAAGTTCTTACCTTTCTTGTCCTTGTTTCTTATATTCTTCTTGTAACTGCTAGATCAAGTGGTGTCCCGCTCCGGGGTGTGAATATGCTGTTGATTTTGCTGTCGGCAGTGGAAATTTTGATGTCTCCTGCTTCTGTTCTCATAGCTTTTGTTGGAATGTAAATTTCTTCTGATTTCTTATATTTTAGTATATTAGATTACTCTCTTCCGGATGTCTAAGTTCTACCAAATCTTGGTTGCAGTGTACTGAAGAAGCTCATCGCCCTGTCGACTGTAATACTGTGGCAAAATGGATTTTAAAGAATAGTGCGGAGTCAGAGAACATGAATTGGTAAAGATACGTTGTACTTTTAGAAGAAGAATTCTTCTAGGGATAATGATTGCTGGATCTATATTACATAATATGAATTTAGAATGAAGTGCTACAACTGTTTTTCTTTGGCGTGACATATGCTATTTATATTGTTTATTGAGAGAAATGAAAAAAGTTCTATAATAAACCTTTTTTCTGTTTTTACACTTTGACTTTACAGATGTCTGCTTGTTCCATGATCCTTCACTTTTTTTAAAGAGAAGGTGTAAGGGGAGATGGAGTTATTCGAACTAGATTATGATACATGAATTGGTTTGGAATTAGTGAAACTAAGTTCATTTTTACTTGCTGATAGCACATGCTAGTGATATGGTATTAGCTTCTAAATAACCGAGTGCTAACTATTTTTAATAATTAGTTTTTATTTCAAAGCCAGTGCTTCGTATGTTTATTCTAATCCACATATTAGCCCCTTCATTCATTTATATATTCTGTTCTCTTGTAGCCTGGATAGATTATGGTGGAAAATCTTGCTATCTTGTTTACTAGTTTTGTTGTTTGCTATGTTCAGGATACTAGCTAATTCTAAGCCTTGTCCCAAATGCAAGCGGCCAATTGAAAAGAACCAAGGGTGTATGCACATGACATGCACGCTGCCTTGTAAATTTGAGTTTTGCTGGTAAGCTTCAAATCCTTTGTTTGTCCAGGAAAAAGACACTGGTTGATACGATACATATTTGGGGTAGTCTGTCTACTTAGAGTTTATAATGGGGCAGGGTTTGAGCTAGGGATTTCAAGGCTTCTAGTTATAGTAAGAGTACGGGCTAGGATTCAGGAATCAAACAGGGTTTGGTTCAATTGTAATTCTCAAAAGAAGATTGAAATTGAGGGGGAAGATTGCTGGAAATTCTAGGTAGTGTTCTTTGAATGGTAAACCAAGAATATTGTAACCATAAAGATAAAGTAAGAAGAGGAAAGAGAGAAGAATAAAAATGTATTTTAGGTATCTATGAATTAACAATCTCAGTTCTTGTAACTTATTGATTAAAATGATTATATTAGTTTCTTTTTTTATAATTTAATTGATTAAGAGCTTCCTAAAATGTGAATCCTGGGCTACCCGTAAATTTAGTAGGATTAGTTTTCATAGCAGGAAACTAACTAGGAAATAAAGTAACTACAAACTTGAACTCGGAGAAAATAAGACTAGACTCGTGGAATGATTTGAAATTCTCCAAGTAACATAATTAAATTATTTGCTGAAATTATGATCCTGTCCCTGAAAAATAATCCACTCAAAATTCATGATAGATAATTCTAAATTCCTAACAGAAAATTACATAAAATCTGGGAATGAATTGAGGTCTTCAATAGCTTATCTCTCTTCATATAACATTTGTAACCTTTAAGGTATTTCAATTATATGAAACTGCAGGTTATGCCTTGCTTCGTGGGCAGAACATGGTGAGGTAACTGGTGGGTTCTATGCTTGTAATCAGTATGAATCAGCTAAGCAGGAGGGAATGGTATGGAGACTAATAATGTCTTTTGTGGTCTTTGTCTTAAATGTTTGAGATTGTGACTCATGATTCATGTTATTGGTTGCAGTATGATGAGGCTGAAAGAAGGCGAGAAATGGCAAAGAACTCCTTGGAGAAGTACACACATTATTATGAACGCTGGGCGAGCAATCAATTGGTATGCAGTTGTTACTTTGAAGTCTTACCATTTACCCTTGATTTGTCATTGCATAGGTCCTTGATAAATCTTCTTCTTCTTACTTTAATATTTTTCTTAATCAACACCAATATTTTGGATTTTATCTGCTTCGTGATTACTGCTACTGATGCAAAATTTAGATGTTTCCTGTCAAACATAAACCTTCCTGTGCCTGTGTATCAAATAATGGTCTTTGGCATGTCAAATATCTCTAAAGTTACTTTTATGTGAGCTAACAACTATATTTATTATATGTAAAAAGAAAGACAGAGCAGGATATGATAAGGGAAAAGTAGTGAAAGAAAATAATTTGAATGGCCAAGCCCTTTTACTGGAATGGCCTTTGCGTTACTTTTATGTGAGCTAACAACTATATTTATTATATGTAAAAAGAAAGACAGAGCAGGATATGATAAGGGAAAAGTAGTGAAAGAAAATAATTTGAATGGCCAAGCCCTTTTACTGGAATGGCCTTTGCTATCCTAGATATAAAAAAATAAGTCATCATCTGGTTACTGTTTTCACACAAAGTGGCTCTCTTGAGACTTAACCAAGTTCCCAACCTTTGCAATTGTACTTGGAATAGAGGGTCCTGTCTTTTGCTTCAGGTTGTAGTAACTAGCAACTACATTCTATGGGCAAGTATCTGTGGAGAAAGTTATAGCTTTAGTAGAAATGATGAGTTGGCATTGTCATATAAATGTTATTCTGGATGTTATATGGTTTTCCGTGATTGGTTCCATCTTAGTTTTGCCTTTTGTTTCCGTTTTCTTGATTATATTGATAAAATTTTGAATTTTGCTGTTGATAATAAATTTGCATAACCTGAATGTTCCTATTTGCAGTCAAGACAAAAGGCCCTTTCAGATTTAAATCAGATGCAAACTGTGCATGTAAGTTCTTATCTCTCTTTTTAATTTTGAGATGCGCATATCTAGATATTCCTTTTTGTCCCTTTTGTTTGTAGTATTCTTTTTGCTCAGTTCTGCATCTTCATCTTTTTGGCTCAGGTAGCTGGTTCACTTGTCTTTTATATTGGCTCTTGATTTTTTTTCTTCCAGTGAAGTTTAAAAACTTATTCTCAGCAAAATTAAAAATTTATATCACAGACTTATCTTTTTGAATTATTGTTTAGAACATTTTCTTGAAGGAATTATTTGTTATAATAGAATAAACTCTTATGCTGTGTTTGGTAGGGAGGATGGAAAAGGGGAATGATGGAAAACTTTTTAATCTAATGATTGAGATTCATCTACTATTTTGTAGCTCAACCACAAGATTAAAACTTTTTATTTTTTCTCTTTCTTTTTCTTTTCCCTACCAAACAGACTATTAGAGTTATCTAATGATGCTAATGCACCTGGGAATAATTTGTGGCAGCTTTCCAGCATGGTTGTTTATGCTAGGAAGTTCTGCAGTGGGCTCAATTTATGTTAGAAAGCAGCTTTAAAATGGTTACATGGCGTCGTTCAAATTGATAGTGACCTCATGGATGCATTAGGACTATCTGACTGCACTTCATTTTCTTCATTTTTATTTCTTTTATTTTCTTATTTCTGAGAAAATTCTTAAATTTTGCCAGCTTGAGAAGCTTAGTGACTTGCAATGTACACCTGAGTCTCAGCTTAAGTTTATAACAGAGGCATGGCTTCAGGTAAATTATAGTCATATCAACACCATTTGTTTATAACTTTTTCAGAAAATAGTTAATTCAGTTTTTGCTGATACATCAAATGTTGCAGATAGTTGAATGTAGACGAGTTCTCAAATGGACTTATGCATATGGGTATTACCTTCCTGAGAATGACCAGGCTAAGCGGCAGTTTTTTGAGTACTTGCAAGGTACATGCATATTTTGAAAAAGATGAAGCACATATGTATTACAAATTTATATTTCTAAATGGACCATAAATAAAATGGCCTACTTTGTATTTTGTATTTTGTTTAGGGGAAGCGGAGTCTGGTTTGGAAAGGCTTCATCAGTGTGCTGAGAAGGAATTAAATAAATTTATTACTGGTGATGGCCCTTCAAATGAGTTCAATGACTTCCGTACAAAGTTGGCTGGCTTAACTAGGTATATCTACTTTTGAATGAATGACTTGGTGTTTATATTAAATAAAACTCTTGGGTAATCTGTCTTTCTGGTTTTCTCATCTTTTTCTCCCTTAACCATTTGGGAGGGAGTTCTGATGATTTTGTTTGTTATATATTTCTTTCTCTCTCTCTTTCAAAAATTCCCTTTGTTCATCTCTGTCTGTACATTTTTCACTTGCTCTTCTCCTTTGTACCTTTCTCGACATGCACAAACTTCATTCTCGTACTTTTTTTAATCATATTTAGTAAAAAAATATTGCATGAGGGGCGGGATCTGGAATAATTGGACTGCTTTTTCTGATTCAGTTTTTGATACATTTCTCTCTATTACAGCGTGACCAAAAACTACTTTGAGAATCTGGTTAGAGCGCTTGAGAATGGCCTAGCAGATGTGGACTCCCATGCTGCTGCAGCTTGCAGTAAGACAACAACCTCGAAAAATACAGGAGGGACTAGTAAGGGGAGAGGGGGCAGGGGAAAAGGTGAGTTCTAAAACTGGTGGTTCCTTCAATTAAATAGACAAATACAAGTAATTATAGTTAGCCTTGTACCGTGTTTTCTAGTTTCTGGGTGTATAAATCATTGGTGGGTGAAAATCCCAGTCCTTTATTTCTTCTGGGGGCCTACCTTTATCGGGAGTGCGTCCTTTTGTTGTATATATATGTATACACAGCATGTATACATGCTACACAATATATTAACATCTGTATAACCTGTCAACTTGCCTTTTGTCACCGATTACAGTAAAGTGTTACATGTTTATCAGCTTTGAATGCAAATATGTTCATTTAGATAAAAATCGGTATAGCTTGAATCAGGAAATGATATATTACCTTGTTTCTTGTTTTATCGTTCTACTGGGTTTGTTAATAAAACTATGGAGAATCTGATGTGAATGTGGGTTCAAACCTATGAATTCAGTTCGATTATAGTATATTGTTACATGTTTATTGGCTTTGAATGCAAATATGTTCATTTAGGGGGAGTTGGAAGTAAAAAAAGTTGGTATAGCTTGAATCAGGAAATGATATATTACCTTGTTTCTTGTTTTATCATTCTACTGGCTTTGTTGATAAAACTAATGGAGAATCTGATGTGATTGTGGGTTCGAACCTATGAATTCGTTTCTTTTAAATCTGATGATCAATCATTTTAGATACCATAAGAAAATGGCCTTAAAACACTTTACAGATGAACATATCAATGAGAAAGAAATTCAGAGTTTTAGCTTCCTATGATCAAAACAAAACCTTCCTTCATTAACATCTGGAGCTCATAATCTTATCTTAGTGAAACAACTCTATTAACTATTTAAGCACTAAGACAACATAATCCTTTCTATAAAACTCAGTTATATTGGAAACTTTCCTCTTCTTTCAGTTTGTGGGATAAAATTGTCATTTTAGTTGGCCAGATTGTTTCATGATTTTGATGCTTACCGCATTTAGCAATGCTCTTGAATATTGGCGAGAAGCCATTTTCCAGTCCATGCCTGATAGCATCATTGCCTTAAACTCTTGGTAACTGATTCGACCATCCTACAGAAATCAAAGGAATGAAAACAGAATGGAAGTTATAAAATTCGCCGTCGATGTATCGATGTATGGGTCTTAAGATTGATTAATCTTGGGCATTCATGGTTATTGTTTTTTTAAGGATTACCTTGTCCTTGTCGACATCCTGCATGATGTCCTTGATCAGCTGCTCATTGTTGGGACCAAGGTTGTCTTGCAGTAAGGCTTCATGTAATTCTTCGATTTCAATGTAACCACTTTGGTTCTTGTCGAAGTAATGGAAAGCTTGAGAGAGATGCTCGTCGTTGCCAAATCTTTTCAGGTGAACTGCCATTGTCACAAACTCCTCACAGCTTAGTGTCCCACTTCCATCTATGTCAGCCTTTCAGATAAGAAAGCAGAGAAAGAATTTCAGATATGGCAGAGTTTGACAGGAATATCAGCGAAAGAGAAGTGAGTTTTGAATGGAAAGATTCTGTTCACAACTAAAATTTTGTTCCTATCCTTTTTTTTTTTTTTTTTTCCGAGAGTATGATAAAAATATCCCTAATAAAATGATTTTATTGTTTAAGGTCAGTTTGAAAGTCACCGAGGGGGTAAACTTATTTTTTTTGTTCTGTTTTTAATTATTTTATTAAAAAATAAATATTTTTAATATTTTTTATATCGTTTGCAATTTTATCAGAGTTAAATTTTATAACCTTCTCAATCTAGCCTTATTTTTGAGAAGCTTTTATGCTTTTTGAAAGTAGATTTTGAAGAAGCTTTCATGTTTCTCGTAAGTGGATTATTAGGAAGCAGTAGAACTTCTTAGAAATCCATTTTCAGGAAGCACGAAAACCCTAAATCCATCAAATAATGAAATATCCCATCTTGTGGTTGTTTTTGGATTATGCACTAAATTATGTTCTACTGATTTTTTTTTTTTTTTTTTTAAAAAACCCTTAATTTTGACAATGATTTTGGGATTAATAAGATAAAATTGCAACTTTTGGAACTAAATTTTCATGCTTCCCTGAAGTGAAAGCTAATAAAGTTATTTTTAAGAGTATTTTTGTCATAAAAAAAAAAAAAAGATGGTTGTGAATAGAAATTTTCTTTGAAATGAACTGAACTTACTGCATCCAATAACATTCGCACATCAGGATCAGCAACAGAATGTCCCATCTTCGGAAGGCCATCTCTCAGCTCTTCAAACGACAAGTCTCCATTTTCATCAGTGTCCATCATATGAAACATCTCTATAATTGCATCGATTTGTTCAATTGGTAAGTTGTCTGCTACCACCTGGAATGAACATTTCTCAGGGCCTCGATAAACCCACATTAAACACAGGAAAGCAAAGAAGATGGATTTCAAAGGCTTACCCTAAGGACTCTCTTCTTGAACTTGCTCATCAAGGAGAACTGCTTAATCCTTGTCCTCACATTTTCTCCCAGATTAACATTTGGAGCATGTTCCAAGTTTTGTACCCATGGATGTTCTTCATACAACACAAGAAAATTATTAGTTTATGGATCTAATTGTTAAAATCAATAATTTGCATATCTAACAAAGAGATTGGCCCGTTCTTTATACTACACATCAAACTAGCTGTGAATGCATTTAGGGGAAAGAGATGCAGGGGAGACAAATTATTGCAAATGTTGCAATAGGATTGTTAGGCCCATAAACATATTGAGTTAAGAATACAACAGGTTAAACTTTAAACTCATACTTAATAAATATAAAAAAAGGATCCAAAGATACCCACAAAGGCTTTCCTTTCTCTTAAAACCTTAAACTCTCTTTTGATTGAGGTATACATTGACTTGAGTATCAGAGCATATCTTGAAATTTTAATTCAAGACAATCTCTAATCCTATTTTTTTTCTCACGAGGACCTTAATATTTGTAGTTTTCTCACCAACCTTCGAATCTTGAAGAACTATGTTGAGGTACAAAATTACTTCAGCAAGGATCATCAAGTTACATTCTAAGAGCACGAAATAAAAAAAGATTTCTCTATATTGAATGTCATCATCCTTTTCAACGGGTAATATATACAAATGATTATTGCAAATACATCAAGCTAGCTCTGAATGCATTTAGAGGAAAGAAATGCAGGAGAGAAATTATTGAAAATACTGCAATATGAGGTTTTTAGGTGGGTAAAAAATACAACAGATTAAGCTTCAAGCTCATACTCAATAGGTATAAGAAGAGGATCAGAGACATCCACAAGACATGAACTCTCAATTCCAGATTTTTCATTATCCTAAAACCTTAAACTCTCTTTTTTATTTTTATTTTTTGATTGATGTATATATTAATTTAAACGTCGAATCACATGTTAACTCTAGCATTCCCTTAACTTTTTTTCTTCCTATAAGAGTTGAATCTCTTTAACTTTCTCACCCAGCTCTGGATCTTGAAGAACTATCTTGAGGAATGAAATTAGCTCAATAAAGATCATCAAGTTACATTTCAAGATTACGAAATAAGAAAGATTTCTCTATGTTGAATGTCATCATCATCCTTTTCAACAGGTAATATAAAGAAGTGATTTTTTAATCAAATGTATCGGTAAGAACACATACCAAGGACGTCTTGAACTGTCATACGACTGTATGGATTCGGATCAAGCATGCTCTTTACAAGATCCTTTGCTTCATCAGAAACCTTAGGCCAAGGATCCCTTTCAAAGTCTATGTTACCTTTTATAATTGCATGTGCAATTCCTTCCTCGGTGTCTGCACTAACCATAGCCAAGAGCTTTGTTAGAAGCCATCAAATACAATGCTTTTGCACAAACATCATGCAAGCATTGGAAAAGGAATTAATTTACCTGCCCAAAAGGGAGGAACTCCACAAAGCAAGATATACAGGATAACACCTATGCTCCATACATCAATTTCCTTCCCATAATTTCTTCTCAAAACCTCTGGAGCCATGTAATAAGGACTTCCAACAATGTCACTGAAACGCTGACCTGCCATAGTTGACAAAGATAGGATGCTTATGCATGTCTAAAACAACACCAATTAAGCCTTTTCTCACCAGAGTCTGCTAAATGTATCATATTATTTCGTTGTTTTGTGTTAAAACCATATGGATGTTCAGTCAGCATGGTTACTAATATGGGAAATTCTCAACAAATATAGTTTGCACCTGAGAATAAGCAGACCTAACTGTTTGTGTATATAATTTATATTCGTGTGATGTAAAATCGTATATGTCGTATAAAATATGAAATTTTTTTATCAGAATCCATATTGATATACCAAAAACAAAATTAGCTTTTGCAAAATTCATATACAATTTGTACTAAATTTTAATTTGAATCACGTTCATATCGTGATTAGAATTTTCAAATCTAGTAGAAAGTTTATATAAGTTTACCAGGTTCATAGAATATTGAGAGGCCAAAATCAATTGCTTTAATGGGGGCAGTTTCACTTCCATCTGCCAACAAGAAATTCTCAGGTTTTAAATCCCTATGTATCACTCCATGTTCATGGCACACCTGCAACAAATATCACAAAGATTATACATTAATCAATTGCATTTTTGTATGAAATTTACAATAAAGAGTTAACATTTCTACAAATGAATAACGTTGGTATATATGATTTCTTATAAATGCGATACCCCTTCGGTTTGAAGTATTAATTCGTTACTAAATCTCAACAACATATAAATGGAAAAAAGAAGAAGAAATTAAAGAAAGAATGGATTGTTGATTACCTTGACAATCTCCAAAATGGTCTTGATAACGGAGGCAGCAGCTCGTTCCGTATAATGACCTTTAGCGACAATTCTATCAAAAAGTTCGCCTCCATGGCAAAGCTCCATTACAAGATAAACAGCTTCTTTATCCTCAAAGGCTTCTCTAAAGGTAACAATATTCGGATGCTTAGGCAAATGCCTCATTATCTCAACCTCCCTCCTCACATCTTCAATATCGATCTCCGTCCTCAGCTTTGCCTTCGATATCTTTTTACAGGCATAAGCTTCTCCGGTTTCTAAATCAAAACATTGATGTGTGATTCCAAACTCTCCTCTCCCCAACTCTTTTCCCAGTTCATATCTCTCAAGAATATTATCTCCAGACGGATCTTTCAAAACGTTACCTCCACGTAGGCTTATCGATTTTCGTGCCCCATCTTGATCAAATCGTCCATGTTTGGACTTTGCTTTCGATGTATAAATGTAGTAAGATTTCTTTGATATTACACCTACTAATTTTGTAGGTGTTGACATGCAACTTCCCATGGGACGACAACTAGAGTTGATTTAATCAGGGTTGATTTGATTTCACGTTTTAGATTATAAAACACCCCATGGGAAGAAAGAGATTTTTTTTTCTAGGGAAGGAAAATGTAAACCCTAGCAAAGGAAAGAGAAAGTAAATTTGGTTTATTAAGGGAGTTGAAGGAATTGGAGAAGAAAGTTAATGGTATTTGTTAGATTTGTCCCGCCATTTTCTTAGGACAGTTTAAATACCGTTAATGCCGTTGATTGTGGTTCTAAATATAGCCAAAATTTGAGATTTTAATGCTTTATTACAACAACAACCCAAATCTAGGAATTCTTTTTTTTTTTTTTTTTGAAATTTCCTTTTCTAGATATATAATATTTGATGCCAAATTAATATATTTTAAAACTATAAAATAATTCTACTTAAAAAATGAATAAATAATGAGTTGTTAAAACTCTAAGAAATTACAACGAATTTGAATTGATTTATTTCACGTTCAAATGAAATTCAAATTGTTTTTTAATTTGGATTGTTTTAGTTTAATTTAAATCATTAATTATTCGATTCATTTTAAATTCGAGTTTGAAATTGAATAATTTAAACTCGATAAGTCGTGTGAATGTTATATCTAAATTAAACGTAACATAAAATAGTTCAATTTTTTTAAAAATATCTCAAAAACGTATAAAACTGGTTAAACCAAATTGTTAAGTTTTTTCAAAAAAAAAATAAAATAAAATTAAGCACAACTTTGATATTCCAGAATTATTTGTCCATAAAGAAATAGTTCAAAGTTATTCCTTCTTTTATCTATGAAACCGTATTCTTAAAATAAAAAAAAAATGGGAAAAAAATCTGCAAACTAAATTATTTACCGATAATGAATATTTATCATCAGAAAACTAAATTTAGTAATAACCTCTAATATGGTGTTGTGTTATTACCAAAATTATAACCAAATTAAAGAAATATGCAAACTCAGAAAATTAATTTGTGAATTGAGTATAAATCCTTGGTTAATCCATGAACAAAAAAAAAAAAAAAACAATTCCTTTGCTTAGCAAAAAGAAAAAAAAAAAATCCATGAACAAAAATAAAATTCACTCTTACTTTGAGTATCAATCGAAATAATAATAATAATATTTACATCTTTCGACAATATTATAGATTTAAAGTTCGAATCTCATATTTCTTCTTCCTCACTCAAACTCAAATACATGTGAAAATTGGAACAATATAATATCTAATGTTATTTGCATTTGAACCTTAATCAAACTTTGGATAAACCTTACAAAGCATATCTTCAGAACTTCTTTTTTCCCTTAAAGTTCTGATCTGCAAGCAAATTGCTGAAGAAAGAAGCCTTCATTCTCCAGATTATAAGAATCACTTACTAAATCCATTTTCTTTGAAATCTGATGCACTGGGAAGCAGCAGTCTGGAGGCAGCCATGAAACTCCTTTGTTGCTCCAATTGGATTCCAACAAAACCAAGCAAAGATAGATTAAAAGAAGAAGTGAGATTGCAAGAGAGAGAAGCATTTCTTCTGTGAAGAAACAAGCTGAAACATCCATGGTTGTTTTCCCTTTCTGAGTTGATCAAAGATGAGAAGAGAAAAGAGGGTTGTGAAGATTTTTAAAGAGGTAAAAGATGCTAAATCAAGTTCAATGAATGGCTAATGTCAGAGAAAATCTGAGCTGGTGAAGGCTTGAAAAGGTATGGGTTAGTGAATCTATGGATGCATTGCAGACAGCCAAGTTGGTCATGTGGGTGCTGCTTTCTTGGTTTGCTTACTTTAATAGACCATTCATTTCCAAGTTCATGCACTGAGGGTCCCATAAGCATGCATGTTCTCTGAACCTGTTTTTGTTTTGTAATATTTCTATGTTTTAGGACTTGAAAATGACAGGTAATATGAATCCTATGTCAAGACAACCCTACTTGCAAATGGGTTCAACTTGATCCACTTGACAATCATTTCGGTTGTCTAAATAAAATATTTGATCAAGTTTTTATTAGGTCAAATATGAAACACTTTTGTATCAAAATATTTATTCTTTATTTTTAAAAATTTACCTTATTTATATAAAAGTTTTAATAATTTTTAATTTGTTTTATTTTCATTATTTTATTATCGTGTATCATATAATGTTTAAAATTATCAAATATAAAAAATTTAATAATTTGTATATTTATATTGCATATTTCGTGTTAAATCTTGTAAAATATAAAAATTATTATGTTAAACTTTTGAAACATCAAAAACAATTATTTGATTTTTTTTTTTAAATTATACATAGTTTTTTTGTTCATATGAAAATATAAGGAGATATCCCTTGTAAAGAATAATAACAATAGATAGGTTAAATCTTGATCATTAAATTTATAAAGAATTTTTAATAAAATTTTAATATGAATCATTTTCATATCGTACTATATGTCTAAAATTCTCATATCTATAAATATTTTTATTCTTTATTTAAATATTTAAAGAATTAAATTAAAATTCCAACTTCCTTTTGTTAATGCAGATTCTGTTTTCTGATTAATTTAATAATGAAATAAGAAAGTTGATTCTTCACATTTTTAAAATTGTAAATCAAGAGCTGGGTGCATTGAACATTCCTTTTGCATATATTCTCATGTTCCATGAACATGGCAACATTGACTTAAACCAGCAGCCATGTGTTGACTCAAACAAACCTGTGTGCTTAGTTTGACTTGGTAGCATTGAACTGAGGAAGTCAGATTTGGAGAAGAATGACACAGATTTCCTTAATAAATTACAATATCTAAACCTAATGCTTAGAGCATAATAGAAATTAACAATCAACTGTGGATTAAAAATGATAAACAGTACAAGACAAACAATTCTGTCTTAGATATCAACTTAGAATTCAACCAATGCCTTGTGTTCCATCCGGAATTCTACAGTAAAATCTAAATGTTTGAACTTAGGTTACGTTTGATGCATTATAGTGTAAAGTAATTATTGAGAAAGTGATTACTGAAAAAATGATATTACAGTATTTGGTATACAATGTAAAATGTTGTTTAAATTGTAAAGAAAATAACATTGTAGCGTTTGATATATACTTACTTTGTTAAGAAAACAGTAGTAAATTTAAAAAATATCCTTAACTATAAAAATAAATTTGATTTAATAAAATTAATTAAAAATATAATTATCATAAGAAAATGTAAATGATATAAAATATTATTGATATTGCCCTTCATTTGTAATTCCAAATTTATATACATTATTATTAATTTAAAATTCAATTAGTATATTAAAATGTAAATAATTAAAAAATGCACTAAACCATTTTTGGCTTAAACAAAACCATACTACTTTTAAAGAGAAAGCCACATTATTATATTGAAATATAAATAATTAAAAAAATTCACCAAATTATTTTTCATTTAAAAAAACGAAATACTATTTTTCATGAAAACCAAAAATTATTGCAAAGTCATTTTTGGAAGATTTCACTTTACATAATTGGCTGCAATCATTTTATGCTACAAAGTGATTACAGCTGTAATGTAACTTTGCAGTGTGAAAGTATATACCAAACTCTATAAAAATTTTGCGTCTAATTAAATTGCAACGCAAAGTGCTTACTTGCACAATACCAAACGCCAACTCACTTTGTAACCTAAAACTATAAAGCGATTATAGTTATAATTTACTTTGCAGCGTTAAAATATATACCAAACGTTCATTCAATTAAATTACAATGCAAAGTGCTCACCATATCAAACGCTACCTAAGTTTACACTTATTTTGGTGACAACTAGAAACATCTCTTACCAGCTCTATTGATATTGACACAATTTCTAATCCTCGGATTTAGAAGTTAGATACAATCTGATGTTGTCTAGGAAGTTCCATGTGGACCGCAATTGATTGTCATCCAAGTGCAGAGAACCAAGAGGGGACAGACTTGATATACAACTGAATCATTCAAGTTTTATTTTCAGCCTCACATTAGAGAAGTTGCATGTTGGATTTTATTTCTGGAGCCATCTAGAATCCACCAACACATCCACTCTTCCCACTTTCATGTTTAAATCATGATGCCACAATGCCAATGGAGGAGAATTCCATGTATGTAGAAGACGGCCAATATCCAAACGACAGCTAGCTCTTCTGTGGCCTGTCAATGACAATCAACCAAGTAATGAATCAATGTTTTGAGAACAAAATAGTAACCTTTTGAGGGAAAAAATCGCCTCACTTCCCACTTCCCATGTATATAGCAGCCTCTCTCATGTTTGAATTGATCTTGCATTAGAAAATTGGATAAGGATGAGTTAAATTAGTCATGAGTTAATGAATACTCAAGTTTGACTCATTTATTTTCAAGTTGAAGTTGAGCAACAAGTCAAGTCAAGTTCGAGTATCGTAATATCCAGTTCCAGCAGCTTGTGAGCCTAAAAGAACTTTTTTATTTTTATATTTTATTATTAATTTACCGTTTTACCCTCTTAATATATGATTAGAAAATAATAAATCTAACGTATCGAGTCGAGTTCAAATCTATCGAGTTTTAAAAATTAAGCTTGCCGACTTTTGAATCTTGAGTTTTCGATTGAGTCTAACTTGAGTCTGATACTAGATCATCTTGACTCGACTCAATTACAACTCTAATTATATATATATATATATATATATTTATATCTCAACCAATGCTAGTCATATGGTATCTATACTGTCTGCCATAAATCTCTTTGTGGGGTTATTTTCTTTCAATTCATCAAATGCATATAATTGTATATGCAACCAGACTGACAAACCAGAATGTCCCACCACTCACATGTTCTTCCCAACACAGTACTGTAGGAAAGGTTGGCCACTGGCTAACTACAACAGCCAAAAAAATTTTTCTTCAACAGTTTCCTCCACAACCAGAACACAGACAATCAAACAAAATGAGCAAAAGAAGCCCCATTGCTCCTCACATTGGAAACCATGTATAGTCTACATTCTTTCATTCCTGGCTTGGGGTTCAAGACATCTTATTTTGACAAGCAATTACACTTAATAACATACCAGAAACCTTACCAACAAGGAAAATGTTAGTTGAACACCATAACGAGTGACCTTTTATATAATCTTGAACTGCTCGAGCAAAGAACCAGCCACTTTGCAGCATCAGGAACGTTGCTAGTACTGTACTGAAAACACACCAGATTTGAAATTCGAAGCTCTGATTTTTCTCAACTTCACTCAAATGAGAGCAAAAAGAACTAATTGCAAAACAAGAACAGGCAAGAGTTAAAGGAAAGTGTTTACAACTTGAATGCAAGTTCAACTTTTGTTTATTGTGAACAAAGAAGAAATCAAGCAGCAAATAATGGCATAAACCAAGCATATACACATCTAAGAAGCTTAGTATGGCTAAAGTTTGCTGCATCACATCTGGATGTGTCAAGTTGTCAAGAACTATGTGATACAATAATCAACTTCTACTTATGGGACTGATAACTCATTAATCATTACCAGCTTATCAATGCAAAAAAATGTAAAAAACAGATAAGATTTCAAGCACATTTATTATGTTGCATTTGACTCTGGTCTTATATTCCATAAGAAACTGCTCTCTTGTGCAAACCACAGCTTCAATGAGAGTAAGAAACATGATATATAATCATGTGTGCATGCATGTCAAGTCATGTGTATTTTGGGTCTGTGCGTCTCTGCTGTGCCTGAAACAATTAAGAACAAGTAAACATAGTCTATCAGATAAACTCTGAGAATAGAAATCAAGGGGATAAAAGGTTGTGATGGCAAAGATCATGTTAGTTCTGGCATTTTTGTATAAACATAGGCAAGCTATCAAATAAACTCTCCTATACAGCACATTTTTCCTCATTCAAGTAAGCATAATCTATAATTCATGAGAGGCAAACTGGAGGTCCAACCCTGTTGACAAGAACAAGAAAAAAGCAAATATCATTTACCTTAGCTGGGATTTGTGACTCTGGTAATTCTAGTTCAAACTAGCAACTGCAAATTGGACAAAAGAGGAAAGATATGAGACTACACATCTAGTAGAGTCAAAGCAGAGCTTCAACACACTACATTCTTGACACAGAAAGGAAATGACCACAGAGTGGCATAAAAAGATGGGATGGTCAAGTTGTTTCCTTTCAACAGCCTAGCTCTTCCATTTCCTTCATAATCATCCATATTGTAACTTTAATCCCTTCTGAATCCTTCTGAGATTGATCTTATGCAATAAACAAATGAACTTTGCTTTAACTATCAGGGATCTTCTTTATCCCTTTAGGTTTCTTGTCCATTCTTACTTGGTCTACACCTTTCTTCTTTCCCAGAAGGGAATATAAATTGGACAAGATAACACAAGGAGTTGCACTATCAGGCACCAATTTGGTAAGCTACTGAGCTGCAAGCTTTGCTAGTTCAAGCAGGAGATGAGTGCTGCTTGCATCCAGGAGAGCTCCCCAAATTCCAATGTGGGGCTTAAATGGCATTGAATAAATTAATTCAACTACTTCATCACACAATCCTGCTCGTCCAAGGAGATCAACCATGCATGAATAAAGCTCAGGGCTTGGTTCTAAGTTATAAGAAATTCATGGATTCAAAGTGTTCCCATCCTACTTCTACAAGTCCAACATGGGCGCAGGCAGACAAAAGCGCAAGAAGGGTTCTCTGATTTGGCTCATGGCCTTCACTCTGCATTTTCCTAAACAATCTAATAGTATCTATAAACCCATTCTCAATCCTCAAGTTGTCATTTTTATATATTAATGGTTTAAAAGCCGTCAGTTGGGTCTAACACGGCGTCGTTTTTGCGCTGAAAGAGAGTAGAAAAAAAGAAAGGGTGGAAGGATCGAGGGAGACTGAGAAGAGGGAAAATCTGACAGGGAAAGGAAGAAAGCTGAGATCTTTGTGTTGTAGAAATTTTAAAGGTTTGTTCTTTGGGTGTCCACAGATGGAGAAGGGAGTGCAAAGATGGGTTGTAGACATATCAGAGTGGCACCCATCTTCCAATGACTTCTCTTTTGCTCTTTCTCTTCTTCCTCAACATCACCACTCTTCCATCACCAGGTCAGCCCTGAAACCTTTTGCTTTTGCCTATGTCTAGTGTTTGGAAACTGTTATCATTTCATTTATTATATCAACTGGGTCGCTTGAAAGTTATAATCGTGTCGTGTTGTGTTTAGGATTGTAGCAGTTAATACCCTGTTTAGTGTTTGGAAACTATAATCATTTCGATTATTAGATCAACTGCACTGCTTAAAAGTTATTATCGTGTCATGTTAGTGATCGTGTTCGTGTTTGGGATTATAACTGTTAATACCTGTGTTTAGACAGGACAAAGATTGGGATACAAAAACATGAATTGCTAGGTCTATGACTGAGTGTTAGTTAAGGATAATGTTAATTATGTTGCTATGGTTTAATCTGTCTGATTTAGACTAGTATATTTCCGAATATGATATGGAATGGAACTTGGAAATGCATGAACCAAACTAGTAAAAACTAACAAAAATTTGTGTGTGTGTGTTTTCATCTTTGTAGATTTGTGAAAATGGATGATAGAAAACGGGCACTAATTAGCTTGTTGCTCCAATACGCTCTTGTACATGAGGTGCTGGGAATCCCATATCGAGATATTGTTATAAAACGCACACCAGAAGGAAAACCCTTTTTGGTATGAAGAAGTCAGCGAATTTATTCGCTAATTTTAATCAATTACCAGTGTTCTTTCTTGGGTTTTGTTGTTAAAATGAAGATTTTACTAGAATTTGGATGGCAGGTTTTCTGCATTTTATCGTAAGGAATATAGCAGAACTTCATAGTGAAGCCATGTGATTTTTTTGTGCATTTAGATAGGTGGACAACAAGCACATCAACATTTTCATTTAAATTAGGTCATGGGGTTTGATCATATTACCAGCAAAATCGCTGATATGGACTCAAGGAAAAGGGTACTAGCAAAGTACTTGATGACAGTGATATCATGGTTATTGTAAACTTGGCGTGTTGTAAATTCTGGTTGCTTATTCACATTTTGACTTGCAATGGACGCATTGATAGAGGATTTTCATAAATTGTTGAAATGGTAGTTTTCAAATTTTGTTTATCATTTATCCTTCCTATAGCATTTGTGCCTATGATGTCTGCTTGGAAATCAATGTAAATATTTTGTCGATACTATCTCTTCATCTGAATTCTTTTTTCTTTTTTCTTTTTTTTTTTAATTTCACTATAATGTAATTCTTTCTCTCTGTCTCTCTCAGGAATGTGGTAGAGTTTGCTTGGACTTTCCCAATTTTAATTTCAATGTTTCTCATCATGGTGAATATGTGGCAATAGCATCTGAGCCTCTATGCCTTGTGGGGTTGGACATTGTTTGTCATACGGTTCCCGAGAAAGAGACTGTTCTGGAATACATTCAAAACTTCTCTTCATGCTTTTCAAGTTTAGAATGGAATCAAATAATAACTGCTGGAAGTGATGACAATGTTTTGACCGAATTTTACAGGTATGTTTGTACCGAAACCATTAGAAGTTGCTTGGAAAACTTTGAAGAGTTAAAAAGGCTGGACTTCTTTAAGTGTTCTCAGAATTTGATCACTCAAAAATAAACCATGTCTCTCTACCATGAGAACCTTTCATCTTATCTTCTTTTACTTTGAGTAGCCACAAGATTGTCAGGAACTTGGATAACATTTGGGTTAACTTGTTTAAGGAGAAAATAGATAGAACGAAACGAAGATGAGATATTTTACTGACCACTCAATCTCATTTCATTGGATTATTTATCATAGAAAAACGGCTCAACTGAAGCAGAAGATTAGAAGCCGGGTTGTCTCCGCAATAAAATTGGACATACATTAGAGTTTAATTTCTCTCCACATTTAAATATGGGGTATTTCTTGTACTTTAATTTGGTTCTTTAAGGGATATTAATCAGAATTATTCAACTGGATCATAATCAAGGAAATCATTTTGAACTATTAGAAGCAAAATTCACATCCTAAGGAAGCTGACCATTATGTTTTAAACTGCATGTTAACTCATATATTCGTGCAGCTGTACTTGTAGTTGTTTAACTTGCTTAACTCTTCTAGTTTAAAGTTCCCAGTATTTTTTACAGTTTAGACCTTTTCTGTAGATACTGGTGTCTGAAAGAAGCATATGTCAAAGGTACAGGGAGTGGATTAGCATATGGATTGCATAAAGTTGAGTTTTATCACACGAGCTGGTCACACATATCTGTTAAAGTTGACGGAGTTCTAAACGCACAGTGGAGATTTTGGCTTTTTGATCTGGGGAAAGGACACTGGGTGAGTCATACATCAAGCTTCCTCTGTTCTTCTTATTCTATTTGTTACATGGAACTGCATCTTGTAAATTGAGAATTGTGCGCTGTGAAGCTCTGCTTGAGAAGGGTTGTAATTATGATGCTGCACTATCTGCATTAGGATTTGCCATTGAGATACGCATGGGATTCCATGTGGCGCTGCAGTAGGTAAAATTGCAAAACAAAGCAATGTGCCTTTAACCTGATGCATAAGGATTGGTATATGGTAGCAATTCCATCAAATCTACAGACCTCCCACCAGAGTCTGGAATTGTGCCATGGTGCTGAAATTAGTAAAAGAGTCTAGGTTCACACTGAGCAAGAAACCTACATTATAGGTGCGACTTCAGATGCCATTAATTTCTTCAATACAAGTTTAAAATTTTCGATAAGCCAATGATAACAAGCATAGTAGCTGTTTCTTCAAAAAGTCATGATAAGTTTGGTAGAATGTAGAAAGGGTTGCCAGCTGTTTCTCAAATAAATCATGATATATTTGGTGGAAGCTGCACTAGTTTTCACTTATCACTGTAAATAGAAGCTTTTGTTGAATTGCAGGCATCGGTTGCAAGAGGGCACCCGAGATCGGCCATTGAGAGTTATAAGAGATCGTTAAACCAAACAAAGTTTACTGAAGAGGAGTATAATAAGGGTCTTCTTCTTCCGAATCCAAGGTTTGTCTCGAGAACTATAGAAGAGCTCTTTTCAGTCATACGCAGAGCAAATTGTTCTTGTTGATGAGAAAAGAAAATAGAAGACATAATAAAATGTCCTCAAGGAGGACATGAAACTTGTAAGAACTTGAGAGTTGAGACTCCAACTTTTAGACCTCAACTTCGAATCTTGCGGCAGAAAGGATAGGATTTATAGGTTCGAAGATCACATGTTTAGGAGAACGAGATATAATGTAACAGAATGAATTTTTCAGTATATGAAGTTGGCATGTTGATTAATTTGCATGTAAATTAGTTTCAGATATGCATTGCTACATCCTCCAGGGAACATTGATTCCAGTAATATGAAGCAAAAATAAAAGAAAGTTGCTAGCTTTGTTATTCTTCTTATTCTTTAACTTATGCATTGTAACAAGGTTGTACAAAGATAATTTTTCATGAATTTATCTATCCAGCATAATTCAGCGTAAATATATTTGTTTGGATCGATCCGATGAGAGAAAAGCGTGTATTAATCGAAGCCGAAACTCATGTCAATCTGTCGGAAACTTGGTTGTCGAATTCAACAGCTTTGTAGCAGATGATCCCTCGAGTTGAATCATCTATCCAGCAAATTGGTGATGGTGTTACCCTTTGCAGCGTGCAGGACTCAAGTCAACACAAGGACTCTTCCAATCCTCCTTGATGAAGTAGTTTGAACTTTGAACATTAAAAAGTTAAAGGGTGAGGGTTTGAACAATAGACTTTGAACAATGTTTCATATCTGAAAAGAATATATAATCATGTGTTTAAAATATTAATAATTAATAATTTCGATAATAAATGATTTTTTTGGTATCAACAGTCTTCTTGTATCTTAATAACATAAATCGAATTAGATTACTTAAAGTGGATTATTCATTGTTACTTTAACAATTTAAACATGATTTTATCTCAAATACTCATATATTTTTAAATTTATTATAAATAATAAATATATTTTATATAATATTTTAAGTTTTTGAATACATTTTATAGTTAAAATTAATTGAAAATATATTATTGATCATAATATAATGCATGAAAAAAAATTTCTAATTATTTTTCCGATTAAAATTTTAATTCAATTTATAATTTGATAGTCAAAGCTTAAAGAAAATAAATTGTGGAACTTGATTTCTAATTAAAGAGAAAAAATAGCACTTCAATAAATGAAGACTTCATAAAGGAAGGGTGGTTGGTTGATTTTGACGTTGAAATAGAAAGAAGAAGTTTATTCCAAGAAGATTCCTCCGGTACCGGCATTTTTTTAAGGGTTTTTTTTTTTGTTTTAAGAGAGAAAATTAAGTTTTATATTTTTAATTTAATATAGTGTTAATGGGAATGCTTAAGAATATAATTACATATTATAAATTTACTGATGTAATAAATTTAGAATTACAAGTGTCCTTATAAAATAAGTATATATATATATATATTAAGAAGAAATTCATGATTTATAAATTTAATTTAGTTTTATAAATTTTTATATTTTTTAATATGATAATTGAATTTTATGTTTTATTCATTTAAATCATGGATGTTAAATTTTAAATTAATAAAAATTAAATTTATTTATTCGATAATAATAAAATTTTCATTACTAATATATATTAAAAAATATTATTTTTGATTGAATTTATAAAAATACTAAATAAATTTGAAATTTTATATGTATGATAAATATAAATCAATTATTCTTTTTAAGAAATACAAATAAACACAAATAAAATTGTTAAATTCAATGGTTAATTAGGAAAAATATTAAAAAATTATATAAAATAATTTATTTTATACTAATGCAACTTAATCACATATCATACATTTTAGTTAGGTTTATACATAAAAGATTAAGATAAATATTCAATATACTGTCAGTAAAATTTTTTTAACTCCACTAACGAAGTTAGGATAATAATACGTATTTTATTTTATTTATTTTTTATTTTTTTAATAATATACATCGTCATTTTAATTTTATTTGTGGAATTAAAAAATTTCACTAATAATATTTAGATAATTATTCAAAAGATCATATTTGATTTATTGTTAATTTACAAATCTCGAAATAATATATAATAACGTTTTATTAATTAGTAATTTTAATAATATTTATTTAAAATTAATTTAAAAATATAAATTAATAAAAGAGTATTAAAATTTACGAGAGATTTATATATTACGAATAAAAAAAAAAAAAGACAGTTTGGTTGTGTGAACTGGCAAACAACACGCAATCGCTCTTGGGGGAAAAAAAAGCTCTCGCATTTAACCTTTATTTACCAAAATGACACTTTACTTATTTTGGCATTTTTATTATAATAATAAAATTTAATTAAAATATGCATCTTCTCATGTTGAAAAAATTACTCATATTTCTTTTACCTATTATTCCTTTTTTAAAATAAATCTTTCCTATTAAAAAATATTTTTTTTTCATGCACTTAATGTTAAATTAAATTATAAACTCACTGTGTGGGTGAAAAAATAATAAATTTTTAAAAAGTAAAAAAGTATTTTGAAAAAATAGATAAAAGTTATTGAATAGTGATATTTTAATTTTACAAATAGGAAATATATTTCACGTGAATCACTTAGGATTAAGGATTAAAACCTTCATTAGTGAAAATTAACGTAGGGGTAAAACAGGAATTAAAACAGTGAAACAAAGTCTGAAATCGAAGCTTCTTTCTCTTTCCTCCTACTCTGCTCTCTCTCTTAAGTGGGTCAAGATTTTTTTATTTTCTTTTTTTGTTGACTTTCTAATGTCAGTGTGACGATCAAATCTTTCTCACAGAAAGTACAGGGCTTTGATCTTTACTTGTAATATAAAAGAAAACAAATTCCCTTTTTTCTCAAGCAATTAAATTTTGTGGTAGAAGATTGTTTGCTGATCATTTCTCCTATCTGGGTAAGTTTTCCTTTTTTTTTTTTTGGTTTTTGGCTTTTGGGTTTTGGTTTTTTGATATAATTTTGATGTGGGTTAGTTTTAATTTTCCGAAATTTTAATGTTTTAGACTGTTTTGGTAATTTAGTTTTGGTCCTTTTAGGTTGAATTATGCTGGAATGCCATGAACATTTCATTTTTAGTACGTTTAATTAAGTTGATCTTCTTGTCAATGCGACTGAAATTTTCTCATGATGCATTAAGCATATGTGTTTTGTTTCTCTTATTAATTTTGATGTGCAACTCTGATCTGTTTTCAATAGGATTCTTATTGCTGATAGTGATAATTTAGGAATGATCTGTATATTGTTGGAAATGTTGATGTCTTCAGGATCTTCTTGATTAATAACTGTTTCCTGTTACCAGGCCAAGATGCGTGCACCTTCACTGCTTGCACAATGCTGGCCGGGCTTGGTGCCCCAAGACCGAGGAAGCCAAAGCATGTCCACAGCATCGGAGAGAGATGTCCATCTCTCTTCACCTGCTGTCGAGATTCTCCCATCAAAGGTGTATTTCATCTCCCTATTAAGTACTAGTTGTGGAATTTAAATTTGGTAGACAGGATACAAATGGCTGACCCTCATTCAAATGAGGCGGTTTATTATGCGAGTGAGTGGGAGGCGATTAAATTTTTGCAGTCAAAATTAAGACATTCTGTTATCTGTGCAGACAGCTCATCCTTATAAGTATGCTGGGGATAATGTAGACTTGCAAGGGCTCAATGTGTTCAAAGTATGTTGACTTCTTCTTACATTGCTTTAACCAGGCAGCTTTCTTCTGTTCTTGCTCACTTTTTTTGTTAGGCTTCCTTCTCTTTCTTCCCTCATCCTCATCCACATCCACGCATAGATATGTTGTGCTCTTATTTATAGTTGTCCTCTCAATAGCAGTGCTTTAAAAACAAAGCTTGTGATATGTATGCTGATGTCTTTTCAACCTTTTACAGGGAAGAGTTAGTGTTGCTGATATTATTGGTTTCGCCGGTTCTGAACTGATATCCTCCAAACCTGATGGTAGGGTGTGTTTGTTATGCATTAGTTTTTAACGAATGGTATTTTTTGTTTAACAACTTATGTTTACCTTTACAAATTATTGATGTCAGTTCAAGTATTGACTTGTCAAATTGAATAGTTGTAACCGATGGCTATAATATAATTTTGTTTTGCAGGGTTTCTGAAATCATGGGACAGCTCTATTGATCTTGTTAATGTCCTTAAACATGAGATTCGCGATGGGCAATTGAGCTTTAGAGGGAAAAGGGTGCTTGAGGTAATAATCATAGAAAAATCTAGAAATGTTAGCCACCAGAACATGTAGCATTTGTTTTCATTTCCTTGAATTTAGTTTTAACTATTAAACGTGAAATATCAGCGTTTCCCTTTTCTTTATAGAAAATGTATTTTAGTTCTGTTGATGATATTATTGAAAGATGAAACTAAGATGTTCAGTAAACTGTAAATGTACCCATAGATGAGAAAACAATTTCGGCTGTTTTGTTCAGCTTGAACTAATCAACATGAATGCGAATATCTTTGTTCTTTGCCATTCCTTTTAGGCAACTTCGAACTTGATTTTCCAGATTTGTATGGTTCTAGATGATATAAGTTTCCTTGCTCATGTGCTTCTCTGCAAGTTCTTATTTTGTGTATGGAATAAAATCTTTAGCGTTAAGTAATTAATTTGTCTGCTTTGTAGTTCTTGATAGAATGTGAGCTAATAATCCTATTCGATAATTCTTACAGTTGGGTTGTGGCTATGGACTTCCTGGGATTTTCGCCTGTCTGAAGGTATGCTCCATTTATTGATCTTACATTGTTCCTCCTATGTGCTGTCATCAGATAGTGAGATCAACCGGCTTAATATTATTTGCTGGAAATAGTAGAAGAGCAATTTTACTTTTATGAAAGATGTATTTGCACTCCATTTTATTCATTTGTTCATACAGGGAGCTTGTACAGTGCACTTTCAAGACCTCAGTGCAGAAACTATTAGATGCACTACCATACCAAATGTTCTTGCAAACCTTGAGCAAGCTCGGGACAGGCAGAGCCGACAGCCTGAGAGTCCTTTGACTCCATCCAGACAAACTCTTGCCCCAACAGTGCACTTCTATGCTGGGGATTGGGAAGAACTCCCCGCCGTATTGTCTGTTGTTCGGAATGATGCGTCTGAAGTGACTACAGGAATGAGCTTGAGCTTCTCCGAGGAGGATTTCATGGATGGATGCAGTAGCCAAGATGGTAGCATCATAGCACAGGAAATTTCCTCAAGGAGGTCGAGAAAACTTTCAGGAAGCCGGGCATGGGAAAGAGCTAGCGAGACAGATCAGGGAGAAGGTGGTTATGATGTTATTTTGATGACAGAAATTCCGTACTCTCTTTCCTCTTTGAAGAAGTTATATGCACTAATTAAGAAGGTTAGTTTTCTTAATTTCACATTGCTTGTTAGTATTATTTGTGACTTTGGTGACATTCTTGAAGAAAATAAAAAAGATTATGTTCCATGAATAAGAAAAGAAGGGAAGCTCGGTCTTGGTCATATCCTTATCCATTTAGTGCAAGATTGTAAACTATTATTGGAAATAATTGGGAATAGTATGTTGATTTACATGACTTTTTTATTGCTGTCGTTGCTGCTGCTGCTGTCTTGACAATGAATTTTGAAATTGATTGAATAGATAGGTCGAGAGTGATCTGCTAAATGACATAGTTCTTACCTACTAAAATTATTATGATCTACCTGAATGATTGGTAATAGAAAAAAAATCGACTGATTGAGGTGATATTGGCATCTCGACAAATGCTTGATTTAAAGTAAGGTTGTATTGTATTGAGCCTGATATCACACCCCAGCCTTGACGCGATCGCTGCTGCTGACTTCCCGTCTTTAATGTCATTTTCTTTTAAGTTGGATTCACTTTGAAATTTAGTGTTGCTTTTTCTATTTTGATTTGTTCTTTCTCCTCATTTATGAACAACCAGTGTCTGAGGCCTCCATACGGAGTGGTATACATGGCAACGAAGAAGAATTATGTCGGCTTCAACAGCGCAGCGCGGCACCTCAGAAATCTAGTTGATGAAGAAGGCATTTTTGGAGCTCATTTAATCAAAGAGGTGGCTGATAGAGATATTTGGAAGTTCTTTCTCAAGTGAAACTAAGATTCAGAACCATGAAAAAATGGCTGCTAAACTGATTACAGATATTGTCTTTAGCTTTTCTGTTCTACTGGTGTAATACATATCTGCAATTGTTTCAATTCTTTTGGTAGTAATAATTAAATTGGGATATATATATATATATATATATATATATATCAGAGAAGAAAGGCTAATTTTGCTACCATGACTTGTATTTTTTTCCCTGTTTTATTCCATTTTATATGTATATCAAGCAGTTAGTAAATTCAAAGTCTAAAATTAAAAATTTTTTTTGGTTATATTGTTTTTTTTACTGGATTTTTGTAAGCAACTTGATATAAGAATCGTAATTTTTTTTATTGGTGTGATCGAATCGAATTGAGAAGATATAAAGGAATAAGATATTTGAATTCAATTTAAATTTTTTTCGAGAATTAAAATTTTATTTGAAAATAAATATTTTAAATTTGAATAATTATTAGGTCGAGACTCTTGGACTGGAATGTCAGAGGTACAAGCTTTCATATTGCCTGCTTGCCAAATATGACCAAACTGTGAAATGGAAAAGATGAAAAGAAATGGGTATAGGCAAGAACTTGTTAGGGTTTTTTTTTTTTTTTGGTCAACGTTAGGTATGAAGAAAAATAATTTTAGAGGAAGCAGATTGAACACAAAAATTCAATTTTTGCAATTGTAAAGATTTGAAAGAAACTTTTGAAAAATTATAAACAAATGAAATGAAACTATCGAAATATTTAAAATTGATTCGATTATTACTTAAATTTGATTAATTTATTTTCAAGTTTAATTTAAATTACTTCAATTTCGAATCGAATTCAACTTTTTGTATATCCTGTTCGATTAGCTCGCAAGCTTAATCATATTATATATATATATATATGTTTGTTTATATTTGATTATTAATGTAACTCTCCTAGTTGCTTGTGATTCATTAATGCAATGGAAAATAAATTCACCCATTAAAAACAATTGCAAACACCAATTACAATCCATTGATTAAAGAACATGGATTGTTACCAACAATGCAAATTGAAAACCATTCTGGAAACATGCAAAGTGTCATTGGTTATCAGCAAGAGGCCTTCAGATGCAGTTATTGATAGACAACATAGTCCATGGTTTAACGACATGATCAAACTGAAAATAAAAACAACGCCATGTTGCTTAAGGGCAAATCAGTGCACAAAACTCTCACATTATAAGGTCGGGAGAAGATCGTGTGCATGCAGCCTTCCCTCTACATTAATAGAGAGACTGTTTCTGCTTGAATTTGTGATATTCAAATCACAAAGAAACAACTTTTACCATTACACCAAAATTTCTCTCGAAGAAAAACACCATGTTCCTTACATGTAGGAAAAAAAGTGCAATACCGATCCCAATTAGGATAGAGCAAGCTATAAATGTCCATTGAACTTGCAAAGGATTATATCCACTATATGTTGAAGGAACTTGCCACAAAAAATACGCGAAAAATACATCGATGCAAGAAGATACCAAAACTATACAACTTTATCGGGCCTCACAAACATAAACGACACAAACATAAAGGATGTACGTAAACAAGGAGCCATTAGACATGGGTTTGAAAGAATGTCTCCCACCTGGATGGTAGGAACCTCGCAGGTGCAACTAAACAAAGGGAGAAATTAAAAAAAGGCGGTTGTTATGAATTACCCTGCCTTTGGTTTTCAGTTAATCTTCTGCAAACCATCCTACCGCAGTGCATCAAGGTCAAGATTGCCATCAAGAAGAGAAGAGGAATCCCAATGACACAGCCGCCAGCCGCAAAATTTATCAAAGTCTAAGGGTGAAAAGAAAAAAAAAAGTTAAGAATCATTCGCATAACCTTTGCAAGAAAACTATTAAACTCACAAACATGGAAACAAGCTACAAAAAATTAAAGTATAGCTAAACTTATGAGAGAGAAGTGACCCGATTTTGATGAGTATAAGTGAGCACATTACAAACTATTGACATGTGAAAGGAAAAGAAAATTGTTTCAAAGCATCAGCCATATCGTAAACAATCTTGTGTTAAGTGATTCGACAGGCATGACAGAGTGACTGAATAGGATCGAGTCTCAAGGCTATTTCATCAAATTCTTTTGTTACTACAGCTTCATTCATTTCAGTATTATAATCTGATAAAGCTATCTATAGCATACCAAACATGGTGCCCTCCAATGACCAACAGAAAACCCTGCCAGCTGTATGATTCAAATAAGATCTAACAGAGGAAAGCCACTGTTGTCCCTCAACTGAAATGAACATGGACTTCCAAGGCTAATCAGAAAGGTGCTGACAAAGTTGTTTTTATTTTTTATTTTAGAGTATGTGGGAGGGGAGTTCAAAAGTGAGATAAATTAGGAGGACAGTTACGGTTATTAATTAGAGAATAGACCAGCCAAAGGTACCAGGAAAGTTCTGAACTGCAAGAAATAAATACAAAGCTTCCATCTTAAACCGCGAATGGTAAAACAATAAGAAAAACAAAATAAGCCAACACAGAAAGAGTTACATGCATGTCAGAAACATCAGGTATATTGAATAAGCATTCCTTACCAAGGGTCAAATGCATTCATAACCAAAATTTAAGTGAAGAAAATGTATTCTTGGGCCCTCAAATAATGCTTAATCTGTATTTCTTTCAAATAATAGTATACTTTAATCTAATGGTCTTAAAATTGGAAAGCCTGAATACCCTCATAAAATCATATTTCAATGTGAAGTATGAGGCAAGCCTGTTATGTCCTTGCTATCAAGACCCCAGAACTAGTACTCAAGGGGTGTGTAGATATTAAAATACATTTGTAAACCTCATTTAACAGCTGAATCTTTCAATATAATTTTTCTTAGATGAGAAAAAATGGTAAATTACAAAATAACCTTCTTGTGAACAAGCAACATGTGATTTTGGTTGCAACAGTAGTTTGTTGTTTAGTCATATTTTTTGTATTTGTATGAGAAATGCTAAATGTCAAAACACCATTGTTTTGAACTAAGTACTAGGATTTCCCCTTATTATTCAGATCAAAAGGATATCATATTCCTGGATAAGGATCCCAAAAGAGCATTGCTTAGAACTTCTCATTATTCCCCTTACCAATGTCTACCAAACAAATGTAGGATCAACATAGCATAGTTTCGCTTTACAAAAAAAACAATGGTAGTTGTGTGCAAGTGAACCGAACCAAGGGTGAGGGTTCCCTTTTCTTCCCCTTTCTTAACTTTGGAGGGAATGAGATGGGATGCGTATCCATTATTCAAACTTACAAAATTATTCTTATTTCCTATATTAAACAAGGAAAATCATACTTCATTACCCGCAGACATGTAAGTTACATGGTTAACACTTTTGGGCTACCATTCAAGGTCTAGTTAGTTTTCAACCTTTCTTACTAGTGTTCTTGGTTAAATGTTCACAGCACAGAAACCTCTTCCTTTAAACAAGTTTCTTCTCTTCTTCACAACCTAGATCACAATCCCTATCTTGTGACTTCCAACCATATTTGTACCCCATGTCATATCAGTCCCCACCAGCTAAAGTCCTTAATTCACCAATTAAATCCTAATATTTTTGCTGCCCATAATTTCCAGCAATCTTTACCTTCAGTTTCAACCCACTTTTGAGATTCCAAGCTACTTGTTTCCAAAACACTAACCCAAATTCTGACAATGTCCATAAACCCTATATTTTCCAAAATTTCCAATTACGTCCTACGTCAAACAGGTCTGAAAAAAAATAAATTCAAGCATTTTAACAATAAAATAAGATACAGATATTAACAGTTATCAATATAAAAGTTCATGGCTCAAATAGATAAGGCTACATAGCATATCCACCATGGATGCTGAATTATAACTGTTTAAAGTTAGCATTTTGCAAATTTTCAACTAGATAAAATGTCCAAACTGAACATGAAGGTATGGCATATATGTGCAAAATAAAAGTTACCATCATTCCAGCAGCAAGATGAACTGAGGGAACGAAAACTTGATCCATTTTATTCCCTTCAGAATAGCCATTAAATGCAATAACCATAGAGAAAGTGTGAACCGTTACAAATGCAAGAGCAATGATTGCTGCAATGTTAGATAAAAGCTATTAGAAATAAAAACTTAACTTCAAATCCAATTTTTACATAGTTCTTAAGCGGTATCAGTTAACTTAGTAAATTAATACCAACTAGACCTAGAGTTCCATTTTAGTAAATCCAATCTCAACCTACAGGTTGCATGAAACAAAGAACAGTGTGTGTAAGCTGATTATATACTTGATGCATAAATGCTATCGAAAAATATAAACAAATGCATGAAACAAATTTATAGAAGAAAACATATAACTTACCAGAAACAAGGAAAAATGGTATCTGTGAACACCTATCAACAAAATAGGTTGCTGGACCAAATGATGGTGTTAAGAGGCTAAGACAAAAGAACACTGCATGTGCCACACCATGACCTAATCCGCCAGCTGAATCAGTTAATGGAAACAATATAAGTGCATAAATTAAATTAGCAAGAAATAATGTTTAGAAAGAACATAAAACGGATACCAATATAATTTATTATTTCCAGAAAAACCTACAAGAACAAGGAAAACGGGGATAATAGTTTGGACAGAATTATGCTTCTGTTCTATATTCCTAATGAACATGTCTTTTGTACAACATGATGCTTCTCTAATTAGAACTCACAGCAAAAGTGCTACAGAAGGCCTGACAGAATAATTAAGAGGGTTTAATATTACAAAATACAATAAAAAATACCTAGACTCAGATCCACAACAGTGCACAAAAAATACAAGTTTTTTCCACTTCAAGTATCAATTCTAACAGAAAAATCTTGGCACAGCCGATACCAAAGCAAGAATAATAATTTAGACAATCTGAAAGCAAATATAGAAGCCTCTTCCAATCATACCAAGGGCAATTTCCATCTTATCTGTCAGATATAGGCGTGGCTTTGAGACCCTATCAGCAAAAGCATCCAATATGTCTTCTAGCCTCCTGATAAAGTTCACATGCAAGCTTATCAAACTGGGTTTCACAGCATAAGATAGTGTTATATCGAACTACGCATACAATACAACTAATCAAGGACCCCTCTACGCATAAGAGCATTTCGATCAATGGAAGATGCATATATCCCCTGCCCAACCAGCAAGTTCAACCCTAAGGGGGGAAGAAAAGAAAAACCCATTTTATGTTAACATTCTATTTACTTGTTACTGCAACTACTTGAGCTTAGCTATTCACTTTTTTTTTCTCTCCTTCTAAAGATTGCTAAAAATTGAAATAAAGTGATAGAAAGCAACAAAGCCATAATTGATTAAAGATAAGAAAATTACAAAAATGTAGCATCAACAAAATATGTAGAAACATTCATTCTGTCTCCACAAAAAAAAGAAATTGCATTTTTCAACTGTTAATTCTTCAAAAACATTAGTGTTTGGTTGTATATTTAGCTTCCAGCTTCTGAAACATAAAAAGCAAGTAGTAAAAGTAATTGCCTTACTTGTAAACTTTCCAGAAAAGAAGGCGAAGACCTTCTTGAAAGGCAACGGATGTGAATATAAGAATTGCAAAAGGCCACCATGTTGTTGAGTTCAACGGAAGGAAAGCTCTCCATATTCCAGATAATAGTATCAAACTTATAAGCCAAACCAATGTACTGCATTATTAACAAACAAAAAGTTAAATTTTGAAGCGACCAACAAATTTAGAATTGAAATATAGAGAAAACCCAGAGTTTGTATGGTAAGAAAGAAAAGGGAGTAAAAAAGAAAAACCCAGAGTTGGATTTGTTTGGTAAGAGAGAAAAGGGAGGGAAAATGATGGAAACCTGGAGAGAAGAGTGAGGATCAAGAAGGGCTTTTTGGAGATAACGGAGATGAAAAGGGAGAGAGACGGTCCTAACGCCACCAACGCGTAGCCTATCCCTGCCGCTACAGTCATTATTTTTCGCTGATTTTCGTTTACTCTTTCTCGCTGATTTTGCTTGACATGAATAGGGAGGATGTATGGTTTAAGCTTTGTTCGCTTCAATGGAAGAAATATAGTCTTTTTCTTTTTCTTTCTATTTTTTTTTTTTTATCCTTTGGGCAATAAAAGTTTTTAAAATCTTCAATTTAGTCCTTCCATTGTTTTTTTTTTTAATCTAAATCTTAAAATCTTCTTAAATTGTACAATTTAGTCTTTTTGTCGGATATAGCTCTGTCCAAATTAATTAAAAAAAAATAATCTTTTATATCAGGTTTTTAATTTTTTTTAATAAGAGAGATTTAACAATATAATTTATATTTGATATAATAATAAAGTATAACAAATATAGACAGTTAATCAATCACAAAGAATTAATTTATTTATAAAAAAAAAATTGCAAACTTTTAAAAATAAATATAAAAAAAGTTAATTTTAATTAAATTTATTTTTAAAGACCTCTATTTTTAAAGGAAACTGTAAATAAATATAATAATGTATTGCTTTACAAATTGAAATAATTATAACCATAATTTTAGGTTTTGCTTTTATTTCAATGACTGAATTCCTCTAAGCAATGCACTAACTATTAGTGCAAATACACAATTTTCAGTTGGGACAACTAACTGTGATGAAACCTGCAAAAGAATAAAAGCAACTACACCATGGTGCCTGTAAATGGAAACTAAAGCATTAACATTTTTGTAATCTTCAAATAAGATATTCATACATCTAAGCAGATATTAGAATCACAAGGTTGCTGTAAATTACAATCCGATTCACCCGGCCGCGGATTTCCTACCCTAGCTTGAGGATATCGATAAATTTATGAATCAATGTCATGATATAGGTTTGTTGTAAGAACTTTGCACAAGAAATGCCCCAAAGAGCATATTGCTTCTTGGCCTTTAACAAAATATACAAAGTGTTCACTCCTAGCAATACTTGCAAAAACATTCTATCCATGGCACAAGATAGAACAACCTTGACTGATGCTTTTCACCCTCCTGGGTTGCTTTGCAGACAGAAAGCAAAATTGGAGGGAAGAAAAAGGAAACCAAAATCCAATACCAAGAACTAATATGATCAAAGGTTTTTGCTAACACCAGGTTTTTTTATCTTCGATGATGGGCTTGAGGGTTCCTTGAATGCAGATGGGCAAAACTCGGTAATTCTGCAGATTTGACACCGTGGTCTGAGTGGAGTACAAATTGTCTGTCCGAATCCCACCTGTTCAGGCTCAAATTTAGTCATAAAAGCAATAGGTTGTTTAAGCATTACTTGCACAAATTCCACGGCTGGCAGGAGGGTCTTTTGAAACATATGATAGAAAGAAATTGGAGCATACTCGTCGAACAAAGCAAAATATATAATCAGAAGGATTTAGTTTTATGGAAACTAGAATTCATTATTTAATTATCTCAAGATTGGTTCCAAGCTTTACAATTGGTTCATTATTTAATTTTTCATGGTATGTAGGCAAACTTACATATTTAAGGCTAATCATGGAAAAGATGGTTTAATACAAACAAATATACAGAGTAGAGACCCTTATAGGAAAACTAGTTTTTAATCTACGCATGCATCTAAATTCTTCCTACGCAAGATTGCATACGTATGTGCATGTAGGTTGAATAAAATGAATTAGCTTACATACCAAAAGAGGGTTAATTGGGACCCATTCCTCCTTTGGAAGCCACTGCTGCAACGCGACTCTTGTTTCCTCCGGATACAAAGTTTTCTAGCAAATCAACAAGATAATGAGCACTGATGGTGCCATTTGTTTGGTATGAAGATTGAAAGGACATCTACTAAACATATTTGTCATGGAAGAAACACAACTTTTTCCTATTTGTAGTGATTGAGGACTATTAAGTTTTTTTGCATAAAGTTTAAAACTTGACTCCGCATAAATTGAAGTTGTACTTGAATGAACATATTTGCAAAAAAAAAAAAAAATGATGATTAGGTAAAAGAAAAATGCAGAAAGAGGGATGAACAAATATAATTTAGCCTCTTCAAGTCAAAGGGATGTCAGAAGGTACACCTCCAGAGGCTTTCCATCCACTTGGTTGAGTAAAAATTATTTCCATAAGTTCTAACTCGATTCTTTCCCTAATTTCATTTTCTGAAAGAGATACTAATGCACTCTCTCTCATCAGAAGTTAGAAGCAATGGTGACAATAAATTACTCAATCGGTGATGAAAGGGGCTTCATCATGTATTTACTCCAAAAAGGCAGTGAAACAATGTGTAATACATCTGTTGTCACCTTGAAATGCTGAAAGGCAATAATTATTAAGTTACAAATTTTGGTGTTGGTTACAATCCTGATTAAATTCAGATAGACATGTAAATTAAGTAGTTTTAGTACTCGAAATGTTTTATGAAAAAGGAACTATTACTCAAAATGAGGGAAGCAACAATTTCAAGATTACATAAAAGCTAAAACAACTGAATAAGAAACATCTAATTTCTTGCCATCATCCACGTACAAGATGAGGTACCTGCTTTGTCCCTGGTCGAGACACCCATCCAAGCCGATTGGAAATGCGGTGCACATGAGTATCTACACATATCCCTTGAACATCATTCCACGCAATATTCATAACCTAAAGCACCATCCAACCAAATAACTTTTGAAATCCAGTATACATCTTATTTAAGGAAGTTATGCAATTAATCCCTACCAAGTGAGCCATCTTAGGGCCAATCCCTGGAAGTAAGAGTAATTCCTCCAATGAGCTTGGTATGTCCCCATCATACTTCATGAGACAGATTTTTGCAATTTTCTTCATATTAATAGCTTTCCTTGTATAAAACCCAACCTAAAACAAACAAAATGAAAATTCATTACTGCTACAGTAGCAGACAAGAGCGCAGGGGAAGGGAGAGGGAAAGAAAGACAGTAGGCAATATGATTAAACTTAAAACTTCTATCCCTAGTCTGGACTTGCACGGGTCAAAACGAAAATCTATGCCAAGTCATCAAGTGGCTCCTAGAATGACGTACCGGGTAGATCAAGTCCTTAATAGTTGCTTCATCAGCTTTGTCAATGGCATTGGGAGTCAGAAGACAATTCTGAGTGAGACGTTGAATTGCACCTGCACATGAGTACTTTTATTAGAGTGTGAAGAACATAATTGACAAAATAAGGATATACAGTTACCACTTAACAAACAAATGGTAATTTCTACATCGGAAAAGGCAAGGCATATGCGAGGTTTTGATGATGACAGCATCACATAAAATACAATCATTTACATCTCATATACGCAAAGATACTCCTTATCTAAATTTATAATGCAAAATTTAAGAGTGGCAATGGACTGCTTCATAGCTATTTTTGGTTGTTTCCATGAAAATTTGACAACACAAGTTGTAACCTTTCACAACCACAACTTTGAAGCATTTCACATAATTACAAAATCTCCACATTTAAAGGTGCTAGAAGAAACTCCAATATGATTCCAAATGTCCAGAATCATTTTTATTCAAGATAAGTGTCTGGAATGATTATGTACTGCTATATACTATTCTAATTACACAAAACAGTTCTTCTATCTATGAGTCTGGCTTAATTCCCCATTAGCACAATTTTCTCACTTCAACATGATTAAATTTTAGATTACCATGATTTGGCAATGCAATAATTCAAAACATCAGGCTTTCTCAAGAACCAAAAATAGTGGAACTGGCTCTTCCATCTTCCTAATCCATTGAAAGAAACTACTTTGCTCCTGCTCTTCATTTTTCTTAAAGTATCCATGTCAATACATATCTGATGAACAGGTTATGAAGTTCTGTTCTTCCAAATCAAAGGAAAAACTTAGAAAAGTTCAAATGCACCCATGCCAGAGATGTAACGAATCAAGCACATACTCCTGTTCTGAGCCCAAGCAGCACGGAAAGAAAAAGAAAAAGAAAATAAAAAATAGAAGGGGTTTTCCTTCTTTCATCTCCATTTGCCTAATTTGATTAGAAAATCGCATTTTCCTATTTTGAGTGCTCATAACCATCTGCAGTTTTACAATTTTAAATTTCATGTTGCATTAGAGGTACATAAACATTTATAAATTTGTCTGAATCATTCCCTTATGCAGTTAAGATTACTCGCATGAACTCTTAAGGCATCTGTTAAATTCAAATGCGCATATTATTTTATAGTATCTTGATATGAAGATTGAAATTCACAAATCACATTGAACAATTTAATTATCATGCATCAAGTTTCATCCATGACACAGTTCTTCACCAAAAAGAAGAACAAAAGAAAATTTTTCTTCAAGATCCAGTAGAAAAAGGGAAAATGAACCCTTATTTACAATTTACATTAAACATCCCTAGCTGAGATTTTATAAGGCTTTATATTAGGAACAATTCTAAGCTGACCATAACATTTTGTGGTAACTTTAATTTGGCAGTCAAACTAGAGACTTAACAGGGAAGTCCTATTTCAATTTCTACAGCTCTTCTGAAGCCGACCTATTTACTTTGAAATGTTTTTGTTCTTCACTAAATGCCGTGAGCAGTATCTTAGCAGTATATCCTTTAGATCAGAATCACATTTAACCATCAACATAAAATACTTCGAAGAAATGCTTTCCATCATAAACAGTAGTGAAATTATAATGCTTAAGAATTTTCCGATTCATAGGTTTTCACTGTCTCCAAGGCAGCATGCTCTTGATCTCCTGATTTTCTACTGTTGCAAATTATAAATAGAACATTCAATACTTCAACAAGATGATTAGTTGAGGTGATATATAATAGTAAATTAAACTAAAAGATAAGGAACTTACCATGAGTAACATGATCTTTGGTTTGGCTAGAGAGTAGCGAAGATATCAAGACAGCAAACCTTCTTTCCTAACATAAAGTGAGAGTTAAAAGATAAATCCATCTATTACACGTTTCAAGCATATGTAATAAAAATCCATAAAATATAAAAGAATCAGTAAGGAAGAATCTAAAACAAAATGTCTTTAAGATGCAAATGATCTTCAACAACATTGCATTAAGTAGTAAACTAAGAATGATGAAATTGTAGTTTCTGAATCCAGGCCCCATTGAGGGAGTTCAGAGTCATGGCTAATAAGGGAGCATCAATACATCCTTCAATAAAATCTTAACGAGGAGATAATACTGATCCATCCATCCAACATATTCACGATCAACAAACTGAATATTATAATGCAGCAGTTGACACAGCAAAGAGGGCATATTGAGCTCAAAGTAATTTGTCTAAAAGAACCAAAGATTATTTAAACTAAAACATGAAGTACATTCTCCACTGGCATTACACAGTTTCTCTAGCTAATAAATGTCGTGTGGATTGAATCAATTTTTTGTGTTGTCTCAAAATATATAAAGCACTTCAGTAACCTTTATTTGAAATCCCAAATTTTAATGATGGTTAGCACATTAAAGACTCAAGAACTTGAACTTGAATTTGAAGAACCAAAAATGCATCAGAAATGGTAAATACAGCATAAAAGGGGTAAACCAGTGTCCCAAAGTTAAACCATCAATTCTTCCATACCTACAAACTATCGAAAAGATTGTACCTTAGGAGGAAGAACACTGCCAGCTTTCTCGCATCCCATAGTGTCTACAGGAGCGTCTTCTGTGGACCTCATTTTACGGATTCCTTCAAGAGCTTTTTCCCAGTTGGCAGGTGCTTTGCACGGAACACATCAATAACAAACACATCAGCATTTCTTTGTTTTAACCCTCATAAGAAAAGCACTAGGAAGAAAGTCTTGTTGATCAAAATTGTCACATCATTCCACTTTTCACATGGACCACTTCATTAAGAAGAGACAATCTAATTAACAATCCTAACACACCCTAGAGGCGGAAGTCTATAAATATGCTATATTTGAATCATGATGATAGGATACAGACACCAACTGCAAACATTGGCAATTTTAAACAAACTATTCAATTTACTTATAGGAGAAAAAAGTTTACAAGCTTGAGAAAATTGGCGTGCACTTATAAGTTATAAGTTCTCTTTAAAACCAATAAATCCCTCAGAAAAACTCTCTTCCTCTCCTACGATTCCAAATAGCATTTTTCCATGCGCATAAATTTTTACTATTTACCTCCCATTCCAACTTGAGAAGCAATATCCGCATCCGTATTAAGCTCATCACATGTGGACTTTGACTTCCCTGCCAAACCATTGATACATAAAACCAGTCCGAACCAGGGAGATTTTCCATTAAAAAAGGACATTAGTATACAAAAATGAACACAAGTATATAAATGTCCATTTCTGCATCTATGTGCCCAGTGTATTAGTTAGTGTTGGGTCCATAGCGCCTGTGAGTGCAATGTTAATACAGCATGATAGCAATGCGCCAGTTCTCAAGAGATGTGAAATATATCAACATCCTGAAATTATTCCATAATATGTCAAAACGCAATGCATTCACATTGTCAATCCAATAATCTTTTTTTTTTTCTGGCAAACCATTCACCAAACGTTATACTCATAGGAACATGGCATTGCAACAGAAATCCTACCTGACAGAGAAGGTCCATCTAACTTCTTGTATGCAAATTCCTCTATGTCAGGTAGGCCACACGGCTGCACACACACACATAAAAAAAAAAAAGGTTGCATGGTCAAGAATTACTCTATACTGCTAAAACCTACACGGCTACAACCTAATCTTTTCTAAGTAAAAAATAACCCAGCTAGCTAAGTTGGTAAAGAAAGTCTTATGGTGACAGTACCAACGACCTAGAATCACACAGGACAGAATTCCCAGTAGTCAGGAAGACCATTAGTCAAAGAAATGGAAGCAAAACCACAAGACACCAATGAACAAAAGAATCTTTCTTTCACAAACAAACACACGTAAACCCATTAATTGCGAACAAAAAGAATTACTGAAAAAAGACCAAAAAATAAGGCAAAAAAGGAAAATAAAGTAATGGTCTTACATTATAGTCCTTATTTTCTGCTTCGAGATTCTCTTTTACAACAGCCAATGTCTTTTTAACCCTTTTTTTCCTCGTAAAAACTCGAATTTCTGGCAAAGAAACGTCGCTGGTTAATCCAGAACCTGAAAATTCTCAAAAGTTTAGACAAAAGAAAAGAATAAGAAGAGGAAACCTGGGTTTGGGTTTGGGTTTGGGTTTGGGTTTGGGTTTTGGTCTGAAGAAGGAACTTCAGCTGTTGACGATGATGAAAGGGCTTTGAAAGTGAATCCTGTTTTTGGCATTTTGTTGTTCGATCTCATTCCTCCCAAGGCCAAGCCACTGCCAAACCGAAGTGGAAAACTCCTTGCTAGAGGAACAAACATTTTCCCTTTTGTCCGCAATTTCGGAGGGGAAGTGACTAAAAATTATTTTTTTATTCGTAAGAAGGTCCGAAAGAGAATAAAAATTTTGGATTTAATTCGTCTTTAAAATAAAAGGGAGAATAATTGTTAGATTTATATTTTAGTTATATTTGGAAGGATGCACGTATTTTGATAAAGTGAAATTCAAATATTTTAATTTTAATATTCAAGTTCTATTAGTGTAATATATGATAAATATTAAAATTTAATTGATTCATAAATAGTTAAAAAAAAAAATTGATTTTTTTACTTAATTCTTTAAAAAAAAGAGTAATAACTATTAGATTAAATTTGATATTACTTTGAAATATTACATTAAATTTGATGTTACTTTGAAATTTAAAAGCATTAAAAGGACTATGTTATATTGACACAACCCATTTAAATATTAATTCATATGTTCAGAAATTGTGTTGGTACGACATTATTTTAATGGCACAGACAATAATAATTAAGGGCATGACCTACACAAGGCACATGTTGCATAACACTAATGCGCCATGTTGGATCAAGCATGACACAAAATTTCATGTCTTGTGACAAATATGATTTATTAATAAATTTTTAGTTTTTATACTGCTTTTAAAGTTTTTTATTTATTAATTTAAATTACATACAAAATAAATACAAATACTATATATATTTTATTTCGATAAAATGCCTATATCCACATATAAAAATAGTAAAATTTATTAAATAATTATATTGAAATTTACGATCTTAATATTAAAAGAACAAAAAAAAATAAAATATTAGAAGACATGCTATATTATTATTTTATTTTTCATTTTCTTTATGGGATGATTCATTTAAATAATGTGATTTGTTTGAGCTCATCCATTTAATCGATTTTAAGTAAAATAATCTTTAATAATTTATTTTTTATGAATGTTTATTAGTAGTTTATTTAATAAAAAAATTTATATACAATATGTGATATATCATACATTTTGTATTTAAAAAAATTATAAATTTACGTATCAATAATTCAAATATTTTTTAATTAAATTTATTAAATATAATTTTATTTTTATAAATGAGTTAAAATGTGGCAAATAAGCTTGCATGTCATTGTTCCGAATCATTTTGTGCCACGAGTTGCTATTCTTGATTAAAGTGTCAGCTTTCGAATCAAATGATGTTGTCTAGGAGTGTAAATAAAATATTCATAAATTATTTAAATTCAAATTCGTTTATTTGTTGAATTATGTTTCAATAATTAAAGTTATTGTGAATGAATCGAATTTTAATATTTTAATATCTAATTCAAATATCTCACAATAAATCCTAATCAAGTTTTTTTATATATTTTTTCTAGTGTAACCAAGGGTATTCATAGACTTTTTTTTGGCCTGAGACTAATCCCTTTCAAGCTGAATACATGAAATGTTAAAATTCTCCCAACAAGTGCACTTCTAGAAAATTAAACTTGCATTTTCATCCTTGCTAAGTAGAAACCGCTTACCACCTTAACAAACACTTTATTGATTTTTCTATATTAGTATATATTTTTATTATCGTATTCAAAATTTTTATTTTAATACTGAAATAAGGTACATGAAATAATATATGAATTCATATTATGAATTCATATCTTTCATTCATTTCCATAAAAAAAAAATTGTTTTAATAATATTTTATTATTAATTTATGACTTTATCTTTGATATTTATAAAATATCTTAATTTAAACTTGAATTTAATTATTAATAATTGAATCTTAAATCAAATGTTAAAAAGGTACTAACTTTTAATTTATTAACTTAATCAAACCGCTCAAAACAAAGTTAAACTTAAATATTTCAATTCGATCATATTTATATTAAATTTCAAATATAAAATTTTGAATCAAACTCTTACTTCTCATCTATGTATAAATTCAATTACATGCTGTATAATTTCATTAGCGTGTTTTATACTTTCTCATTCCATAAATTCCCATTTAAACTGATTTTGTATAATTTTTGTACAAGCTTATATGAGATTAAATTTAATTGAAAATGATTCAATATTTAACTTAAATTTGATTCAATTTAAAAATTTGAAATATAAAACATGAAACTCGATAAAATATTCAAATTATTTGATAAGGTCAACTCTAAGCAGATTTAATAAACTTAATTTATCAAATTTTAATCATTTATTATAAAAATGAAATAATAAATTATTAACAAAATATTAAAAATATATAATAAAAAAATTTAAATTCGTAAACCATTTAAACCGAGTATTAAATATTTAAATCCAATTCAACTCATTCCTCAATATTTCAAATTCAAATTCAAATTCAACTAAAAAATAAACTAATCAAACTCAAATAATTACCAAATCAAACTCGAATAACTCCAGATTAATTTAACTAATTTGCGGCCCTAAAATAATCTTGGCCGTTTTTAGGTACCTTGTTTGGCTACTTCTCTTCTAAAATCAACTATAATTAAAACTTATATATGATCAAACTCAATTAAAAAAATAAACTAATCAAACTCAAATAATTACCGAATCGAACTCGAATAACTAACGAATAATTTAACTTATTTGCAACCCTAAAGTGGTCATGGCCGTTTTAAGGTACCCTGTTCGGCTGTTTCTCTTCTAAAATCAATTACAATTAAAACCTATATATGATCATTCCAAGGATTTTTTTCAACATAACAAAAGTTATAACAGATTACAAAATCAGCACTTTAACTAGTGTATTAAACTTCCAGTCATTGAATTCCGCAGATGCTGTATGTATTCTCTCTGCATTTCATCTAAAATATTCCCTTTAATACTAGGATCTACAATTGAATATATCTTGAGTTTCCAAAAATTGTCACTGCTAAGTCTTGCTCGTAGCAGTTCATACGATACATATTAAGTCCACTGCTTTACACTACGCTTGAATCAGGCTCGATACTTGATCGTAATCCCCCGCGAACCATCATTTGTGAATAGAATTCTGCATGCTCCTGTTAATTAAGGTAAATAATAGATCATTACCAGAATCGATATATAAATGGGCAAACCGGGCATTAGTCGCTAGAATTCAGCACTTGTAAAACATTATATAGAGTTGGTGAGCATGACATTGATGCCGTTGCAGTCGATGTATTGTTTACATGAATCCAACAAAATGGTGCAATATAAAATTATCCGTGTCTCCATGACAAACATAAATGATGAGCTTAGGAAACCATTGGCCTGAGGTTGCATCCGTTATAGACCATCACTGGTTTCAATGAGCCGATCTTTCATGATTGGCATATGAAATGATGAGATAATTTTTAAACAATGCAGCCACTTAATTATGCAAATCATATAAGCAACAACTACAGCTCACAAAAGAGACACGAATAACTCTCAGCCAAAATCACCTTCACACGTTCACCAAATATCCATGAAATATTCATATTCAGAAAGCACAACTAACGTTTGTACAAGGAAACAAAAGGGTGAGCATGTAGGCATCTTTGTGTGAAGGTGGACCGCGCACATTAGCAAATGGAAGCTTAGTAGCTTAGTGCATTTTAAAAATAATTATAGTAGGATCTCCCGAAAACAAGGAACTAGCATATCCTTTAAAGACTGGTCTACTTTATCCATTATATGACTAACACGCTTTTAAAATCAAAAGTGTGAAATAAACAAAATGGAGGATAGCGTAGGGAAACACCAAAAAAAAAAGAACATCTTTAATCTACACCTGGACAAATAAACCTAAACACACAAGTAGTAGGCTTAAATGAATATGAATTATTATTACTGAAAAAAATAAAATAGAGCAAGAGAAAAAAAAAAGCATCAAATAATTAGGCGCAAAATATAGCCAAAAATTCAGCAAGACAGAGAAATATTCCATGATGCCAAGGGATAAACATACCTTAACTGTGACAATTACAACCGCCACTCCATTTTCTCGCGATGCATGGAACAGTTTTCTTGCATCATCAGGGGTAACAGATGGAACAACTTGGGGCAAAACCTTCGCAACTGCAAGAGAATAAAAAACACAAGTATGAGATAAAAGTATCAATAACAATACAAAATAAAACACAAACTGATGGCATTGTCATGATCAATTGCTAAATAAGACTAATCTTTTAAGTTTTAACTACTTTGTTTGATTGATAGAGTGGTGAGACATGTGGTCTCCATATAACTGGAGCATTAAAAGCTGCTTACCAATGAAACTGAGATATTAGCTTCTAGACATCAATTATTTGTATTTTCACACATGCTTAATGTTAGGTAAATAAATTACCTAGCTTTTCCGAATGACGAGCATCATCAACCAGCAAGACTCTATAGCTATCTCCACTACCAGTACTTTTCTTATCCCTCAAGCGCCCAATATCACCACCTGTCATTGTAAGAAACAAAAAATAAACATGGTAAGCGGATGTGTTATCCCTCACAGGCATCACATACCAGAAAAGGAATCTTTCTTTTTTTCAATAACTATTTAGAAAAATTATACATTTTGCTACTTACTCTAGGAAATTTCAGATGAATTAGGTCATTACTTGCATGAAATTTGAAAGTGCTTCAGCATTTCGAGATCATATAGCTTTACACAAAAATACATACCATAAAACCACAAGACTGACTTGATTCAACTGACACAAACATAAAAACACACCCACAAACCTAGAAAAATACACCCATTGGACTGCAAATGAGTCCAATTTGCTTGGATACAGCTAAAGCTTTACTGTAGGCAGTATCCAAGTAATAATAGTTCAAATTTTTCTCAATGATAGTAAATTTTTCAAGTGCTAATAACCTAATTAATGACATTGCACATTGAGCCAACATCCTTTTGGCCGAATGCTGAGTGATTAAGAAACAGTCCTGGCATATTATAAAAATTGGATTCGAAGTCAAACATCCTCATTCCCCAACCCCCAATTATTAAAAAAAAAAATTCATTTCACATTGAAATTTTGAAGCAAACTCAGCCTAACACAAGTAACTGATAAACAAGCCAGAAAAGTTATTACTGTCACACTAAAATCAACAACAGAAAAAGGACGAACATCCATGCTTTGCATTTAAAAATTGATGGAAAATTGAAGCAAGAAACAAAAGTGGAACCGCATAATCATCAAGGAAAAATCACAGATTCGTTCATTTCATTCCCTCCAATTAGGAAGATTCTTAAAGTCGAATCTTCCTATTCTTTCTTTTCCTTATCTTTCCAATCTTATCAGTCTTTTCCATCCAACAAGCAATTGTGTTAAAAAGTTACTTGATTATACAATAACCATAGTCTTTGATTCAAAAAAATAGAAGATTTACACTGAATAGTCTTGCCAATAATAGAAAAGGATTAAAAAATCAAAGAAAAGAAAAAAAGCAGATTCGGATTTCCCATTTTATAGCTTCTTTAACCAAAAGAAACCTGAAATCTAACAGGAAAAGTCAGAAGCAAGAACAAAGAACTTGAATTTTGACCTTCAAGAACTTGAGGGGAAGGGTCAGGCTGGGACCGATCGAACTTGGGTCGTTCCAGAACACCAGCACCACCGGTCTTGAAAGAACTAAACCTCGCTTTCACACCCATAAATTTCGAACCCATCTTTCCTGCCGCGTGGGTTGCCTTCCCACCACATACTTTCCTCGAAGTAGAAGCTGACGGGATACGCTGAAGCTTCAGTAGAGAAAACGTCGTTGCGGTTCCTGCAACAACCGCCATAACCACGATTTGCCTGTTTTCAACTTCCTTTACCTCTTCCCTTTGCTAAAAAGGCTCTTAACAAATTGCAACAGCTACTGCTCTAAAGAAATGGGTGCTCGACTGCTTATAATATAATTTTTTCTCTTAATTTCTTACTATTTTAATTTGATTTGTGATGGGTCCCAGCAGATCGCGGCCTGATTGGAAACGGGTGGATGCAATTTGCTGTTGTAAAGTTTGTCGTTTCTTAAAGTTTCTAGAGTCTTTTGGTTCAGCAAGATTTTTTTAGTGGTTTAAAAAAAAGCCTCCATAATTTTAATTTTGGCTTAATTTTTGCTCTACTCTCTACACGACAATATTATCTATAAATTTCATAGACTAAGATATTTTATCTTAAATGAATTTTAATAACTAATTCATTAAGATTATTAGTACCACGAATAAAAATAAACTTAACATCAATCTTTGATGTAATAACAATACAATAGAAAATTTAATTTTATACCTTTAAATATTTTCATGTATACCTTTACATATTCTTATATGTTCTTAATTAATTCAATAAAGTTAACAAAATCTTTTATGATTATTAAACGCCACCATAACACATTTTTGAATACTTTATCATATGTTCTTTTAGGTTTTTAAACACTATATGAAGGTTTTTACCTTACATGCGAGATCATGCATTAAATCAAATTTTTTTATATCTTTGCAATCTTCTTTCTTGATCATTCTTTCATTCTCTTTCATAATTTCATTACTCATTAGTTTTAAATCTCAATAATTATATCAATTTTGAATATCTCCATTGTTATTATAGAAATGTATCAAAACACTCTTCATGCATTCCTCTGATATCTTGTTAGTGCTAGATCTTATTAAAAAAATTTGTTAACCTCTTAACTCCTACCTCTTCATGTCATTTTCAAATTTCAATGAAAATGTCGTCAGACCCAACAATTACCTCATTTACCTTTATCTCTTTGATTCAACGCATAAAGCACAAATTTAAATCCTTGAGAAGCACTAAAATATTACCCAAAATTTGGCTTTATCTGTTGAATAGTTTATCAAAATAATCACGTCACATTTTTCTAATGTCATGATCATTAACTGGAGTTCTTTGGTATTTATATATTTGACTTAGGTCATGATTCCTCCTCTCTCCTTTTTTTTTTATGGCACCAATCTATATATCTATTTTTCTCTATTATTTATGTTAACTTGTCATAAATTTATTTCACAACCTTCGCTTTAGATTTTGTCATTGCCTTTTTTCCTTCATTTCTAACTAACTTATAGTTTGCAAAGCTCTTTTAACTGTTCTTCTTCCTCTTCAAAGTCTAGTAACAATCTTACTTAGTTTTTATAACTTCCTTAATTGATGTTGTCCACCATGTTGTATTATTTCCAATTGGTGCTCTTCCGTTTGATACTCTTAATATCTTCTTGTTCACTTCCTGAATGCATTTTACCATTTTATTCCACAGTATATTTGGATTCTCCTTTGTTGTCTAATCCTCTTTTTGGATCTAACTATCTCTATGTGTTACATGATAATCTTCTTTTAACTTCTATCATCGAATTCTTGTAATTCCTTTGTTGATTCCTTCAATATTGTTTATGAATCCTAATGTATAGGACTAGAAGTCTATGTTATGTAGTAACACTCTCATCTAATATAAATATTGCAATCTAGATATCTGCGTCTATCTCTCATCCTAGTAAAAAAAGAAATTTATCTGATTCATGCTCGATTCACTTTTAAAAGTTATAAGATGATATTCTTTCTTTTTAAACTATGTGGTTATTAGGATTAGATCATATGATAAAATAAAAATCAATGATAGCATTCCCATCGTCATTTTTTATAACGTTACTAAAACTCTTTTTACTAACTCCTGCATAACCATTAAGATTACCGTCAATACAAATATTTTCTCCTACATGCATTACTTATCTATTCTCAAAACTATTGTTTATTAACCTCTACAAGTCCTATATATAGTCAGTGGCAGAGCCGAAAGATTTACCTAGCGAGGGTTTCACTCAAATGTGTTAAATTATAAAAAAATTTCAATTACCTATGCACGATTTTATATTTTGAAAATAGTACACAATAGTTTCGTTTTCAATGTTTTGGAATACATCTATTTCAAAGTACACAACTAATTTATAACCATTAATTTATTATTTGATTATACAAATGAGATTTTAATATATTCATTGTTGATAATGCATTATCTATTGTAATAGTGGCAACTAATAGAATCAATGTTAGTATGAATAATAAATAAACTAATGAATACACTTTATCTTTTCTAATCTTAATCATTTTATAATAAAATAGTCAAATTTTTCCAACCTTGAAAATTCAATATTAGTGCACATAAAATTAAACTTCATCTGTCAAACATTTCACCAAAAACAATCAAATAAAATTAGGTAAAACATAAAAAATTATTTATATAATATAAATTAAAAAAATTTATGCTTTTGGGTCAGCGGGGGCTCATGGGGCTTCGCTCTTGTATGTAGTGTATACGTGCTAATAATATTCAAAACCCCCCATTGAACTAGCCTAACAAAAATAAAATCCTATTGCCTTGTCTTCTAACTAGTATAACATCCTTTCGTTATTCTTTATCTATGATGATAGCTGCAACATTTAGATTTTCTAACTTTTTTTGTGCACCAAAGCTTGTACGACCAATGTGCCACCTCCCTAGTATTTTTCTCAACTCATATGGTCTATAAGAGATACAAGATGTTATTTTTCATCTTATTTATAACATCACAAATCACAGTTAACTTACTATTAAGCGTATTTATATTCTAAGATCTTAACTTAAATTTATGGTTATGGAGTAATTTCTGTACTCACCTTCGTCCATTATGACGTAAAAATTGTTGGCTATACCGAGAGGGAGGTGAATCGGTTTTCTAAAGTTAATGGTAAATTTAAACTTAATTGAATCTAATTGCAAGTAAAGAATAATCAATATAATGTAGTGCAATAAATTGAAAAAAGATAAGGGAAGGAAACAACAAACTCAGTAGTTTATAGAGGTTTGGCCAATTTCTTGCCTACGTCATCTCTTATTGACCTCCTTGTCAAGAGTTTTCTTTCACTCTATCAATGACGGTTACAAACTCCCTTTTACAGGTTAAGGAATAACCTCTCTACTCTTTTTACACAGACTAGTATTCATCATTTTACAAAATTATCTCACAGAGGAACTTTCCTATTTTTTCTTGAATTAAGGATGAATACAAGGTAAAACTTTCTTTTGAGGGTAGGATAGAATAACTTCTACACAAAGATTTTTACAACAATATCAATAAATGATATTTGAAGACAAAGAGAATGTTGAAAAAGATTTTTTGAGGATATACAGAATTTACAGCAACCGTGTCTTCAATGCTTGATTTTATACAGCAGGATTGGTAGTTGGAGCATTTAATGCTGTTTTTCCCGTTGAAGATTTTGCAGAAAGAGCAGTTGAGAACCTCCAGTAGAGTGCCAGATCGATCTCCCACTGAGATTACAAAGCAACTTGAAGCATGGAGATCGATCTCATATTTGAAGAGATTGATCTTACAATTTGAAAATGTTAGTAAAGAACGATCTGTCGAACCAGCAAATCGATCTTCCAATCTCTTTGTTTGAGGCAAGATCGATCTACAGATCGATCTTAGCAAATATTCTTGTAGAGAGGAGATCGATCTCTAATCACCCTAGATCTATCTCAAAAGCTCTCTGACTTTGAAGAGATCGATCTCTATCCACAGGAGATCGATCTCATAAACTCTCTGTTTGAGCATAGATCGATCTACAGATCGATCTACTATCTTTAGCCTTTGTCTTAGAGGAGATCGATATCCTAGACCAGATCGATCTCTCAGACATTCTGTAATTTACAGATCGATCTTATAACCCCTACAGATCGATCTCTGCTTCCTTAACATCTTATACAGTTTCTTTGAGTTTTCAATCTTTTAGCAGATCGATCTCATATTCTCATGAGATCTATCTCTCATACTAGAAAACCCAGGAGATCGATCTCTCATCTCACCATATCGATCTCTCAACCTTAAATACTTAGTTTCTGGTACTGATAACCTCTAAACATGTTTTAAATCATTTTTATATTATTGAATTTACTTGTTTTGTCATTTCAAAATATATTAACTCAACAGAAACCTTTGCCTATATGATACCACATCTAGAGGTATTGATATGAAATGTTGCCTTGGGATGACGACCTAGCAATCATTGCATATTTTTTGCCACACCTAAGCTTTAGTGTAGCGCGTTGCTGTGTAAGGGATGCAGGAACAAAGTTATCATATTGATTCATTTCATTTGAATTTGACACGTTTTGGTGGTTGGTTGTCAAAACTTACCATTACACTCTTCTTTTATCCAAGCTTTAGATTGACTGCATTTATATATACCACTCAACATAGCAAAGTTATCATTAACAATGATTTACTATGTGAAATTCAAAATTTATTTTATTATCTATAAATTATTATTTAATACACTATCATTTGAAATTTTTAATTTTCACAAATAGTGTTAAGATGGTAACACATATTATTTAATAAATATAAAAAAATAAGAGTATGTGTTACTATTTTTACCCTATTTATAGAATTTAAAAACTCTATTGATAATATATTGAAAATTAATATATTATTATTTATTATATTAATTCATTAAAATTTTAATATATTTAATAAATTAATGATAAATTTTTAATTTCATTACCGAAAATTATTGTAGCAAATAATTTGTATTTTTAAAGTTAATAAATGAGATAATCCAACTGGAGCCCTTGGCATGAAATGAAAGGATCCAATAAACGACGTCGCATCAGGCCAATAATTAATAATAGTATGTGGTTACTTTAAGGGGCGTTTGGTTGGGGAAAAAAATTACATTGAAAAAAATTATTTTTTATCTAAAAAAATTTTAAAAAGTAAATTTTAGGGAAACAAATTACTTTAAATCTAAAAAAATTTTTGATTCAGGTAATCTAAAAATATCTCAACATCTGAAGGTAATTATTTTATTTTAAATTTTTTTAAAATTAAATATTATAGATAAAATAAAATGATTAATAAAAAAATAATCGAATCAAATGAAAAAATCAAATAATAAAAAAATATTAGGAAGAATTTAAAATTCCTCCGATCAAACGGACCTAAAAAGCAAACGCCTTCTGTACCTTCCCAGAGACAGTGGGAAGTGAAAGAGCTCATTGCTGACTGCTCACTGTCTAAAGTCTCCCAATAATCTACAAACAGAAGACAAAAGACCCTAGAATCTGTTTGCTTCTCTGATTTAAAATCGGTACATTTCAATTCCTATTTGTTTTTAACCATTATTTCCATTTTTTCTGTGGGTTTCCTCTTAATTTAAACGATTATTTATATTTTATGAAGTTTTGATCAGTTAATTTTAATTTTTAAAATACACTATTTTCTTCTAAATTTTATTAGAATATTTTTTTGGGTAAAATGTTGTAAACATTTTTGGATTGCTTTAATGGGATTCCTTATTATATATATATTTGCTAAAAAAATTTTCGTTGCGTTAGAATTTGATTATTTAAACGTGTTTGGAAAAGAAAATTAATTCCAGACACAATTTGTATTTCAAGTTCTGATGCAACATTGAAAACTTGGTTTTCTTTTTTCTTTTGAAAAAAATTATGATTTTCTTGGAAAATATGTTGGTTTAATTGGTTTGTAGATGCATACGGTTATAGAGTTACAATTTGTACGGTTGAAAAGCCTTAGAGAGGGAAACAAGGGTCTTTTTTCTTGTTTAATGTTTGAGCTTGTTAGTGACTTATAAGAAATGAAATTCTTATATGTAGAGTAATGCATTTTGGCACAATGTATTGTTTTATGTTTGCTTGGACTGTTGTGGAATGTGTACTTCAATTGGTTTCTTTTGATAAATAAACCCGAAAGAGACTAACATGTTGATTTCCTCAATTACTGTTTATTGCTGTATAGATATAATAATTCAAGTGAAGTAGTGCGTAGGCTGACATGAACAACACAGATGTTTGTCCAACTGAGGATTCTATTCAAGTATTTTTGGACTACTTGGTTGAGCCTTTACTACCTGCTAAATATTCAATTCGGGAAACTCCAACGCTGGATAAACAGAAGGCAGTTGCAAAACAGGTACCTTTCCTTGCTTTGCATTGAGTTTACCATTCCAAATTTATTTTTGTCATGCTTATTCAGGATCTGTTACATGCTCTTCGTTTCAGGGGATTTAGGCTCTTTTAATAAGTTAAGAATTGCTTTTTCTAACCAATGATGGAGAATTTTTATGCTTCTCCTCTGTTAGGATCTTTTTCTGCATTAGTGGATTCTGGACAAAGTTTATAGGAAGAAAAATGAGAAGAATCAATTAATTTGGTGCAAATTTTGGGTTCTAATTATATTATGTTGAAATTGGATTATGGCTTTAACTGCTTGTGTATTTCTTTCGGATTATACACTTCTAATGCTTTGTCTACATACAATGTGCATTCATCATAAATCTTTACTTGGAGAGGAGGTGTGAAAATGTTCAAGAATTGTCTAGTAATGAATTTTTTTTTTGGGAATGATCTTGTTCCATGTGGGAATGACTAGAAGAAAATTTAAAAGGTTTGTTCGTGTCCGTGCCGGAGGATTGTGGAAATGCACATGTACCCAATTTGATGATTAGATGCATAAATGTGTGTTCATTTAATCCACTCTCTTATATTTCTTCTTTTGCTTTTGCAATTCAACTTTAGGTGCATGCTGTTGTGTTACTATACAACCATCATCACAGGAAAAGACATCCCCACTTAGAGGATCTGGATTTTGAGTCATTTTGCAAGCTAGCTTTAGTTTTGAAGCCTAATTTGAAGTCACATATGAAGCTCATGCTAAGGTCTGATGATACTGAATTGAATGACCTTGAGAAGCAACTGTCATTGACTGAGAAAGCCATCAAGGATGCATGTGATATATCTAAAAGTTTAGATGCATCGAGTAATGTTCCAAGCGCAAAGGGGTGGCCAGTTTCAAAAGTTGCTGTATTTTTAATTGACACAAGGAAAGAGAAGTGCTCTCTGCAGAATGGTAGCATCACTGAGGGTGTATGGTCAGTGATTGAAAAAGATGTGAATGAGTCTTGTAGGAGTTCAGATGGTTCTATTGAGGCAAAACATATGAACAAAAGAAAAAGAATCCCTGATAAACGTTTGCAGGATGACTTGGGTGCTGATGAAGAATGCTTCCAGCAATTTGCTTTCTCAGCTGTTAAGGAAGCAATGCATGATGGTAAACCACCGCAACTTTATGTTAATTGTTGAATAAGTTGTTAAATATTGATTTCCTGGCAGTTTGTGGTAAAGAATCTCACTTTTAGCCTTTAAAAGTTTTAGAACTTGAAGTTAAAGTGGTTTCTTTGATTAAGCCTCGAATAATTACCATTAAGCAGTGTAGACTTTGAGTTGACTTTTGTCCTGTGTGCCTCTTGTTTGACAGAGTAATCATGTTCCTTTTTGTGAAAGATTTGATGGTTACCTCACTGAAAATTTTATTCACTTTGAAGATTTCTTGTGTTCTCCCAATAACCCAAGTTATATGTTCACTTATAGACATTTGACATGATATGTTTAAATCGTCTAGGAGTAGAATTACAACTTTAAAATTACCATTATGGAAAATGCTATAACCATTAATTAGCAACTTGGGGTTGACGTCTTGTTTTCTTCTAACAAACCAAGGTCGATGTTCTCTTGTATACAACATTTGACATGATGTGTTTAAATTATTTAGTTTGGATTAGGTTGTATCAAACTTAATTAATTTCATTCATGCTGTTTGTATTATGGAATGTGGTAAAGGACTGATTCAAGCAATCAACAGTTGGTCTATAGTGGCCTAGGTTTGGAAAAGTAGGTTTTTGGATTGCGACTATAGAGAATGGAGTTTAGCATTAATATTTGAATATTGCTTCAACTGAAAGGATTTAATAACAAAAATTGGCTGGGATTGAATGTTGTTTGTTTGAAATTGTGAACTGTGGCTAGACTCGAATACAGGAGGTTCATGGGCGCTGTTCCTGTTTTATCAGCAACCAGAACCTGCATACTGTAACCATAGAAAGTTGAAAGAAGAAAAAGTATGAAGAGAGAAAATAGTTCTTGTTTGAGTTGAGCATGTATTCTCTGTGTGTGTATTTTGAGGCCATGCTGCAGAATCTGCATATGTTGGACCGAGGAACAGCTATTACATCAATTATTATCCTTTCTTTTCTAGCATAGTTTAATTGTTAGAGAATTTGCTGATAGTTTAGTAATAAATGACTTTTTTTTCCTTTTTTTTTTTTAAATTATAGAACAGGCATCAGTCAAAGTGATCTTACCATCATAGAGAGCCATGTTGTATGTTCGATGAGTAAAGAAAAGACAGCCACTCGCTTTTATATAATGCAGTGCGATCATGCAGGAAAAGAAATTGCTCATTGGATACCTATTAAGGATGTTATTGACAGGTTTGTTTCAAGTCAATGCTTTTTATTTTTATATTTGCTTGCTTGTCATATGATCTCTGTTTTCTGGTATTCCCTCTCTAATAAGTGTCAAAGGTTAGTTTCTAGTTATTACTCGGGTAAGTGTGATTCTTATCTCAAATGATTATGTTGTTGGTTTGGTATTGTACATGAGCATAGATTAGAGTTCACATTGCTACATACTTTTAACTTCTCGAGTCCAGCCTGGTTAGTGGATGTTCATTTAGGTAACAAAATGTTCATGCTCGAGAGTGATATCGATTACATAATTGGATGTGCTTACCATTGAGGCAAAGATGAATGGATGAAAATTACAAAAATTACCATGTTAGATTGCACTTGAATGTCACAATGCCCTCACTGTGAAAGTTAGATCAAAATTATCTTCCAGCTGCAAGTTTGATCGTTGTGAAGTTTTCAATATCATGATGAGGTGTCATTTTAGAAACTAGAAACCTGTATAATGCACATTTTCATGGTTGTAATGGTACCTGCGACCAGTTGTACATTTTTATGATTGTGATAGGACTTGATACCTTGGAGGGATTTATGTATTTAGTCTTGTTGAATGATGATTAAGCATCTTCCATGGCATGCACTAAGACTCTGCTTGGCTGTGGTTTTGCTACTCGTTTCTGCTTCTAAAAGGCAATACCTAAACTTTGTTTACATAAGAAGCAAACAATATTTTTGGAAAATTAAAAAGCTATCGTTTGACTTTCATGTATAAAAAATGTATCGTTTACTTTTAGATAGAACTATATTTTAAATAAAATGTAGTTACTTACACATTTTTAATCAAATATGATTTTGCTTTTTACCATTATTTCCTCTGCTTTGTGACAACTTTTTTAAAAGAAAAAAATAAGTTGTAAAACCAACTAAAATGAAGCCTAATTGTGTGCCAGCAGAATTCTTAGAGATGATACAAAAGGCAAAAACCAATTAAACAAGTAATATGAAGGGGAAAAATAGGGGAATGGAAGACGTGAGAAGTTAAACAAAAATAGGTTTAAAAAAGTTAAATGGTTCTTAATAGAAATTGGTTAGACAAAACATAGGAGATTGACAGTTTGTAATTACTTTCCAGAGGAGTGAACAATTATAGTGCAACTTGCTTTAGTAAAATAACGGATGGAGCTGGCAAGAGATCAACTCAGCCAAGCTCTTTATTAGTAGTATAAGATATATGCCTTTTTTTTAATTTCTGTTGCATATTTTACCTTTTTAATTAAAAAATTACACTGTAAATTTGCTGATGAAGCTTCTTGTATTATTAGCTTGCAGGGTCCTTTAGTAAAAAAGAGTTCCTCCCAATGGATGCACACTTCTGTTGTTGAATACTTCCACCTGCTTCCTTATGGACGGATCATTTCTCAATGGTTCTCAAGGTTTGTGATCTTATTTTATGTTTAGACTAAATTATGTCCCCCTGTATAGTGGGAAAAGGTTTAGTTTGTTGTTTGTGTAGGTTAAGCTGCATTCTCGCACTGATTGGTCTAAAATTGTGGAGACATGTTCCATATACATCCATTAAATGTCCATTAGTTAAACCATGCTACATGTCAACATTTATTTTCTCCATATGAGAACTGGCATTCCCTAAAATTTTACTAAGCAAGAACAGAGTAAACAACGTAATTTAGGTTAACACTTTTCCAACTATTACCCAACCATTTATGTGGATAATCCATGTACCACCAATTTTTATTGTGGTTAAGGTAAGTACAGGTAAACATGTATTTGTATGGATTCTTCAGCCATTTTTAACTAACATTATTTACATTTGTGTGCCTGTGTAGGTATGCATGTATCTTCCTTTCTTTCCTAATTATCTCTGTACAAGTTTTGCTGCAGGGATGTGTCTCCTAACAGTTTCGAGGATCAGGAGTCAGTACTGGAAGCTGAAAATGTAAATGGCTCTGAAATGACTGAACCTTGTGAGCCAGAAGTCTGTAATAACAGAGACAGAAATCAGATTAAGGGTGGTGTACTAGAGGCTTTTAGAAATTCCACCTGTACTGAATCAGAAAAGCAGAATGGGAAGAATGAACATTGCTCAAATGACTTCTTGGATGCTATTGACTGTCCTTGGAATATGGAGGTGGACAACCATTCTGTGGTTTACTCTGAAAAAAAGTCGACATGCACAAATGCTGCTAAGAAAATCCAACATGATGCTCAGCTAAAGATGATGACCTCTTGTGCAGAGAGTGATTTAAATGGCATGACTAATGTTGCTAAGGTGTGTCCTGATATCTACTTTTGATTTGTTAACAGTTGAAAATGGTAATTTAGATTGAAGAATTTTTATTCTTTAAAAAAGTAACTAGATTCTGTTTTTCTTTTTGAGTTTACATGATTCAGTAGAAATATTTTGATAGTAATGTCAAATTCTGGAATTTTTCAGCATTTAGTACTTAAACCATTTTGAGTTAAACATTGAAAATGTTAATTAGATTTGAAAGTTTTTAATATAAAAAAGGATCTATGTACTATTTCCTTGTTTTGTTTGTGCAAGGTTATGTTTTAACAACTCTATCAACTTCTGCAAAATTTTAGGCACTCAGCACTTCAACATGTTGAATGTAACTGCTGATGCATACTGAAATAACCGTATAAATTAACAAAAAATTAAGTTGTCATTTTTTTAATTTGGGGACTGCCCCGCGGGGGGGTGGGGGGGGGGGGGGGGGGTGGGTTGGGGGGTGACTCATAGAGACCGCACCACTACCTCTATATGACTGTACCACATTGCAATGTTTTTTATTCCGCAAACATGGAGCCACCTGTTTGGCTGTTTCGTTATCTCTAAGCTACCCTGTAAAACAATTTTTTTAGTTTAAGAAGAAGCTGTGGCTATGGGTCAAACAGTTTGAGGAAGCCTGGTTCTTTAATCATTCATTTTTTTATTGGTACTTTGTCTAATATTTTTGTTCTATATTCCTTTTGTCTATTCTTTATATATTGTATCAAATGTAAGTCTAAATTTCACTGGCAGTCTGAGGTGGTCCATTCGAAATTTCAAAACCTTAATCATCTTGAGGGCCAAAATGTTGCCAATAAAAAAGCAGAATGGAATAATATGCCTTCTTGTCAAGATGGGAAACCTGCTGGTAATCATGCTCTAGTTATTCAGGAGTCCAACTCCAAACATTCTGCCAAACTACTAAACGCCATAGCCACAAAGGAGCACATCTTGTCGGAAACTGCTTTGAGAGTTCTACTTAGCAAAAGGGAGAAATTGGTATGATTTTGTCTTCTTTTGGTCAAATGATGCTCCAGTTGCATGCCTCCTTTCAATAATTTATGACACAAAGACAGTTGAACTTTTAGTAGTGTGCAGCTGGCCACATTTATTCTGTAGATGATATTGGTAATATCTAGTATAATCAGCAGCCTGAGTATAGGCAGGAGCCTTAAAACATCTGAATACATAACCTATGATGCATCCTTTAGAGTCCCATTTTGAAGTGATTCATGATCCTTTCTGTCTTATTTGTTGTTGATGGATTCCTTCTTTATATATTTTTATCTCTTTCACATTAAGACTTGCAAAATTGCACATTTTGGTATGTATCTACAGGTTCTTCAGCAACGCAGCATTGGAGATGAGATTGCTCAATGCGATAAAAAGATCCAAACAATTTTGAATGGTATTTTTTCAAAAACTTAATAATTCTTACATTGGTGTAACATATGTATAAAATTTCATGAATCTACAGGATACAAATGAGCAAAGAAATGAGACTGTAGTACAAAAGAAGCATTGGTCAGGACATTATATATATATATATATATATATATTAATTTGTTATTAGGTGGTTTAACTTTAATTCCATTACCTCCGTACTTTCCTATAGTAAGAATGGATTTATACATGAAAGCATTACCCTTTTTAGATTAATTCATAAATGCTTTTAAGATCTTATTCTCTGCTTGTTCTGACCTTCATTGATGGATCAATATTAGTCATTATTTCGTATCTCTTCTTTCCTTATTGTAATTACTTTTAGATAGAAACTCATAATTCTTTTCAAATGTTGACTTAGTTGTTTTGTTTAATATAATGAAAGCCTTATTGTACTGTATGCTGTTTAACTCTCTTTTTATGCTACGAGTTTTAAAAGCCGAGCTTTAAATTTATTCACGAGGAAATGTCAATTACATTTGTGAGAGGGGCATTAGTTGATGAATTTTTCTTCAGAACTCAACCTTTTTTTTATTTTTTGTTTTTAATTTTTCCATTATAGACTCTCCTTATTTTAAGTCCCATTACTTTCCCTTGTTGGTAGATCATTATCTACAAGTAATGTTCATTGCTCTGGAAATTATTTGTCGAATAAGTCAACAGTGTAATAAAGTCGATCAACAAAGTTACTGGCGATTACTGATCTTAAAGAATGTGTTACATTTAACATATATGGAGATTTCTGTATAGTGTGAGGTTCATTTTGAGTTTTGATCTTATTTGAATGTTAGGTATACTTGTTCAGAAAAGTGGTCTGTCAACCACGATAGCTGTAATGCTTTATGGAGTTCCATTTGCTTTAGGGGATAATTCCAGTTCAATCACCCAACTTAATAAATCAGTTGTGCTGAGAAACTCATTTAAGTGCTAGTTCTTTTATTTGAACTCGAAGAGGTGCACATGAGTACTAATTTCATGTTCCATATTAATTAACTCTTTTTTATCTGACTGGAACTGTTGAGGCAAAGATCAAAGGCTGCGTATCAAAAAAGTTGAAGGTTTCATTACCCCATTACATAGGTTAAACAACTCAGAGTTGGGAGTAAATTTAATTAACTCAAAGCTGATGTTGTAATATTTCTTCTGACTTTGTATAGGTGGCGAAGATGATTTGGAATTAAAAATAAATTTGATAATTGAAGGTTGTAATGATGTGTATCTAAAAGGTGCTAGCCAAGGGGGGAGTCCCGGCCGTGATTATGAAGACCAATGTTCAACTTCATGCATCAAAGGAAACAGATCCTCAGAGGAGGCTCTCAGCAAGCAAAATCCATGTCAGGCAAGTTTAGTCAGAGGGCTTCTACTTTTCTTTCCCTTTGTAGGTTGACCATCATGCTATGCCAGAGCGTGATTGTTAATGTCCGTGAATGTTGGTAAATATAGGTATCTGTTTACCATATAATGATTAATTTTTCTCATGCAACAGGAGTTGGATGATATATGCAATAAGAAGAATTGGATATTACCAATTTATCAAGTATTCTCCTCAGATGGTAAGATCTTTTTAACTTCATCATGCAATGAGAAATGTTATACAATTTAGTACGGCATAGATGCTACAACTATTCAATGTCTCTCATCTGGAAATGATAAGATTTTCAAGGAATGATTGTTCTGTGATGGGCTTTCCATTGTTTCCTCATGTTTGAGTCATGTTTCTCTAACTGTAAGATGTCCTTTAGAAATCTGCTTTTACCTTTCAATTTAGTCCATGGCCATTAATTTTCTTATAATGCTCTGTTGAAGAAACAAGAATTATATGCAGGAACTAACTAACAAGTCTATTTTGAATTTTACTAAAGGTGGATATCAAGCCAAGGTAAGTGTAAAAGGGATGAATTTCGAGTCTTCAAGTGTGGGCGATGTTTGTCCTAAACCCCCTGAAGCAAGAGGATCAGCTGCAGCACAGATGTTAGCCAAGTTGCGTAGTATGTCGACTCCAGCCAGACCAGCCCATTAGTTCTTTGCATCAAGTCAAGGGGGCAAAGAGCAATATCTTTTTTTGTTGGTTCCTATGGAAGAAAGCACATCCTCATAGTCCACCAGAAGTTACTCTTATTAACTGTGCATAATAGTATAGTAAGTTCTTTCAGTTCTATTGTCGATGCGCCCTGAATGGAGCTCTTCTGATAAATCGTTGCCCTAGGTGCTTGCTTTTCAGTCCATTAGCTCTAGGGTCCAAGCCAATGGAGCCAATGGTGCAAGGACCGGTATGGCTTTTGTTTGTTCCCGTGTAATTAACTTTTGAAAGGACAACTTCAAAGTCCACCTGAAACAACTTCTATTGACTGCTTATATAGTATAGTATGTTCTTTTAGTTCTGTAGTTGTTCTGTCCTGAATGCAGCACTTACTAATAAATGGGTCGCCCTGGGTCCCTGCTCTTTAACCATTGATTTCGGCAAATTCGGATTGGTATACCCTCAACAGTCGGCCCTTTTCTTTGCCTGACTCTAATTTTCTATTGTCATGTCTTCACCGCAAAATTTTCCTATTTTAATTGTAAGAGAGGAAGACCTACGAGTTATAGTTAGTTTAGTTGGTTGCTTGGGCTTTCATTTGAAGATTTAACCAAAGGCAAGTGTCATAGCACTGCAGGCAAAAGCCTCCATAAACATTATTTACCACATTCATCCATGGTGTTTTGACTATTCTAAGCCGTTTCATTTCTAGCAAGCTCTATTCCATTTTCTGCAATCTTGTTTTCATGGAATTCACCTTCTTCTTCCTTGAGCTTTTCCAATGGCTTGTAAGAATAAAGCCAAGCACAGATTATGTAGTAAATCAGGTTCACAACCTGGATTCCACTAACAAGCCAATAGTAATACTCTAATCTTCCCCTGTTGAGATTCCTGTCGGGCAACCAATTCCTTTTTTCTCCACTGTATTTATGAACAAGTGACACCAGCAATGTCCCAATGTAATTTCCCGACGATATTGCTACCCAATACAGGGCTGCAGCTGTGCTTCTCATGCTCTCCGGTGACTGGTCATAGAGAAATTCCAGGTGTCCGACCGACATGAAAACTTCTGCCACCCCATGGAGGCAAAACTGAGGCACTAACCAGAACACACTGATGGGAACTATGGCTTTTGGATCATCCAACAGGTTGTGGCTGGCTGCAACAGATTTCCTTTTCATCTCCACAAATGAAGCAACCATTGTGGCTAGAATGTTGACTGCAAAGCCAATGCCCATTCTCTGCAAACATGTTACTCCCGAGGGGTTTCCAGTGAACCGTCTGGCGAATGGAACAAAGAGGCGTTCGTATAAAACTAGTCCAGACAGCATGGTTAGGATGCCAAAGACGGACAAACTTGCTGGTGGGATTTCGAAGGAGTGGGATAAGTGACGGTCCATGGTCCGAGCTTGTTGGATGGTGAAGCTGTGCTGGTGTGAGGATGAGGTGATAAGCAAAATCCCAGCTGCCCAGATTGGCAACATTCGGATTATAGTCTTCAGCTCTTCAACTCTGTGGACTGTTGCTAGCCTCCATAGATTTGGTGGGTTAGAACTTGTTGCCTCACTTTCTGTCACTATTGCAGCTTTGTCAAACCATCTGCAAACAGAAATTGAAGCAGCAATCTAAGCATTCAAATACGTTAAATATTGTCTGACGATACTAGTTATCGTTCTTCATGATGTTTTCAGTAGTGCAACGCTAAAGGTTGCTTTTTTGTGCATTAGGGTTCACGGGTTCAAGCAGAAAAGAAGGTCGCATGTACATAATAATCTCGACTTCACAACGTGGGTTGTCCTTTTTTTGCAATATATTTGAATAAAAACAGAAACTTACTTGTAGTGATTTGTATGTACAAGTCTCCCATGGACAGAAATTGCAGCATCAAGCTGTTTGTTCTGATACAAGAGCTTGGGGTCTTCAGGTGCAATTTCCTTTCTTTTCTTCACAGCTGCAACGATCACTTGAGCCAATCTAATCAATGGACTTCCACCTGGTTTCATTTTCCTATAAAGGGGTGAACCTAAAAGAAAGGCTATTATAGATATAACCATGGCTATGGCTGGAATCCCAAGCCCCCAACCCCAGCCCACATTTTCTTGGACATAAACCACCACAGTCAAGGCAGTCAGTGTGGCTATTCCCATGCTAAAATAGTACCAATTGAAGAAATTCCACTTCCCAGACCGAGCATTGCTTGATTTGTCCATGTCAAATTGGTCAGCAGCAAATGTTACAACACAAGGCCTAATGCCACCGGTGCCAAGAGATGTGAGGAGAAGACAAATGTACAATATCCACAACTGAAATGCTGAGGCTTCCTGGCAGTTTTGTTGAGTTGGGCACGGCGGAGGACGAAGCGACGGTAGCACCGCCGATATGGTGATGCTGACCAAGCCCTGCAACAAGGTATAAGGTATCTATTTGAATATTATTTGAGTTTGGTTTAATAACTATTCGAGTTTAATTCATTTATTTTTAAGTCGAATTCGAATTATTCTTAATGAATCGAGTCGAATTTGCATATCTTAATATTCGATTTAAATTTATTTTTAAAATTTTAAATTGAGTCAAACTCAATTCAAATAGTAAATTGACTTGATTCTATTACAAACCTAATTAATTGCAAAGTAATTGGCACTTGAGGAAAAAGAGTGAAAGAGAGACCAGTTCATAAATGATGGAACCAACAGTGATGGTCCAAAAGCGACCAGCGAAGGAATCAGCAATCAAAGCACCGATGAGGGGAGTAAAGCTGGCAGTTCCACCAAAGTTGGTGAGGGTATTGGAGGCTTGAACCAGAGGCATGTTCAGTTCCTGAGTCAGGTATGTTATCATGTTACTATGGAATCCACTGGCAGCAAACCTATCACATATTTCATTCGCTGTCAAAACAAAACTCCAACTCTGTTAATGTTATCTTCCATCTTTTCATACAGCTTTCATTTCCATGCACAACTTAACAATGGCTACAAACATTACTACCTAAAGTTGAGAAAAAACACAGACAAAAACATTATATTAAAGCAAAACACTATCGTCTGTTGTCTGTTGATTCGAGTGGTAAGAGATTCGATTCCTTGAAAAAAAAAAAAGCAAAACTCACCGAGAATGAATGGCATTGTTTTAATGCCTCCAAGCTTCTTGTTCTCCTCCTCTTGTTTCCCATCATCTTCAACCTTCTTCTGGTTAGCCAAATCCATCTCAGCAGGTTTCATGGCCATAGCCTGTAGCATGCAGCTGGCTAGATCTGTCATGAGCCACATATATAAGCTGCTGGCATACAGATACAATGGTGCAAGTGCGGCAACGAGTTGGGCCACTCAGTCGACTTCGTTATCCTAGCTGACGTCTGATCTTATGTCATAATCTTTGAGCTTTTGTTCCAATGGAAGTTGTCTTTATTGCAATGAATTTGAAACTGAAGCACATGTCCAATACAATAATTAAAAGTTGCTAAAGATATTGCTAATTTATTTATGACTTTTTTTTTTTTTTGAGAACAATAAGTTTTTCTTCTTTTTTAATACTACAATTAAACTATTTTTTTTTAATTTTTAAGCAAGTACGATGCATTCTTTTTTTTTTTTTTATAATGAAAATTTTTGGTTTAAAAATAAAAAAAGAAAAATATAATCGATGAGATTTAATTCTTAAATTTTTTTAAAAAAATAATATTTTAAAAATAAAGATATGATAAATAAAATTAATATTTCAAATTATGCATTCAAAAATTTACTTTTAAAATATTTTTCATAAAAGGGATTTCCTTAAAAAATGAATTTTTTTCTTACAAATTAACGAAAAAAAGACAGTATTCTTAAACTCAAAAATCTTAAATCTTAAACCTAAATTATAAACTCTAAAACTATAAACCCTAAACCCTAAACCCTAAATCATAAATTTTAAACTCTAATCAAAAAGAAAAAAAATTAATATTTTAAAACTAACAAAAATTAGTATCTTTTTAATATAAGTCAAGAATATTTATGCATTTAAACCCTATAAATTAAACAAACTTTTTGTGAGTAACATAATATTTTATTCTAAATTGAGAATAAAAAAGTTAAGTTAAGTGGCAACTTTCCATATTTGCTATATTTGCACATAACACATCTTACATTACATATAATAATAATGAACAAAAAAAGAGACAGATAAAAAAGAAAGAATCTTTGACAAATTACAAAGGACAAACGACAAGACAGTGTATACGATTATTATAAATGGCATAATCATCCACAGGTTGAAGATAGCAGAGCACTAAGAGAGCCATGTGAACCGGCAATACGTTTGTATCCGTGAATGTATAGGAATAAATGATAGCCAAATCTATATATATCATTTCACAGCACTGGAAATACAAGACTGCTTACTTACGTCTCTTTCTTCATTTGCCATTTGTATGGCAATTATATATGTTTTCTTTCCCTTTTTCTTATTTTCATGCCTCTTCATGACTTTTTTTTATTTAACCTTTTAAAAGATAGTGGAAGATCGAACAAAATACGAGAATCAAAAGAATATATTGGATAAGAATAAATGAAATAGGTAAATTAATAGTGACATTTTAATGAATTCAAAATTATCATATATCGATTCATTTATTTTATTTTATTTTATTTTATTTTTAGACTTGCATGCATGAAATAATCCTAATGCATGTTCTCCTTTGCCTTGATTTCCCATAACCAATTATGTGATTGCATTATAATCTGTCTTCTGCAGCTATATTTCTTGGGTGTTACAACCGAGTTACTGATGATTTCTACTTTGCATGCATACATCATCGTCACCATTGACGTAGGTTATATGAATCATTGTATGATTTCATATTAAATTGTCAGTATGAATTCTCTACTTTACATGTATATACTGTTCAAAATTTCAGACCTTCAAAGAAAATAGCAACGAATGTTTTCATCATCTCAAACGATCATCGGCATGACATTCTGAAAACTTATCATTGTTAAACAATTTTGCAGGGTTGCTGGGCATAGCTTCAACATATTGTATTTAATGAAGTCCTTGAACGACAAGTGATGCAAATCTCGCAATGCTTGTCGACTGCATTTTTGCTGATATAGGTGCGTTATCTGAGTAGTATAGAACAGAAATTGATGCTTTGAAGCCATGTTTAATGTTCAAGGCTAGGACTTTGCAATGTCGGAGTAGAATGATAATTTTGCAAGACTAGCCTTCTTGAGATACCCTTTTCAGTTTAGGAAATTATGGGTAGTTTAGTAAATGTACTATTGTCTGTCTGCTCATGGATAGGTCGGAATAGACAAGAAAAGCATCATCAGTATCAATGTCACAAACTCACAATCAATCATGGTAAAGTCCTCAATGATTCATTTCTATATTCAGTTTTTCATCAATCAAAGCTTAAAATATGTGCTCAAATCATTTTTTGCCCAAAAGTCGATTGGAGTAATCAATCAAAGCTTAAATTTTATCAATATATTTTTAAATTAAAAAAATAGTAAAATTGACGAAATTTATGCTTGTATTAATAGAATTTTTTTAATTTTGTTATTTTTGTTCAAAAATTAATAAAATTAAAAGTATAAAGGTAAAATTTAATAAAATCGAAAAATTAATCTTCAATATAATATAATGATAAATTTGATCTTGATCTTTGATAAAAATGATTTAATTGTCAAAATTAATATATCAAAGTAGTTATACTATAAATATATATATATTTAATCATTGTGAAAATAAATGAGGCTTCTTAAAATTTTTCAGAATAATTTTTACAAGGTTAACTTTAGACCTGGTTATGAGTTAATTATCTATCCAAATTTGAAGGTTCGTTCAGTTTTTGGATGAATTTAGATAAAAATATTAAAATCGTTAAATAGGGTTGAATTAACAAATAAGACTCGGTTAAAAAAGAGTAAAGCCTTGGTTTTGTCCTTAAAAATTCAAGTTTGACCCGTTTTTGTTAGTTATATCATATTTAAAGAAAAAAACTTTTTTGTCTTATTAATTAATAATTAAGTTGATTCATTTCAAATGTTACCAATAAATAATTTTATAATTGTAATTCTATAAGATATGAGACATTTAATTTAATCATGAAAAATAACATCATAAAAATTTTGAGTATTAGTTCAAGTACTATATTTAAACTTTGCTATGTAAGAGTTCTAAAGAATAATTTTTTTTTTTTACAATATAAACATTAAATTAAACTATTGAAGAAAAGATTTTTCTTTTTAAAAATGGACGAGCTTGAGTTTTATTATTGTTTGTAAAAATAGGTTTGAACAAATATTAGGCTCAAAATTCAAGCCTAGCCTGAGCTTATATGAAGTCCTATAATATATTGTTTAGACCCGATTCAAACTTCAGCCGGTCCGATCCATGAGTAAGTCTAATCACGTTCATGGGATGTTGAATAAGAAGAAGAAAATTAGGACCACACGACATAAATAGGTAGAGAAAAAGCAGAATTCCAACAACCGATGAAAAGAGTAAGAGATGTTTTTGATAAGTGATGTAATGTGTTGGAGGTAAAAGCTAAGAAAAATCATGTGACAAGTTTACTTAATAGAATATTTCCATTCTCTGTGGAACTGGGGTCTTGATAACCTGCAGTATTTGCACCACTTCTGCCATGGAAGGCCTACTGGATGGTATCTGGGAAGTGCACACCAGTGCCAATTTGAGCACCGGCAACACTTCATCTTCCGGATAATCACCCATGCTTCGATCAACACAATCTAACACATTCCCTTGCTCCAGTAGAACTCTGACATGGTCACTCAGTATCACAACATTATCCTCCCCATATTCAACTGGCTTTCTTCCTGTCACAAGCTCCAAGATTAACACCCCAAAACCATATATATCGCATTTCTCATTAACCCTTAAGCTCTGACATGCCAGCTCTGGTGCCATATATCCTGCTGCATTCTGAAACCTGTTGCTGATCACATGCTTTTCGAGCTTCTTCAGAATCTTTGCCAGTCCAAAATCCGAAATCTTTGGATTATAGTTCTCATCGAGCAGGATGTTAGTTGGTTTAATGTTGTAGTGAATTATTGGTGGCTTGAAGGAATGGTGCAAGTGAGCAAGTCCCTTCGCTGTTCCAAGAATAATTTTGAATCTGTTGGGCCATGAAAGTGGTGGTGCGGATCCAGAGCCTAATCTTTCTTGGAGTTTTGTTTGCAAGTTGCCATTAGGTGCATACTCTGATACCAAAAGCCGAGATTGAGGAGTCCAATAGTATCCTTCTAGTGATATCAAGTTTGGATGCCTTGCTTTTCCCAAAACTCGAACTTCTCGATCGAAGTCCTCTGGATATTGGATTATGTTTGATGTCACAAGCTTTTTGATTACCACAATTCTTCCTTGAGCACCCAATGGGACCTTGTAAACGGTTCCAAAGACTCCTTCACCTATCTCAGCAGCTTTATTAAGGAGATCTTCCGGATTCCCAATAGCATCAGGTGATGACTTTGAATCAAACAGAACGAGCTTGCCTGTGGGAAGACTTCCGGATTTCGTAGAACTTGAGCACATGCTTTCCAATGCTGTCTCCACAAATGCAAGTCTCCTTCGAGCAGAAACATTCAAGAGGCTTATAATTATCACCCCAGACACAATAAGAATAGCTGCTGAAATTGCAACAATTGCAGAAACACTAAGGAACGTATGATGATGGAATCTTGTCAGGTTTGAGGAGGATTCATTTCTATGGCTATGACTACCCATTTGGCTGTTATAGGCATCTGGATCAAGAACTAAAGGTTTTGACACGTTCATCTTGCATGGTCCCTTCAACAATGGTGAGCAAATTCCCAAATTCCCCTGCAAAGCACTTTGGTCCAAGCTTGGAAATATTCCTCCTACAGGAAGCCTGCCTATAAGTTGGTTGTATGATACATTTACAGCAATCAGATTTTCCAACATTCGAAGCTCTTTGGGTATTTCTCCACTTAGCTTATTGAACTCCAGTTTGAGAATCTTCAGATTGCTCAATTTGGAAAGTGATTTGGGGATGGAACCACTTAGATTGTTGTGAGACAAGCTCCTACATAGTACATACAAGATATTACAAATAACATTAGTCAAAGAAGAGCACGAGTCAGATATAATAGAAGGGCAAACTAAGTGCTCAAGGCTCCCGTATCGTGGGATCCAAGAAGAGTTATATGTATACAGCCAGATCACAAAGAAGCGATCTTTATGGTGGCACCAAAGCTCACCTCGAGTTAGATATAATACAGGAAAAAAAAAAGATAAAAAGGAAAAATCAATTGATATAACTTACAGCAAGTAGAGAGATGAACAGTTGCCCATCTCGTCTGGAATTGACCCTGACAATGAATTTCCATCCAATTGAAGAATAACCAAACTTCCGGATTCACATATATCCCATGGAACAGCACCGTATAAGGTATTGTTTCGAAGATCTAACACTGTTAAGTTCTGAACTAACCCAAGCTCTGGTGGTATCCTTGACTGAAGCTTGTTCCATGATAAATTCAAGTACCTTATGTTGGCAAAAAGACCCATTTCTGCAGGAATATTTCCTTCCAGACTGTTTCTGGAGAGATCCAAGTCTTGAAGAGACTCAAAGATTCTGCTTGAACCTCTTGGAATTGAACCTGTTAATCCGTTATTGGAAAAATCTATCTCTTCCAATCCCAGGTCAAATAAACCAGCTGGTATGCTACCATTGAATCCATTATCCCTAAGGTGGATAGCTGATAACTGGAAGCAGTTAGCTAGTGATGTTGGTATATTTCCTGTAAGCCTATTGTTTGACAAGCTCAAATACTTTAGTTGTCTCAGGTTTCCAATTGATAATGGCAGGCTTCCTGTTAGACTGTTGCTTGAGAAATCCAGGTATGTCAAGTTGCTCATATTACCAATAAAATCTGGGATTTCTCCTGTGAACATATTACTTGATAAACTGAAGAAATACAAGGAATTCAGCCTCTGGAGAGAATCTGGAAGTGGTCCAGTGAAAAGATTATGGCTCAAATCCAATGTATTTAGATGGGGGCATAGTCCAATGTCCAGAGGCACTGGTCCTGAGAAGCCATTGCCTTGTAAGAAGAGCTCTTTCAAGTAATGCAGGGCAAAACCCCCCTCCGGAACAGTCCCGGAAAATGCATTCCGGGATAGATCCAAAGTTCGAAGCCGATGCATAGACCAAATCCCAGAAGTAAAATCTATATTACCAGAAAAATGGTTCCCGGAAAGTTTAAGGGTGTTCAAAGAGGAGCATCTAGCTAGTGTGCTAGGCAGTTGGCCTTCAAATGAATTCTCAGCTAAAGAGAGATATCGAAGTGATGAGCAGTTTTGAAAGAGTTCATCAGGAATTGAACCTGACAGAGAATTCCCGGAAAGATCGAGAAATCTAATAGAATTCATATTGGCAAAAGGCCCTGGAATAGGTCCTGAAAAACTATTATGGCTGATATTAAGCCCTAGAAGACTGACAATAAGACCAAGCTCTGGACTAATGCTACCACTAAAATTGTTATGAGAAAGTGACAATACCTTCAAGTACTGCAACTTTTGAAGCCCTTTACCGATCTTTCCTGATAACCCCAGGCCATCGAGAGAGACCTCGGAAACTCGACCATTGACAGAATTGCATTGTATGAATCTCCATGAACATGGCGAGTTATCATCAGGATTCCATGAGTCAAGATAAGAAAAAGGATCTTTGATATCTGATTTGAAGACTATCAAGCCAAGAACATCGTCATTAAGTTGAACAAAAGCATCATCGTTTCCCATGCAGTCATGAAAAACAGCCATGGAAAGAAGCAAGCAAATCGCCAACCGAAGAAATCCCATCATCCCCATTCTTCTTAACCATGTAATGAAGCTGGAAATGGCAAGAGTCAAGACCATGAAAGCATCATATCTCCTGCATGGTTTTACCAAGTGTTGTCAGTGATCTTACTGTACTCACGTGAGAGTTTCGGGAGAAGGAAATCATCATGCTAGTGGAAGATCTTGTTATAAAAACTGAGCCAAGAAGGGGAAAAAGAGAAAACGGAGAATCAAAGGACTAAAGGGAGAAGAATGTTAAGTGAGTCTGTGAAGCGGTGAGACAGAAAACAGTTGGTCCAACACGACATTTACCGACAAATTCCCAACGCATACCAAAGTCTTTCTTTTGTCTGAAAACAAAATCTCTCTCTCTCTCTGTCCGTCTTGGCTGTGGCCAAATCTGTCTGTCTGCTACTTTCATTTCATGCCCTCTTCTTACGTTCCTTCGTTTTCCATTGCAGAATGGTCAATTATATTTAATATTTGGGTGATAGCCATTTTTTCCACACAAGACTTTCTAGCAACAACCGAAATCATCGGTAACATGAATGAAAGTTTGTTAGATGCGGAAGAATCTTTGAAGGAAAATGACTTGTTTTGAGGTCCTCTTGAGATTTTTGGTACAAAATAAGTAGGCTGCAATTTAAATTTAAAATTTTTTTTATTAAAAAAATTATTGTATTTAATCCCAGATAAATAGGGTGTTTAATATCGAAAATAGAGACAGTAAATAGGCAAGTTTAGATTCAGATATTTTGGATTTAAGCTTTTTTCATGTTATTTGGATCATTTTTCTTAATTTTATAAAAAATGTAATTATTTCATAATTTTTTTTATTTCATATCATTTAGATATCCCTTTTTTTTTAATTTAAGATTACATCATTTTAAGCACCGGATTTTTGGATTTTATTTTTTTAATTAAATTGGATTCGATTTTATTTTTTTTAATGAATTTTTGGATTTGAACTCATTGTTTCACATCCACATCGAAATGATAAAAGTATTTTTATTAAAATTGAATCTCTAAGATTAATATTGACAATAAAAACTAATGATAAGTCATGTATAAGTAAATCTGTTCAAAGGTTTAATTACTCGTTCAAACTCGAAAGTTCACTGGATATTTAGTCGATTTGAACAAAAAATTAAATGCAATTAATGAGATTCGGACAAAATTTTTATTCTTAATGAAAAATTAGGTCAAACTTAGGTTTGAACCTTCGAACCCGACCCCAACATCATTAAATTTAATTTTTTTTAAAAAAATTATTTACAAGTATAATGTAATTATATCATATGTATATAAAACATTATTAATTACTAAACATGATTATTGACATGTAAAATTTGACAAATCAAATTAAATTTTAAAGAAATTAAAAAAATATAAAAATTAAAAATTAAAATATATAAAAAAATATTTTAGTAGGATGAATTGAGTCAGACCCAAGTTTTATATTATAAAACAAAAATCAACTTTGACGAAAAATAAAAAACAGATCCAGATCGAATTTGAATTTGAATTTATTATATATATATATATATATATATATATATATATATATATGTGTGTGTGTTATTATATAGTTCGGATAAGATCCGATGCATGGCCATGAACTGCTTTCTCGAACTTACCAATTAAACCGACTCTTTGTTGATTATTGGAGCTGAATCGAATGATATTTTTCACCATCGCATGAAATATACAGCTGGCAGAGTAATGCCAAAAGGTCCTAAACCATGTGATATTTGGAAGTGTAAGTTACACTATGACTTATGTGTATCACAATTTTCTAGTTATATTTTAATGGGTGTAGTTTTATTATTATAACTTTTAATTAAATTAAAAAGTAATTAAAGTTAAAATATTTTTGCAAATTTTTTTATTTGCTTAAAGTATTTTTTACATTGATACTTTTGAATTAAATTAAAAAATATAATAGTAAAATTACATCAAATCAAAAATAAAAAATAAATTTAATTCATCTTTGTAATTGAAATCTTATCTTATATTGTCCCATCAAATTTTATCTTGATTTTATAGGAATCTTTCTTTTCCATCATGCATAGGTAAGAAAAATATCATATAAAATTAAGGACCTACTAATGTATCTATGTGACTTGTGCACATTCTATACACTTATTCCTATCATGAAGTAGCTAGTATGATCAAACAAAAATGTCAATCAAGTGGGATGCTTCTTCACTCTCATTTCGCATTATAGAGTGAAATGGGTGATTGAAAAGGTCGTCATTTTTATCTAAATCTTATCCAAATATCTCACTTTTTTCAACAGTTGGTATCTTATGTGTAGAGTTAAAAAATTTTATTATGAATGCATGAGGTTAATAATCCTGATTTTATTTATTTTTTTCTAATGAGATAATAGTCCTTATTAATATCATATACCAAGATTTTAAAATGCAAACCATGCTACTTATATATAGGATTAATATGGACACACACAAATTAAATTGACTCAAAAATTTATGTAGATGATGAATACGATTAGGTTGTTAAATTTAACAATCGATTTATAAAAATATTAATTTTACATGAAATTATAAAAATAGTGTATAACAAAATAATGTAACCCGATCCCTTCGTGTGTGTGTATATATAAAAAGCGAGATTTAATCTATTTAGTTTATGTAATTCTATTCTAATTGGTTCATGTAGTTCCTTTTAAATATGATTTTTCAATGAGATTTATATTCTTGACACTTGTTTTTCTTTTCTACTAAAAAAAGCATATTTATATAAATTAAAAATATGATGTCACATTTCTTTTAAATTTTTGTCAGGGCATGTAAGGACGAATAACTTGTGAAGCAATAGTGTAAGCCTCAAGAGTAAAAGTATTATTGTCATTCACATCACAATCTTCTAATATTATATATATTTAGAATAATTAAAAAAACTATAAATATTAAAATTTCGTTTGTTATTAATACAATTACATTAACATTTAGCAAAACTACATACCCTAATTAATTAGCTAAAATTTAATCTAATCTCTCAGATTGATGATTTTTTTTTATTGAATAAATTCGAGATTTTTAAATTTCGTTCAATACTTTTTTTTTTCGGACTTTTCTAATAATTTTTTTATGATTATAGAAAATCTTCTTTAGTCCATATATAAAATTATATTTATTTAAAAATTACTAATACTCTTTGTTGGACCATATATTTTAGGAATACTTTAAAAACGAAATTTTTTTAGGGTTTCTTTTATAAGATTATATTTATCAATGAATAATAATTTTCTATATATATATGATATAATTCTTAAATTTTTGATAAAAAATTAATTGAAACAAAAATTATTGGCAGAAAGGAGATCTAATTAAATCCATAAACTGTGATTAAACTTTTTTTTATACAAATTTATACAATTAAGAGTTTAAAAAGTTGGACCATAACACTGAAGTTCAAATAACTCTGTTAATGCTTAATCGGATTTTATATTTTAAATTAAAACTCAACAATCAACTCGAAGAAAAACAAGACAAATTATTTGAATTTGATTTGAGCTTAATTATGCCAATCTAAAAACATTTTCTTAGATTAAACATAATTCAAATTTAATTCACTCAAATACTCAAATTAGTCGGTGGAGCTTATATTTAGAATTTATATTTGATCATGCACCATATAAACTCAAAAAAAAAAAAAAATTATTTGACATATTGATAATAAAATTTGGATAATTATCTTATACACCGTCAGTAAAATTTTTTAACTTTATAAACAGGATTAAGATAATTATTTTAAAAGACTTATATAATCATCCTAATCTCTTCCTTAAAATTTTGACTCCACAACTATAATTAATAGGATTACACATTTTTTTAAGGCAAATTAAGAAATTAAAAAATAATACATATGAAAATTTCTTAAACCCATTTTTAAAATTAAAAATGTTAATTTATCAAATACGAATTTTAAAAAAATTAATTAAAATTTAAACTCAAACCGAGGGTAATTGAAAATAGGTTTGAAACAGACAAAGAAATGAAGGTTCCCGGGGTCCAAAGCAACATGACCGGTGTTCACAAGATTCCAAACCATGCTCACGGGTTTGCTTCTTCTCCCTCTTCTTTTGTTTGCTTTTGGCCTCCCTAAGCCAATCAATTGGCTTGCAATTGCAATCACTTCTGGTCCTCCCATGGCTTTTTCCTACTGTTTTTGATTCATTTTTGGGTGCTGATAATGCACTAAGAATGGTGAACCAATGTTAATTGAGTATCAAAAAGATTTTATTTTATTTTTGGTTATTTCATGTATTTTTTAAGTTCGATATAAATAAATCTGTTAATTAAATTTAAAAAATTATATTAATCAAAGCTATTTTTTATTATTTAATCAGAAAAAAAGTGATCACATGATATAATTTGGTATGCTTCAATCTCTTTAGCACAATATCTAATTCTTTTTTTTTGTTTTTTATTATTAAATAAAATTGTTAATCGATAATATCATTAAACTTGTGATATCTTGATTAGTTTAATCTTTATTTTCAATAAAACGAAAAAAATTAAATTTAAAAATTTATTTAAAATATTTATTAACTTGATTTATAATAACAAGAGTGAGTGTTTGCAAGTTCAAATACAAATCCTCTATTGCTTTTGTTGTCTTAAGCAAATAGAAAAATTAAAATCAATCGAAAAAAAAAAAATGAAGCAATTGAAGAATACATGAGAAATTGGTGGCTAAAAAAAAAAGTATGCATGAGAAATAAAAAATTATTATTTGGATTTTTCTTGGAGAAATCAAATCAAGTCACGGACGAAATTTGGCTTGGGAAGATTAATTAAATAATAATAATAATAAAAAGGTGCATTATGTATGTATGCATGTCTCAATGCCATGTTTTTAAGGTCGTTATGTATGTATGTATGTATGTATGTCTGTCTCAAGATAATGTTTTTGTTTCGATTCTCATGATATCTTTCTAAATGATTTTTTTTTTCACAATTTTTTATCATTTATACTATATATTTATATATCTAATCCACTTTTATGGAGAAGAAATTATGTTAATTTTTAATTCAAGGATGATATAGTACTATACATGCCCTTAGCAAAGTTCTAACAAAGGATACACTTATTTTACTGTCATATTTTATCTTCATTCCAAGAACCCTACGTAACAAAAGAGAATAGAAAAAACTATGGCAGCACGGACTTGTTATACATCGACATGATCACAAGTAAGAATCTAAGTAGGCATAAGTGTGTCTTTTGTTATACTGTAGCAAACTAGCATAAGTTCTGTCCCATATTCCTAATTACAGAGACTCATCATCTGGACTCAGAGATACCCCTGAAATCTCACCAAAGAAGTCGATCTCTAACAAGGAATTGGCCACCAGATGAAAAGTAGATTGATCTTATGGCACCCAGGTTTCCTTTGAGAGTCGCTACTGGTGTCAAGAGGTTTCTAATGTCCCACACTCGGCAGGTCTTATCCTGATTTCCTGTGGCAAATATGGGTCCATCTGGGTGCCATGCGGATGCGAAGGAGTAATCTAAATGACCTACCACCCTGGTTACAGTCTGAGACCACTGAAAATGTGATTCAGTTTCGATAGCACTAACAATTCTTACTTTCGTGTTCAAAATATGATACTCTTGAGTCTTGACCATATACACAAATCATTGGTTAAAGCTTGGGTCAAGACAGTAGTAAGCAACAAGCATTAGTACTGATGGTCACACCTGGTTTTGTACAAAACCTTTTATTTCTTCAATGAGGCATAAACGACTAAAAGGATAACTCAGTATACAAGACTCTCATGAGATATGAAGAAGATTATATGAACGCAACTTCTACTACACAACAAATTATAGACCCTTAAAGAAAGAATAGAAGGTTGAAACAGACATGCGCGTACACTAAGCCCCCAACAATGTCTATTGCAGTAGTAGTAATCTATCGTTCCTCATTGTAGGCTCGTGATTTTGACTCTTTCTCCACATTTAAATGTTTCAAAGTAAAAAAGGGCAGCCCAATGAATGAGAGTCATATGTATACAACCTCAACCCTACTTTTAGAGAGGCTATCTCCCTAACTTGAATCCATAACTCATCAAAAGCAATCTTACTGTAGCACCAAGGCTCACTCAGTCCCCTATGCAGTTCCAATATAATGTTAGAAAGTTAATTTTTTACCTTGTCGTTTTGCAAATCCACAAGCAACCCATCCAAGTATGCTGCATCAGAATAAACAAGTTTAGTCATGCGATTGTAAATTAAAGTAATCCGTGAAAGTGTCATACTTTATGAAGCAACAATCTCTATTGTATCGAATGACCATACAACTACCTAAGACCATTGCCTTCCTTTAAAACATATTTGGATATAAGATAGAACATGAAAGGGTAAGAAAGAACAACTGAATTAAGAATGCAGGCATCATAATAGCTATTAGAAGGGCTTACATTTACTGGCCAAGGGAAAAGGAAATGATTTAAAAGTTGATATCTCTCTGTATATATTCTCTCACGCTACAGTCGTTATTGAAGGCCATAAAATTAATTCCGCCCCTGCAAAACAGCTTTGGAATTCAATCCATATTTTATTCAATATATTAGCAATTATCATGCTATCTCAAGCTGCAGAAGAAATAATTGAATGGCTGCTAGTAATGCAATACATCCCAGGTGTGCTCTCCCAATTTAGTAAAACAACTATTCGAATGTTTATCATTTCTTGGACAAGTTTTCAAGATGATTAAGATTGTAACAGTGGAAAATATTTATGGTTAGAGAGGAAGAAGAGCACTTGGGTGGTGTTGAAGGTGGTAGGATTTTTGGGCATGAGTGGTTTTATAGAAACAAAAAAGGGCTTGGGTGCAACCAAAATATTTTAAAATTAAATTATTATCTTCTGTTATAAAAATTAGGTTATTCATGTAGGCATCTACGTGGTATAGCTTATCAAGCATCCATGTATTAGGTAATATAATATATATAGATATGATCATATTATTTTTAATTTAAAATATTTAAAAATAAAAATAAAAATAATTAGAAAATATCTAAAGTAAAAGATAAAAACGTACTCAAAAGATACATTAAGAGATTTTATCAATAGAATAAATAGATGGATTGTCAATGTATTCAAAATGCACCATTTTTTTAAGAATGGAGATCTTTAGTGTAGGGAAAAGAAAAAGAATATGTTGAAGACTTGATCTTATACTTGCAAAGTCAAAGCATTATATTTAGTACATAGTTTTACTTTTTTTATTTTTAATACTTTTATTACTTTTAACTAATAAAGAGAAAATAATTTATTTATTTATTTATTTTATTATAATTTAATTAAAATTAAAATTTAAGATTTTTATAATTTTAAATTCGAGTATATAAAATAAAATATTATTTTTATATTTTATGGTGAAATAATTAATAAAAATGTTATTCCTTATAGCATAATAATTGCTGAGATTATCCATAAAATGAGAACTGTTTGTTTCTTTACATTTAATTGGACAATTACAAAACAATGGACACTGAATTCAGTGGTAACTTATCCTCAAATTTGTTGAAGAAACCACAACAACATTGGACTCATGTTCGGTAAAGACTTTGATTTTTGTCACAAACGACATAGTATAGTAACTGACCTCAAGGGGATGTTATTGCAGGGCTCACTTTACAAATCTCTGTGTTGAATCCGGAATCCATTAGAAGCAACAACCAAGCTCTTTGCTGTTCGGAGAGTTGATCTCTGGGGCCCTTAACCTCGACGAGTTTGGCTTCACCTTCGTAGTCTCCGTGGAAGCGCCAGAGCAACAAATCTGGCATTCCACTGGACCAACTGCGGTAATCCTGAGCAAGATGTCTGCAGAGGGAGGCCAAACAAGGACCTCCAATGCATGAAACAGCTGCTCGAAGGTCAGAAAGGGAGTGTCGGTCCCAATTAACTCCTCTACAAGCTGTTCCCGTATGCAATTCCCATGAAGTTATGAGAATCTCTTCCGCCAAACCGTCATGAATTTTTTGTAGGTGGGACTCTATAAGTCTCATTCTTGCTAGATAAAAATGATTAGTCTCCAAATCCAAGGGAGCTGTCTGCAAAAGGAAATATCTATACTTCTTTGTAAAAGAAACCCACCTAGACACAAATTTAATACATATAATTCATTCAAAGAAAAAAGAAAGGACAATTGTTCACAGAACTTGAATTCATTACTAAGCCAAAACTATTTCCTCCTTCAAATGTTTGTTTAGCTACCTTTTCTCTCCAAATATACCACTTATTGAAAGCAGTCATGCTAACAAGTATAAAAATGTTTTACCAGCACCTTATTTAAAGGGCGGAGGAAGTTTCGAGTTTCTGCAGTGTCTCTCCAACCTCCTCAATTTTTTTCAGTCTCTCCATAAATGCGGAGGAAAAACTGTGTATTTATAACCTTCCTCAGACCTTACAATGTGAAAACCTTGTACACTGAGTTTGTCCTAACAACTAATTTCAGCCAGAGCGCAGCAGTCCTCATTTTATGAACAAGTACTCACAGTATGATCCAAGTAACACGGCCAAAATTTTCAAAATGACGTGCTTAGCCTCTTGTATCATAAGAAACCACAAAAACAATATAAAAACCACATAGTTAATACCTTGTATGTTGCTATTCTAACAACCTGAAAGTTAAAAATTCATTTGTTGTAAGCTATCTGTATTGTTTTTTAATATTTTACACCTAGCATTCCCAAATATCTAACAGATATAACATCATCCTTGGCGATACTTAAGCTTTGTTTGGATTGAAGGAAACGGAATGGAAGGCAAAGAAAGAAAAGTGGCATCTTTTCCAATGTTTTAACAACCGGACTGCAGCTTGAACCGGATAGATGTCTGGTTCCTAGTTCAACCAGCTGTTTTAGTTTTAAGAATTGATTATGCTTTAAATGCACTATTTGTTATTAAATATGACAGATTGGTAACAAATTCTAACAAATAGATAAATTTGGCTTGATGATTAGTACATTAAATGGGTAAGGGTTCAAATTCTACCAAATATTTTAAAGAATAAATCATAATTTCAATGATCAAACCAGTCAAACCTGGTTTAACTGAATTTTGACTGGTCGGATGAAAGGGCAGCTTTTACCAATTTCTGGACTGGACAGGCCACCGATTACTGCCCCAACAGGCCAGGTCGGCCATTCCACTTCTGACAACATCTCCTTTTCCTAATTTGAGAAACAGTTTAAATGCAGGGGAGAGATTTGAGGAGTGTGAGTAACCCTTCAAAACCCTCAGAGAAGATTAGAGAGATTGGAGGGAAACATTGAGGGGATTGGATTAAAAACGATCCAGATTGAGGGCATTGAAGGGAAAGATCCCTCATTAAATTTTTTACCATGTACTTTTAACTTACAAAGGGCTTAATTGTAAAGTATAAAATAAGTTATCTTATCCTTCCTTTTTTGCTCCTTAACCAACAAGGTTACTAATGTATTCATCCCTTTCCGTTCACTCTTCTTTCTACATAATCCAAACAAGGCAAACCGAGCCCTACTTCTCCTTCCCCCATTCTCCTCTTCTTCCCTACCTCTCTTAGCTTGTAACCATAGTGTTTCGCTGTCACAGCTCCATTCACCCGTTCACTATTTTAAATAAGAGGAAAATTAAAGCACAGTGACATACAATAACTTAATTATATTCTTAAGGATATAGGAACATTATAAAATTTTGACTTACAAAGGTAAGACAGCTTCCTATGTCTACAAACCACCTCATACATCCTACCTGTAATAACACTATACAAGTTGCGCCAAGTTACCAAGTTAGTTTTCAGTTAATAAAGACAGGTCGTGCTAGAACATAATTCTCTATAGGCAGTTACATCTGGAAAGATGCCTACTCTTCATGTAAATTGCAATCAAATTAACACATGAGCACAAAGAAATAACATACTTGCATGTAAAGAATTGCAAAGCATCACCAACTTGCAAAAGCAATTCAAAATAAGATGTGTTTGAGCATCGTACCTGAAATCTGGTGCGAAAAACATTGGGTACATCAGCAAATAAAATATCCCACATGAGAAGCCCAAAAATAGTCAACCAGATACCACTCTCTGTATGGACACCCTGCCATCCACCTCCTTCTGTTGCATAATACTGCAGAGCTAGCTGTTCTACTCCACATTGCTCCCCATCTTCCCCATAGAACCTGCTTTTTCTGCCAGCTTCACAATTCAATGGTCTCCCTTGAATGTGAACCTGTATTTCTCAGGATGAAGACTAATGGTATTAGTTAAAAAAAACTTCGTAACTTTAGTGCATAGTTCAAGGAGCATTTCAAGACCTGAAACCCACAAATGGAAAAATTAAGAAATACCTCTATTATCTTCCTCTTAATTGATTCTGAAAAGCTTGGAGTTTTCCAGCGCCTCGGTGGTTTTCCCAAGCGAAGAATTCGCCTTTGTAGTGCCATTCTTGAACCAGCACGGACCCAAGGATCTAATAATCCAGCCTCAGCAACTGAAAGACTCTCATTGAGGCAGCCTATATGCTCCAAGTCAACAGATAATCTTACAGTCCAATATCCTCTTCTTCTATCACAGGTGAAGCAATTAAGCAATCTCCTTAGTAAATGTATTGCGTCATTGTATCTGCACCAAGATAGAATTATAAGAATATCAAAAACCAACAATTTCCTTAGATGAGGATGTTCTCTTATGCATCAGGATTATTAATCTTTCAGTACAGATCAGGTTTCAATGAAATTTTAAGGTTCACTAATGAGTTTTCCTCCTTGTATGGTTTATTCATTATAGGATCATTGATGGTTGTATTATGATCTTTGTATGCCACTACCACAACTGTGCCACCATTGCTACTTCTGCCTTTTGCTAGTACTATTCCTACACTGCTAACAAATACTACTCCATGTACTATTACTGCTCCTACTACTCCTGCTACTGCTACTAACCGACCAAAACCACCACTACGGCCGCTTCTAGCACTATTATTTTGAAATAAGGAACTCTTTAAGGGATCGTTGATGGTTGCACCCATACAATCGTGAAATGAAACACAATAACAAACCTAGAAAGCCAAAAGTGTTTAAGTGATAATCGGTTCCCTTTAATGTTGTTTTAATAGACATAAGACAAGTTTTAAAAAAAATAATAAGGGGAATTTACCAAAAGAGGCATGTGATCCTAGGTTCACAATTACATACCTATGCTCACGCTCAAGGAAGGAAATTCCTAGCAAGATCACTTTGGAATACACCCATGATGCTGAGAAGCATGAAAGAAATGTAGCCATTAATTCAGGAGTTGTGGAATCAATCGATTTCTCAGGAGAGCTGGATATCCGGGACTCAGCTATCATGATGCATCTTAAAACCAATTCAAAGTTGCTTTCGTCTAGAGACTGATCCATTATTTGAGCCACTTCAATGGCCTGCAACACATTATGATTACATGTGGTAAGTGCAACAAAAGTTTGGCCGCATTTTCACATAAAGAGAAACAAGACCTCTTCATAAGCAAGCAAGTCACATTTGCTTGAGAAAATCTGTTCTGAAATTATGCAGTTGTAAGTAGGATACTTGACAATCCCCAGATCCACCAGTAGGAATGATGACAGATCCTGTTCTCCATTTAGGAAGAAAAGCCTCTGCAGTACAAAACAAAACTTATTAGATTTGATTTTAATACACCATAGGAAATATCACTGCAGTGCTCAGGGGCAGAATGGGAGTACAAGCACCTCAGCACGCCAAAAAAGGGATTCAGCTTCTGAAGATGTCCTAATACAAATCTCAGTTCTCTCCAAAATTAAGCGTGGTAGAACAGGGCTGCATATTAGAAGCAACGATGGGAAATCAGAATAAACACATACCGTTGGACTTGAAAATTACATTAAATTAATTAATTCTTGTTTACCATGATCCACCTTTATAGCAGGAAAGAAGAGATGCAATAAGATTTTGCTTTCTTGAACCACGATTACATTTCTGAAACCTCGATAGAGAGCAGAGGACCATCAAGGGAACAAGTAAGAAACTACTTCATATCACAACTATTAAATAGAAGCTAATACTATAGGTCCACTGGACCTTTGCTAAGAATTTCATTAAATGACTTTTTTTTTTTTTTGGCCATAAATAACTGACTGCTTAGAACTACCAGAAATGAGGAGCATCAACAAGTAAACTAATAGGATGATAAAAATTGCAAAGCATGCCCTGACATTTTAAAAAGCTTGTATTGTATTCTACTATGATTTTTTATCTAAATGTGTTTATTTACTTATGTAAAATCACATGTCTATATAATTGTTACCGTATTAAACATAAATAAAATGTTCGACCCGTATCTGTCTACACAGCAGATCTCTTAATGTGTAGTCATCAGAGGCCAATCCATCACTTTAGGAGCATAAACTATGGAATCAACCAAAATTAGAAAGACCCAACCAAAATGCTCCATTTACTACTCAGTAGTACATTCAAGCTTAAAAAGTGCTTTAACTACAGGTGTTGACCTCAGATCATGCTTGTAAGTAATGATGAACAGTAAAATTACAGTCATCCTTGAAGAGAAATAAGATGGGATAAAGGCTTACGTTTCAGTGCCACATTATCTCAAAGAAAATCTAAACAGTTATTAAATATATGCAATAAATAAAATTGGAAATCTTTCATAGGAGCAGCTTATAGCAGAAATCAAAACAGCATACATAAGAAAAGTTTAATTGTCTAAATAAGATCGCACAGTTTAATTGATTTATATGAATGGAAGACGTTAATATGTTAGAATTCCAATATCATACAGATATAACTAGACCATTCACTATTAGTGCTTTAGCTCTGTAAAAAGTGTAGCTTCATAGGTGTTAAAAAAAAAAAAAATACACGATCAGATACAAACTTTCCAGTGAAAAGTATTATCAAAGTGAAAATAAATTATTTAAAGAAAAACAGTATTTGACTGCTCAGGATCCAATAACCCTTTGTATTAGAACTTTAGTGGCACCATTTTTCTTACAGATTCTATGTAGTAAAAGAAAAAGAAAAGAGTCAATAATAAATTTAAACTTTGTATTGTGGTATTCTACATCATTTTTTCTTTTTCTTTTTTTCTCTTTTTGTGGGGCAATTGCATAGCTCACTTTATTATTATTTTTAATTAAAAAATTGACACGTAAAATTCAAACCTTTTTAAGTGTACTTAAAATGTCACGAAGCTCAGAAACAGTGAGCAGACTCAATAGGTCCTTCATGTTGTCATCATGTAGTTCAGTTATATCTTCAAAGAGGCATAGATAGCCAGTTGCTGCAATGTCGCATAAATATCAAATTTGCCGTTAAGGAGTACAGAATTTGGTATAGAAGTCATAGCTAATATATTTGTAAACTTAAATTACCAGTTAGCTCCTTGACAGCTTGTCGAGGATTACATACTTCAGGGTACATAATGGTTGACAATCGAAACCAAGGACCTGAATAAGTAGCATGGTTAAATTTATTAGCCATGGAAACAAGCAGGTAAGTTTTGGACAATGTAAATTAGTGATTAACCACTTTATATACCACAATGTTGAAGGCTTTTTAAACATGAGTATCGCACATAATACATATTTCATACCAAAAAAAAAAAATCATCTTTATAGAGATGTTATTGTGTATTTCTTGAATGAATTATGTGCATGTTTGTATACCCAGCACATACTAGGAGATCATGATAGAATGCAATTCCGCATATAAGCAACTAAGGAAACTACAAGGTTGGTCGTAAAAGCCTTTTTTTCCTAGGATTCATGTTATTAAGAGGTGATTATAGTTTTATGCTGGCTGCCAACCTATAACATAACACTCCTCGTAGAAGTGGAAGAAGAATAAAAGGAAGGAATGAAGTGAGATAGAAGTACATAAAAGAATATCACGGACAAAAATAGTTATGAGAACTCCAATTCTAACCATCTTATAGCATGGGTTTATTGTTGGATAACTGGGGACTAAGGCTTAGTCAAGTTAAATGGACACACAAGTCCGTTTCTGATAACAAATAGCTACTTAGTAAGAACAAGTCAAATCAATATGGAAAAGAATCCTAGTAATTTTTTATAATTTTAGCCAATATTCATCATCTATTGACGGTAAAATGAACTAGTAGAAACTTGTTTAGCAACACAAATAAACAAGCTAGAAGAAAACAACCATGAAAGCTTGAGTAGATCAACGATCAAAGTAATATAACCAGTACGTTCAATTTATAATTTAGCAACACATAATAATAAACAAGTGATCAAGATCCAGTGCCTAACAGCTAAGGTTGATCTAATAAAAATATTAAGCAGCCAATAGAGCCAACGTATAGGGACCAGTAACAAAGAATGCAGCCATACATACAAGAATAAATCAAAACTTGAATTCAGAGTTTGTGGGGAGAGAAGATATTATAGAAACTGAGCCTTGTAATACAAAACCTTTCCGTGTATAAAGCCGAACAAAAAGCCTCTGACTATCCTCCGATAATGAAGTGAATGATTCTATCAACAGACAATTTAGACATTAAAATAAAGTAGAACTTAAATGACAAGAAGAAATGTTAAAACCAAGAATCTGAACCAATACCAATGAATTTCTTTTCATCCTCTGTAAAAAGGCAAGGGCTACTTGTTAGAACCTCCTGTAGTAACAAACAAAAGTTTTGCTGATATTTTGTTGTATTAGGTGGGTGATTCTTTGCAAATTCAACTACTTGAAGAGCTTTTTGCCACAAATGTTTGAAAACCTCAAAATTTTCACAACCTTTTTCACCATTAAATATCATGTTCTGACACGTAATCCGAATTGGAACAGCATCAAGAGAATGTCTAGGAACAGCAATCACATATCCCTGCAAGAAGCCCTAAAGTGAGATGAGGAAAATTAGAACCTTATCGGTTTCCATAAGTTTACCAGATCTAAGAGTGTGACAAGTTGATTGATTAAAAGAGTAAGTATGACTAGATGAATATTTCACAAAAGACAGATGGAGAATCGAGCATATCTGATAATTTCAACTTTTTCGTTAAGTCAATTATGTACTGCATATATCAAATATATAGCCCCTCTTATAGCCAGGTATATGTAGCGTATTCAAGGTTACTTATTCAAAATAAATGAGCGGTAAAGTTCTTTTTATTCCTTTTTACTCTTCATTAGTTTCAGTATCATTATTCAATGAAGCCAATAAACATCCTTGGCACCTCATTTTCCACTGGACTCCCATTGGCCATTGATTGATAGAGGCTTTTTGCACATGTTAGTTTATTCACATTCTTCCTTCAGTTCCCATTAAAGGAGTGATTTAGTCATGTTCTTTGCCTATTTATTTTATTGTTCACATAATACTGAATATATATGAACATACATACATAAGAATAACCATACAAAAAAGAAAAAGCTGAAAATGTTTTTTTTTTTCTTCAGCTACATCACCTCAAAGGTCAAGCAGTACTTCTCAATCAGAGGTGATAAATACTGAGCTAGCTCTCGAGGGAGATAACCAAGGACTTTACAGCATGCAGAACTTGCAGAAAGAACCTGATTAAAAAAAGTGTAAATTTGAATCAGTAGGTTTTTCTTTTAAGAAAAATAAAATAACATTATGCAAAAGAAGTGAACCTTGATAGCATTAGAATCCTTAATATTATCAGGGTCTCTCAGAAGAGATATTTTCGCCGCAAGATTCACATCCTTTTCGTCACTGAACCTACGACCGACAATAAAAGTATCTATAGCCATCTCAGATAGGCTGTCCACAGTTTCATCCTCAGAATGTATAGGCTCCTCATTATCCGTGGACAATGCAGTATACTCAACCATGACGTTTTCCCTTCCATCACTGATTGGATTTTCTGTTGAAGTAGCCATATCAATCTGTTTAACATTCTCAGTATGTAGAAATTGTCCGTGCTGGTCATGGATTTTTTCTTCAATTCGAGTGATTTTCGAGTGGCCACAAGTGGCATTCTCTTCAGAGTCGCAAGGACTCTTATTAAGCTCACTAATCAGCAACTGTTCTGATTCACCTGAACAAATTTGAACTTTTGATTGAGAACAACCAAAGTTTAATTGAAGAAGCGTCCTCTGAGTAAACTTCCGTTTAGTTCTTCTAGAAAGGCATCCATCTGAATCCATTAATTCATATTAAAAGATATAAAATCAAATAAGAAAAAAATATATATCAAATAGAAAAGAACAATGGTATTAAAAAAAGAACAGAAAAATACCTAGATGAGAATTGATAGTGTAATCTTCAGCAGAAACCTTGTTCCCACAAACAGGACAGGTAACCCAATTACAGTCGGGCATTTCAACCTTGCCTTTGGAACATTTCTTTTCAGCCAAGCTTTCATTTTTATCAGACAAGAGATTCAAAGAGCTCTAAAAGAAAAAAAGAAAAATCAATGGAAAAAAATAAGAAGAAAACTTCATTTTTAGCTTACTATGAGATAAAAAGGAAATCAATGGAAAGAGAGGGGCTACCTGGATTGACGAAGAGAGAATAGATTGAAGGTTAGGAAGAAAACGGCGTCGTTTGCCGATCAATCTGCTCAAACTTTCTCTTCCTGTGAGCATTTGCTGCGGAGTACTTTAAATCACTTTGCCCTAATTATTTGCAAGATCACCATTATTTTGAAGCCCTAGTTAGCTTCCCTTGTAAGCTTCGATGCGAGTCTTGAGTCCTCCATCTTCTCCCGCCAACTCGGGGTTGTTTTTAATGTGGTCATTTGATGTTTGTTGGCTTTATGCCGAAATGCATCTCAGCCGTCCGATGCCCTCCCTCTCATTTCTAACGTTTGATTTAAAATGTGGTGGATTTTACCTATGATGTTGAAATTTGAACTATACAAAGGAATTAACCTTTTTTTTTTTTTCTTCAATTAGAAATCGTCATTCCATCAGAAAATCCAAATCAAAAAAAGAATTGAAATTAAATTTTCAAAATAATTCTAACTTTTGAAATATTCTTTGATAAAGAGATTATCTATTCATTTTTTAATTAATTTTTTTAATTTGCATTTCTCATTCTCCATTTTCATCAATAAATTAAAAAATATAAGGATGTATAGGAAAAATTATTTTCATAAACAAAGACAGGATTGGAACAATATATAAGTTATGATTAGAAATGTAAATGAATCAAATTATTTGTGAATTATTTGAATTTGATTCAATAATTATTTGAAATTGACTAACTTATTTTAGAATTAAATTTGAATTATTCAAATAACGAGTCAAAATTTAACTTGAATATTTTAATATTCAACTTGAACACCTTACTGAATGTAATCAAATTTTTTAGTGTATATATTTTAATATTTGATTATTGATTTGTTATTTTATTTTCATAATATATAATTGATCTATGACAAATCGAATTCATTAAAGTCAAGCTCGAATTTATTGAATCAAGGTCGAGCAATTCAAGTGTTATGATGATGAGTTAAATTTGAGTTTCAAAAATTAAATTCAATTAAATTTAAATTGAATTTTGAATTTTTTTTATTGAATTAAATTCAAACTTAACAATAAATTATCTCGATTCTAAAGACACTAATATATATATATATATATATTTTGATTCATACGACATATTAAAAAAAAAAAAGAATATTCAAATCTTTAATCTAATCCTTACCGAGACCAAACCTGGTTGTTGTAAGGACAGTAATAGTTAAATCAATTGAAGACTGGCATTATGAGTTTGAAGGAAGATATGTATATATATATATATATATATATATATGTATGTATATATATATATATAAAAAAAAAAAAGAATATTCAAATCTTTAATCTAATCCTTACCGAGACCAAACCTGGTTGTTGTAAGGACAGTAATAGTTAAATCAATTGAAGACTGGCATTATGAGTTTGAAGGAAGATATGTATATATATATATATATATGTATGTATATATATATATATATATATATACATACATATATATATATATATATATATATATATATATATATATATATAAAAAATTGTGAGTTAGATTGCGTCCGAAAACAAGACAGTTGCAATGGCTTTGAAGATTGAACCAACATTTAGTTATGGCCAAAACATAATGAATATGTAAGTTACACTTAAATTAAAAATATTTACATTTTACTCAATAATTTATCATTACCAAGGTTCTGAATCTCCACCCTCACCACCAGAATTCTTATAGGAATCAACCCGAACATCAGCAGTCCAAAACTCTCCATTTTCTCCATTAGCATACAACTCAGAACTCTCCTTGTATTCATCATGAAAATCATAATCCAGATCCGAATCTTCAGAATCAAACAGATTCTCAAATCCGTCAGTGTAATCACCATCATCATGATCATAATCAGCAACTTCATCATTATTTTTGTTATGAAAGTCACCCACAATGGCGCCATTAATGCTAGCTTTTCTCCTCTCTCGTCTTATTCTTTTTCCTTCTGCAACTAATGCCATCAGTTTATCTCTAATCACCATACTTTCATCTTTCTCTAAAAGCAAGCCCTTGTCATCAAACCCTTCTACTAAGAAAACAGAATCCCTCAACCCTTTCACACTCACATAGAAAAACTCGGGGTGCCTCACAATCATTGCCCTCAACTTATTCGGTAGCCCAAACTCTTTCCTGAAATGTGTCAAGTGGTCTATTAATGTCCTCTTCTCAACCATCATCCCCAACACCTCTCTCACCACTCCACAAGCTCTCTTCTCAGCCTCGATGGACGATTTCGCAAAATCTTCCAAAGATGTATTATAAGGACAAACATCAGGCAATTCATTGAACTTCATCAAAAAGTCCCGGTGACGTCTCTTTAAATTCAAACCTTTCCGAAGTCTCAGTTGCTTAAACTTCAAAGGCCTATCTACAATCAACCCACGGTTCACTTCAGGAAACTTTAACGGAACAGCTAACTCAGGGTCCCAACTCACAAGCTCAAGTGCCCTACCATACGAGGTATCTACAGTCTTAAACTTATCCGGATGATCATTACAAAGACGGGACCTGAAATTTGGAGAGAAACCAAGATGTGGACCGAGATGAACAAGCTTAGACAAAAGAAGCCGCCGATGAGAAGAAAGCATGAGAAGTTTTTGTAACTTGTTGGCCAAGAAACCTGACATAGCTGACTTGAGATTCAACTCCTGCAAAGCAAGAGATTGAGCAGCCGGGGTTAAACGAACACAAAGTTGGTATCCTGATTTAGTAGCATTAAGAGGAGTTGGCGGCATGGGGATGGTAAAGAGCTCGAAAATCGTGGGGTAACGATGGATCATCGAGAGAATGGAGCGAGGCTTGTGGATGGAAAGGTAAGCGCGGCATTTGTAGAGAATATGGATTGGAATGAAGTGTTTTGGTTTGGAAAGTAACAAAGTTTTTAGCTTTTGGATGAAACGGATTTTGTTTTGTTTTACTACTTGTCTGTCTAGTGAAGGACTACGAACAATTTTCATAGAAGAACATGAAACTGAAATAGATAAATTTCGGGGTTTATTACAAATGTTCTGAGAGCTCTTTTTAGTTTTTCTAAGATTAATGAAAGATGGGTTTGATGATTGAAGGAAGTTGGAGCTAAGGAAACTGTCCTTTTGGCAAGAGACAGAAAGCAACATGGTCGGTCTAGTATTTTTATCAAATGCTGCTGTGTTGAAGTAAAGACTACGGTAGAACAACTGAAATCCGTTCAGGCATAAAATCAAACATTTTGAAAGCACATCGGCAAGCTCGGAAAGGATGGCGGCTATGGGAATTTCTGTTGGAGAGTATAGTAAATCAGCGTTTGGGATAAGAAAACACAAGCCAGTTAGAAGGAAATTGACATGAAAATGGCTCAGCGCAGACAAAAGCGTGGAGTATTTCTAAACGGAAGAACAAGGGCAAGTGAGAAGCGACGCAAAACAAAATGCAACGTCTGATCGACCGTGTTCCCCACCTTCCTTATCATCGCGAGGTTGACTTTTTTATGGTTTTGACTTTTTACTTATGGGCTTAGGCGGTTAGGCCCTGTCTTTTTTTTTTTTTGAGTGGTTTTAATCCTACCCTAAAGAGTATTAATATACTAAACAACTTATTATTTAAATCTAATTTATAAATCTTACTTTTTTTTGATCGAAAATTACATGTACTCAATCTAAAATGTCCTAAACTCACTCTACATCTTTTCGAACCCTCTCACTTTTCATCTAACTCTCTTAAATCCCATTTAGGGACGTTTGATTCGGGAAAAAAAGTTTTTAGGAAAAAAAATTTACCCCGATCATTTTATTTGATAAATTTTGAAGAATTTTAAATTTTTGTATTTAGTTGTATTTGAATGAATATTTAATTATTATGTTTTGTTCAAAAAATTTAATATTACTAAATGATGAATTTTATTATATTATCATTTTATTTTAAAGTAAATAAATAATTGATTTAAATTGAATAATACTTTGATAGAATTTATGTTTAACATATTTAATTACATATTTATTTATTATTATTTAAAAGTATTCATTTAACAAATGTTGATTAATTTATTTAATACAAGACAATCGGTTTATTTAATAAATTAATTATTTTGATTTATTTAATTAGTTAAACTATTTATTTGTAAGAAGTTAATTAATCTATTTACTAAATTTTTGTCTATGAAGGGTAAGTATAAAGAAGTCTTTATACACTTTGCTTTTGGAAAAGTGACTAGAAAATCAATTAAGGATTTACGGAAGAATACTCAATTTTTCAGGTTCCAAATAATAATAATACTATTGAACAATTAATAAAGTCATGATCTATCAATGAAATTGTAATATTAGATAAGGTTTAAGGATAAATTGATCACAAAAAGCATTTATTAGAGGGCAAAATAATCATAAGAACTCAAAATCCAAAAATACCTCATATGATAATCATTTTACCCTTTATTTTTCTGCCTTCTGAATTAAACCATTTATATATATTTATATATATATATATAAAATGAAGGTTAGAGATATGGGCCAAGGAAGTAACAAAAAAAAGAAACATGGGTTAAGAATTTCAAGACTTAGAAATTTTTTATGGCAAAAAAAAAAAAATCATTGAATCAATATGTGTTTAATTTATAAATATAAATAGATTATCATTTCATACAATATTATTGGTAACATCTTTAAAATTTATACCTAAACTTAAAATGTTATTGCACATATTGTTATTATATTAATTTATTAATTTTCAAATATATTATAATAGAATAAGTGATCATTTTTTAAAGAATAATTTTCTAAAACACTGCCAGTAAAATTTTAAACTTCACAAATATTATTATAATGATGACATATATCACACTTTATTTATTTTTATTTTTTTAATATTTTTAAAAGATATATATGTGTTATTATTCTAACCCCGCTTATAAAATCAAAAGAATTTACTGTATTGAATAATTATTCACATTTTAATGTTATCAATAAAATTTATAAGATAATTTTCCTCAATTTATATCTATTCATTGCAAGAAGACTTTTTGTTACACAACAACATAAACTAATCTTCTCTATTTCATGAATATTAACTGTCTTATTTGGAGATATATATATATATATATATATATATATATATATATATTCTAAAATACTGTCATTAGAATTTTTAAACTTCACAAATATTATTATAATGATGACACATATCTCACTTTATTTATTTTTATTTTTTTAATTTTTTTAAAGGATATATATATATATATATGTTATTATCTTAACCCCGCTTATAAAATCAAAAGAATTTAATGTATTGGAAATTTAATGTATTGGATAATTATTCATATTTTAATGTTATCAATAAAATTTATAAGATAATTTTCCTCAATTTATATCTATTCATTGCAAGAAGACTTTTTGTTACACAACAACATAAAATAATCTTCTCTATTTCATGAATATTAACTGTCTTATTTGGATATATATATATATATATATATATATATATATATATATATATATATACACACACACACACACACATATTTATGTATGTATGTATGCATGCATGTAAATGTATGCTACACTATGTTTGAATGTTTGAATCAAAGGCAGTGAATAATGGAAAAGGAAAGGTAACAATTATACAAAACTTGCCAACATTTCAATGCTGCCACACATGGATTACATCTTGCCAAAAAAATTCTGCTATTTGCTCCAAAACTATATGATAAGAAGTTTACAGATTCTCTTATATCTGTGAGATCCGCAGAACTTTCTGGTAAGTTCTATGAGCTTACATTACTCAACATTTCTTTATAAGTACTTAAAAGTTCATATAGCTTGAACCTGCCCACCATGCATTCTGATCCCAGGAGCCAAGATTTCCTATCACTGTTCAGTGGGAATTTTAGAAGGGTCATTGACTAATAACCTCATATTCAACTAGGCTGCTGCCTCCAGAGAAAAAGAGAATGCATAGCTTTCTTCAACCTGAGACAGTAGCAGTTTCGGAAATCAGAGTTATTTCTTGTGTGTACAACATTCTTATCTCATAAATAATTCTGAAATGGCAAAACAAGTACAAGGATCTATGGCCACTTTCTAGCATATGCATAAAGTCATGCTCAAATTGGCTGTTGTTGAGAAAAAAGTTCAAGCACAAAAAGATAAGAAATGATTTTTAGTCAATTTTCTTTCTTTTTATTAAAAAAAAAAGAATAAATATGAATTAGAAACTTGATTGCTAGTTTTAATAACATCATCTGACCAGTGAGAATGAAGTTTTTCATTCTTATGATTAAAAAAATTAAATTCAATAATCAGAATAGTGCTCAATATCTTATGTTCTTTCATTCTTCATTTCCATATTTCAGAGATGAGAAGCAGTAAATGTACTTCAGAAAGTAAAAGAAATGTATATAGGGCTCCTTTATCTTTTGTTCATAGGCTCATATAGCAGCTATATTCAAACTAGTTCTAAGTTCTAGTACAAATCAGGTACCAATACTGTGAGAGATCAGGATGTTGATCACTCACAAGAAAAGTCAGTGCTCAAAGCAGATTGAATTTTCCAAATCTATTGCAAATTTGTCAAAATAAACAATAAAAGGACCCTTCATTTCTTTGCCAGCCATCACCATGAGAGCTTGCAAATTTATGTTACAATATTTTGGGATTCTTCATTTTTGGTGCTAAATGTACATGTATCAATCATAGGTTCAGAAGGGGAAATCAAAGGGGACGATATGACATTTCGAATCTTTAACTTATTTGTTTGTAGAGGATATTTGCAGATATAAATTGGAAAACCTTGCTAGCAGGAAAAATCATATGAAAAGTTATTGACATATTTAACCAAATTTTTACCATAAGACTATTTGGCAAAACATATAGAGATGAGGAAAACTAGCATGTTTCTTTAACAATATGTGAAACACATGTTTTTAAAACACTTGTTTACCAATACAATAGCTTATATTAAAAAATAATCAGTTAGAACATGTCTTCCACAATATGTTCCATTTTTTTGTGAATGCTTTCACTTTTATATGTTTGTAATTCAATGAAGTTACCTAGTGTTTATATTCTTAACTGTATCATAGGAGCAGATTTGGCAATCCAATTGAATGTTATACATATTATTACTGTCACATAATGCTAGTTTCAAGTATGCTTGCATAATTCTACTGAGATGACAAATTCATGTTGACAAAGGACATTCATCTGAATCACTGAACCAGAAAATTATCATGTCATCTGATCCTTTTGGTTTTACAAGAACGAGCACAGAAATTGGTATCGAATCATATTGGAACAATATGATTAGAGAAATAAGGAAGGATTATATGAAGCTGTATTTTATTTTGGTTTCCACGGGACATCCACAAAGGCAATGTATACATTTAGACGTATACTTCCATTCTTATCAGCACTATCCATCCTCCCCTTTTACCATCTCAAAGGAACAAGATTCTGTAGAGAACCTATAACATAAGAAGAATGATTACTGATACTCACAGCATGCAGTTATCTTATCACCTAGATAAATAGAGTTCAATGTTTATTTCTTTAGAAAGATGAAAGCTTTCAAATGCAATATTTAGCATACTCACAGTTTGTGTAAATTGCAGCAGGAAATAAGGCAGAAAATGTACCTTGAATATTGATAATCACTTTAATTAATGTTCCATGACTTGGATATGCATCCACCAAACTTTACCAGTAGTGCCCTACTCTTTTTGCTTGAGAAATTGTCATACTAGCTTCATCATCATCTTTTATATTCTCAACATCTGCCATCGGTCTACTACTTTCATCCACATCAGTAGTGAGGTTCATTGAGTTGCATCTATTTCTATAGATATCCTCCAAAGTACACGGCTTTGCTTTTGCTAAAATATCAAACATAAACCGTTTCTTTTGCCTCCTTTTATGTTTTCTTTGCTTGTGTGTCAACCTCTTGGGGGTAACCGTATTGATTCTCTGATGACCATAGTGATGAGAACCATTTACAGAACTTGATTTTTGATTTACTTGAACTGTGACATTGGAAGTGTAATCAGATCTTAAGTTGCTTTCATCTTTATTCTTACAGCTATTATCCAGATGAAAGTTAAGGCAGTCATGGCAGGGGGCTTTAGATAGCACCTCATCATAGTAAGAATTGCCCTCATCTTCGATCAATTTCTCCTGCACAATGATATCTGTCACTTTATTTTCAAAGGAAACATTCTCTTTATCTTTTTGAGAGCATGTCAAGCCTACGGTCTCGGTTGTTGTACGAATAGCTGGCTTACATGGTTCAAAGGGTGGCAGCACATTGCTAATACCATACTTCAGACAGATCTGCAAGTACTTTTGTGGAAATGGCCAACAATGAAAGATATCTTTTCTCCTAGTAGCAGCAACAAACTGTCTGGAAACCAAAAGATCATATACAAGTCAGAAGATAATCTCTTTATTATTGAAAGAAAAGAACCCAAAACATTAAAATTCTAAATCAAATTTGTTATCATGCACTGATGCAGAAGGCAAAAAATATTGCATCATACTATGTGAGGGTTGAAGAAATCAAAAGTGTATAAACCTAGAAATCATATGCAAAACTTAGAACAATACTATGTTGCAAAATATAAACACCCCGAGTAAGGAATTGAAGAATTAATACTATAGATTATATATATAGAACAGAGTTCATCAGCAACTGAGAAATGTTTCAAAATTCAATCAAGATTTGTAGTCAAGCAACTATTTCCTTTAGGTTAAAACAAATTTGACTTTAAAATTAAAGTCTGGTACAAAACAACTCTACTAAAACAAACTGCAGAAATCTTGCTGCTTCCATTAATTACTCAATATATGATGCTATACATAAAATTCCAACTGTTATCTTTAGGAGCAAAACAAAAGAATAATAGTAATTTCTAACAACAGTGTAAAGAAAATTGAATCAGACAAGAAGAAAACAAAACCAGGTGGAATTTTGATACTGCTAACTTAAAACAAAAAACACTATCAAATATGTAAAATTCAAGATTAGAAAATTAAATGAACATAACAATCAAAGATAATATAAATGTAGTAAGCATAAGAAAAAAGTTAAATGCAAGGCAAGAAAATGCAACGCTACATTTGTAATTAAGGACCATGCAATAACGATATAAAGCAAAGAAATAAAAGCTAATAAGGCATTGGACAATGGGAAATCACCTTATGGAAAACGGGTTGTTGTCTGCTTCACCATTGACAAAGTTATCACGATCCATTTTGCCGCATAGAAAAGGCTGAGAAACCGTACGTTACGAAACAACAGTAAGAACCATTAGGATAACTCAACGAGAATCGAAACGGGGAAGAACCCAGTTTAAATTATGGTCCCAAAAGTTGTTTCGAAGATAAACATGGCGGAAAAGTACATAAAATTATGACTTTTTTGTGAATAGTTGAAGACCTAAGAAGGGTAAACAAAAAATGGAAGCAGAGGATGAATAAGAAGGGAAATTTGGGAAATGGGGTTGATAAAGAACGTTGAAGGAGTTTTAAAGAGAAATGGATAGCGAGGTTAAACAGCAAGAAGATGAAGACAGAATGAAAGCAGCAGGCTTTAGCAGAAGGAGACGGTGCTGAACAAGATCAACAGCATTATACCAAAGGAGGGTTTTGTCTTTCTCTTTTGTAAATGGAGGATGAATTATTCATGGTAAAATCCGAGAATAGGCTTTGTTAAGAACAAATATATAGTAATTTCTTATATCAAATTTGCTGAAAAACAACATGGCGATTCGCCTGGACATTGGTAGGGAACAGGGAAGTTGAAGCTGGGGAGGCACTTTCTTAAAATTCTAACATTGAGAAAATTTTCTTGTAAATGTAAAATTTATCATGTAAAATTATTAAATACATTTTTGAAAAATAAATATTCCTGTCATTTCTGGATTGAGTATTAAATTTTTAATTTTAATAATTAAAATTTACTTTTAAAGTATAAAAATATAATATCTAAAATTGAAGTTAGATTTTTTTAAATTTTAAAGTAACTCTCATAACAGTTAATTTTTATTTATTAAAATTTTAAAATATTTTATAAAATAAAATTATAAAATTTTTGAATTAAAATAGATAATACTCTCGTAATCATGTAAGCTATATAGTTTTCATCACTCAAAATCTAAATTCTTGTTTTAGGTTAGTGGACTGTGATTGCAAGCATGACTATATTGATCAAATTTTGGTGTATCCGATAACTCGAGTTACATTCGTATTTTTTATTTATATCGTTTTCGTATTGTATTATCGTATTGTGTTTAAAATTATTAAATCTACTTAACAAAAAACAGTAAAAGAATCGAAATTCCTACTCAATGATTCCAAACTTTTTCAGCTTGGGTGACACAGGAAAGTGAAGTTGAAGATAGCTCAAAGAAGTGTAATAAAAGCAATGATATTTGCAATAATCCGAAGCTGGGTTGATTCTAGGAATTTGCCTAAGTTGATTTCTCCAGGGTGCTCTGCTTGTTTTACAATTTAAATTATGTTATGTAATTATATTTACTTAAAAAATAATTTATTTATTATTATTATAATTAATAAGAAATTTATTAAAATATTTAATATTTAATTATTACTTATAATATATAAATTTTTAATAATGTAATTATATGATATAATTTAAATTAAAATAACATATAATATTGATTAACCATCTTAAAAGGCATAAATTTATAAATCAATTGAGAATTTGAATTTATTTTTCTTATTGATTATCCCCTGTCAGCACCCTTATGTCATAGCATCAGTTATAGAATCTACCTAGGTCAGACCATGTTAGTGGGTGCCAAAACAAAAGTTGGTGGTATGTCTATTATTCCCAACATTTTATCTCAATTATTTTTGTAATTATTTCATGTGAAACAAAAATTTATTAATTTATGTATTTATAAAAATAATTGATCTTTTTACATAAATTGGGAAATTTTATTTTTAATTAATTTTTGTCAAATTACTCTATTTCTCTATATGAAATTTAGTTAGAAATAGTCTTTTTTTTATCTAAATACTTTTAATGTTTAAAATTATTTATATCATTTTACATAATTTAATCATATAATTACTTAAATCTTTCAAGAATTAATAATAGAATGAAATGTAAGGTTAAACATGAAATTAGTAATTTCCATCCTTCAAAAATTATAATTAAAAAGATAAAGTTAATCATACAATTTTCATGCATTAATATATCATTTTTACAATTTTTTACTTTATTTAATTAAGTATACTATTTTTATTTTTTTTTCAATTTTTGGAAATTATATAATAAAGATAATAGTATGAAATAAAATATTCTTAATAAAAATATAATTTCTTTAAATTTTTTTTATAAAGATATCAATTAGAATCAATTTTAACATTTCCATATTAATAATTAATTAATAAATTATATATTTTATTCTTCAATATAAAAAATTAATAATTAATTGATATTTATTATATATTTGATTAAATTCTGTATGGACTGTTTTATTTTACTTTTTATTTAATAAAAATGTTTTATATCTCATTTTTGTCATTGAGGATTTTTAATTTATATTTTAGTTGAGTTTTCAATAAATATTTTTTTTTTTACGATTGGTTAAAAAAATTAAAATAAATTCTTTTCAAACATTTGAATAAATTTTGAGTCATATAATTATTATTTAAATTTATTCTCGACATCGTAAAATTAGATCCTAAAATTGATGGAGTCTTAGTTTCGACCAATAAGCTAACATGGGTCGCTCCCATCCACCACGCCAGCAATCCTGGAGTTACCCATCTCCAGATCTCTGCTAAGGTCTGTGGTCCGCACACTAGGGCAATGCCTTGCAAGATGGTGTCATAGCCAGTTGAACCGCCTATTAAATTTAGTAGATATTGAACGTTTGGTATCATACATATAATTATTTTATTTTGTAATTTAATTAAGTGTAAAGTAATTATAACATTTGATATTAAGAAAATTGGATGTTACTTGAGTTGTCATTTTAACAAAATACCCAAAATTTTTTATTAAGATTTATTATGATTTTTATGAATGTTTATAGGGTATTATCATGTATGAAAAATATTTTATTAGGATTTGTATGAATTATTATAACTTTCATGAATGTTATAAGTATTATATTGATGTCATGATAATTGAAAATTTACAATTGATACATTAAAAATTCGTATTACATTAATAATACATGAATTTTTAATATTATACTAATTAAAATTAAAATTAATAATAATACATGACAATTTAAAATTACAAATTATGAGTAATATTAATAATACAACTTTTATTTTAATTAATTTTTATTGAAAAATTATTTTTATAGTTATGAGTATTTTTTAAATTTATCACTACTTTCTCAACAAAGTGACTACATACCAAATGCTGCAAAGTTAATTTCCCTACAATTTAAACAAAATTTTACATTGTCATACTAAATATTACAAAATTATTTTTTTAACAATCATTTTCCCTATAATCACTTTATATTACAATTACTTTCCTTCTAACTTATCAGACGATGTACCAAAATCAAGGAGCAAAATCCGTGACGTGAGAGAGGCTTGTAAGGCTAGCTTGAAGCATCTTTATCATCAGCACGAGATTGAAATCAGGGCTCCCAATCCCATTGAAGTCACGTTTTGTTTTTGCTCAGTTTTTCTTCGTCTCCTACTACTTGAGTAATTTAATTATCTCGTTTGAAACATATAACATAATATATTTTTATCTAATTTTATAATATTTTTACGTAAAATTATTTTATTTTATTTCGTTGAAGTATTTGGTGTGAAATTTTATACTCAAAATAAAAATTTATTTTTATAACACTTATCATATATTCATTATTTTTTTTTCATAAAATTTATTTATTAAAATGTACAACGCCACACCGAATGCAAATTATAATTCTTCAATGGTCACTTGAAATAACTAAGCATTTACTTTGTCATAATTACGAAGCAATCCTTTAATGGCAGCACTAGTATTATTTTTATCAGGCCGGCGGTACAGAGTCATTGCCCTTTACCAAATACTTAATTTTATAACATGGCGGCTAATTGCTACTATAGTATTCCCTTTGTATTCAATGCAACAAATATAAATTAAAAAAGAAAAAGAAAAAGAAAGCACACCAACAAAAACAATGTTGAAACAATCCGAATAGCTTTTTATTTTTTTATTTAATCCCGTCTCCTGCCTTTCCGGCAGCTATTGAAACCATCCTTCCTCAGCACCACACACACTGGAAGTGTGCAGTAGGTTTAGCTAGCTTAGCTATTCACACTCAGCCAACATTGAAACATGGCAACTGCAAAAGTTGGGAGGATCAAGTTGGGTTCTCAGGGCCTGGAAGTGTCAGCTCAAGGCCTTGGATGCATGGGGATGTCAGCTTTCTATGGTCCTCCAAAGCCTGAAGCTGACATGATTGCTCTCATTCATCATGCTATCAACTCTGGGGTTACCCTTCTTGATACCTCTGACGTTTATGGTCCCCATACCAATGAAATCCTTCTCGGTAAGGCCCTGAAAGATGGTGTCAGAGACAGGGTTCAATTGGCTACTAAGTTTGGTATAGACTATACTGAAGGCAGGAGGGATGTCCGTGGTGACCCTGCGTATGTCAGGGCTGCCTGTGAAGGTAGCTTGAAACGTCTTGGTGTTGATTGTATTGATCTTTACTATCAGCATCGGACTGATACCAGGGTTCCCATTGAAGTCACGGTTTGTTTTTGTTACAACTTTTGTCTTTTTTTTTCTTTTAATCACGTTACGATTTGAGATTAATGTTGTTTAGATCGAAAGTAGTATTGGGCAAAATCTTTTCAATAGTGATGATTTCAGGATTTGAATTTTGTTATAATTTCTCATGAAAAAATTAACTTTTACTTCTTCCAATCAACTAATATTCATTGATACTTTTATGGATTGTTGCAAATTTTTTTTTAACCCAGATGGGAGAACTTAAGAAACTAGTTGAAGAAGGTAAAGTGAAGTATATAGGTTTATCAGAGGCTTCTGCTTCAACCATTAGGAGGGCTCATGCTGTTCATCCAATAACTGCTGTGCAGTTAGAGTGGTCTTTATGGTCTAGAGATGTTGAGGCAGACATCATTCCTACTTGCAGGTTATTTATCCATAAGACTAACAAATTTTTCAAAAATTACTGATTTGCAATTCTTGTTTTAACGTGATTCTCTTAAATTTCTCAGGGAACTTGGGATTGGAATTGTTGCTTACAGTCCCCTAGGGAGAGGATTCTTTTCATCTGGGCCTAAAATGGTGGAAACTTTGGCCAATGATGACTTCAGAAAGGTTTAACTTTAGCTATATTTCACCAATTGGATATTTGTTCATTAGAAAATGGTTATCTGTTACTTTTAGGCACAAACTAATTTCATGGTTTGGTAGATTTTCTTCATTAAGATATGAGAATTACGGGCAAGAAAATAAGAATTTCCAGACATTACAAGAGTTTTTATACCTGACAGCTACTGTTTTCTTGATGCTTAAGTTCCTCTGTAATGGAGACCTCTCAATTTTAGTCTCTTACTGCCTCAATGCTAGCAACCTTGTTCTTTCTAATTTAGTGGGAATCTCATGTAAATTTGGTTTAATTAGATGGCCATGAGTTATCAAACACTTTCTGAAAAGCCTGAAATATGTTGAATCATGAATCTGTATTGCTTGCAGAAAAGAAGGGTCTTGTGCTGATTGTCTTTACTTTTTATGACACAATCATTTGAATGAATTTTCATTTGTCACACAGAATCTACCAAGGTTCCAACCTGAAAATCTGGAGCATAACAAACGCCTTTATGAGCAAGTTAATGAGATGGCAGCAAAGAAAGGGTGCACCCCATCACAGCTTGCATTGGCCTGGGTGCATCACCAAGGGAATGATGTCTCCCCCATTCCTGGAACCACCAAAATTGAAAACTTCAACCAGAACATTGGAGCTTTGTCTGTGAAATTAACACCAGAAGAGATGGCAGAGCTAGAATCCATTGCTTCAGCAGATTCTGTGAAGGGTGACAGATATGATGGCGGTCTTGTCACCTACCATGAATCTGAAACACCTCCCTTATCTTCATGGAAACCTGAATGACACATGCTACCATATTGGTAACTCCTTGGAGATGTGTGTTGAAAATTACAGTGAGTCTCTACTTTGTTTTCAGAGAATAAGTGTTCTGTTGATACATTGCACACTTGTTAGCTGTCTAAGTTTGTAATATGTTGCGAATAAGCTCTTAACCGAATGATTAATGAAGTGTTGTGATATATTGTGAGACTTAAATTCGAGCCAAATAACCCCGAACATCCACCCCCAATTATCGAAAAAAAAAAGGTCTGTAATATGCTGAGATTGTCTACTCCAAGGTAATGAAGCAAATGTTCATAAGACAGGCCATTTGACTAAGTTGCATGGTAAAATGAAGTGGTTTGCTCTAAAACCTTTTCTCTATCGCTTGGCAATGTGTCAACCTTGGCATCATTCACAGCCTTAAACCTCTCCGGAGAGATTTTCTAAAATAAAAAAGCTGATATGTATTCATTAAACCAATTCAAAAACACATTTATGCAAGTACTTTAAGATTTTCAATGTATTAAAAATTAAATTTAAATAAAATATAATTTTGAGTCAAGTTAAATTATGTTCGAAAATCTTAATAAAACCTAGGCTAAACGGTTTTTTTGAGGAAATTGTGCCAATCGTTTTAGACTAATCTAACTTGAAATGCACATATGAAAACTATATTACATCGCGTTATGAGGGTAAATTGTTTTTTTATCAATATTTTTAGTACATTTATGATAAATTTAACAAAAATAATAAAATATTATAATTTAACTTATAATTTTATAAAATAATAAAATAAAAATTTAACATATTACAATTATGTTTTGTTTTTTTTTTTGTGCTATGATATAAGTACTGTATTTTTTTATTAAACATTTGATTAAATATATAATTTTTAATTATTATACATGAAATGATTTTGATTTAGTTTAACTCGTATTATGTATGAGATCATTTTCGTATATTAAAATTTGTAATAGGAAGGCATGATTAAAAAAATTAAAATATATTTTATATTAATTTGTATCATGTATAAGAAATATATAAGTTAAATATTAAGAATTTATATTAAATGTGTATAAGGCTTAATAGTTAAATATACCAATTTTTTGCACAAAATAGATATAAACTTTTAATATTTTATTGCATAAAAATTAGTTCATAAACCTTTATTTTACTGTAAACTCTTAACCTTATAAAATCGTGCAATTAAGTCTATATCTGTTAACTTTTGTTAGTATTGCACATGTGGTATATTACGTAACAATCAACTAAACTATCCACTTTAGCTTACATTTAGGATGTCCAAACTACAATTAATGTCATTTAACAGATCTGAATTTAATCGCATGATTTTAAAAAGTTGAGGGTTTATTTACAGTAAAATAAAGTTTATAAACTAATTTCTACATGATAAAATGTTAAAAGCTTATTTCTATTTTATGCAAAAAGTTGAGAGAATAGTTGACTGATAAGCCTATGTATAATAAACACAATAACAAATAGTGAGAAAACAAGGAAAAAAAACCAAAAAAAATAAAGGGATGGCAAATATATATATATATATATATATATATATATATATATATATGTGGGATTACAATGATATAAATCCATGAATCAAAAATATAAATACTTCAAAAAAAATTACTAACTTTATGAAATGAAAATCCTAGATAAAAGAGAAATTATTTGTAACAAAAATAAAATATTTTTTTGGCCAAAATAATAAGAACAAAATCTTACTCATAGTAAAAAAAATAATAATTAAAAATAAAAATTAGGAAAAATAGTAAAAATAATCTTATCTTATATATATAAATAAAAGTCAAAGGATTTGTGTACAAGTAAAACATATTATCTGGATAGTTTAAATGTTTGACACGTGTAATTTATTAAAATAAAATAATAATCATCATTTTTCAAGTTTCAAAAATATAAGAATATATATATATATATATTAAAAATAAAAATAAATTAATTATCTATTTCAAATTTTAAAAGATATATATCTATATCTATATCTATATATAGATTAAAATTAAATAAAAATCACATATAATTTATTTCTACCTATACTAATATTACAAAATATAACATATATATCTATAAATTTTATCAATTATTTTTTATTTTCTAAACAAAAAAGCGTCTATATATTTATACATATATTAAAATCAATATGAACAGTGTAATATAATATGCAATATCAATATAACAATATTATTGGATTAATTTTTTTTTTAATTTTCTAAAAGATAACATCATTTTTTTAATTAATACCTAATATGTAATTATTTCTTTCTTTTCACATTAATATTAGTAAATATAACATCTATATCTACAGTTTTTACCAAATAAATTTTTTAATTGTCTAAATGATAACATTTATATCTATAAATATTAAAATTTTTAATTATTCTTTTTGAAGTTTTAAAATGATAGAAATATCTCTATATATTACAAATATAAAATAAATTAATTACCTCTTTAAATTAATTATCTATTTTAATTTCTAAAAAATATACATCTATTACTATATATAGATTAAAACTAAATAAAAATAACATATCATTTACTTGTACCTATATTAATATTACAAAATATAATATCTACATCAATAGCTTTTATCAATTAATTTTTTTATTTTCTAACAGAAAACATCTATATATATATTAAAATCAAAATGGATAATGCAATATAACATGTAATATTAATATAATAATATGTTACATAGTATTAGATTACCAACTAATTTTTTTAATTTTCTAACAGATAACATCATTTTTTTTATTTTTTAATTAATACATAATGTGTAATAATTTCTTTTTTTTAACATTAATATTACTAAATATAATATCTATATCTATGACTTTGCCAATTAAATTTTTTTAATTATCTTAATGGTAACATCTATATCTATATATATATATATATTAAAATTTTTAATTTTTTCATTGTTATTAATGCTAAATTGTATGTAATTATTCATTTATTAGTGTATTTTTGTTATATATATGGTATTGATTAGTTAACAATTATTTTAATATTGTTTAATATTCAATTTAATTTAATGATATGTATATGATTATGATTCAAGAAAATAGAGATTATAAAATTTGAAAGATATTTAAAGATTTTAGATGTCAAATTTTGTATTCGAAACAAGAGCAACTAATTATAGTATAGAAATTAGAAGCATTAAGCTTATCGTATCTAATGTGTATGACTTTGATCCTAAGCTTAAATATTGTAAATTATTAAAACATGTAAGTATTTTTATATAATATGATTATCTTTGTTATATTTTCATATAACGTATGTTATCTTTTATTCCATTTGTAAAATCTATTAGATCATCAAGTAAAATGACATATCATTCAAAGATTATACCAGGATTATATGCTACCTCTTCCATTCAATAAGAATTCATTGAAGAATTTTTATTTAAAAAAATTGTACACATAATTGATTTTAATATACGAAAAATTTTAATTTATTCAAATTAAAGAAGTGTTAAATTTTTTTATATATTATTTCATTCAATAATTTACAATATAAGTTTGATTTAATTTTTACAAAATTTATATAATTATATTCAATATATAGTATTTTTATATTACTTTGTTGTAATATACAAATTAAAAATAAAAATTTTAAATATGCGCATGTTGTCTTTTTCATAAAAATAATAATTTATATTATAAATTTTAAAAAATATATTTTATCAATAAATTAACATAATTAATATATTTTCATGCATAGTATAAATTTAAATCTAATTTTTTTTAAAAAATAATATAGACGCTAAAAAAGATATCATCCAAGCAAAAATTTTATTTTATTTTATATTCTATGTGGCTAATTAGAATTATTTCACATTGTAAAATTTAATATCAAAATGAATAAATAAATAAATTTAGGGCTGAATCTAACAAAAATCCTAATAGGCTTAGCACATATACTCATCCCTGTTTGTCCACTTTCCTACCTCTTCGCCCTCAACATCAAAGTCGTGGTTCTCGACAAAATAAAATGTTAAAAACACAGGATTCAACGGGCAATCAATTGCCGCAGACTATGGTTTAAAGACTTGAACCCGGGTTTCGAGAAGCAAGATGTGAAATGCTTCAACTCATCGAAAAAGTTAAAGGGTGAGTTGGTTATTAACCCCACTCAAGAGTCATTTCAACGCTATGGTTTCACCTGCTTCTGTACAAAGCTAAGAAACAACAGTGAGTAGCAAAAACTCCATTGCTGAACCCGTTGAAAGAAGAAGAAATGGAAACAAAGGTGGGGAGAATAAAGCTAGGCACCCAAGGCCTGGAAGTATCAGCTCAAGGCTTAGGCTGCATGAGCATGTCTGCCTTCTACGGTCCACCCAAACCTGAACCTGACATGATCAACCTAATCCACCATGCCATCAACTGTGGAGTCACTTTTCTCGACACTTCTGATGTTTACGGTCCCCATACCAATGAAATCCTTCTGGGAAAGGCCTTGAAAGATATCAGGGACAGAGTTGAATTGGCTACTAAATTTGGTGGTTGTTTGGTGGATGGTAAAAGGGAAGTCCGGGGTGATCCTGCTTATGTAAGGGAGGCTTGTGAAGGTAGCTTGAAACGCCTTGGCGTGGATTATATTGATCTTTATTATCAGCATCGGGTTGACACCAGGGTTCCAATTGAAGTCACGGTCTGTGTGTTTCTGATCTGCTCCTTTCTTTGGTAGAACTGTTTTTCTTTTGCTTTTAAAAGCAAAATAAAAAATGGGTGTTTTCTCAGGTGGGAGAACTGAAGAAATTAGTTGAGGAGGGTAAAATAAAGTACATAGGTCTATCTGAGGCCTCAGCTTCAACTATCAGAAGGGCGCATGCTGTTCATCCAATAACTGCTGTGCAGTTGGAATGGTCCTTGTGGGCTAGAGATGTTGAGGAAGAAATAATTCCTACTTGCAGGTCAGCCATGGATAACAATATAGGACCAACAGTATTTTTGGATCATTAGCAATTCCAAATAGTAATGTCTCATTCCTTTACATTCTCAGGGAACTTGGTATTGGTATTGTTTCCTATAGTCCTTTGGGGAGAGGATTCTTTTCCTCAGGACCTAAACTGGTGGAAACTTTTTCTGAAGGTGACTTCAGGAAGGTTGGTTCCCTTAAAATGTTTAAGGTTCTTTCTGTTTTTCACCTCGATTAAATTTGCAGACCAAAGTGCTTCTAAATTGGTTTTTTATGATGAAATCACTGATTTTTTAATTGCCACAGTTTCTTCCAAGGTTTCAACCAGAAAATCTTGAGCATAACAGACACCTGTTTGAGAGGGTTAATGAGATGGCAAAGAGAAAAGGGTGCAGCCCATCACAGCTTGCGTTAGCCTGGGTCCATAACCAAGGTGATGATGTCTGTCCAATACCTGGAACCACCTAAATTGAAAACTTAAATGAGAATATCATGGCTTTGTCTGTGAAACTAACACCTGAAGAGATGGCTGAACTAGAATCCATTGCTTCAGCAGATGCTGTAAAAGGAGACAGGTATGGGGACGCTGTCCCAACCTACAAGAACTCTGATACTCCACCCTTATCTTCGTGGAAACCTGTGTGAGAAGATGCATTTGTGATGTCTATACAATCTTATAAATGAGCTACGCTACTGCCTTTAAGATGTTTGGAACTGTGCTGAGTTCCTAGTTCTGAGAATAATTTTCTGTCTAGATTCTGTTAAATGTTGGTGTGAATCCACAAACCGAGAAGTTTGAATGTGAATCCTAAAGCAAAAACATATGAGAAAGAAGCTTAAATAAGTTGTGGATATAATTCACTATTAAGCTTAGTTCTTTTGGTTATTATCAGACTTGACAGTTTTAAACAAAGTATTTGAACCCATAATCTTTCTGGTGAGAATACATGAGGTGTGTAGCATCTAGATTGTCACCTTCTGTCTAAGCACACCATAGCCTTTCATTGTAATTTATGCTTAGGCTCACCCTACTAAGTTTTGGTTCTTCTTAGTAAAGCTTTTACTTGTTGCGTAATGGAGTTAGAAAATTTTGTGCTTAATACTTCCCATATAGTTGAATGCCTAGGTAACTTGGTAGCAATTTCGATTCCATCAAACTTTACTGTTAGCTTTGAATGGCCTATGTTCTTTTATCACAATTCAGAATTGCCTTTTCAAATCTGACGTTGAAATCTTAAAAATAATGGGCTGGAGGTATGCAACTTTTCCTACAAGTGGCCATGCAATACTGGTAGATGGAATAGCAATGTTGAATGAAGAAAACAGCAGAGATGGTGTTTTTGGATCCCTAGAACACTCTTATCTATCTCGGTATGAATTGAATCACTCATTCATATTCACAAGCCTTGGGACCGTTGACTTCCCAATGCCAATTATTTTCATCCAACCTCCTTGTAGACTCCATGGCAGTGGAATTCTATACACCCTTGCCATTCTGTTTCTGCTATGCTGATTATCAGCATTCTCATCAGAATGATACTAAGGTTTTCAACCAATTCTGTTAGATGAAAAGTATGTGGTCTCAAATAGGTTCTTGGATTCTGCTAGGAACATAGATTTATCTTCAAATAGCAGATTAGTTTAGCAGTTTCTTGGCTCCTACTATGCCTGCTGTGGCAAGTCTCCCTACAAAAAACAATGTTTTACATGGCTAGAGACAGTAGGTTTTTAGATTTAGTCCTTAATAGCATCAAAGCCGAGTTTTCGAAAAGTGGTCTAGATATGATCCTAACAAATTATTTTGAGAAAAAGTTCTTGATCTTAAGATCTGAGTTTATGTTCTTATTCGCACCAGACTTTCATGAAATGTGAGTTTTATCAAAATCTTCTCATTGCTTCATAGGAAAGATGTATGTCTCCTAGAAGTTTACTTGATTCTAAGTTTCTTCAGTATTCTCATATTTACTTTTTTGATACTTTCTTTTAATTCTCTTCATGGAATCTGGAATGGTTATAAATTAAATTCAGAAAAGGAATCTATAAATTATTTTCGTTTCATTCTGCTTTAATGATAATGCTTGTTGGCTGTGATAGGTTTTCAGCTGGCTTAACCTCCTAATCTGGTCTAATCCAAGGCCCTCTCCAAAGGTTTATTCTTTAACTAGAAAACCAAAAGAAACTCAATTTTAGTGAGATTTCAATACCAATGAAACATAGCAACATATTGAATCAAATATCTGTAACATTGGCTACACCTAGAGGATAAACAGATGAAGAACCATCCATTTACCCAATACAAAAATTCAATCAAGGAAAAGAAAAATACAATGAAGTCAAAGCAGAGGATTGTTTTCATTATTCCTCAATGCCAATTACATAACAAATATACTAAATTTTGTCATATCTTGCATTTCTATGCTCTTCTTCATTCTCTAAAAGACTTGTTCCAATGGAAGGTCTCCCACTATTCCAGCTAATTCCCACTTCCAGCCGTTCCAAACAGCAAAATCAACACTGGGATCCTTTCCTTCCTTGATATCCTCCCTAACTTTCTCCACTCTCTCAAGAACTCTTCTAACAGCAATGTCAAATGCATCCTCAAATCTCTCCAATCTTGACCTGGGATCTGCATATATCACCTTTGGGATTAGCTTTACGACCTGTTTTCTCATGGCTGACACTTGGTCTTTTGGAATTCGAGAAAGTGCCTCATTGATGTTCACTCTACCATATTTAATGTCATTGGCAGGAATGTATACAGAATATTTACTATAGTTCTTAGGAAAGTACCATATGTATTGTGCATAAGCAGAATAAGGATGGAAGAATACAGGAATGCAGCCTGCCAGGATTGAATCAAAAGTTGAGCGCCGAGTGTATGAATCCCCCGGAGGCTGCAAGCAAAAGATAGAGTCTCGAAACACCTTGATTACTTCAACTGGAGTATCACACCTGTTTCCACCAGACCGACAATCAAGAAGCTTGCATGTTTTTTTTGAGGCTAAGCATTGGTTAATAATCACATCCCGGATTGAGTCATTCATGTTTGGACGTGGTGCACCAGCAAAAGAGAATAGGTACTGCCTTTTTCGAAGTCCAACTCTTTTCTGCCAACGGATTACTTCACTGTTGCTTGATGGATGGAAGTAAGTTGGATATGGTATGGCAAATTCATTGCTCCAGGAGCTTGTTTCTATGGATAACATTGTCATGTTCATGGCTTCAGGAAAAGACATAAGCCTGCTGCCCCAACCAGGTTCATCTCCTGCTTTTCTCCGAAAATCCCAAGCAATCCTCCCTGCTACAAAGAAATGGTCTCCACCCGACAAGCGTTTCCATTCAGGTTGTCTTCCAAGCCAGTTGACCAAATCATAAGCAGAAGAATCTCTTACAGATGCGTTATAACCCCAAAGATAACGACCAACATCCAGGCCAGCATAGAAGGGCACAAAAACAGCCGAAGCCATTGATGAATCATTGGTTAAGCACTTGTATTGGTTCATCCTATGATGGAAAATGACTTCTAGCAAGAACTGGTTTGTTTCAAACCAACTCCTGTCGGATAAAACACCTTGTGGGTTTTCAACCTTCGGACCAAGCCCTGAGTTCATCAGGGATGGACACATATCAGACCATTTCATAAGCATTCGACAATCCTTAAGAACACCATGATTGAATCTACCTGGAACCTTGTGAACATATATGTATTTACCAGAACATGGATTAGGTTGTTGATCAGAAACATCCTGAACCTGAAGTTGAATCTTGTTTTCTTCCTTTACATTGTTTTCCAGGATGGGAAAATCCTGTATGTCTTGACTAGTATGATTGCTGGTGACAATGGAAGCTGGGGCTGTAGTTTCATAAGTTTTGTCAATGGCGACAAGTTGGCTAGTTCTCTGGGTTTTGAGACCATATGGAAGGCTGTGGACTACGAAGGAGACTCCATTCTTGGCACCAGTTAGAACTGAATAGTCCAAGCAACGCAAAACCAAGCAGAAAACAAAGGAGAAAAGAACAAAAAGCCATAATTGATAATGGCTTTGCTTGCCAACGTGCAGCTTCTCCATTATTGCTCCAATTCTGAACTTGAAAAATCAAAGTGGACTTGGAACAATGAAAAGAACACAACAAAGGACTGAAAAGGTGGCGGCCAAAGAGAAATCATGGAGATTATTTTTGGAACAAGAAAGAATAAAACTGAAAAACTGTACTAAGGAAGACATTAAAAGCAGAAGAATATTCAAGGTAAGGCTTCGTCCATTTATGGAAGCTTCCAAACTGCACATCCGGCGTAATCAAAATTAATATGTTTCCATTCTTACTTTTTTTTTTATTATTATTATTAGCCGTGTTTTCATCCTAATTCTATTTACGAAATCTAAAAATTTCAGTAATAATATATTGAATAATTATTTTTTATTATAATAAACACCTTTGATAGAAAAAAAAAAGGAAAGAAAATAAATACTAAAATTTATAAAATTTTTACATTTTAAAAATTGAAATACGATCGCTTGAACCAAAATTAATAAAATGTTTTCATTAAAATTAATTTAAGGAGAGATGAGATTTACTCTTCTTTCAAGTTAAGTTACATGGCTGACCAGTGACCACCACATTTTCTGGATCTATATAGGAATTTGGAGTTTATGGTTTAATTATTTGGACTCAATAAGACTTGAAAAATGGGTAAAATTTATTACAATTTTGTTAAAACTATTGCTTTTGGTCAACTCCTTCACTACCATAAACTCATTTCTTCTTAAATAAACAAATCCCATATACAATTGGTGGCAATTAATTTAAGGAAGATGAATGGATTCATTGTTGACCAATGATGAATGTTTTTAATTTTTTTTTTTTTTTATATAAAGGATAAGGTTTCATTCTTCAAAGTTTGTGAATTTTTCTTCATTTTTTTTCAGAGTTAAGCTTATTTTATATAAAATAATTAAAAACCATATAATTGTATAAAATTTGAATTTATATAAAAGAATAAATTAGCCTTAGCAGCTGCAACTAAAAACTGATCTTCCATTTTTTTTTCTTTTTTTTTTCCTTTCATTTTCTTCCTTACCAAACAGGACTTACCACTTTGTTATAAGTGCATAGACAGTAGGCAGGATTCATTGAGAACCATTTTCCAAATTTGGGAGGTCTTAAATGACTCAAATAAGCAACTATGATTAATTTGTATGTTATCCATCAAACAACAGCAGTGAGAAAACTGTAAAGATGACAAAGAGGGCAGCCTCATTATACACAACTCTTCAAAGAATCTCCAGCTCCTTGGAAGAAGCAATAAGAGAGTGCAAAATCAGCCATAAAAATACCAACTAGAGAAATAACTACAGCTGAAGTTGTTGACTCACCAACACCTTTGGCTCCTCCCACGGTGGTAACTCCCCAAGCACAGCTCACAATAGATATGATCATACCAAAAACCTGAGACTTAATCATTGCACTAATGATATCCCATGATCGTAGAGCCTTTTGAGCCGAATCCAAGATGATATTAATGCTAATCCCATAAACACTATCGGCCAGAAGGGCACTGGATGCCAACCCTACTGTGAAACACATCAAAGTCAAAAATGGTAAAGCTAAGGAGGAAGCAATCACTCTGGGTGTGACCAAATAATCAACAGGGTTTGATCCGAGAACTCTCAATGTGTCAGTCTGCTCAGAAACCTGCATCGTTCCTAATTCTGCTGCAAATGCACTTCCAATTCTCCCTGCAACCACAATTGATGTAACCACAGGACTTAGCTCCCTTGAGAATGCTAGGGCCAATACCCCACCAACTGATCGGTTCAACCCCAATCGGGTAAATTCTCTAACAAACTGAATAGTGAAGGCCATGCCAACAAATGCTGAGGTTAGAAGACAAACCCCAACAGATTTAGGTCCAACTCTCTCCAGTTGTTGGAGGGTATTCCTCCAGTGGACTTTACCCTTTAGGGTCCTAATAATAACCTGCCCTGCAAGGACAAGAACAGATAATCCTCTCCATAAGTACCTTGGAGGAGACCATTTGCTAAAGAATGTCTCCGGCTCTGAGCAGAGTGCATGGTTTGTACTGCTGTCTTCTTCTAGCACAGGAGTATATGGGTGGCCATCATCTGTGTCGGAAATCACAAACAATCTAGTTTTGGGGGTGGGTGTTAGAAATCTAAGACTCTGACCTCTTCCAGTGACATCAAGTTTACTTGAATTCCAACCTCCCAGTTTCATCCACGCATCAGATTTGATAGAGCTCCTTCTACAATATGTTTAAAGAAATTAAATCTCGCAGATAAAGCATCAGCTGTAATTTGATTTTGAAGGGATAGTAGATGCTCAGTGAAATTATAACAGACAGTGAGACAGAGACAGACCGGCTAGAAAAGTAAAATATCGGATGAAGCTGACAAGCTGTTAGCATCTTTGGCTCCTCCTCCTCCTTGAAAATCTACAATAAGGAAACTCATGTAAGTAAGACCTTAAATTTCGAATATTATACCAATCAAATTCCAATCAGAGTAAAGAATTACACAGAAATGTATCATTTTGCTTTCCTGAATAAGCAATTTCACCCAAAAATTATCAAAAATAAAAATGTTAATCTAGAACCATTACACTAATGAAAATCAGCATAACAAACAATAAGAAAACAACGAAAGAATAAAAAAGATTCAAGATACTCGATGAAACTTACATGAAACTGAAACAGGTTTTTTTTCAATAAGCTATAGCAAGATAGCAATGAGACCACAAAGAACCAATCAAAAGTCAATCTCGGCATCCTTCATATTTAAGTTAAAACTATTAAATTTTGTTTACAGTTCATTTCTGCTGTGAATTCAAACAAAAGAAGAAGATAAAGGTAAAGTGCTTCCAGGGTTTTTTTTTTCCTCAAAATCTGAATCAAGGAAGAGCACAAGCTTGACATTGGATTAAAAAAAAAGCCAAAAAAAATCCAAGTCAGTAGATCAAATAAAGTCTTCAAATTTAGCATAATTGCATAAACAAGCTAGTTAGTGGAATACCCATAAGCAAAATATCGAGATATATCTCAAGAACAGATCAAAATCCCACTACCTAGTCACCCAACCAGATATCTAAACCTCAGCAACAAAAACCCATAATTCATTTTTCCCTAATAACCATGACAAGTTCCCAAAGAAAGCAGCAGATAGAAGCCTTAATAAAACTCAAGAAAAGAGAAAACTTGTAGGAAAATATATACAATACCTTTGATTGAAAATAGACGGTAATGATAGGCGATAGCTATGGAGATTGGTGGCTGTAAACAGCGAGCAGGTTTCAGTGTATGTTTTATGGATTCTTTCTTAAGAGAGAATGGAAATTCAAATGTAGGAAATTAGTAAGAGGATTCCATTTTCGTATTTGCGTGAGTTATGTTTTATTTTTTATTTTTTAATTTTACACAATTAGGAAATAATGAAATATATAAAAAGTTATTTATTCAAATTATAAAAATTACATCACGATATTATTAAAAGTAATAATTTATTACATAAACCCTTGTAATAAGTATTTGTTATTTAATTGTGTAATAAATAATTAATTTTTAATACTTTGATCATGTGACATATTTTAAATATAAAATATATACCGAAATAAAATAATAATAATGCCACACAATCTTCTTTTAAAAAGTGAGTGATGTGAACTTAAAAAAAAGTGTGTGGTTATATTATATTTAAACCAGTTTTAAAAATTTGATATTTAATTTTTAATTTTGGTTGAATTTTATGATTTATATTCTTAATTTATAATTTATAATTTTGATTAACGATAAAATTAAATTTATAAAATTAGAAATAATGAAAAAAATAATAATCATAAATGATATTAATTAAAATTTTATAGTATGTATTTTATATTTAAAAAATTAATAAAACAATTAAATATTATAAAAATTAAAAAATACCAAAATTATTTTTATTTTAAATAATACTTTTTTTATTAAATAACAATACATTGTTTTTAGGGTTTAAAATAATAAAAATCTAATAGTAAAAAATCTTAAAATAAGAAATAAAAGATAAAAACATTTTAATACAAAATTAAAAAAATTAAAATTTCTTAGAAAAAGATAAGGCAGAAAAATATCCTCACAAAAGGGTAGAGTCTAATTTTGATATTTTATAATATATATTTTTTTACCTTTATATACTAAATATATATAAAATTAAAAATTTTTGTTAAACTCGCAACCCTTATAATTAAATCTGGAATGATTTAAATATTTATTAAATATTTATGGAAACAAATTTGAATAATTAATGATAATTTTATTCTTTTATTTCATAAGAAAAATGATTAATTTTAAAGTATAAATTTATCAAATTACTTAAGCTCAACTCAATAATTATTCGAATTTGATATATTTATTTTGAAATCCAATTATATAAATAACAAATTGAATTGAATTAGAATTGTTGTTGCCTGAAACAACAATGATGAATTGTTGATGTCCTTCGTATCACGTGCTGTCGAAATCTCTGCAAGAAAAAAAAAGATCAGAGGGATTCGGGGCTTTTCCCTGCATTTGCACTCCGACGCTTAAGTCAGACCCAGAATTTGGCAAAGTTTCTGTAGGGGAAATAGAGACTTAGGTTAATGAGTCGTACCTGATCCCTATTTATAGGGAGTTTCTTTGTTCCTTTTACGCTTTTGTCCTTTTACTTTAATATTTTGTTCCTGGATGAAAATATCTCAATACATTTAATGTGGCTCTTATCTGTTTAATTATCTCGCGCATAAGCTCATGTGCAGATATGCCACGTGGCACATTATGATTGGTCAAAATAGCATCGGAATTATTATCTACAACAATTGCTCTCCACTCTTTCGCTAGGTATAACCTTATGGAAGAGTACATATGTTCTTACTGTAGCCTCAGGTCAAGTCCTTACATTAGTTCTGAAATCAAATTCTCTGGCCATCTAATTCTTAAGCTCTTGTTGGAGTGCGTGGCTTACCTCGCGCATTTTTCGCTTCAAGCCCTTTGTTTTTGGTGTTTAGCTTACCTCGCGCATTTTTCGTTTCAAGCTCTTGCACATTATCTTCGTGGCTTATATCGCGCACTTTTCGCTTCAAGCCTTTTATTTGGGTGCGTGGTTTACCTAGCGCATTTTTCGTTTCAAGCTTTTTATTTGTTGAGTGCGTGGCTTACCTCGCGCATTTTTCGCTTCAAGCCCTTTATTTGGGTGCGTGGCTTACCTCGCGCATTTTTTGCTTCAAGCCCTTTATTTGTTGAGTACGTGGCTTACCTCGCGCATTTTTCGCTTCAAGCCATTGCACATTTTCTTCATGGCTTACATCGTACACTTTTCGCTTCAAGCCTTTTATTTAGGTGCGTGGCTTATCTCGCGCATTTTTCGCTTCAAGCCCTTTATTTGTTGAGTGCATGGCTTACCTCGCGCATTTTTCGCTTCAAGCCCTTGCACATTTTCTTCATGGCTTATATCGCGCACTTTTCGCTTCAAGCCTTTTATTTATTGAGTGCATGGCTTACCTCGCGCATTTTTCGCTTCAAGCCCTTGCACTTTGTCTTCCTGCGAGTAACAAATCATAAAGAAAATTAATAACATAACAAATAAAAGACTGTTACTGTAAATAAGGCTTCAAGTGGTTAGTGTTTCATGTCTTTGACATCTCTTTGCCTTGTGAACTCTCCAGAATGCACTTGCTAGGTCCTACCATCCTTTTAACCCTGTATGGCCCTTCCCAATTTGCTCTGAACTTGTCATTCTCTTTGTGGGCATTGGTGATGGCTGATTTTCGCAACACTAAATTTCTTTCCTGAAAAAGTCTGTCATTTACACATGAGTTGTAATAACTAGTAACCATTTATTGGTAAGCGGCAAGCCATATGGCTGCTAAATCCCGTTGTTCATCGAGTAGGTCCAAATTTATCATGGGCCTTGAGAGTTCTCTTCATGTTCATAAGGAACCATCCTTGGAGAAGTAGCCCAATCTCTACTAGAATTAGGGCCTCCATCTCATATACCAAGTTGAATGGCGTCTCCCCCGTCGGTACTCGACTAGTAGTCCTATACGCCCACAAGATGCTGGGAAGTTCATCCACCCAAGCTCCCCTTGCCTTGTCAAGGCGAGTCTTTAGGCCATAAAGTATGGTTATGTTGCTAACCTCAGCTTGACCATTGGCTTGTGAATATGACACTGATGATATCTTAAGCTGAATACCAAGTCCTTCACAAAAATTTCGAAAAGCATCACAGTCGAACTGCTTTTCATGATCAGCATTCAAAATCCTTGAAACTCCAAAGCTGCACTAACAAGTACTTCCTCTACCTTGTGGCCATCGGGAAAGGTCCCAATATATTCAGTCCCCATCGAGCGAATGGTGTTGGTTGAAAGATACTTTAGAGTGCTGTTACTGGTGCAGCTGTCAAGGGAGCGAACCTTTGACATTTGTCGCACTTTTGTACTTTGTCAGCCGCATCTTACTTTAGCGTTGGCCAGTAAAACCCTGCTCCGAGTATTTTTGCAATCAGGGCTTTGGCCCCCAAGTGTTCTCTGCACATCCCTTCATGAACCTTAGCTAAGGCATAATTCGCTTGCTCTGGACTTAGGCATTTCAATAGTGGCATGGTGAACCCCTTCTTATAAAGCTCCACATTCACTAAAGTAAACCTTGCACTTTGGATTCTGATCTTTCGAGCAGCTTCTTTATCATCTGAAAGAAGTCTCTTCCACCAGATATCATCTGATCGAGGTCCTCTAATCTTCGTCAACTTCAATCTCCAACACATCATCCTCCTCCATACTAGGCCTCTCTAGCCTCTCTATTTTTACTAATCTTCCAGTTGCTTCTTTAGAAGACACCAACTTAGACAGAGCATCAGCTTGATTATTTTCTGACCGATTAATTTGGGTAAGTTGAAATTTATCAAATAATTAGGCTAAAGTTTGAACCCTCTGCAGATATGGAACAAGGGAGGATTCCCGGGTTTCAAATTGTCATTTAAACTGATTGACCACCAGCTGAAAATCACTATGAGCTAACAAGTTTTTAACTTGGAGCTCATTCGCCAACTTCATACCCCCGATCAGAGTTTCATATTCGGCCACATTATTAGAACAGGGGAAATTAAAGCGTAGGGAATACTCAAACATTTCTCTTTTTAGCGATTCTAGCACAATACCAGCTCCACTTCCTTGATGGTTGGATGCTTCATCTACAACCAGTTTCCACCATTCTATTTCATGTTCTTTTGGATCTTCCTGACAAGTACACTCGACTATGAAATCTATCAATGCTTGTGTTTTGATGGCTTGACGAGACTGAAAGTTGATGTCATACTCTTTGAGCTCGACAACCCATTTCACCAATCGTCCTGAATGTTTAGGCTTTTGTAGTGTTTGTTTCAGAGGTTGATCTGTCAATATCACTATTGAATGTGCTTGAAAATAGGGACACAGCTTTCTTGCAGCCATGACCAGTGCTAAAGCTACTTTCTCAACTTGCGGGTACCGTGTTTTCGCATCTAAGAGTACTCTACTCAAGTAATACAATGGTCTATGTCTGTCAGTAGTCTTCCTCAACAGCATCGCACTCACTTCCTTGTCTTCTATACCCAGATACACAAACAAGTGATCCCCGATCCAAGGTCTCGATTGCAACAGGAGTTCCTTTAAATACTCCTTCAATTCCTCCACGGGCTTAGGCTTGGGCGATTCAGTAATGGTAAGAGTTTCCTTTCTTTGCGTACTCTTACATGTGGTGGATGCAACATTGTATGTTCTCACCCTCCTTTGATCTCCCATTATTTGTCATATTCCTTCAGGAGTGGAAAACTTCATCAGCCATCTCTTGTGGAGATTGTTCTCATCACTTCTTCCCGAGCAATGTATTTGTTTGTTCTAGAGAACAAGTCTGATACTGTTGTTGGTTGATCTAGAGATAATGACTCCTGCAGCCTGTCGGACCTCGTCCCCTGCAGCCTGACTGTCACTGCTACCCCAACTTGTAAATCCCGAATCTCCAGTGTGGCATTACAGAATCGGTCTATGTAACTCTTGAGTGATTCTCTATTTCCTTGTTTCAATGTAAGCAGATAGATAACATCCTTCATTTTCTCGCTTTTTATCACAAAGGCCTTCAAGAATTCGCTTCTTAATTGATTGAAAGACGAAATAGACCTCTCCGGCAAATTATTAAACCATTTTAGTGCATGGTCAGTTAAAGTTAAAGGGAATGCTCTACTCATGATCTCATTCTCCCAACCATGTAATAGCATCAATGACTCATAGTTCTAAATGTGGTCATAATGGTCAGTTTTTCCCGTATACGCCGTCATCTGCGACATTTTGAATTTTGGGGGCAGCGATTTTTTCATGATCGTTGTACTGAATGGGATTCTCCTCCTCTGGTTTTTTTCAGTTGGAACCAACCTTTTCTCTTCTAAGATTCGTTCCACCATTCTTTTCATGTCTGTGGTAACTTATGCCTTGGATGCAGGTCTGTTTTGCACTTTTTTAGCATCATATGAATCTACTTGGTCGCAGTCTATAGCTTCTCTCCCATTACCCTGAGTTCGGTTTTGACGAGTTTGAGATTGAAAGTTTGTCATTCTAGTTTCAAGATTTCGTGTTGGATCTATTTTCGAGTCTCTCCCAATATGAGACCTTGTCATTCCCACACATTTAATTTCATTGTTTGGCGGGCCATTTGTGTTCTAGGGTCAAGGATCTTCCACGCCTAAATATCCAGAATTTACCAGAGCCGGACCCTCAAGGTTTCTAGTACTTTGACGTCTCCGGCCACCAACAATCTCCCGTGTTGAATTCCTTGTACCATGACGTCGTGATTTTTTGACACCCTGATGTCTCCAGTTCATTGGAGTCTCGCGCATGGGGTCTTCCGTAACTTGGTACAGCAGGCCTTCCGAGGCCTCACGCACAGGGTCTCTTATACCTTGACATCGCATGTCTTCCTCAGTCTCACACATAGGGTCTCGTGCCGTCATGCTGCGAGGATCTCGCATACCCCTGTCGTGTGGGTCTCGCATAGAAGGGTCTCGCGTGAGCTGGCATCTCCACGCTATGAGTGCGCCACGTGGTGCATGAAGCAAACGGGGGGTCTTGCGCGGCCATGCCGTGAGAGTTTCGTGCACCCCTACTATGAGAGTCCCGTGCTCCCCTGCTGTGAGGGTCTCGCTGCTACCCTTGCGGCTCGCGGCATCATTCACTCTAGCGATACTTCCACCCTCACGGCCTTCGCGGTATGACTTTACCTTCGCGGCGCTCGTAGCAAGACTGCATTCTCGCGGCATATTCCACTTTCCACTCTCGCGGCATCCTTCACGGCAAGCTGTACACTCTCACGGCAAGCAGCCTTCGCGGCAAGCTGTACACTTTCGCGGCAAGCCGCTTGCCGCGTCGCAACAAGCATCATTCGTGGCAAGCTGTACACTCTCGCGGCATGCATCCATCACGGCAAGCTATTCTCCTTCGCGACAAGGCATTATCCTTCGCGACAAAGTGTTCTCTCTCGCGGCGAGACATTCACCTTGGAGGCAAGCTATACTTGCGGTAAGGCATTCTCTTCGCGGCAAGCCTTGAACATTCGCGGGAAAGTGTTCTCTTTCGCTGCAAGGCATTATCCTTCGAGACAAAGTGTTCTCTCTCGTGGCGAGACATTCACCTTGGAGGCAAGCTATACTTGCGGCAAGGCATTCTCTTCGCGGCAAGCCTTGAACATTCGCGAGAAAGTGTTCTCTTTCACGGCAAGGCATTATCCTTCGTGACAAAGTGTTCTCTCTCGCGACGAGACATTCACCTTGGAGGCAAGCTATACTTGCGATAAGGTATTCTTTTCGTGGCAAGCCTTGAATATTCGTGGGAAAGTGTTCTCTTTCGCGGTAAGACATTCATGTTGGCGACAAGCTATACTCGCGACAAAGCATTCTCCTTCGCGGCAAGCTGTACACTTTCGCGGCATGCATCTCTCGCGACAAGTGTACACTTTCGCGGCAGTGGGCACCTCTCGCGGTAGGCTTCTTCTCTCATGACTTCACACCTTCGTCGCACTGCTGATTCTGTCTGCCTCATTGTTGTAAAGCAGAAAGTTTTTCTTTCGTTTTCCACAGATGGCGCCAATTGTTGTTGCCTGAAACAACAATGATGAATTGCTGACGTCCTTCGTATCATGTGCTATCGAAATCTCTGCAAGAAAAAGAAAGATCAGAGGGACGCAGAGCTTTTCTCTGCGTTTGCACTCCGATGCTTAAGTCAGACCCAGAATTTGGTAAAGTTTCTGTATGGGAAATAGAGACTTAGGTTAATGAGTCATATCTGACCCCTATTTATAGGGAGTTTCTTTGTTCCTTTTACGCTTTTGTCCTTTTACTTTAATATTCTGTTCCTGGATGAAAATATCTCAATACATTTAATGTGACTCTTATCTGTTTAATTATCTCGCGCATAAGCTCATGCGCAGATATGTCACGTGGCACATTATGATTGATCGAAATAGCATCAAAATTATTATCTACAACAAAAATATTTTAATATTTGATTAGAATGTCTAATGAACTTAATCGAATAATTTTTAAGTTTATCGAATTTAAATGATTCAAATATTTTTTCAAATTAAATTTAATCAAATTTGAATTAATTTTTTATATTTAAAATTTTAAATCAAATCAAATTTAAAATTAATATTAAATTCTTTAAATTCAATCCAATTACACCCCTTCAACTGTTTATATTCCTTTATTATTTTATTTTATGTTTTATATTAGTCTATTTATATATTATCAAACTCTATAAAATTAAAGGAGATATTTTCCGTATCTCGATCTGAATTGATCATTAATGTATGAAAAAGCGTTAAGAGTTGTAGATGGGTCATCGAGATGTGTCGAGCAGCCCACGTGGCGCAAACCCATCACTTTAAATGCCCTCCTCACTCTGGAACTCTCAATCATTATTCGGTGAACTGTGAGAGAGACTCTGTTTCTGAATTCCAAAGGAGAAACAAAGAATGGATTCTATTTCTCTACGCTCACTCCAATCCCCTTTCATAGTTCGGAAGCAACTCGGATTCCTCCCGAACACCGCTATTTTCAATCCCAGGATTTCTTTTCCTTTTCCGCTGGGAATCAACCGCCACCGTAAACACTGCCATCCTCTTGTTTTTGCCGTTTCCTCCACTCCCACTAGGTACCCTTTGCTGTTTTTCCTTTTTTCTTTTTAAACTTTCATTGTTATATATATATTTTTTTAGTTTGCTTAACAAGTGTATGAAAATGAATGTAAAATGGTTATATCAAGTGTTCATTCTATATTTTCAACTCCTCTTGCTGTGAGAAACGCATGAAAATGAAATTAAATAATACATAGAATATTTTTTTTGTGTGTGTACTATGATGAATTATTGGTGGTTGAGTTTAAAATCTCCATAAGCGAGTTCGTAAACTTGCTATTTGTTCCATTGAACTATAAGTAACTTTTGCTGGTAAAAAATATTTGAAAATGGAGTGGTTATTTGAGTTTTAGTATTTATTATTATGATTAATAAGCAAATGGCATGGGTTTTTTTTTTCTAATTGATTGTATGAAATGCTATGCAATGGAGATGACTAAAATGGGTTTTTGCTTTTGGGAGCAGAGAAGAAGAAAAGGAGAAGATGAAAGTAAAACCGAAGTCTGGACGTGGCAAAGTAGGCCTTAATGTTTGTTTAGATCACCAAGTTAAATTTGGTGAGCATGTGGTGATCTTGGGGTCCACTAAAGAATTGGGATCTTGGAAGAAGCAGGTGTCTATGGACTGGACTGAGGATGGATGGGTATGCGACTTGGAGTTGAAAGGGGGTGAGTCTGTGGAGTTTAAATTTGTGATTGTTAGGAACAAGAGTTTAGTATGGGAAGGTGGGGATAATCGTGTTTTGAAACTGCCCGAAGGAGGGAGTTTTGGTATGGTTTGTCACTGGAATTCAACAGGGGAAAGAGTAGAACTATTGCCTTTAAGTTTGGAAGAATATGGAGACAGAGTGGAGGATGATGGTCATAATAAATCTACTGTTGATGCCTCGGAGGTGGAGACAAGTCCTTTTGTTGGACAATGGCAGGGGAGGCCTGTCTCCTTCATGCGATCAAATGAGCATCAGAACAGAGAACTGGAGAGGAAATGGGATACAACTGGTCTTGAAGGGTTGGCTTTGAAATTAGTTGAAGGCGATAAAAGTGCAAGGAATTGGTGGAGAAAGGTACAGATAGTTATCATGCTGATTGCAATAATCATATTTATGGAAATTGTTTTAGAAATGCCTTAATCAATTTATTTTACATCCCACACTTGCTTCTAGTAATTGAATTGCTATTTACTTCTCATATTCTCATATATAATTTTATGATTTTTAGCATTATGGATATGTATGATGCGTTCGAACTTTGATTGATTACCAATTGCATTTAACCTTATATTTCTGAAATCCTTTTTCATCAGTTCTAAGTATGAAGTTCCATGTAATCTATTGTCATATGCTTGTCCTTACAGTAAAAACATATATGGTTGATGATGTCAAGCCTCAAGCCAGGCCAGTGGAAGTTGTTAAGGTGTGACCAAGTTTTGGTAATAGGGAAATCTGAAACCATGGATTATTACATGTGTGTGTGTGTGGAGGATCGCCCCGGGGGGGGGGGGGGGGGTGGGAGGGGTGGTTGGTAGTGGAAGATTGGCACATTTGGCATTTGGATGTTGATAGTTTAATATTTGTCTTGTCTTCCTTGGCCTTTTGTCTCAATCAAATTATGAGACGGGTTGTAAACTTCTATTTTTGGGGGCAATTTCATTATTAATTTATATTTCTTTGACCGTTGACATTTCTCCATCTTTGTTTCCTATTGCTTATGAAAGCTCGAAGTGGTTCGTGATCTATTAGTTGGAAGTTTGCAAAGTGGGGAACGGTTGGAGGCTCTAATATGCTCTGCTATCTATCTGAAGGTTTTTTCAGTATCTTTTATTACAGTTTGTTTTGGCATTTATTCTTCCATGCTGCTCTTAAATCTTCTTGTTTTGCAGTGGATAAATACAGGCCAAATTTCTTGTTTTGAAGATGGTGGTCATCACCGGCCAAACAGACATGCTGAGATTTCCAGGCATATATTTCGTGAATTAGAACGAATCTCTAGTCAGAAAGACACTTCACCTCAGGTGCTCTATTGCTGCAGTTTGCTGTATTGATAGTTTTCGTAGTTATTAAACTTATGTTTGTAGTCAATGACTTATCTGGAGAAAATAGCTTTTTCATTACTTAGGGTCATATACATTGGTTATATTTTGCCATTGTGTTAAATCCTCAAGATCGGTAAAAGCACACTCTGGCATCTTTTATTTGTTTATTTTCATATTTCAGAATTGGTATCATCATGGCACCTTTGCTCTTTTCCTAACTCTCTTGCTTGGTAAATCTATGTTTACTTATTTTGTATATCCTTCTAGCATGGTCTAAAGACTTTTTCTTGTAATTATATTTGAAAGTCTAGGAGATACATGGGCATTTAGAACAGTATGATGTGTTGGATGTTATTTAGGATCATTCTTCCTTGTGCCTTTTATATAGTTGGTTACCAGAAGAACTTCAGCAAAGTGAGAAAGGTGCATTCTGGCAGAAAACAGGATAAGGTAATGGTTACCTTCGTCTTGGAATTTGAGAGATTGAAAGAAAATATTGATGATTGAGACGTGGGAGTCCTTGTTCACTTTATTGGTATTTTACTTAGCCCAGACTTGTCAAAAATGGTCTACTATGTTGGTTTGACGTGATCTAGAGTCTAGTTTCGTCGAGACTGCTTAGATGTAAGAAGTCACATAAAAAATGAACAGAAGGAGGTGGGTGGGAGTGAATGTTGAAGATGGATGGGTGGCTCGATTCTTGGAAGAAGAAAGCGGGAAGGAACTTGCTATTGTTGTTAGCTATTCTGCTTGGTAGCGTCGTAACAGTTCAAACCCTTAAATGATGCTTTATCTGATCCCGAACTTAACTTAGTGCTAATAATTGTGAAATGTCAAAGCAGAAAGTGCTGACCTTGCTGTAGAAATTGCGATCTCTAAATCAAAATGGGCTTTTGGGAGGAGTTCTTGGATGTGAACCGTTTAGGATTTTCCAAAATGGATTTATCTTACTTCTTAAATAAGTAATTTTGCACATGTTCGTGAAAGTACCTATAAATTTGTTCTAAAATTTGTATATTTTACTAATTAGTCCCCTTTTATTTTTGCATGTTTCCTTTGTTGAAGCTTTTTTATTAGGAAATTAGAATATATAAATTTGTTACATGGGGACCAAATGTTGAAGAAATGGACAAATAATACAAATTTCATGCACTTTCGACTACCAATAATTTGTTTGAGTTATGCATTGCACACCAGTCATGATGTCTGTAATTTTCTCAGTTCTCTTTTTCTTCCCTAATTCTAGGAAGTGCTTGTTATTCGCAAGATCCATCCTTGTTTGCCATCTTTTAAAGCAGAATTTACAGCATCTGTCCCACTTACTCGGATTAGAGACATTGCTCATCGGAATGATATCCCTCATGATCTTAAGGTTAGATTTTAGAAGCACCTGGAAAATTGTTTTTTATGTAATTCAAATTACTAATTAATTTTCAATTTACGTATTCCAGCAAGAAATTAAGCATACAATACAGAATAAGCTTCATCGAAATGCTGGCCCTGAAGACTTAGTTTCGACAGAAGCGATGCTTGCAAGAGTCACCACGAATCCCGGTGAATATAGTGAAGCATTTGTGGAACAATTGAAGATTTTCTATCAGGAACTCAAAGATTTTTTCAATGCTGGAAGGTTCAATTCATATAATTTGTGTTTCTCACTCTTACTTTTTCTTGCCTCCATGGGCTATACTTTTGATAAGAAAAAAAGGCAAACTCACTGCATAAGATTTCCAAATTGTCAGGTTTGGGGAGGGTCATGTATGTAGCCTTCTCTCCACATTAATGGAGAAGGTTATATGTACGCAGCTTTCTCTCCGCATTAATTGAGAGATTTTTTTTGTGACTTGAACTCGGGACCTCCAAGTCACAAAAAAGAAATCTTTACTGTTGCACCAAAACTCACTCTCATGCACCAAAGCTCACTCTCATGGGTTATACTTTTGATATTTATGTAAAATTCTGTCGTAGATAGTATTAAACAACATTACAGTAGCATAGAGTTCTCTGCGATACTGATATAATAAACTGGCCTTTTGCTTTTTAAGTAATTTAAGTTTTAGAAATTCAAATGAACTTTTAGAAATTCAAATGAACTTTGTTGAAACTTCCTGTGAAGACATGAACTACTGTTACACGTTCTGTATCCCATCCCATCTATTTTTAACCCTCTCTGGAATTTACCATGTATGGTTGCTTTCACCGAGGAAAGTGGATTTCCTACCTGCTTTTTTCAATTACACATGAAAGTGCAATTGAGGCGTAAATGCTGCCGACCTTTTGAACCTTTTGTATTATCTATGGATAATTACTTTGACTTTCCTGACTTTTCCACTTCATGGAGTGATCTAGTTCTTTGTTTGATATTATGTCTTGATTTTTGAGACTCCTTGTTGAACTTTTATTCATCTAACATTTTATGTTATTGCAGCCTCACTGAACAACTTGAGTCAATCAGAGAATCATTAGATGAGCGGGGCGTTTCAGCTCTCGCATTGTTTCTAGAGTGCAAAAAGGTTGATAGCTAATTTTCTGCTCATTTTTTTCATTTATTGCTATGATTTGTAGTTAGAGTTTTTACGTAGTGCTTATCGGAATTTAACGGAAAGTGCTTAATGAACTATGCTTTTAATAAAAATACCTGTTTAGAGTTGCTGGCTTCATCCATGTCAAGAAAAATCTGTATCTTTTTTTAATTTTATTATTTCAGATAATCATTATTCTGCCATATATCTGTAAATTTATTTGGTCATTAATGAAATTTCTTTCTGGTTCAGTGAATAATTTACAATTTTTTATGGCCATATGAGATTTAGAACAGGGCTTGGAATATGACTAAACTCCTATTTTGTTACTAATCTATGATTTTCCTTTAGAAGGACGAGGCTTGAACAGGAACTTTCTATTGTAGCAAATAAAGGGAACATTTTATGCATAATAGGTCTTAGTGCATCTGTGTGAGACTAAGAGTAGAATTAATGGCTTTGATGGACTTGTAATATCTTCATAAAATGCCAAGGCATTTTGGGTATGCTTGTTTGGGTAAAGGGGAGACTAGGTAGGTGGTAGAGTAATCCATGAGGGTAGCTTAATAAAGTGTAAACCTTGATGTCTATTCTAGAGGTTTGCTTTCTTGTCTGTTTCAATTATCTTGCAAAGACCTGGTTGGAACCTTTTGAATAGGAGAGTTAGAGAAAAAAATGAGGTGATGTTCAATCATTCATTTAAAAGATCTTTTTTCTCGTATTATGAGGCCCTGTGCAGTGACCTTGTTGAAAAATTCGACCATTTTAATAGCAAGTATAATTTGGAAGAGATGGGAACTACTTTTTTTTTTTTTTTTTCCTAGGAAAATATTGCAGCAACTTAAAAAAAAAAAAAGATCCAGTGTATCTTGCATTTGGTTACATTGAGAATTCCAGGAAAGGAAAATTTGATCCAAGTTCATGAAGATTAAACATGTGTATTGTGGCTGTCTCTTACATAAGACAGTCATCCTGTATCTGAGCTTTATACTGGTTATAAAAAAGAAAATATGGAGGGGGAAGGGGAAAAACAAGAAGACATGGGGGGAAACTATCAAAAATGAGATTTCTTTTTTACTTGGGCTATGTTTCTAAATAGAGCACAATAGTGGTTTCTGATCCTTGTAGCCAATCTCATGTAGCGGGAAAGGGCTTCTTGTTGTACTACTAATGAAAACTTTTAACTCAGTAGAAAAATGCTTTGTTGTTTTTGCAAATCTAAGTGATTAATTTCTGTTGCATTTCCCTGATTTTTCTAAGGCATATTATATTTCCAGAGTTTGGATGTTGCAGAAGAATCAAGTAGTGTTTTGGATTTAATCAAGACAATGAGATCCTTGAGTTCTTTGAGAGAAGTAATTGTGAAGGGTCTGGAAAGTGGTCTTAGAAATGATGCTCCTGATGCTGCAATAGCGATGCGTCAAAAGGTCTGTCTAATTTTTATAATGTTTAAGCATAAGTTTCAAATAAACAGAAATTTGACTTGAATTTTTCGCTTTTGCACTTACGTCTTGCTTTATGGGGCTCTGTTTTATTTGCAACTGTCAGTGGCGGCTTTGTGAGATTGGCCTTGAGGACTATTCCTTTGTCCTCTTAAGCAGGTATATATCTAAAATATCTAAATTTTTTCGTGTTGCTTTTGATAATTGTGCCTGAGCTTGTAAAGACTGAAAGCACTTTAGAAATATGCAAATATACATTTTATTAGTTATGTGGTACTTCGTTGGAGTGAACCATTGGCAACTTAGATGGTTGCTTACATAAGCTCTTGTTGAACATCTGCATGACTCCAACAAAGACATTGAGATTTCATGCAGATAACAAAGTCAAGATTAAATTCCAAGAAGATTTTGAATTTGGTCATTGTTCGATGTGGCTTTTAGGTTTAGGTTTGAAGCCTGTATCTCATTTTCTTCTTTCTTTTAGGTTAATTTACAACATTGCTTTCTATTCGCTCCTGCAAAAACTAACCCTACTAACAACTATCAACACCAAAGCCTAGAACTCTTAATTCATTGTTCACATGTTTTTTCACAGTACCAGAACAGCCACTGAATAGCCTTTTAAACTCTTCATTTATTCATACCTTCTGAACCCATACCTATTCCATTATAAAGCCTATTTTTTCTTCTAGGTTCCCCATTTTTTTACCCTTAAATCTTAGTAGTTTACGCCAGAAATCCTAATCAGCCTATTGTTTTACTTCATTTACCAAATTCTTGTAAATTTGAGGCAATGCACCTTGATGTCCTGTGTCACTTATCTATGTTCTATTCCTTGAAGAATTTTAGTAGGCATCCACATTATGCTTAATGTTGGGAAGATTTATAATATAGATAGAGATGTGATATTAACGTGTTTAGACATCATGTTTTTCTAGAGTGGTTAGGCCAGTTAAAATGAGCTTCTAGCATCAGAACAGAAAGTCATTTATGTTGCTCATTTGTGTAACACAGAATAGGTATTGTCTGCATGGTATTCATACTATACAATCTACAATAACATGCGTGCAATAAAACTTGTGATATGCTCGATCTTGAAAACAGGCCTCTCTATAAAAGGTGATTATGATCACGCATGTCACACCTATTCAACCACAACAGAATGCCTTGTTGCATTTGTAATGACATTTTTTTTTTCAAATAATTTAGTTTCCTAAATCTCTGTACTTTCTGGTTTACCATCTTTCCATTTGGACTTTGCCTACAAGCAATATGTTTAGTGTTTTGCATTTTTCTTTCCATTTTTCTTATTCATGCGGTACTGACTTGAATTAACTTAGGCTACTCAACACTCTAGAAACTATGGGAGGAGCCACTGGGCTTGCTGATAGTCTGGAATCAAGGAATACAGTCTCTTGGAATAATCCACTTGGTGCCCTAATTGTTGCTGTTCATCAGCTTAGTTTATCTGGATGGAAACTAGAAGAATGTGCTGCTATTGAGAATGAGCTTACTGCATGGCAAGAGAAAGGTCTCTTTGAGAAGGAAGGTACCTTTCTCATATTTTTTCTCTTAGTTCTGGAAATATTTTGCATGTTTAGTAGAATACCCTCTAGTTACATTAATATGTCATTTTCTTGTCCCCTTTGTTTCTTATGAAGGAAGTGAAGATGGTAAAAGAATCTGGGCATTAAGACTCAAAGCTACACTTGACAGGACAAGGAGGCTGACTGAGGAATATTCTGAAGCCCTTCTGCGAATATTCCCTCAAAAAGTGCAGGTAAAGAATTTGTTCTTCTTGTGAAAGAAAAAATTTCATGCTGTAGGATAAAACTTTTTTGAATGATAAATACCTGGGATTGATGTAAGCATAGCAAAATGTTTCCTATATAGCCCAATGTTTTAATTCTTTTAGTGCTCAACTTAATGAACTTTTTAGATTGCATTCTTTAGAGGTAATGTCAGATAAACTTTGGAAGGCATATGTAATATTCAATGTATAGATATATATTTTTCCTGTATGTTTCAACCTCCAACTGATGCAGCTTTATATTATAAGTAACCTACTGTAAAATTTGTAAATGAAGTAACTGTAATACTAAATGGAAGTTGTTTCTTCACTCTTGAAGCTTCTTGGTAAAGCTCTTGGAATTCCAGAAAACAGCGTAAGGACATATGCTGAAGCTGAGATTCGGGCTGGGTATGGTGACATTTACATTTCTGATAAATTTATGAACAGTCCTTAAGCTTCTGATTTGCTATTTAAAATTGTAAATATATACATATATATATATATATATATATATATTACTGGACATTCTTTACTTTTTCCTGTTTTCCTAACTGGAAAGTTCAACTGTAGGGTGATTTTTCAGGTTTCAAAACTATGTACTCTTCTTCTGAAAGCTGTGAGAACAGCACTGAATTCTCAGGGCTGGGATGTCCTCGTTCCAGGAGTGGTTTCCGGAACATTGGTTCAGGTACCTCAGTCACTTGAGTGATTGCTTCTCATTATGAAGGATAGAAATGTTTACACTTTGTCTCTCATTCCATTCTTTACTTCTGAATCCATAAACACACTGTTTACTGTCAATGAGCCCATGCATTAGGAAGCAGATCCTAGGTTCGACTTTGGTTGTTGAAAATAAGTTAGTTGGATGAGACTCCGTGAATGTCACTGTCCTAATTGCAACTATTCCAGTGATAGGTAAAAATTTAAATGATATCTAAAACTTCTTACTGGATGTTAAAAATCATATATATAATTCTAAAAATAGAGAACTAATAGAAAAAGAATGTTCAGTTATTTTAAGTGAAGAGTTGAATTTTTTGGAAATTGATTTTTGATTGCATCAGAATATAGCAATATTTTGTAGTGGTCCTACGATGGTATTTTTTTTTTTTGGCTAATAGGACATTTTATATGATTATGATTGGACTTTGATTGTTAATTAAGATCGTAGGTGTAGAATTTAGAAAATGTAAAAAATTCACAATTCCAGGATTTTAAGAACTCTTTTTAAGATATCTAACCAATTGGATTATTTTACTTCAGCTACTAGATTTTGCCTTAAGCCTCCACCAGGTAAACAATCACTGGCACAACCTGCACTCAACCAAAAAAGGAAAAAGAAAGAGATCAAATGCAATTCATAAGCAAATGTTGCATAAAAATCCTCAAATTGCACCATTTTGATCCACATCAAGGCCTCCATCAAGAATCCATGAATTAAGAGAAAAAAAACTTGTACCAAGTAATTAGGTGGAGCAAAACCTCCCCTCTATCTGTTTCCATTTATCTGAAAACAATTATCAATATCCATCTGGTTGTTTCATATGCTTTTAACCTTGTTGAGGTTTAACTCTGCCTCTTTTTGAAAAAGAAAAAAATATTTGCTATTATTGACTTGTATTATTGAGGGGTATATTGTATAACCTCATATTCAAAAGACAACTTCCACAATTGCACCTTTGTCTCTTTGTTCTTATATGCTATTAGCATTATCACTATGTTACCATTATATCCTATAATAAGTTTAGTACTTGCAGCCAGCAAGTTTAATTATTTTTTTCTGTTGGTTTCAGAAATCTATAATAAGACTATCGACATTAAATGAAGTTCTTAACATTGGCATTTGATAATATGATGTCAACTATAGTAGTCCCAATAAATGCCCGTGAAACTTTGTCCCTTCATTTTTATGGGTACCTGTGCAAATTTTTGAGTTTATATGTGATGCCTAACCAGTTTTGCTTCAGGTTGAGAACATTGTCCCTGGATCACTGCCATCATCTTTGAATGGACCTGTTATTCTTGTGGTCAATAAAGCTGATGGAGATGAGGAGGTTTGGGATAGTTCTTAATACACTATTTCTACTGATCCTTGTAAATCATTTGTGGTTTTCTTGTATACAAGCAAAGTGGTTATGTAGTCTCATTTGATATATTTGGCAGGTGACAGCAGCTGGATCTAATATCGCAGGAGTTGTACTTTTGCAGGAGCTGCCTCACTTATCTCATCTTGGTGTAAGGGCCCGACAGGCAAGTTCTTTCTCTCTTATGACTTAAAATTTATTATGATATTTGCGATAGAAATGTTGATAAAGTACAAGATAGAGATGAACAAAGTACATGCTTTTGTGCAGGAAAAGGTTGTGTTTGTTACATGTGAAGATGAAGAAAATGTTTCTGATATTCAAAAGCTTGGAGGAAAATACGTGAGGTTATTTTTGAACTTCTCCACTCTATAATCAACTTTTGTTCTTATCAATCTGCTTTAAAAGTTAGCTCTATTTACCATTGAGTCTGATACTTGAATGGTTTGTTTTGTTTGCCTCTTGTTCCTGTAAAATCTTGAAGACTGGAAGCATCATCAAGTGGCGTGAACATAAGTCCATCTTCTGTAGATATTCATAATGCTGATTCTGCTGTGAAGAATCTTTCAGCTAATGGTTCACCTGCTGTTGAAGTGCGTGGACCTGATGATTCGTCTGGGTTAGCTGTTAAAGCCCCTTACTCCAATCAGGCTAGTTTTGCTCTCTGCGATCTTAAATTGGAAGAAACTACAATCTGACAATTGTTTTTTTTATGTTATTAATCAAACTGATAATGGTTTTTCTTTTTCATACAGGGTAGTTCTTCTGCAGGAATTATACTGCTTGATGATGCAGATGCACTAACTTCAGGAGCAAAGGCTGCTGCTTGCGGTCGCTTAGCTTCCTTGGCGGTGGTCTCTGATAAGGGTAATATCTTTTTTCTTGGCACTGCCCCTTCCCCTTCTCCCCCTTGCTCCCATCAACACCAAAAGGAGTCTTAGGTAATAAGAAGTATTGTATGTGAATAATGTTCAAGAAGATTTTTTTTTTTTCTAATGGCAAATGATAGAGGCTAATGGAGTATTATACAAAGATATTTTATTTATTAAATAATTCCCCTTCTAATTGTTTAACAAATTCATTTTGTATTGATTCAAAAAAAAAAAAAAAAATTCATTTTGTGTTAGTTGCATGGACTCAGATTAATCTTCTATCTTATAAATCTGTACATCCATTTATTGTCATCTTGCCTAATTTCTTTTCATTTTTTTTCCTTTTGTTTCTGTACGGCAGTCTACAGTGACCAAGGGGTGCCAGCTTCATTTCGTGTTCCTGCTGGAGTAGTTATACCTTTTGGCTCCATGGAATTGGCTTTAAAACAAAATGAATCCATGGAAACATTCCTGTCTCTTCTAGAAAAGATAGAAACAGCAGGACTGGAGGACGGTGAGCTTGACAGACTATGCCACCAACTCCAGCAACTGATCTCTTTCCTACAGCCCCCAAAAGACATAATTGATAGCATAATGAGAGTGTTTCCAGGCAATGTACGCCTTATTGTTCGTTCAAGTGCAAATGTTGAAGATTTGGCCGGTATGTCAGCTGCTGGACTTTATGAATCAATCCCAAATGTCAGTCCTTCAAATCCAACAGTTTTCTCCAGTGCTGTTAGCCAAGTATGGGCCTCACTCTATACCCGGAGAGCTGTACTAAGTCGTCGAGCTGCTGGTGTGTCCCAGAAAGATGCTACAATGGCAGTTCTAGTGCAAGAAATGCTTTCACCTGATCTTTCATTTGTACTCCACACACTCAGCCCAACAGATCATGACAATAACTATGTTGAGGCTGAGATTGCACCAGGGCTTGGTGAAACCCTCGCTTCAGGAACTAGGGGCACACCCTGGCGTGTATCTTCTGGGAAGTTTGATGGGGTTGTGAGAACACTAGCATTTGCAAATTTCAGTGAGGAGATGGTGGTGTCAGGTGCAGCTCCTGCTGATGGGGAAGTAATCCGTTTGACAGTAGACTACAGCAGAAAACCATTAACAGTTGATCCCATATTCCGTCAACAGCTTAGTCAGCGTCTATGTGCCGTTGGGTTTTTCCTGGAGCGGAAGTTTGGCTGCCCACAGGATGTGGAAGGATGTGTTCTTGGAAAAGATATTTACGTGGTTCAGACACGCCCTCAACCCCAGTAATGGCTTCTACCCTATCAGGTGTGCAATCTTATAAGATTTTCATCCACACGTATTCAGTATAGATGCAGTTTTATACTACATACGTTCGCATATCCGGTATAGATTGCATAATCATAATTTATAGATCATAACACTTGCACATGGAGGCCAAAAGACAAGGGATGGATACAGTGGAAGGGTTGTCCCTGCGGTTGCTAAGATTGAGATATTCAATGGTGGCTAAATCTCAATGTTGTTCCTTTAAAATTATAATGTTTACTATTGGAAATTGTTTGCAAAGATTGAGAACGAAAAGGGAAGCATCATCTGTTCTATTGCAGATAGGTGGAATAACAACTTTGGATTTGAATCCTGTTTAAAATAAGTTCTGGGATTGTACTTATATTTGTATGAACTATAGAGATAAAACTATTAATAAAAAACTTTGGGATGTTTCACTGCTAATGATATGAAATAATACCTTACTTTATCTGTTGTATTTTGAAGTCTTAAATTTTCAATTTTAAGTTTTCTGGATTGACATTTGGCATTTGTAGGCTCCTGTAAATTTGTCAGATCTTAGAAATTTTCTTGTTGATTTCTTCTCTATGGACCCAAGAAAGAAAATCAAAGATATAATCTTGAAAACTTAAGAATGAATCAAATGGTGATGGGATGTGCTGCTAATCGATTCATTTCTTAAATGGATGATTTCTCATTTAGGTAGAGGTTGGAGTTTCCAATCCAGTTTGATTTATGAATGAAAGTCTCCAAATGCGGGCCAGGCCTGGTTCGAGCCAGCCTAGCGACTGTGCTAAGCCAACCTCATCGTAAGGGAATGGCTGGAACCCATAGTTCTATGGATGAGAGAGGTTAACCCACAGTTATTAACCCAAAACCTCACGTCTTAAGTACCATTGATGTTATGGAGTTAATAGTAGAGTTGCTAATCTAAGGACCGCATGATTAGATTAAGTAAAGTGATAACTTAAAATTAGATAAAAATTATATATATAGATATATAAAATATTAAAAATAAATCTTCATATCTTTTGTATAGAAATAAGTTTTATTATAAATTTTTATATTTTATATGATATAAGTACGATTTTACGTGATGATTAAGTATAAAAATTTCTCCTTTAAACTTTAAATAAACATTTTTCTTGTTCCAACTGCCTTTCCTGTCTGGTCTTGCGTCATGTATCAGTGCCATATCCAGAAATTTTTAGTTAAAAGCTTCTAAATTTGGTACAAGTTGAAGCCCACAAACCAACTGTGGTTATGAAGCTTTCCTTTTAAATCCCACCATCGATAGCTGCTCACCATAGATGTAAAAAGAAAAAAAAAATGTCAGCTGCTGTTGGAACTTTCTCAGCATCCAAACAAACTGGTTTAAACAAAAATGAAACAAGAAATGGAGAGTTGAGAGATAACACAAACAAGAAGTTTGCTGATGAAGAAGCAGCGAAAAATGATCACCATGAAGAAGATGATGATGATAAGAATGAGAATGAGCCTGATGAAGAAGATGATGCCAAGCTGAATTCTGAGAAGGAATTGGATCTTGGTCCTCAGGTTTCACTCAAAGAGCAGCTTGAAAAGGACAAGGTATATATATATGTTTGCATGAAAATCATCATTTCTTTCATTTTTCTTATCTGTTTTACCATGGAACAGCTTTAATTTTTCTTTCTTGTCTTCATTTTGCAAGATTACCAAGCTATCAAACTAAGCCTGAAATTTTGTACTACACAAACTCAGCTCATTGGAGCTTTTATCAAGTGCTAACTCAAATGAAACTAAACTCGATGGAGCTTGAATTGTTAGCTTGAGATTACTCATTTACTCATTTTATACATGCTTGTTCATTTACTTTAATCAAGCCAAGCTATCTCAAAAATAATCACCGATTTACAAGCTCAAGTTCAAATGAGAAGTAATTTAGTTAATAATCACCCATGAACAGCTTGATCTAATTTGAAGCCTTTTGTACCCAAACCTGGCTTTGGATTTTTCCTGTTTGATTTTTTTTTTTTTTTTAATTTCTCCTTTTTGCTTTTCAAGGATGATGAAAGTCTGAGGAAATGGAAAGAACAGCTTCTTGGGAGTGTTGATATGTCTGCAGTTGGAGGTAGTTTCCCATCTAATGCATAAAAAGATTACGTATATATGATTTTCTTCAGACTCCACCATGTGGGAGCATCGTACATTGACTAAAGTGGAGCTGTTGATTATTGCAGAGAGTAGGGAACCAGAAGTTAAGATACTAAGCCTCTCAATCCTATGTGCTGGGAGGCCAGATATAGTCTTGCCAATTCCATATGCCTCCAAGCCAAAGGGCAGTCCGTTTATACTAAGGGAAGGAGGCCGGTATCGCCTCAAATTCTCCTTCACTGTCTCCAACAACATTGTCTCTGGACTTAAGTACACAAACACTGTCTGGAAGACTGGTATTAGAGGTACAGAAACATGAAAAACAACCTTGTTTCCTTCTTCTTCTTCTTCTTTCTTTCTTTATTATTATTATTAATATTATTATTATAAAAAGTTTAGAAGTAAGAGAGATTACTCGATCTCCGGTAATAGGGTATATCCCTAATTCACTATTAAAATTTAAGGATTTATTAAGTTTTTACTTGTTGATTTTTCGAAATTTACGTATCGCTTACCAATAAAAGATTATAAAAATTCAAATTTGAATGTTTTACGCTCGACATTCGAACTTAAACACTTATGTTAACCCTATTTGTGCATTGTTTCTTCTTTTATTAACTATTGATGAAAGATATGATCTATTGCATGAGATTCCATACTCAAAAGAGTCGGGTTCGAATTTTTTTCCTCCAAAATTATAAGGTAAGATTGAGTTTAATTTCTATATCTTATTCTAAAATGGTCATTCATGAATCTATTTGGCAGTGGATAACAAAAAACTAATGTTGGGAACATTTAGCCCTCAAAAGGAACCATACACGTATGAATTGGAAGAAGAAACTACTCCTTCGGGTTTGTTTGCTAGAGGCTCATACTCTGCAAGAACCAAGGTAAATTGAATTGACAATACTATTTTTTATTGATTTTGCATCTAAACTTTAGTATAAAGCAAATTAAAAATAAAAAAGAAATAATAAAATGGAATCTAATTATTAAAGTATGGAAGCTTTATTTTGATCTTAGTGTTGGCTTTGTCAATTTGTTTTTGCAGTTTGTAGATGATGATGGCAAAGCCTATTTGGATGTGAGTTACCACTTCGAAATTCAGAAGAACTGCCCATCTCGTGCTTGAATGAATCGCCTTATCTATATTTCAGTTTTGCAATAAACTGGGTGCTCTTTATTTTTATTTTTATTTTGCCTTGATATCATGCAAGAGTTTGTGTTTGTTTTTTTTTCTATTATTTTAATTTTAGTTTTTTTTTTTATATATAAAATAGATCGTTTGGGATAAAGAATAGAATTGCAAGTATTGAGTTTTGAATTTTTAACCAACAAAAAAAAATCGTATTTTAAAAAAATTGAATGAATCGATTGAATTATAAATTGAATTCTAATTGTCGTATTACTTTTTCTTTTAGTTTATTTTTTTCTGATTATTGTTTTTATTACAAAATGTTTGAGAATAAGGGAAATTATCCTATCTCTAAAGTTAAGCCAATAACAACTCGTTAATAAAATTTACATATTTATTGAACTTTTACTTTTGAATTTTTAAGAATTCACTGATCGATCTATAAACAATGAACTAAAGTATATTGCATTTAATATTCGAATTGTATCAATCATGATAACTTTCCCGATGTCTATATCATGGCGTCCACATCCCCTTTAATTAATTAAGGTTGCAAATTGTATTTAAAAAGTCCTTCCAAAGGAAGTTGCCCCTAACAATTGGTGAAATCATTATCCTTTGCGGGCATGAAAATGTTAGCGAAATGGAGAGCATGTGCCATATGATATAGCAGAAATGTCAAATGTGGACCTGCCTTTACACTTTCATCTTTTTCTTCCATTACAAGGTTCCAAAGTGATAGTGGTCCAAATTCCCGAACCCTTTGTACCATATATGACTGGATTATCACATGCAATTTCATGCTAACATGTAGAAATAATAAAGAGAAGTTTCATGAACTCTTTCGATCATCATATCATTGAATGGAACAAATGGTATGGGGAAAAATCCAAAAAGTTCACATGAAATGAAAGATACAATGCATTACATGATTCCACATAAATATCATAACAATATAGGGTATTACATTATGGTTTTTTTAGTCATAGGGTAAATTACACGATTAATCATTCTATTTTGAATGATTTTTTTGGATTATTTATTTTTAAAAAAAATTATGATTTAATTATCAATATTTTTGAAATTTACTTTTTTGGTTAAATGTTTATCGTGTCATTTGAATATTATATAATACTAGATTTTTTTTATTAAAAAATGGATATATTAAAGGAAATAAATTACATTTTCTATGGCGTTACAATGATTTGACCATATCATTAGTAAATGAAAGTATAATTATTATTTTATAATTTGTGTTATCGGTAAATATTGAAATACCGTGATATGATATTTAAATAAGTTCTCGAACTTTATAATTATTTTATTGTGATTGCACTCATTAATTTGAAAAATTGTTCAATAAATCATAAATATAATTGTGAAAATTTTCAAATTTGGATCAAAATAGAAAATTTTGAATAATTAAGTGGCCAAAAAAAAAATCATAATTTGCTCTTTTTTTTTTTCATATCTAAAATTTATTTCAATAAAATTATGTTACACTATCATTGATAATACGTCATTTGACATGTTAGATGATGTGATGATATCATAAAATAAAAATTAAATGGCGTGGCATGTAATGCAATCACCGGTTAATTTTTAATTATTAAGTGATCAAAAATTATTATAAAAAATTGAAAGATTGAACATGTAATATATCCATATAAATAAATGATGATAATATTTCTATTTTTTTTGTCTGTTGTGCAAGATGAAAAGAATAATAAATTAAATAAAAAATAATAAAAGTGCGTCACGTGACGTACGAAAAATACGTCACGTGATGCACAAAGAAAATAGATGGGAGAGACTTTTCTATTCATTAAATATTTAATTAAAGATAAAATTAATCCTTATAAATAGGGGGACATGTATGATTCATAAAACTAAATCTCTATTTACTTTACAGAAATTCTGTCAAATTTTTTTTTGACTTAAGCATCGAAGTGTGTATGCAGGAAACAACCTCTGTGTGATCATTCATTTTCTTACAGAACTTTTGGTAGCACGTGATAAAAATATCAAAACGAAAACGTAACAAGATATCATTATTATATTTGACAACAACTCTATCATTATTAACTTAAAAATGACAGTAATTCAATGAAAAAAATAAGGCTAGCTAAAAGGTCAATATATAACGTATTTCATGCAAAATACCAGTTTTTTTTTTTTTTTAAATGCCAAAGTAGCAAACAAATGCATCATTTTATATTTTTAAAATTGAAATTTTTATTTGGTTTTTTTTATTTTTATTATTGATTGAAAACGTGAATGCCACTGTTTAGCCAACCTCGATTTGAAACCAAGCCATTGACAGCTTAATTGGCAGTTGGAAAGCTAAATCTCAATAAGCAGCAACGTAGTAGTTAGGAGAGTTTGAAAGAAAGAGACAACCTTTTATATATTACATTACAGCTTGTCTTGGATGTCACATGGTGGCCCCATTTTCTTTTCTATATTGTCCTATGTTTTCAATCTCTTGGAGATTAGTGGCTCCAAAGAGAGAAAGCCACTAAGAAAAGAAATATTTTAAATTCGATTTTATTATATTTTATATTTATTTTAAATTTATTTTTATATATTTATACTTATTTACTATAAGAATTTATTTTTATTTATTGACATTAAGTTTATAATTATTTATCATGTTTTTATATTTATTTCATATATTTAGGTTCCGTGCATATTTGACATAACTTATGAAAAATCTTCTATGTTGTAAAAGAAAAGTCAACTGTTTGGCTTTCAAAATTTTATTAACTTATGCAGTAAATAAATTTTAGCTTTTTGATAAAATTATAAATCAAAAATTTTTCAAGCATTAATGATTTTAATAACATATATTTAGTGAAAATTTTTATTTATTTTTTACTATTTAATAATCTACAAAATTATAAAAAGGATTATATTATTTTTTATATTAATTTATATACTTTTGAGTAATTTTTATATTTATTTAATTTTTTATTTTAATTATCAAAATATTTTTACTTTACTTATTTGTTTCACTTAAAAATTTGTGATTTTAATTTACTTATTTTTACATTTATAAAAAAATACAAAAATTCTATTAAATAATTCTTTACAAAAATTTTATTGTGAGATTTATTAATAAATTTGTAACAATTGAAATCTAATCTTGTATTGATATATGTTGAAATTTTTAATAATTAAAATTTAATTCTTGATAATTTTCAATATTTAATATATCCAATAAAAATCGAAGGATGAAAACTTGAATCTCACCTCTATTCTCGCATCCGTACATCCTTTTTCAGTTAATTCCGTGGAAGAGTCCCCACTTTCCTCTCTTTATGATCATGGCTTCCATGGCGCATGACGCTGCAGTCTTCGCGATGTCTTTCTGCAACTGAGCTTTAATTCGCACATATCCACCTTTCCTAATTATTACATTCATTCATGCCTCTCTGCTATCCCCATTATAGTTCTACTTTTTAATCTCGCCCTTCACATTAATTGCTGCTTAATTTAAGCATCGAAAAGAAAAGAGAACATCAGGAATTGGATTCATAAACAATGAAGGAACCTTTCCTTTTTTAGATTTATTAATTTTCTGCAATGATTAAGGTGGCAGATTTTTTTATATGATGATTGTAAGCAAGGTTATAATGCAATGGTTAGGAGTTCAAAGATTTCGATTTGACGATACTCAAATATCAGGCATTTATTTTTTGAATTGAATATAAATTTAAATTACTTGAATAATAAATCAGATCGATATTTCACTCGAATGACTCGCTAGTTTTATTAAATTTTTTTAATATATATTTTATTTTATTATTAATTTATTATTTTAATTTTATAATATATAATTAAAAAATAATAAATCAAATCAATTAAATCAAACTCAAATTTTAAAAACTAAGATTGAAAAAGTTCAAGTCGAGTTTCAAATTTTGAATTTTCAAAAAAAATAAATTTGAATATAATATTAAAACATCTCAATTCGACTCGATTATATCTTTAATTTTAAAAAATAAATATTCAAATTTAAAAATCTGATTTTTAGATTTTAAATTAAAATTTTGAAATGTGCAAATAAAATTAATTTGTATTTGATACGATACATAAATTAATTTTATTTATTTTAACGTGAATGCAGCAGGAATAAATCATCTGTACAAAATGAAGCAAGGCTTCTATAAATTTGTACAAATGGGATTAAAAGAAAAATCAATTCAGCTCTTTATTTACATGTATGGTCAAATATATCAATCTCACTCGCTCTATATCTACAAAAGAAGCAGAAGAAATTCATGGATAGTCCAGCAATGCAAACTTCACTTGCAAGCTAATCTTACCACCTTCATTCACTAGCTTAGCGGCAGTTACCAACCAATGTCCCGGACCATCATGTGGACCGCGCACAACCTCAGAAATGTCTAAATATTTCAGCAGTTTTTTGGAGTGAATTGGTGAAGGTGGACCATCAGGATACACGCCTGAATTAAGTGCGGCTGGAGCTTGCTTTTGTTGTCCAGTGACCGTCCGTTGAGTGAATGTCGTGCTTAGATACGTGAGGAAACTGCCCTTACGAGAAGTTTCGGGCGCTGCTGCCCATTCTGTCTTCCGGATTTTGCAGCCGGGTATGTGGGTGTAAAGCAGACGAAGATGCAGAACTGTCTTAGGCCACTTCCCTTTGCTAAGGAGCTGTGCACCCGTGACGATAAAAACACCACTTGAAACTTCTTTCAACCAGTCAGGATCATGCTTAACGACGGACGTGCACACATTTGAGTATCTCTTCCACCTGACTGGCTCTAAAAATTGATCAGTGGAGTTATAGTCATCTGACCCTCGCCATTGGGATGGTCTGCCCGATGAGAATGTCATTATATTTGGAAGACTTGAGAGATGCTGCACGTGTATGGCCAACCAGTTGCATTTCTTTCCTTCTAAGTACAAGCGGAGGCCAACTACTGGTTTTAAATCACTTGAAACCTGAAATTGTACAGAATATTTAAATTTATTTTATAGTAACAACAGAGGATAGCATGAAGCATGGCCGCAAAATTTGTACCTCAACACACTAAAAGATGAACTCTAATATATGAGAAGAGGCAGAAACTCAGGCTTGAGCAATTTACTTACATTAATGCATTTAGCACATTTGCATGCCAATTCATGCGTGCCTACGTATTCATTTATGCATGGATGGAGAGAAAGTTAAAACTACAGACATGTTACACTCTTGGAAAGCCATATCACAAAAAGTTTATATTTAAAAGAATTTTTAGGTCACTTTTTATACTCAAGAACAGTGAAGTAGTGTTTGTTGCTAGTTGTTATTGACAAAAAATTCAATTCAATGTCAACTTCTACTTCCAGAAGTGGTAACTCCATTTTCTACCACAACCAATGCCACTCAATTGACCATTTTAAACAATCAAGTATTATTATTGCCTATAAAATATTCGATGCAGCTTCCACTTCCAAAAGTGGTAACTCAACTGTATTTTCTAGCACACACTTTGACAATAAAAAATTGGCATTTGAATTATAATAAGGAGACTATATCAAACCTCCTAGAACCCTACAAACGTTTTCATGATTGCCACACTTACATAATGATTTCAATCAATCTTACTTTTAGGATTCTCTATGCTAGCATGTTGCTCATAGAATTTTACTTAAAGTTGGGTTCAGATGCCGTCAAAAGGTTTTAAATTATCTAGTGCATTGCTTACAACAAGAACATAAAAGGCAAGCATTAGTGCAACCTCTGCATGGACTTCAGGAATTATACATTTTGGTTCTTATGAGTCTTCTGTTTTCTATGAATAATAAAAGCATAGTAATGCAGGTAACAAGACAATATGATATTGCAAAATAAATAAAACTGAGAAGCCGACTACTATAAAGTAATGCTTTATGTGCTGTTTGACTACCTGTGTAGAGCTGATGAGTATCCTAGGACCCATGAAAGTGAATTGCAGAGAAGGGCAAGATGCTTTTTTCCTCTGATGCCTAAGTGGCAGCTCACAGAACATAGGTGCCCACTGTCGCGGAACTTGGAACTCCAAGAAATACCGTAAATCCTCTGGAGCAGGCTTGTCTACATACAGATTCAATGAGTAAAAGAACATCCCTATCACATAAAACTAGAAAAATAGAAAAGTATAAAAAGAACAAATTATTTGTAAAATTATTATTAAGAAAGAATAACAAGGCTAAAGTTCTCTAACACCCCAGTACCTAGGCCAAATGTTTCACGTTCCCTCAGCTTCAATTAGGAAAAAAAAAAAAAAGGTCCCTGTATTTTTAATTTTTACTTTTTTATTTTTCTGCAATGTAGTAAAATATTTAGCTCGTTCATATTTTACAGCTAAATTTCTAGACAGCAATGACATGCCAGATCCAGTTTCAGACAATGGGGTATGTCATATGTGGCGTACTTTTTCCAGTAAACCCCTCCCCTAATTTCCATGTGGCTTTTTGACAGCGAAATGATATAAAAATAAAATAAAATAAAATGAAAAAGGAAAGAGATTCAAATGAAGTTGAAAAAAGAAATTGCTTTTGGATCTATAAACACCTTCTCTCACCAACCAAATGTACCTCAAACTTCAAAATCACAAAATATAAATGAGTGCAAAAGAAGACCGTCAAACAAATGCTTCAATTGATTCTGAACACATAATTCTGTCTTTTTCTATAATTTTTAATACTAATTTAGAACTAAGAACTTTAAACAGATCCAGTTTTTTTGTTTCATTATTTTTTTTTCTTTCCTACAAAAAACCAATAGAGTTATCCTAGTCTTGCCCCCAAGCTACCCTAGCCAAGATATTTACTTATATTTTTACTAGAGAAGGATTCCAATCATCTTCAAAATCATAATTGAAGCAAAATCCCCCAACTGAAGTTATCTCCATTAGTCGACACTGCAATACTTACAACGAAGATACAAGTTGATCGCATGACTAAGATACCCACTTCCTCGAATCCCAGTTAGAAGGGAAGTAATTGGTACAAACTTGAACAAAATTCCTTCTGGTTTAGCAGGAACTGTCTGGAGCCAGTTGGAGTGACTATGCAAGAACGCATTTCCTCCTCTTTTTGAACAAATGACTGTGAGTCCCTATTCAAGTTGAAGATAAAGGACAATAAATAATTCATGGATTGAAGTGATTATTTTTATAAAAATAATTCAGAGTAAAACTCAAGTTCTAAACTCACATCTTTCCTTGATGTTTCTGCAATGCTGGCCAACTGCATGGTGTTTGAATGCAAAATGCGGTTAAAGATATCGGGCACCTACATAAATAAATGGCATTTAGAAACAAAATTGGTGTTTACCAAAAAAAAAAAGAGCCCTTAAATTTGAATAAGGTGCTAATACTTTTTGTTTGCCATCTCTTGTTTTTCTCTCTAGTAATGAAGGGCTTTTCCCATCTGAAAATATAACATCTCCAAGATCCTCCAAATACCCTCTGAGCTCAGACGGAGGAATTGTAGAGGAATAGCTTTGTCTGACACATATCAAATCTTGACCACCGATAGCCATGCCTACTATTATGTGTGTCCCATAAGTCTGGATGAACCTGCCTAATACAATTTATTAGATATGTAGCGCATCAAACCAATAATAATGATATTAATGTATGCAAATAACCAAAATGATTCTTGTTTTACCCACCAGCCAAATTTAGCAAACTTAGACACATCACAGTTACAACTCTATAACAGAAAACTTTGTAAGTGGGAAATTCTACACATACACAAGATTGCTGAAGAGTTCATTATTAACATTTTGGCTACAAATATCGCTTTCCAAAGGAGGAAAAGGTGGCAGGAGGAATCCTTACAGACTTACACACACAAATAATGTATGTGTACGTATAAGAACACTACTGGCTTGAAAAGAATAAAATAAATAAACAGATAAAGATCACTAAAATAATAAATCACATAGGACAGCTAGGGGGGGTGGTAATTTACGAGTGTATGGTTGATTAGGTTTGAGGACCCTAGTCATGGGTACAAGAGATGGGAAACTAATGGACTTAGAAAGCTATTTTGGTGCTGTACTGGTACTTGAGAACAGCAATTTTGAACTGTTAATTAATGTTAAGGTTACAAATTGATGGTTACTTTGATCTGAGATTGGCTAGAGTATGGTAACCAAGTATTCAAACTTAAAGATTTATGGTTCATCTTTAACCTAAATGAAACTGGAACTGCAAGATGAAATGAGGAGGAGATCTATCTTAACTTCCCAAAGGCTTCACACTCTCCTAAAAAGCATGCTGCTGATATTCCTATAAATATGTTCTCTATTAAATTAAATAAGTTACATTCTACCAATCCTATCTTTATAAGTGCTTGAGATCCAAAACATGAACCTATCAAAATTGACCTAAAAACAACTATAATTAAGAGAAAAAACCTGACAACATCAGAAAAACATAAAGTGTGGGTCATAGAATGTTATTGATAATCCATAGAAATAGAATAGAAACCATCAACTATCAAGCTCTTTATCCAGTATCTTACCTAAGAAATTATTTACTATTTTTCCAATGCGCTAAAACCAGAATACTTCACCTGAATAAACCGACTGTTTCACTAGAATTAACTGTATCGGGATCTCTAAATGGGGATTTAAACAAAATTTATAGGCCAAGATGTTAGAAATCTGCATGTAGTGATACAGAAAGAGATCATATTATACTATAATTATTGACCACAATCAGCAATTTTATAACATTAAGATGGACTTGAGTAACTTTTCCTCATATTAGGTAAGTCAGACATTTGCAATGGAAGCACAATTATGTCATAATTGTTATATGTGGAAGACGAAAGGTTGCAAGCATTTTCAATCTAATGATCTATAAAAGGATTCCAGTACTTTGAGAGCAAAAAGTTGAGAAAGTAACATTTTCTAAACCAAAATGCATTGCATAAGTAAGTTGAAGATAAGTATTACAGCTCTTTCGTCATCTCTTATATAATTAGTTATACTATATTTTTTCCATCATATAGCCACATTATCAACCAGACTAGTTGAGAACCATGTTTAATTCAGCATAGCAACAGTCCTTTATCATAGGCAAGAGTGTCTAACATAATATTCATGCAAACAGCCTCCCTATAATCCATATGATCTCTCATTGAGAAAAAAATGATTCTTAATGCCAAGACATTGCACAAAATTGTATATTGAAAAGCTACCTAGACAATGCTGCTGGATCCCAGTGAGGTGGAACGGACTTCTTAACTCTTTCATGTAATACAAGCGGAGATGATGTAAGGTGTAAATGATACAACGAAATAAAGTAACCATCAAAAGCAAGATTTTTGGTGTCTGCAGCATCATGAAACCAGTCTCCACTCAAATCAAAAATACTGTTAAGATAGCCTGAAGGAACTTTTCCTTGTATTGAAGACTTCTGATTAAGTAATTCAGACATCTGCAAAAAGTAAGATTTGGGAGCAAAGATAAGGTACAACATCGACACAGCACCAAATAAATTTATTCAAACCCATATAAGGCTCTTATTGAGTACAGCATTGAACATAGTACATAATCTTAGATACTTTTCACATTGAATCTTGCCTTCTTGTTTTTCTCGCTTTCTTCATCATTAAGGCTCTGGTTTAGTCATTAGGATTTTAAGTATATTTGTCAAGGAGTTTCCGAATATTAGACACTTGCCATCTGACTAATATCAGCCATTATTATCAAGTAATAGAGTTCCTAGATCATGCAGAAGACGTCAGGAATTCATGAATGCAGTTACTTTCTATTTCTGAATTGAGGTTCACTTCAGGTCTAAGTTAACTTTTTGATATCTATTTATTGCAAACCAAACAATTTAAGAAGAAACTTTGACAAAAAATAAACAACATTACTAGCAGATTGAAAACTCTTTGATAGATAAACTAATGGCAAATGATCAAAGGCAGCCATGTTATATGCTGCACTTATAAGTAATTCTCTCTCTGACATTTCTATGTTTTTTCCACAAGAGTCCATTATTTTCGGCACTTCAAGGTCAACATTTTTCTTGTGAATTCCATTCACAGAAAGATGCTTTCACATAACCAATAATAATTAGTAATGTGGTCCATGACCTTGGATCATTTTCTGTTCTCATTCCATTTTAGTGAAGTAGGTAGGAATATATTCAAATGCAAAAATCATAATTGACATCAAAGAAAAAAGGTTTAATAGCCAATTATACCCCCCACCTTTTGCACAAAATAGATATAAGTCTTTAACGTTGTATGAACCTCTAACTTTTCAAAATAAGGTAATTAAGTCTAAATCTGTTAAATAACACTAACTTCCATTTGAGTTGCACACATGACATGCCACCTGGTAACCCACAAAGGTATCAACATCACCTTTCATGTATAATGTTCAAATGACAGTTAATGTCATTTAACAAATTTGCACTTAATTGTGCTATTTTGAAAGGTTGAGGGTTTATTTTCGGCAAAATAAAAGTTTGTAAACTTCTACAATAAAATAAAAAGTTGAGAACTTTTATCCATTTTGTGCAAAAGGTAGAGAAAATTATTCCCGATTTATTTAAATTGGATTCACTTTGAGCTCTAAGGAAAAATACCCTTGAAAACCTGAATCAGGTAGAAACATCTTATCCGAACTCTACTGAAATCCAAACCTTGATTATGGCTTACTAATTAAACTATGAATCATCAAATAAAAATACGAATAAGAAGTGGAAATAGTTTCTTATCATCATTGACACCAGTAACATAGAATTAACTAGGGATGAACACTTGACCGTGCTCCAGACTTTCAAAAGGTTGAGCTATCCCAAAACATGCTCATAAATTCTTAAGCTTGTTCCTTATTTTTATAGCAGTGTTGAGAAAACAGGACATGGGAAAACCATTTCTAAGACATAAAATGCAATTACAGAAATCCATCCTTCAGTATCTCTAGTTTTTTATTGATGTCAAACATTCAGCCCAGACCCCAGAAGAAGAAGAGGAACATCAAGTAGTGAAAGTTCCATGAATTCAATTAGCCCCTTCCACCTTTTTCACATGTAGGGGTGTAAAAGTATGGTTAAACACAAATCTGATAATCCAAGCAAATACCACCTAAATTCCCTTTCCAACTTAAAAAAAAAATATCATTAAATGCAAATCCAATTATGCATGTAAACTAGCTTTCTTTTCCAACTCTAAAACATTGGAGTTGCATAAACGTGGCCTTAGTCAAAAAGTTAAGTTATCAAGTCTACGCACATGTGACATAAAGGTACCTTTTCAACCCCCACCATTTTCACCCCCCACATGTCCATAAAACACAAGGTATGGCGCTATTTTCAAATATATATACTTTAAATACAAAGGAAAAATATTTCCAGAATAACACCTTTGCTAACCACACCAGTTAAGGATTCAGGCACTCATTAGCAATTCCATAGTCAACATTTTGTACTTTTCATTGCCGCAAATTTCGGCAACCTATTTTAGACTAGTATTAGCTCCATTTTATTGACCCACCAAAATGAACCGTGAAAAAGCACAGCAAAAACTAATTCATGGGTCAATTAGGAAACCGATACAAATCAAGTTTGAGAAAATTTTCTGAATTGGGTATCCAAATTAACATCTTAATTATACCTTAATCAAATGAAAAACCCCATATACAATAAGGAAAACAGAAGGGAGAAAAAGAAAGAAAAAAAATAAACCTGATTGAATTCAAGAACATCGGATTTGAAGCGAATACGATCGCCTTTATCAAGACGAATATCTTGAGAAACGCCTTTGATAGTAAAAGAACCTGGAAATACAATGTCTCTTTGATTGGTTTCATCAAGAACCACCAACCTTGATCCTTTAGCATATTTCAACCTGAAATCTCCACTTATATCAAAGCCTTTTCCCAAAGCTTCCATAGCTCTAATCTCTATTGGCTTCTCAGTTTCCTCCATAACCATACTTAACCAAAATCTGAAAGCATCAACAGCAGCAGCAGCTTCAGAATCGGAGGTTTGGGTTGATAACTTTCTGGAGAAAGAAAGAGTAGTCCTACAAGATTTGGCCGTCAGCTTTATCAGTGTACGCCATTTTAGATTGGTATTATACTAGGCATAGAGAAAAAAACAAAATGTATTTACTTGGGTCGATGGAGAAGAGACGTTTCGGAGTTGATTTTTACGGGTTTTTGAATTAAAATGGAAGTGAAAGGGGAATATTGAAAGGACAACTTGTGAAAATGAGAGAGCTTCCACGAAGAAGAAAACTCAATTAACAAAAGATGATTGAAAGGGGAATTGGGCGAAAGCTGAAACAGTGGGACCGGGTGGGCGTCGTGTAAACTCCATGAAACCTAATCCTTATTCAAAGTCAACCTTGATACCCTACTGCCCACCAACTGCTTGTTTTATGTTTCGTCATCTTTGTGGTACTCTATACTTCTTGCATTCAAAAATTTGGATCTACCTTTTTATATGTTTGCCCCTTATTTTGTTAAAACAAAATTCAAAATTAAATAAGTTGTTGTGTTTTCTAAGTTGCAAACATTTATGTGAAATAAATTTGAATTAAGAATTTTTTTTAAAAATTATTTGATTATGATTTGATAAAAAAGTTAAAAGATTTGAATAAAATTTTAAATTCAAATTTTAAAATGATTTAATTTTTATTTGAGTAATTTAAATTTAAAATTATTCAAATTTTAAAAAATACTTGAAGTCCCAAATAATTCAAAATTTAATTTTTTAAATAATTATTATACTTTAAATTCAAATACACTATTAGAATGATTGTATTTTTCATATTCACTATATTTTTGACCTGAATCCAAAAAAAAAGAACTCAAAATAATTTCAAAATAAATAATTTAAATCCAAAATTTTCAAACTTCAATTAAAATTATTCTTAAATTGAGACGAACCGAATTTAAATTGAATTTAAGTAATATATTATACATTGGAATAAAATCCAAACTCAATCTTACCCTTTTATGAGCCTACTTTTTAATCCAAACTCAATCGAGTTCCGTATGAAGTCCAGGCCTGCAAGTAAATAATATCAAGTATCTACATTCCTTTCTGTTACCAGGAAGAGTTCTGAATTGGGATTATACCAATGGCCTAACATGAACATCCCATAAATGACAGATTCAACCAATACATTCATACGATAATCCAGCCAATATTTGCTTTGAAAAATGAAGGCTCATTCTCCAAACACACATTTCAGCTACAATAGTCAAGAAAAATAGATCAAAGAACTTTCAACTAAAGCAATTCCTTTGTTCCTAGGGCACTAATCTCAATATAAATGAATACACTCAACTATGACAAAGTACGTCATTGTCAGCTACAATAATCGAGAAGAAAAAGGCAAAGAACTTTCAACTAAAGCAATTCCTTTGTTCCTAGGACACTGGGTTTCTGGTTTTCCTTTCAAACATAATCTCAATATAAATGACTACACTCAACTATCACAATAGTACATGTTTGTCAGGCTAACTTTATAACTACTAACATTGCATGAAAGTTCTTGAATGTTAAATCCAGTCGCGAAGTAAAGACTTCCTCATGTTCCATGCTAATATAATCTTCAATGATTAAAATAAAAAAAAGCATCTTAACTCCACTAAATATCCAACCCCAAATGAGTTACCTGAATAAGTTACATCCAAGCTGTTGAGAAATACCTTCAACTTCTACAAAAGTGGTAATATTGTCAAGCTTTACACATGTCACAAGCAGCAGAATCAATGTTGAGGTATACCTAAACTTCTACAGATGTGATAACTTTCTAAAGCTTTATTTAATATGTCACAAGAATAATCAATGAAGGGATAGTCAAATGGTCAGGCAAGCAACTTATAATGCCTTCCATATATATCTAACTATATACAGTGCATATCTTTTCTTCCCTTTTGCCAGTTGCATCATGCTTTGATCAGATGGTTTTTTCCTCCCAAATATCCTAAAGTTGAACTCCCCATCCAAGCCAAATATCAAAATTAAATCTTTGCAAACATAAAACATCCAAACAAGCCACATATCATTATAGCAGTTATAAATGTTACTATCCCAACGAAGATATAAAATAGTAATCACTAACCTCAAAATAGAAATATTTCAAAAAGCTCACCATCTTCCCATTACCAAGTTATACTCTAGGGACTAATTAGCATGGTAGCAGCAATACTGCAGCAATTGTATTAAAGGCAGCAATTACCACTTTCAATTTCTACAATTAAAGCACAAACAATTGAAGCACAAAAGCAATTACTTGTGACCTGCATTTTTCGATATTTTGGCAAAATCTTCAAATTTTATGTGCCAATAAAAATTGAGTTTCTCAATGAGCAAAAACAGTGTCATTGCGCCTAGGAGGTCTATCAGGAATTGTTCCAGGTTTAAATTTAGAAGCTTCATGCTTTGCCAGCTCAGGAGGGACAGGGCTGCCGCTTTGAACAAGCATCTGCTTGAGATCAAAGAAGACATCAGTGTCATGGAAAGTTAAAAATGTTGTGGCCACACCGGTCTTCCCTGCACGTCCCGTTCTTCCAATACGATGTGTGTACATTTCAATATTACTAGGCATATCATAGTTAATGACATGAGCCACATCAGGAATGTCAATTCCACGTCCTGCAACATCAGTGGCAACAAGGACGTTGTATCTCTTGGCCCTGAAACCGTCAAGGCTAATTTCCCTCTGCTCCTGTGATCTTCCACCATGCAAAGTTGTCACTTTGTAACCAGCCTTATCCAGATTCTTCGAAATAGTATCAGCATTCTTCTTAGTATTGACAAACACAATTGCTGTCTTATCCCCAAGATCATCGAGCAACTTCTGCAATCTCGGAAACTTCTCTGATTCCTTAATCATTATTACGTGTTGAGAAATTAAATCGGTAGCCTTTCCAGCAGTACCAATGGTGACCACAACAGGATTCCTCAAATACTTCCTAGCTAGCCGTTCCACAGCTGGAGGCATCGTAGCACTGAACATATAAGTAGTCCGATAAATCCTTTTTTCATCAAGCTCCTCATCTTCATTCTCTGGTTTCAAATTACTAGATGGCATAGCATCCAATACACCCACAACTTGTGGCTCAAAACCCATATCTATCATCCTATCAGCCTCATCAAGAACCACATAATTACACTGGTTCAACACAGCATACCGCCTCTCTAAACAATCCAGCAGACGACCGGGTGTAGCAATAACAACCTCACACCCTTGTCTAATCCTAAACCCTTGTTCCTCTATTGACTGACCACCAACAATTGAAACAACTTTAATACCCAAATAATGTGCAAACTTCATTGTTTCATCCTCAATTTGCTGAGCAAGTTCACGAGTCGGGGCCATGACAACAGCATAAGGCCCTTCAGCTTCATTCTCTTCACTCATAGGAGGCAATCTAGTTATATAAGAGAGCATAGGCAAAACAAAAGCAGCAGTCTTACCTGATCCTGTCTCTGCGATCCCAATCACATCTCTCTGCTGCAATCCCAATGGAATCGCAGCCATTTGTATCGGGGAAGGCTTCTTATACCCAACTCTCTCCACAGCTTTCAACAACTCGGCACTCAATTTACTCTCACTCCAACTCCTCATTGGCCGGGGAATCTTCGACCCTTTATAGGAAATATTAAAATCTTCCCTAAAAATCCTCCAATCTCTTTCAGTCATTTCTTCGAGCTTCTTTTCAGACCAATGCTTATCCACTCTCATATCAAATGTATCATAAGTATTCGCTGCTTCTTCTTTTAACCTCTGCGCCGCGGCTTCCTCTGGTTTCTCTTCTACCCCTACTTTTCTTCTAATCTCTTCTCTCATCTCCTTCTCATTCTTCGCGGCGAGCTTCTTCTGCTCCCTTCGATCCATTCCAGCCCTAAACCCTCGCCCGAACAAAAGCTGAGCCTCGTGAGGGTTTTGGTACAAAGAATTCATGTCTATTGAAGTATCTTCAGTGTTTTCCCAATCGAAAGAAAACCTAAATTTCTCGCTAGGCTTAATAACCCTTTTTTTGGGCTTTTTCGATCCGAGGTACTGCTCTTTAATAGCATCCAATTCTTTTTCCCTTTCCCTCTCCGCTAACTTCTCCAACCTCGCTCGTTCTCGAGCCTTGGCTTCCTCCTCCCGCTCGCGTTCCCTTTCACGTTCCCGGTTTCTCCGCTCGGATTCGCGGTCTCTCTCCCGCTGCCTTTCACGGTCGCGGCGGTCGGAGGAATCGGAGAAGGGTTTAGCAGAAGGCGAATCGGAGTTATTGTTGCCGCTGTTGTTAGAGCGGTGGAGCTCCTCGAGGCGGCGTTTCTGTTGGGAGCGTTGCTCTTCGAGGCGTTGGAGGGCTAACTGTTCGCGTTGGGCCTTGGTTAAAAAGACGGGTTTCGGAGGATTATTGTTGCTCATGGCTTTTCTGAAAGAAGAAGAACAAGGGTTTCGCCTGATTAATTGCAGGAGGGCAAATATGGAGGAGATCTTCAAAGCAAAGGATCAGAGATTTACAGGAACCTTCTGTAAGTTTTGATTTATCCCCTCCACTTCTGCTCCTCCCAAATTTCCAGTTTTACCCTTTCAAATTCAATTGATTACATATAAAAATTGAATTGCATGTGAATTGACCTAGAATCGTAAAATTAACTCTTGGGGCGTGTTCTTTGGTCGGGAGAGTGGAGACTCATCAAAGGAATCCTCTCTTTCTCTCATCCGGTTGTCGTCGGCGGGGTTCCGATCTGGTTTGGTTTAAGAATTGCAGTTGGTACTTTGGTCTGCAGGATTCGTGAGAGAATAAGGAGTCCGTGGAGGAAAATGAGATTGGAGCACAACCAAAACGAAAACGTTGGAAGGGAAGAGCTCCTACGGGGCTTCCGCCGGTCGGTGGTGTCAGGCACGAGAACTGTGAGGAAGAAAGGGCAAGTTAGCTCGGTGCTGGTGGCTGACTTGGTGTGGTAATTGACTGAGTTTCCATGGAAGCTTCAAACGAAATTTTGAGATGACAAGGGTATGATGGCAATTGTAGGTCTGGTAATGGGGGCATGTGGCAAACACGTGCCATTCACATGACATCTGGGAATGGTGGCTATCTAAACTCAGGTTCTTTTCGGAACAAAAGAAAAATACAGGGGTGCCATATCGAAAAACAGTAAATCATAGGGGTGTATTTGAAATTTAACCTTAATAAAATCTTGAATGTTTCAAAATAATGTTTGAGCCGATCAAATTTGCCTTATCCTAATTGATATATATCATCTTGAAAACAAAATTATATAGAAAATGAAACCAAAAGTTTAATAAATATAATGAGCCAAAAAAGTTAATTCTTATGGGTTCAAAAATTTTGTTATAAAATTCACTATCCTCCCCGTATCAATTAAATGAAACAAGTATATATTAATTTTAAAATATTTGAATTTAAATTTGATTATTAATTAAAAATTTCAAACTTTATAATTATTCGATTACTTTTTTAAAAACAAATTTGACCTAATTAGCTTATTTTACATAAAAAAAAAAATACAAACAAATATTATTCATCTTAATATATATATATATATATATATAATGTCAAATTTAAAACGTTACATTTTTTTTTTAACTAAGCCAAGATTATAGTCAAGAAACAAAAGGATTCAAAGGTTATGCTGCTATAAATTATTGCCCCTTTAATTATTATTGGTAACAAGAAATAAGAAAGGGTGAAACTATAATTATCAATATTTTACGATATGTTATACGTATCTTTAGATACAAGTTGATTCATTACAAAATTGATATATATTTATATAAAAAATCTATTTTATCACGAATTAATAGCGTATCTATCGATACACAAATGAATTAATACATATCATACGATATATTGATACACTTCAATACGTTTTGTAGTGAAATTGAATTAGATTTAATTTAAATTTAATTAGACCCAATTAATTGAAAATGTAATTTTAATAACTTTTTAACAAAATAAAAAACCTATTCTTTACATATTTTTATCTTAATTTTAGTTGGTAAATTAAATTAAAGATATTTTCAAAAATATATCTTATTAACGAGCATATGAATTATTTGAAAACAATTATATTATTTCATTATTATCACTTACTCACTTAATTTTATTAATAACTATAAATTTTTTTATTTTTTATTTATCTTATATGTATATGTATTATTATAACATGAATTAATAATTATAAATTATAGATAATAATATTAATTAATTTAATTGTAATAATATTAAATTATTAAATAATATATAGTTAACTAATTAATTTATAGTAATTATAAAATTATTACAATATATTATATTTAATATAAATAATATTATTTAATGTTAAGCATTCACTTATTTAATAATATATAATTATAGATACGGGTTATTTTGCAACTAAATATTTATCCAATTAATTATAGTTAGAACAATCAATGGAATCACGTTGAAGAGACATGTCCTAGACAAGGGATAATACTAATCACGCAAAGTGAGTTTGACATTCAAATTCAGATCTTTAAGCTTGTAGCCTGTTAATTTCAATAACTTCAATAACTCGCGCTGTAATGCCCTCTTAATGCCTTCTTCATTAAGGGATGGTTCAAAACTCAGATGTCAAAGTGTCAAATTTGAATTATGGGACATATTTGTTAATTAATATAAAAATACTTTTGTTAATTAAAATAAAAAATTAAATAAATATAAAAAATGTACAAAATAAATAAATGAATGTGTAAATATGGGTATTTACATAAATTATTTAGTTCCAAAATAAAAATGCTACAATCCTAATTTCTTCAAGAAATTGGCCTAGCAACAGCAACCTGATCTGATTTATAAGCATCCAGATTCCATGTTAGTGGTCCTGATTCTCCTGAAGTCATATATCACATGCACATAATGACAGGCAGGGAGAAGCAGTATTTTTTCTAAGTTTCAAGGCCACCGGTCTTGCAATTTGACACAATTATGCCCAGAGATCACAACAACCAACTCTAGCTTCAAGTACTTACAGTTATATGAAGAAGGCTAATGCAGTAAGCATTAATGTAGCAAGCTCTATGTGACTTTCTGGTAAAGTTTTGCTACTACTTCTGCACTATATAAACCATCAAGCGGGAAATTCTGCATGTACATGAGACTTAAGTTAACAGCATGTGATTACCAGCAAAGCATCAAATTTGATGGATTTCTGCTTATGAACTCCATAATTTCATATTCCAAGAAATATAAAGATGGAACTCGTTTCTATAAATAATCCATGTATGGTTGATTATTACGATTGTTCAATTAGACAAGTGGAGTCTTAGAAGTGGAAGAGTACTTGTTCAAAATAGTCATAATAGGAGACTCGGCTGTTGGAAAGTCCAACCTTCTCTCTCGCTACGCACGAAACGAATTCAATGCTCAAGGCAACCATTGGCGTGGAGTTTCAGAGCCAGTGCGTGGAAATTGATGGCAAGGAAGTTAAGGCTCAGATTTGGGACACTGCAGGCCAAGAACGTTTTCGTGCCGTAACTTCCGCTTATTACAGGGGTGCTTTCGGTGCTTTGTTGGTTTATGATATTAGCAGGAGAGCTACTTTCGAGAACGTTGCTCGATGGCTTGATGAGCTTGATTGTGAGTACTTCTTGTTCTGGTTCCTGGGTTGGTGTCAAAGCTTTCATTTTTCTTGCTTAAAATGCATTCGGGTATAAAATCCAGAGCATTTGATCTTTGAAGATTGCAAATTAAATTTGGAATTGCTTGTGTTGTGTTTGATGTTTTGTCTTGTGCTTCTTCTGTATTATATATGTTCTACACACAGCAATTTCACTTGTTTAATTTGATTCTCATGATAAAATTTTCAGCACATTCTGATACAATTGTGGCAAGGATGCTGGTAGGAAACAAATCCGATTTGGAAAACATCAGGAAGTGACATTAGAAGAAGGTAAAAGCTTGGCAGAAGCAGAAGGATTGTTTTTCATCGAAACATCTGCACTTGATTCTACCAATGTTAGAACGGCATTTGAGATTGTCATCCGAGATATCTATACCAATGTGAGCAGGAAAGTGTTGAATTCTGATTCATACAAAGCTGAGTTAACTGTCAATAGGGTAAGCCTTGTGAATGGTGATGGATTAAAGCAAACTCAGAACCAGTACTCATGCTGTTCTACATAGGTTCTGTCTCAATTTGATGCAATACAAGTGAAGGGTTTCCTCAAATTGCTGTCTTTTTTTTTTTCTGCATTTCTAATGTGATAGAATCCAAATTAAAACTTCTGGTTATGCTGATAATAATTTTATCTTTTTATGTTTTAGATGGATATACAGTAAATTACAAATATATCCCAAACTATTTTGGATACATGTTAACAAAAAGGTAAAATGATTTCCTTTTTCCAATGATGAATTTTAAGTTTTTTTTTTAATAAAAAATATTTTATTTGATTTTTTAGCCAAACAAACTCTTGAATGAAAATTTGGTTATTATTATCGAGTTACTTGGTTAACAAGTGGTAATAAAAATATCTTCTAAAGAATTTACTTAATTTTTATTTTTATGAATAATCAGAATTTTTATCTTAATATTGAGATAGGTTATATGAATTAATATACAAATTGATGTTAAATTATCGATATAAATTCTCTTCCTCCACTCATTTCTCGTAAGCATGAATTTTTTTTTTCACTCATTTTTATTTATTATAATATATTTTTTCAATTCTCGTTTTGTCATATTTGTTCAATTACTTTTAATTCTTTTTCGATTTTTTCCTATATATATATATATATATATATATATATATATATATATATATATATATATATATATATATATACCGCATGACACGAGAGGACAACAAAATTAAAAACAAAATAAAGAGAAGTGGGGACTTCTTAACAAAGAAAAATATTTTAATCATTTTTTTATTATTTAAAGTTATTGAACGAAATTAAGAATTAAACATTTTATCAATTAGAAGAAACCCGTGAATAGATCTAATTATACATCATGACCGACATTATCATTTCGAAAATTTTAAAAAGAAAACAAGAAAGAAAAATTCTCCGAACTTATCAAGCAATTGTCAATAAAAAGACAAAAGAAAACTTTGACTGAACTAGTGGTATTCATGGAGGATGAACTCAGATATTTTCATGTTATAAACAAATTAGTGAATTCTTTCCCTCACAGTGACTGCCAAATAATCCGATTTCCGATCCAATCAAGCTGCCATTAGCTTCAGCCAGAAAGTTTCTTAGCAAACATGGCTTGTAAGATGTCTCTCATCCTTTCTTTACTTGTCCTGCTACTGTCACTTTCGCTGCTCTTATCTCCAACTTCAACCACAACCACAACCACAACCACACACTTTGGTAAGTTACAACTATGTACGAAACGTTTCTTCTTTATTCCATCTATCTTTGTTTTTAGTTTGTGGGTGTTTTTGTTTTGGGGTTATTGTAGGAAAGAAGGTGAATGAAGAGAGTATTCACAGAAATCTAATCAGCGCGAAACCACCGTCATGTCATCCTCATGCAGGAGGTGGTATTAAATGTTCTCTACGGGCTGATGATAGCGAGAAGGAAGATTTTAGCCGGGCAACCCAGAGCCAGGGCCATAATTAACGCCTTCAAGCCTTGCTATACATGTTCCAGTATTCTCCATGTCCGCTTTTCTGATGGAGTTTGTACCACTGATCTTATTATGTATATGTACAACAAAGGCATAGTGTTGTAGTCTCTTGATTTCCATCGGAAAATTAAACCAAATTTAATATTTTTCCTTTTAGTAATTTGTTTTAATGGTTAATTGATATATATATATATATATATATATATATATATAATTATATATATTGATGGATTTGGTCGGTTTTGTTTTTATTAAAAAAGCTCTCAAATTATCCACTAGTGCTTGGAAGATCGATCTCAAATATAGAGGTAACTGTCTCTAGGGTTAGATATAATAATAATAATAATAATAATAATAATAATAATAAAAATAATAAAAGAGCTAATATCTCAATCATTCACTATTAGGGATAAGAAATTTCTCTTCCACATTACTGTGCTTACTGCACATGAATGAACTCATAACAATTTCCTGACCATAATTGTTGAGACCTATCATAATTATAAATTCATAGCATCATTTTGAAACTTCAAAAGCTGAATAAAAAAACAGCCGCCAAGCTTACAAGGAGGAATTGTCAAAAGATAAAAAGAAAGGCTTGGAATGATGACGTGATGTACAGGGCTCTCTTATCATGGAGCATGAACCCCAAACACTTGTTTTATAAGCTGTTATTCATTCCCTTCCAGCAGGAAATTGCCTCCCAAATCCCTCTTTCTCCTCTAAAATCATCACAACAACCCAATCCTTCAGCAGAAACCAGTTTCTTAACTAGCCAATATGCCTTGTAAGATGTCCTCTATTCTTTCTATATTTGTCCTATTACTATCACTGTCACTACTCTTGCCTCCAACTTCAACCAGAAACACTCACTTTGGTAAGTATTAGCCTGTGAAATGTAAGTTATAGCCACAAGGAAAAAAAAAAACGATACAAATATCATCGTATCTTAACGTTCTTCTAGGTTCTAGCTAGTTTCTATATATTGTTCACTACTTTGTCTTTTGTTTTCGGGTTTATTGTAGGTAAGGTCAATGAAGACATTCACAGAAATCTAATAGAGGGAAGAGGAGGAAGGTGTAATGTTCATGCACCAAGTGGTGGTCCGGTAAGGTGTCCTCCTCCCAATGCCAATAGCGAGAAGAAACAAAGTCACTTGGGCAACCAAGGGCCATAATAATTGTTACAAAACAAAACCTTGCTATGTGCGGAATAATTCTCTAAACCTAAGTAGCAGATATAGAAGAAATAAAAAGACAAGTGAGGAGATGCTATAAGTGTCTCTGAGCCTTGAACATAACTTTATCTCTACTCTATATGTTATCGCTACCCTTTTAGTTTGTCATTTAACAAAGTGCTTCGAAGTTTTTCTTCTACAGGTGTTATGCTCTATCTGCCCTTACTCTTGCTTCTCACTTCTCTCACCTGCTGAATTGAACGCTAGAGAATTTTTGTTTTTTTTTTTGTATCTCCTTTCTCCGCTCATCCCCCCTTCCAGTCCCCCACTTTAATCTTTCTACAAAAAGGAAAGTCTTAATCTCAAACTTACGGGTTACCAATCAATCTACTGAGGTTGCAATGTCAATGAACTCGATGTTTCTATCTTATTTTGTTAACTAAATGATAGCTAAAGCATTCTACGGCATATTTGTGAAAATTGTTAGAATTTGAATGAAAATAATTATATAAGATATTGATTTATACATATGAAATTGTTAGAATCTGAATGAAAATAATATAAGATGACATAAGATAAAAGTTTCTTATAATCTTATTTATCATCAATGTTAATTGCTTATCTCCATCATCTTTTCTTTATCATCAAATTTGATATTTTTCCTTTAATAATAAGTTTTGACATTTAATTGATATATATATATATATATATATATATATATATATATATATATATATATATATATATTTCCTTACAAGTTTGCTTCTCGTTGTTCAATTGAGTTTATATATAAATTTGTTTTTGATATATTAACAATAAAAATTTTATTTTCACAATTTTTTTATTTTTTTTAATATTTTAAAGAGTATATATTATCATACTAATCTTCATTTCGCTAGAGTTTCCAATTCGCAATAGAAGATACATTTCGAATCCTTTTTTTAACAAACATCCTCTGTTACGAAGGACAATCATCACTGGAAGTGAACCTCTTAAGGCGTTCCAGCAGAACAACTCAACATTTGGAGGACAATCAACAATCCTTCCAGAAGTTGATTCTCGATCCATCACCTGTACAAAACAAAAAACTATTTTTTTATAAAATTAGCACTCTCACCTTTCACCCAATTATTTTGAATATCCCCAAACTCGAGAGAGAGTGTTCGAAGCACGAGATTTAGGCCACAAATCAATGGCAAAAATAAGATATTTATCACAAATGACCTTTCTTGCCAAGGCTTGATCATCCTTCCCAAATCTCCAAGACCATTTTAAAAGGAGAGCCTGATTACATGTAGATAGACTCAAAACACCAAGGTCACCGTTCTTCTTTCTTTTACAGATGGTGTTCCAACCATCCATTCTCATCTTTTTATGCTGAGCAATATCTCCCCATTAAAATTGTCTTTCGATGGCTTCTAATTGATTTTTAACCCATGTAGGCATCTTGACGATGGACATATAATATATAGGAAGATTAGATAGGGCACATTTTAAGAGTGTTAATCTTCCCGCTTTGGATAAGAAACACATTTAAACATTCAGCAACAATGATAAAAAGAAACGGATCACCTTGTCTTAACCCTATTTTTATTTTAATAGATGAAGAAGAATACCCATTGATAAGGATCGATACAGAAATAGTTGAGATTCAACAATTAATCCACGAGTAATAAGCTAGTTAATTATGTATTTTGTGGAAAAATGTCAAAAGATGGGTTTTAATTAATTTTTATTTGGGGATGATAGGAATCTGGCGGAGAAAGAGATTGATGCAAAGAGGGTTGTGAAGCATGACTTACGGATGGCTAAGAGAAACAAAGAATCGTTAAGGAGGCAGAAGGCGAGAATATCATGGCTCAAGGAGGGAGATAACAATACCAGATTTTTTCATTGCAAAACAAAAGTTAGAGCGGCCAGGAACTTTATCGTTGGTTTGAGTATCAATGGCGTATGGGCTTTCGATCCTAAAAGAGTCAAAGCAGCAATTGTGGATTATTTTAAAAATATTTTCAGTTAGGATAGCTGAGCCAGACTAGATTTGAAAGAGCTGAATTTTAGGAAGATTTCTGCAGATGAGATGATCACGCTTGAAGCAGAATTCTCGTACGATGAGGTAAAGAGAGCGGTATGGGAGTGCGAAGGCTCAAAGGCTCTAGGTCCTGATGATTTCAATTTTAATTTTTTCAAAAGTTCTTGACCAGTTTTAAAGGATGTGATTATGGAATTCGTTGTAGATTTCTATCATCATGGTCGGCTTGAAAAGGGTCTAAATTCCTCTTTTATTGCACTTATTCCCAAAGTGAAGAATCCAACCCACTTAAGGGAGTTCCGTCCGAGTAGCTTAATCAGTTCACTTTATAAAATCTTAGCCAAAGTATTGGCTAATAGATTAAAGAAGGTGGTTTCGTCGGTTGTTAGCGACACTGAAACAACTTTTGTTGGTGAAAGACAGATTATGGATGGAATCTTTCTCGCTAATGAGGTTATTTTTAGTATGAAGAGGCGGTCTTGGAATAGTGGGGGTATCGCCTTAAAGCTGGATTTTAAGAAGGCATATGATTGCCTTAATTGGGGTTCAATTGAGAAGGTCTTTTCTTTGGGGTGGCTCCGATTGTAGTAGGGATGGGCTGTGGTTTATAAACCCCAGGTGACGGGTGGATTGGGCGTTACTGACTTAAGGATTAAAATTCTGGCTCTCCTAAGTAAATGGTGGTGGCGATATGGAGCTGAGAAGGATACCCTTTGGAGAAAGCTGGTTCACGAAAAAGTATGGTAGAGGTTTTATAGATTGGTTGTCATCTGTGTCTAATTCTGTGCAGGTATCCCATGTATGGAAGAATATTTTGTCGATGGCAAGTATCGAAGGCGTTGACCGAATGGTGGGTTTTAAAGGCTGTAAATGAGTGTTTGGTGATGGAGCATCAATTTTTTTTTTTGGTTAGATAAGTGTGTGGAGGAGGCTCCATTGAGAGATAAATTCTTCAAACTTTTCTCTTTATCGTGTGATAAAAATTCAAAAGTTAAAGATATTTTTAACGAGACGGATGAGTGTATTTTAAATTTTAGAAGGAATTTAAGAGTGTGAGAGAAAGAATCTTTGAAGCAGTTATTAGGTATGGTTATTAGTATCAGGCCAAATTGTGGTTTTAATGATTGCCTTATATGAAAATTCAGTGGGAAAGAGGTTTTTTTTAATTAAAAAATGTGTGGAGATTTTGCAGTTTCATTTTGTGGTTCCGATTGAAAAAGTTTGGTTTTCATCTATTTGGAAGCTTCTTATGCCAACAAAAGTAAAGAGTTTTTTATGGCTTGCTGTACTGAATTCCATTCCATCAAAGTGCTTTTTGAGATCTAGGGGAGTGAATTTTGATGATGGTCAGTGTATTTGTAGCTGGTGTGGTATAGCAGAGGAAAAATATGTTCACATTCTATGTGAATGTTTCTTTTCATGGTTGATTTGGTGTTTGGTTTTTGACTGGTGGAGTCTGAAGTGAGTTATGGCTAATTCCATAGAGGATTGTTTGAGACAGTGTGAAGGTGTTTGTTTCCCAAATTTTATCAAGAAGTGTTGGTTAACAGTTACTGATGCTACTATGAGGTCTATTTGGTTTGCCAGAATTGAATCTGTTTTTAATCTCAAGAATTGGACTGCAGAGGATGTTTTGTTTTTTTATCAAGATGCGGTCTCTTTTTTGGCTTCAAGTAGTTGGGGAGGGTGCGATTGATAATTCTTTGTGGTGGTCGTTTCCTCAAGCTGCTTTGACTGGCTTTGGCTGGTTCTGCCTGTGCCCGTATAGGTTCTGATTTTGATTGGAGATTCTATGATAGGACTGGCCTAAGATTTAATATTGATGCCATTGCTACATCGGTGCACGCTACAGGTGTGGGAGGTGTGTTACGTGATTAGGCAAACTGCATTTTTGGCTTGTTTTTTGGTTCCATTCAGGCTCACTCTCCTTGTGAGACCACTGTTTCATCAATAAGGAAAGCTTGGATTTTGTTCGGTAAGTCTGCATGAATGAGCAGCCGCTTTCTTCATGTTGAATTATGCTCTAATGAAGTTATCATGAAGATTTTGCATCATGATCTGTGACAAGTTGAGTTCCTCATGTTTGATGAGATTGATCGGTTAAGAGGTAACTTCGGTGATTTTTTTTTTTTTGTTGCCATCCTATGAGCTTTAACTTCTTTGCAGCTTCCCTTGCAAAATTGGGAATTAATCGTATTATTATGTTTCATGGGTTATTCTGTTAGCCTTTTCGGTTTGTTGTGTTTTTATGTTTTGTGCGCTTTAGCAACCCAGATTTTATCCGGTGTATGCTACTCTCTTTTTTGTACTTTGTTTCTTTTAATAATATTTAATTCTCTTTAGCTGAATAAAAAAAATTTAATTTTTATTTAGTGTGTGTATATATATATATACCCACATGACAGGAGAGAACAACAAAATTAAAAACAAAATAAAGAGAAGTGGGGACTTCTAAACAAAGAAAAATAATTTTAATCAATTTTTTATTATTTAAAGTTATTGAACAAAATTAAAAATTTAACATTTTATCAATTAGAAGAAACCCGTGAATAAATCTAAATATAAATATATAAAGAAAACAAGAAAGTAAAATTCTCCGAACTTACATCAAGCAATTGTCAATAAAAAGAAAAGAAAACTTTGACTGAACTCAGATATTTTCATTTTATAAATAAATTAGTGAATTCTTTCCCTCACAGTGACTGCCAAATAATCCGATTTCCGATCCAATCAAGCTGCCATTAGCTTCAGCCAGAAAGTTTCTTAGCAAACACGGCTTATATAAGATGTCTCTCATCCTTTCTTTACTTGTCCTGCTACTGTCACTTTCGCCGCTCTTATCTCCAGCTTCAACCACAACCACAACCACACACTTTGGTAAGTTACAACTATGTACGAAACGTTTCTTCTTTATTCTATCTATCTTTGTTTTGAGTTTGTGGGTGTTTTTGTTTTGGGGTTATTGTAGGAAAGAAGGTGAATGAAGAGATTATTCACAGAAATCTAATCGGCGTGAAACCACCGTCATGTCGTCCTCATGCAGGAGGTGGTATCATCTGTTCTCCACCGGCTGATGATAGCGAGAAGGAAGATTTTAGCCGGGCAAGCCAGAGCCAGGGCCATAATTAATGCCTTCAAGCCTTGCTATACATGTTCCAGTATTCTCCATGTCTGCTTTTCTGATGGAGTTTGTACCACTGATCTTATTATGTATATGTACAACAAAGGCATAGTGTTGTTGTCTCTTGATTTCCATCGGAAAATTAAACCAAATTTAATATTTTTCCTTTTAGTAATTTGTTTTAATGGTTAATTGATATATATATATATATATATATATATTGATGGATTTGGTCGGTTTTGTTTTTATTAAAAAAGCTCTCAAATTATCCACTAGTGCTTGGAAGATCTCAAATATAGAGGCAACTGTCTCTAGGGTTAGATATAATAATAATAATAATAATAATAATAATAATAATAAAAGAGCTAATATCTCAATCATTCACTATTAGGGATAAGAAATTTCTCTACCACATTACTGTGCTTACTGCACATGAATGAACTCATAACAATTTCCTGACCATAATTGTTGAGACCTATCATAATTATAAATTCATAGCATCATTTTGAAACTTCAAAAGCTGAATAAAAAAACAGCCGCCAAGCTTACAAGGAGGAATTGTCAAAAGAGAAAAAGAAAGGCTTGGAATGATGACGTGATGTACAGGGCTCTCTTATCATGGAGCATGAACCCCAAACACTAGTTTTATAAGCTGTTATTCATTCCCTTTCAGCAGGAAATTGCCTCCCAAATCCCTCTTTCTCCTCTAAAATCATCACAACAACCCAATCCTTCAGCAGAAACCAGTTTCTTAACTAGCCAATATGCCTTGTAAGATGTCCTCTATTCTTTCTATATTTGTCCTATTACTATCACTGTCACTACTCTTGCCTCCAACTTCAACCAGAAACACTCACTTTGGTAAGTATTAGCCTGGGAAACGTAAGTTATAGCCACAAGGAAAAAAAAAAAACCGATACAAATATCATCGTATCTTAACGTTCTTCTAGGTTCTAGCTAGTTTCTATCTATTGTTCACTACTTTGTCTTTTGTTTTCGGGTTTATTGTAGGTAAGGTCAATGAAGACATTCACAGAAATCTAATAGAGGGAAGAGGAGGAAGGTGTAATGTTCATGCACCAAGTGGTGGTCCGATAAGGTGTCCTCCTCCCAATGCCAATAGCGAGAAGAAACAAAGTCACTTGGGCAACCAAGGGCCATAATAATTGTTACAAAACAAAACCTTGCTATGTGCGGAATAATTCTCTAAACCTAAATAGCAGATATAGAAGAAATAAAGAGACAAGTGAGGAGATGCTATAAGTGTCTCTGAGCCTTGAACATAACTTTATCTCTACTTTATATGATATCGCTACCCTTTTAGTTTGAGTCATTTAACAAAGTGCTTCGAGGTTTTTCTTCTACTGGTGTTATGCTCTATCTGCCCTTACTCTTGCTTCTCACTTCTCTCACCTGCTGAATTGAACGCTAGAGAAATTTTTTTTTTTTTTTTTTTTGTTTCTCCTTTCTCCGCTCATCCCCCCTTCCAGTCTCCCACTTTAATCTTCTACAAAAAGGAAAGCCTTAATCTCAAACTTACGGGTTACCAATCAATCTACTGGGGTTGCAATGTCAATGAACTCAATGTTTCTATCTTATTTTGTTGACTAAATGATAGCTAAAGCATTCTACGGCATACTTGTGATTATGATGACTCCTGTTGTTATATTAGTTAGGATGATCCCTCGGTAACTTAGAAGTTGCTAGAACAATGAAGATTAGGTAGATTCCTTCTCTTTTTTTTCTTTTAACAGGAAAATTGAAGATCATATAGATTCCATCAAAAGAATTTTACATGCAGTTTGTAATGCTGTCTTTGGATATGTTACAGATTTTATAAGGGATTTATGATATATAAGTATGCTGAAAGACCACTAACCTACTGGCCTTAAACAATCGATCTGAGGATGATTCTCTGTAACTTGCAATATTTGTACTACAACTTAAAGCTGTCAGTGAATGCTGGCTTCTGTCAACTTTCTTTGCCCCAAAGTACAAAGCAACTCATAATCCTGCATATTTGAATACATTAGAAATGCTGATAAAAGCACAACAGCTAATCCATTTTCAACTTCCTACTGTAACTTGTAAATATGAACTCATTGCCACCTTAATAAAAATTCTCCTGGCTTTATGGTCTATACTATATAGCAACAATTTGGCATCTAAGACAACTAGTAATTTGAACTTTACACGGACAAAAGGTGAAATTTATAGCAGTGCAGTTACATAAACATGACAGAGCAAAAGAATGTAAAAAGTACCTGTAAAATAGACTGTGCACATAGCTTCCCCGAGAGAACAGCACCTTCCATCGAAGCTAAATACTTTTGCTTTGTGTAATCACCTGCTAGATAGAACCCCTCTATTGGAGATCTTTGCAAGGGTCGGCAGGGTTCACAATTTGGAACGGTTTTATATACAGATCTGAAATGATAATTTGCTTTTAGTTTCAGTAGGGAATCTAGTGACCAAGGTACAAATGTAAATTGATTTAACGCCTGCAATCCATTTAAAATGGATGTACAGTTCCACATATATGCATGCAAGTGCAAACATATGTATGTAATCGTACTGAAATCCTGTTTAGAGATTGTCTGAAAGGTCGTCCAGATAGCATTAAAAGTTTCCATGAAAAATTTGGAAGGACAATTTACATTACACGTTTCTAGCACAATTATACTCTTTGATGCATCACTACATGAAAAAAGGTAGCCAACACCAACCATATATTTTTCAGCCATGACGCTTTTAAGCAATAACTAGAGTTTGATTATATATATATATATATATATATATATATATATATATATATGATATTAACAGAGATTCTAAAATAATGCACTCAGTCTAACCTTGGTGTTTTAACAATATGGTACTTTACGACTTTTGCTTTGCTCTGATCTGCAGAAATTTCATCAGGGAAGAGCTTTGCAAGTTCCTTCATTGTAGCATCGACAATTTCTGAGTCACTTCGTGCAATCCATTCTTCGGCAGGGGCAAAAACTAACTCCAACATGGATTGGTTTGGACTGTAATATTCCTGCATAAATCAATAAATCATTAATTAGTGGTCAGACGCACGAAAATAGGATACAAGAAGCTACTGAAGTTAGTCTCTTTTTTATAATGATTACTTTCTCAAATTTCCTTTTTTCTTAATTCTCATGGAAGGTTGAGTCAAAATTACCCTTTTATTTTCAGATGTTTTTTGGATTTGAAAGTTACCAATAATTAATAGGTTCCCCTGCCAAGGCTAAGTCAAATTAAGTCCATAGCATAGCATCTTCCATTTTCACCATATCCTTTGTTTCAAGATTTGGAACATTAACATGATACATTTACCCTTATTCCTTCATTAGTTTCCTTTTAGTGGAAACGGAATGATGTCAATCAACAATTAATAACTAAGGCTTTTTTGTTAGATGTTTTCTTGTTAACATCCAATAAATTTGTTATTCAAAGAAACCACTTTGTAGCTAACAAATGTAATTACACCTTATGCTGAACAACTGTCGGAAGATTGTAAATTATGTCACTGATATCTAATATGTAAGAAAATATAGGCAACATGGTGGCCTAAAGAACATAAATTCAACGGAAATTAAAAAAAAAAAATTGAGTTTTTACCTTACACGTTGCTGACATGTCAGCATATACACTTAGAAGGGGACTTCTGCAATCAAACAAGAACAAAAGTGAGGAGACAGCAAAAGAAAGTAGTTGATAATAGAGGGAACTTTGTTCATGAGATTCACCATAATAAAGGAAAATGAAAAGAGTGGAAGCTGCTATCGCAATATAGTTCAATAAAAAAGATGTCCCAATGACTTGGCTAGAGAATGGAGGAAAACCAATCTCCTTAAACCCCACAATCCCTTGTGTGATTATTTGAAGTTATTTGTATATGGAAAACATTGTATCAAATATTTAATGATGCACCATGCGGTCAACTATGAAATATTCAATAACTTAGATTGTGTTAAAGAAAAAATGCAGCAGATTTGCTTGGCTATCAATAGGCAGAGACCCTAAACTGGTAGTAATACTATCCCTACACTAGGGTTTCAACATTCTTATGAGCAAATAACTTTTTCCTCCAAATATATTCTAGTTCCATTTCTACATGAATATTATAAATTCAGAAGGACAGTTAGTAAAAATTCATAAAGCTACCAAGTGGCAGGATAAACGGATTAAATGCTAATTAATAAACAGATAATATAGCAAAGAGGGGGGCCAAGAAAGAACTGATAGATGAAGTAGGAAGACCTGCTGAAGAGTAGATGATCATAGGTGTTCTTCAATTTCCGATCAAACCTGCAAGGGGCTCTCATATTAACTTTTGGTGGGAAAGGTGTAAATATACAGATATTGCAGTCCGAGAAACCAAAAAAGAACCGAGTAATAGCACCATAGAAAATAAAGCATCTGCTTATAAGGGAATAGCATGCATGTATCACTAAATTCATTTCATCAATGCGTGCAGTGAATTCTTAAGAAAATTGAGATAAAAATGCTTGCGTCCAAGAATTCTGAACAAAAAATAATGCTTCATTCTGATAGGAAATCAGTGAAGGGTGTTGGGGGCAACGTAGAACCTAAAGGTTCTAAACACTGGTCTAAACTTGTGATGCATGAATCCTCCATTTTTGTTGCAATTCATTGAAGTAAGCAACAGCTTCTAGCCATCTCCACTCAACGATTACCTATTGCATGTGAATTTTGACTGAATCAGGCTTTGAATTAAGCTCCACTCTGGTTATGACTTATGAGCGACAAAGAGTACTCCACAATTTCGCCCTTGCATTATGACTCTCTACAGCATTGGCCATAATATAACCTCAAATGAACTGCCCCTTTTCTATATCTCAAATAAACTGCTCTTTGTTTGTCCCCTTTTCACTGGGAGAATAAGAGTAAGTCATGAGATATTCAACCAAAACCCTGAAGCTTATTGATACTGCTTAACGATGCTGATAAGCAAACAACAAAATTGCACCACATAACAACAATAGGAAACACATCCATGCTCTTCTAAACGATTCTAAAATGGAGAAGTAAGAGTCTAGGCAACCTAGAGAGTCAAAACACATGGTCAACACTCCTGCTTTTTGCTTAGAGGGCATGTCCAATGAAGGAATTAATGTAAATGAGAAGCAATATCTCTCGCGAAAGGCCGAACAACATATACCGCTTCTGCATTTCTCCAGCATTGTTCTGATGTGGGACTCTATACCCTAGTTGCTCTCAACTGGATTATTATATGCTGCATGAGTACTTAACCATTCAGCTCATGGTCAAGATCAGAACAAGGTTCCGCATATAATGGTTTCTTCCCCTACCAATACTTTTAATTTTCCATTTTAAATCAGTTGAAAAGATATCTATATAAAGCCAATGGAATGTACTTGCTTCAAATAACACCTTTCAGATGTGCAAAGATTTAGAAAAATGTTGAGGGAATGAGACAGAGCACTAGCAATACCAACATATTGTCTGAACAATAGAATTTGTTACTAACCATAAGTGAATGTTGATAACTGGAACTCCAACTAATTTCTCTAATTTCTTGAAGTATGAAATCTCTCTCCACTCTTCAGGCAAAAGTAGCTTGAGGATATCAACTGATAAGTTTAACATCCATCAGCTATTATTAGAGAAGGTGGTAATCTAGTAAAGCTAAATAGTACTATTAAATAGGAAACAAAGTATACCTGGAGTTGCAATTACGTAAGCATCTCCTTCAATTGTATTGCCATTATTCAGAAGGAAACTCTTCACTGTTCCATCATCATTGAGCTCTATTTTCTTTATTCGTGAGTTAAGCCTGACCTCACCACCCAGTGATTCAATATGATTAACAGTAGGCATGCAAAGCCTCTCTGGGGGGTTGCCATCCAAGAATGCCATCTTTGATCCATGTTTCTCCTGTTGTTGGATTTTCATGCATTCTTAGCAAGCTAGTGTAATGTTGTAGTACCTTGTTTTCCTTCTATTTTATACAACCTTGACTATATAAAAATGAAGGAACATGACTATTCAACAAAAGTATATACATTGAACCTTACTTACAGTGCAAATTACAAAAACATCACCTGTAGATGCTTCTAGACTCTAGTATATCAGAGTACAAGATAACATGTGATCTCAAAGTGACTCGAGAACATCTAGTTAGACATTACATTTGTGTTTATAATTCGTGTTCATATAATGTAAAATCGTGTTCGTATCATGTAAAACAGGAAAATTTTGTGTTAAAATTCGTGTCGGCACAAAAAATATAAAACCTTATTTTTTGCTTTTACGATATTCATATACAAATTTTACTTAATTTTAACCTGTGTCACCTTCGTGTCTTCTATTCATGTCATTTTCATATCATGCATTTGTGTCGTGTCTAGGATTGTCAGGCCTACATCCAGTGCGCCAAAATTAAAATTACATCTCTGTTAATCTAATAATGATTTATTAATTGAGGTGTCCAAGTTTCATATTTATAGATTTCTTTGGAAATCAAATAATGTCACTACCAGTGACATACGGTGCAAGGTTTCTTTTAGCAGTCAAGTAAAATTCAACCATGGATAACTTAATGATTTTGTTGCTGACATTGTATCCAACATGATCAGATTACGAATATAAAATCAGTGAGGCAAACAAGGGAACCATACCTGAAGAAATCGATTCAAAGCAATCAATATACATTGCATTGAAAGTTCATCAGGGTTAATGAAGTTCAGTGCCTTTGACATGGCAATAAACACCTCTTCAGTCACACGATCAGGAATGCCCTGAAAAGGAAAATTATGAAGCCGGTTTTCTTTATTTTTAATCATTTAACAAGTTTTTGCTACTTAATGCAATTTATACCAGATTCATTAACAATAATACATGGACATTATTTTTAAATGAATGTAGAGGGCAATTCATAGATTAACTGATAGACTTTGCATCACTTACAAAAGTTCTCTCTACCAAATATAACTCCGCACATGGAAACTTGATTTCTAAAATTTTCTCTCAATCTCCCTCTTCTTTTTTCCATTTTCCTAGAAGCCTTTGGCAATACCTTTCTCCCATCTAAAAGTTCAGCATCATGATGTTTCATGTTTTTCTCATAAAAGAATGAAGCATCAGCACTAAAATCAATGGATAATTGTGCACACATAATCTTATGAATATAGCAAAGAAATCAGACACCTCAGGGACTCTGAGTGACTTCAAACAAATCCAGGCATAAGGATTGTTGCTTTATTATACTTGTGCTCTTATGCACCTTTCTCAAGCAAATAAAGCATCATTTATTTCGTAAAGGCTTAAAACTCTGTATCGGACCCAGACATGCATGTAAACACAGGACAGCAAATTCAATTGCCATTATATGAGTAGAACTTCAAGTTGACAAGGCTTTTTTTGAAGTTATTCAGCAGGATGAACTAGCTCAGCACTCAGAAATCAGCCAACTTGCAGACGTACCATTTATGTACGTGCTATTAGCCTCGAAAGGAGAATTTTATCAAAAAATAATCGGCATACCACATACCTGCTTTTTCATCCACTCTTTAACAGATAAACCATCTTGGGCCTCAACATAAGGTTGCCCACCAAGCATTGCTGGTAGGAGTCCTATTGCAAACTTCACTTTCTCTGGCCAAGTCAGCATTTCGTTGTTCCTCAAAATGGCCCATATCCCTGTCAGTTTACATTGATGGAAATATAAGCAAAGTCTATGGAAATTGTAACTTTTTTATTTTTGTAGGTGTTAGTCCTGGGTTTCAGCACCTACAGAAAAAATTCACATAAATGATAAGGGCAAAACAAAGTTTCCCAATCATCCCCGATGAGTCCAACGGTAATATGGATCAGACATATTCTATCAGAAAAAACATAATTTAGCCCCAACAAGATATAGCTTCCTACGTACATGGACCATACAAAAATAAATAAATGAATAAATACAAATGTTGAGATTAGTTCCTGGATCAAAACCTTACAGAACGATAATCCAAGCAAACAATCGAGGGATTTGAATCAATCACACCAGAAAAAAAGATTAAAGAATTGAAACAGGGAACAAGCAAACATAGAAAAATAAGACATGAAGTGGTTTTGCAAAATGGCCACAACAGAACAAGAAATTACAATTAATCATTCTACCAAAGCCCTTACACCCAACCTTTACATGCTTTTCTCACTCACATGCTCATTGGCAGACTTGGCACTTTGGGTGACTGGAATCATATAATATTTATTGAAAAACATAATGCCTAATATGTCAATTCTATAATATATATTACATAGATTAGATATAAAGAAATTTAATTGGTGCTTCACAATAAATAAACATAAATGGAAAGAACAAACATCAAAGGCAAACTGGAATAGATTGACTAACCTATAAGATAAAGTAGTGACAAGAGCGAATGAACTTGCTCCAAATATTAAAAAAAAAAAATCATTCAGGACATGGTCTTGTCTACATCCAACCAATTAAATCAAAACAGCTACACAAGCAGGCAATTCTATTTTTCATTTCAAACTTTGTTGTCCACTACTGTTTGTTAAAGCAAAAAAAAAATTCCATAGATTTGTCCAAACATATACAAACTTTAGTTACCATGTATTTAAGTTGTTTACCATTTAAGGGAGAAGGTAGAACTTCTGGAAAATCAAACCGGCTGAACTCTCCAGGTTTATTTGGCATTGCAAATATCATAGAATGCTCCTTCCATTGCAGCCGATCATTGATGCCAAGTTCTCCAAACAAGTTTTGCACATTTGGGTAAGCCCCGACTTGCCAAAAAGAAAAGAAAAAATAAAAAGATGTTGCAATACACTAGATAGTTTGGTACAATAAAACAGTCAGCAGATGAAGAAGAAAACAATAGGTGGATAATATTGTCCAAAATCTCCACAAGCCTATGTATTTACAAATTTCAAGTACTAGGATGATAAGATAAGATAAGATAAAATAAAATAAAAAATCAATTACCAAACATGAAATTTCAAATACAAGGCTGAGAAAACCAAAAAAAAAAAAATGTATCCATACTTACAGAATATATGTAGGCCTGTCTCATACCAATCTCCATCATCATCTTTCCATGCAGCCACCTGTTAAAAATAGGACCAAACTCTAATCTCTCACAGAAGACAAGGAAAAAGGAAAAGAACATTTGAAACCACACTGGTAAGCACGTCAGGGTAAAAGCTTAAAATATTTACAAGAAGCCATTTCAAGTTATTTTAATTGCTAAAAGATCAACAATTTATTTTAAAACAATTTTTTTCCTGCATGTGATTGGCGGCTTGAGAAAAGCAAGTTTAAAGACATTATTTACAGAAACTCAAGTTTGTCCTTAATGCAGTTTAGTTTCTCATCAATTCAATTTATGCTGCATGCCATAGTTCAGAAAATAACTAAAGCTTCCTCGAACAAATCTTGCAGTTAAAATCGTGCTTTCTTCATCACAGATGAACTGTAAGATATCCCCTCATATTATGGACAATAAGATTTTAGAAATGAGAAGTAAGATGATTCAATAATATAAAAAATGCGTAACTTTCTATAGTACAGATTAGTGCAAAAACCTTTCCACCTAGAACATCTCTTGCTTCTAATAACAGAGGTTTGTGACCTGCATCTGCTAAATATTTCGCAGTCGACAAACCGGCCAAACCTGCAAAAATTCAAAAGTGGCAAGTCTAGTCTAGTAGCAAAAACAAACTCAAGTGATGGATCATACATTAAATCTAGAACCCTGAAATGGCCTAAGATATCATTCACAAGAATAATTCCCAAAATGAAACACATGGCAAAGGCAAGCAAAAATCCATTAAGGAACAAAATTTCAGGTATTACACCAATATCAACCCAAGGCCAAAGGGCTATATTTACATTCTAATAAGAGCTTTTAAGAAAGCAGATTCTCCCTTATCTCTCAAACAAAAGCACATTCATACTTGGAAGATAACCCTTGCAATCAGCAAAAAGAAACAAACAAGATGTTTACATTAACAGACACAAGACTCTTATGATGGAAGAATACTTAATTATACTCGCATGCAAACCATCTATTTTTCAGAAAGCTCAGGCCCTAATTTAGCACAGCCTTCTTATAATACTAGATACGTTCACATCAGCAAAAAAATTGCAAAAAAAGGCACATTTGGAATACAAAGTCACGATCCAATGACAGACTATGAGATTCTCAACTAGAAAAATACTCATAAATTTAGCTACAAACAAGGCAGAATGAAGTCTAAGCAAAATTCAGTTCATCGTATGCAAAACTAATAATAATTTTTTAGAATTTAGCTACTGCAAAGGCATAAAGAAGCCACGAAAAAATTCAAAAGGATAGAAAATGGATTTCCCAAAAGACTAAGAAAACAAATATTAGAATTAAGAAAAAATTCACACCTGCACCAGCAATTATAACTTTCAAAGGCTTAGTAGGACGGGGAGCAGAACGAAAAGAAGCAGATAAAGAAGCAGCCTCCAAAAAACTAACAGTATTCTCTAGCTCCGGTCTTGGATAATCTAAGCAAACTACCTGGCTCATAATAATAAAACAAGTAAAAATTATTCATTCAATATTACAAAAGGTTAAGATTCTCAAAAAATTCATCAAAACCAACCAACCTGCAAAGGACAAGCACCCTTACATAACCTCTTTTTAAAGGGAATTCTCAAGGTATGTCCCATGGATTCACTACTTCTAAAAGCTAAGACACTTTCCATGCTTCTTGTGTTGCTTAGGAAGTTCAAGTGCACAGCAGAAACACTCCCACAAAGACTCATTTTCTTCCAAACCAAAATTTAAAGTTCAGATTTTTATGACCCAATTCAACTGCAGCGGTTGCAAATAAGCAAAGACAAGAAATGGGTAATCGTAGTTTATCAACACAAAGAATAAAACATTAAAATTATCACAAATAAACAGCAAATTAAACCTTTTTTTGCCTTTAACAAAGCCAAAAACCAAAAAGCCACAAACAAAAACAAAACTACTTGCTTTAAAAAGAGGAGAAAAGGGTGTTTCAGATGCTAATTGAACAGCAACAAAGCAACTAAAAAGAACCCAGAGAAGACGTAGATTGAATTACAGAAAAGAAAAGATGCCCAATGAACTTGACTTGCCTACTAACATAAACTTAGAAAGTGGTTGGGACAGAGCCAGAGGAAGTGGTGGTGGTGATAAGTTAACGTGTACTTTGTATTTTTAAGGCACGAGAGTGTGGGTTTGGCCGAACCGAAATCGGGGGAAACCAAACAAATATGACACAAAATCATGCAATAAAAGGCTTTTGGCGGATTGCTAAGTAATGGGGTTGCCCGCCGTTACAGGAATATTCCTGTAAGGATTTTGTCAAGTGCACTCTGTTAATTAAATTATTATTATTATTATGATAATATAATAAAATATTATAAAAAGACAATAACAATAATAATTAATTCGATGAGTTTTAATATCTAAAAAATTTGAATTTCAACTGAGTTTTTTTTTTTAAATAACAATGATAAATCAAATCTATATTATTTTGATTATATGTAGATAATTATTTTTTTATTTGAACATATCTGGAAGCAAATAGGTTATTTAACTATCATATTAAAATAAAATAATTATCCTCTTTATTGTCAGTAAAATTTTTTTATTTTACAAGCGAAATTAAAATGATAATACATGTTTTATTTTATTTATTTTTTATTTTTTTAATATATTTAAAAGATATTACAGGAATATTCATGTAAAGATTTTGTCAAGTGCACTCTATTAATTAAATTATTATTATTATTATTATGATAATACAATAAAATATTATAAGGAGACAATAACAATAATAATTAATTGGATGAGTTTTAATATCTAAAAAATTTGAATTTCAACTGAGTTTTTTTTTTTTAAATAACACTGATAAATCAAATCTATATTATTTTGATTATATGTAGATAATTATTTTATTTGAACATATCTTGAACCAAATAGGTTATTTAACTATCATATTAAAATAAAATAATTATCCTCTTTATTGTCAGTAAAATTTTTTTATTTTACAAGCGAAATTAAAATGATATTACATGTTTTATTTTATTTATTTTTTTATTTTTTTAATATATTTAAAAGATATTACAGGAATATTCCTGTAAAGATTTTGTCAAGTGCACTCTATTAATTAAATTATTATTATTATTATGATAATATAATAAAATATTATAAGGAGACAATAACAATAATAATTAATTCGATGAGTTTTAATATCTAAAAAATTTGAATTTCAACTGAGTTTTTTTTTTTCAAATAACACTGATAAATCAAATCTATATTATTTTGATTATATGTAGATAATTATTTTTTTATTTGAACATATCTTGAAGCAAATAGGTTATTTAACTATCATATTAAAATAAAATAATTATCCTCTTTATTGTCAGTAAAAAATTTTTATTTTACAAGCGGAATTAAGATGATAATACATGTCTTATTTTATTTATTTTTTATTTTCTTAATATATTTAAAAGATATGTGTTATCATCTTAATCTCATTCGGAGTCAAAAAAACTTCACTAATAGTGAATAAAATAATTATTCATTAAAATAAAAGATAATTATTCTATATATCATTGGTGAAGTTTTTTAACTCTAGTGAGATTAAGATAATTATATATGTCATTTAAAAATATTAAGAAAATATAAAATAAATAAAACAATATATAAGTAATCATCCTAACATCATTTGTGAAATAAAAAAAACTCTATTGACAGTGTGTAAAATAATTATTCTAAAATAAAATGTATACTATTAATATATAATACACGGTTAATCAAGTTTTTTAACTCTACAAACAAGTTAAGGTGACATATGTCTTTTAAAAATATTAAAAAAATAAAAAATAAATAAAATATAACATATTTCATCGTTTTAATATCGCTTGTGAACTTAAAAAAATTTATTAACGATGTATTGAGTAATTATTTCACTTTAAAAAGTTTCATTGATGGCGGCATTTAAGAGTACCATTATCGAAAGGTTAATGACAACTTAAAAATCCTCACACAAAAATTTCAGTAAGGATTCAAATGGACCACAACATATTTATTTAATAACAATTAAAAATATAAATGTGGATTAATTTCAAATCTAATATGATACTAAGATATTTCGTAATTTACATAAAAAAATAAATTTTAAAAATGGAATTTTTGCTTCTATCTATGTGTTTTTTTTTCTTTTCTTTAATAATTTTTTAATACGATTTTGTGCATACCTAATTAGCAGAATGTATTTGAGATTTTATTTTCAGAACATTTTTCACAAAAATTGAATTCAAATTAATCAAAGTGAAACTTCTTTATCAATTGAGTTCTTGAACGACCTTTAATTAGTTATCAATGGCTTAATAACTAAATATATTTTCAACATTCTATATAAAATGTATATAAGTCATCAACTTTAAATTTTATTATATTATAAAATAAGTTCTCAATCTTTCAAAATAATACAATTAAGTAAAATAAATAAGAAATTAAAGTTTTATAAGTCTTCCACCTTATTATTTTATTGTAAAAATTTATAATTAATTTGGATTTAATTGTATTATTTTTAAACATTAAAAGTTTATATAATATAATTAAAAGTCAAAAATTTATTTTTATTTTATATAAAAAATTAAAGATATATTTAACTATTAAACTCTATTCAATTATGACCTGACTCTTACATATTGCCACAATTTTTCACCGTATAGTTCTTCCAATTATTAATTAGTACTTTTGTATTTATTATTTTACATTTTTATATTATTATAATAATCAAATATATGAATTTGAATTATTGTACATATAAATACTATTTCATTCAATTACGTGCCTACAAGAAAATCAAAACCCTTATTTTATTTCTTATAAATCATAATCAACTTTAGTCGAGCTAATTTGAATAATATTCAATAATACTTTTGTAACCATTCTTTTTATATGCTTTTGATATTCTACTAAATCAAAGCAACATATTATATCTTAATGATATTTTCCATCATTTAATTAACTTGTCCAAAAAAATCAACCAATCAAAAATGTTCTAACAAAATATGAAATATTTCTTAACATTAAAAATTTTAATTATAATAAAATAAAAATCCAGTAATTGCTCAAACCATACAGACTATTTCTTCAGCTAAAACTAAAGGACCACCTGAAAGGAAAAGCTCATAGAAAGTACAGTTCAAAAATCTCTGAAACTCATTTTAGGGTCAACTCTTTTTCCGGCTGAACGTCCTCTTCCTCTGTAACCACCTCTGCTTGTTCCTCTTCCTCTTCCTCTTGCACCGAACCCTCGGGTAAACGATTTTCCATGCTTCACCTCCACCAGCGAATGAAGCAGCTCGTCGCAAAGAATGCAACCTGTATGCAACGTAGCTCCATCTTCCAAAGGAGTTGATTTCTTGTTGAAGTCCACCTCTATGATTGTTGAGTCACATTCAGCACAGCGTTCTCGGGTGGTGGCGATCCGGTGAGCACCCTCAGGGAGTAAGACAAGGCAATTGCATTTGTTGCAATAAAGTCTCCACTTCGGAGCACTTACTGGGTCTAAAACAAGTGTTCCGCTGCATTCCGGGCAAGCACAGACTCCCTGCGCCACCAGAGAATGTCGACATGTGGGATGTGGGCAGAGGAAGCAAGGCATGCCTGCTCCCTTCCCTAACTTCCCTGTAGTACCTATCTTTGTGGAACCAAAGAGAATGTCTATTCCTTCGAATGGAGGACTGTTATAGCAATATGGGCAGAGGGGGAATGACTTGCCTTCCGGACCGGGCATGGAGAAGATCAAAAGCTCGAAATTATCCAAAGGACATGTAAGTTCCTTGTACAGCTGTAGAAAAGCTAAAATGTGAGCCCTTTTTTTTATAATTTTACTATAATTTTATGATTTTACAAGAAATAATGGTTGAGTTTGAGTTAGTTTGATCCAAAAAGTCCACAAGAGAAACATAATGGGATGGAAGGAGTAATAGACTCTAGGATGATCCATGGAGCACAGGAGGAAATATCAGAGTGCTTAACTACTTTTCCTTCTAATCCATGGACTTTGCAAAGACACAAGAAATTACGTAGGCTTATATGCAAGATACGGCATTCCACATGATACATGCTACAGTGAAACTATAAATTTTGCGAAAGGTCCAGCATTTTGGTATTACCTTGATTGTGCCCTTTTGAGGAAGATAGTAAACCTCCTCACATGCGCCACAAAACAAACGTTGTGGTTGTGAAGAGATGTACTTCATGTACCGCAAACATTTACCACATTTACTAAGAGCACGTCCTGAGTCGACTAGTGGGGAGAATTGCGCTTCAAACAAGGCATCCATGTTCTCAATCTGGAAAAAGAAGGGGGAGTTAAGTGATAAACAAGTAATTCTAAGCCACAATATCTAAAAGCAATCTTATAAACCTATTAATTCTTCATCCATGAAACATATACACATGAGCATCCAGAAAAGTATGTTGTAACAATAGCAACTATAAAAATTAGCACAATTGTTCTGTGTTTAGAATCATCTATTCAGTAAGACTACTAAAAACAAGTTCTATGGTAACCAACCCAAATTAAATGATAAACATGATTCTTTGAGGAAAAGTTCCATTGATTCTAGAAGGTTTAATAGATCTCACTTCTTAATAAATAAAAAAAGAAAACAGAAACAAAAAAGAATGCCACAAGGCATGAATCTTTGCAAATAGCTTACCGAGTGAAAAGTTCCATTGATTCTAGAAGGTTTAATAGATCTCACTTCTTAATAAATAAAAAAAAGAAAACAGAAACAAAAAAGAATGCCACAAGGCATGAATCTTTGCAAATAGCTTACCGAGTGAAAAGTTCCATTGATTCTAGAAGGTTTAATAGATCTCACTTCTTAATAAATAAATATAAGAAAACAGAAACAAAAAAGAATGCCACAAGGCATGAATCTTTGCAAATAGCTTACCGAGTGATAAGCTCCTAAAATTTACAATATAGCAAGTCCATTCAAGCCAATCCAAAGATAAAAATGCTATAACTCTACAACTATACTTGACTTAGAAAACCTATCTTTTCATTTTTTTCCATTTTGAGAAAGGGTAAAGGGAGAGAAAGGGGGGGGGGGGGGGGGGGGGGGGGGGTGTTGGTTGTATTGCGTTCCTAACTTCTTAATCTCAACATTTTGAATTGCAATTAATCAAAATTCCACAGTTCAATGCAATTGCCATTGTAAACCGTAAGGCATTTCATGTACTTTACCCAAGATGCTATTTAACCATGCAAGTAGAACATATAGCTCACTAACCTGCTGAATAAAATAACTGAATTTTTGCTTGAATTGCTGCAGTACGTGCTGCACAACACGAGAATGATTGGCCTGACCCTTAGCAACCAAAGTGATCTGATGCTCAATGAAACTGCGAATGTCTGGCAAACAAAGATCTGGATCAATGCACTGATAGCCTCTTATCAGTGTTATGCCTAAAGTAGTTGGAACCAACTTCCTACCAACTTGTACCTGCATTTTAAGTCAGAATGAAATATCCATCTCATACAAAGATAAGCTATCATTTAGCATACAAAAGCTAAATATGACAAGGATAAACTGAAATTTTTTGCTTAAGAATTTATAAACCTGCACATAGTTCCGCTCACAAATGTTGTTTATATGTACAGGTATTGATGCATCAGTGCCTATTCCGTTCCTCTCCATCAGAGAAATGAGCTCACTCTCACTGAGATAATCAGGGGGTGAAGTTTCACCCTAAAGAATTTAGAAAATAGGGCATCAGTAGCAATATTTGGACACTAGATGGTTTATTAAATGAAGTGAATATTTACCTCATATAATTCCACTATTGAAACTTCAATTTTCTCCCCTTTCGTAAACTGAGGAAGATTTTTCTCATTTATGGCCAACCATGGCATAATATATGTAAATCCTTGTACCATGATGCGCTGCCCAATGCAATGGAAGAATTCTCCACCAACTGAAAATTCTACTTTTGTCCTGAAATAGACACCAGTAATAAATATTATAAAAACTAATGCATAATTAATCAATAACATAGAATTAAAAATGTCACTAAGCAAATCAACACTATGAGAATCATGGGAAAACAAACTACAGCAACAAATATGCCTTTTCCACCAGGTGAGATCAGAACCATAGATCATATTACACTACGGTGCTCTATTTACAACCATACCTTCATTAAGCTCAATAAAAACAAGGCCCTTACGCAGTAGCCTGCCCACCAGCCCACACTTTCCCAACCCCTGTCCACCCAAGTCTTCTTCAGTCTTGCACTCCTTTTGACAGGAACATCCTCCATTAAGTAACAACCGTGGCATTTTATACTGAAGTTCACTTATGTTAAAGCACCAAACAATGCCATTCAATTATATGAGGTGTCCTTCCCACCACAATAATTTGAACATGTTATGGAGCATCTAAGTAGTCTAAAAGGCAAGTTGCAAACACAAAAACTGTACAGCCATATGCCATCAAGGTCGCACATTTTACCACAGTAGAATATGAGAAATTTCCGGTAATAACTAAACTAAATAAACAAGAGGATTAAACACGTGGCTTTTACCTCACATATTTGCAGTCAGGAGACACAGTTCCCATAAAATGTTGACAGACATACTGATATAATTTCCAGGCATCGTTTCCAAGAATATCCTCAGTTGCTGGCCGCATTGGAGTTATAGGAGGATGATCACCAGCATCTGTTCCTGACCGTGGTTTATTATAACTTTCAGCAAGCAGTCTTCGGACATAATCACTCCACAGTGGATTGTTTTCTAGCACCTTAAGTGTGCCTTTGAAATCAAATGATGAAGGATATGCTGTGCTTTCGGTTCGTGGATAGCTAAACAGCCAAAATTCCAAAAGGAAAGTAGAAAAAAAATGAATACTGAAAACAATAATGGAACTATAAAATAATATGCTGTTATATATTAACTAAAATGCAAGACTGCAGCACATTATCACAAGGCTCTTAACCATGCTTACTAGAACCAGGACTTGCAAGTAATGAATCTGAACCATTACCCTTAAATTTCATGGCTCAAGGCTTTAAAGTATAGTCAGGTATATAAAGACCAATTACACATTATTTTAATTGATTATTGTATAGTCTAACAATACAAGAAATTTGTGCATGTATGTCTGTGTGTATTGCACTCTTCCATCGAAGGCACAAATAGAATTAAGCTCCAGAAAAACACCCCTCCAACATCTATACACACACACAACTCTTCCTTTCTCTCCCCGCCACCCTAAAAAGAAAAAAGATTCAGAATACTCCTCTTACAGTCACCACAAAACAGAGTTTGGTGCTGATAATCTAATTAAAGATGAATGCAAAAACCAAAGTACTAAATCATCCAGCTTATCATTTCTAGCAGAAACCTTTGTGTAGAAAATTTCCCAATGGCTAAATAAACCCCATGTTGAGTCTAGGTAAAACCAGTACCAGTCCTTTAAAAAAAAAAAGTCATCTGAATAACTAGCTTATTAACATCAGTTCCAGAGACTCAACATGTTAGCAAAACTAACTAGATAATTATATCATCTCTAACTAATTGCAACCAAATTTACTTTAATATTCTACAAACTGAGTTAAGTCCAGCTGGTGTAGATCAAGGGAGAGAAAAAGAGAGAGGTCAGAGAAGAAAAACAAGGAAATAGAGGGAAAGATAGAAAATATAGGAGACAGGAACTAGACAGAAACAAGGGGAAAGAACAAGTAGGGAAATTCGAATAGCCTGAGTGTCTACAGTCCATCATACCAAAAGCAACAGCCAACAGGAAGCTATAATAAAACCCTAATAGATTATTCTGTGAACCCAAATCCTTGGTAAATAAGCAAAAACTAATTGCTCGAATATACATGTAACCTATACTTTGCTAAGAAAATATAGAGTTACCTAATAAGTCCCCAAATTATTAAATAATCTATGTAAATCTTATTCCTCTGCATTATCAGAATCCAGCATCAAGTTATTTATGACATATCTTTTGACAGGGTTTTGTTTCACACACTGTCAATGGCTCTAAAGAATGCGTAGAATGTGAAACAGGAGGATACATGCAACTATCATTAAGCCAAATGCACAGGTACGCATATTGAAAATGATTTAGCGCTCAAGTTGTTTAGCCTGTCCCTCAAAGCTTATTTATAGACCATACAAATTGGATTAGATGGCATTAAGCTGCCAATATTGAAAACATTTGGCTGTCATGTGTCATGAGATGGAATACACCGTTTTTAGACAAAATATCCACTGGTACAGAAAACATTGTGCTAACCACACACAGTAACACTTATCCAAGAATATTGATAGAGAATCTATATGCTTTTTCATCATAACAAATTGCAATCGAATAACCAAAATTAGTACGGAAAGGTACATAGAAACTAATTGTAATCCAGAACAGTGAGAGAAGAGCACCTTATGAAACCTTGTGTATATAAGCGTTCAGCAATTTGCATGGCTGTCTGAGGTCCAAAGCCTAATGCACTTGAAGCAACCTGAACAAATTAAGAAGATCTTGATATATTTCGTTAACTATGGTGTTTAAAAGCTAAGGTATATAAGAGTCTTTAAAATTGACTTGCAAAGATCCAAAAGTTTGGGTTGCAATCATTTTAACTTGATATCTGTTTCAGGAGCAGCAGAAGCAAAGGCTGAGAGACCTGCTTTTGGCCATTAGTAACTTTTATGCCCCTATTTAGTTTTTCTTCTTCTTTTTTTTTTTACAAACTAACAATTTATGTTGATTTTGGACATTTTATCTCAAACAAACACTTTTATCATAGCATGCCAAACACATTGCAACCACAATTTTCCACCATACCTTTCAAACTACATGTTTGTTAACCACAACTTTCAATCAGAACAGCAATGTCAAACTAGATCTTATAGTTGTAAAACAGCAAATTCAGCAAGATTAATTTGACCATATGAAATCAGCCATGCAACAATAGACATCTTAAAAATAGAATTTTACGTGATTGAAAGCAATCTAAAGCATCCACTCCTCTTTTCCTTGTTGGATACATCGATAGGCTATTCATGTAACAACTAGCTATGCCAAGCAAAGATTTCATACATCCATGGTCCACCCATCATGTCCAAAATAATTTATAGTTCTTTTAAGCAGCTACTCAAGAATCAAGTACAAATAACATTTCGCGAGTAAAAAATTAGCAAAAGCAATTCATAATTCTTCTAACCTTCAAAAGATTCACTGTGTTGAGACCAGAAGGTCGACCTTTGCTTTCCTGTTTTTCTGATACATCAATTACTTCAAGAATTCCATCCTCTGTCACCAACTTTTGGAACATTGTGGCAACCTGAAAATATACATAGAAGGATAACTTAGCATGGTTCATTAAAACAACAAGAGCAACATCAATAAATGATTATGTAACAAGGGCTCACATCCAAGTCAAACAACTTTTGACGTTTCCATTCCAGCTGAAGCTCATAACCATTCTGAATAATGTAGGGACGTAATGCCCAAAACTTTTCGGGCTTAAAAGTATTAATTTGCAAATAGCGCTGTACACAAAACCCAAGTGTAGGGGTTTGACATGGTCCATAGCTGAAACAAGCAATTAATTAGCAGATTAAATAGTTGCTCCCAAGCTGAAAATAAACAGAACCATTTTAATGAAATAGTCAGCATAACTCTAGAGAAAGAGAATGAATTAGAAAGCAAAAAATCAACATTGCCTAGTATAAAAGTAAAAGGTAAGGCTAAAAGCAGACAGGTAAGGCCATAAACTTTTAGATAGTTGGAGAAAGAGAAAACCTAGAGATGAAGCTCACTAGATCAATATCCAGAAAACAAAATTGTGAATAAGCAAAGGTAAAACACCACCAAGAATGACACACCGGCATGTATGGTAAATGACATGCTGAATCAATCAAGCTCGAGTTTAAAGTGGACATTGTTAATGATGAAGCATATTAAAGCAATAATTGTTAATTAATGGCCAAAGAAATATGGACAAGCGCTGAAAGAAAATTAACCATGCAACATATAAGGAGAAATGAGAAGATACAACATAGGAATTGCATACCAGAACCTACTACTCAGAGATTGTACAGTTAATTATATTATAAAACAAGCAAGGGCTCAAATCTAGTGCAATGATGAATTTAAATGTCGGTACAATATTATCACCAATAAAACTACAATGTAAGCCTAGACTCCTGGTGTAAGCAAATGAGAATTGCATACATCCTAGGTAAGGATATAATAATTATGCAAATAAAAAGCAACAGAAACAAAGGATGCATGAAAACCCCAAAGAAAAATGCATAATGAACTACGAAATGCTAGGGAAGAGAGATGAAAGAACCAACGAGATAACCCTGGAGTCAAGATTCCCATATTTTCCTTGAAAATAACTAGTTTGAAATCGGGTAAATGCAACACCAACTTTCAAATCTATCTCTTGTCGAGCATCCACAGCTAGTGCCTCATTTCTGTTCGGTTCCACTAGGTTGTCTATAGCCTTCAAGATGTCCTTCTCAGTCACAGAAGAAAACCTAGCACGATAAACCCTTTTCTTTCCCTCATTCACAGGAAATCCCGTACACTCAATGACTGCAAGAAATTTATAGTGAAAATAACAACTTAAATAAGCACGCATGCAATCTGTCTAGAAAAGATCTACAAATAGTTTCAAGCATGTAACTTCAGATGCTTTAAAACGAAGTCTATTAATTGAAATTGAGGGTTACAATATGCTGAGATGTAGAGTGTAAAGCAACATTCCAATTTATTTAGATTATATTTCCTTTCAAGCCATTCCAAAAGTTTAAAGATCAGAAGTTTAAAACCCTATCAACAGAGTATATATCACCTATTCACTGTAATGCCGTATAGAATCACAATTGGGAAACAAATATAACCTTTTCTATCCTTTTCTTTTTTCTTGCTCAGAAAAAAACAAATGTATTACAAAACATTAATGAAGACTGATTTACATGGAATATAAAACGGAACCATTTATCCTATCATAAATTTGCTTAATCATTTTATAAGTTCATGAAGCAACAAGTGGTATTTCACAGTGATGTGCATAGAAATACAAAAAGCGGAAAAGAATATACCTTCAAAACAAATGTTCTCTCCTTCACGATCACAATCCAACCATAATACCAAATAACCACACCCACGAGCTTCTTGACTTAAATGTTTAACAATATGGGCCTGAATACCCAAAAAAAAAAACATCACAAATTTATATTTAAAAAGGAATTATAGCTTAAAAGTATTACATCAAAATAAGGAGTTATTCGTACTCATAAACCAGGAAATAAAATGCAGATCTGTTCATAATGTGATAGAGACGCAAAACTTGTATTTATCTAACAACTCCAGCTGTCAAGGTTTATTGTCGAATACTATATCCTTTGTCACTAGTGCAGGTTGGTGGGTTTAAGGAGGTCAACATTCCATGAGCATGAATTTTGGAGAACTCAAGTATGAAATTAGTTTACAATTACAACTTAATAAGTACAAAATTTCATTCAGTCCTTGAGTGAAAATATATCTGATAAGTATCAACTAAGTTATGAATGTGCATAGGCATTTGCACTGCAGGAAGAGAGGCAGCTTTTAGTACCATCACTAAATTGCTGACATACATCACAGAATTTAGACAGATTTGTCAACTACAGCCATCACCCCCAGAACTTAGTTGGAGATAATGATAACAGAAGCACAATCGTTTCAGTAATACCATGTTGACTCATTGAAATCACTAAAAAGAATGACAACGGAAAAACTACGAATGAACTACAAAGTGATAGGAAGCCACATGGATAATATATACCCTTGGGTTTGATTCTGTCTTGATAACTGATGCTTGAAATAGGTCTAAAGGATTAGTGGCGTTCCAATCTTGATAAGATGCTGGAAAATCTACACTAGATTTGCACAAGAAAAAAAGGAAAAAAAAAAGATCATAATGAGAAGTCAAGCTTATAAGTTATAAAGGATAAGGCTATGGTAGGTAAATCCAAGAAGTACCAAATTAAATTAGCAGTTCCCTAATATGTTCTACGAGCCATTTCGATATGGAGCAAATTGCCATGGTGCTTAAACTAAAGTTCAATGGAAATATAAATTTGAATATGTTATTTCCTGAATCAAGAGACTTCATTCAAGCATTTTCAAACTTACGACGTGGATAAAACTATTTTCTAACTAGAACATATATAAAATAACTTCATATGGAGAATGCATCGGCATTATAGGCACCTAAATACAAAAAATCCTCAAGTTGTAGCACTAACCGTAAGACAAGGAACTAAAATAAAGTGATAACATTTTTTGTTTTCAACGATAAAGGAGAATGAGAACCTGAATACGTGTCCAATAACAGAAGTCACTTTATAATGGGCATGAAAGCCAAGAAATGTCCCATTGAACTCATGGACATCTGTACTACCCTTCCTTGTTGTCATCTAACAAATGCAATAAAACTTGTAAGTAACTAAAAAGTTTTCAATAGTGACAACTGAAAAATTGGCATGGCATTCACAAAAAAGAAAATAGTGCCTGAACCAAAACATGAAAATGCTTCGCAATTAGTACTTAAATGAAATTGATATAACAAAGAGAAAGGAAAAGAAGAGGGATTCAGCATTGTATCTAACACGTAACCACAATATGCTCCTAATTTAGTAAGTGCAAAAGGTGTTACTTCAACAAAATGTTATGTTAGGCCAAATCCAAGACTGACAAAGAGGTATAAAATTTTCCAAACAGAACTGTTTATTCAATACAGAAGCCATTGCTATGGTAGTTTAAGAAACAAAAAGAAAAAGGAAAAAAAAAAAAAAAACCCTTATACTAAGCCCTTTACAAACCTAGCATTAAAATTTTGCATAGCTAAAATTCAAATCAAGCCAATGCCAACCTTCTCTACAGGGGCTTTATAATTTATATATACATTTTTTTATTGAACTAATTAATGTTTCGTAAATATTTTCTAAAATTCTATTTTCCCGATATCCGCTTTCACTTCATTTAGGTACTTAGAAAGTGATAAAGCCAAAAGTCATTAGGTCAATAACATCAATAATCTAAACATGAAAAATTTATAATGTTTAAAATGTAAAAATTAAGATATTCAAAGTTCAAATTTGCAACCAATAAACTCTGAGCGCTTTTCAGAAGATTAGAAAGTTTAAGCATACTTGGCCATGAGAGAGTACGGAAGCAAGGGAGAGAGCGATGCTAGGCTTCTCCGCCACCTGCAAAAACAGTAGAAAATCAACTTAAAATTAAAGAAAATTCATTCTATATTTAACCTATTAATTTAAGAAAAAAAAAGATAAAGAAATTGAAAAATTTTAAGGGCTTTGTCTGATTGTTTACCATGAGAACTTTGGGAGGAGGAGCCATTTTTGGATTAAACCTGCTTTAACAATTTCCAGTCCACTTTCCTTCTCGGGTTTTCGCTTCTGCTTTTAATTAACACTCCTGGGAAGTAAAACGACAAAGTTTTGATTTTAAACGTTATTTCAAGAATTTATATTTGATGAATTAAATATAAAAGTCAAAATAATAACCCAATAATGCAGTGATGACACAAGTAGAAATAGAGGAAATAAGAGATATTTTATAAATATATATTGGATTATTTGATTTAATTAAATAGCATTAAAGTATATTATTTGTAATAAAAAAATTATTTTATATTCAAATTCAAACATTAACATTATTTTCCATCAGAAATCCTAAATAACTAAAATCTAGATTCCATTATTAAATATAATTTTATTTATAAATTATGTATTCTTAATGTGACATTTTATTAAATTAATTCATTAAGTTTATTAATTTTTACAAAAGATTTTTAATTTGTTAATTTAGTTATAAAATTGATTTTAAATTTAATTTTAAAAATTAAATTTTGATTTAAAAAATTAATACCCTCAAAATCAATTAAAATTTCCAAACTTAAAGGTGCCTTTGGTAGAGCAAAGTGTCAATTTTGCATTAATTTCACAAAAAATCCGACTATCATGAGTCTTGCTTTCCATACATGCTTTTATATGGGTTTCATTTATGGCCCCAATGCAATCCTGCATGATGATAAAAATAATAAGAATCAAATCAATAACTTCAACCTAAGACTCATATAATATCATCAAAATTACCTTAAAGTGTGACCAATATCTTATATCATTTCGAATGTGCATGGCTAACTTTATGATATTGAATTGTAAATAAAACAAAACATTCTATACATACATTAGAAGAAACCTAAAACAAACTTGTACATCAAAATGTCCAATCAAGTTTACAAATAAAATTAGTCATAAAAGTCCAAAGTCAGGAATAACAAGACATCATAAAATTCTTTAAAGAAAAAACATGATTATATCATCATATCACATCCATGACCCACGAGGACCTGGTGCAGGAGGTGGTGGAGGTGTTTGCCGGAATGGTTGAAAGCCACATGAAGGTGTAGCTAGCAAGGAAGAAAAACGTGCACTAGCATTATGTTCATCATACTCACATTGAAGCTACCAAGCCCTAATATCCGGATCTAAATTTAGCAGCAGGCCAGGTGGGACTACTGCAATTCCAATACAACAAAGACTCTATGAACCGCAAATTTGTATTGAATAAAATCAAAAACCAATTTTCTCCCAAACCCAAACACAAACCACAACTCAGTTATTTCATTCCTACTCAAGTCTAATTAATGGAGAGCCAACTAATTAGGAGCAGAAAATTGGAAGCAAAGAGGATCATCACTGAGTAATTAATGGGCTATGGCAAGGTTTTCAGGTAACAAAAAAAATCAAATATATAATTAGAATGAAATGAAACGAATTGGAAAAACGAAGGAAGGGATAAAAAATCATTGAAAATCAAAACATACCTGGTGTAATTAGAATGATATGAAAAAATCAGGAAAAGTTGTAACACCCCATACTTACTGATTCAATTTCGGAAGCCAGAAATTTCGGGTCGATTTCGCGCTTTCACTTTTCCTATCGTTTGTATGTGTTTGTGGTAGACTACCTACGCGTCAATCATTCCTTTCGACTTTTTACAGGTCCCCACTAAACTAAAAGTGATTTCCTAAATTTTGACATGTACCGTCAACTATCCTTTAATTTAAACAGCCTCAATAATCACCTGAAATCTACTTCACATAAAGTTTATTTCCAATTATTTATACCTAAAATTCCACAAGATCGAAAACTTTCATATCTCATTCATATTATAATAAATTTCATCAGACGCAGTAATGATCATAACAACTGAATATATATCAACTTCAACAAAATTACAGTCCACAACCTATCTATATCTCAACCCTCTCACGAGTGTACACCATGAAACTTACATACTGTGTCAACATTTAAATATATATATCCACCGTACAAAATATACCTCGGTGGAAGTCCGGTTGTCTCAAAAGTATGACAAAATCCGCTGAATCTCGCACTGCCTTAATCTGGGGGAGGAAGGAGGGGGTGAGTTTTATGGAAAACTCAGTAAGCAAATATGCAGCTACTGAAAATAAAAATTAGTTTCATACAGACCCTCATGCCTTACACTCAAAATCAAATCCAAACAGCCAAACATATAGGTTTTTATAAAACATAAGCTAAGTAAAACAAGTCATCGGAAATGTAATTTTATTTGGAAAAAGTAATCATATCACAAAATTAAAATCCAACATAGAATTCGAGTGCAAATTTCAGATTTTCGGATACAGAAATCAAATTTCAAATAGATATCAATTATACATACATATATTGCAAAATCAAATACGTATACCGAAATTAGATACATATACAAAAGTTATATACGGATGCTGAAGCGTAAATGCATTAGGTACAACCTTATCAAAAGGCACTGTAGCTATCAGTGCAACGGACTCCCTATTTCTAGGGCGCTATCTATGATCATAGACCTGAGCCAGTCTCGTGGGCCAGACGACACTGGCACCTATCGCCTCAGGATAGGCCAAACTGTTCCCAATTTCTTTTCAGGGGAACCCTTACAGTAGGTGTACCAAAATGATTTAGTCTTACGATAAAGACACGTGTACAATTAGTTCCCATCAGGGATTCTAGAGACGGCTCCCACGGTTTTTAAAACAAAATTTTAATATACTTTCCTTAAATCGAATTTATTTGGCATGAGGTTTAATCTAAATACTAAGTTTTTGTACAAAAGAACTAAACATATATATTTTTAAATATCACAACGAAAAACTTATTATATTATTTATTTACTTATTTATATATATTTAAACAGAATTTCCAAAGATCAAACAAAATTTCATATCACTGCAAAACATTTCAGAACAAAATAGTTAATTAAATTTGTAGACTGTATATTTACTTACCTGTACTTGACACCAATAACGAAGCTAGTTTACTTCTCTCGATTCTTCTAAACGGTTCCCAATCTCATCTACCTACAATTATGTATCATATAACTCATCAAATAAACTTGATAATTTTCAGAACAGAAAAATTGCCATCACTGTCAAGCTGTTTCATTTATCTATTTATTTCTTTGTTACCTCTCTGCATCACAGCCTTGTTTCACTCTTGCTAACACCAACGAACGTCAACTCCAGCACCATCGTTTTCGCCTTTGCAGATCCCCTGCACTGCTTTAGTTTTCTTTTCGCCCTTTGTCACGATGAGACTGGGTAACTCCTTTACTGCTTCTGTTTCTTCAGTCCTCGTCGTTTCTACACTGCCCGGGGAAACGCAGGTGATAGATGTGACCGAATCCCCATTCTCATGGTTCTATCACTCTTGGCAGCTTCAATTTTGCTTCTCAATTTTCAGCTGGGTCTTCCGCCTCCCTCATATCCTCTCCTCTGTACACTCTCTGTTTCTTGCCTTCTTTCTTTATCCTTCTCGATTTCAGTCTCTCTTTCTCATCCCTTTTGCTTCATCCTTAATTTTCCACCGTGGTTACTGTTGCTCGAGAAGGAGCTTCCCTTGTTACCAAAAGCTTTTAGTTTCCTTTTCCTGCTATCTTCGCGTCTCACTTTCTCAGTCTGTTTCTCTCTTAAGCAAAGCACTCACAATGCTACAGTCCCCTATCTTTTCTACTCTAATTTTCCAGCAACTTCACACATCTTCTCTGCTCTCATTTCTTTTCATTCTCCGGGCCATCATTCCCAATTCATTTGGTCAGCCATCTACCACTCCCTTTCCTATATTTGTTTTCTTCCTTTCACAACTGTATGTTTCCATTAATTGCTCTTGAGTGGACATTACTCCACTACCTACTACTGCTGCTTCCAGTCTAATCTCCTCAGTTTTTTTTCCTGTCAACAGTACACTTTCTTCTTTCATTTCATCTTTCTTTTCTTTTTTAAACTATTATTATTTTATTATTTTATTAAGAAAAAGTTGAACGTTACATCCTCCTCACCTTATGAAATTTGGTCCTCCAAATTTTGATTATAGTTATGAAAAGAGATACGGGTGCTTGTCGCGCATCACATTTCTAGCTCCCAAGTGGCTTCATCCTCTGAGTGTTGTTGCCACTGTACCTTGACCATTGGAATAGTTTTTGATCTTAGGACTCTTTCTTGTCTGTCCAAAATCTTTATTGGTTTTTTCACATATGTCATATCCTCCCGTAACTTCAATGTGTCATATCCGATGACATGAGAAAGATCTGGATTATATATCCGAAGCATGGAAACATGGAATACATTATGCACGCCAGCTAGCTGGGGAGGTAAAGCTAACCGATATGCCACGACTCCAATCCTCTCTAAAATTTCGAAAGGTCCAATATATCTCCGGCTCAGCTTGCCTTTCTTGCCAAATCTCATGATGCCTTTCAACGGCGATACTTTTAGGAACACTGAATCACCAACCTCAAACTCCAATGGCCTCCGTCGATTATCTACATAGGACTTTTGTCTATCCCTGGCAACCTTTAGCTTATCGCATATCACCTTAACACTTTCGAAAGCTCTCTTGACTAACTCTGGAGCATATATCAATTTATCACCAACTTCCTCCCAAGTAATCGGAGATCTACACTTCCTACCCTAAAGGGTTTCGTACGGAGCCATTCCGATACTTGAATGATAGCTATTGTTATAAGCGAATTCCGCTAGCGGCAAATGATCATCCCAGGAGCTCTTATACTCAAGTGCACAAGCCCTTAGCATGTCCTCGAGAGTTTGAATTGTTCTCTCGGATTGCCCATCAGTCTGAGGGTGAAAAGCAGTACTGAAGCTCAAACGAGATCCCATAACCTCCTGAAATTTTTCCAAAAAACGGGATGTAAAGCGGGAATCTCGATCAGATACTATGCTCACTGGGGTACCATGAAGCCTGACTATCTCTTTAACAAATAATTCTGCCAGCGAAGTCAATGGATCTGTAACCTTGATGGGTAGAAAGTGGGCTGACTTGGTAAGCTGATCGACAATAACCCAAATGGCATCATGCTTTCTCCGGGTTCTCGGGAGTCCCATAACAAAATCTATGGTAATATGCTCCCACTTCCACGTTGGTATAGGCAAAGGTTGGAGTAACCCTGCAAGTTTCTGATGTTCCACATTTACCTGTTGACAAATCAGACATCTTGCAACAAATTCAGCGATGTCCTTCTTCATACCAGCCCAATGATACAACCCACGCAAATCATGATACATCTTCGTGCTGCCAGGGTGCATGGTGTATCTCGAGTTGTGAGCCTCTTCTAAGATCAGTCTCTTTAGGTCGTCATTATCTGGAATACACATCCGACCCTGAAACCTCAATATACCATCACTGCCCATTGAGAAATCAGAATGTCTACCGTCATCCCCTTCATTTTCACAAACAATCTTTACAATTCGAGGATCATTCTTCTGCACCTTCCTAATCTGATCAAGTAACTCCGGTTCAACTCTTATACTGGCAACTAAACAACCGTCCACTGACTGATCCTGATCCACTGAAATCCTCAGATCCCTAAATTGTTCCAACAAATCCCATTGTTTAACCATGAAATAGGAGACCATAGCTGTATTCTTCCGACTCAGAGCATCCGCTACCACATAAGCTTTCTCGGGGTGGTAGAGAATCTCACAATCGTAATCTTTCAACAACTCGATCCAACGACGCTGCCTCATGTTTAATTCCTTCTGAGAGAAGAGATATTTCAGACTCTTATGATTAGTGAAAATCTGAAATGTCTCTCCATAAAGGTAATGTCGCCAGATTTTTAGGGCAAAAACAATCGCAGCTAACTCCAGGTCATGTGTAGGGTAATTTTTCTCATGGTTCTTCAACTGCCTCGAACCATAAGCCATAACTTTTTCGTACTGCATCAGAACACACCCCAGACCCTGATGCGAAGTATCACTGTAGACAGTAAAACCTCCGGAACCACTGGGAATGGTAAGGATAGGTGCCGTGGTCAACCGTCTTTTCAATTCCTGAAAACTGTTCTCACAAGCTTCACTCCAAACAAAGTTCACTCCCTTCCGAGTGAGTCGGGTCAACGGTGCAGCCAACTTAGAAAACCCTTCCACAAATCTTCTATAATAACCCGCTAAACCCAAAAAGCTGCGAATCTCAGTAGGAGTCTTTGGTCTCTCCCAATTTAGGATGGCTTCTATCTTGGACGGATCAACAGACACCCCATCCTTTGATACCACATGCCCCAGAAAACATATCCGATCCAACCAAAATTCACATTTACTGAACTTTGCATACAACTGTTTTTCTCTGAGTGTCTGAAGAACCGTGCGTAGGTGTTGTTCGTGTTCTTGATATGATGAGGAATACACTAGGATGTCATCTATGAAGACAATCACGAACTTATCCAGATACGGCCTAAAAACTTCATTCATCAAGCTCATAAAGGCCGCTGGTGCATTGGTCAATCCGAATGGCATCACTAGGAACTCATAATGCCCGTACCGAGTTCTAAAAGCGGTCTTCGAAACATCTTCCCCTCGGATTCTCAATTGATGATAGCCGGATCTAAGGTCTATCTTGGAAAAGACTTGAGCACCTCTCAACTGATCAAAAAGATCGTCAATACGAGGCAGGGGGTATTTGTTCTTGACAGTCACTTTGTTTAACTTCGATAATCCATGCAGAGTCTCAAACTACCGTCCTTCTTTTTCACAAAAAGCACGGGAGCACCCCAGGGAGATACGCTCGGGATTATGAACCCCTTATCAGACAGTTCTTGTAACTGAGCCTTCAATTCCTCCAATTCGATGGGTGACATCCTATATGGGGGTTTAGAAATTGGTTGGGTTCCCGGAATCAAGTTTATAGTAAACTCAACCTCTCTCTGCGGAGGTAAGCCCGGTAATTCTTCCGAAAAAACATCCTCATACTCATAGACTACTGAAATATCTCGAATACTGGGTTGAGATTGATCTACCGTTTCAACAAAGGCTAAATACCCCCGAATGACAGAATCAGTAGCCTGAGCAGTAGTCTCATCCAAGGCAAACACTCGTCCCTGTGTCACCGGACGCTTACCCTTATCCACTGTAGAACGCTCGGCACCTTTGCTAAACTCCTTGAGGCTCGGGCAGTCTCTGATCAAGTGGCCTCGCTTGCCACAGTGATAACAGGCTCCTATCTCCCGATAACATGGCTTAGTGCCATGATGTCCTCCACATGTTGGACAGGTGGAGCTAGTATTAAATCCAGTAGTCTGAGCTTGGGAACCGGATGTCTTGGGCCTCTTGTCATACGGTTGCCTGCCCTTATCAGATCTCCTCTCACTGAATCTCATGTCCCTGCCTTTACCCTTGAATTTATGTCCGGACTCCTTCTGTGTCATATCTATCTCCAACTCCACCATCTAAGCCCGACGAAGAGCCTCGGCATAATCGTTAATATCAAATGCAGACAACCGATCCCCGAATACTGTGCCTGAGGCCATCTATAAATTTCACGGTCTTCGCCAACTCATCCTTAGATATTAAAGGATCGTAGCGACAGAGGGCAGAGAATTGAGACTCGTACTCGTCCACTGTCATAGAGCCCTGAGTGAGATGAAGGAAATCTGCTTGTCTCTTCCTCTTGATCGACTCTGGCATATACTGCTTATAGAACACCTCGAGAAAAGCCTCCCATGTAATCTCCGGTCTCTTGGCCCTCAATAACCTCTCTCCAGACTCCCACCATATCTCTGCCTTATCCCGAAACATGAATACTGCCAGAGCAACTCTTTCCGTGGAGCTGCAACCCATAAACATAAACAGTTTCTCCAATTGCTTCACCCATGCTTCTGCTACATCAGGGTCCTTAACACCTCTGAAAGTCGGTGGGTTCATTTTCTGGAATTGTCGAAATCTCGACATATTGCGATCTACCAAATCTTCAGCTGGTGGTTGTGGAGCAACTGGCTGCTGGGGATGAGGTGGTATAACCTGTTGTGGTGGAGGTGGTTGTACATTAGGGGTTTGAGCTTGGATTCCAGCGTGTTGGTGCATCAAAAGATTGGTGAGTTGCTGCATTGTCTGCTGCAGCTGTCCGAGACTGTGCTCAACCTGCCCTATCCGAGAGTTCGGGCTAAGTGGTTGTGGAGGTGGCGACGCAGGAGCTTGTCTCGATCTCCCTCTACCTCGAGGTCGCCTGCCTCTCCACTCCATAATCCAAATCAAAATCCTATACAAAAATATACCGATGAATACTAACAATAATAATTCAGACTTTATATATATATATATATGCTGACACTTCCATGGTGTACTGGAATGTAAATAAAGACAAACAGTCTACACAAACACAACAAACACTGGCTCTGATACCAAATCTGTAACACCCCATACTTACTGATTCAATTTCGGAAGCCAAAAATTTCGGGTCGATTTCGCGCTTTCACTTTTCCTATCGTTTGTATGTGTTTGTGGTAGACTACCTACGCGTCAATCATTCCTTTCGACTTTTTACAGGTCCCCACTAAACTAAAAGTGATTTCCTAAATTTTGACATGTACCGTCAACTATCCTTTAATTTAAACAGCCTCAATAATCACCTGAAATCTACTTCACATAAAGTTTATTTCCAATTATTTATACCTAAAATTCCACAAGATCGAAAACTTTCATATCTCATTCATATTATAATAAATTTCATCAGACGCAGTAATGATCATAACAACTGAATATATATTAACTTCAACAAAATTACAGTCCACAACCTATCTATATCTCAACCCTCTCACGAGTGTACACCATGAAACTTACATACTGTGTCAACATTTAAATATATATATCCACCGTACAAAATATACCTCGGTGGAAGTCCGGTTGTCTCAAAAGTATGACAAAATTCGCTGAATCTCACACTGCCTTAATCTGGGGGAGGAAGGAGGGGGTGAGTTTTATGGAAAACTCAGTAAGCAAATATGCAGCTACTGAAAATAAAAATTAGTTTCATACAGACCCTCATGCCTTACACTCAAAATCAAATCCAAACAGCCAAACATATAGGTTTTTATAAAACATAAGCTAAGTAAAACAAGTCATCGGAAATGTAATTTTATTTGGAAAAAGTAATCATATCACAAAATTAAAATCCAACATAGAATTCGAGTGCAAATTTCAGATTTTCGGATACAGAAATCAAATTTCAAATAGATATCAATTATACATACATATATCGCAAAATCAAATACGTATACCGAAATTAGATACATATACAAAAGTTATATACGGATGCTGAAGCGTAAATGCATTAGGTACAACCTTATCAAAAGGCACTGTAGCTATCAGTGCAACGGACTCCCTATTTCTAGGGCGCTATCTATGATCATAGACCTGAGCCAGTCTCGTGGGCCAGACGACACTGGCACCTATCGCCTCAGGATAGGCCAAACTGTTCCCAATTTCTTTTCAGGGGAACCCTTACAGTAGGTGTACCAAAATGATTTAGTCTTACGATAAAGACACGTGTACAATTAGTTCCCATCAGGGATTCTAGAGACGGCTCCCACGGTTTTTAAAACAAAATTTTAATATACTTTCCTTAAATCGAATTTATTTGGCATGAGGTTTAATCTAAATACTAAGTTTTTGTACAAAAGAACTAAACATATATATTTTTAAATATCACAACGAAAAACTTATTATATTATTTATTTACTTATTTATATATATTTAAACAGAATTTCCAAAGATCAAACAAAATTTCATATCACTGCAAAACATTTCAGAACAAAATAGTTAATTAAATTTGTAGACTGTATATTTACTTACCTGTACTTGACACCAATAACGAAGCTAGTTTACTTCTCTCGATTCTTCTAAACGGTTCCCAATCTCATCTACCTACAATTATGTATCATATAACTCATCAAATAAACTTGATAATTTTCAGAACAGAAAAATTACCATCACTGTCAAGCTGTTTCATTTATCTATTTATTTCTTTGTTACCTCTCTGCATCACAGCCTTGTTTCACTCTTGCTAACACCAACGAACGTCAACTCCAGCACCATCGTTTTCGCCTTTGCAGATCCCCTGCACTGCTTTAGTTTTCTTTTCGCCCTTTGTCACGATGAGACTGGGTAACTCCTTTACTGCTTCTGTTTCTTCAGTCCTCGTCGTTTCTACACTGCCCGGGGAAACGCAGGTGATAGATGTGACCGAATCCCCATTCTCATGGTTCTATCACTCTTGGCAGCTTCAATTTTGCTTCTCAATTTTCAGCTGGGTCTTCCGCCTCCCTCATATCCTCTCCTCTGTACACTCTCTGTTTCTTGCCTTCTTTCTTTATCCTTCTCGATTTCAGTCTCTCTTTCTCATCCCTTTTGCTTCATCCTTAATTTTCCACCGTGGTTACTGTTGCTCGAGAAGGAGCTTCCCTTGTTACCAAAAGCTTTTAGTTTCCTTTTCCTGCTATCTTCGCGTCTCACTTTCTCAGTCTGTTTCTCTCTTAAGCAAAGCACTCACAATGCTACAGTCTCCTATCTTTTCTACTCTAATTTTCCAGCAACTTCACACATCTTCTCTGCTCTCATTTCTTTTCATTCTCCGGGCCATCATTCCCAATTCATTTGGTCAGCCATCAACCACTCCCTTTCCTATATTTGTTTTCTTCCTTTCACAACTGTATGTTTCCATTAATTGCTCTTGAGTGGACATTACTCCACTACCTACTACTGCTGCTTCCAGTCTAATCTCCTCAGTTTTTTTTTCTGTCAACAGTACACTTTCTTCTTTCATTTCATCTTTCTTTTCTTTTTTAAACTATTATTATTTTATTATTTTATTAAGAAAAAGTTGAACGTTACAAAAGTGGAGGAGCTCCAGAGTTAAGCTCAATCTTTAATCTCTCAGTCCAACGGTGACATGAATGGTGGCTCAAATGGCAGTGAGAGAGACGAGATCGAAGACAGCGACGGAGAGATCGGGAGAGTGAGGTGAGAGGACTAAAAGATACAAGAAAGGCAAGGTTGATAATTTTAAATTTGAGAGGGGTATTTTTGTATTTTCAATTAATTTATTCACATGCTCACATTTTCTCTCTACTTTTCTTTTCCCTTCTTATTTTCTGTTCTACGAAGCAGCGTCTAAAATTATTCTTCTTCCGCTTTTCTCTCCATCACTTTCTTTCTTTCACTTTTCAGCTGTCTCAAGCACAACCTTAGTTAAAACCAAGCTCTCGAGTCGCCAGTCGTGGCGCTCGTCAGCTCTGTCTCCTCATTTCTTGCTTTTGCTACGGCGCCGTTGTTATGCAATCAGCACGGACGGCGACGACGACGATAACGAAATAAGCTACTGTATTTTTATCATTATTATTTTGAAACTGCTGTGGAAAAAACAAGCTTTGCTTACATTTACACAGGTATGTATAAATACTAAATCCTTTCTTATTTTCTTTCTTCGATTTTATTTTTCTTTTATTTTTGATGTATTTGAATTTAGTGTTATTCAACCGACTTGAAGTTTTATTTCAATGCTGAAAGCAAATTACTTAGCTTAGCACTGTTTCTATAGTTAATTAATTAATTAATTAATCTTTTAATATTAGTATTTTCTATAGTTAATTAATTAATTAATTAATCTTTGAATATTAGTATTTTCTGTTTAAAATCATATTGGTAGGATGTTTATTCTTGGTTTTAAACTTTAAAGTGAGTAAAGAGATTTTCTTCTGTATATATTGGCATTTCTATAACCCGGAAAAACGAAAATTAGCTGAAAATAGTATAAATGGTTTTGCTAGATTAGGAGTTAGGGCCTTTGATCCTGCTGCTTATAGCAAAACTGTACTAACCCTTGATCTGCAGCCAATATTACATCATATTGAACAAGATGCCACGGAAACCAATGAGGCATCGTAGGCTGTTGCTGGTTCAACCATTGACTTTCTCGCCATTTGCTCGTTCTCTTGCTCGAGTTGCCACTGCTTACCTGGTTAAGCATCACATGCATGACATTACACAGGAATCGGCAGGTATTTTAGCTGAATTGGTTCTTTCTATCATAGTTAAAGAGATAACTATTCTTTCTTTTAATGTTGTTATCTGCTTGAGCTTGTCTTTGTACTCTGGAGTTTACATTCTTATTGTTTTCTGACCTGAATTGCAGGTGATGAATTTAAGGAGAAGTTAGAAAATGTAGACAGACAATTTGAGTCTTCGGAGGATGAAGAATTTGATGTAAGAACTTAATTACTGTAACGCTGATCATAAATACATATATAAAGAAGGTTATAGTTATCTTTTTTTTTTTTCCTTTTTACTTAAAGGGAGTTGTCCAAGCAGATTTTACCTTCTTTGATCCAAAACCTGATGACTTCCATGGTGTGAAAACCTTGCTCCAATCCTACCTTGATAACAAGCAATGGGATGTAAGTGGTTTTGTAGACTTGATATTGGAACAAACAACTGTTGGAACTGTTGTTAAATTAGAGGATGATGAAGACAATGGAGTTTTTTCTGTAATTACTGCCCTTAACTTGGGGAGATATAAGGTAAGAAAGTTATTCTTTTGACGTGAATGTTTCTCTCCCTACATGATATGCGGTGGATAGCTTGCTTTTGGTTAGATTAGGCCTCAAAATTTTAGGATGTAGGCTTTCAGATTTTAATTAATATAGGAAGGGCAGTTAACTGTTATCTGTTGGACCATTTCCTATCGACTGGATTAATGGATTGACCCCAACTTGAAATTGATTTGCTAAAAGGTAACCCTTATCATTGATCTGCTAAATTGTACCACTCTGGTTTTACCATACCTGGAACAGATTCATTGATTTGATAGCCCCCTTGTACCTGGTTGTCTAGAACCTGCACTCAAGTCCCACAGTGTGAATGATAGGCCAAGTGAAATGACAAATACTGTACAATTTGATAGATTAGCTAGCAAACAAACTTTTCATATGAATCTCTCTTGTAATAGAACGATATACATATATAAAGTTCCCCAAACCTGAAGTAATTTGGTCATGACGTCAACTTTTATAACTGGTTAGTGGTTGCCTCAATACCTTTTAAATCTTATTGAACCATGGGTGCTTTTGATAAGTTGCATCTATTGAGGTGCTATTTCTTGTTTGAACATGTGAAATTCTTATATATCAAATGTGGTGACCAAAATGTTGTGAATGTTGTTCTCTAGGATCACAAGTGTATTATGGAGCTGAAGGAGTATCTTCTTAACATATGTCAGGAGAAAGATACAATAGGAAACTTGAGGTCACTTTTGGGAGATAAAGCACAGAATTCAGGTCTCCTGGTTTCCCAACGTGTGGTGAATCTTCCTCCCGAACTCTTGCCACATCTTTATGATGCACTGTTTGATGAAGTGTCATGGGCTACAGAAGATGAGGTTAGATGTTTAGTAATACGGTTGTACTTAATAAAAGTATTATCTTCTTTAGCTATCGAAATACCTATCATTGGTAGTAAACTTATATAATCTTGTTTCACATTTTGAAGCCCACGGAGGAGTTGCGTAATTCCTTCAACTTCAATTTTTACATAGTAGTAAGCAAAATTTACAAGGTATAAGATCTTGTGCTGATTCTACTCTTCGTATTTGCATTCTTATGATTCTTTCCTGACTTTGGATGCAAATCTACAGCACAAGAATGCAAATAAAAAAAGGTCATTGAGCACTGACAAAGATGAGGCTTTAGTATATATTAAGCCAGAAGATGAGATTTTTCATAAGGTATTTGATTCTTTGTTGCGTGTAATGTGCAATATTTTATGTGTCTATTGACTTTTTTTTTTTTTTAACGATTTCCTTTTAAAACACATTTCAGTTGAGCATGTGGTCCTTCCTTTTTCCTTTGCAAACTCAGCAGGTTGCAACTCGTGAGGTTAGTAGGACTCAACTTCAAACTTACTATCATTGATCCATTTTAGTTCAACTCTAAAAATGTTTCATGGGTAAAATCCTTTTGGGTAATTACCCTTTGGTTTTTTGAGATTTGACAGCCCTCAGTCCCCACCCCACATTTTGAGATTTCAAAAGTGAGCCTTGATTCTCTTGAGATACTTTGCTCTAGTAATAAAGGGTTATAGTGCTAAATTTTAAATGAAGAGAACAAAATTTCTTGATTTCTTCAAAGGTCCAGGTCTCATTAAAAAACCTTGTGGCTGTACTTGAAAATTTTGAAACCAGAAGAGTACAGCTATAATTTGCTCTTATTGAATGTAAGATATTTTTTGAAATTGTAACTCCCTTTGATTATTGATGCATGTCTTAAGTAACTATTGCTTCAAAAACCTCAAGATAGTCTTCGATTTTAAATGAAATCAGAAAATTTTGAATTTAGGTTCCATTTTTACTACTTGCTTCTTGATTTCAGAAGCAATATATAAAATGCTTTTTTGGATATCAAAGCACCATAGTACTTTTAGAGAATTAAAAGTAAAAACTATGTAAGTTTGATTTGTTAACTTCACGGATAACCAATGGCATGCTTTTCTTTTATTGAACTGTTGTTTTTGAATTGGCATTACCTTTTAGTCATTTTCCTATTTAAATGAAGTATGATTTTACTATTTACTAGTAGCTTTTGCTATATAATGAATTTTGAGGAAGCATAGAAGCAACAGGAAACAAATAGCTAAGCAACATTGAAATGGGCAATTAGATTGTACTTTGCTATTTTCTCTTTCTTTAAGTGTTTGACACTCACAATTTGGTTGCAAGACATGCAAACGGACTCGAATATGACTCATCTTTTTGTGAAATTCTATTTTGGAAAATCAAGCCTTTAACATCTCATTGTAGTTCTTTTATTCATTTTTTTCTTTTCAACAATAAAGTTCCCTGCGTAATTAAGAAACATTCCGCCATAGATTACGATTATCTTTATGTTAATATGTCAATTTATTTTTTTCGTTCTTTTTGATTATTGTACTAAAATTGACAGTCTTATTAGATAGTTACATATTAAATTTTCCTTTATCTTTCTTCTTCAAACAAATGGCTATAATTATCTTCCTTTTTTGGTCAATACTATAATTTATATTCAGACAGTCTCTATTATTGCAGCTAAAAAATTACCAGTTAACAGGGATTGTCATGGCTGTCAAAGCAGAAAACATTTCCTCATTCCGGCAGCAGTTGCATACTTTGATAAACGAATCTATGTAAAAGTTTTGATTTTGTAACAACTCTGTTTTTGACTAAAAAAAGATTTTGCAAAGTTGATAGCTTTGGTTGTTCAAGATGCGTGTCAATAACTTCAGGCATTTTTCTTGCACGAGTTGGGGAAGGTAGAAATCATCTGTTTCAAGAGTCTTCAATTTTGCAAGTATAGCAGACATTAACGTGATTTAGGTGACATTTTTGTTGTGATATAAAGCCAGGATAGCCTTTCTCTTTTGGTTCCCTTTTTAAGGTTTTTAGTTGTAGTTGAGCTTTAGTCCAACCATACATTCAACAGTGAGAAGCTGGGCACTGCTCAATAGGCGTTTGGTTTAGTGAAAGTTGCCACTTCATGTTGTTTAGCTATGCTGATTTCTCTTAGAGCATTGTGCTGCAGTCAAGTGAGAGAGGTCTCAATTAAAGTGTAATTGAGCCGAGTTGAAACAATATAGTATCGGGATTTAATTTAACTCAATTTGAAAACTTAAGGTTCGAAATTCGGTTCAAGTTCGATCGAATTTAATTTTTGAAATTCGAACCGTTCGAAGTTGTTTCGATAAGCTCAATTAATTATTTTTCAATTATATAATTATGGGTAAAATAATAAATTAATAATAAAATATTAAAAAATATATATATTAAAAAATTTTGATAAAACTTGCAAATCAAGTATTTAAAAATTTGAATTTGACTTAACTGGTGCTCAAATGGTGAAATGATTTAAAATCAAAATCATGAGTCATGAAGTTAAAAAAAAAAAATTAGAAGGATTCGCAAATGTTAAACTTCTATTTTAGCAACCTCCAATTTTTTTTTTGCTCTAAATTTTGGCCCAATTTCGTCCATGTTAGCACTAGTACCAGTTTTTGCATCTTTCGGATGACTGTGATGAACCGTTTAAGACAATGTCCGCCGACAACAATTTTCTTAATCTCGATGTCGTCCAAATGGTGCCGCCAACATTTTCTCTGATAACTGCTGCAGCACTGTGGAATTTTCTCCCTTGAGATCAACTTGCCAGGTGAGAGTTGCTGTTCATTATAAATTAATGTCAGTCAGTGTTTAGGAAGCCTCCTAATGATAAACTAGGGAATTCAAATTGTGAAAATGCTGCAAATACCTCTAAGAGTTCAGTGCTGCAAATCATTTCTGGCATCATAGATATCATATTTGATCGACATATCCAGAAGCTGAAATCTAAAAAAGCTGCAAAATCGAATGGACTCCAATGGCTTGCGAGTGGATGACGCTTCAGGTATGCCGGTTAAGCAGCTGGAGCCTCTCTTACTCGTGCCACAATAGATTCATTCTGTGTTATATGAAGCAAAAAATGTGTTAACAACAGATAAAAATAAAAGAATGCTAAAGGATGGGAACATTTAGGAGGTGTAAATGAGTTAAATTATTTGTGGGTTATTGGAATTTCACTAAATGATTATTCGAATTCGATTTTTTTATTTTCAAGTTAAGTTCAAGCTATTTAATTAACGAATTGAGTTGAACTCGAATTTTCGAATATCCGATTCGAATGATTCGTGAACTTTATTGAACTTTTTAAATATATATTATTATTGAGTTATTATTTATTATCATAATATATAATAAAAAATAATAAATCAAATTTTCGAATCGAATCGAGTCAAATTCGAACTTGATTTCAAAAACAATGTATCAAAACTTGGATTTCGTTAATCACTACAGACAATGATAAATTTATCCCTTTACCAATAAGTTTAATTTTTTTATTATTTTATTAATATATATATATATAGATTTAATTTTTTTTTTCAATTTCATTAAAATTAATTTTTAAAAAAAAAACTAATTTCATATTTCATCCCAAGTAGTCCTTAGTAAATTAGCAACCAAATCTTGAATATATTCCGCTGTAAAAATGACGATTCGATCACTCATTTTAACTTTGAAAAGAGACGGCTTTCGGAGACGCGGGAATTTGGGATTATGTCCTAATGATGTCGGCGTCAACACGCAAGCTTTTAGATCTCGAACGGAGAAGGAATTGGAAGCAAAAGTAACCGAGGGAAGAACTTACTCATCGACGTAGTTTTTGGTAACCAACTCGATTATTTGGTCAATCCGTGAAATTTTTCTTTTATGAAACACATACATGTCCAGTTTAAACAGTTTGATCAATACCTTAATTGAATAAATTAACCTATAAAAATTAATTTAAACTCAAAAGCAGTTTAATTGAACAGAATTAACTGAATTTTGGTTTATTAAATAGGTTTGAATTAACTTTTATTCCTTTATAATTTTTTTATTTGAAATAAAGGTTTATTTGAAGGGACTTATTTTTTAAGAAAAAAGGGGTATATTTTAGCCTTTAGGCCCTTCAAAGAATTCAATAAAATAACTCCTAATAAATTATTTAACTATAAAATAAAATTCATAATAATTTAATATTATTTAATTAGGTTTAAATAATGCCAACAAAAACTAATTAATGGGCAGAAAACCCATGCCAATTTTTACTACTTGATTCTTGCTTTCAGAAGCCAAATATAAAATTGCTTTTTTGGGTAAAATAAATAATTAAATAAAATATATAAATTAATAATTCAACATTGCAAAGACTGATTATTATATGCTAAAATGATTTAAAACCATAAGAGATGAGGTAAAAATAAATAAATAATAAATAAAAGGGATAAAAGAATTCTCAAATGTAAAACATCTACATCAGCAACTACCAATTCTTGTTTTCCTCTAAATTTGGTCACTCTTTCGTTTTCCTTTTCTGGCCCAATTCGTTCCATGTTAGTTCTAGTACCAGTTTTCTGCTTTCTGATGAACTGTTCAAGGCAATGTCATGGCCATGTTGAACATTCTCATTCTTCATTCCAACTATTTTCTTAATCTTGATGTCCTCCAAATAGTGGCGCCAACATTTTCTACTACAATTGCTGCAGCACTGTGGATTCATCTCCCTTGAGATCATCTTGTCCGGTGAGAGTTGCTATTCATTGTAAATCAATGTCAGTGTTTAGTGAATTATTTGAGAGAAAAAAAAAAAAAAAAAACTCTTCAAATGTTGTAAATACCTCTATGAGTTCAGTGCTGGAAACCTTTTCTGCCTTTATAGAAATCATCTTTGGTCGACAAATCCAGAAGAAGCAATCTAAATATGCTGCAAAATCAAACGAACTCTCAAAGCTTACGAGTGAAAGACGCTTCAGATATGCCGGTGGAGCAGCTGAAGCCTCTCTTACTTGTGCCAGAACAGGTTCACTCTGCGTTATTTGAAGTAGAAAAAGGGTTAATAACAAAGAAAAGTAGAGGAAAGGAACAAAACCATAGAAGTAATTAAACTAAACGTACCGTATCAAAGAACAAATTCATCTTGAGAACATCGTATTTGAACGATTGAAGGTAGTTTTTCAAGCCAATGAAGAATTGAGTGTCAAGATAATCGATGTTCCCCCGTGGGCCTACATGAAGTACGGCTTTTAGGGGTTTCAAGGTATTAATGGAAACCATGGCTGCCTCTGCACTGAAAATATTGCGTAGATGAAAGTTATAGGATAAAAGGTTTGGACAGTCAATCGCAACCTCCTTTGGAACAAGATGGGGATCTTTAATATGTAAGGTTAAATGCCTAAGCTGCTGATTGGAAATTTTAAGCCCTTTTAGGGAATTGTAGGGTTTTAAGAACAAGGTCTCGAGACTTGGTAAATTAGCAACCAAGTCTTGAATAGATTCTGCTGTGAAATTGGCAAATAAGCTTAACTGCTTTAGATTATCACAGGAAACTAAACCCAACTTTAAATTATCATCTTTATATTCACAGTCAAGTTTTTGGATATTGATTGCTTCAATCACAATCCTACGAACTCCCACGATGATAACCTGCTTTAGCTTTGGAAGATCTCGAAGTACAACATGCTCCACATCAAGAACATCAATATAAAACATCTCTAGCAAAGGGCAGTTTGCTAACATGCTTTGTACCATTCGATCGTCCATTCTAACTTGGCAAAGAGACAGCCTTCGGAGACGAGGGAATTTGGGATTTTCTCCGAATAATGTTGGCGTCAATACACAAGCTCTTATGTGTAGAACGGAGAAGGAATTGGAAACGAAGGTAGCCGAAGGCAAAGTCTGGGCGCTCATCCACCTCGGATAATGATATAACCCTTCAAGAAGTAATTCATCGACATAGTTTTTTGTAGCCAGCTCGATGAACTGGTGAAACCGTGAAGCTTGTCTTTCATGGTGCACGAACATCTGTAGTTGAAACTTTTTAATCAGTACCTTGAAATTGCGGAGCTTTTCCAAAGACTTGTCGATAACATCCATGTACTTGTCGACTCTATCATCGAAAGAACCTTTGCCTATAAGGGTTCGTACGATTGCATCGGAACGAAAACTAAAGATGGGGAGTGAATTCCAGACATGCAGCCACGTCTTGGATAGAATACTTGCACGGGCTGCGTCTTTGGCAGGCAAGAAAAAGAGAATTCGTTCAATAACATCTTGAGGCAACTGGGAAATTCTATCTGTTTCGTTCGGTATGTTCTCCATTTCCACAGCTTTTGATCTCTCAATCCTCTGGAAAAACAAACTGTTGCTGTAAAACACCACACACATAATTTTATAGTATCACAATCAGAGTCAAAGCCACTTTGAACCTCAATCTCCTAATCTCACTCAAAGTCAAACTCTAAATAAAATAACATATTTATATTAAAATTAGAATTATTTCAAAAAAAAAAAAAACCCTTCCAAGATTTCAATAAAATAACTCACTTTAAATGATTAAGTAAAAAAATAAAAATATAAAATTAGGTTTAATTGCCAACAAAAACCCATAGGCAGGAAACCCAGGCCAGTTTAAAGATGGTTTTGATGAGTGCTTTAGTTAAGCTTACATCAACCCCTTCGTGGGCTAAGAAAGATAAGCATGCACAGGTAAGCCCAAAAGTTCATGTTTTTTTTTTTTTTTCAATTTCCCGAATACCTTTCATGAACCAAATAAGGCCTAAAAATTGTCAAAAGGAAAAGGAAAATTAGTACACTAATTGAAACCTTTGCTTAACGTACATTGTGTCCTTAGGCCCACAGAGAAACACAAACATCTTATTCATTTAGGCAAAAGAGGTTTCATTTCTCTTTTTCTTTTTTTTTTTTTAAAAACTCTTAAAAAATATCTTCAGAATTGGGTTTTTAATATTTTTTAATCAACTGAATTTTAAATTTTAATTTGTACTCAATCGAATTTTCTTTGCAATAAAAACGGATATATTTTTAATCATTTGTAATAAAAATTATACAAAAATATAATAATTTTTATTTAAAAAATATTTAATTAAACAAAAATTAAAACGTAATAACTCAATTAATTGTAAAATATTATTAAAAGCTAGATTGATAAAACCATTCTTTTAAGAGTGGATTACACCATTATTTTACTATTTGTTAGCCCATTGTTCTAGTTTCCGCTTCAATTAATTCTAATCCTTTCTTGTCTGCTTGGTCATTGGTCATCCCAGAAATGGTTGCTGTAATTTGGGATATTCGGGCTGAACCGATCGAGTCTGGATTTCTAAGAACAAAGATCAAGTCCGGTTCAAAATTAAATCGGACCTATTTTTTTTCCAACCTCAATTCTTAGGTCTAATATTTTCTGTCTAAATTCTCTCGAAATTTAGATAAAATATTGAATTTGATCAAACTATCTTATCCATGGAAATGCTAAATAAGACTATGCAAAGGATATTAATAAATGTTTTATATAATCCAACTTCAATTGCCCAAAAAAAAAAAAAAACTTAATTGAAAACAAAATTTTATGTGGGTTTGAGGGAGTCCACTACTAAAAACGAAAATGGAAACCTTGAGGCAGCCCACATACTAATTGTGTTGGCCATGCTTTATTTATTTATATATATATATATATATATATATATATATGAAAATAAATCACAGTCACAGATTGAGTTATTCATTTTATTATATTAAAATTTTCATATCAATTATTTCAAAAATTAGACATATATTTATAAATATGAAAAAAATTTCATTTTTTGAATAAATTTTTGAAATTAAAAAATTTAATAACAACCAACATGTCCGTGAATTCGCATTAAATTGAATTTTAAATAAAAATATTGGTCAAACTTAGTTCCATCAAATTTGAGATATTAAATTATTAACTAAAATTTTAATTTAAAATTATATTTAAAAATATTAAAATACTTTAATACAATTTTAGAATTTTGAGATTGCTAAATTTGGCAAATGGGATTGAATTACAAACAATATTTTTTTTTTAAAATATCCATCCTAATTCTTAATCTGATTTAATCATTGAAAACTTCTAACTACCGACTTAGTTAAAAATCTTTTATTATCAAGTAATGATTCAACCACTTGAATCAATTCCTCATTACTTTATACATCCTTTTCTTCTCATGGCATCTTTCTAAAGGAGCATAGAAGGGGGAGGGTGACTTTGGCTTTGGATTATGATATTGAATAATCAATTAAAGTAATTAAAACTTATGATTAAGCGTAAAACAAGGGAAGCATGCTTCAAAGTAACTATCAGCTTTGTCTGGTCCCAATCGAATATTCTCATGCAAACCCTAAAGCAACTTCTTCTTCACTTTAATTCAACTTTGGGTTTAGTTTATTACACAGCTACTCAATCCATGTCTTCCTTTTTCTAATATAATGTTTCTTTTCTTTTTCTTTTAACTGTTGGAAATTAAAACCAGACAAGAAAAGTTATTAGGGTTTGTAGGATTTCAAGGCCAATTAATTTTATTTACAAAAATTATTAAAGTCAAGCCCACAATCAAAATAAATTAAGAAGAATCGCCCACGGTAAAGGGTTAGCCAATAATTATTTTATTGAGTAATTAAAAAAAGTAATCCCATGTCTTAATATTTTAATACGAGTCTAAATTTTTTTAATTCTTATCCTTTAATTATATTAAAAATTAATGAGCATTATCTTGGTTTAATTAGTTTAAAATTAAGTTTAAATTCAATAAAATTTATTAAAAATAATTTTTTAAGGTTGTTTGTCTTGATCTTTACGGGGCATGTTCAATTATATATATAGAATTTCTTACCTGGACAGAAGATGGGGTCAATAGTGTAACAATTATTCATTAATGTTTGATGACAATGATGGAGAAGAACCAGATTCATTGTTAGGAGGGGGTATGGGGGGTTTTTCCTTTAAAATAAGACTTGAGAATTGACGTACACTAGTGACTAGTAAAGTTAGATTGAGGGTATTCACCAAATTGCTATAGAATTTAATGCATATAATAATCTTTTTTTTTTTTTTGTTATCTGTGAAAAATTAAGAATCTAATGAGCATGAACTATAAAAGATAAAGGTAATATTAAATTAGGGTTAAGAGCACTTTTGATCTCTAAACTTTGTATCAAATTTTATTTTGGTTACTAATTTAAAAAAAAAATGAATCTTCAATTATTTAAATATGTATATTTTTCATCTATGGAATAATTTAATTGATAAAAAATGTTAATTGACGTGTGATGCCAGTTGGTTATTATACGTTAAAAAACATACTTTTTGTAAAAAAATTATTTTTTTCCTTTAAATTATAATTGTTATAAAAAATTAGCTTAAATGAATTTTAATGATTAGATTTGATCAAGTTATGAAAAGATTGTTGAGAAATTATTTATGTGAATCTACTAATATTAATTGATTGTATATTACAAACTATCTAATTTATTTAGTATATTTAAAAATGATCAAATAAAGTTATTGAGTTTTAGAGCATCTCAATTATTATGAATTTTGCAATTTGTATAGACTCAATATTTTATTTTATTTTAATGATGAGACAAAATATGATAAAATATACTATAGTTATAAATAAGTTATGATCCTCAGTTTAAACGTTAATTTTTTCTCATTCTCATATTCTATCAGTAAGTGAGTTAGGATTTTCTCTCATAAAGTAAGGTTTAAACGTAAAAAACTATTAACCCCAATTAATTAATTTCAATGAACCCAAATATATTTATATATTTTAAATTTTATTGATGATTGAATATGAAATTTTGAATATAATTATTATGTAATTAAATTTTATTACAGAAACATTTTAAAAAATGTATAAATACTTTATTTTCTCAATTTTACTACAATTAAATAAGATCAAGACCTAAATATTACGCTTTAACTTTGCACCAATTAGCTAAACTTAATAATACTATTAATTTAACAACCACTTGCGAAGCCAAAATTTACATCATGTAAATATTTTTACATTATATCATATATGCAATCACATCACCCTTATATTCCGCGATTCGATCCATTACTTCTCTGCAATCATTTTCAATCAATGTTTAGGAGCTTCAAAATGAATTTTAATTTGTGACTGAACTCTCCACCTTTGACCTATTGTTAAACTATTAACATATACAATTACATATTGGTGTCTTTTTTTGATCCACAAATTAAACAAAAAAAAAAAAAATCTAAAGTGGGGGCTGAGCTGTTATGTAGCTTCCAATTTGAAGGGTGAGGTTTAGATATAAGCTTTGCCAATGGCAACTTGCTCAACCCAACTTGCCCATGGCTGCTCCTTAGTAACTCTTTTAAGTTATGTAATCAGTCAAATTTGGTACAAAACTCCTCGTGCAAAGAGTGAAAGGTTATCTTCTTTATATATTATTATTTTTCTTAAGTAGATGATAAGATATCGATAACGATTTTTTTTGGGTGGAAAGAAGGATTTCGTCTTTTCCACACTAACAAACAGTATTTTAAAAAAAATTACAAACATACTTAATAAATAATTATATGCCTCCTTTTTTTTAATTAATTTCTTTATATTTTTAATAAAATTTGAAAGTTAATCCTATTTTTTAATGGATTTGAAAAAAATAGACCAGTTGAAAGGTTTAAACAAAAAAATAAGTCCAAACAATTTTCTTTAGACTCAAACTTTACTCATATAGACCTAGGTCTTGTCTAACCTGAACATAATTAATATTAATTTTTTTATATTTTACTAAATACAATGTAATTATATGTATTTAAAATATTGTTAATTAATAAATATTATATATTTAATATTAAATTGATATGCAAAACTTGACCAATCAAATTAAACTTTAAAGGTTATAAGAAAAAAAAAAATTAAAATTCAAAAAAAAGGGCCGAACTCAGCCACACCCAAACCTATACAATAAAAATTAAAACAAGCCTTAGCTAAATTCAAATCCAAATAATCGGGTTGGGTTAAGCTCAAACTTGTATATAATCCGTTAATAGATAACTTAAGCTTGACTCGAATCTAGCCCACCTTGACCCATAAACACCTTTTTTTTTCTTAAGGAGATATGTGTCACTCTATTAATTTCATTGCCAAAATTTTAAAATTTCACAAATGATGTATGAGATAATTTCTCATTAATAAAAAGTTATTTTTGATATATAGATAGTGAATTTTTTATTTTATAAACGAAATTAAAAAAAATACATATATCATATTTTTAAATTATTTTTTTATATTTTTTTATTATACTTTAAGAAGTTTGTGACTTTTACATTTTTTTATTTTTTTTCTAAGTGTTGTGTGAATGAATTTTGACGTTTTCTTAAGTTTTTCTCACTTCAAATATTTTTTACATTTACGAGAATACGCATATATCTTAGTTCTTATGATTACAGAAAATTATATCATCTTGTAAGTATCAAATAGATCAATATCCAAAATTAAAATTGAGAATTTCTACATCGAAAAGAATGTAAATAAATCAAATAATTTAAGTGTGATTTAATGATTGTTAGATTGTTTTTGAGCCAGATTTTAACTTGTGCCACTTGAATGAGTTAAGTTAAGTTTGATTGTTTTAATACTCGATTCAAATGGTTTATGAGTCTAATCGAGATTTTTTTAATATATATTTTTAATATTTGATTATTAATTTATCATTTTTTTCATAATATACGATAAAAAATGATAAATTGAGTTATCAAATCGAGTTCAAATAATTTGAATATTTTATTGAACCAAACTTAAATTTAAAAATTAAACTTAATTGAGTTCAAATTAAATTTTAAATTTCGAACTTTCGAGTTAAATAAGTTTGAGCATAGACTGAATTGTATTGACTCAATTTGATTAAAACCCTAATATCTACAATCCAATTTTAGCATATTAAGAAATCTTATATATTGAGTCAATATTTGTGCGAGAAAATAAAATTGGACTAAACTTTTGACATTGTTAATACTCTTCTACAAATTTCTTCCCATTTCATAAATCTCATTTCGTAGACATTTCAATTTGTCCGGATTATTTGAAACCATAATTTGTTCCTAGTTCAATTCTTGAAATCAATTGTAATTTTTAACCCGATTTCGAGCCAATGGTCAAATCAGTTAATGTCAAAATTGAGTGGGTAATTGCTTGATCGATTTTCGTGTAAGTACTGTGTCGGGCCTTAAACTTGTATTAATATATTATCTCTACCCGGTATTAGAATGTCTTATCAGGCTTGAAAATGTGGTTATAATACAGTGATCGGTTTGAGCTTTTTTTTTTTTAATCATTCATGTTATTTTTTGATTTATTTATTTTTTTAAAAATTATTAAAATACGAATTTATTAATCGAAAATTGTAAAACAATCTTTAGACGAGAGAATATGAATAAAGTTTGGTGATTCTTACCAAATAGTGAGAATACAAAGCTCTTGTTAAAATATGAGTTACTTCATTTGCTTGCCATCAAATAAATTTCATAAAGAAATTGATTGTTTGATTTAATAACACATTGTAACTCTTTACAAGAGAATCAAATTCAGAGCAGTAAGAGAAAAAGTTGTTGATCCCATCCACCACATTTTTTGAGTCTAGCTCGAAAATCACGTGACGATAACCTAAGTTGTTCACCCATTCTATTGCATCTAATAAATCAAATGCCTATGTCTCATTGACAATCATCAAACATGCCCTTGTAGAGGACCGCGCTGCAAAAAAATCCCCTTTTTCATTCTTGACTATCATGCCAAATCCAACTGCCCTGCAATTTTGAAAGATGGCTGCATCTATATTGCATTTTAGAGTCAAAGCTGATGGTTTCTGTCATAAGAAAGACATTTATTTTCTTAAAAATAAGGAAATAACCAAAAAAAAAAAGGAAAACAAGTGAATCCATTCGGAAAAGAAAAAAAAAAAGAGGAAATTTTATGAAACTTATGACTTGGGATTCAAGAAAATTAAATAAGGGAATCAAAAATTGGTTCTTGAAGATTTAAAGAGAAAATCAAGAAAATTTGAAAGTAAAATCAAAGCAAAATTTAAAAGTTAGAATAGAATCTAATAAATCTGATTATTGAGCGTTAAAGACCTTCCAAAAAAATTAGTTTTGAAATCTAAAAGAGTATAGTTTCTGAAAGCACACACTCTAATAATTTTTTGTCACAACACAATCTAATACTCTAATAACTTTCACATTCAATAAAATTATAAACCTATTTACAAACAGAATAAAACGACAAATAAAATATATAAATGGAGAAATTAAAATAAAAATAAAAAATACAGGGAAATGAAACAAAGACTCGCCAATTAATCATTTTTCTTGAAGAAAAACAAATGAACCAAATAATGCCAGCACTATAGCAACTTGCAAGAGAAGCAAGTAAAATATTCTGAATATAAAAATATCCAGCCAGAGAATAGCATCTAACAGAGCTGTTCCACAATGAAATACAAAATGGTAAATTAAAAAAAAAAAAAAAAGTTAAACCTAATCATTAACCCTGCCATATATATGATTCTTTTAAAGCTTTGATTGGAAGAAACTCTTAAATAAATAAATAATAAATAATATAAATAAATAAACAATAAAGGAACTGCAACCCTAAATTAAACTAATATTTAATGATTTTTAAGTAGCAATAAACAAAGAATTTACCTCGGACTTTGTTCCACTTGAATTATTAGAGATGCAAAACGTGTCTCAGACTTAAACAAAACTTGGTCAAATAGAGAGGAAATTGTTTGCATGTGAACGTGTGCATCAATGATTGTACCTCACGTCGGTTGGTTCAACGTTAATGGATTTGCAAATTGCCGACATCCAAAGTAGATCATATAGATCAGGCAGAAATTTCTAATTATGTGAGACATTGATTTATCTGATGTTTATTCTATCACATAAAATTGTTTAAATTAACAATCACATAATATAAACATTTTATATCATTGAAATCATTATAATTACTTCACTCTGTCAGTTTAAATATAACTTAAATCTATTTTATTTTTAAATAATTATAATCTATATAAGAATCATTTTACTATGAATTAAGTTTTATTTTTTATTTTTTATGTATTATATATATAGCGAGGGGTAATATAAGTTAACATTAAAATTTTCGACAAAATAAGTAATCAATGAAAATTTTTGTCATTAAAAGTTTAATATGTTTAATGATTTTAATTAAATTCAAATTTTACTTAGGATAGATTTTATATGGTTTTAGGTTATATTTATTAAATATAGTTAACAATCAAAACTAACTTAGAGGTTATTATCTATTTTTAAGAGGGATTAAATGTAAAGTTTAAAATTTTTTTATAAATAAAAATATTATTAAATATAATTATAAGTAAGATAAAGAAAATTATGAAGTAACTAAGGATACTTACTCTTCTTATATACACAATAATATTTTAGAAGAAAAATAATTTTATTACCATATATATTTTAGAGTAGTGTAGCTATACAAAGTGTAGTCCTAATAGGAAATTATAGGGTAAAAAGGATTTGCATGAATTATGCGTTCTCCAGGTTGGAAAGAAATACAAAGGATTCCTCTTATTTTGTTTGTTAATTTCTGATTAGGGGTTTTACAATTACATAGGCGCTGACGTCTTTGGGGAGGACACAGCGGACATATTTAAAGGTTAATTTAAATAGCTGATCTGATTAATTTTAGTGGGAAGAGATTAGTTTTGATGGGATTAAAAAATAAAATAATTTATTAAAATATATAATTTATAATAAAATAATAAAAAATAAAACAAAGACAAAAATGTTATTCTGTCTTAAAAAATTTTTGTTCTTTTCCTCATCTACAGCAACGCAGCTGTTCATTGGCCCTCCAGTGAAATCCAAACTAGCCTTTAGTATGTAACAATTCAGAAGTACAATTTACAGAACTTTGGTTTTAATATTTTTAGATTTGATAATTTTAAATATGATATAATAATATTATATAAAAACAATAAAAATAAAATTCACAAATATGACATAGACCTAAAACTAGTTAAAAGTTGTATACAATATGGTAGATGATAAAAATAAGTTTTTATATTTTTATATTGATACAAATTTTGACATAAAATTTTTACATTTTACACGATATAAATATAATTTTATATGACACGAATATGAATTATCAACACAAATTTTTAGGTCTATTTATCCCTTTCAGGAATGCCGAGAAGAAGCCAACCTTCGCATAATTCAATAATATTTATTATTGCACAAAAAAAATCTTAGTAATATGTTTTCATTAGAAGTTATAATTATAAATAATAATTATGAAAATCGCTTTACTCAAATTAGGTAAACTAGTAAATAACTATAACTAACAAAATTAAATTTAAATTCATATTTAGTAAGACTCAAGACTTCAAAATCTTAAAACCTCTTCCTTGTCACTAAACTAAGGGTTCATTAGCTTGCACCAAATATTTTTAACTTATGTTACTTTTGAATTTCCTTGTTTGTTGAAGGTATACATATTTAGAAATTGTGACACAATTTAGCCGGATCATGTAGTTATTTAAAAAATAATTTTCAATAAATTTAGGCTTTGAATTTTAACACTTTCATAATCTTCACTTATTCTTACGATTTTTTTTTATTCTTCTTAAAGTGATGTAATCTTACATTTATCAAATACTAAATTTTTTATGATCTTATATTCAAGTTGCATTCTTTTATCTATTACTAATTGATTTTATGTTGGATATCTGATATGGTATTAGAATTTAAATTCTGTTGCGTGAATCTTTTTTTTGCCCCTTTAAAACCGTGACATAATAGGCTTTCATATTTTTGCTTACATGTGATATGGATTGTTAAAGTGATATTATCTCGCATCTATTAAATGTTAAATTTTTTGTAATTTTATATTTAAATCGGATCCCTTTATCTATTATCAATTGATTTTAAATTAAATGTTTAATAGTAATAATAAAAAGAATTTTTATTATTTATATAGACATCATATTTGTTCAATAATTTTAATAATATTATAATTTTATATTAATTGGGCCACGTTTGTTTATTTGGATATGTGATTTTTTAAAAAGAAAAAAACTAAATGAACACTAAAATTGCTATTGGATTACAGATATTTAGAAAAATTGAGGGTCTCGGCCCCATTACCAATGAGGCTCTATTGAGAACAAAGCAGCCATCTCAATTGCTCATACCTGACAGAACCAAACATGGTTAAGTAGGCAAACACTTTATCAAAGAAAAAATTGACATCGTCTTATCTATTTGGCGTACGTGCCTGCCTCCAATCAAGTTGCACATGTTTTGATAAAAGGATAGTACAAAACACAATAGGATAGTTTGGTTGGCAAGCTGGCAATGAAAGATATCTTCATGCCGTCTTGAGGAAGAGTGTTGGAAATCCAATATTTATTGGTTGTGAATTTTTTTTATTTATTTTTATTTAATATAATATATTTTTTTAATTTTTATTTTATTATATTTTTTTAAAATTATTTTATTTCAAACTTTTTTTTATCTTTCCTTAACCTTAAGCTTTTTTTATATTAATAATAGACTTCACTCATTTAACTGAAGTGTTTAGAAATTTACGTCATATGCGTTCAAATCAATATAAATAACTTTTACTCATTTATGGTACTTCAATCTTTTTGCGAATGTTTTTAATTTTTATTTTATCTTTTTTCGTATATTTATATATTTATTGTAATATTTATATTTTTGTTATACAAATTTATATAACTTATTTGAATATGTGTATTTAAGAAAATTAGTTTTCAATGATTTTTTCTCGACATAAAAAATACAACGAAAAAATAAATTGAAATTAAGTAACAAAAGTATTTCAGTTCTTTCATCTAGTCATAAAATTAAACATACTGCATTACTCAGCTGTAACGTTCAGTTTTTTTTTTGTCTTTTCTTAATAAAAATAATAATAGTTTAAAAAGAAAATAATTGAAATGATGATGATGATGAACAGAAAGGAGAATGAACGGAAATGAAAAAGAAAGAAAGAAGAGGGGTAGCGTGTGGCACTGATTGAAAAGAAAGTGGATGGTGAGACAGAGAGTAGGTGGAAAATATGATATGGGTGTTCGGTGAAGAAGAAAATGGCTCTGGCAGGGGCTGAATGACGAGCAAAAAAAAAAAAATCACCAAACTAGTTTTGCCTAATTTTCTGTATATAAACAGAAAACACAAAACGGGACTGAGAGAGAAAACAAGCGAGAGAGAGTGGAACCAGAAGGAGACTGAATCGGGGAGCAAGAGAGCAGGGAGAGTAGCCGACTGCAACAAAGTTAGAGGAGGACTGGGGCTGGCAGTGATGATGACCGATTGAACTAAAGGAAGAGTGTACCGAGAGGAAGTAGAAACATATGAGAAACAAAGGGCTCGATACCTCGGTGAAACCAAGATTGAAGCACAAAAAGGAGAAGAACAAAGGCTAAAAACAGAGGAGTAAGAGCAATGCACCCTGTCAATTGCATGTTGATTTAATTAAAAAAATCTTTGGTAACATTCAGCTGGATGCAGGCGACGCTGTTAGCAGGGGAGTCAAAAAAATAGACATGCTTGAAGTCTCGGCAATTCGGGGACAAGAACGATGGGTGCAGAGAGGTAACAAAGAAATAAATAGATAAATGAAATAGCTTGGCAATGATGGCAATTTTCTGTTCTGAAAATTATCAAGTTTATTTGATGATTTATATGATACAAAATTTTAGGTAGATGAAATTGGGAACCGTTTAGAAGAATCGAGAGAAGTAAGCTAGCTTTCATTGTTGGTGTCAAGTACAGGTAAGTAAATATACAGTCTACAAATTTAATTAACTATTTTGTTCTGAAATGTTTTGCAGTGATATGAAATTATGTTTGACCTTTGAAAATTCTGTTTAAATATATTTATATAAATAAGTAAATAAATAATACAATAAGTTTTTCGTTGAGATATTTAAAAAATATATATGTTTAGTTCTTTTGTACAAAAACTCTGTATTTAGATTAAACCTCATGCCAAATAAATTCGATTTGAGGAAAATATATTAAAATTTTGTTTTAAAAACCGTGGGAGCCATCTCTAGAATCCCTGATGGGAACTAAATGCTACACGTGTATTTGTTGTAAGATTAAATCATTTTGGTACACCTACTGTATGGGTTCCCCTGAAAAGAAATCGGGAACAGTTTGGCCTATCCTGAGGCGATAGGTGCCAGTGTCGTCTGGCCCACGAGACTGGCTCAGGTCTATGATCATAGATAGCGCCCTAGAAATAGGGAGTCCGTTGCACTGATAGCTACGGTGCCTTTTGATAAAGTTGTACCTAATGCATTTACGCTTCACCATCCGTATACAACTTTTGTATATGTATCTAATTTCGGTGTTCGTATTTGATTTTGCGATATATGTATGTATAATTGATATCTATTTGAAATTTGACTTCTGTATCCGAAAATCTGAAATTTGCACTCGAATTTTATGTTGGATTTTAATTTTGTGATATGATTACTTTTTCCAAATAAAATTATTTTTTCGATGACATTGTTTTACTTAGCTCATGTTTTATAAAAGCTGTATGTTTGTCGGTTTGGATTTGATTTGAATGTAAAGCATGAGGGTCTGTATGAAACTAATTTTTGTCTTCAGTAGCTGCATATTTGCTTACTGGGTTTTCCATAAAACTCACCCCCTCCTTCCTCCCCCAGATTAAGGCAGTGCGAGATTCAGCGGATTTTGTCATACTTTTGAGACAACCGGATTTTCACCGAGGTATATTTTGTACAGTGGATATATATATATATTTGTATGTTGACACAGTATGTAAATTTCATGGTGTACACTCGTGAGAGGGTTGAGATGTAGACATGTTGTGGACTGTAATTTCGTTGAAGTATATATATATATTCGGTTTTTATGATCATTACTGCGTCTGATGAAATTTATTATAATATAAATGAGATATGAAAGTTTTCGAACTTGTGAAATTTTAGGTATAAATAATTGGAAATCACTTTTAGTTTAGTGGAGACCTATAAAGAGTCGAAAGGAATGATTGACATGTAGGTAGTCTACCACAAACACATACAAACGATAAGAAAGGTGAAAGTGCGAAATCAATTTGTAAATTTTTGACTTTCGAAATTGAATCAGTAAATTTGAGGTGGTACTTCAGCTATCATATACAAACAGAATTGCACTCCCTTACATTCATTAATTAGGAAGGAAAAAGAATAAAGCATTTTGCTCCATAAAAGAAAAAAAAAAGGATAAACATATAAAATATGCTTGAACATTAACTCATATATTAAAGGAAAATGTCAGAAAAAAATTTACTCCTAATTTACTTTTATTCACAAATCCACAGTTTTCGCAGCTTTTTGCACTCAAATTGCGCCTCTATCTCCTGTTTACTTAATCATTATGAATAAAACATTATTAGAATTCATAGTAACTGTGTTTTTCATTTTCCTTAAGAACGATAGTGGACAGATAATCAGACCGAACGATGTCGTTTGTTTTGAAAAACCCAATCAATAAGTGATCTAATTATTGGGTAAAATAGTATGAAAATTATGATCTAAGTCTAAAATCTGATAAATATTAAGGTAATCAGAATAAGAGGACTCACCAAGTGGGGGTTTAATTTTGGATGTGGAGATAGACCTGACAATTCGTGTTGTGTCGACATGACACGACACGAATTAAAATGCGATATGAATTTATGAAACACGAATACGACACGAATTATAAAACGTGTTTGACACGTAAACACGAACACGACACGTATTTTATACGTGTGACACCGGACATGACACGGTTGGCACGTTATAATTATCCGTGTCATACAACACAACACGAATAGACACGAATGACACGGTTAAGAATAAAATATAATCAAAAATGAAAAAAATCATAATATTTACTTATTTATAGCAATAATTTAATTTATATACATTCAAATATTATTAACAAATATAACATAATAATAATATTCAATCCATATCATCCATAATAATTATTTAAAATTATAAAATATACAAACAAAATATAAAGAGTTAACAAATATTCAAATATTAAATTTACAGATACCAACTCAATACAATGTAAGAAACAACAATTTAAGAAAATGTATTTCTCGTATCGTGTATGTATTAACCGTGTATTCGTATGACACGATTTAATAAAACATGTTTCTGTGTCTTATACGTGTTTAGCCGTGTCTGACACGGCTAAACACGAAAATTACCATATCAAAATTCGTGTCGATACGGTTAAATACGAAACACTAATTTTTCAAATACGTACATGATTTTTTCCTATCGTATTCGTGTCGTGTCTACATTTGTCGGATCTAATGGAGATGTTGTATATTATTTTAAAAGATTTGAAGATATATTGTTAGTTTCGGCTTAGATGAATACTCGTAATCATATTATCGAAGAAAAAATGATTTTTTTAAATATAATGTAGCTTATCATGAACTATCTTTGAAAAAATAGATACAATAATTTGTCTATCTGTGTTGTATATGTTTTATATCAAATATTAATAAAAATATAAAGATTATCGTATCATAATTTATATCGAAACGTTAAATATGAAATAATTTTTTTTTATCAAAATTTTAATTTACATCATTTTATATTTTTATTATTTTATTTTTATCATGTTTAAAATTACCTTTCCCTTAAAATCTATTAATCTCAACTTTGGGTGTTAAAGCAGTAGGAATAGAGAGAACGAGTTAATTGGGCTCTGGGCCACTTAGTACATGGTGTTAGTTGAACACTCAAGATCAAGGTATGGGGACCAAAACAAAAAACTAAATATGAAAATATTAAGCTCTGTTTGGTCCACTTGTGCACCTAATTTTTTTAATATATATATATATATATATAAAATATAGAAATTAAAATAAGATAGGATGAAGGATTTGTAAATTTTATGGTTCAGAAAAAAAAATTCAGAGAAAAATAAAAAAAAAAAGAAAAGAAAAATCCTGGATCTGCCTGCCATTGTTTACACTTCTTCACATTAGACCAAAAAAAAAATTCAGACCCTTAAAATCTTCAACTATTTATTTAAAGCCAAAATAGAAAAATACAAATTGTTTCTCTGTCTTTCTGACATTGCAATTATAATGAATTAATTAACAAAAATTAAATAAGATTAAAATAAATCTGACCCACCTTTTTCCTCTGTGCATTAATCATTGATCATTAGCATAAACAGTTGTAGTTTTTTGTGCCCAACCAAAAAAAAAAAACCCACCTTCCTCTCTTTTTCTAAAAAAAAAAATAAAATTGGACACCAATCAGGATTAATTTACTTTAAATTTGGATAATATTTGTTAATTAAAAAAATTATTCGATATATTAAGAGGGAAATTTTTAAAATTTACAAATAAAATATGATACATATTTTATAAAATATGATAAAAATTTATTAAAAAATTGAGATAATAATTTTTAATCTTGTTCACAAATTGATATTTTTTTATTTTTTTTTATTTTTTTAATATTTTTTAAATGATATGTTTCATAATCTTAATATTATTTATAGAATATACCAATTTCATTGACAATTGTAACTTTATTTTCTTAAAAATGGCCCTAACTAATTTTACTAAACAGTTATTAATATTAATGATAAAATATTAAATAATTTTAATTAAATTTAGTTTATGTAATATAAAATTTTTATTTCCAATGAACGAAATAATTTTTAAAAAATCTGCAACTTACAAATAATTATTACATGTGATAATCTTAAATACATGATTTTTTTTTATTTTTTTTTAGAGGTTTGACCATCTATTACACAGTTTTAGGCAGAAATTTTTGTGATTATAGCTTTTAATATTTTTCATTCATTCATATATATATATATATATATATTGTTTTAAAAGTGAAAATAAAATTAAAATTATCGAAAAATAAAAAAATAAAAAGGTCAAGCAGACATTTCCTTTGCTTTATCTAGCTTTGCTTGCTCATCACTTCCGCTCATTATCTCTCACTCTTTCTTTGTTTCTTTTTTGCTCTGCTTTTCCGAACTCCGTCACTTTTTTCTCTTTCTCTGCTTTCATTTTCGTTCATTGAGTGACACAGCATCATCAATCAGCCCCAAAATTCGCCATTGATCCAAATCAATCCCCATTTAGCATCAGGAAACACCCGAAGCCAAATCAGTTTGCTGCTTGGTTGTCAGAGGCTAACAGGACCAGCGATCAGCATCATCAGACGACGTCCTGAACAGACGGCACCGGAGCAGTACCAACGGAGGTGGCGTGCGGCGGCTGGAGCTGAAGATCGAGGCTGAGTAGGGGTCAGACGGCAGCCAAAGGCAAGGTTTTTTCAATTAAATTCAGCTGAGTAGGGGTCACACGGCGGTTGGGTCTTCAAATTTTCCTCGGAGTTTGCTCATGGAAAAAGACAAGGTTTTTATGGCCGAGGGACTGAACAGAACAGCAGCACAACCAGATTGGAATTGTTGCAGTTTTGGGATGGAAATGCAAACAAATGAGCTCACTTGTGCAACAGAACAAGTGGGAAGTTGTTTTTCCAATCCCAACTGGGGTAATTCAATGGATCAGAGCGATCCCTTTGAGTCAGCATTGAGTTCCATGGTGTCTTCTCCAACAATCTCGAATGCTGGAAGCACTCTCCCCGGTTCCGGAGATAATATAATGATCAGAGAATTGATTGGAAGATTAGGAAACATATGTAATTCTGGTGATATTTCACCTCAGTCTTTCATTAAACCAAATAACAACACTAACAGTGCTAAGACTTCCTGTTATACTACTCCATTGAATTCACCACCAAAGCTCAATCTTTCAATGATGGATTCACAGATCAGAGGAAATTTGAATTTGTCGGGTATCGGAAACCAGCTACCAAATCATCCAAGCCTGGCACCATTTTCTGCTGACCCTGGATTTGCTGAGAGAGCTGCTAGATTTTCCTGTTTCAGTAGCAGGAATTTTGGTGCCTTAAATGGTCAGCTTGGATTGACTGAAGCTGAATTTCCTCAAGGATTACTTCCTACAATGGATTCTATAAAGCTTTCAAGAGTTTCTAGTAGCCAATCTATTAAGGTTACTGGATCTCAAGTAAATGTTCCTGACAACAACAAAAACTCACCGCAGGATGGGAATTCAAGTTCTGATAAGAAAAACAGTAAGCTGTCAAGGTCGTCCTCGCCAGAGAATGCGGAATTCGGTGGTTTGAAGGAAGAATCTTCGGTTTCTGAACAGATCCCTGGTGGGGATTCAAGCATAAAAGGCCAAAATGATGCCAATGCCAGGAAAAGGAAATCAATTCCGCGGGGGAAAGGAAAAGAAACCCCCTCTCCAGCAGTTGCTGATGCCAAGGTATTGTTATTCTGTTTTGTAAATTACAGGATTCATTTGTATTGTCAAGTTCTGTAGAGAAATTTATGGGAAACTAACGTTGGATATCCATTTCAGGTTGCAGCAGAGAATGATGAATCCTCCTCCAAAAGAAGCAAGCAAGATGTAGCCACTGGGAATGCAAAGGAGAAGACAGAACAAAATGGCAATGCTAAAGCAGCAAATAATGGGAATCAGAAGCAAAGCAAGGAGAACGCCAAGCCACCAGAGCCGCCTAAGGACTATATCCATGTCAGGGCCCGAAGAGGTCAAGCAACCGATAGTCATAGTCTTGCTGAAAGAGTACGAAACCTTAAAGCAATGATCTGTAGTTATTCATTGCATGGTAACTAAGATTTGTATTCATCTGGATATCTTTGTCATCTTGTATTGGTCCAGGTCCGCCGAGAGAAAATAAGTGAAAGGATGAAGTTTCTTCAGGATCTTGTTCCAGGTTGCAATAAGGTGCGTTGAGACAGTTGTGAGAACTGAAAAAGTACCAATTACAATGATCTTGGAATTACTAAATTGGGAATGCTATTTGTTGCAGGTGACTGGTAAAGCAGTTATGCTTGATGAAATTATCAACTATGTGCAGTCCTTGCAGCGTCAGGTCGAGGTAAACTGAAATTTTCCAATGTCTTTTCCTTTTAATTGTATTAGTGATTTCAGTTTTGAGTGCATAATATAATTTCATTCTACAGTTCCTATCTATGAAGTTGACCACCGTGAATCCAAGGATGGATATTAACATGGAAACCCTTCTGTCAAAGGATGTAAGTTAATCTCCATGATTTTGTTCTCGTTTTATGGTGAGTCATCGGAATTTTGGAGTGACAATCTTGCATCCAATGTGTGCTGCAGATGTTTCAATCTCGCGGATCTTTGCCACATGCTCTCTATTCAGTTGATTCTTCCACACCATCATTCCCTTTTGGATATCAGCCCCAGCAAGGGCTACCTCTGAACAGTGGCATATCCAATAATACAGAGACTCAATTCTTAATGAATCCACTAAATGCTTCATTGCGTAAAACCCAAGGCTTGCAGCTGCCTCCTATTGATGGTTTTACTGATGCTAATCCTCAGGTAATCAACAAATTGCTTGTGCAGTCAGTAGTTAATTCCCATTTAATATTGTTCAGAATCTGGATTGGAAGATGATTAAATTGTCTTCAGGTTGCATCATTTTGGGAGGATGATCTCCAGAGCATTGTGCAAATGGGATTTGGCCAGAATCAGCCACAAAGCTATCAAGGTAAGCATAACTCAACAAGACTCGGGCATTATATGTAGACTTAGCACTTTACAAAAATTCAAATGTTTGATCCACCTTTTTCTAGTGCAGGTTCAATAGCCACAGACCAGGTGAAAGTTGAGCTGTAATTACCATTAGACACCACTTTCTGATTCCCTGCAAGCCCTCCAGGAGAACAAGAGAGGCCTTTGTATATAGAGAGGAATTAATTACGGCTCGATCGAATTCTTAGCCCGGAAAAGAGAAAATTTATCTAAATTTAATCTCATTTCCCAAATTGTTTCTTCACCCCATTCTTTATAGAATTCTTAGTTGAAATTCTGATTTGTAATATGGTAGAACTAATTGCAATGAAGTGGTGCATAAACCACAATTTAAGATTTATCTTTGATAAAAGGATTGTTGGTGGGGTTGACAAGAGATAGGAATTTTTATGTATACTTCTGTTTCAATTTATGATAAACTTTTTTTTTTCTTTAGATTACTGCCTATAAATTTGGCTAAGATCCTTCCGCTGATTATGGTTGGCCAGAAGAATATTGATGAAAACTGAAAAGTACAGATAATATCAACTGCAAAGGCAGTTGTGAGAGATCCCAATCCCATGAATACATCCAATTTCCTGGCAACCAAACAAATGCTACAGTCAAATGAAAATGATAGCCTTGCCCATTGCTTTCATATGTAGCTGGAAATCTTGATGTTGGGCGGACACCAGGATTAGAATGGCAACCATGTTACGTTAAATTGCGTAACTAGTGGGAAAATTGGTACTAGTGGGAAAATTAGATTCCTACTTGTAAACAGCTGGTAAAGTGGGGACAAATGGTCTCTTAAGTCTAACCCATTATTAACAATGATTTGTGCTTTGAGCTGGAATCCAAAGTCATTTCTTGACATGGTTTTGCACCTTACTGTGTGCAATAATATTTTTTTCCTAATAACAATAATATATTTCAAATTTCTAATCTCTTTTTCAAACGACATCAAAATGATATTTTAGTGAAAGGGTCAAAAAATTTTAAAAAAAATTTAGTAAATAAATTTTTAATTTTAATTTTCATTTTCATTCAATTGAATTCTTTTCGAAACGAAAACCGATATATTTTTACCCTTTAACCATATATTTTCTTACATGAATGGATAAATAAAATTAACCCTCATGATTTGCTGCTATATGCAACCATTGGCAACAAACAGCTGCTAGTACTATTTTTGTTTTTTTCTTTTGTCTTTGCTTTTCATCATATGTTTTTCTTTTCAAAGTGGAGGAACTGAGAAGAGGATCAAAAGCCCAGATTGGCATTAGTGAACTTCTGACTTGGCTGGGGAATCAAAAGAGTCTTTACAATCCCATCTGCTTTAGAAAATTCTGAAAAAGAAAAAAGGAAAATCTGTTGGGAGATTTGTGGAAGAATAAAGACCATTGAGCAGTGGAGTTCAGATGTATTTGGATAACCTTTTGAAGACAGGACACTTTCCCATGAAAGGCTGTCCTCAAGATTCCAAAGTCCACAACCAGCTAGAAAAGAAATCTGTTCTGATCCCTTGTTATCATGGTATAGAGTTAGTTTAGATTTATGATAAGATAAAATTGAAACAATAGTGACCATAATATTGATGTTAAATAATGATATATTTAAATTTAATATTAAAAATTAAAGTGAAATAAGTAATGTAATCATTATTAAAAATATTATATTAAAATTAAAAAAAGTAGTTAAGAATAAAATTGACATTACAACCATGCCATGCTAAAATCTGATTTTCAAACCAAGTCATACTGATCTGATTGAACTTGATCAATGCATTTATGCACAAATATTGGGTAATATTCAACGCAAGTTATGTATAATAAAAGAAGGCAACCAAGTACTGTATCCAATGGTATGTATTTATTAATCTGGTCTGAAATGGCACTTGTTTGGGGATTTGAATGTAGGGTTCTTATTCTTTACCAAACCCTTGTTTTTTTTTTTATTGTAAAAAAAAAAAAGGTTAGCACAGTGTGAGGTAATTTCATATTTTAAGGGTAGGATTAACAGATACATTACTTTTATTTATAATTTTTTTAAAATTTATAAATCGTTTACTATCGAGAGATCGGTGAAATCCGAACTTGAATTTTTTACATCAAATATTTGAATTTTAATCATTTATATCAACTCTTAAACTCTTATTATTTACTCACCATCCCCATAGTGTATGAGACAAATGTAAGCATTTTGATTAGAGTCGTATTTTATAGTTACGATATATATCTTTTTTATTTCGTCGAAAATCGATTTTACAGTATAGACCCTTACGACCTCCCCTTCTATACCTTGCGGTAATGATTCTCCTAACATTACGACCTTTACCACAATAATGCTGTTCATGGATCAAATTCTTTCGTGCATTGGATTTTCCTATCAACGGCTCCATCGCATTTACCAGTAGAGTTGAGTGAAAACAAAGATAATACAGATTTGCTTCAAAGCATTTCCTATACCTTGCTGGATCCAAGTAGAAATTTGTCTCAATCTATTGTTCTGATAGGCTGTATTCAATTCCTTTTGACAATACATCAAATTCAGAGGTCATTTCAAACGTGTCGTGAAAAAATCAGGCATGGTTGATGGAGATAGCTCAAGATACTTCAATGGAGACTGTTGGCTTTCGGCTTAGAAAGACCTTACTGTTAAAGTTACATTAAAAGATTGCTTGACATGATTGTAATATATCATATGTTCAATTTATCTTGGTTGAATGACTGACTCAGACATAGCAATGTCCATTGCAGAATTATTGTGTCACACACAATTTCAAATTTATTATGATCAGCTTTAATAATGAGATTTGATTTCTAATCCAAATTAAGTACAGCTAGTTAAAGGATGTGGTTGATGGTTATGATGAATTAAAGCAACTTTGTTGAATAATTGCCCTACTTTAAAGGGATTTTGCTTTGATAATTAGTCAACAAAAAAAGATTTTGCACCTAAGATTTGGGAAATGTTAATTATTAGATAATGTTATGCAACTACCAAAGAGATTGTTAGTTGAGTAAAAAGAGTAGGTTGATCATATACCTGCCTTTATCATTAATGTCACATTTTTTTTTAACGATATTCAGTTAATGATTCGATTTAAAATCAATCAATGATAAATTAAAAAATCTAATTTAAATATAAAATAAAAAATTCAAAATTTAATAAGTTGAGCTCTAATATCATATTAAGCATCTAATCTTAAATATAAAATTAAAAAACTCAATATTTAATCTATGTAAATAATACCATTTTTATCGACAATGGAAAAACAAATTATGTGATTAAATCTAAGAATGCTTTCTGTTGTGCATAAAATAAAAAATGCTAAAAGTACGTCATATGGTGCACGAATAAAACAGGTAAGAAATCGGATTTACCGTTTGAGAAATAGTATAATGGGAGACATAAATAAGATAAAAAAAAGACATTTAGTCAAATTATATATACGTAATTATTGACAGAATAAATCTCTATAAATAAGGGTTAGGTATGACTAAAAAACTTAAATCTCTATTTTCCATACAAAAACTCTGCCAAAATCTCATTCTAACTTAAACATTGAAGTGCTTACGCAAAAAACAACCCATGCGTCCCTCTTATCATTTTTTTTCTTATAAAATTTTTGACAACACATGAACGAAAATCGAAACAAATACATTAGTAATACGTAATCATTCTGTTTTACTATAATACTTTCAAATCAATCTTGTGAGTGTGATCAAACAAACTCCAAATAATTCTAATAATTATCTATGCTTTTTACAAAAGATAGAGATTTTAACCTTAAGAAGAAGATTATTGCAGAAAATGGAATCCTTTCATTTGAAGCAAAATTCTTCAGAAGTGGGTATGCAGTGAATTTGAAATCCAACTTATATCTGAAAGTAAAAGTGTGAAAAACATTGATTTAGTAATCAGTATCTAACTTCAAATAGTTAGGTAAAATTAGTTGCATTAGTTGCAACACTGTATTCTTTCTCTTCCTGCTTTATGCTTTTTCCCCCACTTTTCAATTGCATTTAATTGATTGATACAAACTCTTAGTTTGGTTTCTGTTCAACTCATCCACTTCAGTTAATAATGCTGCCTTTGGAAGCTCAGTAGGCTTTGGCTCAATGCGATTGGGGAGAAAGGAAGAAAGAGACAAAATAGAAACACAGTAAATTTACCTTTTTGTTTTTACTTTTAACGATTTATTATTTTATTAAAAATAAGTATTTTTATTAATTTTTTCATTGATTTGAATCTAATCCGAATGATTTCAACATCCATTCAAATTAATTTTAATATATCAAAAAACAGTATAAATTAATGAATAATATTTCAATATTGATCATAAATTTTCATGTTAATCAGGAGAGGATGAAATTTCAGAGTTGAGTCAAATAAAATAAATATTTTTAAAAAATATGAATATGTAAATGAATCGAATTAAATTTAGTATTTTTCATTCAAACAAAGGAATTCCAACCTGTTTTCTAAAAGAAAAAACAATCATTTTAACCAAATAATGGGTATTGAAATCGAAAGATTAATTTAGTTATTTTTATGTAATATTTTTTAAATTATTTTTATATGTTTAAGTTTTAAATTTCAACGCTCATTCATAATTTAAAAACCTCAAATTCAAATGAAAATAATTTTTTAATAAAAAAATCATATACAGATAATTTTTTCCTAAACTTTATAATACTTAATTATAAAGTAAAAAATCCTATTACGGGTGCATAAAATAATATCCTTTATATATATATATATTATATTATATATTGGGGTGTTGAATATTCGGTATTTATCCACAACAGACAAAAAAATTTGCTATATTTAAAAAAAAAAAAAAGTTTAACAGCATGTAGAAAGTTCCCATCAATTAGCTCCATTAATGAGGGGAAAAGGGGAGGAAGGGGGGTCCAAAGAAGGAGGAATGATAAAGAGGAGAGATTGATGGCAAACGTTTGTCTTTGTGGGGTTTGTAATTAATGATGATTTCAGACCAGGCGTCCGTTAACCAGGCTGTCACCTTCCTCTTCAATTTTATTTTATTTTATTTTTCTAATTACATTAAATTCCAATAAATTTAAAATTAAATATGTATCAAATCTCGTCAAATTTTTTTAATATTATTTATTTTATTAATAAAATTTTAATTCAAAATTTTATTTCGTTAACCTCAACAACTATTTGCTGCTTTAACTTCGGTTAGTATATAATGACAAACGTTGATTGGATGTGGGGATAAAATATCACTATATATTATAAAGTTTTCGAAAAAGTATGCCGTCGTTTTGCTTTACCAAACATGAATTATATAGTTATTCCATGCAGAAACACGTTTGGGAGTAGTAACTAAGTCAGAAGTATTAAAGCAAACAAGCACGAGTTTAAGATTTAAGACTTTTAAGCCTGCGTGATAAACATTGATATAAACAAGCATCAATCCGAATTATATTTTACTTTTTCTTTGCGTTTTAACTTTTGTTTTTATTTTATGTACATTTCAACATTTAAATTGGATATTTTTAGTTGAAATCTCAATTTTAAACTATTAAAATGTTTTTTGATAAACTTGATAATTTTAGACACAATATAATGACACAATACGAATGAAAGATACGAAAGGAATACAGATTAAAATTAAGTAAAAATTGTATATGGATATGGTAAAAGTTAAAAATAAGGTTTTATATTTTTCATATCGACATGAATTTTGATATTGAATATTCATATTTTACGTGTACCTCTTCAAAACAGAACTGGTTGAAATTACCCATGTCATTTTCAACCCTTTTTATTTCTACTAAATTTAAGGTTAAAGAGTTAAAAAAAAAAACCTCGAAAAAAATGATTTTACAATTGAGCTCCTAACTTTTTTTTCGAATTAATTGAGTTTTTACATTTTAATTTCCGTTCAATTAAACCCTTTTTGAGCTTAAGCCTTTAAGATTTAGAATACTGTTACATCTTTACATGATTTCCCTTATATATGATAAAAAATATAATAATTTCTATTATAGAGAAAGATCATTTGAATACAAATTATAATTAAGAGCTCAATTAATTTAAAAAAATATTAAGAAATTAATTGTTAATATATATATATATATATTTATTTTAGAGGTTTTTTGGCCTCTTGCCTAAATTTAATGGCTTACATTCTAAACTTATGAGAACAAACTGGCGAAGTATGGCCGGGATTTGACGCTTTCTTACAGTTACGTGCCTATTTAATCACCTGCCAGAGGCAGAGGCAGCGGCAGCCCCCAGGGTTTGTCATTGGGTCTGAAAGTGAGCGAAATGCTCCAGAGCTAGGCATAGATTGATGTCGGAGGGAAGACAAAGCCACAAGCTTCTTGTTTTATGGTCTCCATAAAATGATAAACTCCTATGTGAATGTACTTGTGGACTGTCTTGTTTTTACCTTCTAAGGGAAGAGGGTTGGAGGGCCATAGCCACACTTCTCTGATCCACTTGACGGATTGCCTCCCTATCCTGTTGACACAATACCAAACTAATAAATGATGCAAGGCTTCGAAATCATCCTACCTTGGCTTTCAGATCTTCCTTCAGCTGCGTTGTCTATGCAAACTTCGAGGGTCCACCATATCCATTATCACCGGTGGTCCAGAAAACCCTAAATAAAGACTATAAATTCAAATGCAAGCGTAAGTCTTCTTTCTGTCTCTTCCATGACATATTTTGGAATCTGAAAACAATATGGATAGCAAACAGACAATATGTGCCATGATGTTTTTTTTATGTGCTTGAATTTGTACACGTTACTCGCACTCGTGTTGCATTTCGATGCCAAGAGATGGTAAAAGGAAATAAATCATTCATTCAACTCTTATGAAATGAAAGAATCTGAATTTGAATACAAAGAACAGTAGGGGTACCAAGATAACATTTCGGTCACCCTAGATTGGCAAGAACTGGTATGCTCAGATAAACAACAAAAAACAGCTACAACTTTGGAGCTATATGACAAACTATTAGTAATAATACATACACTATTCTGCAGTTAAATGTGATCTATATATTGCAACGATCATATCCAGAGAACCATGACGAGGTTTCTGCAAGCTTTGATAACTCACCATCTTCACCGTTATAGAATGGTTCAAACTCTTCTCGCCATTGTTGATCGCAGGCATCATGGATCTCACCTGCATCATACTTGGCAATGTCAAACTTATCATAAGCAGGTTTTATTGCTTCTTTAGGTAGACGTGATTCTGTGAATAGCTCATTAACAGTGCTGATCTCATGTTCGTGTTTCCGCTTTAATTTTTCAATCTGCCTGTGAGCCTTCTCTGTTTCTTGTTCAGCTACCAATGCTCGCTTCTGCGATTTATTATAAAACAGAAGCAAATGAGAACAATGCTAAAGCTTCAACTACTGTTGAGGTCAATTTCACTCCCAAAAGCAGAAAATTATAAATGAGGTTTACTTGCGAGACAAGCAAACCTGAACTGTTTCTACCACATGCAAACCAAGGGACAATTTAATGAAAAGCCCCAAAGGTGTGCTTAGTAGGGTGAAAAAGTGGAAGGATGAAAAAATGGAAAGAAAATTATTTTTGTTAGTACTTTGTAGGAAGGAAAAGTGTAAAAAAAGAAAATAGGAAAAATTACTATTTTCTTTTCTCATTAACAAAACTAAATCATTCCAAATTGGAATAATTAGTGGAGAGAAAATGAGAGAGATGTAAATCATGAATGTTTATTTACAAAATTACTCTTTATTTTTTTACTTTTATTTTATTATCTTAACCAAGTAATGGTATAATGGTAAATTAATATAATTTCATTTTCTTTCCTTCCATTTTTCAACTCTACCAAGCAATGGAAGGAAAGAAAATTATATTTTCTTTCACAGTTTTCATCTTTCCTACCAAGAACACCTAAGGAAAAAATTTTCCCTCCCTTCAATTTTCCATTTTTCTTTCCACCCTACCAAGCAAAGCCTAAAAGAGGTAATATGTTGTTCCAACAGCCTACAATTTTGAAGCAAATAATATCAAGCACAATGCACTATGTTTTAAGACTTTTGGTCATTAAAGTACACTTTGGAAGGCACGCCAAAAAAGGATTTTTGAGTGAGAATGGAGAACTATTGAGTAAGATTAGTCTTAACAGCATTATGTTATTTATGAATGTCTCTGATTTTTAAATTACAAGTGTTTCATCTGAAAATTCCGAGGTCTAAGTTAGCTCCCTGCACCAAAAAGAATTTTACGACTCAGCAAGACATGTTTTATTATGTTTAAAAAGGCCGTTGACATGCTCAAATATAAAATTTTTAAATGCATTTAATTGACTAAATGGAGTGTTGAAGTACTCAATTTTTACTACTTTTACCGTATAATATGTGTAGAAAAAATTTCCATGACACTTAATTTGTTTACCTTCTGAGGAAAGAAAGTAACCAGATGGTATAAGTTCTTTGAGCACTATTATAGCAAAGATGTAAGATATAAATCCATCTCAATTTTAAAAGCAAACTTCTTGAGATATTAGCTTGTGCATTCTAAACTTGATTTAGAGATCTGGTTCAAAATTCAAACTGAAAAGTTATTGAGACCTCATTTGCCATATGAATGGGGTGCTTTGTCACAAACAGCACGGTTAAAGGGTCTTTGCATAGGCAAATACTAATTCTAGTATGTTTGCTATAGTTGACTAGCAGGGTTTACAACCAAATTTATTTATTACAAGGAAACGACATGTGCACGTGTCTGTGAGACAATACTATGGGAGCTTATTTGAAAAATGAAGGAAAACAAATAATTTTCACATAGAGTTAATCACACTCCCTCTACCCATTCACCTTGTCACTTTTGAGTTCTGATATTGTCCCACCAAAATTTTACTTGGAAAATCAATAACAGACTAACCAGACACTTTAACATCTAAAATTCGAATCCAACAATAGTTATCCCAGCTTATTAGCTACCAGTTTTCATTTCAAAGCTAAAAACTTAATATGTAACAACAATCTTAATATCAAGCAGAGAAGTTAAACTGCATGAAAACATATAAATAACTTCACTTACTTGGGCAGTAGCCACAGCTTCTTCTGCTTCTTTTAGCCGTACAAGCAATTCACCTGCAGCCTGGACTGCTTCAGCAGTATCCCTCAATTGAGCCTGGAGTCCTCTATTCTCATCCCTAAGATATCGCCTCTCCTTTTCCCTTTCCACTTTCAATGCAGCAATTTCAGCAGCAAGGGCATTTATGAACTTTGATTCAGCACCCCTGACCCCTGCCCTAGCAGCTGCCTTTTTAACATCATCAATTCCCTCTTGAATCTTCCTATGCCTTGCAAGCAACTGCATGTGTTTTTCCTCAAGATCAGCATACTGTTCAAGCATTCTTGCATGTCCCTCCATAGCCATCTGCATTGCTTCTTTCAGTTCTTCTGCACATTTCCTCTCCATATCTAGTTCCTGCTTCCTTTTTTCAGCCAGCAACCGGCTAGCATCAAGTTCAGCTCTTAAATCCTCTGCAAGAGAAATCCATTTGCTTTCTGCCTCAGTCCACCTGATTCTCTCTTGTTCAAATTTCTCTTCAGCACTCTCCTCATTTGTCTCTGGTATTGCACTAAGAGTTGGAGGCACACTGGGCTCACATGAATATGTCAACTGTAGTAGAGAATTTCGTTTTCTAGCTGATGTGGAAGAAGAGTCTATATAATATTGTAACTGGTTTCTTAAGTCCTGGATTTCTTCTAGCAACACATCCCTCTCACCCAAATCATGAAAATTTCGAAAGCGCTCCAGCTCATCTTGAACTCTTTTCAACTCAATCTTTGTTCTTAAAACCTCAGGATGGTTCTCATATTTCTCCTTCAAAAGCTGTAGGCAATTGGTGAGATATAGATGCATATAAAATGTTAAACTAAAAAAGCTTAAAGAACAAACGAATACCTTGTGCTCATGTGTGAGGGAAGCTAGCTCTTCTTCCATGAATTCCTCAGTAGGTAAAACACCATCCATAAGGCTCTCTAGTCGAAGAATTTTATCCTCCCTTGTCTGGCCTATAATGGCGTTGCACTCTCTTTCATGTTTGTATTGTTGCACCTGTAAATAATAGCCAATAAATATAACATCAACAAATTTGCAACAATGATGGCCACCATTAGCTGCTGGTAAAATTACTAAGAAATCTACCAAACGGTTTAACTGCATTATCTCAGAAGCTTGCTTGGCACAGAACTCTTCAAGAGCCATTTCTCTCCTAATAGATCCAGCCAAAACCTTCTCCACCGCCTGTGCAATACAAGGTAAAAAATATGTAAATTATGTTGAAGATATAACTCTGAAAAGCCAGGACTTGAGACTTCTTACCTTTGGAACTTGCTTCTTGGTTTTCCCAGCAGACTCTGACTCAGTAACAGGGACTAATTGCAGGTTAGAGCTTTCATTGTCCTCTTTATCCTCCAGGTTTGTTCTCTGTTTACAATTACTACATAGGAATGCTACCTGCTCTTCTTCCTGAATCTCACAATCTTGAGGAAAAGTTTGGACTCCAACATCAACTTTATGAGCTGCAAGGACTGGCATAGAGTCAGCAGGTTTTAATGAAAAATGAAATGATGATCTCCTCAATGCTAAACTCCGACGGTGACTGTCAATAATCTCAAGACCACGATGGAGGCTAGCTGCCAAATGTTCAGTTGGTGTGAAAGATACACTCATAGCCTCTTGACCATCATCCTTAAGATCTTTCTGTGAAGCAGTAAACATCGATGATGTCCTCAGACTCTTCCTGCTCTGGGTCACTCTAGGCGAGACACTTGGTGTTGGGGATTTAAGAATCACAGAAGAATCTCCATCAGTTGTTTCAACAGTTAGCTGGCCTGGATTCTCTTTGACACTTTCATGAGCACTAAGAACGTTGGGCGTATTTGTAGCAGGTTCAACACAATCAACAATCATAACTTCAGAGGTTTTAGGCACTTCAGATATTTCCTCCTCCATGTTCACATCAGTATCCTCAGTGTCTTGTGCTTTGACACATTCAGATGTATTAGGCACTAGATCACCAGCAGATCCATTTTCAGATGTGGTATTTCCTGAATCAGATTCAATTATCTTTAGTTTGGTCACTTCATTTGAACGTCGATATATATCTGCTGATTGCAGACATACTTGAGCACAAAGATTCTCAACAGCTTCCTCATCAATTTCCATCTCCTCATCACCGTCTTCATCAACATGAGGTAATGTCCTTGGATGATTGAGGCTAAACTTTAACAAATTCAAGCTCCTACGAGCATTCCATCCAGTCGAGTAATTTCCATTTGGATCAGTTTGGTTGTTGCCATTAGCTTTCATTCTATGGAGTTCATCCTGCATGGTTCCTCCACATCTTTCATATTCACACATTTGATTGCATAACTGATGGAAGAAAAATAACTGATTATGAGAATATACCTTCAATTGTCGAATCACTTCACGCAGAAAATTTACATCATCCTGCATCACTTCATTAACAACTGCCTTGTTCTTGATTGCCTTCGCACGCTGAGCAAATCGTAATGTGCTGAATGTTTCACTCTTACAGCTGCATTACTGACTCCCATAAACTTCCCTTGCAAAAAAAAGGGGGGGGAGGGGGGGGGGGGAGGGGGGGAGAGAGAGAGAGAGAAGAAAATATTAAATAAAATAAAGGCAGTTGTCTTATTACCTTTGTGCTGGAGAAATTGCACAGACCATTGCTAATTTTGCATTGCCACCAAGAGATTCTTGCAATAAAAATGTCAACTTGGAGTCTCTATAGGGGATATGCCTTTGCTTTCCAGTTTGGGAAACTTCAGCAAGAATGTTAATCAAGTTCCTGAACTCCAAAAATTAAGTAATATTAGCAAAAATCTAGCAGCGTGTGCCTTTTGACACATCCATGAAAACATGCTGATGCAACAAAGAAGCAAGAAAACGTGGTAGAATTGAATCTGAATTTCGCAATCGTCTCCATACGTCTATCACATAGCCTTTTTATCTTCTGTAGCTTCTTTTTTCTGCATCATCTTCTTCTGAAACTGTAATTTGCTAGGAAGGTAGGCAATCACTTTTTTTTCCAGCTAGGTAGACAATCACCTTTTAGACAAATATGCTAAAAGTAGTTTTCTTTACAAGTTTGGACATGCATTTTCTCTCTCACTTTAACTCATTTTTTTATTGTATTCTCACATTTTAAAGCTCAACAATGCTCTTTACTATATGCTAACTGCTGATGCATCACACTGTAGCCACAGGTTCACCTTTTAGTACAAAAAAGGAACAACTAGAAGTTGAATCTAGAATTTCTATAAAAGATGCACATGAAATAAGAAATGCATATGAAAGAAAAGATACAAAAAGCATACCCAAGCTGTGAGAGTGAACGATTAATATTTCCTGCCTCCTTTAAGCGCTCCCCTGCAGCACCAGTTAGTTTTTGTCGCTCCGAGCCTGCTAGATCAACGAGATTTATTCGGCTTGTTTTAAAGCTACTTACACCGTCGGTGACACTCTGTAAGAACAGAGAGTACTTCAGAATCCTCAAGTATAATTGAAAGAGAAAAACTCGTAAAAATAGGAGATATTTTCCAATTGTTCTGCAGATCATTTGATCCTTGAAATTTTATTATTTACAAAAATTAACAAACAAACGACGACATGGAATTTAAGAAAATTCTTGTTAGCAGAGCTGCAGAAATTACTGAAATTAGTGATTTGATGCCACGATTTGGTTTTGACAAACTTGTAATCCACTAAGAAGTATACTTGCTCAAACATAATTATTAAACAGATAAATAAAGCAGATGAAATTCAAAGCATTATTACCTTACATCGAGATTCAACAACACAAGTAAAAACACTATGTGAACGGGAACTTTCGGCATTGATACTAGTTGCACCTGTCCTTCTATTTGATAATCCCTGCATCATTTGGCGTGAAGCTTGTAAATATAATTATTTGACTCAAACTTATTCAAGTTTCAAATCCAATTTTATCAATCTGGAATATGGATCAAGCTAACAAGAAATCATATATTGAAGTGTTCGTTTTCTATCAAGAAAAAGTTGAATGCTAGCATTCTAAACATAAAACTTGAAACTTTTTCTCATAAGAAGGTCTACAAAGAGAGAAAACGATGAGTAGAATTCTCATTGAAGTAAAAAAGTAAAAAAGAAAAAAAGAAAAACCTTTATCAACAGTTGAGTCACGTCCTTCATTGAAGTTACACACTCCTCCGTCAAATTCTCAACATAGACACCAGATTTCACATCTTCTCTTATCTGGATGAAAACCATAAAACAGTCTAAGAATACCAAAATTTTTAATCCCAGAATAGAGTAATCGAAAATTTGAGTATAATTATCCATTTTACCTGCAGGTTTCTTTGATTTGGATCCAACAAATCCGTGATTTGCTCATTATATATCTGCAAAAGGAAATTGAAAAGCAAGTGGTAAGAAATAAGAAGAATACGAAGCTAAGCTGTCCACTTATATCAAAATTTAATATAACAATAAGTTAATTAACTCTACCTCAAGAAAAGAACAGCGACATTGGTACTTGAGTTGTTTATCAGCATGCTTAATTTGCTCCTATAAAATAGAAGGTTGAAGCAAAAACTGTTTAAATGGTCCATTTATAACATAAACATTCAGTGCTTTCATTGATGAACATAAATTGAAACTTTTACCTCATTTATACGAGCAAAGAGTCGCTCAAACACACGGGGAGTTAAGCCTTGTTGATCGCTGGATATATTTTCTTCCAACAAGGCGTTGGCTGGACCCCAGATCGTATAAGTCTTTCCACTTCCAGTCTAGTGAAAATCATTTTATCCAGACGCACAAATTGACAAGTTATAACCAATTCAAAAGTAATTCAAAGATTAAAACGAATGAAAATGAAGAAGCAAGTACCTGGCCATAAGCAAACACCGAACTGTTAAACCCAGCAAGACAATTTTCAACGAGAGGTGCTCCTACGAGCTGGAAGATATCAAGCTGCAATTAAAAAAGAAACAAAATTTAGGGTATTTCAGAAATAATTAAACAGAGGAAAATAGACAAAAAAAAAAAAGCCCATCAATGTGCCTGAGTTGCATCCGTGTTGGCCACTGAGTCAAACGTGAAGGTTTGTCCATTGATACTCAAAGAATCACTAGTAATTTTCTGAACAATCGTTTCCCCTTCTTCCTCTTCTTTAATTGGTGGCCGCATCCGTACAACCACCTAAAAAAAAACAATCATAATAATAAAAGGAAGTTAAAACTAGAAATCTAAGAAATTAAACACTTTACAAAAATGGAAATACCTTGACACCGGAATCGGAAATTCCTGAGACGGCATTTTCGGGGAGGGTTTCCGTATAAAGCTTGCGCTTGAGAGGGTTGGAGGGGGGCGGGCGAGGTGGCAAGGGACTCTTGATCTTGGCAAATGCGGTGGAGGGGGAATGTTGGTAGTTGGGATCGGGAGGCGGTGCGTTTTCTTTGGACGATTTTGAATGTTTCCGTTTGGGTTTAGAAGGGGTAGGGTTTGGGGAAGAAGGGTTCTCCATGGGCTCTCTCAAGACTGTGTTTCTTGGTAACATGAAATGCTTCATTTCTCGTGGTTGGACGGAGAGCAAAAAGGCAGAGAAAGTGGAGATTAGGGCAAGGAAGCGACTGTGGTGGATTGGAGAGAAAAGACAGAAAGGGAAATGGAGCCGTTAGAGGGAAAAAAAGAGTTTGAATTATTTATTTTATTTTGATTTAATTTTCATTTATGTTGGATCTGGAGCGTTTTTTTAAAATGGAATAATTACCTAAATGCATTCATGGGTCCAGTTTTGATACGACACCGTTCTTCTTGGACGGCCCAGATTTATTGGGCTTCTTTTCCTTTAAGCCGGTTAGTAGCAAATTTTACTGTTGTTAAATTTTAGATTCGACCGTTCTACTTTTAATCTTTTCAATTGAGCCATCGTATCTGTTAATTAATCCAATTTGTTAAATTATTGCTAGCGTTGATGAGATAGGGCAGAGTTTGACTTTGGACTTTTTAATTAAGCCATCATATTAGTTGCCCCCAATTTCTTTCTTGAATATTTTGATTAATTTAAATTATTATTAGTTTTTTAATCTCACACTAACCCATCCTCCTGCACATGACATTGGTTTTATTAGATGAAAATTGTACAATTATTTATTGAAAAATTCATTATTATTATAAATGTTAAAACAAAAAAGTAAAGTCAAGCACAAATCATTTAAGTAGATTATTGTAGCATGTAACATTGATCTTGAGGCTCATCATTCATCAATCAAGTATAATGTTTTATTTTATATGTGTACATAGTAAAAAATAATTTTTTTCTTTATCTCATTTACTTTAGGGTTATTTGAACTCAAACTATTAATCCAATTAGGTTACAAAACCTTCTACAGCCTCATTATTCTACCAATAGTCGGTGATGAGAATAACCTTAAATTTATGGTTAATTTGACAGCCACCACATCTTTAGAACGACAAAAATCTTATATGATCAAATTACTTTTATATTATTTTTTTATTTCTTAAAAAATATATTTTTAATAATTTTTTAATCATTTTCAATCTTATCGAATCAATCTGATCATTCATTTAAGCTACTCTTAATCTAATGTCTATGGGGTAATATCTCATTAAAACGATGCAAAAGTGCGGCCCACTCATGCTTCCATACCATCTATTGCTTCTTAGAATTTCAGATGCATTTCCAACCTCGATCTTTCTCTCTGCCTATGGATTTATTGTATCATGATCATTTGCACATTTCCCTTGTGCCCATATTCCAGGATTTGGTAATTGTTGCCATAGCTTTCAAGAACGAATGAAATGACTGGTCTTTGATTTCATATAGTAAATACATGGACATGCCTAACTTTTTGAACAGGTTACGACATGAATTCGGGGTATATGCCTGAACTCTTTCGAGTTTGGCCGATAAAAGGTTGATATGATTCAAAGAAAAAAAAAATAAAATAAAAATAAAACTATTTTCTTACTTTTATTTTAATTTTTTATTATTTTATTAAAAAAAATATCGTGGTTTCGAGATTATGTTTAATTTTGATGGCATATAATGTATGATCCAAAGCATGAGAATCAGTGGTGGATGCCAGCAAGCAGAGTTGGGGACATAGGAAAAGGCCACTTGTCTATCAATTTATACAGGTGTCCATCTCTCCACTGTCACAAAGACGAAATGCCACTGCCACTCAACATATACGCATCAGCAATGCAACAATGCCCGAGACGATAAGAAACGCCCCGTAGGTTCTGTCAAAAACGCTCAGGATTGTCCCATAAATAACTGCCATGTCATGTCGTTTTCCCTTGCAAAAAAATACGCGGCACGACGATGATGCTCAACTCTGGCTCGTTTGCCTCTTTCATTACCCATCTCTCTTCCATATATAACCAAGACCACCATAACCCACCTTCACAATCATATCATTGTCAAAGTTGAAGCACCAAAAATGGCGAAGACTGAGTTGATGATTCTCTCTTTGTTGTTCGTAATAACATTGTCTTTCACGTCGGTTAACGGGTTCGGAACGATGGTGGGAGGGAAGACGCAGATAAGCGACGTGGAGTCGAACGAGGAGGTGCAAGAGCTTGGGAGGTTCTCGGTGGAAGAATATAACAGGAGGCAGAGGAGTTTCAGAAGTACAAGAGGGACGGAGTTGGTTTTTTCTCAGGTTGTGGAGGCTCAAAGACAGGTGGTTTCTGGGATCAAGTACTATCTCAAGATTGAGGCCATCAAGAATGGGCTTAGCAGGACGTTTGAGTCGGTGGTTGTGGTGAAACCTTGGATTCATTCCAAGGAATTGCTTAACTTTTCTCCTTCTACTCAATAATATTAGGGTTTCTGTTGCATTGACACTGTAATGTTGTAGTGGTCATTCACAAGTATGTATGTTTTTTACGGCAATTTTGTTTGTGGGTGGGGAGGAAGGTCTGTTTCTTTGCTTTAACCTGTGATTTTCGTGTATTATGTGAGTCTTTGAATATGCAATATAGGACTAAATCATGTTGATTAATTATTAATTATTTATTAATTCATATTTTAATAACCTCGTTAAGATTTTAACATAAATTTTTTTATTAAATCATTGAAAAGTGAATGTCCAAAACAAATAATTAACTTTCTTGACTAACAATATCAAGCCCTACCTTCTGGAGAACCTTTCTAGCTTAACATAACATCAAATTAACCCAATGCTTTGCCTCCATGGATTTATGTACAAAGCCGTCTCCCAATGCATTGACGCCTATCTATCATAAGGAAATTCTTGATTATTCTCAGTTACTCTAAAGTGATGCGGTTGCTGACCCGAGCAGTACAGATTCCACATCTTAAAATACGCCCGTTCATGGTTCCTCACCTGAAGATATGAATCAAAAGTCACATCTTGTTATCATAGATGATTTAATGGTTGCATGCCATGCTAAGCGGGAATACGGATCCAAATAGAAATAAGACCTCTATAGCAAATAAGCAAAGTAAAAGCTCACCCAGCGTGATGTGTCAAAAAGAGGGCAAGTCTTAGGGGCTGCTTTGAGTTTATTAGTTAGATCTGTCACGTACCTGCTGGCAATCATCTCCTCCCCAACACCAGTAGCCAGACACAATGAACCAGCAACTCTAGTTGCCATCTTTTGAGGCGGAAGGGTCACCATTGGAAGACCAGCCCATAGAACATCTGTACCTGTTGTGTGTCCATTGCATGATGGTCTACTCAAAAACAAATAAAAAAGCATTAGTGCAATGAAATGTAAGCCAGAAAGTTTACTGTGCCTAACCATACCAAATTTTAAGAGGAAATCTGAATCTACTGATCTCTCAAGTTTGGAGGAAAGAGGTTCTAGAATTTATTTAAAAATTTACGTATCAAGGAAGAGATCTGCCAAGCTACTGCGTCTTATATGTTCACTTTTCATGGCAACATCTGTAAAAATAATCTGATCCGACTGCACACCCTGCTGAGTTGCGTCTGAATCACACCACAACCAGTTATTTTATATATAATGACCAATAATAATCATGGCATATTCGACACTTCAGAGGAGATAAGTAGACAATCTACAGAATACAATTCTGAGATACCAGAACACCTACATGTGCGAAGTCTCATCTCACCTGCAGCTGGGAATCTAAGCAGCCAAAGAGCACTATTGGAACACGTTTAAGGAATTGCACCTGAGTTTGATTGTACGAAGACTTAAGTATGTAGATAAAAATTTGCATAAACTTACCATGCGGTGAAAATATCAGGATCCATCTTGTACAGCTGATTGAAACAGGCAAAGATAATTTTGTCTTCTGGTAGTCCATATTCAGATCTCTTTGGTAGGAAGTTCAGATCGAAGACATCAAGATTTTTCTGGTGATAATTGAAATGAAAAGAAGAGAATAAGGAACCCAAACAAATAAATGATACGAAGAACCTCACAGGGACAAGGAACCAATTCTAACCTGCTTATAATCATTTACAAAGTAACAATGAGGAAGGTGTACAAGCTTCTCGGAGTAGATATGAGAAAAATGGAGAGGAGAAACGAACTGCAATACAAATAGCAATTGATGCATAAAACAGAATAGGATGAACTTGGAAGTATAATCCAAAGAATGTTCTATGACTCTCTAACCTCATCAGTGACCAAATAGTGTATATATGAGGCACCAGTAGTCCCAGGAAATCCCATGTAAGAAATCTGAATTGGAGCAGGTTGCATTGCAAATATCTTATTCCTTGCCCCCTGGAATAACAGATTCGGAGCAATAAGCATTTACAAGAGGTAGAACAGGTATCTTCATATAAATTTAGTTCACAAAGGCATTCATACACCCGAGCAAGCGGAACTAAATGAAAGCAAAGAGATTTCATTTATTTTCCCCATACCTTTCACAAAGATGATACCTCAGTATAACCATTAAGATTGACAAGAATTTGTATTTTATCCTCATTTATCATCTTCGCAATCATGTCGGAGGACATGGATGATACATCTATAAAGTGCTCTGCTTCAGACTGGATACGCAACCTCCATTCTGTCCCATCATTTGGACTCAATGCATAGCAAAACACCTGCAAACAAGTAGTTCTAGCATGTAATGACAAAAGCATAGAAAATGTTAAAAAAACAAAATCGAATAACTAGGGTCATATGCAAGGATATCAATGTTTAAACCTCAACATGTTCTCTGTTGTGCATGCCAAACACCGAGCCCATGAGATGAGACAGGGGATGGTTGCCAAAATCACTACTCACGTATCTGGAAAGACATAGTACCTATTAAAGAAACACAGAGAGAGAGATCTCAAAACATACCCCACCCTAAGGCGTCCATTCCCACTCTCACCCTTCACAGAGAAGGGTGCAGGATAGTTGAAAGGTGGAAGGGAATAACGGGATGTAATAACAGAGCAGTGTGCTGCATATCAGAAATCAAATTTGTAAAATTTTATTATAATTACATCCAAAAGCATCACCCAACTTGCCTGATTTCTAGTGCAAGCATTGGATCAGTAGGATAGGCTATTGCATGGAAAGGCAGCACACTAGGAATAACAGACATCTGAAGGGTAAAAGAAAACTGTAAATGCTTCTAGAAGAGGAATCAACTAGGAAGGGAATTCAAAGCAAGGCATCAAAGCCAAAGAAAAAAGAGTAATGCTTATAGCAGGTCGAGTATGAACCTTAATTTTAAAACAACACTAGTTATTATAGACTTGGGAGAGAAAAACTTACAGAAGAAGGAAATACAACAAAACGTGTTGTTGCTAAGCATGCTCAAGTAGACTATCTGCTGATTCCCAAGCAAGTGTGAATGAAATCTTCCCAATAGTTATCACTATCATCAATACATGAGATTATGTAGAACAAATATCTGGAACTTATTCACTTCTAAGAGCCAAAAATCGAGCTACGTAATTTCATTCCTTGTCAGAGATTTGTACTTGCAATGTTTGCAGAAGGTTAAAGGTTGCTTCTGGAAAATCAGGGCCAAGAATTAGTGCCTGCTTGTAGCTTTTTATCGCAGCCTCAACATGCCCACTGCAAAATGTTGAAAGCACAACACATTGACACAAGTAGAATTCCACAGAGAAGAAAATAGCTCCATTTAAGTATCACATACCAGTCCTTGTAAGCTGAAGCCAAATGTACGCGAGCTTCAGCCATGGCTGGCCTAATGTTAATAGCTCGTATGTAGTCTTGAATGGCTTCGGTTACTCTTCCACTCTCCCTGTATGTATTCCCCCGGTTGACAAGTATATCAGCAGCCATAGTATCAATACGGAGAATTTCGTTTTGACAAGATAAAGCATCTGCAGACTACCCTGTAAAAGAACAGAAAAAAATAATATAACCCTACATTGGCAGTATATATAAAAACTAGTATTCGAAAGAGAAGATACACAAACCAGCACTCAACGTATTCCTACAAATAAGAATTATTATCTCAGGATGGAATTCTACCAACACTCCAATCAACAAGAATGATTCAACAAAAGCATAATCGGTACAGTACAAACCATTCCACATGTATATCCCCAAGGTTTGTAAGTGCTTGAGGATGGTTAGGTTGCAGGGCAAGACGTTGCTTCATAATACAACAGAGACACGATCAGAATGAAATCTGGAAAGCCATGATAAACATCTACATCGAGCTTCTTTTTGTTCGGTATTTATCACGCGCGAACTCCCTAAGCTTATAGTTTGACTGATACCCGAAGGTATTCACCATGTGGCGAATATGATATTCTTGTTATATATTTAAGCTTTAATGAGGTATTTATATTTAGTAATTTCGGGAAAAGGTTACATGTATCAGAGGATAATCTGTGTATTATCTTTAAATAAAAAATTATCCTTTTTAGAGTTTTTTTTTTATAAGATATAAAATTATTAAATAAGTTAAATATCTTTTTAAATCAGTTATTTTGTTTTTTCAATGTATTGTTGATTTTTTTTTTCAATCTTTAAAAAAATAAAAATCTATATGTTAAAATAAATAAATAAATTAATTATCTTTTATCAACTTTTTTATCCATCTTTATGATTGTTAATTAATTAATACTTATACATGTATATTGTTATGATAGAGATTTTATTTTCGCACTATTTTATTTTAGAATAATTATTCTATACATTATTCATATAGTTTTTTAATTTCATAAATAGAATTAAGATGATAATACATATTTTATTTTATATATATTTTATTTTTTTAATATTTTTAACGAACATGTATTATCATTTTAACATCATTTATGAAATTAAAAAATTCTATTTATAATATATAAAATATTAATTTTTTATTTTATATCCATTTGTGTAAAACTATTGTTGTGCAAGAGAATTTCGACGACGTAAAATTAGAAAACTTATTTTGAAAAACAAAATATTCTTAACTTATATCATGCTTTAAAAATTTTCAATTTTCTTCATTATTATTATTATATAATATCAGTATAAATAAATATTATACAATATAAATTTCATGTCATCATGCAATTTTTTCATCAATAGTTAGTATTCATAAATATAATAACGTATTTTTTTCATGATAATACTAATAATAATGACTTTTTGTCTGCATTTTTTTGATGACAATGTTAATAATAATAATTTCTTAGGACAAAATGAACTATAAATCTTCTAATAAAATGATAATATATATGCAAGATGTGCATTTTTTTGTATATATGTTTGTCTATTATGTATGCAGATATCAAAGTTTTTGACCAAAAAAAAAAGAGTCATCTGAATTTTCTACATGTACCTTAAATTTATTTATATAAATTTAAATGTAAGAAATCAATTATTTTTTAATTATTTATCCATAGATTAAAATTAAAAAAATAATATTCCTCTTCTAATTTCTTTAAAATTTTAAAAATGAACCATTTTTTCTAATTTTTTTGAATTTATCATCTCAAATTAAAATTACAGATTTCTTATCTTATATATTAAATTAAAAAAAAAATCAATTATATTTTTTAAATTTCTTTATTCATATCATCTGATTATATAATAAATAATAATCCATAAAAAGAACTGTTTAAAAAACCATCAGATTATTTTGATAGAAGAATTAACAAGATAGACCAAACAGATTGTAAGGTCTAATACACACAATGCAGTTAAGATAAATGATGTATTTATTTTCAGCTGCAAATACAACATGCACTTAACCACTAACTTTGTACATTACATAACCACATGATCAACAAGGTGCTCTCACCAGCTTTGCCAGATTGAGGTAGTAACCATGAAAAGTAGCAGATTCTTTATTAGAAGAACATCATATTGTTCTACATGACTTCTCACACCAACTGATTAGCACCATGGTAATACATTTTAGAAAAAACACTTCACCTTAACTCTTCTATTCACCTTAACTCTTCTATAACATTGAGAAGGACGACAGGGAGACTTCGAGCAAATGTTATTACGCCTGGCTGTCTATGGCCATAGGTGTTGGCTCCTGTTTTGCGGCCTTTGCTTGCTCTAACTTGTTCATCTTTGCAAAAATGTTGCTATAAAATTGTGCATCCTTCTTGTTGTATTCCCTGATTTTCTCCTTTAGGACTCGGTACTCCAGTTTCACATCCCTGGGATCAACACAAGCATAAATCAAGTTCACAACAATTGGAATATAGCAACTTACTGGTAAAAACATGAGGCCAGAGATGCTGCAACTGGATTTCCTATCCTACACCATACTCTCCACAATGGTTCTCTAGTCCTTATTTCTATTCTAACCTTAATCAAATCCTGAATGTACATTAACAAGATGCCACTACTTTCCAAATACAGTAAATCATATGTTCTATTCACCACTACTTTCCAAATACAGTAAATCATATGTTCTATTCACCTACATTTGAGCAAAGATATTGTCCTAATAAGATAGAGCCAACAGAAATACCTGTTATCAGGGTCAATCTCCAGGGCCCTTTCGATATCCATCTCTGCTAAATCCAAATCAACAAGTTGAATATATGCTTGAGCCCTCCTGTATAGTGCTTTCACATTTCTACTATCAAGCTCTAACACCTATAAAATCACGCATGACTAACTGTCAGCATGAGTGCACTAACATTTAGGTTTCATCATGATAAGTTCTAAAATTCCATTAAAGCTACAACCTTTGTACACAGTTTCTCAGCCTGCTTGTAATCTTTGAGTTTCAATTTGCAAGCTGCACCGTTAAGATTGCAAGTTACTTTCAGCAACTTAGTTTGCTGCTTCTCCTCATCGCTGAAAGAAGAGTCATATTCTATGAACTTAACAGCCTGCAAAAACGCATTGTAAGCAAATAGTCAAATCACAAGTAAAAACGGTCTCAAGAATTGTATAATGACAAAGTGCACGATGCAGACTATACCTTGTCGTATCTTTTCCATGCTCTTTCATATTTACCAGCCTTGAATAAGGCATTCCCTTCTTCTTTCTTCTTCCCAGCAGCTTCAATCTTTTCCTGTGTGTTCATTTCCCAAGATTCTTTCTCCTGCAACGATCATTAACTTATTAGACTATAGTCACCGCGTTCACAAGACCATATGCGGTGGACAGATGTATTACAGGGTAAAAGGTGAATAAAAACCAACCTTCACAAACGAGACCATCTCAACCTCATAATACACAGTTGAGTTTGCGGGAACAACAGCCAGCTCCTGCTGTGATTCAGATGAACCAAAAGCATATTCTGGCTGAATGGTGATGAGTGCATGCTCTTGTTTCTTCATAGTCTTCACAGCTTTATCAAGACCATCAATTACTTGTTCTGTCACAAATGCCATACATATTAGAAACAACTTTAGTTGAATAAGTGTGAAACTAAGTGCACCTACATTATGAGATCTTACTGCGAGTGAAAGATAAGAAGAAAAGTCCGGAAAGAACCAGATTAAGATGACAAAACTATTATTACCTTCATCAATTTTGAACTCAAAGGGCTCCTCATCATGACCCTTCTTCACAAAAATCTTTCCATCCTCCAGCTTCCCAATTAATTTCACTAGCAAAGAGTACAAAGAAGAGTTCTGAATACAAAACCATTCAAACAATTATAGACTATAATGAAACATAAATTCCAAGCCATCTTACCTTGAACCACTGTTCCATCATTTGGTCGTTCATAACCCTCTCCCTCCTTCAAGATCTTCTTCAAGACCTTCTTGTCCTTCGTGATGTCAGAAACGCTCTTCCAAGAATCCAATTCAAGAGTAATATGGAGGGTAGCATTGGGAGGAACAGCACCTTCACTGCCCACTGCCGGCCTACCATCCTCACCAAATGCATCTATAAGCAAACAGGAGTCAGTTAGGTTTCATAGTGTGCCATACCCATATAACCAATAAAAGTACGAAGGAATTTAACTTACACTGTGGCTTCACTGTCAACAGAACTTTCTCCCCTTTCTTCATTGTTTTCACTGCCTTTGCCAAGGCAGGGCAGAAATAACCTGCATGGCACAAATTTCAATGTCATATTTAAACATGCAGAGCTCATTCGAAATAAGAGACTATGGTAAAGAGGAATGACACTAACCATCTCCAACAGTGAACTCCACTCCATCAGATTTTGAGATCAGTGTACCATCTTCCAAACAAGCTTCGTACTTAACTGTCAATATAAATTCAAGAAAACCACTGTAAGCACATTCACCTAAAATTTTTGAGTAATTTAGGAGAAAATGAATTTATAATTACCAAATACTTCATCCAAATCCTTCGGGTTCTCCCATTTCTCCCCTTCAACAAGTATTTTCTTGAGGATTCCTCCATCTTTGCATATGTCCTTAACACTAGTCCAAGAAAGCAACTCCACATCAAATTGAAGAGTTGCGTTCGGAGGAATAGTCGGAGGCGATCCAGATTCACCGTACGCCAACTCGGGAGGTATTGTGAAGATGGCATTTTCACCCTTCTTCATTGTTTTGATACCCTCATCCCAGCCCTTGATTACTTGTCCTGCAATTTAAGGAGAAACAATTGAGCATGTCCTGTTCATGTTGTTACAGACAGAGACTCCATAACCAAAATATTAAATGAAAACATCCGTTGAAATTGAAAGATTTCACTTATTATTTCGATAAAAAAAACAATATATAAAAAAATAAAAAGAACCCAAATTGAAATTCAATAAAAATTATATATAAATATGATAAAATTTAAAAAAAAGTTTTAATTTTACAAGTGCATAGGATTTTAATATAAAATTTACATATTTTTCCCAATATATACACAATTTTTCATAGCACAAAATTTTTATAAGAAATTACCGGATGAAAAATATTCAAACATCGCATCAGACCGTAATTTATTTTGCATGGCTTCCACTGAACACTATCAGACATGAAATAGATCTTAAAAATCAGACCTATCTAAATTCAGAGATGATTAGAAAAATATAGTCCATGCCAGCAATTTTCTTTATAAGTTTATTAAGTATTCCAGATATCATCCGACTTACTATTTTATGATTTCTATCAAAATTCAGACTTTATAAGTTTATTGCATTGTGGTTATCAAAAGGGAAAGGAGTTAAACATGGAATTTGAGAATCAGTGGTTTTCACTTCCTTGATAAGAACACCAGCTTTAACAGAGAGGGTACCAAATTCATTAAGAAATGAAGCTTTTAACATACATTTTAACTGGAAGAAAAATAATAAGATAAAATAAAATTATTTACCTAGGCCAAGCTTGAACTTGAAAGGAGTCCCCCTATCCCGGCTGGAATCAAACTTGGTTCCATCAAGCAAAGTTCCAGTATAATGCACTGCAAGAAACCAAAACGAAATTCGAAACCAACAAAGCCATCAACTCAAAAATCCCATAAAAAAATAACAAAATCAATGAAGGAATAAGAAGAAGGCCCATTACCTTCAACTTCATCACCATTGGCGGGAGTCTCCCATCCTTCACCTTCCTTAACCAGCTTTTTCTTCAGTCCATTTTTCCCAATCTCTTTCTCCTCACCAACTTTGAAGATCGGGTTAACCGGGTCATCTTCTGGAATGTCCATCTCTTCGTCTTCTTCCATATTGTTGGCTGTTGGGAAGTCGAAGTCGTCTTCCATGGAGTTTTTGCGAGATTAGCTGAGAGGAAAGTTCGAGAGTCTGAGGATACGAAAAAGGCAAATTGGCGAATGCTTGAAGGGTTTTCTTGGGTTACCGACTGATTGACGCAAAATGATGTGAAACCACAGGAATTTAAAGAGGACGTGAAGATGGAGAGCGAGTCTGGAGAGTTCTAAGAGCTAACAATCTGGAGATGGTTCCAGAATCCTCCCTCCTTTTTTTAGACCGTTTGACATTGACACAGTTTGAGATTTTCGCGCTTCGTATGTATGCATATGAAGCTAGACCCATGGGCTTCGCCGGTTGGAACCGGTACTGAGTTTAGCCCATAGATTTTAAAATCCGGTTTGGCCCAAAAACGTTTTTTTTTTTTAATTTCAGTTTGTAAAATATATTTAAAATATATTAATGTAATCCAATCAAAAAAATACATAAATGTAATTTTTTAAAACATTTTTCAAAATAAATGATATTTTGTGCTTAAGATTAATTTTTAAAATATTAATTAAGACAGATTAGATTCATAAATATTTTTAATTAAATTTATAAATTTTTATAAAAAAAATAGAGGCTTAGTAATATGAATCATTCTAGTTGAAGATTAATAGGATATAAACTTATTTATGATTTGTTAAAAAAAAATTTATTTAATTAATCACTTAATGTTCATCATTATTATCTATTATTATATATTATTAGATAATAATTAAATTTTAAATTATATATTTAGTCACGAGTCATTTTAAATATGTAATTAATAAAATATATATTTATGTAGGATTTTTTTAATTTTATATCTTATATATTAAAATAAATACAATTCTATTTGTATAATTTTTTTGTTTAGTGACACTTATGAACATTTTCGTTTAATATTTATGAACTTATATTTATTAACAACTTTGTTTAGTATAATGAATATATATTTTCTTGAACATGTTCTTTAATATTCATGAATAAACTTAATAAACACTTACCAACTCAAACAATATTAAAAAAATAATTATAAATATAATAACGTTCATTTATATTCGATTTACTTAAACCTCAAAGGATAAGCTTGTTCATTAATTTTTTATACTTCTTTTTTCTTTTAATAATATAAAGCAAAATAAACTAATATTTTATTAAAAATAAATACATAGTAAAATAAAAAAACAAAAATCACTTATTTTATTGTTCATAACAAAATCACTTTTCTATGATAGCAAAAATATTTCTTATTCATATGGTTAAATAATTAAGGACTTGTTCAACAAGCACCAGTGGTCTAGTGGTAGAATAGTACCCTGCCACGGTACAGACCCGGGTTCGATTCCCGGCTGGTGCAATACGGAGCAGTGAGGAAATTTGCGCCCAAGTGAAGGTAGGGTCCTTCACAAGTGTCTGATCTCTAGACGAATCAACAGCGCTTCTGAGCTTCAGTTTTTTTTTTTTTTCTGCTTTCCCTCCGACAGCTCAAGGCTTCAACTTATCTCGCACGCAATCATAGATAAAGGTATTCATGTATTCATTTAATTTAATATAAAAAATTTTAAAATCTTAATTAACTATTTTTTTTTACTAAAAAATCAATTATATTTTTTAAAAAAATAATAATATTATCGAAATGAAATTTAAAATTTTATATTTAGAATTTAATCGAAATCATTTAAATCTATAAAACTCAATAAATCGAAAACAATTGAAACTATGGACAAAACTACTTCTACGCTAACCATGCCAAATGTAGCCAATAATTGATACTAGATATCTAGATGCAATGCCAAATTGTAATAAATTTGGCTGCTAAGGATGGTAACAGCATTTGGTAGGACATTTAGTCAAAGGGGCAACAATATATTCCCTTGGCTTCTATTGTAATTACGATTGAACTTCAAAGAACCATTAAGATTCTTAAATTTGGTTAGAAACCTTAACTAAAGGATCAACCTTTCAAGGAATTTTCGGATTGTCATATTCTTCTATAAGGGAAATAAGTTGAGTGAAAAGCTTTCAACTTAAAGTCTATGAAATTGCAAAGCCACTTAACTCTTTTGAGTAGAGCAAGGCTTCTTGTGCTAAAATAAAGCTATCGCTGACAAGAGCCAAACAATGATTTTGAAAAGTTTATCCATTTTTATTTTAGACATAATCGAATCAAAGCTAGTTCGATGAAATTAGTTTAGGTGAGATTGAAAATAATAAAAAAATTATTAAAAATATATATTTTTAATAAAATAATAATAAAATTAAAATTAGGGGTTGAAGGATAATTTTATCCTTTTGTCATTTTTGTCTCATTCACTCCATTAGCCTGCGTCAGCCTCTGCCGACCATCCAAAATGGTCATCAATCGATGTAATGAAAAGTTTAAATTCGATTTCAAATTCAAAATTTAAAATTCAACTTGTATTCGATCACATTAAATATCATTTTAATAAGAGTAAATTTCATTTATCTTCCTAATATTTAATCTTAATCTAATTTTAGTCCGTTAGTTTTAAAAATTGACATTTAAGTCCAAATACCTTAACACCATTAGAAATAATTAACAGAAAATGTATAATGATAAAAATATTCAACCTGAAAGTTTTCAGACTTACTATTCTTGATATTCATTCATCTTAAATTATTGTTTGAAAAAGACATAATAATAATTTTTAAAATTTTTTTCGAACTCCTGCATCATAACTTTTGCCAATAATAAAAATAATAAATAATAAATAATTAAAAAAAAAACTAACCCTTCCATTGTTTTTATATTTAAAGAATTATAAAAGATAAAATAGTTTCAAAATTAAATTTTTAATTGTTAAATTAACGGTTAATTAATAAAATGATTAACTTGTCATATAAAATAAAAAAATTTGAAACGAAATGTTTATTTTTGAAACTAATTAATTAAAATTAGATTAGAATCAAATTTTAAAAACATATATACGATTTACCCTTTTAATACTGTTTCCTAAACAAAGAAATAGATCTAATTAAATTTTTTGGAACTCCTCAACTAGTTTCAAACAAAATTTTCTTCATTAAAGCACGTGTTCTAGTAAATTTCAATTGTATGTCTCATGTCTAAAATTCAAATCACCTTTCATCCTGCGTTCCATGAGTTTGACCAGCCATCTCTTTCTACCATCATTCCTAATATTATCTTCTAAAGGGATGTTTCGATATCTATCATAACATCTCATTTCAAGTTATCACTAGTTTTAACCTAACATAACATAACATAATATTTTTTTTCAACCGTAGCAATGCATACATTGTGAATTTAATTTCTTGCTAAGTTATCACTAGTTTTAATCTCAATTGTAACAATTAATTACAATCCCTTTTTAGGTAAAAAACCATTTGTGTTTTTGTTACTAAAAACAATTAAATTTTGGAGTTCTTAAATCATATTATACGAATAATTCAATTCAATCAAATTATATCAAAAACAGTTTATAAAATTGATTTTCGAACGATTAAATTTTAAATTCAAATCTTATTTTAAAAAAAGTAATTTAATTTTATGTTTTAATTTTAATTAAATATTGATTTATTGATAAATCCGTATGGAAAAAGAGCAAAATTTATTAAACTTAAACAACTATTCAATGACAATGTGACAATGGAAATGATAAATGAAACTTTTTTATGAAATATGTTGTAACTTCCTTCTTGCTATTGCAATTTTATATGGTTTATATGTGATACATTATTATTGTATAAATTTTAAGATTTAATATTTAAATATGCTTATTTCAAAAAAAATTAAATATGCTATTAACTTTTTCAACGTTTTTATTGAGATGCAAATCTATTCATAAATTTTTAATTTTTTAAATAAATTCTTAAGCTTTCAAAATATCATAATTAAATTAAAATTTATTAAAGATGAAACCATTGATATGAAAGTTTGTGAGTTGTCATGTGACAGTTGCCACACGTACAATATAAATAGAAGTTAAATTAATGTTATTTAATGGATTAAGATTTAATTGCATTATTTTGAAAAATATTGATAGTTTATTTATCCAAAATAAAAAAAATTATAAATTAATTTGTATGCAAAAATTGCTTTGAGAGTTTAGATTCATTTTATGTAAAAAGGAAAAAAAATATATTTGATTATTAAACTTAAATCTAAATGAATCATAACAAATAGTTTTATTAATTAATAAATTTTAAAATAAAAGTTATTAAAATTAAATATTTTTATATTTACTAATTAATGATATATTATGATATGTTTCAATGACAAATAATATATATAATTTATACCTGAACAATTTATCAAATATAATTTATAAAAATATATATTTTTACATTAATTATCAAATATTGGTTGATATATTTTTTTTTTCTTTCAAGAGCATTAAATTTAAACCTTTATTTAAAAAAATTGACTACCTATTCGTTTTTTTTCTTAAATTGTAATTTTATTTTGAAAAAAAAAAAGGCATGATTCTTGAATCTTGAAGTATAATTAGAGACTTGAGATAGACCTTTTTTTTATTTTTTTATTTTCTTTTTTTTTTGGTTCACAAATTAATCCAAAAAAATTCCTAATGCATCGGTGCTAGAATGGGAAGCGAAGAGCCTTCCATAATTACAATCTTCCCTTTAAATACCAAGCTTTCAGCACAAGCCCATTTCTTGCTTTTGAAAACACAACTGCTCCTCCGTTCTCTCTTTGTCTCTCGGTGACCCCTTTCTCTCCAGTTTCTTCTGGGGTCGCCCAAGATCAGGAAAAAAAAAAAAAGAAGAAAAAAAACCCAAATTCTCATTCAATTTCTAAATTACTAATCCAATTTAATCTAAAAAAACAAAAAAAAAAGAAGAAAATTGTTCTCGATATTTTCAAATAATTTTCAACGTTGTCGGAAATGGCGAACATGGATCCCGAAGGGATAGACGCCGTGCGTATGACGTGGAACGTTTGGCCACGCACCAAAGTTGAAGCCAGCAAGTGCGTGATTCCGTTAGCAGCTTCAATCGCTCCGATCCGTCCACACCCGGACATCCCAACGCTCCCTTACGCTCCTCTACGATGCAAGACCTGTTCCGCCGTCCTCAACGCCTATGCGCGTGTTGACTTCACCGCCAAGATCTGGATCTGCCCGTTCTGCTACCAGCGTAACCATTTTCCGCCTCACTATGCTATGATCTCCGAAACGAACCTGCCTGGCGAACTCTACCCGCAGTACACCACCGTGCAGTACGCGCTCCAACCGAATCCCGATCCAAACAACCCTTCCAATGCTCCTCAATTGCCACCGGTGTTTGTGTTTGTGTTGGACACGTGCATGATCGAGGAAGAGCTTGGTTTTGTTAAATCGGCGATGAAGCAGGCTATTGGATTGTTGCCAGAACACGCGCTTGTCGGGTTCGTTTCGTTTGGGACTCAAGCGCAGGTCCATGAATTGGGGTTCTCGGATTTGTCGAAGGTCTATGTTTTTAGGGGTAATAAGGAGATTTCCAAGGAGCAGGTGTTGGAGCAATTGGGCCTCGGTGCTGCCGGGCGGCGGCCAACCCCTGGGTATCCGAAAGGCCTGCAAAATGGGTACATGAATACGGGCGTTAACCGGTTTTTATTGCCTGCTTCCGATTGTGAATACACGCTTGATTCGGTGTGTTTTGATTTATGTGTAGTGGGAAATAATTTTTAAATGTTTGAAATTTTTATTAAGTGGCTAGTTGATTTTGATGTAGTTGTTGGATGAGTTGCAAACGGATCAATGGCCTGTACAAGCGGGGCACCGGTCGTCAAGGTGCACCGGAGTGGCCTTAAGTGTTGCAGCAGGATTGCTTGGAGCCTGCTTGCCTGGTACTGGTGCTAGGATTATTGCTTTGGTTGGTGGTCCATGTACTGAGGGGCCAGGCACGGTAATGCCATTAAATTCTTTGTTTATCTTCTGAATTCTTACCTATTCCTCAATCAAGTGGTACAAACCAAATTTGTATTGCCGATAGTGAGGCATTTATCATTCGTTTCTCATGAATTGTATGTATTTTGTGGGACGTTACACAAATAATATGACCTTCCCTCGATCCGACAATGTGGGTGTGGGTGCCTTGTGCGCTGGGTGGCCCTTTTTCTCTACACATATAATATGTCATGGTTGAGATGAATATGTTTGTTGTTGTTAGTATTAACCTTTTTTTTTTTGCTGCAATCCTGAATGTTCCAATCACTGTTACATCCCTAATATATTTGTGCATTTAACTTTCATCTATTGTTACAACTTTTTTTTTTTCAAGACTGTAAAGTTCCTGTTCCATGTTTCTTTAGGGATGGTATTTGATAAAAGTTGCAGGCAATCCAAACAGAACCAAAATGGCTTTGTAGTCAGAGCACAACAACTGGAACCCATTGTAATACTGAAATATTTCTATGTTTAAAGGCCCCTTTTTTTGTTAGATTAGGCCTGAATATTTGTTCTATTGTTTAAAAAGAGAAATTCTATTTCATAAGATTATTCCTCTTAAGCACCTTCATTCTGTCACCAAAGTTGTTGGCAAACTTTCTTGTTACCTTTATAGTTTCATATAGCTTGTTGCCTTAATGTTTCACTCTTTCTTTGTGCAAGATGAGTGTTGTTCTTAATTTTCTTGTAGTTTTAGGATGAGTAATACAGAACGATGATTTAATTGAGAAAATGGAGATTAAGCAAATAATCTTCATTTGAGCATTGCTTCTTGTTTATTTTGTACTACCATTCTTGGTTGTCATCAACATGATAATGATTTATATGACTTTTGCAGATTGTATCAAAAGACTTGTCAGAACCTGTACGTTCACATAAAGATCTTGATAAGGATGCTGCACCATATTTTAAGAAAGCAGTCAAATTTTATGATAGTCTTGCAAAACAGCTGGTCAGCCAGGGTCATGTGCTAGACCTTTTTGCATCTGCACTTGATCAGGTCTGTTGGGCCACCTTTTAGGTTCTCTAGTTATTTTTAAATTCTTTTTTTTTTTTTTTTCATGATTCAACCCCATGTCAGATCTAGGTTGATTTTCTTTGATACACTTATGTGTCTGCTCTCATCTTCTGTCTAATCCAGTTAGAAGTTGTATCACTTTCTTAGTAAGGATGGATTCATTAGACAAAATTTTTGGTTCTTTTCTGCCTTCTAACTGGTCTGATGGATTGAAGAACTTGCTGAAGGAGACAGGATATAAGGATTGTAATTTTATTTGGAAACTTAAGCAACCCAGTATGTAATTCTTACAAAACAATCACGCACACTCTCTTGCATTTGAAAATTTACTCATTATTTAAGAGCAGTGGAAGTATGAGGAAGCTAAGGCTTGATTTTTGCCATGCTTCTTCAATTGGTGGCTTGTCAAGTAAATGTTTTTTGTTGTCAAAGACTGTGGCGCTAATAGTTATTCCATGTACCAGGGGTACAAACCTTTTATTTTAAATGAATGGCAATAACTTCTGACATTAATAATCTTCAAATTGTAAACTGTACATAAATATGTTATGGTTTTTTTATGTACCTAGGTTGGGGTTGCTGAAATGAAAGTCGCAGTTGAAAGAACAGGTGGCCTTGTTGTTCTAGCTGAAAGTTTTGGTCATTCTGTATTCAAAGACTCTTTCAAGCGTGTCTTTGAGGATGGAGAACAGTCACTTGGCCTATGTTTTAAGTAAGTTAGTTCTTGTTACCACGCCAAAGCTTGTTGTACTCTTTTCAACTTTTTAAGTGTTCTTTTCTCTTCTCTTATACATTTTGTTGATAAATAGTTGCATTCTTAATTGTTGAATTTACATTTTTATTCCAGTTCTAGTTGTCCTTATCATTTGTTTTGAATTCTAAATTTGCTAACCACCCAATATGCCTTTAATTTAGTTGTGACTCCATTCTTCACTAGGGGATGCTGCTGTTAGAGAATGTAAATTTTTGAAATAGCTTGCTGAATGTTGACCTTGCTGCTGGAAGACCACAAAATTTTCAAATTGCACAACGCTGCATATATGAAAATAACTAAAAATTGGTATTCTGTATTGGCATTACTCTGTTAGCTTCATAGATTTTTCTAAATGTAGCAAATGCGAGTGCTTATGTTGTTGAAAGTAGTGTAAGTATTACGATACAGCAGTGGGAGTGTCATTGTCGATTTCTTTTAAATTCCTGATTTTAAATATAATGCTGATTGCCATAAATGAACTCTCTCCATGACATTATTACCCATGAAAATAATTTATTTGATCCTACTTTTGCTTTAATTTTGCTATTGCTTTAGCTTAAGTTTTTGTATCTGCATGCATTATCTGTAACTTATAATTGGCTATGGCATGTTTTGTAGCACTCATCACGAGCTCCTTTTTTTTTAAAATTTTTTCTTTTTAGTGGCATGCTTGAGATCAATTGTTCAAAAGACATCAAGATTCAGGGGGTCATTGGACCTTGCACATCTTTGGAGAAGGTTGGATGATTCAACAATTTAATAATATGTCACTTTCTCTACACAGACACACACTCTAAACTGTAGATTGAATTTACTTGTATTTATGAGGATTTAAGCTGATTACTGTGAGTGTTGCAGAAAGGACCTAATGTTGCTGACACGGTCATTGGGGAGGGGAACACTACAGCATGGAAAATGTGTGGTCTTGATAGGAGTACTTGCTTGACGGTTTTGTTTGATCTTTCATCAACTGAGCGATCAAATGTTCCTGGAGCTGCAAATCCACAACTATATTTGCAGTTTCTTACAAGGTTTGCTGCATGAACTACTGAAAAGGGTCTTTTTTATTTACCTTAACCTTAAATATGTTGATTTGTTTCCTTACTTTTGTCCTTTAGTAATTTGATCAGTGTTTTTAAGGTGTGTGCCTAGCACTGCACCTTAGTGCCTGGCAACAAAAGTGTCTCAGCTCCTTTCAGCCAAGGCACATTTTAACAGGTGCATGCCTGGCGCCCAGGCATTTTTTTTTTAAAAGGCAGGTGGCGCAAAAAAAACCTGTCTGATTGAAGTCTCTTTAATGTAATTTACTTTTAGTTTTTTTTCATAAACTCTACCTTTAATGGTGAAAATAGTGGACAATATGGAACTCTCTACTTCTCAATGTTTGAGTATTCAATAACAAACATGGGATCATAAAGAAATGATGTATTGTCATCTTCATCTTCATCATCATCATCATCATCATTAGAGCCTTGGGATCATAAGGAAATCATGCATATTGGCCAAAAAGAGAAGAATAAAAATTCGCATGTTTTGTTGGATAAACTGGATCACCCTTTAGAGTGTATTATCTGAATTACATATCTGAAGTTTGAAACACACACAGATTCACGCATACAAAACACCCGCATACATCTTGCATCTTATTTTGCTCAGGCGAGGGCTTTTTTTGTGCCTTCAGTCTCAGGCAATATAAGGGTTCAAGCGCTAGTGCTGCAACCTTGACAACTGAATTTGATTGTGATGTTGTTTATCTAATTACAGTTATCAAGACCCTGGAGGTAAAACAATGCTTCGAGTTACGACTGTGACAAGACAATGGGTAGATAGTGCTGTTAGTGCAGAGGTTAGCTTCTCTAATTTTTATACTTTTGGGCAGTATTTCATTTTCACTTTTGCTGTTTCATACATTTTTGTGTTATGTTAAATATGTCCCATTTGGTCATATTTTAGAGGTTTTTTATTTGTTTGAGTAGGGCGAGGGGTATAGGGGTTTTGAATTTGGATATGGTAGGTTTGCTGATGTGTACAATCGTCACTTCATGTGTCTTGGTCTGTATATATGATTGGTTATTTTTGTTGGAGAATTTGTTGGAATTAATTTATACTAACTTTTAATGATATCTCCTTTCTAGGAATTAGTACAAGGTTTCGATCAAGAGACTGCAGCTGTTGTAATGGCAAGAATAATTTCCCTGAAAATGGAGGCAGAGGTACTTTAAAAAGTCTTCTATTTAATTGTCTACCTCTTGTTTTATTTCATGTATGAATGTATTCACTGTCAACCTATAACTTATTTAGCTGATACTTCTACTTAGTTCATTATGGCATTGTTTATCTAAGTATCTCCGCTATTATTTTGTATTCATGTTATGGATGTGAGCTTTCTCTCATAATTCTTTGGCAGTTCTCTCTACTTGCTTTTCTCCTAACCTCGACCTTCCTCCCCTTTATATTTTCTATCTATTATTTGTTGGCTCCTTGCCGATACAATAACATGTTTAAAAGTTGCTTGTGATCTTTTTTATTAATTATTATGGCCTTTTGTTTCATTTAGGAGGGGTTTGATGCTACACGGTGGTTAGATCGGAATCTCATTCGACTTTGTTCCAAATTTGGTGACTACCGGAAGGATGATCCATCATCTTTTACATTAAACCCTAGCTTTTCTTTGTTTCCTCAATTTATGTTTAATCTGCGGCGGTCACAGTTTGTACAGGTAATTGTTTCTTTTTTCTAATTTCCTTCCCTATTTTTCTTATAATATTTAATTGACCTATGTTCATATATGAGCTTTTTCTTTCCTTTTGTGTGGCAGGTTTTTAACAACAGTCCAGATGAAACTGCCTATTTTCGCATGTTATTAAACAGGGAAAATATTACTAATGCTGCCGTTATGATTCAACCGTCATTAATATCATATTCATTCAACTCGCTGCCCCAACCAGCATTATTGGATGTGGCTTCCATTTCAGCTGATCGTATTCTCTTGCTTGATTCGTATTTCAGTATTGTTGTTTTCCATGGTATGACAATAGCACAGTGGCGCAACATGGGTTACCAGAACAATCCTGAACATCAGGTATGCTCATTTTGTTTATGCTACCTTAATCTAGAGCTTATGTAAAGATTTCTTTAGAACCATTACATTCATAATGTGCAAAAGTGGCTTTCAGTACCTGATATTGGGCTTCTTTGTACTTTAAGATAACAACTTTGTCTGATCACTTTGAGTTTGAGATAAGCTGGAGCTATAGTAGTTCTATCTTGAGGTCTCTCAAAGCCATAAATAATGTTTTATTATTCTTAGTAATAGTATGATGTTACTGATTCTTGTGACAATTTTATCCTAAACTAATGACAGAAGAGAACCCCTTGTATCACCACCTTTTTAGCTCTGAAATGGAAACAATTAGGTTAATCATAATGATTTGCTAAAATATAGTGAATATCTTCAATTTCTTCTAAAATAGATTATGCTTTGCAGGGGAAAGCTGATGCATAATTGTTTTTGTTGAAATGACTCCTGGCATCATATATGGACCAGTTTATAGGATTAATGAAGATTTACGCATACTTTATGATGTCTCATTTTCTAAAGCTAAATAATTGCTCATTTCATGTTGATCTGGCTATTGGAAGAGGATGCCAATACGATAGTTCTATTTTTAACAGGAAATTGGTTTTATTTAACTTGGTTCTATCTTTACCGACTTGGGAACTTCCATTGATAATTTGTATTTGCTATTGACTTTTTTCCATCCCCATGTAGTGTGCTTATAACCTAGTTGCTGATTTTGAGCTTCAATTTTCTTCTATATGATGTGCTTCTTCTACTTTTGCAATAATTTTATTTTGGAGAGTTGAAATTTATTTGATAGAGGAACATGGGGACATTTTCCTGGGTGAGAGATATGGTTATGGCATATTTCTTTTGCATTGTCCATTATATGTTGAGCTCTGAATTGCAATATTATATCAGATTGTTGGAAATTTGTTTGTTCTTCAATGAAGCCTCCAAGGCTGCTTAAGTTCCACTGTTTACTACCCAATTTCTGTGTTCCTAAAGTCTATGATTCTGTTGTCTAAAGCTAATTTTTTTTCGACAGGCATTTGCACAGCTCTTACAAGCACCCCAGGCTGATGCCCAAATGATTATTCAGGAACGCTTCCCTGTCCCTAGATTAGTAGTTTGTGATCAGCATGGATCCCAGGTCAATATATTCATTAAGACTGAATTCTTTTCTGAGATATAAAATGTGTCCTTGATTACCCCTGTGAATTTCGTCATTTTTAAATAGATGCTACTATAAAGTATCACTTCAATCTGAATTATTCTTAAATTTTGCAACATAAAAATTAAGAAACTTGACACTTCCTAAAGTACATTTTTTTTTATAATGATTAAACCAAGGTGCAAGTATATCTAGTTTGCCTTAACTTTGAACTTTTTGCACCAAATTCTCAGAAGCTTGATAAAGTTAGCAAGCACAGATTGTTTTCGTTACGTTGATTTAGCTTGGTCATTCAGCATTTCTGGTTCATAGTACCTTCTGTGGGTTTAGCTTTGATAATTTTTTTCCCTGTGACGTGATCACTATATTCTTCTGTTCATCATGTTTCATGTTTATCTCTACCTTTTCCTTCAGTCCAATGTCACAGTTGGGCAGCATTGTATGGTTCCTTTTCTCATAGCTGTTTCATAATTATAGTGAATTGTTAGCATTTGCTATAGATTCGGGACCGACCTTAGTTGTTTTCTTTTGGCCTATGGATTGTTTCTAATTTGGAATATCCTAATCCAATTTATTCCTATATTTTATCAAACAATTTTGAAAGGCAAGGTTGTGTTTGAGCTAAGTTATCCTTTTCCCTTGGTATGAGTATCACCTTTTTTAGTACACCTAACGGGTACTTGGGAAAATCATTTACTATTTAGCAGTATTATGTGGCTGCATGTTTTCCTGTACGGTTTTGTACAGATACCTGTGTTTTATGTTGTGAATCGCTCATGTACGATGTATATAGATGCTGCCAGCCAAAGTTTTCATAATTTGGTTCGCAAGTGAACCATACCAAATCCCTCGGATTGAATCCAAAAAAAAGGAGGCGTGTCATGATTGTCGCTTTGCCACTTTTGTGCCCATTAATGGAGCTTCTGCAATTGGTTTGCAAAGCCAAAGTTTCTGATATTTTTGTACTATACCCCCGCTCTCCTTCCACTTTTTTGTTACTCCATGTAGCCAATTCTGTAATTTCCTTGGAGGTTTAAATCAGAACTCAATTTTTGTAAAATAAATTGTGCTTTTTAACATTACCAAGTGACTCATACTTTTGTTTCCTTTGAGCAGGCAAGATTTTTGTTGGCAAAGTTGAACCCATCAGCGACGTACAATAACACCACCGATATAGCTGCAGGATCAGATGTAATCTTTACCGATGATGTAAGCTTACAAGTCTTCTTTGAGCATCTCCAGAGGTTGGCTGTGCAATCTTGATTGTGTAGAAAATAGTCCAAAGACTTGAGTTACTGGGATGGGAAATCCCCTCAGTGTGAGTTCTGTATCTTGTCTTACATCCTCTCTTCCATTTGGCTCTTTACCCTTCTTTCCATCAATTTTACAAAGGAGAGGTCGGACCCTGGGACATTCGAAAGAAAAGGATAGCACGTATCATTCTTTAGGGGTACCGGGGAGGTATATGCTTCCTTAAACAAATAAGGAGCGCGCAACCGGGATGTGAGTTTGAGTTTCTACATTAATAGGGAAAGGAAGGTAAGTTGAGAGAATGTAAGTTTTGAGGAACCCTGTTAAGTTTGAGTAGGGAGGGTGAATTAGGAAGGAATATATGTTGACAGAAATTTTTTTTTTCCTTTTTGTATTGAATGAGGTCACAGTGGATGTGTTTTGTGTACTGAATTTCAGGTCATATACTTACATATTGGGGGTTAAGACTCCTTTCTAGGTTGAGAAGCCAATGAACATCGGTCATTTTGTTTGGTTTGTCTCAGCCTGCACTTCAAAGTCCGGAGTATTCTAATTTATCTGACTTAGCTTTAATTCTTTCTGGTCGTGAAGTTGACAAGAAGAAACTCACCCTTTCCCGGTTCTACTGTTCCCTCTCTTTATTCCCTCGCTTTCTGGTTTCTGGTTTGGTAAGCCAGAAGCTGGCAGTCATGGTTTATGGGCTTTCCCAGGCATTGGTGACAAACTAACAATACCAATTTACAAAGTGATGAATTAAGAAACAAACTTGCTTATAAAGAGAGAACAAATTTTATGAAATGATTATTTTACATCATATGATTTTTATTAATTCAAATATTATTAAAATGACTTTTTTTTTTTTTCACATTACATGTTAAATTATTATAATGTAATATATTATTAGTGGAGTTTTGCAAATGGGTTAAAACGATGAAGATACTTTTAATGAATATTTAAAAAGTAAATAAATAAAGTGAGTATGTAATATTATTTTAATTTCGATACAAATAATATATTAAATAATACTTTATAATTAAATGATAGATATTTATTTTAGATATTAATAAATTTGATAATAATATAATTACGTGATATAATTTAAATAAAAGAGAAGGGTGGACGTTGAGTAATGTTTTATACGATCAAAATATTAAATTTTAAACCGTGTATTTAGTCAAAATAAAATAATTTTATTCCATTTTCTTTTGGCTATTTGCATGGATTTTTTTAATTTTATTAAATTTTGAATTTTGTGTAAATTTAAATGGTATATAATAAGAAAATTAGATTTTAGCATTGACTTTTAACTATCAAATGAGACATGGCATGGCTAGATTTATTTTTTAGGTATTCATATACAAATTCTATTACATTTTATGATGTTTGAATCTGTTGAACTGTTTGAATATTTTAATTTTCGTTATCTGAATTTTATTTATATAAATATAAAAAAACTTATTAACTATTTAAATCAATTAAATATTTATTTATTAACTTAAAGTTGGATTTTTAAATTTAAACTTAAATTAAATTTAGTACATATTATCAAAAAATTTAAATTAATAAATTTATAATAACTTTATAAAACTAAAATAAAGTTAAAAATTATAATTAAAAGACTTAATGTATTAATTTAATTAAATATAATTTGTATATAATATTTTTGTATATAAATAACTTAATAATATTTAAAAAATATTATTTGTATTCGAATTTGAGTAATGAATATATTAAAATTATTATAAAAATTCTATTTAAATCCATGATCGATATTTAATACTTGAATTTTACACGAAATCATGACGATTAATAATTATACTATTTAAATTTTATTTAAATCTGATTATAAGATAACTTAATTTTATTTATTCGAATAAATTAATATAAGATATCTGATTATAGGTATCCATTATCATTCTTAACAGTGAGGCACAAAATCTAAAATAAAAAGAAAAACTTAAATAAAATATAAAAATTAAAAATTAAAAACGAAGAAAATAAATATAAAATAAAAATTATAAAATATTAAAAAATCCCCGCTCCCGCTAAAATTTAAAATTCTCTGCTCTCCTCTCTCGACGAAAATGTTGTTCGAAGATTCACAAGAACCGGGCGTCTCTTTCTCTCTCGATCACGATCACGATCTCGATCAAGAACCACCCATAATCCAATGCTCGCAAGGCCACCGGACCACCCTCTCCCTCCGGACCCAACAAGGCGGCTCCATCTGTCTCTTATGCCTCTCCAACGTCATCTCCAACCCACGCGCCCCCACTCTCCACGTTTCCTACGCTCTCTCTCAACTCTCCAACGCTCTTTCTCAACCTCTTTTTCTCAGCTCCCTTCTTTCCTTCCACCCTCACTTCCTTATTTCTCCTCTCCTCCACGCGCTCTCTTCCTTCGACGACGATCCCATCGCTCAACAACTCATCGATATAATCTCCGCTCTTTGCGCCTCTGCTAACGCTTCTGTGACAGCTGATTTTGTTGCGCAAGTTGCCGAAAGACTCTCTTCTGGCGCGTTGGCGTGGAATCGGAGGCAGCTTTATATGGTAAGTAAGTATATATTTTGACGTTTTTTTTTTTTCTGTCATGGCTCTGTTTGGTTGCTGAGAAAAATGAAGCCTACGAAAGAATGCTGATTGTTTTCTGTGATCTAATGAGGTGATGTTATTCTTTGTCATATGGTAGTGAGTTTGAACTTGTTATTTGCGTAGTTTGTGTTCGATTGCCGAGAAAATCAAGGAAAAATAAGAGGAAGAACGAGAGTTTTCAATTTTATGTGCTTCTTTTCCTATCATTGATCCTTGTTTTCATTATCTTCCATTAGCTTCTAAGAGTTGCTAAAATGATAAACAAATGATAAAAGAGCAAATACTCAACATACTCTCCGTTTACCGTTTAGGAAGATTTTGGGTAGCATTTGTGCCTAATCTTATGCATATGGTTGATAAAATATAGCAAATTCTGTGCAAACTCTTCCCTTATGTAATATTCTCAACAAATTTAGACAACTGAACTGCTGCTATATCTGGTTAATCTTGAATTCCAGCTTCACTGCTTAGGAGTTCTCTTTAACTTTCAAATTAATGATCCCTGCATGCACATCAGAGACAAAGTTGGTCTAGTATCCAATTTGGTAGCAGGTCTTCAATTGCCAAGGTAACAAATAAAGGAAACTGGATAAGACAATCTGATGTTTTAAATCTGGGTTGTTATTAGTTGTTCTTTACATTACTGTTTCCCACTGCAGTGATGAAATTCGAGGAGAGATTCTTTTTATTCTGTATAAACTATCTATCCATGGATATGCATCTAAAGATCATGCAGGAGCAGATGTTCTTCAGGCTTTTTGTCCTAGTCTGTTGCGTTTGTCAATGGAAGCCCTTCTGAAAACCCAAAGAGATGATGTACGGTTGAATGGAGTAGGTTTGTCAAATTGCTTTGAATATTAATTAATTAATTAATTTATTTTTAAAAATTCATGTCAAGAAAAACTGATACTTTCTGCTAAGTTTAGCCCACAGGATCCTACATGGAAGTTAAAGTTGTTAGATTCCATGATAGGAAAATCTGTTATGCAACTCTAGTTGACATTATTCAAAAGAGATTGCCTCCAGTCTGCTTCATTGTTTGGTTTCACTTTCTGTTGTGCATATCACGGTATCCATTAGAGTCTTTATTGGGAATGTAAGGGAAGCGGATGTGTATAGTTCACTCATCCCGCACAGCAAGGCCATCTTCACCCATGCAGCTGCAGTTCATTAAGATCATCATAATATGTCCTTTCAAACTAACGATTTGTAATCTTACTTTTGTAGCTTTTCTAATGCTTTTGGCACAAATTGGATTGTTTGGAAATGGACATGGAAATGAAATAAGCAGTATGAGTTCTGACGAAGCCGACAACTTCATGCAAACAACAGAAGCGGGACTGGATGAACCCCCATTGAGTGTATTGTTTGCTGAGGCCATCAAAGGCCCACTGCTTTCATCAGACAGCCAAGTCCAGATCAGCACACTGGATCTGGTTTTCCACTACTTGTCATGTGGAGATGCTTCCAGCAAACAGATTCAAATTTTGCTAGAAGAAAACATTGTGGATTATGTGTTTGAGATAATACGATTGTCAGGTAAGTGAGCTAAATTTAAACAGGTAAACATATTCAAGTTTCCTCAGCGAGTCAAAGAACCTAAGATGCTTCTTTCATAAGCACTTAAAACAAAATAACATCAGTGGTTTAATTTCTCAATTTCTTTTTGAATTGTCTTTAAGTTTCTTTTAAGTTTCTGTTCAGGAGAATTAGTTATGACGGCATTAATTTTTGAAATTCTATCATTACCTATTGATGCAATTCGTGTGTGCTCATCGTGAAATTATACAGGTATTTATTATGTGTGCATGGAGTTTATGTTCGTACGCAAAGATATATGTATGCATGCATGCACATATGTATTGTAAGTATATCATGCTATGAGGCTTTTGAGTAATGAAATCTACTCTTATTGAACAGAATGTAAAGATCCAGTGGTCTACTCTTGCCTTAAGGTTCTTAATCTCTTTCCCAATACTGACCAAGCCTTCAGACAAAGGCTTATTATTGGTTTTCCAACTCTGATTCCAGTGCTGCGTTATGTGGCTGAAGTTCCTTTCCACCCTGCTCAAACTCACGCGCTAAAGCTCATACAAAACTGTCTTTCTGATTGCCCTGGAATAGCATCAACCTCTAACGTTGAAGAATTAGCTCTTATTTTGTCAAGGATGCTTGAAAGGCATGGAGATGGGGAAATCGGCATGATTCCAGAGACATTCCTATTTGTTTGTTCTATCTTTGTAGTTCTTTTAAAATTCCCATCTTCTCAAGTGGCTTCAAATCTGGCAGCATTACTTCAAGAATCTTTGAAACATGCTGTTTTAGCTTGTCTGGCTATCTCTGAGAAAGATCCAGGTCAACTCTTGCATTGTTTATACCTTCTTAAGGAAGCCTATACATACAGTCACGAAGAGTTCTCTGCAAATAAGTCTAGCAACTTGCAACTTCGAACTTGTACCGTGGACATATGTATATCACATGTGTTACCTTGGTTTGTCCTGGCCATTAATGAAATAGATGAGGAAACTGTCCTGGGGGTATTGGAAACATTCCATTTTATACTGCTTCAAAATCCTGATATCCAAGCAACAGAACTTGCAAATGTCCTTGTTTCATCCTCTTGGTTCAGTTTGTCATTCGGATGTCTAGGATTATTTCCCACAGAAAAAATGAAATGGACAGTATATCTAATGCTCAGTTCACTTGTGGATGTTCTTTTGGGAAATGAAGCTGGACAACCCATTAGAGATGCTGCTTTGTATCTTCCATCTGATCCTATTGATTTGTTATTTCTGCTTGGGCAGAAGAACTCCCATAATTTAGATTTGTCTTCTTGTCAAGCCGCAGTTTTGCTGCTTTTACATGTCAGTTGCCTACGTGATGACTGGTAAATGAGCTTTCTGGTTTCTTCATCTCATTCATGTTGCCTTTTTAATATTATTTCACCTTTAATATTATTCATCTTCCACAGGCTTGCAGATGAGAGATCGGTTTTAGCTTCTCTGGAGCAATATATGCTTGTTAACATTGCTGATTTCCTCTCGGGGGGAATTGATTCATTGACAATGATTCAAGTGTTGAATATTTACGGCCTATGTAGAGGTCTTGCAAAGGTGAACAACGAAGTATCTCACAGCCTGGAAGCTGAGAGGATCTTGTTCCATATACTGACTGAAAGTGAATGGGATTTGTCTACTGCAATGATTCATCCAGTGGCAGTGATATGGATGTTTCAACAAGAGAAAATCAGCAAGCCGTTATCTTGCCAACTTCTGAAATTCTGCGTAAGAAATTGTTCAGATGGAAACCAAATAATCGTCCATGAAGATAATAGTCACATTGTAGATGTAAGAGTAATTGCAGAGTTGGTTGCGGCAGGAAATAACTATGCCGCAGAACTTTTGATGTCTTTATTGGTACGGCTTGCTGAGGAAGGAGCCCAAAATCATGACATTATAGCAGTAGTAAATCTTGTATCAATAGTCATTAACATCTTTCCAGCTGCTTCTGACCAGTTATGCTTGCACGGCATGGGCAATGCAATCCTAATGGTAGTTTATTATAATTCGAGTCATTCTTCATCCTCAGAGTTACTTGTGACCATCTTACTTCTGCTATTAAACATTTTAAGTACAGTGCACCCAGAAACACTTCCTGATGGTGAATCTTGGTTTGCATTGTCTACAAAGGTACTGTGTTCGTTTTCTCGTTTATGGGTACTCTCGGTTTCAGGAATTTAATGGGTCTTTTACATTCTTTGTAGTTGATAGACAGCATAATTCCTTCAGTTAGAGAGTACGGCTGGAGTCACGAAGCTTTACTTTTAGTGGGCGTTCTCTCCTTGATTTTGCATCATTCTTCCAACGAAGTACTCATGGAAGCTTCCAAAAGCATAATTTTTAATGCTTCCTTGATCTCTACCGTTAACAGCACAGTCCAGGCTATCTCTTCAAAGGGACCTGCTCTAATCGAGTATGACGGGGGAACAAGCTCTGGGGAAAGCCTTATATTCTTGCTTTTATTAAACTACTTCTCTTTGAGATGGTAAGAACCTGCTTATAATGCTCCTGCATAAATCCATGTTGTAAAAACTAACTTCTCTGTTGTCAGCTTACGTGCTGTTCTACCAGAGGTTCTGGACTGGCAAACTTTTCTCGAAACACTAACTATGATACAACCAATTTCTGCAATCAACATTCACTGCCACGATTTGTGCAGGCTGCTACATTTTGGGTCTCCAATGGTGAAGCTTGTTGCTTCATCTTGCCTGCTGGAGTTTCTTTCTGAAATATCATATCAGGAAAAAGGGAAACGTGAGGAGTTACAATGCTGCATGAGTTACCTAACGTCCATTATGACTGTATTAGAAGGTCTGGTATTTTATGATGACATTAGGGTGGCAATGAACTGTTGCCTTTGCTTATCAATAATATTAGGGTGGGAACAGCTGGACATGCAGGAATCAGGAGCTGCAAGAAGTAATTGGCACAGGCTAATTGTGGAGGAAATGGTAATGTCTTTGGCAGTTCCATGCTTAGCATCAAAATCATTCATTAATCATCACAAGGCAGCAGTTCATGTAACTGTTGCATTGCTAAAACTTCAGAAGATTCCGGAGTGGATGAGAACAGTGTTTGATGACGTTTCCATATCTGCTATAATTGACAACCTTAAAGTGGTGAATGTCAGCCCTGAGATGGTGCTTTTATTTCGAGCTCTCCTGAACTCCGGATTCTTGAAGGCAGAGCATATTGCCAGTCTTAATCATGTGCTCCAGGTAACATAAATATAGTTTCGGTTCTCATTTCTTCTGTTTGTCACAATGGTTGGTTCAAAGACATGCTCGTTGATAAGTAGAAAGAATAAACATTACATTGTCCAAATACTGAGTTTCATGCATATTTCCTTGCTGGCCAAGACCTGACAACCATCTACCGTATTTATGTTCTTTTTCATGTTGCAGGCATGCAGAAAACGGATATACAACAACGGTAAAGAACATATTAAGGACAAGCATGTTCAGAAGACTGTCTCCTCGTCAGATGATTTGGGTGAAGTTTGTGAGTATCTCGTTCACTTGATGTCTCAGTCATCTTCGGGCACTAATTCTGGGAACAAAAGATTGTTCGAAGAAATAGAAATGTTTTTCAGCACTTTAACAGTAGAAGATAATAACTGAGCCTTAATGTTGTTTAACAGTTTTCATTTACATAGGCTAAGTGCTTCACTTGAAGAATAAGCTACTATAGGAAAAAATCAGAAAAATTAAAGAGAAATACCATATGTATAGAACAACTTGTCTTCAACTGTGGTGTGTATAATGTAGCAAAACCAAAATTCTGCTTATATTTACAAGGTACTACACACTTCGACAGTTGAAACAGCTTAGTAATCAAATTGCATAGATAATTGCTTTAATAAATATAGAAAACAGCTTATCATAGGGAGAATGATGAGTTAAAGACTTGAGGTTGTTTGTTCTGGTGAAGTAGCCTCACCTGTCCAGTCACCTCTGCAGGACTACCAGGATCTCCACACCGGTATCTTGTCTCTGCATATTACAGCCACATTAAGCTTAATCCTTGTATTTGCCCTTACAACAGTGTCCATCGAATCTAAAGGAAATCGCTATCTTGTCTATCCTTTCAAAAGCAGCAACTAAATTCTACAGAACTAGCGTTTCATAACCTAATGGTTTGTATCTAAGAACGTTGCTAGATCTGTTAAGGTCAATTTCACTATAATGGCCATGGCTACTGTTCCTACATTATGACTAGCTAGGCTACTGCCATAACTGTCCAGCTAATCTACTAACAAAATTTAAGCACCATTGTTTCCAATAGTGATTTTCTGTAGAAATTATTACTGATGGCATATGCTTGTAGACTCTCAAGGCCTCAAGTTTAGATCTTACATAAACAGTTTGAAGACAAAAACTGAAAAAAAAATTTACAAGAATTTAGAGCTTACTAACTGTGTGCAGAGTGTGCATTAATTGTATTCCGTTCACTTGTAACTAGAATAATTGCCAGAGGATGTCAATTGCAAAATATGAAACTGAAATCGGGATTACTAACTGCATAGCTAAACCGGGAACTAATGTATTAGAATTCATAAGACGAGCATTGAAAAAAAAAAAAGAACATTCGAGCACATGGAAAAAGAAATAAAGTATACATAAATAACAGTAATGACAGCTCAAGCATGACATAGATAATTAATTATTAGTTCAGTTTGGTAGGAAGGAAAGAAAGAGGTAATGAAGAAAAAAAAAGCTAATCTAATGATGGTTGAGCTACAAAATAAAACATGTCATGTATCTCAACCATCGACCATTAGTTTAAACATTTTCCTTCCTTTTCCCTCTCTTTCTTCCTACCAGCAGATTAATGATAAAGATATACGCTAGACTGATAAGGAACACGAAGATCAGCATCTACTTATACAAACTAATTTTTCTACAAAAAGCGATGTGATCAAGGGGACTGAATCAGATTTGTTCATCATGAAGGAAATAGGTTTACTTTTACATAAGATGCAGATTGGAAAAGTAATGTAGAAACAAATAGGTTTTGTCTCATGAATTCACCTCAGGTTTGGTTTCCTTGGTGTTACAAGTCATAGTCTGGCCAGTAACGAGAAGCTTTATCAGTTTTAATTGTAGAAATTATGATGCTTCCAAACTGAGATATAACAACTATGACAATTTGGAAACTGTATCTTTCAGTTTAGCTTATCCAGACTTGGTTGGACAGTCTTGCAGCGTGGCTGCTTTGCCCTGTGTTTAATTACTAAATCAATAAGGTGGTGATTTGTCCATCTTTTCTCTTCCCTGGCTTTAGGTTCAAGGGAGGTGTATACCTCTTCACAATCTCTAAGAAAATGCCCCTTTCCAAATGCAATGAGAACCAGAGGATCAGTGTTCATTTCTACGGCTCGGTAAAGAAGGCCCATCCTTCTCCAAGTCTCTAAAGCTTCAGCCCCATCAAATCCTATCTCGATAGCATCGAATAAAATTCCAATGGTGGTTATATCAGGTCTTACTTGATGGCTTGGTAATTTGGAAAATAAATATCTAAAATGCTTGAAATCTTTCATCTTCACATACGCTAGCAAGATAATATTTGCTATCGATACATTCCATGAAGCTTTTGCTTCATCCATCTCTTGGATAACGGAATCCATCCCTTTTCGACTCAATAGACAAGCATGAGAAAGGAGGCGCAAACACCAAACAAGATCATTTCTACCAGTTCTTGAAGAAAGATCAATACCTAGACCATCTAATCTTGAAAACATGTAGTTGTTGATATAAACATTGGCCAATTTCCTAATTGTATCCTCCTTTAAAGCATTCGAGTTCACAACCTTTCTATAAACCTTCTCCATCTTATCTAGAATCCCAAAGTTTGCATAAGCCTCAAGCATTGCAACCAAAGAAGAAGATTGCAATTTCATCTGTTTGGAGAGCATGGTTCGATAAACTCGTTCCATTCTTTGGAGCAACCCACCACGTGAAAACTCGCATATAAGCAAGTTATATGTAAAACGGTCAGGTCGGCACCCATCCAATTCCATTGTCTTCAAGCATTCACCAATTCCATCATACATTTTATATTTTCCATAAGCTTCAATAAGCCCATCATATGTGTCTGTTTCCGGTGCCAAGCAATTCTCTTTCATCTCATTGAGAAAAAACAAAGCATCATCAAACTTTCCATTCCCCGCATAAGCATGGATAATCGAATTGTATATCTCTACAGAAGGTTGAAGACCATAATCCTCCATTTCTCGAAGTGCCTTGACTGCTTCTTCCATCATTCCCTCTTCACTCAACAATCCTATAATCTTTTCATAGTTCAATTCATTGATTCTTGATTTCTCTATGTTCTTCCACATACGAAAAACCTGCCAACAAATTACATAACTTTTTAAAAGAATAATGAAATTTGGGAAAGTATAAAACATCCCATTTTCTGCTATCTTCACTGTAATTCCCCACTTATATTCAAACCCAAACTTTTCCCTCCCTTTCTCAGAGACCAAACACAGTGTCATTTCATTCGATTTAATCATAATAAACCATTACATCCTTAAAACCCCAACTCTCAATTTCTGTAAAAATCAGAACTTAAAGGATTACATGATTAGAAAAACAGAGAGAGAGAAAAAAGAAAGGCACCTGGAGGATTTCTTTGGATCTGGAGGCATGCCTGAGGAATCTAATGACAGCCCAGAAGTTGTCTTTGGTCCAATCTCCATCATCTCGAAGTATCTGCAAAGGGCAAGAGCCCTCCTTCTCCAGCCTTTCAATTAAGGCCTTGAGCCTCCGATGGTGATGATAGGTTTCAACAAGAAGCGTTGTATGGGTTTTCGAGGAAGAGCCATCCGGCGCCGGCGGTGATGGGCGGAGAGAGGATAGACAACAATGCCTGGTGGCTTTTGGGAATTGGGTTTGGGAGAAAATCTTTTTGCTGTTACAGCTGGAGAATTGCCATCTCAATGTAATTTTGCAGTTCAAATTCAGGGTTACCGCATTCTCCATATCTAAAATCTGAATTTACATATAACTCTTTCCATTTTCTAACTTTCCAACGCAAGCATATAGTTGATGTCAATAGCTAAAAGATTTTTTTCATAATTATAAGCCAAGGAAAAAGGGTGTTTTTTCTTATTGCTAACTTATTGTTTTGTAATTTTGGAGCGGATGAGTCTCAGTTTGTTAGGGTTTTTTTTTTAATCGATTAAATATTATTTTTCAATCATTTTTTATTTAAAATAAAACTTAAATTATTACTTATTTTTTATTTGTTTACAAAAAAAAAAATTACTTCAAAGGAAAAGATTGATTCATGTTAAGGTCATTTTTGGATAAAATAAGTGAAACTTGAAATTTCTGTATTAATGTTTATTTGGAAATTAGAAAGAAATTAAGAAATTCGAAAAAAATATTATGTAGAGTCTGGAATTGCTTTGAAGCACTTGGATTAGTAGTATGAAACTTAGGATACGAAACTCGAGGTAAGATTTTAAATTAAAATATTTTTTGAGAGATAACATTTATAAATATGATTTGGTAGTTAGAAGATAAAATTAAAGTATTAGAAGTGAAAAAATTAGTAAAAGCTCGCGTTAGCACTAAATTGAGAAATTTCTTAAGAATTCAAAATAAATTTTGTAAATTTGAAAAAATTATTTCAAACCCATAAGAATTAGTATGAGGTATATTTAAGTTGGAGAATTAAATTGGAGTGAAAAAAGTGAGGTTAAAATCCTTAAATAAATTTTTAAAGTAAATAAAAAATTTTAACAGTTTAGCATTGAGAAATGTTAAATCACATAAAACGAAAATTTTTCCAAAACAAGTGGACCACAAACTTTTTGAACAACAATTAGAGACATAATAGAATATTGGAGAAGTGAAAAATTTAACAAATAAACTGAAAAATAAATTTTAAAAATTTTTTGAATGTAGGGCAACATGCATAGTTTTTACTGGACTAAAGAAATGACTCAATTTGGATAGATTAGAGATAAGCTTTGGATCTGGCCTTTTAGCTCAAGAAAGTAGACCCAATGCCTTTTCTAAAAAGCTATTACATGTTCTGAAACTCGAAGAAATCAAAAAGATATTCCATTGGAAAATTGCCAAAGCATCATTCCCCTATTTCACAATTTGAGATTTTTTCGGCCACATTCCAAATAGAATTAGAGTTTGGCCAAAAAGGACCAATTTTAGCCTTGAGAGTCCCCTACAATATATTAAAATTTCAACCAAATACAAGGTCATTTGCCTAGTGAAAAGTTAGTGAGAAAATTTTGGGCAAAATTGCCCTGTTTTGCAAGATGAGAGAAAGCTTTGTTTTTGATTCTTTGGTTTAATTCTAAGGTTATTTAAGGTGTCTTAAAGCTGTATACATGTTGTCTTGCAGCCAAGAAGAATTGATGTTGTACAAAAATCAAGCAAAGTTTGGTCAAAGGAGGTAGAGAGTGTTAGAAGTTTATGCAATTCATATATGTTGATGTTTGATGTGTTTGAATGATTTTGGCTAAAGTAGAATTTTGAGTTGGATTTTGTATGAGATAGCTTAAGTTTGGCCAGTCTAGGGTTTGTATAGAAATGCTGAAGTTTGATGGAATTTGATGATTGTGTGGTATCAGGTAAAGCCAAAAAGTTCGGTATAACTAAAAACTATAAAAGTGATGAAAACAGTACTTTGACATGTTATAGATTGTTATAGAAAGGCTTAAAATGAATGTTGTTTGACATGTATAAGAATTGAGTAAGTTTAAATCGAAGTGAATGAGCTAAACTGAAAATGCTTGGTTTATGCCTCAGTTTAACTACACAATATAAAATGATGAAAATTGACATATAAGTAAGTTGTAAAGCATAAGTTATGAGTTGAAATGAATGAATAAAGTGTTATTTTGATAAGTTTAAGTTTAAGAAATGAAAAGTTATCAAAATAGCTAATTGACACATTTATCGGTAAAACCGAGTAAATAACAAAGTTGACAAAAATGGTCAAGTTTAATGAAGTTTATATAAGTTGGTGTATGTTTAAATATATTAAGATGAATTTGAGTATTATTTGATAGTTTTGGAATTATTTTGGGCAGCGCGAGGTGTTGGCATGCAAATCAAGGCAAGCCCGATATCCGATAATTTGTACTACCTCGAGATTCGATAGGTAAAGGATGTAATTTAAAGTTGTACTGAAATCCTTTATATATATATATATATTAAATTATAAAGAATTGTTTAATGCATGGATTTCTTTTTCAAAATAAATTTTAAGGATTTTCGAAAATAGTTTTTGATATACCCAATTAATTCCGAACTGAAACCAAAGTTGTCCAAATTGGAAGCTCATGTTTTCAATTACTTAAATTATATGTAAGTATGTTTTTTGAAATTGCACTGGGGTGGTAAATCCTTAGCTAACTTAGACCCAGACACTTCCAGTGCAAATAGTACATTGAGTAAGGTGTTAGGGTGGTAAATCCCTGACTAACTTAGACCCAGGTACTCCCGGTTCCTTACCGTGTTTCATACCAAGTTTAAGATTAAGGAGTTATAAAAATAAGTAAGTTTTGAGACTCAAGCTTCTTGTAGTTATATTATCATCTGTCATGTTAGCCACGTCGTGCATGTTTTTGCCTACATTGTGCATGGATTAAGTTCTCGACCTTTGTGGGTATGTTAGTCTTTCGTGGCTCATATATGTCATCATTGTACGACATTAGCCCTGTCTATAGTTTTTACCATGATCATAGGTACTCAATTCAGATTTCCCTCTTGGAGGACTATTATGACGTTTCAGTTTAGATTTCCCTCTTCGGAGGACGATTAGACTTGACTTGTATATTAGTTACTCGGACTTGCCTAGTTTCCATGATTTGAATGCTATGATTTTTGAAAGTATAGTGATATATTTCGATACTAAGTATGATTTCGATGTATGTCCCGACATAAGAATGTTTTTAAAGATTTTATACAAAATGATATATATATATATATATATATATATATATATATATATATATATATATATGATTTAGATTGAAGCAAAATACATCTTTAAAGCATGTCTACTTATTTCTACAAGTTTTTGATACTAAGACTGCTTTAAATATATTTTTATTGAGCTTTTTCGAAATTCACCCCCTTTTTTACTTTTTCAGATTATTTGCAGTGATCCTCTTTACTTGTTGCGTACACGAAGTAAGCTAGTGGATACGATTCTCCCTAAGTTATCTTTTGTACACATGTAAGGTATAATCTCATTTCATTTCCAGACTCATGTATAACACATATTTGTATCTAAATGATATTTTTGGGATGTAATTTAAGTTATATGCATGTAAAACCTTTTGTTATGGATATGCTGATGTTGTATTTAAATAAGCATTATCTCACAGCAAAAGTAAATAAAATGAATGTATTATTTTGGAAATCTAATGTTATGAGTATTAAACAAATATCGATTATGAGAATGATGTTTAAAAAAGATATCTAAAATCAACTGCCTTGTGATTTTTTATGTTAAAGGGTATGTTATTGCTTTGAGAATTATTAATCTTACAAGATTAAATTCGACATATTTTCTACAATTTCTGTGGCATGATTTTTAAAATCTTAATTTAAAACCCTTTCAGCTTTTAATTCTCGTCCAAAAATGTCAATACATATAGAAGAACATACTAATATATTGCATATTAGGCTAGACATTCAACTCATCATGCTAGAAACCCTTAAAAAAAACAAATTGAAAACTCTTCTTACGACATAGTTTCTATAGAAATATTTCTTTTCTACGAAAACTTAGAATTTCCACCACAAATTCTTTTTCTCAGATCAAGATAAAAGAGGAGGGATACTTTGTTCATGTCTGAAGAAATTTTCCGGATCAATCTTTGTCTTCACACGTACCAACCTCTTATTGTTCTTGAAATATTTATAGCCCCAAATACTTGCTTCCGAGTAACTTGTCTTACCTTCATTGTTAATTCCAATGTCAAGATCTCTGTAATTAACATACGCTTCTCGTGGAGATTTTGACACAAACGAGTACATATAACTGTAAACTTCCCTAATCCAATTCACATACCATTGAGATTTCATGTTGTCTTCTTGTTCCCAACCCACGATATATACGATTTTATACAAGTTTCCAGCTCTCTGCGGGAATGGTGCTGCGGTTTCTGAAATCTCATCCATTTTCCCCCCATAAGCAACAAAATGTATGCCAGCAGATCCTGCTTCTTCTTCATTGAGTTTTGACCATAAGCCTTTCAATGTAGTTTCTGGAATTGGTTCTTTCACGTAATCAGATTTTGGCTTTGAAAAATGGACTGGTAAAAGTAGTTTTGTAACTTCTGTCTAGTAAAATTTCCATGGAATTGTTTTGGAGTCGGCCGAAGTAAAGAACACTTCGAGTCCAACTCATTTCAATGCAATCTTCTTTCACTGGCCCGAGCTCAGGAAATCTTTCTTGCATCAATGTTATCAGCTCATGAATGCCACCGAGAAACAAGGAATTAAAGGTAGCTAGAATCGTACTAGAATTCGCTCTTGTTAAAGAAACAATTGAAAATATTTCAGCAGGAAACTTGGGTGCAACGTATTGCCAATGGTGGACGAGTCTGGTTGCATTTTGTTTCAGGGTTTTGCTAATTGTGAACGCAGTCAAAGTTGCTGGAACAGGAACCAAGTTTACTTTCCATGCCAAGACAATTCCAAATGAACCACCTCCGCCTCCTCGAATGGCCCAAAACAGATCTTCTCCCATGGAGTTTCTGTCAAGAATTCTCCCATTAACATCAATGAATTGAGCATCGATTACATTATCAACAGCAAGACCGTATTTTCGAAACAATGGACCGTAACCACCTCCACTAATATACCCACCAATTCCCACAGTACGGCAAATACCTGCTGGGAAGGCAAGTGTACTACTTTTTTCAGCGATTTTATAATATAGTTCACCAAGAATTGCACCGGATTGAACCCATGCTACTTTCTTTTCAACATCAACATCAACCGATCGAAATTAAGTAAATCAACAATGACAAATGGGACTTTGGAGACATAAGAAAGACCTTCGTAATCATGGCCACCACTTCGAATTCTAATTTGTAGCCCATGTTTTCTTGAGCAATGAATTGTTGCTTGAATATGAGAAGCGTGCAATGGTGTTACAATGACCAAAGGTTTTGGAGTAGTTGGCACAGAGAACCTGAGATTTTGAATAGTAGACTTCAAAATATATGAATAAGAAGGATCATCTCGTCTGTAAATGATTTTAGAAATGGAAGACGAGTTCGTGGGGGGAAAATAAGATAGGCAATGAAGAAATTTCTCATGGGGTTGAGCTAAAGTAATCGGCCATGCCAAGAAGGATAGAACTGTAAAAAGAAATGAAAAGATTGAAAAATGAGAAGACACCATTTTCGAAAAGCTTGATTCTGTGCACTTGGGTTTGGGTAGAGACTTCCTAATTTATAAGATGACATGGCGGGCACTGTTAAGAAGACGTGAACCACTAGGATGATGTGAAACTTACTGGACATATTCAGAAGAGTTTCTTTTTCATTGATGAAAATATATCTTGTAATAGTATTCTTACTTTATTAAATGTTCAAAGATGACTGCTTGAAGGATTTGTCCTCTATACTTCAAATATATTAAATTGATATATATATATATATATATATATATTTAAACTATAAACAACGATGATAAATGAGAGAATAATAATAAATATAATAAGAGTTTAAAAGATAATAAATAATAAGAAACAGACTTTTCATCTTATATTGCCTATATGTTCTATCAATTAATTAAATATTTTTAAAAAATAAAAAAAATTAAAAAAAAAGATTTAAGATCACTTTTTTTACTAAGATAATTATTCAATATATTTTCATTAAAGTTTTTAGACTTTATAAATAAAATTAAGATAATGACATCTACCTTTTAAATTTTAACTCTGCTTATAAAGTCTAAAAACTCCATTAACGTTAGATTGAATAATTATCATTTATTATTATACATACCGAAGAATTAAGTATTTATTGATTCACATAAAACCAATTAAGTATAATGGAGTTGTTAATGGTGGTAATTTCGGATAAAATTTCGGATAAAAATTAATATTTTTACAAATCAACTGTTATATTTAATAATTTACTCGTATAATATTTCAAGTCAATATGATGTTCCTATCATATCGATCAAAAATAATATTTTTTTAGTATATATTAATAATTAAAATTTTATTGTTATCTAATAAATAATTAAACATTTTAGATGAATTCTAAATTTAAAATTTATGATTTCCGTATATAAAATATAAAATTCAACATTCATATTAAAAAATACAAATCATATTAAAAAATATGACAGGATTTAAATAATAAGATATCTATTCATGATGTTGTAACAATTTTATTTAAAATTAAAATCATTTTCAATACACGTGAATCTTGAAAAACAAAAATATTAAATAAAAATATTGAGCCGTAAAAAGATTATTTTTAAAACTAAAACCATAAAGGATTTTTAACAAGAACAAAATTTGGATTAAAAAGTTTGAAACTACTTGTTATATTATATAATGTTATTTATAATATAAAGTCTAAACTCATAGGATAAACAAGTTAATTACAAAATAAAATCTAGCTACAAGATAAATATAAGATAAATAAACAACATATACAAAACCTATTGATTAAGAATAAGAGAAGTGATTAAGAGGATGATCTTGATAAATTTGATCTGATGACTACGTGACTATAAAGCTTTCTAATCCAACTTTCATACTCTCGGACTTTGATATCATCTCCATGTTTCCAGCCCACGATATTTACAATTTTGTATAAGTTTCCAGCAATATGTGGAAATGGAGTTAACGTCTTAGAAATCTCATCCATTTTTCCCCCATAAGCAACAAAACCTATACTAACGAATTCTGCTTCTTTCTCGTAGAGTTTTGACCATATTCCGATGAGGGCAATTTGAGAAATTGGCTCATTTATGTAGATATTGATTTGAAGGGAGGCGTCAATAGCAGGACTTCTATAACTCCTGTCGAGTAAAAAACTCATGGATTCGTTTAGAATTCGGCCATAGTAGAGAAGAGATTCAATCCAACTCATTTCAGTGCAATCTTTCTCCGTTAGTCCTAGTTCAGGAAATCGCTTTTGCATCAACAAGATGAGTTCATCAATGCTACCAAGAAACAGCGACGTAAATGTAGCTAGAATTGTCCTTTTTCCATGTTCGGTAGAATTGACGCTTGTTATGAAAATTGTGGAGAATATATCATCAGGAAGCTTGGGTGCAAGGTATTGCCAACGATGAACAAGTTTGGTGGCACTTTCTTCTAATGTTCTGCTGACGGAGAATACAGTCATAGTGGGTGGAACATTAACCAACTTCACTTTCCATGCAAGGACAACGCCGAAGCTATCACCCCCATCTCCTCGAATAGCCCCAAATAAATCTTCCCCCATGGATTTTCTGTCAAGAATTTCCCCATTAACGTCAATAAGTTGAGCATCAACTATGTTCTCAACAGTTAGACCATATTTTCGAAACAAGGAAGCATAACCTCCACAACTAATGAAATACCCCTCAAATCCAACAGTATGGCAAACACTAGCAGGGAAGGAAGGAGTTTTGCTTTTCTCAGCAATTCTGTAATATGGGTCATCGAGAATTGCACCAGATTGGACCCAGGCCACTTTATTTTCTACATCAACATCGACTGATTGAAAGTTAACCAAATCGATAATGACAAATGGAACTTCGGAGTTATAATAAGAAAGATCATCAATATCATGACCACCGCTTCGAGTTCTAATCTGGAGCTGATATTGTCGCGAACAATGGATTGTTGCTTGAATATGGGAAATGCGCAATGGTGTTACAATGAGCAAAGGTTTAGGGGTAGCTGGATTTTGAACAGAAGACTCCAAAATAGGGAAGTAAGTAGCATTTTTTCCTGTGAAAATGGGGCTAATAATGGAAGAGTAATCCTCCAAAGCAGAGAGGCAATGGAGAAAATTCTCAACGGCATGAGCTGAAGTTGCCCTTGACGATGATAAGAGAACAACAAAAATAAGCAGAAACATTGAAAAGTGAGGAGACTTCATTGCTGAATTTGATATTGTGCACTTGAGCTCGTTCAGACTTCATTTATTTATAGTGCTTAGACCATTACAATAGTCGTATATTTCAGATATAAAAAGGGCTGGCTACTCCGTAATTCTGTTAATAGGTACTGTTTTACACGGTAAAAGGATAGAAAATAAGTTGCTTGATTTTATTTTTTAACTGTATATTCTCATTTAAAATTAAAATTAAAATTATAAGATATTATATTTGATAAATTAATAATTTAATAAATTAATAAACATAAATAATAATAATAAATTATACAAATAATAACAAAAAATTAAATAAATTTTATATTATAATGAGATTCGAATCTAAATTTTTAAAATTTAAAATTTTTTTTATTATTAAATTAAGATTTAGATTTTTTTTTAATATTTTTACTTTGCCAAGAAAGTGCGGTGATGTGAACTTTCTTAGCTTACTTTTGGTGTAAGAAATTGCAAGTTATTGGTTAATTTCTTTAACTTTTTTAAACAAGTGTGAATTTCATAATGGATATAATTATTTTTATTTCATTTAAATATACATCATAAAGGACTATTGACAAGGGAATTTAGTTTGACAAAATGAGTGATTTTGATTTTTAGTTTTATTTTGTAGTATCTCTTTGACCTTAATTTTAGGGATATAATAAAAATTTATTACTTCACTTTCAAAATTATCATTAATTTTTTTAATTGGTGTAATTTTATATTATACTTTTAATTTCGAAAGTAAATTACGATAATAATTCATTTTTAGGAGCAAATTGGTTAAATATAACGTTTTTAAAATATTAGGCATAATATTTATTAAAAGTTTTTTTTATAATTGAAAAAAAAAATCATCACATTAGTAGTACTACATAATTTTTTTCTCATTTTTTTCTGCCAAAAAATGTTACAAAATGTTGCCAGCAAATAGATAATACAATTTTTTTTCTTATAATGTGATTAAGTTTTTTTTTTTGTATTATCGAATAACTAATTGCATATAAAATATTTATTAAATCAAGTAAAACAAACCAATTATTTATAAATTGGATCAAACTTATATATAATATATATTGTAGAGATAATTAAAGAAAAATTATTGAATAAAAGTGTAATGATAACAAAGCGAAAAAATACATGCTAATTTTTTTTTTTTCCAAAATCATGAGCTAAACTTATAGTCAGTTAAAGAAAATTCTTAGAATTTTCAAATTAAAATGAATGTAAAGGTAATAATGAATTTCATTTTTTACCTTTTTCTTAATACATTTAATAAATTTTAGTGATACCAATATTATTTATTACATGCATGGTTATTATTTATTTTTAGAAATTGGGTGAGGTCAATTAGCCCCACTCTCTATGGTGGCTAAGTCACTGTCCTTTTTTATATTCTTTAAATGTCTATCTACCCGGAATTTTAAATACCAAAAATATATAAAATGGAGTTGTTATGGTGGTAATTTCGGATAAAATTTCAAATTAAATGCCTTGGCCTAGGTGGCTTAATTTCCCATCCTTGACTTTAACCAAAAACTTTGTTTTTTTTTTTTTCACAAAATAAATAAAACTTTGCATTTATGACTTTTGGTGACCAACACCTTGTAATGTAAGAATCATTTATTTGTACTAATAAGTGAAAATAATTTTTTTTTAAGTATTTAAATAAAATTTAAATCTTAGAATTATTACTGTTGAGTTAATGTATTTTGAAATGACAAAACAAGTTAATTCAATAATGTTAAGATGATATACAAACATGTTTAGAGGTTATTAGTACCAGAACTTAGAGTTCTGCTGATGAGAGATCGATCTCCTGGGTTTTTACTTGATGAGAGATCGATCTCATGATGGAAGAGATCGATCTGGCAAGCCTTAAATCTGTACAAAGGTATTTAGGAAGAATGAGATCGATCTGCAAGGGTTAAGAGATCGATCTGGCTAATGCTAGAGTTGAGAGATCGATCTGGTCGATGAAGAGATCGATCTCCCTTAAGAGCTTAAGACTATAGATCGATCTGAGAGATCGATCCACATTCAAACAGAGAACTTATGAGATCGATCTGGTAAGGAAGAGATCGATCTCCTCAAAGTCAGAGAGCTAAAGAGATCGATCTGTGTTGTTGAGAGATCGATCTCCTCTCTACGAGAGTGCATGGCAGATCGATCTGGAGATCGATCTTGCCTCAAACAGAGAGACTAGGAGATCGATCTGCCTATTCGACAGATCGATCTGCCTCATTATTTTCAAACTAACAGATCGATCTGCTAACCTATGAGATCGATCTCCTTGTGTATTTGTGCTTCAATCTTGCAGGATTTATAACTAAGAGATCGATCTGGCCAAGAAGGCAGATCGATCTGGCACTCTACTGGAGGTACCCAACGGCTAGTTTCTGCAAAACACAACGGGAAGAATAGCATTTAATGCTCCAACTACCAATCCTTCAGTATTTAACCAAGCATTGAAGACAAAGAGAATTGAGACACTATTGCTGCATATTCCAAACATTCTCAAGCTTTAATTCTTTCATTCTTTGTGTCCCTATTGCTCATTCATTGAGAATCATTGTAAAAGCTTAAGTGCAAAAAGCTACATTTGTCCTACCACTTTAAAGCCTTATATTGTATTCAGTCTTATCTTAAAAGAGAAGAGGATTGTTCCTCAGTGAGAGTAAATTGTAAGAGGCTGAATACTTTTTCTGTATTGCTAAGGGTAGAGAGGTTATTCCTTAACCTGCAAAAGGAACTGTGTAAGCTCTATTGAAAGAGAGAAAGAAAGCACTTGACAAGAAGGTCAAGGAGACAGGACGTAGGCAAGAGTTTGGCCGAACCTCTATAAACGATTGTGTTTGTTTCTCTCTTCCCTACTTTGCATTAAATTGTTATATTGCACTATATTGCTCATTATCATTTGTGATTAAATTGTGATTAATTTTTAATTTGCCATAATTGTTAGAAAACCGATTCACCCCCCCTCTCGGTAGAGCCAACAATTGGTATCAGAGTTAGGACTCTTTAATCACATAGGAACAACTTCCTAAGAGTTAGAAAACGATCAAATGGCTCTTAACAATGTAGCAACTAGTTTGATAGGAGAGGGGCACTCCACGGTTAGACCTCCCATGTTCAATGGTGAACATTATTCGTATTGGAGGACTAGGATGATGCTATTCATTCAAGCAAATGATTATGAAGTATGGAGAATTATAGTTAAGGGACCTCAAATCCCTACAAAGAAAGTAGAGGGAAGAGATATCCCCAAAGAAGAAGATGAATGGGATTCTAACGACATTAAATGTGCACAGCTAAATGCTAAAGCTATGCACACATTATTCTGTGCTTTAGGTCCTAATGAGTACAATAGAGTCTCCGGGTGTGATAATGCCAAGCAAATATGGGATAAATTGGCAATAACTCATGAGGGTACAACCCAAGTGAAGGAGACAAAAGTAGGTATGCTCACACATGATTATGAGCTTTTTAGGATGAAGGAAGGAGAATCGATTAGTGATATGTTCACTAGATTTACATATGTAATTAATGGACTAAAATCCTTAGGAAAAATATATTCTAACATTGAAATGGTAAAGAAAATTTTAAATAGCTTACCTAAATCATGGGAAGCTAAAGTGACGGCAATTGAGGAATCTAAGGATCCTCACACATTGTGTCTAGATGAATTGATAGGATCTTTGCTCACTTATGAGATGAAACTTAAAAGAAATGAAGAGCCACCCAAGAAAGTGGGTGTTGCTCTAAAATCCACTGCTCAAGAGGAGATTAAAAATGAGAGTGGCAGTGAGGAGGATATTGAGATGGCAATGTTTGCCAAAAGATTTAATAAGTTCATGAGGATGAAAGCTAGTAGTAGTAATAGGAGAAACAATAGGAGAGAACAAGAGGAAGTAGGTAGAAAAGACTCTATTGTGTGTTATGAATGTAAAAAACCTGGACACATAAAATTTAACTGCCCTCTTCTTAAAAGATCCAATGATAGGTTTCATAAAAAGAAGGCAATGGTAGCAACATGGAGTGACAGTGACTGCTCCGATGATGAATCAAATGAGGACATTGCCAACCTATGCTTCATGGCTATTGATGATGATGAAAAGGTAACTTCTAATCTCAATGAATACTCTTTTGATGAACTGCAAGATGCATTTGATGATCAAGCATTAGAGTATGAATCTATGAGCATGAAGTATAAAAAGTTAATATCTAAATTAAAAAGGGAAAATGAGATAATATTAAAAGATAAATTGGAATGTGAGAAGAAACTAGAGATCTCAAATCTAGAAATTTGTGACCTTAAGGAGAAAAATAGCAATCTACATAACTCCTTTAATAGATTTCACATGGGGCAACAAAAGCTAGATAGCATGTTAGAAACCCAAAGGGCATTTTTTGACAAAAATGGCTTAGGGTATAATGCACAAAGTAGGGAGACCCATCTTAAGAGTTTTATTGCTAGGAAGAGCATGAATAAACCTGCAATTACTTGTTCATATTGTAATAAGAAGGGACATAAGTCACATTATTGCAATATAAAGATGAGGAATCTTAAAGGAAAAATTGTAAAAAGGATATGGATTCCAAAAGAGGTAATTCATTCCAAGGACTGTAATGCATTAGCAAAATGGATCCCAATGGGATCAAGAATTGCATTTACTAACCTCCAAGGACCCAAGAGAATTTGGGTACCTAAGACTTGAGTTTGATTTTGTGTAGGTGATTGAGCATAGCCACAAAGCTAAAACAAAAGATGCTTGGTACTTAGATAGTGGATGCTCAAGGCACATGACGGGTGATAAAAGCCATTTCAATTCCTTCAAATCGAAAATTGGTGGAGAAGTCACTTTTGGGGACAACTCCAAAGGCCAAGTGGAAGGAAGTGGCTCAATAGGTAATGATCATTTCTCTTTAGAAAAAGTATTACTTGTTAGGGGTCTAAAGCATAACTTACTAAGCATTAGTCAACTTTGTGACAAAGGTTACAAAGTAATTTTTGATTGCATGAAGTGCAATGTTATAGATCCTAAGTCAAATAAAATTCTTTTTCTAGGTCATAGGCAAGGTAACATATATATTGTCCATCTTAATGAACTCAAAAATGAAAACATATGCTTAATGGTAGACAACAAAAAGGAATCTTGGTTATGGCATAGAAGACTAGGTCATGCTAGCATGAGTGTGCTATCCAAGTTAGCTAGAAAGGATCTAGTAATAGGCTTACCCAAAATACCTTTTGATCATGAAGAAATATGTGAAGCTTGTGTTAAAGGAAAACACAAGAGGACAACTTTTAAGCCTAAGAATAGTGTATCCACCATAGGCCTCTCCAATTACTGCATTTAGACTTATTTGGACCAACTAGAACCACTAGCCTAGGTGGGAAACACTATGGATTTGTAATAGTTGATGATTACACTAGGTACACTTGGGTGTTCTTTTTTAGAGTAAAAAATGAAGCCTTAGAGAAATTCATAACTTACTCAAAGGTGACTCAAAATGAAAAAGGATATACAATAACAAGCATTAGAAGTGATCATGGCAAAGAATTTGAAAATATAGGATTTGATGAGTATTGCAATGATCAAGGAATTAGCCATAATTTTTCAGCCCCTAGGACACCACAACAAAATGGTGTAGTTGAGAGAAGAAATAGAACTTTGAAAGAGATGGCTAGGACCATGTTATGTGAAAATAACTTGCCAAAGTATTTTTGGGCTGAAGCTATAAACACATCATGTTATATAATTAATAGAGCTATGATAAGACCCATGCTAAAGAAAACTCCTTATGAGCTCTACAAAGGCAAGAAGCCTAACATTAGTTACTTCCATCCTTTTGGCTGCAAATGCTTTGTTCTAAATAATGGAAAAGATAATTTAGGAAAATTTGATGCCAAGAGTGATGAGGGAATATTTCTAGGATATTCATTGAATTCAAAGGCCTATAGAATATATAACAAAAGGACATTAATGGTTGAAGAGTCTATTCATGTTGTATTTGATGAATCAAATAATATATCTAAAGATTCAACCAATGATGAAATGTTGGAATATTTGATGAAGGCTTAGAAGATGACTTTCTAGAAAAGCTTGACTTGAATAAAGGAAATGAAGAAGAAATAGAGGTTTTAGAAAGAGAACCTAGAGCACCAAGAGAGTTAGGATATGTAAAAGATTGTGAAATAGTAGGAGATCCAACTCTTGGAGTTAGAACTAGATCATCCCTAAGGAATATGTGCCAATATATTGCCTTTGTATCTCAAATTGAGCCTAGGAATGTCAATGAAGCTTTAGAAGACAATAATTGGTTCCTAGCAATGCAAGAAGAATTAAATCAATTTGAGAGAAGCAAAGTATGGAAACTAGTTCCTAGGCCTAGTGATCACTCAATAATTGGAACTAAATGGATATTCAAGAACAAAATGGATGAAAATAGTGTGATCACAAGGAATAAGGCTAGGCTAGTTGCTCAAGGCTATAGACAAGAGGAAGGCATAGACTATGATGAAACATATGCTCCGGTAGCTAGATTAGAGGCAATAAGAATGTTACTTGCCTTTGCATGTTATAAAAACTTCAAGTTATATCAAATGGATGTAAAGAGTGCATTCTTAAATGGTTTTATTAATGAAGAAGTATATGTTGAGCAACCTCCCGGATTTGAAAATCATGAATTTTCTGAACATGTTTTTAAATTATCTAAGGCACTTTATGGGTTAAAACAAGCTCCTAGAGCTTGGTATGAAAGATTGTCAAAATTCTTAATAGACAAGGGATTTTCAAGAGGAAAAGTGGATACCACCTTATTCATTAAGAATAAAAATAAGGATTTATTAGTTGTACAAGTGTATGTAGATGATATTATTTTTGGTTCAACTAATGAGTCTTTATGCCAAGAGTTTGCTAAGATCATGCAAGGAGAATTTGAGATGAACATGATGGGAGAACTCACATTCTTCTTGGGACTTCAAGTGAAGCAAACAAAAGATGGAACGTTCATCAATCAAGCAAAGTATACTAAGGAATTGCTCAAGCGATTTGGAATGGACAATTGCAAACCTCAAGCCACTCCAATAGGCACCAACATCAAGCTTGATAAAGATGAAAGTGGTAAGTGTGTAGACACTAAACTTTATAGGTCAATGATTGGCTCATTGCTTTATTTAACTGCAAGTAGACCATATATTTTGTTTAGTGTATGCCTTTGTACTATATTTCAATCCTGTCCTAAGGAATCACATCTATTGGCAACTAAGAGAATCTTTAGATACCTCAAAGACACTCCCTCACTAGGACTTTGGTACCCCAAGGACTCTACTTTTGCCCTTCATGCATTTTCAGATGCTGATTTTGGAGGCTGCAAAATAGATAGGAAAAGTACTTCAGGTACTTGCCAATTCTTAGGAAATAGGTTAATTTCTTGGTTCTCCAAGAAACAAAACAGTGTGGCTCAGTCCACAACTAAAGCTGAATATATAGCAGCTGGTAATTGTAGTGCTCAAGTGTTGTGGATTAAACAACAAATGAGAGATTATGGTATTGACATGAAGCAAGTCACTATTAAATGTGATAATACCAGTGCCATTAATCTGTCTAAGAATCCTATTCAACACTCCAGAACCAAGCACATAGAAATTAGACATCACGTCCTTAGAGACCATGTACAAAAAGGGGATATAATTTTAGAGTACATTGACACTCTACATCAAATAGCTGATATATTCACCAAACCCCTTGATAGAGATAGGTTCTGTATCCTTAGAGGTGAATTAGGACTCATGGATATGCCTTAGGACTTTCATGTTTTAAAAATCTTGGTTTCAAGGTGATTTTAAAAGAGTTTTTGCAAAGATTTTCTGGCAATGAGGATGAGAGATCGATCTCCTTGCAATATAGATCGATCTCCATACCTCCAACAAGCCTAAATCATCAAGGTTAAGCTAAGCAGATCGATCTTCTAACCATAAGATCGATCTCCTTACGTCTCTGTTTAAAGGAAGATCGATCTGTCAACACGACAGATCGATCTCTTCAAGCTTCCGCATTCTACAGATCGATCTTTGCATTGGGCAGATCGATCTTCCTAAGCCTCTGTTAAACGACAGATCGATCTGTGTGTAACAGATCGATCGCCTTAAACCTCTGTTTGCGACCAGATCGATCTGGCCTTACGACAGATCGATCTCTATTGGATTCTGGAAATGACAGATCGATCTGTCACCTCGACAGATCGATCTCCTGTGCCCTGGAGTATAAATACCCGCGTAAAATTCTCAAATTTCAGAAACCCGATTTTCAAAATTCCCAAATTTCCCTCGCATCCTTTCCTTCGATTCTTCCTCAGATCGATCTCCGTACGGACCTCCTTGAGTCTTGGTGTCAAATTCCGGTATAGTAACCAACATTCATTACTGATTTTCTCAAAATTTTTCTTCAATTTGTGTTCATTTTAATTCTAGGGCAAACCTAGGTACTGTTTCATTGATTTTCTCGATTTTGAATCTATTTAGCGCATCTGTAGAGTCTAGAATCATGCCTAGGCTTAAGACAGTAGGACACAAACCTCCTAGAACCACTGTAGAGGCAGGTTCCTCATCACAACCCATTCCTCCACCTCCTGTCGCTTCCTTCAATCGGTGTTTTAAAACACCAGCAAAAAGAAAGCGATATGAGGAATACTTCTCAACCATGCCAATCAAGCATTGGCGTACTATCGATTTTTCCTTCCTCAATCGTATAGATTTTCCTTACGTGTCAAAGTTTGAGGAATTTGGTTGGATGAATTTCTTAAAAATCAACACTCCAGTCCCTCCAAATCTAGTTCGTGCATTCTTTTCCAATGCCGAATTACTTTTTGACCCAAATGACACTTGCAAAATTGTCGGTTTCAAAACATTTGTCATGGGTAAACCCATTATCATAGACACTGAAGTTCTAGCCAAAGTGTTTGATATACGCGATGAAGGCTTAACAAATGAGGATGAGGAAGTCTCCTTGGAGTTTGATCTCCCTGGGGACAAGGCGAGTGACCTGCCGATGCATCCTCGGTTACTCCACCTCATAATTTCGTGGAACCTCCGCCCTTTCGGTACTCGTCATTCTACCGTTAGGCGCTTAGATCGTTTTTGGCTCCATCACATTCACACCATAAGCCAAAAACCTAACCTCCCTCACTTTATATACGAAGATTGGCTGAAGATTGTGCGTGGACAAGCTACCACGATCGTGTTTCCACAACCGGTAGCTTATCTTCTCCACCGCCTAGGTATCGACTGCAGCGGCGAAACCGGCGAACTCCCCTCTCCCAAGAGCGTGCTTAACATTGGGACCCTCCATCATATGGGGTACTACAAAGACCTCCGGGGAGAGTGGACGAAAAAGAGGGATCAGCAGCCTGCAGAGGCTATGGAGGAGGACCCCACTGCTGAGCCAGTGCACCGACCTGCTGCACCAGCTCCGGAACCATCGGCTCCGCCCACTGCACCAACATCGTCTCCTGCTGACTTGGAGATGCTCATGACGATGATGAATGACCTCAGTCAGCAGATGAATGACGGCTTTGCCACTCAGCGGCGTATGATCGAGGACTTAACCCAAAGAGTGGATAAGATTCAAGAGACTCAAGAGGCGATGTTCGATGAGCTCCAAGTAACACGCACGCACGTTGAGAATCTTTTAGATCGTGATCCTCCCTCACAATAGGCATTAGGTGCTTTGATTTAGTGTAGTTACAACATTTTAAGCTACTTGATGTTATCTGTGAGAAATTTGCTTGAATGAAATGTGATTTGACTGGATATTGGGTGAGTTAATGAAAATGTTGATTTTGAAATGCCATGAATCTTCTATTTTGTGTGTGATTGATATGACAAAAAGGGGGAGAAGAAACATGTGTTGTGGTTGTGTTAAATGTTTTAAAAGAATGATTTAATTGAGGGGGAGTTATGATTTAATTGAGGGGGAGTTAAGATTTAACTGAGGGGGAGTTAAGTCATTAACAAAGTCAAAAGCTCACAAAAAGGGGGAGTTTTGCAAATTCACTAAACATGTTTATTTGATGAGTTTTGTCATATCAAAAAGGGGGAGATTGTTGAGTTAATGTATTTTGAAATGACAAAACAAGTTAATTCAATAATGTTAAGATGATATACAAACATGTTTAGAGGTTATTAGTACCAGAACTTAGAGTTCTGCTGATGAGAGATCGATCTGGGGTATGAGAGATCGATCTCCTGGGTTTTTACTTGATGAGAGATCGATCTCATGATGGAAGAGATCGATCTGGCTAGCCTTAAATCTGTACAAAGGTATTTAGGAAGAATGAGATCGATCTGCAAGGGTTAAGAGATCGATCTGGCTAATGCTAGAGTTGAGAGATCGATCTGGTCGATGAAGAGATCGATCTCCCTTAAGAGCTTAAGACTATAGATCGATCTGAGAGATCGATCCACATTCAAATAGAGAACTTATGAGATCGATCTGGTAAGGAAGAGATCGATCTCCACAAAGTCAGAGAGCTAAAGAGATCGATCTGTGTTGTTGAGAGATCGATCTCCTCTCTACGAGGGTGCATGGCAGATCGATCTGGAGATCGATCTTGCCTCAAACAGAGAGACTAGGAGATCGATCTGCCTATTCGACAGATCGATCTGCCTCATTATTTTCAAACTAACAGATCGATCTGCTAACCTATGAGATCGATCTCCTTGTGTATTTGTGCTTCAATCTTGCAGGATTTATAACTAAGAGATCGATCTGGCCAAGAAGGCAGATCGATCTGGCACTCTACTGGAGGTACCCAACGGCTAGTTTCTGCAAAACACAACGAGAAGAATAGCATTTAATGCTCCAACTACCAATCCTTCAGTATTTAACCAAGCATTGAAGACAAAGAGAATTGAGACACTATTGCTGCATATTCCAAACATTCTCAAGCTTTAATTCTTTCATTCTTTGTGTCCCTATTGCTCATTCATTGAGAATCATTGTAAAAGCTTAAGTGCAAAAAGCTACATTTGTCCTACCACTTTAAAGCCTTATATTGTATTCAGTCTTATCTTAAAAGAGAAGAGGATTGTTCCTCAGTGAGAGTAAATTGTAAGAGGCTGAATACTTTTTCTGTATTGCTAAGGGTAGAGAGGTTATTCCTTAACCTGCAAAAGGAACTGTGTAAGCTCTATTGAAAGAGAGAAAGAAAGCACTTGACAAGAAGGTCAAGGAGAGAGGACGTAGGCAAGAGTTTGGCCGAACCTCTATAAACGATTGTGTTTGTTTCTCTCTTCCCTACTTTGCATTAAATTGTTATATTGCACTATATTGCTCATTATCATTTGTGATTAAATTGTGATTAATTTTTAATTTGCCATAATTGTTAGAAAACCGATTCACCCCCCCCTCTCGGTAGAGCCAACAATTACGGTTAAAAAATTTTTACTTAAATTTACTTCGATCTAACAAAATTATTCTCGAACTATAAAATGGATGAAAATACATGCGATTACTTCAAAATAGAAAGAATCACTTATTTGTGCCATTTCCATTCAGGCTAACTTTTTTTGAGGGTTTTTTTTTTAAAAAAAATTATCCATTATGCACATAGCATTCTTTTTACTTCATCATCACAAGTTTCTCTGGTTACTGAGCTTCGAAATTTTATAAAATAAGTGATGGTTGTATAATTTATTGGAAGAGTATTGGATTCTTATTTTTATTAATTAGAATTTGATTTTTGGACATTTTTAAATATATAATAAAAATTCCACAAAAACGGATAATGTATTTGTTTCTCACAAGGAAGGTTGGTAAGGTGCTTAATTAGTTGTTTAGAGAGCTTGATGACTCATGATATGACAAGAATGAAAAATATAAATGTGAAATTTATTATTTAAATGAATAAATTTTGGCTAATAAATACCTACAAACCGGCCCACGACATGAAATAAATATTTAAAATATCCAAGCTAGGACAGAAGGTTCAGTACAATTACAACATACAAGGCGGCTAAACAATCATAAAAAATTCTGTAAAAACAAAATCATAGAATTGGCATGATTGAACAATATATTAATTAATTGGTTATTCATCAAAGAATTTTAACTCGTCTATGATCTCAGTTAATTGTCATCAAAAACAGAATTTGCTTTCACTTACAGCTTTCACAGTGCTTTGATTAACAATTTAGAGTCTTACTTAACATTAAGATCCCAATCTTCAAATAAAATAAAAAATGCAAATTTTTTTCCCTGAATGCAAATAAAATACAGAGGCAAAGCAGCATGACCAGAGGTGCCAGCAGCTGCAGCTTTGCATTCAAACACACAAATTGGTAAAAGCAAATACAATTGATTCATGTGCATCAACATTTTCAGTATCACGTATTATGAGCTTAGATGAATGATTTGTTAAAATTGAGGTCCAATATTCAAACTTTAGGCCATCCCCACGTGGAGATTGCAACTGTATTTTAGTTTCATATTGTTTTGTCTTAACATCAATCAATCGCATATCCTACTTAGACTCAACACCTCCTCCCCAAACCAAGCTTTCAAAAATCAGATAATATGTTGTCAAATAAGTGTATAAATGATCATTTGTTCTCTAGCCGCCATTGCCAACCACTTAATTCATTTCGTTTTATCGACAATTCTCTACATATGTATAGGAATTGGCGAAAAAGCAATCAGACATGACAAAAATCCCATGCCACACAATATAAGTGAATGATGATAGTATAGATATCAGATATTTCTGAAAATTGCCTGCCAGGCTGCTACGTGTTAATTTGGATCATGGGGCTAACACATATTCCAAACAACCTCGAAACTCGAAAGTCTACTTGCAACTATAAAAGGAGATAGAAATTGAGGATGTGAAGAGTAGCGAGAGTTGAGACGATGGAAGGGATAGAGCACAGAATAGTTAAGGTGAATGGCATAAACATGCACGTAGCAGAAAAAGGGCAAGGCCCGGTCATTCTTTTCCTCCATGGCTTCCCCGAGCTGTGGTACTCTTGGCGTCACCAGATCACTGCTTTGTCTTCCCTGGGCTACCGAGCTGTGGCCCCTGACCTGAGGGGCTTCGGTGACACCGATGCCCCAGATTCAGTCACAAGTTACACGTGCCTTCATATAGTGGGGGATTTGGTTCACCTATTGGATGCTGTTGCTCCTGATCAAGACAAGGTGTTCGTGGTAGGACATGACTGGGGCGCTTACATGGCTTGGATTTTGTGTTTGTTTAGGCCAGACAAAGTGAAGGCTTTGTTGAACTTGAGTGTGCCCTTTCTTCCCTTTAATCGACAAATTAGGCCCCTTGATGGCTGGAGAGCTGTCTATGGGGATGATTATTACATCTGCAGATTTCAGGTAATTAAATTATTTTCCTTAAATTAGTTTTAGATTCCAAGAAAGTTTTGATTTTTACTATTGGTTTATTCAATGTGTTCTTCCACTAGATTTAGCAACGTTTTATCAGTAAAGATCTTAATCTCAACTGAGAAGCCTCTTACAGGAACCTGGAGAAATAGAAGCTGAGTTTGCAGAGATTGGTACAGAAAGAGTTATCAAGGAATTCTTAACATTCCGAGTTCCGGGTCCAATTATGTTACCCAAATGCAAACTATTTGGCAATTCGGCAGATACCCCGATAACATTGCCTTCTTGGTTGTCAGCTGAAGAAGTTGACTACTATGTCACTCAGTTTGACAAGAAAGCTACCGGCTTTACTGGCGGAATCAACTATTACCGAAACTTTGACCGGTATGATTCATTTCTTTTCTCCAACTTTTTTATTTTAACCACAGGTGTCCCGATTAAGCATGAAAATAATCTTTATTTGTGCTTTATGGATAGTATTAATCTTAAAAAATTTGATGATTCGATCAAAATTTGAATCGGAAGTTTTTTGTTATGGATGGTACTCTCTTAAGAACTCATCGGAACCTTCTGTCACCGAACCAGCAACCCTTTGAATTTTTTTTCAACTTTAATCATTACTCTCAATAGATGCTTCAGCTTCAGCTTCAATCCCATGGTCTAACCTTTGATTGACAAAATCATCATGCTCCCTATATTTCTGCTGACAGAAACTGGGAACTCTTGGCACCATGGGATGGTTGTGAGATCAAAGTACCGGCTAAGTTCATTGTGGGAGATGTGGACCTGGTTTATCACATGCCTGGTATCAAGGAATACATTCACAATGGTGGGTTCAAGAAAGATGTGCCACTTTTGCAGGAAGTAGTGGTAATGGAAGGAGTTGGGCACTTCATCAACATGGAAAAAGCAGACGAGATAAACAAGCACATTTACAATTTCTTCCGCCAGTTTGATTGACATTTTAACTCCGTCCCTGCTCTATATGTATTTCAGCATTTGTGTAAATAAATTTGGCTACAAACCATGCATGTGTTGAGCCAGAAAATTTAAATGAAAACCAGCTTCAGCAGTGGAATTTTTTTTCCCTGTTATATTTCATTAATTATGATAATTAGCATTATAAAATAGGAATCAATAATTCATGTTCATAAATCGGGTCACACTGAAGTTTTATGAAATAAACCTTTTAAAATATAATTTTATCAAGCCAAAATTTATTGACCTTAGCTTATAAGTTTATAGTCCTAAATTCCTATCCTCTCTTTCTCCTTTTATTTTACAAACATTTTCTTTGATATTTTCCTTTTCCTTGTCCTCCAAGCAAGATTAGACATTTTCCCTCATTTTTTGTTTTTATTTTTCTTTTCCTAAGAAATTCCCATGAACCAAACAAGGTCTTGGGAATTAATCAATTAGAAATCCGATTTGCTAGAGTAATCTAGTATTACACTGATAATTGTTTGCACAGGTAAGTGCTAGATATGTATCTTAAATTTGATGGAAGAGAAGATAAAGGTTTGCAAGAAGGAAGCTTTTTTTTTTCTTTTTTTATCTATACAAATACAAATACAAATACAAATATCCATGCGTGAGAAACCTTGACTCTTCAGTTTAATTTTCTTTTTCCTCTCAAAATGATTTGCACTACTAATTTTTTAGTATTCATGGTTTCAAGCATATGTAGCTCTCTATATACATATTATATAGAATATGCAGCGGGATGCTTGCTTTATATTATTCTTGTGATTCCCTCGTGTTATATTCTGATAGAAACCTTAAAATAAAATAGTAATAACAAACAAAATAACATTATAAAAGAGAGATCATTGACATCAAAGAATCCATCAAGAAGATTTGATAATACAATTTTTTTTCTTTTTATAATGTGATTAAGTTTTTTTTTTTTGTTTTTGTATTATGAAATAACTAATTGCGTATAAAATAATTATTAAATCAAGTACAACAAACAATAATTTATAAATTAGATCAAACTTATATATAATATATATTGTAGAGATAATTAAAGAAAAATTATTGAATAAAAGTGCAATGATAACAAAGCGAAAAAATACATGCTAATTTTTTTTTTCAAAATCACGAGCTAAACTTATAGTCAGTTAAAGAAAATTCTTAGAATTTTCAAATTAAAATGAATGTAAAAGTAATAATGAATTTCATTTTTTTACCTTTTTCTTAATAAATTTAATAAATTTTAGTGATGCCAATATTATTTATTACATGGTTATTATTTATTTTTAAAAATTGGGTGAGGTCAATTAGCCCCACTCTCTATGGTGGCTAAGTCACTGTCCTTTTTTATATTCTTTAAATGTCTATCTACCCGGAATTTTAAATACCAAAAATATATAAAATGGAGTTGTTATGGTGGTAATTTCGGATAAAATTTCTAATTAAATGCCAGCCTAGGTGGCTTATTTTCCCATCCTTGACTTTAACCAAAAACTTTGTATTTTTTTTTTTCACAAAATAAATAAAACTTTGCATTTATGACTTTTGTTGGTGACCAACGCCTTGTAATGTAAGCATCATTTATTTGTATACTAATAATTGATTAAAAGAAATGAAAATAGTTTTTTTTAAATATTTAAATAAAATTTAAATATTAAAATCATCACTGTTAAAATTTTTTTACTTAAATTTACTTCGGTCTAATAAAATTAATCTCAAACTATAAAATAGATGAAAATATATATGATTACTCATCACTTATTTGCACCATTTCCATTCAGGCTAACTTTTTTAAGGGTCTTTTTTAAAAAAAAAAAAAATTAACCATTATGCACATAGCATTCTTTTTATTTCATCATCACAAGTTTCTCTGGTTACTGAGCTTCGAAATTTTATAAATAAGTGATAGTTGTATAATTTATTGGAAGAGTATTGGATTCTTATTTTTATTAATTAGAATTTGATTTTAGACAACTTCAAATATATAATAAAAATTCCACAAAAACGGATAATGTATTTGTTTTGCACAGGGAAGGTTGGTGAGCTGCTTAATTAGTTCTTTAGAGAGTTTGATGACTCATGATATGACAAGAATGAAAAATATATATGTGAAATTTATTATTTAAATGAATAAATTTTGGCTAATTAATACCTACAAACCGGCCTACGACATGAAATAAATATTAAAAATATCCAAGCTAGGACAGAAGGTTCAGTACAATTCCAACATACAAGGCGGCTAAACAATCATAAAAAATTCTGTAAAAAAAAAAAAAATCATAGAATTGGCATGATTGGACAATATATTAATCAATTGGTTATTCATCAAAGAATTTTAACTCGTCTATGATCTCAGTTAATTGTCATCAAAAACAGAATTTGCTTTCACTTACAGCTTTCACAGTGCTTTGATTAACAATTGAGAGTCTTACTTAACATTAAGATCCCAATCTTCAAATAAAATAAAAATGCAAAATTTCTATTTTCCTTGCATGGGTAACTTGTAGTATTTTTTTTCTTACCATGTTTATATTTATATATATATATATATATATATTTATGAAAAAAGGTTATAGTCTAAAAATAAGAGAAAGAGATGTATATACTAGAATTCGAATTTATAAACTTATTAAAAATCATTTCTTAAAAAAATTGAATGAATCAATTAGATTAAACTTCATAATTTTTGTACATGTGATTTTGTCTAAGCATATTGAGATAAATTTTGTTCTCCCATATTAGGTTTGGTAAGAAGGAATATATATATATATATATATATATATATATATATATATATATATATATATATATATATATAGAGAGAGAGAGAGAGAGAGAGAGAGAGATGAAAAATAAAGGAAAAGAAAAAAGGGATATATTTAATTTAGGAAGAAAGAGTATTTTTCTTAATTTAATTTTAAAAAGATTAAAATTGAAAGGAATGAAAATGTACACATTCATTCATTTTTTTCCCTTTGTAATTACAAGTATTTTGATCCGTAGAGATTAATATTTGAATCGTCGGTGAATTTAAGTAAAATCCTCTCAATAGGAAAACTTTATTCAAATTTTTTTAAAAAAATTTTCTTCGTCGTCTTTCTACTAACGATTAATTTTCTTCGTTTATTTTTTCTTTTCTATTAAATAGTGTAAGTTTCTATTAAGTATGCAAAAAGAATCTCTTTAGCACAATCAGGAAGATCTGGAAAGCCATTCAAAATCATGATCATATAACAAGCTGACTTGGCTATAACATCTGCTGCAAAATTTCCTTCCTTAATAAATACCGGAACATAGGTTCCAAGGCCTCCTTGACAGCTCCCCAACAGATGAAGAATTAGCTGCCAGAATTAGCTTTAAGGCAACTCTTGCACCCAGCTCATATATGAATTCATTGAAGCCTCTTTCCCACGCAAGTATTAATACTACCTCACGCTTAAAGTTCTGCAACCATGTTTGAACAAACACCCAAATGGATTCTAAAACCCCTCAAATATAGTGTAAGTTCAATCATGGTGCAAATATTTTTTTTTCCACTCTCTTTTCCTTTTCTTTTTACCAAACATAGTGTAATTTCAAAAGAATTATATTATATATTCACCAAAAAAAGAAGTATATTATATCAATTACTAAATCATTGCTTCCTTGAAAACCTCCTGCCAAATTTAGACTCCATTTGATTGATATTTTTATTTTTTATTATTTATTTCTTGTTTATTTATTTATTTATTTATTTATTTATTTGCTTTTCATTTTCTAAAGAGGAGGTTAAGTTTTTAAGAGAAAGGGAGAGAGTTAAATTTAAAGATAATAATTATAGTGATTTTTATTTTTAATTTCTAAAAGGTACAAAGTAAAATGAAGAATTAAAACTTAAATTAAACCTTCAATATAGAAAAGAAAACAACATTTATTAGTGAAAAGCAATAACAACAGAAGAGTTATGATCTGATGCAAACTGAAATAACATCTCGTTAAAAAGTGTGGCGAAATAAATACAACACAACTACAAAGACATTGAAAGTAACCCGAAGCAAGGAACTAACAACCTCAAATCTTGTCTCCAGATTTCTCTTAAAAAAGCTTTCCACAACTTGCAATAAAGCCTTTACTTTTTGGAACTCTGCTCCAATTAACAACCTCTTTTCTTATATCAAGACAAAAGAGGAGGAATGCTTTGTTCATGCTTGAAAAAGTTGTCCGGATCAATCATTGTCTTCACGTATACCAATTTGTCAAAATTATTCTTAAAATATTTCCGACCCCAAATGCTTGCTTGAGCATAACTAGTGTTGCCTTTGTTGTTAGTTCCAATGTCATTGTCTCTATAATTAACGTATGCCTCTCGTGGAGATTTGGAAACAAAGGAGCTCATAAAACTGTAAAACTTTCTGATCCAACTCATGTAGCTCTGAGATTTTATATTGTCTTCTTCTTGCCAGCCCACAGTGTATACAATTTTGTACAGGTTGCCAGCTCTGTGCGGAAATGGTGTTGCAGACTCTGAAATCTCATCCATTTTTCCCCCATAAGCAACAAAAGCTACGGTAGCAGATTCTGCGTCTTCTTCAGAAAGTTTTGACCAAATCCCCTCAAATGCAGTCTCCGGAATTGGTTTTTTCACATAATCAGATTTTGTTTTGAAGGACGGTCCATTAAGGGTAGTCTTATAACTTCTGTCCAGTAAGATATCCAAGGATTTATTCTGAACTCGGCCGAAATAGAGTATAGACTCAATCCAACTCATTTCTGTGCAATCTTCCTTCACTAGTCCGAGCTCTGGAAATCTCTCTTGCATCAATGGAATCAGCTCATTAATACCGCCAAGAAAAAAGGAACTGAAGGAAGCCAGAATTGTTCCTTTGCCATCTTGACTAGAATTCACCCTTCTTATTGTGACAGAAGAGAATATATCACCAGGAAGATTGTGTGCTACGTATTGCCAATGGTGAACAAGTTTCGTTGCATTTTGTTCCAGTGTCTTTGTAATTGTGAATACCGTCACAGTTGCGGGAACAGAAACCAACTTTACTTTCCATGCGAGGACGATGCCAAAACTACCTCCTCCACCTCCTCGAATGGCCCAAAATAGATCTTCTCCCATGGAGTGTCTGTCAAGAATTCTTCCATTAACATCGATAAATTGAGCATCAATTATGTTATCCACAGCAAGACCGTGTTTTCGAAACAATAAACCATAACCTCCTCCGCTGAAGTACCCACCAATTCCCACAGTGTGGCAAACGCCAGCGGGAAAGGCAAGAGTTCTACTTTTTTGAGCAATTGCATAGTAAAATTCACCAAGAATTGCACCAGATTGAACCCATGCAACTTTATTCCTTACATCAATGTCAACTGATCGAAAGTTAACCAAATCAACGATAACAAATGGAACTTTGGAGACATAAGAAAGACCTTCAAAATCATGGCCACCACTTCGGATTCTAATTTGGAGCCCCTGCTTTCTTGAACAATAGATTGTTGCTTGAATATGAGAGGTATGCAATGGTGTTACAATGACCAAAGGTTTAGGGGTAGTTGGAGTAGAGAATCTAAGATTTTGAATAGAAGACTTCAAAACAGATGAATAAGAAGAATTATTTTGGGTGTAGATGAGATTAGAGATGGAAAATATGTCCTTGGGATGAAAAGAAGAAAGACAATGGAGAAACTTATTGCCATGTGCATTTGCTGAAATTGGCCATGACAATGAGATGAAAACAACAAATAGAAATAGAGACTTCATTTCTGAAAAGCTGATTTTATGCACATATCTGTTTATTAAGATTTCCCTTATTTATAGAAGAGATGCTTGCATCCGACTTTGAAGATGTGAACTTTAAGGGTCGCTGCTGTTGTTTGAAAATTTTGGTTGACTTGGACTTTGCCTATGGCTTAAGCAAAGCTCCAAAGTCTATCTTGTTGAAATTCCATCCATTTCTTTGTGGTTACTTTTCATTTAAAAACTAGAATTTAACACGACACAATGATATTATTATTATTATTATTATTATTATTATTATTATTACTATTATTATTATTTGTTTACCTAAAGTGAATGCTTCACGTTGGAGAAATATAGTTCATAATTGGTGTAATAAAAAAATTATTACTATTTTTTGCTAAATATAATTCTATAAAAAAAATTTTACTAGACGCGAATTAACAAATATTTTTCATCTTAAAAATTTGCATATAATATGTTTTGTGTTGCCATCATATCATATTCGCTCCAATTATTTTAAAGAAAACAAAAAGTTGAGAAGAAGGAAAACGTGTTTTTAGATAAACTCATGTAATGATAAATAATGATGCCAAACAATAAATAATGATAAATTGGTATCTTATCATATTCACCTTAAGATTTTGTTTTGATTTTCAATCAATACCAAAACACAAGCGCTCTACTATATGACTTGATCATGCATAGGTCTAATTATTTATTTATATTTTTGGATAAATGAATTTTTATTCAAATTCCAATATTAATCTGCTAAATAAAAAAAAATAAACTCAAAGGGTTTGTTTTATGATAAGATGTAAAGTTCACTGAATTTTTGAGTGAAAACTATTTATAACAGAAACTTTAATTTTTTAAATTTTTATCGGATCAAATTTTATTAGGATCATAATCAATCATATAAAACAAACGAAATTAATTTTATATCAAATATGATATGAAAACATCTCATGATTAAAAAAATTAAAAGAGTCAAAGCTATGACAAATATAACTTGACTTATATGCCAATTTTGACAAAAAACTCTATGCACAGTGCTGACATTTTCAGATGTAAAAATAAAACTTTTATTAATTTAAAAGTTTAAAATTACCATTGTAAAATGCTTATGTTTCATGTTCAAATTTTTTTAGCAAGAATACTCGATCGGGTACAAATTAAAAAATGTATGCAACCTAATGTGATATTGAAACATATTATAGTTTTAAAAAAATCAAATAAAAAAAGTACAAGTTAAATTGTGTTTATAGATCTTTTATGTTTGTTTACCTCAAGTGAATGGTCAATGAATAAATTCATCGTATGGAGAATGGTAAACAAGAATGTTTCAAGTTAGAGAAATATAGTTCTTAATTGGAGTAATACAAAAAATTATTATTACTTTTTGCTAAATAAAATTCTGTAAATTTTTTTACCTCATGCGAAGCACGAGTGTCTTTATAATAATTAAAAAATATTTTTCATCTTAAAAATTCCATATAATATGACTTGTTGCTATTGTATCATATTCACTCCAATTATTTTAAGAAAAACGAAAGACAAGAAGTTGAGAAGAAGAAAAACGTTTTGTTTTAGATAAACTCATAGTCATTGTCAAAAAAAAAAAAAAAATCTTACACTTAGTTGTTTTGTTTGAGTGGAACTCTATAGTTAGTTATTATATTTGAATTGGACTCTACACTTAATTATTGTGTTTGAGTTGGACTTCTAAATTTTTATTTTAAGTCAGTTTTTAGCCACACTAAAACTCTTCCTCACCACCCTAACCGTAAATCAGATTAGTTTTTGTTAAAAAAAAGAAAAAAAAAAAAGAAGAGAAAATACTTGGTGAATTGGTTAATCCTTTGAGGTTGAATATTTGATTGAGTCTCTAGTACGATTGTGAACCTATAGAGTTAAGGTAGAGTAAGGAAAAAATGCATGAGTGTGTGAGAAACATTAGTAGAGAAAAGTCGAATTATTTGAATGAAACACGAGTGTGAGTGGGGGCCCCATCTTGAGTGAATTGAGTGTAAACACGTGAGGTTATCACTGTTAGGTTCTTTGTTTTTTGTTATCACTACTGTTTCTTGCAGGTTAAAGATGTTTTCTGAAGGTGATAAGTCAGATTTTAAAAAAATTGAGTTTATGCTCCAGACAATGTAACAACAATTCCAACGGATGGACGTGAAATTCAATGACATTCATGATAAGTTGGATCGACATGAAACTCAGTTTACAAGGAACCAATAAGGTGATTCTTCCAGTCTGAAAAGTAAGATTATTACCAATAAAGAGTATGATGATAATGTTGGGTATGATTTTGAAGAAGAGTCTGAGGCAGATAGACATCATAAAAGGCATCATGAGTATAGAGATAGAGATCTAGTTGATAGAGCCCGTGATAGAGGCAAAGAGAAGATAGATGAAAACCTTGACAGCATAAAATTGACGATTCCTCCTTTCCAATGCAAGAATGATCCCGATGCATATTTAGAGTGGGAAAGAAAGATTGACATGGTATTTGACTGCCACCACTACCCTGAGATAAAGAAGGTTAAACTTGCTGCAGTGGAGTTTGTAGAATATGCTATGATATGGTGGGATGGTCTCCAGTAGAAGAAGATGTGGTGATCCTCCAGTGTCTACATGGGATGAGATGAAGCGCATTATGAGGAAAAGATTTGTGCCTAGAAAACTGTACCAAAAGCTCAAAGGTCTCACCCAGGGTTCAAAAAGTGTTGACGATTACTACAAGGAGATGAAGATAATCATGATCCGAGCCAATATCCAGGAGGATGCAGAAGCTACTATGGCTCGTTTTCTCCAAGGCTTGAACCGTGAGATTGCCAACGTTGTAGAGTTGCAGCACTACATGAATTTAGAGGAGATGCTGCATGTGGCCATCAAAGTGGAAAGGCAACTCAAAAGGAAAGAAATCTAACATCTTTCATAAGGATGATAAGCTTGTGTTTAAGCCTAAGTCAGAAAGTTTTGTTAAACCCAAGTCTGAGGACCCTCCAAGCCCAAGACTGAGCATGCCTAAGTATCCCAGAGCAGAACACGTGACATTAAGTGTTTTAAGTGTTTGGGTCGTGGACATATTGCCTCTCAGTATCCTAACCGTAGAGTGATGCTCATGCTTGAGAATGGAGATGTTGAGAGTGAAGGTTCTGATGTTGGTATTGAGGATGAGATGCCTACGTTAGAAGATGCTGAAGAAGAAGAATATGTTGAGTTTGTTGCTTGTGGTGAAGCACTTGTTGCCAGACGTTCTCTTAATACCCATGTGAAGTTTGAGGATGAGGTACAACATGAGAACATCTTCTATACGAGATGCCATATTAGTGACAAGGTATGCTTTGTGATCAGGATTTTGTTTTGAGTTTCAATCAATAATAAACACAACTGTTCTACTATATGACTAGATCATGCACCAATCTATGCTTGCTTAGAAAAACATAATAAAAACAAATGATCTTAATTTGCATTTCTCTTTAGTTTTACACAACAGACATGTCGGGAATTGGACATTTAAGTTCCAAGATTTCATCCTCGACAGAATATTTAGGTGAGCAACATAAACTAATATTAAATTTTTAATTTTGTTTGTTTGAATATTATTGACCTTTTATTATAGCTAACTTTTAATTATAGTAATGTTAATGTAATATTCTGTAATTATGTAGTCAAACATAATTGAGAGATTGAAATTACATCCAAGTTATCAAGTTGGAGTTTCTATTAACCCGAAATTTGACCAAAAAATTTTGTTTTCCTAAAGACATGAACAAAAGAAATATTATTCAATCCAAAATAGAAATTATATAATTTGTTGATTAAATTGTTAAATCTCTCAAGATTGTCCGTGAGCTCTTTAAGCCAAGAAATCACAATTTTGAAGTCATTTTCAATGATGATGCCTTCACAATAATAGACATAGTAGTTCAGCCAAGTTAAAAGTCAGCAATCTCGATTTTATTTTTATTTTTTTTGAGAAAACGAGAGGAACATGAACCTTGTTGATATGAATAACCCCTCCGATTCTGGCTGATCCAGATTTCCCCAGCACTGATGCATCGACATTGACCTTCCAATTAACACCCAGATGAGGAGGAGTCCATGAAATGCCATGCCTTACTGCTTTTTGGCATAACAGAATGGTAGTATCTTGAAGATTTGTCGTTAGATTTAGCATATCGAAACTTGGGATTTTTAGCTTTCAACCACCATCCTGTTCTAACAGTAATCAAATGACAAACTTGTTCAAGAGTGAGGTTTTTTTGTTTGAACACCATTTCATTTAGCATGAGCCAAATTGACCAAGTAATAGCATAAAAAAGTGTAGTCCAAACAATCTTCTAGTTACTCTTAACATTGAGGTTATTCCAAACCCGGCATCACCCATGAAATTTTCCACCAAATATTACATTTGCATCAAATCTTCCATGAAAAATCACAGAAGAGAAAAAAGATGATCCACTGATTCCCTTTCGTTGCAAAGGGCACATTTGTTCTCTTGATTAGTTAATCATTAACCTGTTTTGGAAGAACATCAATGAAAAGGATCAAACCTTTGAGAACATTCCAATAGAAAAGCTCCACATTTGAAGGCGCCATCCCTTTCCGAATAAGGCTTTCAATGGCATAATCTGAATTTGTAGGTTTCTTCACAGAAGAGAAAAAAAGATGATCCAATGATTCCCTTTCGTTGCAAATGGCACATTTGTTCTCTTGATTAGTTAACCATCCTCTTCCTGGAAGAACATCAATGACAAGGATCAAACCTTTGAGAACATTCCAATAGAAAAGCTCCCCTTTTGGAGGCGCCATCCCTTTCCAAATAAGGCTTTCAATGGCATAATCTGAATTTGTAGGTTTCATAGCCTCAATTCTTAAGGACTTTTGAGCTGAAATTGCAGTTAGTTGAATGAAAACTGATCATACTGTCAAACGCCTCATGAGAATTATTGTTATTATTATTATCATTTTTGAAAATAAAAAATCAGAGAATCCATTATGTTGAACATGAAGGCCGAAAATTTGGGCTCTCTCACAAATACAGAAACCAAATTGGATTGGAATATTAGGTCAGATTCTGGATCAAGGCTAAAAAACAGGAAAATTGAAAATCAAATCAGAGGTTAAATCGGAGATCCAATTCTTGCAGTTTAATGACTTCCCAAAATCTAATTGATTCTTACACTTCACTCAAACCTTTCTCGTCTTGTTCCACCTATCACAACCATTCGCCATTGCACTGATCATTCTTCAAGGTTTGTTTCAGTGTTTCTCTCTATCACCTACACATCCTATTATATTGATTTGAGACGTTTCCTTCATTCGCCAAAAAAGCTCAACTACAAAAGCTGACTTAATTACAAAAATTATTTTTAGTTTTTTTATGCAACTCGAATATACCAATTTCAGGTGATATATATATATATAACTTTTGGTTTGAAGTTCATGGAATATTAAATCCAAATGAGAAGATAATGATCTTGTCATTGCCTTGATTGCTATGCATGGAGCCTTGGATTATGATTGCATGAACCAAGCGTTAACCAAACCATGTGGTTTGCTAATGACCGAAGAAGAATAGAAATGAAAACAATGAGGCAAAGGAGGTTTAGGGGTTGAGAAGTTGAATATTTCAGGTAAATACATTTTAACTTTCTAAGCATCGAACACAAGTGCACAAGCATGTCTCACACCCAAAGACCATAAGATGTATTTACTAATATATGTAGAAATCCCTGAACTTAATAGTTCATCTGTGCACAAACTAGTAAAGTATACTAAATTCAAGGCTAAAAAGGGTGACTATTAAGTAATGCAGTGAGAAAGTATCCCCGCTCCATAATGTCTGAATTCAGAGTCCTGGGGCATTTATAATCCTAATGTGCAGATGAGCAGCAAACAAACTGTACCCATAGTGGCCTACCTTTCACTTTCCTTTTCTCCCTCTTAATATCAGCTGGATACCTTGCAGGAGAATTCCATTCTTTCCCTGCTTCCATATTGGTTGGCTTCTGTAGAGGTGGTTCAGGGTCAAGAATTGAGCTAACTTTGGTACCCAAAGCTCCAGTATCTTTGGCTACTTTTTCCTCTCTTGGAATTGCAACAGCTGGGTTTTCCTTTGAGTTAGGGGACTTTGGTTTGGTTTCGCTACTGGCTTCACCCAATAGATTCTTCAGGGGAGTGTGCTGCTTTGCATTCCAGTTAGTTACCTTTTCTATTATCTCTTCATTCTTCTTTCTTCCTTGAGACTCATTTGCCACATGACTGAGAGAAGGAAACCAAGCAGCTTGCAGAGGAGCAGCTCCGGGATTTTGCGCATTCTGTTCGGTATGGATTTCAGAAACAGCATCTTTTTGGTCACCACCTCCAGCTTCAACCAATGTCATGAAAGATGGTGGATCAAATTCATCTGATTTATCAAAATGTTGTTCTTCGGATGCGACTTTTGACATCTTTGTGTTGGCTTTCTCAGTGTCAATAACAGCTGGGTTATCTGATTGGGTTGAAAGAACTGTTCCATGCACAAAAACAAGAAATGGACTTAATTCTTGGAACACAATGCCCCCACTCTAATGCTATGCAATAATTAAGGTATTTATAAACAGATTAGTATGATAGAAAGCCAGAGTTACATCCTAGATGAGCTTGCATAATCTGCTGATGCGCAGGAATATGCCACAGAAGCTCATCAATCAAAGTTCAAAAGGGGGAAAATGCAATGATTAATTAATTAGTCAAAGTAGAACAAGTAACAGTCTCAGCCATCCAAGTCAAGACTTTTCCTAAAAATACACAAGCACAGACAAACACAGGAATACATTTATACTATATACATGATATTCTATCAACCTAAAGTAGCCTACTTCAGATCAAATTGATTGTAAAAATTCATAAAAGTTCGTCAATGGTTAGTTAAGTCACAGTAGAATTTCATCATCATGCTAAGGTTTGTTTGTCTCACATAAGTTCTGACTACATTCTTATCGAGCAAGTGTATGTTAATGTACCTGAAACAGATCCCCAGTGTCCTTCCAAACTATCAGTTAGACTACTTGATTCAATTGAAATATCACCTACAGTAGTATCGATTTGAGGTTTAACAGAGCCATTATCAGCCCCACCATGCAAAATTACAGCACTGGTCCCAGAAGCAGTCACTCCAGACTCTTTGGTATGGCTATCATCAACAGCACCAGAAGCTCGACAGGTAGGCTCAGAATATGAAGGAGAAAGTATCAACTCTTTCTTCAATTGGTCCACTGAAGTTCTCTCAAACTCATTTCCTCCACTGTTGTTTACTTCAGAAGCCATAAGATCTTCGCCAGCACCCTCTCCTTGTACCTTGTTATCCCTACTCATTTCGGATTCCTTTGAGTCATCTTGACTGTTTGAAACTCTATCCAAGTGCGGGCCTTCAATCTCATTCACTTCCTCTGTGACAACTGGGGATTGATGTTGAGTGTTAATGGATTCAAATGCAGAGTTGGTCTTTATTGAAACATATCCCTCCTCTGGTCGTTCCCTACTTTCAACTACACTGATATCATATTTTTCACTTATTCTTGTCTGAATAACATCAGAACTGTCAACTTCAAATAAGTTGGATGCTGGATTAGTATGGGACAGAGAAGAATTATTTGTAGATTCACCTGATGTTACTGTGTTTTTCACATAATTTTCATCATCAACTCTTCTGTTGTCACCTCCAGCTATATCTAAAACTGCAGTTCCAGCACTGTCAGAAACACCCAAATCATCACTGCTAACTACATTATACATCTTTCTGGCCTCAATATCAGCATGCACAACCATTGGTTTCGCATCAGGTAAATAATTTACCATGCTTCCCGAGAAACCTGTCTGATGTAAATCATCAGCAACACGAACAGGCAGCTGTTCTTCAAGAGAGCAGACTTTCTGGTCCTTCTGATTCTCAGTTGTATCAGTATCAACAGGAGACAATGCATCAGACCCCTTTTCAATCTGAAGCACATCAGTTTTCCCCTCAACAAGCACTTCTTTAACAATAGCCTCATTATTTCCACCAAGTTTATCGCTATCTCCAGCAATATGAATATATGAAGCATCTACCTTGATGTCTTCATCCAGCTGGTTTGACAGGAAAGTATCAGATTTGTCCTGTGAAACAAGGTCTCTGATTTCGTCTTCCTTGTCAATGATTATTTCTTCAGAAGCTAAGGCCTCCGATTGGGGTAACTTCATTCTCTTATGATCTTTAAAACCCTCTAGCTTGATTTCAGCATTGTCTACAACAGGAATATCATCAGGAACCGAAAGCACATAAAAGCTTTCGTTTTCCTTTTCCTTTTTGTCATAGATCTCATTTGAATTGACAGCAGTGGCAGAGTCTGTATCTTGTGCTGCATCAGTGTGTATTTCAAAGGTGTCTGTAGATGCATCCAAATCTTTTGCAGATTCAGATTTAGCGGAAAGATCATCAATGACCACGGTGAGCGACAAATTGTCACTTTTCTCCCCCAATTCAACATTTTTTTCAGCCAACCCAGTCTCTGAAATTGTATCCTGTGTCTTTTCAGATGTTATACTAGCATCCTCACTCTTCGATGCCACAATATCCATTAGATTTCTTTCTAAATTAATTTCTGTGCTTCCCTTTCCATCAGTCTCTTGCTCACCATTTTCACACATGGATGTCTCAGAAGCCAACTTATCACTAAACTCTTCCTTCAATTGAAGCACATTGTCAGTCAAAACAATATCTGAAGTTACATCCAGTCCCTCTTCCGAAATAGGCACTGTTTTAGATATTTCGCCAGCATGTTCGCTAGGCAGAATCAAGCCACCTGATAGGTTTTTGTTTGACTTACCTTCTTCATTTTCAATGGCATCAGTCGCTTGCCCAACAGAGCATTCCGCTACCCTAGCACCAGCACCGACATCCCTACTCTCTTCTGAGACACCTATTAATGTTTCTGTTTTGATTGGGAACACATCACTAGCAGAGCCATTTCTATCCTTGGAATCTTTACTATAGCTCAAGCCAACATCTTGGTACTCTGGTGTGCCCATCAACGGAGTAGGCATACTTTTCGGATCAGGATTTTCCTTTTGGATTCCATCAACTGAATCCCATGGTGGTTGAAGAATATCTGCATACGTAAACGAAACCAAATTGTTAAAATAGTCAAAAAAGTTGTTATAGAAAATATACCAATTAGCACCTCAATGGATGCTATCCACCTGAAAAACTCTGTGAATTAATGAACAAAACAAAAGTAAAAAAGAATTTAGTGAGAGCTTCATTTCTTTTATTCTAAATTTAAATTACAGGAATGACAATTCACATGTATTTTTATCTGTGCTAAGGTTCAGCAATTATAGAAACCAGAATTCAGATACAGGTTGGAATTTATATAAAATCCTTGAAGCACTCAACGCAGTAAATTCTAAAACAAAACTTCATGCGAAGTAGGATATAAACTGGTTCAGATAAAATAGCAATCCAAACTGAATTATAAGCTTATGCTTGGTTTGATGTGGTTACTTGATTTTTGTTGATCATCATCATATTCATCAAAGCCTTTATCCCAATAGGTTTTTGTTGATGAGAAAGAAAATTGTGATTATAGCTGACTTCGATCAAAATCATTCACCTGTCAAATGACAGGACATGTGGCCCAAAGCAGAAGTATTTGGTTCATCTATTGCTACTTTTTCTATCTGCTAGCTATGTTTTAAGCTGATTGGTAGATCACGCAGAGTTTTTAGAAACTTTGGCTTTATCATTCAAAATTTCAGTTGACTTTTAAATTTAAGTCACATCTCATTTAACATGCTGAAGTTCCAGGCTCGTATTCACAAATTGAAGTAGACAAAAACCTTGTGACAACCATCTTCTTGCATATCATCTTGTACGCAATTTTCAGCTATAAGGAGTCTTTTAAGATTTTTTGGTGCATAACTGAGAAACACGTACAAAACCCCAAGGGTTTGAGTTTCACCTCTTGTAATCATGAAGTAAGCACCAACCTCCATTAGTCCAATTGATCTCCATTGAATCGGTAAAGGCCGACTCAGTAAATAACCAATCAAACAAATAAAAACTTACGTAAAGTTTATATTAGTCATATAGTCCAACTGAATTTTATAATCCTCACCAACTAATCTTCTCTCTTTGAACAGAAGTTACCTTTTTTGCAGTTTTTCTGCCTATTTTCTCTCTTCTAATGCTATTTTCAACGCTTTATTCTCGTACACTCAAATGTACAAGTAGGCAAGAGGGTACCAATAAAATAACTTAAGTTTGACTTTATTTAATGTCTCATCTAATTGTGCCATCAAGTCTATTCATTAATTTAATAGGCTGAAACTAAGGGAACGGAGAAAGACTGCTGTTAAGCCTTGTCCATGTGCAGATTAGATATGCCTTTAAATTTTAAGCAACTTCTTATAGACGTGATTAAATTTCTCAGACAGAACATTAATTATGGCATCTAACATGCACACCTGTCCACACTCAAAATAACCGACCATCAATGTATGGTCAAGTCTAATCAAAAGCTTACCGGTATCTTCACAATCTTTAAAAGAAATGGTGGTAGTAAGATCCTTCTCAGCAATCTTGTCTGAATTGCTAGCATTATCCAAACTCTCCTGCCTTCTCCAACCAAATCCAGTATCTTGGAATTCCATTGCAGCATCTGAAAAGACTTCATTTTCAGATCTATTGGACATTGCACCAATTCCACCAATACTTTTATCCAAACTACCGGTTTCTGGGACTTGAGTAACTAGATTCACCAAAAATAACACATTAGATACTTAATTCAACAAACACTATTATGTTTATCCCAAGCTCTTTAAAATTCAACAAATTACCTACAGCTAGCCCATTTATATAGATCAAAATTAAGAAATTAGCTTCACAGATATATAAAGTGATTATAACTATGAAAAAATGGAATTCCATACAATTAGGAAATGAGACATGTTTACTTACTTGGAGTTTTGTGATCCTCATCAGAAAGTGATTCATCATCAGATGCAGGTGTATGGGTGATATTCCCTGAGTCAACTAGCTTGTAACCTTCAATGGTTCCACAGATCTTCTTGTGAGAACGCCTCTGTTTTGCACTAGGATGTTGGTTTGGAAAAGGCCACCCACATTTGTGACACAAATAAACTCCATGGCTCTCATGCCCTGCAAAATCAAGGAAATCCCATTAACCAAACAAAAAAACTGAAGAACACACAGTATACCAGGACAATATTTTTCCATAACGTGAAGAAATAATCAATTCTAAAAAGTATAAAATTAGAACAAAAGAGAAAAGCAGAGGAAAATGAAAAAAAAAATGGTTACTTTAGAACCAAGAAAAAACCCATATAAACAAGATAGTTTCCCAAGGGAAATGAAATGAAATTAAATGCAAACGAACAAAAAAAAATTAAGTTTTTCCCAAGAAAAACCACAAATAGTTTTTCTTTTCCCCTGTGAAATGAGCAACCAAGAAAAAGTGGAAAAACCAAACAACTTCAACCACCCCCAACAAATGATTATAAAGCCATGAAAATAAGAACCAAATCATACAGAAAAAGAGTGAGAAAAAAGAAAAAGAAAAACCTGAGGAATGATTTTTCCCCTGATCTTGATTATCCATAACTAAGAGGATTAAGAAGAAGAAGCTAAACTTAGAGTTCCAGATAGTGCTTAGAGATAAGAAAATATAGAGAAACAATAAGATGAAGATGAAGATGAAGATGAAGATGACGATGAAGGGACTTAACCAAAAGAAAGGATTTTTCTACAAAGAAAATTAAAACCAATAAAGGTAAGACTGTGACTTTTATGAAGTGAGTATATGGAAACTAATAATATAGTTAAAAGGGCCAAGGGTTTTGCAAAGAAAAGGCTTTTTTCTTTTATACTGTATGTGTCAGTTCCCATGGTGGGTCTTAACACTTAAGAGGGAGTGTACGGAACAGTGATGGAACTCTCTCTGTGAATGTAATGATTTTATGTAACCCATGTGAGATGTTATCAACTTCCCATTACCCCCCTTCTAAATTTGCTTTTTCATTGTCATCTTCTATTGCTAACTACTTCATGAATGAGGATTATAAAAGGTTGCTGATAAAGGGTTGTACCTAAGCAAATTTTATAACATTCAAAGCAATTACTTAAAAATGTTTCACCCTTTAAAGAAAGTATCGATGGTCACCCATGGTTTGGATTATAGAACAAGTTTAGAGTTCTTGGGTGCCTTGTATAGGCATGCAATCGGGGAATAAAAAGAAAGAGAATGAGGTTGTATTCCTCGTTGTTAGAAACTAGTTGATAATTGTTTTAAGGTATTCAAATTTTAGCACCAACTAAATAAAATACTTTAAGAAATTAGAGGCTATATCTTTTATGTTTAACCAAATCAACAAATAATTTTTAAAGGAAACAAATATATATATATATATATATATATTATTATCTAATATATTAATAGTGAAATTTTTAAACTTTACAAAAATATAAGTGTAAATTGATTAGGTGTCCGTTAAATTTGAAATATTCAAACTAAAACTCGATTATATTTCATAATACTCGAACTTGATTATTTTCATTTATGTTACTTAAATCATTTTTGTATAATATAGAAAATACATGTTAACTACTTGAACTTGCTATTACCAGTTTATTAAGTCAAAATTTGACTTTTACATTTAAAATTAATTTAGAATCAATTATTAAAAAAATTAAATTAATAAATTTAATTTAAATCATAAAAATAAATTAAAATTAAAAATCATAATTATAATATTTAATAAATTAATTTAATTATAATTTAAAAATATACAAATATCATATTAAATAAATTATAATTTATAATCGAGCTTGGCTAACAAGTACTATAAGATAACTATCCAAAACCTAACTAAACCAGTAATAGGTAATAGTTTTACAATCTAAATCCGAATAGATAATACTCTAATCCTATTTAATCATGATAACTATGCCGACTATCCATTTATAGGTTACTCATTTGTCATCTCTATCCCTAATAACAAAAAAGGTTAAAATTATTAAAATATATTAAATATTTCAATAATAAATAGTATTATTCTATTAATTTAGTTATTATACATTTTTATTTAATATAAAACATAATTATTTTAATAGTATAAATATTTTTAATATTTTAGTAACAAATATTATTATTCTTATTATATTAATATAACTAATATTTTAACTACAGTAACATTATTTTAAATATTTAAAATATTAATTTAAATGATAATAAATAGTTTCTATCACATGTTTAATAATGATATATATTTTATTATTAAATATTATTAAAAATATAACTATTTTAAAATAATAATAAATAAAAATTAATATTTTAAAATATATGATTTTAAATATTTTAATAGTTAAATTAATATCATTTGAAAAAAATAGGTTTTCAAAAAAAATCAAATAATAAAAAATATTTTTTTATTGATTCATTCAAACAGCAAAAAAAATTTAACTTTTTCCAAAGAAAAAAGTATTTTGAAAGCCAATTTATACAAAATAAACAGGGTTTTAGCTCTATTTTATTTATCAGATATATCTATTTAATAAAAAATTTGTTAATAAAATTAAAATTTTATTTATAAATTGAATAAATCATATTAAAATTCATAATAAAATTTTTAATATAATAACTTAAAAAAATATTTTATGATAAATAAATATGTCAAACTTTTATCGAGTAAAAGCTTATGAACATTATAAGTACTTTTTCAAATTCTGAACTTGATCTCATCGTCTCAATAATGAATGTACAACTTGTACAGCAGATTCTACCGCGTTGCATAAACAGATAAACTACAACTACATGCAGGTGATTTAAACCCTGTTTGCACATGGAGGGAACCGCCACTCTGCCAAAAAAAGAGATATTCTTTCAATTTCGAGAAAAGTATAAATTAACACAACTGTGACCCTGTAATTTCCAACAGACAATGCGAAACGTAACCTTGACTAAACAGCCAAATCAAAAGTCATTCAGTTCTAACTAACATTGTCTTTGTCCAATCAGAAACCACTGTTACATAGATACGTTTCCCACATACGACGCAAAATCCTTATCTTTGCTCTCCCCTTACGCTTTTGTTCGTGCTTTTGTTTCTTTACGAAGTTATGATTGTCTGCCGTCATTTTACAGACAGCAACCACCTTTCACGACCAAACCAATACGACAGATGTGTGCTTAGTGCTGTGCTACGCTGTCGTACTGTGTTCAGACCAAAACAACAAATACAATCACCTTGTCTTATGGGAAATGAGAAAATAATAATGTGTCGCTTTCTTTGTAAATAATTTGTAAATCAAAATATGCATTAATCATGTATTTATTTAAATATTGAAATTTAACTTTTTTAATACATTTCATATTAATGTGGCGTCTAACTCAGTCGGTAGTGATTTATTTAACCGTATTATTCGCTTTGGATCCGCCCTCACGATTTTATCACGTCTTCAAATGTTCGAATCCAAAGACTATAAAGTTTTGAGTTTGAACCTTTAAAAATGCGAAAAAAAAATTGTGAGGACGGAACTTAAAGACAGAACCCAAAATGGATAATACAATTAAATGGATCTCCTACCGACTGAGTTAGGATGAATCCACACATATAAATTGAGTTTTTTTTTTTTTAATTTCGAATTTTGATTTGATAATATCAATTAAATTAATAATTTTGATATATTTTGATTTTGTTTAAATAATACTTTTATTGGATTTGAATATAATGATGTTGATGTGAAATTTTTGTACCATGTGACATTCTAATCTGGTAGGCCTAAATGACAGCTTGGCATTTTTTTCTTATATTCTTCCTTAACTTTCTCTTTCTTTAACTTAATATCCCAATTGATAGATATCACCAAATCTATTTTTCAATGGACTTGCATTGTTATCGCCCAACCTATCACCACCAATCACAATATGTTAGTGCCAACAAATATCCCGAAAATACCAGCGCTGTGAGATTACGCTCAAAATGATCAAATAATAAAAGGGAAATTACCCTTCCACTATTAATTATTATTATTATTTTATTATTGAATTACCCTTTCATTCTTAATTATTATTTTTCTATTACTTTACTAAAAAATATATACCTTTAATAAATTTCTCATCATTTTCAATTTTATCAAAATCAATCTCACGGTCTATCTGAACTAATCATTTGTCGATCATCGGTTAATTATTATTATAGGAGAAAATTACACTATTTTCTTCACATCACTTTTACCCATCAACTACTCCAAAAGGCTCATGAATCTTAAGTTATTTTTTAACTTTAAGCCATTGATGGAGTAGGTAAGCCATCTTTGTTAAGAATGAATACCAGAGAAGATAAAGGTGTCAACACCCAATTTTAATGCTTATCTTCTTTTTGGATCATCTTGCTACCCAATCCTCAGCTGAATAGCTTCTCTGTGTATCCATTTGTACTTTGTTTCATCAAAATTGCTACTCACTTCTTGTGTGTCTCTTATGAAAGGCAACGCTCTCTAGTTTCCTACTCCTTTACCTCCTACTTTTTTCTTTAGAGAGCACTGTGGAATATATCCATTTCTATGATATTTCCTTTATCTCCTTTTTCCTTCCGATATACTCCTTCTCTCAATGCCATTGCTTCTGCTTCAATACTGAAATTTACATCACATGTTTATCCATCATTCCAATTTGTTGTCATTGTCCATCTAACCACCAGTCCTATTTCGACTTCCTTTGTCACCTTAAAGCCCCATCACATTTTACTTTTACCCACCCTTCCTTTTAGTTTAGTTCTCAAATTTTTTTTTTTTTTAAATCATGAGGTGCTCTCACGAATATAAAATTAATCTCTACTCGAGAGAAGTTGACCTAATAAGTATTCAAACATAAAATTTCTCAATATGATTTATTCTCACTCAAAATTTCAACGGGAGCTTACATTATTGAGCCACCCTTTAAATTACACATTTTTTTTTTATCTTTTCTCCACCATTCTCTTTACCCTTTTTTTGTTGCTAATTTCCTAGTTTCTCATCAACTACCCCTTTATTCTTTGGACATTCTTCTCCATCACAACATCACATCTCTCTCGTTCCAGATTATTCAGTAGGCATAGGTCACCATAATGTCCAATATATCTCTTTTCTCCTTCATTTGGTTTGTTACCTTTAATACTTTTTCAAACCAATAAGCAAATGTTGTTATTGGTTCTTTTGTACCTTATAATTCACACCAGTTTCAAATCGAACAGCTTTTGTCCATTCATATAACAATAGAACATATTCTGTAGTTTCTTTATAAACCCCACACATAGGGCACACAGATGTATCCACTAATTTTCTTTTCCAAAAGTTTATCGATATTGGTCACTGAATTCAAACAATTTTCTAGATGAAATTTCTTACTAATATATCTCCTCTAATGTAGTTTATTGTTGACATGGGTATACATTGCATAATTCTTGTTAAAAAAAACTCGAATTCTAATACACTATTTAGGACTCAAAATATGTCACATTTTTATTTTTTATTTTTCAACTTTGATGTTTTATTATTTTATATTTATGATTAGAAAACTGAAAAATATAATTTAGAAACTTTATATGAAATATTTCTGACATATATATTTTATGAAATGTATAAGTCTATAATTTATTACAGATTAAAAAATTAAATAGCTTGAATCGATTATAGATTACTTGTTCAGTTCAATTAAATATATTAAATTTAAAAAATTGAGTTAAATTGATTCCAATAGTGTTACTTTAATTAATTTTAGCACCAATTTTATTATTTTATTATTTAAAGTAGTAAGATTTTAACATTTAATTTTTATCTATAACATCATACGAAAAGAATCTTAAAAGTGTTTGCAATTGACAAGTATCAAAACATTTGAGATAATGATTTTGACATGTAAAATCTGAACTTGTTGGGTTTTGAGAATGGGATTTTAGCTAACTTGATTGAGAATTAGTCTGTGATATTTTATTGGTAGAAATTTAGGACATGAATGAGTTTTTATAAGTTTTAATTAAAGGATAATTTGGCACTTTGTTTTTTTTTTTTTTTTATTGGTAATATTCCCTAAATTATCAAATTGTCATTTAATAATTAAAAGTCTTCGAAGATATTGTTTACTTTCTATTTTTCTTTGGGTCTTTTTCCAATTATTTTATATTAAAAAAATATAATATAGAATCAATTTTAAAAAATTTTAAACATTTACATTTTATCAACGAATTTGATTTTTTTTTAATAAATTTAAGCAAAAGTAATAATAGGAACAAAGAAAATAAATTATATGGTAGATAGATATTCAATTCAACTGTAATTCTTGATTATTTCCAACTTGAGTACTGCATACAAGATAAAACTAGTGATCAGTTGTAAAATACTGTTCCATCTTCATAAATTTCGCTCTTGGTTCTTTGTTGCAGTCCTTTGATGTTGCATGAACGAAGGTCTTGCCAAAAAAAAAAAAAAAAAACCTCATGTATGAGTTTGAAGTAACACGATTTAGGTCATTTTCTAAAGTGTTTCAAGAGAGAGGATGCTGAGGCTCTTTTGGAACAGATGATGAGTATGGATCCTGGCATGAGAAAAAGAGGTTCTAAAGTGGTTGCTGTTGCTCTCAATAAGGTCATTTTCTTTCTTTTCCTTCTCTTCCTGGTTGTTTCCTTTCAAAACGCTTTTGATAGATTGAATTTTGTATGAAATGTACAAAGTTGTATGGAGTCCCTTAAGAAGCTGATGTTCTGTTTCCTGGTTGTGTTTTCCATTTTCTTTTTCCTTCCAGAAGTAAAAAGATAATGTCTTTAGATACGAAAGCTAAAGTAATAGCTTGGAGTAGCTAGACGTTTAAAATTTGTGAAGAACATGTATAATTTTAATTTTATACGGAAAAATTTCAAAGTGTGTTACATTTCAGCTATTTGTTCATTTTAATGAAATATGATAAAACTTTTACTATTTACTATTTACTATTTCTTTTTAGCAACATTTTGAGGAAGTAAAAGGTAAAAAACAAATTGAGCCTGTTAGATTGTTAAATTTCTGGGTTTCTAAATCATAATTAGTTAGTTTTATTGTGTAATAAATTGTCTGTTTGGTTTATATGAAAGAGACTACCGTTCTAGGAGTCAAACTTGGATATGGGGTTTTGCAGGTTTTCCAGCTGAAGGTTGATGGTATGGCACTTAGGTTGATACCAGAGTCGAGTCAGATCAAGAATGCACTTAGAGTGAGTGGTTTCTTATAGAATGAGCAAATTTTTCTGTGATTTTCTTCTTCTGTTTTGTGGATAAAATGAGTTTTATGCTCTCTATTTTGGGTTCTTACAAGTTTCAAGGTTGTTGGACCCATGGTGGAGATTAGATCAATTCTATTGAATATATCTGTCGTTTGACTTTTGAAGCTCGGCTTCATTTCCAGCACAAATAGATCAATCCTATATTCCCTCTTCTTTCTTTCATGTAATAGATGTGATGTGTTTTAATAACCCTGACAAAGGAAAATGCCTGACGTGAGGACCTGAGCCACCTAAATCCCAAAGAGATATTGATTCTTTTATGGTGAAACTAGTTTACATGTTCTCATTCCTTTGTGCAGAAATGCCATAATTGGAGCCTTATCATCTTCTATATTTGAGTTTAAAATTACAATTTTCAAGATACTTCTCCTATGGAACCTTTGTAATTGTTGGTTCAATATCTCTGTTAAATTAGCAGAGTTTGCTTCTTTCTTCGGTTTCAATTAATTTTTGTATGAAAAGTTATTTACCGCTTGGGGTTTCTATTACAAACTGAATGAAGCCCTTATAAGTAGCCAAAGTGTCAGTTTTTATAGCATCAGTACTTTCTTTTTTTATTTATTAAGAAGTGTGCTATAAAAAAGCTGGTGAATCACTTAAAAATAAATTCTTTACCTTGTGATTCTTAGAAAACATGTTAAGTCTCTAAAGATTGGAGGTATTTATATTAACTAAGAAATAAAGAGTGAATTTAGGATTTTGAAGAACCTAACTTTGATTCGGAATTATGTTAAAAGAAATCTGAGTATTGTACGTTTTGGGAGGTTTTAAACGGTACCAGATATGTTCATAACATTTATGAGGTGGCTTTTTCTTCTCTCAGTGACAAAGGCTAATTATTTTTATTGTTCTTCATTCAGTATTTATTTCTTCCTCTTCTCTTTCATGTCTGTGTGTCTGTGTGCATGCTGGTATAATCCATTACTCTGTGGATGTACTTGTAGAGGTTTGTAGTATTTATGCTTACCTATTTGCTTATTACTTGTAAATTACATACTAAAATATGTATACAAGAAAATTATTGTTTTTTGTTTTCTTTTGAATAGGAAAGGGAAAGGGTTGGTTTCTCTGATGATGGCTTCCCCGGGGTTCCAGTTTTCCAGGTCCATTCTAGCAGCGTTTAATCCATTCTTCATATGCAGTTTATACATGTGTGTGTGTGTGTGTGTGTTTGTGCTTGTGCATTAGTTATTTGGAAACAAATATGTGGTAACTGAAAGTAGTTAGGATGCATTCTTTGGTAAACAAGTGAACTCTGAAGCAATCTCAATGTGCATGAAGTCATGTGGTTGTGTTTTTATTTGTTGCTCTATGCGCCCTGCTTTTTCTGCATAATCATGTTAACTCATCTTTCAAAGCTCTTGTTTTCCACATAAGTATTTGCAATACGGTTTCGTTCCATATTATATGGAATAGTCATGTACTTTAAAATTAATCTGAAGTGGGCTTTACAACGTTAATCAAATTTTTGTCTGGGTCTCTGGTTTTGGAATTTGATCCTATGCTTCATGGGGCCATGGAGCCTGGAGGTGTTACTGTTTAGCTGCCTTTGTTCTAAGCATCATCACTTGGGAGCAAATGGCTGTCCTGCAGTTTTATTTGTGACATTTGTCTGAGCACCACTTTAACTTGATACTTGTAACATTTGGGATCGCTGAAATATTTGGCTTTCAGTCTAGGAGTTTGGTATTAAGAAGTCAAAATAAGAGCTATCGACCAGTTTTCCTTAGAAAGGTTGGTAAATAGATACTGTTCTTATATGTGCTGTTTTCATGGATAGTCTTCATGTTGTTACTTCAGATCTTTTCGGTTCTTAGTTCTTTTAGGAGGACTTAGAGAAATCACTTCTGAGAGCTTCCCACCACCAGAATCAATTGAATCCTGCTTTTAGACCTGGGGAAATTCAGGTATGCCGCTGTTTCCTTGATCATAATGCTTAGGACTGTACTTTTTTCTTGGTTGCTTAAGAAAATTGATTTCATTCACACACAAGCAAGAACATATATACGTTCAGTTATGCTTTATATTTTGAAGATTTAACTTTCTTTATAGTAATGCATGTGTCTCAAAAAAAATTTCTCAGGTTGCTGTTTTTGAGAACATAATTAAGGGGATGAAAGTAAGTTGCTGCTTTTAAGAATTTCTATTAACAGTTATCTGATGGTGTAGAAAATGGAGCTTTGGGGAGAAGAACTATATGCTGTTTTAAACTGTAAAGCTAAGACAAAATCAAGATTTGCAGGACGCCACGACCGTGTGGCACTTTGTTTCTGTAAGATTCAAGAGGTGGTCTCCACAATCTCACTCATATGTACTGTCCTCTTTGAAAGCCCCACAGGCCCCTCACGGATTTATCGAGATAAATACTCCAATTCGGGTCCTCAGAGGTTTGAACCCAAGACCTTAAAGTCTTTGTTCTGACACAAATGATACCAATTGTTTTTTTCGTAACGACTGTATGGCACTTTGCTCTCGCAGGATTCAAGAGGTGATATCATTTGTATAAGAACAAAGACTTTAAGGCCTTGAGTTCGAACCTCTGAGGACGCTAATTGGGGTATTTACCTTGATAAAGCCGTGAGGGACCTGTGGAGCTTCCAAAACGGACAGTACGTATGAGTAAGATTGTGTGGATCACCTCTTGAATCCTACGAAAACAAAGTGCTACACGGTCGTTACACATTTCTACATCAAAGTGGAATGATGTTGTTTTCATTCCCCCCTGGTTTCAATGTTTCAACTGATCCCACTCGACAATCATAGGCAACTAAATGAGTAGGTAACGATATCTTTGGCTAGACTAAATTTATATACTTGCGCCCTGTTTCTGTTGATGTATGCTGGCCTTCTTCAGCTATGGATACAAGCTTGAGTGCTCAGTTCCGATCTTTTTTTCCCAGAGAAGAAGAAAGTAAAGTGTCATGGCTCAGTCTTTCATAGTTGCATATCCATTGGTTTGTAGATGGTAGGTTTGCACCTGCTTAACATTCAAGATGCTTACAAAAGACCAGAAAAAGGGTAAAAAGTGAATATTATGGATATCCAGCTTGTCCATTGAACTGTTGTTGAAGAGACAAGTAATTGCATTCTATATCATTTTCCACAAAAAACGAAATTGAAAGGCAAAAGTCATCAATTTTTGCCTTGAGCTTATGCCAAATGTCTAGTCAATCACCCACTTTACTTTTGTTTATTCAATCACGCAAATATCTTTACAAGTAAATGTAAAAGCAAATGGAGTCAAAATAAAATGTTGAATGAGTGAATTGAAACATATGAAGGGGGAAAGCAAAAAAAATTAATATTACCCTAAAATAAAATAAAATTATAATATTTATCCTTACATAAAAAGTTAGCAACATTATGGATTTAGGGTTTACTCAATTTGATTCATAAGATATTTTAAAAAAATAATTTTATTAAATTTGAAATTTATATCCTAACCTTTGCATCATTTTCATTTTATCCTTGATTTTTGTATCTCTCTATCTAAAAAATAATAATGCTAACCTAGAATAATCTTCATTTCTCTCATTGCTGCAAGCTGGTAAAGCTAAACCCACCTTTTTGCTTAGACTTTCCCAACTGGTTCAAAGGAACAAAGATATTCCCCTACAAAATTGTAGGTGAAGCATGCTGTCACTTTAGCGACATAGTCTGTAATTCGTCTGCTATATATCTCACTAAAGTCTGGCCACTTTATGTCATAAGAGGGTCCTCTGCCCATCATCTTCTCTTTTTCTTTAACTTTGTTATAGTAATTTGTATGACTATATTCATTAAAAATGTCGTTTTCTGGTAATCTTGTAGCAGAAGACTAAGTAAATTCCATGGAGCATTGATGTTTGATTTTGATATATCCGGTTTCATTTTATCAGTATTTGGCAGCCATTACTATCATATGGGGTCTTTGATGATTTTAGAGGAAAGTTCATTTCATAATTGTGTGGTAAATAATCTCTGCCAATTTCTTTCCTATTTGGCCTCAAATGAAACGTTGATATTTTTGGCAGAATTTTCAAATTAAAGTTTCAATTTCTAATTACTGGAACTGGATTTTTTTTTTTTTTTTTTATCACAAAGTCATCATCACCATAATAGCAGCAAAAGATTTTTTTTTTTTAACTGATAAAGAAAACGACTGATAATAAAATGTATGAATACCTTATTACTTGAGTTAATAATGTGTTTGATAAGATTTTCAACTGAATACAAAAATTAGCATTCAATATAACAAGATGAAAATTATAGAGGAAGTAGTAGAGGAGGTTGTAGTTAGGGAATCGAGGGAGGAGATGAATGTGTTGAAATTTGAATCTCGGATTTTTTGGAAGCCACATATCAAAGTCGTGTTTACATGAAAGATTTCGAAAAAGAAATTAATTTCAATTAGAATATTTAGACGTTTAAAATCTAATTTTCTTGTTAAGCAAAAGGAATTTCAAAAGCGAATTTGAATTGCTTGTGGATTATGATTAATTTTTTTTAATTCTACTTGTAAAATTAAAAAATTACACTACCAAATTATTGAATAATAATCTTTACTTTATTATACTTTATCCACAATTAAATACATAACTTTCAAAAGAAAAATATCATATTATTTAAATATAATATAGTTTTGTTTCTTTCATATTATTAATAATATTTATACATTTTTATATATCTAATAATGCTCATATTGCAGATTCTTTTTCATATTTTTCTTTTACTTCTATTTAATATCATTATTTTTTCTTGTAATTCTTTTAATTCATCAAATTCTAATAATCGAATTTTCTTTTTAAATTTTTTATTCAAACAATACCATTAGAAATGTTAATACTTTGAATTGATAGATTTATCATTTCGAAATTTTTCAAAATTAAAAAATTTGAATTCAGATCCACTCTAAAAAAATTGTATAAACCGACTTAATTAAGTCTCGGGATTAATGAAAGTAATATTTCATCATTTTGTTTTGCGATGAAAAGGATTAATATTAAATGTAAGTTTCTTCACATATAATATATATATATATATATATATATATATATATATATATATATATATTATTTCTCGTATACAGTCATTCCTCTCAGATCTCAAGTCCATCTTGAACTGGCATTTTGACCTAATGATTCCTGTCTGCAAGTAAAAGTCGGTCTGCCCTTTGTCCTAGGTAAGGTTCCACAAATGAATTTTTTATGTTTAATTCAATTCATAAATTTCATTTTAGAATTTAAGAATTCAAGATTTTAAAAATGAAATTTAAACTCTAACATTAAAATTAAGATATTTCACATAATCTGACAAAACTAACAAGATTATTATTATTGTGTATGATAAAAGGAATAATAAAATAAAATGCGTCACGTGAAGTACGAAGAAAACAAGTGAAAGATCGAGTTTATCGCTTTGAAAATAGTGTAACATGAGATATAAATAAGACAAAAATGACATTTAGTTCAAGGATATATACGTAATTACTGACAGAATAAATATCTATAAATAGGAGTCAGGTATAATTCAAAAAAGAAAGTCTCTGTTTGCTTTATAGAAACTCTATCAAATTTTCTGTCTGACTTAAGTATCGGAGTGCTTACGCAAGGAAAAACTCTTGCGTCCCTTTGATCATTAGTTTTCTTACAGAGTCTCTAATAATGCATGACACAAAGATCGAAGTGAAGACATCAACAATACGTCATCATATTGTTTGGCAATAACAATTATTAATTTTATTTAGCAAGAATCGAAATTCAAATACCATAAAATTAATTTTTTTTTCTTTTTTGAGATTGTTGGTGAAGAAAATCAAAAATTCCAAAAATATGTTAGTCATTCCCCTTTAACAAGGGCATGATATAAATGTTGATGATGATTGATGTTTTTGTCGCCATTTTATATTCAAAGGCGTAGGAATCAATATGACAGTCCAACTACAATCCGAATCTTTAAAGAAAGCAATCATAAAGGGTCCTCACTCTCCCTCTCTCCCTCACCACCGCGCTCGTTTGTTGGGTTGGTGAATTACAAATATTCAAACCATCGACCATTATGAAGTAATGTTAACCAACACTCATAAAATCAAATGCATGCACACACACTTCTCCCATGCATTTCTTCAACCACTTAATATTCACATCATCTTCCCTTAGATGCCATCTGGGATTTTCCATCTTTATAATTAACCGCAATTCTCATTTCTTATTACCAATGTAATTTTGTGATTAATTATATCATTTAGAATTATGGATACATCTCCTACTAATATAGTTTTATACATTATTTTTTTGCATTTCCATATAGAATGCTTCAAAAGTTATAAGTTGAGAATCCATTTTAAAAATTTCGGATTCAAATTCTAAAATAAACAAAGTAGAATTTGTGAGATGAGAGAGGATTATATGATCTAAAATATTTATTTACAAAAAAGATATTGATATGAATTATCGTTTTATTTCGATCGTAATCATAAATTATGATTTTTCTGCTAATTTTCAAATACATTAAACAATGGTACATGCATCTAAAGTAATATTTTTTTAAGTTCCTTGTACACATACATTTATATATATGTATGAAAAAAGATGGTCCCAAGTTAGTGTTTAACTCTAATACTTGAAAGAGAAGTATAAATAATGAGACAAATGATGAGCTGTTGCCTGTTCATGCAATTGCTTTTGGTTGATTTAAATTGAACCAATTTCATTCATGCTAGTAAGTTGGGCACATTCGCTAAGCGAATCTAATGCATTTTAACAGAACAAGAGCCAGCTCTATATATATATATATATATACACACACACATATATATTTGCCATAATCAAAACTTAAACAGTGTTTATTACCTAAGTTATTAAACAAAAATTAAAAATTCGTTAACTTATTTTAATTAATTTTTAGAATAAATGTAAAATCACTTAGCGATTGTCTATTAATTTATAATTAAATCAAAGAATAAATTAAGTAGGCTCCACTTGATTAATTTTTTTTTGCTTTATTATTATTATTTTTTTAAAAAGCATCTTCTATCAAATGGTGCCTAATTTATTGTTTTTGATTCTCTAATTTTAACTATTAGTATTTCTTAATCCCAAGAATGTAGAGAATAGGAGTAAATTAACACCTTTGTTCTTGTTCCTCATAATTTATTTAAGAGGGAAGATCTTACAGCTTCACGGATCATTCACAAAATATATATATATATATATATATATATATATATATATATATAAGGATTACAGCTTCACGGATCATTCACAAAAAAAAAATAAAATATAAGGATTACAGCTTCACGGATCATTCAAAAAAAAGAAAGATAAGGTTTATATTATTACAATTAATGTAATTGAATTTTTTTTTCATCTGTTACAGCATACAAGTAGAGAAGCATTTAACATTTCCTTCAATATTGGTTGATATGCATGGCTGGACTCTTTCATCCGGCACCCAACTACCCACATTCTGTCATCATGAATATTTCATGATTAAATCTTCTTAGTTTTTCTTTTAATCTAATTAAGAGTCATGCTTGATTGCTTATTAATTTCAATTCAGGTATAAATTTAGACTCCATCACTTTAGGTTAAACTTCTAGAATTTTTTTTTTTTATTATAAAATGAATAAGGGATGAGATTATTTGGGTTCGAATAAAAATTTTAAACATATCACAGTTTTTTTTAACCATTCAATAAAAAAATTATCGACAACTTTTGAATTATTGATCATTTGCGTAGCAATACATCTTTGTCATAAATAAACTAAAATGAACATAAAATGTAAGAATCAAATTTCTTGAAACCTCTCCTTGTTACCAAGACAAAGCCTATTGATAAAAAAACTACCGAATTTAAAATTTTCTTAGTAATTTATATAATTTGATATACATTAAAATTATTATATGATATGCACATAAAAAGAAAGTAATGAGTAATCTTAATCTCAACCATTTCTAAGACTGAATATATTTTTATTCAGTACTTGCTAGTGTCACAAATTGAGAGCTTAAATAAGTAGTGAGTGCAGTGATTTTTTTTTTTTTTTTTACCAATTATTTGGTGCAAAACAATGGGGTTGGAGAAAGGGGATCTCAAGCCTTACTCTAAATGCATATATTTATTGTTGGTGGTGATCGTTACTGCCCTCAATTTTTTTATTTAGTGCACGGGGCATCTAGGTTAAAGAAACAAAAGTGGTCTGAATGAGAGAGTCATCATGGAGTTTGGGGAATAAATATTTGCTTTTTTAATGTTCTAATTAATAAAATTACTTTAAGTCATTATTTGTGAAGAAGAATAATGAGAAAGGTATTATAATAGATCTTTAACGGCTAATGTGAGTATAATTATGCAACCCTAATTGGGTTCCAGCAATAGAGCATTTTGCATCTAACTATATTATGTCTCATGATCTTTTATGGTGTACCATTGCTGTATATATATATGTTAATTTTTTATTTTTTTAATTTTAATACATGTGATATTGGGTTACTTAATTGGAAATAAAATAACTTTTTTTAATTTCAAATAAATCTTATTTCGCATATTATAGGAACTGATAATGAAGTATTAATCTCTAATCGCATTTGCTAATATATATTACCGTTTTTATTGTTAATTCGAATGAAATTTTTATTGAAATTAAGAGTACTTAACGCTATATGAATTTTTTTTCACAAAAGATATAGAGATAATACATAATAATATTTTAATAAATATTTATTTATTGTGAATACTATGCTTTAATTACTTACAAGGTATAATCAAAATGAAAATCAAAGACAATAATTTTCTTATGGTCATAGATGAGGGAATCCAAGATAAATTTCCTATTAATTTGCCTCAAACAAATAGATTATTTTTCAAAGCACTGCTGTTTTTCCTTTCTTTAGAAATCATTGGAGCTGAGCAAAGATGAGCACCATTGCTTTTTCTATGAAAGCAATGTGATGATACAATTAAAGGTTGCATAATAATCACCGAATAACTGTTCCTCTCTTTCTCTTTTATAACAATCAATTCAAAAGTAAAAGAGAGTTTTGGTGCATTACCTCAAAAAGATTATGTTACAAACTGTGAGTTCAAATCACTTGCATGCCTAGGGAAATCGAACCCACACTTCACCTAAATTGATTCCATTACCATGAGATTGATTAATTAAGCTTATAAAATGGTTTAGGAATACCTAATTTTTTTGTCGGACTATCGTACACGAGTTTACTCAAATTTTATGCTAATATTAAATTTATTGATTTATTTGTTTGATTTATTCATTTGCATATTATATATATATAATTTACTTAATTATGATTATAATGTTCACATGCATATATATTTTCATAAACTAAAAAAAATTCTCAAGTTTAGCTTTACACAGAGAGGCATTTAGTACTTTCATGGTACATAACTTCCCAAATTTCTTCAAGACATCCATTCACATGATCATCACACTTTCTTTAAGAAAGAAATATTCTATATCTTTCAAAAAAAAATATATTCTATAAAATTTCAAAAGCAGGTTGCCAAATTAAAATTCTATCTGTTTTTTGTCCATAAATATAATTAAAAGTAGAAGTCATGCAAAGCCTGCCATGCACCTAAATTGAAGATTTTTCCATGCCTTGGAAATTATCATGTTGGAAACATAGAGAAACCACAAGGACGGATTTACATGTGAAATTTTGAAATCGAACTTAGAATACACATTCATATAAATCAATTAATGAATAATATTTGTTTAAATTATTTTCTTTTTTAATTAATTTTTATTTATCTTCCTATTCAATTTAAGGCAATGAAATTTTAACATAAAAGTAATTTCTATGTGTGTTTCTAAAATCTTATATATACTTTAAAAGAATTAAAATGCTTTAGATTCCATTTGATAAAAACTTTTTGCTTTTGATTCCTTACTATTTAGCTTTGGTTTTTGTGTTTTTTTTAAAATTTATTTATACTTTTTCTCTATTTTTTGTGTCCTATCTAAAAGAATTTTTAAACATAATAATTGAGTGTACAATTAAAATTATTTGATTGAATGTTTCTTCCCATTTTCTTTCTATAATATACGATGTTTCCACAAATTAAGATGAGGAAAAAAAGAAAGAAAGTAAGAAATACAGTGCTGGCAAGTGGCAAATTAAAAGAATGTTATTAAATTTTTATTTTATTTTAATGAAGTTATAAATTATAAATAAATAAATAAATAATATAATATAATATAATAAACTATTTCCATTGCGAAAATTTGCCACCTCCTAAAATCCAATCCTAGATCCGTCCTGAGGAACCATCCATGAATTGAGGAAACATTGATTAAAGCAATTAACCTAGGATATGATATTTTATTTTTCAGTTGTGTTAATTTCAAAACTCATTTTTGTCTTTATGTTGGTTGATTATCCATTTTTACCAATTAATCATCACTTATCCACTATTTTTTTCTCACCTATCCATTATTTTTATAAATAAATTCAAGAGGCAAATAGGCTACTTCAACCTCATACTACCTTCAAGACTTATATTTTAGATATCAACAATGAGGAATTACCTATGCTTGAACATAATATCTCTTAGTGTAAAGACAAACAAATTAATCAATTGAACCAAATCTTTATAAATTATTAATTTTTTTTTTGATTGTGTTAATTAAAATAATTGCGATTATGAATAGTGATTCATAATTATTAATTTTAAAATGTAAAAATTTTATAAATTTAAAGTGCAGATTGTTTTCTTTTCTTTTACATAAGAAACCTCTATTATAATAGCTATACTTTATAAAATGACAAATTTCTTATACTTTTTTTAAAGTCAACAATTGCCCTAATGATGGGATATTATGATTTTGATCAAAGATTTTTCTTCCTATCAACTCATTGTATTGGTAATTTAATAGCTTTTAAAGGGTTAAAAATTGACTAATTACTTACCTAGAAGTTTGAAATGTCACGCGTTTAAAAACAAAAACCATAGGCAACGGTCAAAGACAATGGTACATTGCATATTAATTGCTAAGTCTTAGGGTTCTCGTGACTCTCATAATTAAAAAGTTATTCCCAATTTGAAAGACAAAAACCAGTAAAAGCCAATGACAAGTCCAAATCAAGCAATATGTATTAAAGAAGAATTGCCAAGCTAGATAATGACTTAGCTATGGCAAATGTTCAACGACTAGAATTACATATAATTGGTGGTACTTTTTTTAATATATATAAAAATTTAACTAAGCGAAAGTTTTCTCAATTTATAATCAAATCATGTCGTAGTGAGGATTTACATTAATTTTACAAATCGTTTATTAAAAAAAATTATTAACAATATAAATCAAATTTAAAATTTACAAACGAAATGAATAATTATTATCAATTCAACTAATTTTTTTTATCATTCATTTTACTAAAATACTTATTCTCCCATGCCAGATGAGGTTGTCATCCACCACCAGTTTCAAGCAATCATAGTGAAGCACCCCTACCATATTCCATGGGGACAAAATCATTGTCCAAGTTTTTCTCACAAAAAAACAAATCAAAACCCATTTTTAAATTTTATCTTTGTTTATTTATGTATAGTTTTAATTTCCTTTTGCTAAAAACCAAGAAAAAGTTCACAATCACCCTTCCCTTAAGGCTCAAACAAATAAAGCTTCCATTCCAAAGTTCCAGCTTTGATTGTATGCTAAGCTGGCACCAGCTTTCGATTTGGCTCTCCTTCAGTAATTGCCTCACGCGTTACCCCACCTCCATACCCTTCCCCTCTCATCTTTCTTTCCAAATCTCTTTTGTATGTTAGCATTGCTTTCCTATATAAATAGCTCTCTTTGAAAACTCTAAACCCACTCCAAAATATTCACAACACAACTCTCTAGTTCTTTCTCTCTGTCCTTTTGTCTTTAGTTTTGATATTTTCTATAGGTAAGAAGAAATGGGTTCTTCTTGTAATGGGGTTTCCATGCTTGTGCTGGTTGGTTTGGTGGTTAACTCCTTGGTAGTTGTTGCCTTTGCTGGTGACTTCTACCAGGATTTCGACTTAACCTGGGGTGACCACAGGGGTAAGATTTTCAATGGTGGGAAGCTCCTGTCTTTATCTTTGGACAGGGTTTCAGGATCAGGCTTTCAGTCCAAGAAAGAGTATATGTTTGGGAGAATTGATATGCAGCTCAAGCTTGTTGCTGGCAACTCTGCTGGCACAGTAACTGCATATTATGTACGTTAAGAAACATTATTAATTTCTTCATTCTTTACCTTTTGCTTTTCAACTTCATGCTAAAATGCCTTTGGTTTTGATAGGCCAGTTCAATGATTAATGCTGGTCTACTTGAAAACATCTTTAAGAATTATTAGCAGTGGGCACCTATCAACTTTCAAGACCATGAATTTTGCATGTGAAAAAGGGAAAAAAGAAAAAAAAAACTATTCATTCACAAGATTGAACTTATTATTGTCTGCCACATTAAAAAAGTCACAAAAATATGGTATGGTCAGACTATTTTGCCTTTGGACCATCCCTATCTTTTGACCTTTAAATTTCCATTGAGGCAGTCGACTTTTAGCTTAGATACCCTGTAAAGCCATTTTTTTCATTGTAAGATTTATATTATTTCCTTGAGAGTTTCATGTCATGAAACTTGTATTACATACATGTGAAATGTGAATCTTCAAGAGGATTTCAAAAGCTTTTCTCTTACATTTACAAGTAAGTTAACTATTTGTTTGTTATGTTTTGCAGCTGTCTTCTCAAGGGCCAACTCATGATGAAATAGACTTCGAGTTCCTGGGGAATCTTAGTGGTGACCCCTACATTTTGCACACCAATGTCTACACACAAGGCAAAGGGAACAGAGAGCAGCAATTCTATCTCTGGTTTGACCCCACAAGAAACTTCCACACCTATTCCATTATTTGGAAGCCCCAGCACATAATGTAAGAACAAGCCACCAATGTCTTGTTTATTTTTTGTCTGTTGTCTTGTAAATAGTTAACATTTGTTGGTTCTCTTGTCAGTTTCTTGGTGGATAACACTCCCATTAGAGTATTCAAGAATGCTGAATCAGTTGGTGTGCCCTTCCCCAAGAACCAACCCATGAGGATTTACTCTAGCCTGTGGAATGCTGATGACTGGGCTACAAGGGGTGGATTGGTGAAAGCTGATTGGACAAAGGCACCCTTTACAGCATATTACAGAAACTTCAATGCCCGTGCTTGTACTTGGTCTGGAGGTGCTTCATCATGTCCTTCCACAAGCTCAATCTCGGGTGGTGCATGGGAGACCAATGGGCTGGATGCCCCTGGAAGAAGAAGATTGAGATGGGTTCAAAAGTATTTCATGATCTACAACTATTGCAGTGATTTAAAACGTTTCCCTCAAGGTATTCCACCTGAGTGTAAACGCTCAAGGTTCTGAAAGATGGAAGCAAGTTCTGGTTGGTTAAGTTTGAAGGGGTTTCTGTAATACAGTTAATGCTTGCATATTCTTTTAGTACTTCCTCTATGTATTTAAGTTTCACTCAACTTAATTTTTAGGGGCCAAAATAAGTTATAGTCTTTGTTCCAGTTTTTCTTTTTTAATCCTTTTATTGTGAGCTAGGTCGAAGATGGCTGTAAATTCTGTTTCAGATAATAAAATTTCCTATTTTAATCATATCTCCCATTGCATAAATTAAAATTTAAATAGTGTTGAGTATATCATTCATGTATTTGTATCATGTGTAAAGCACAAATATTGTTGTTATACAATTAGTATTGATGGTCAAGCATCAAATGGATGTGTAGATATATTCGAAAAGATAGAATAAATATAAAGACGTTCTTAAAATGTTTCTTTTCAAAGATAAAATGTGTAAAAGTTATTTATAATTGATTTATACATATACAACGTAGATCTCTAGATATTTCAGTTTAGAGAGTGAAGATCATGAATGATTAAAAAAACCCTAAACTAGAAAAAAAACTGAAAAAACATTAGAATGAAGTTATTTGAAAAGATATAAAAACATTAGATTTAGATGAATAAATTGTTTTAAATAAAATTGTGTGAAGAAAAAGAATTCATAAGAATGACTTAATATGAGTTCAGATATTTATTATATAGTCTACCCTAATATATTTAAATGAAGGTTATGATGATGATGATTTCGTCAAACATATAATAAATTTTTAATTTTTGTCAAATTCATGTCTAAATATTGTCAAAATTCAATCTATATTTTTTCCATATATATATATATATATATATTATTGTTTTACAATGGGATCTAAAATTATTAAATTTCGATCATTAATAAAAGAGAAAAAAATACTGAGGCCACGAGCCAAAGTATCCCAGGTGGGAAGTATACATTATGGGGAAACTCATGGAACTGAAGAACTTCTGTCAAAATATACAGAAAAGTTCTGCAGAAATAAGGACAAGGCTTTCCAGAAAGTATGCATCAGCAACCCAGCAGCTTTACATGGCCAAACATAATCTTGAAATAACCAAACAAACACGTGAAGATGGTGTGGTATGAATATGACTCATCATCATGTAAATTCAACCTCATCTATATATCTTAATTACAGCAGTACTCCCAATCAATTTCTCTGTTGACCACATCGATTCCTTCAAAATTAAACCCATTATTATTATCCTGCTCTTCCTGAATATTTTTTCCCATTTCTCACACCTCAGCCCACAAGATATTCAAGCTCTGTTAGTACTTTTAAACATTCAAGTAAGTTTATTTTTTGAATAATATTGTTCAAATGTTAAAAGTATTTTATTATTTTAAAATAATTTTTTAAGTCAATTCAAATTTGAATTTAAAAAATTTTATCCAAAATTCAATCTTGACGAACCATCTAATCCATAGACAAAATCCCACCATTTTAAAATAAATAGGCAAATTTGATTTTTAATCATATTGAGTTTGGATTGTTTTTAATTCATGTCATTTTATTTTTTATGCATTCAAATCGAGTTCAATTTTGAGTTAATCAAAATATTTTTTAAAATTTTATTAAAAAAGTAATCATTTTAGAATTTTTTTTATTTTGAATTGAATTTAAATTTAAATTTTTTAAATTCAAACTCAAGATAATTTTTTAGCAAATTTTCGAATCCAAACTTAATTTGTCACCTCCCGTTTCATCAAAATAAAAAAAATCATGTATTTGAACAATAGACAAATTTCATCGACTTTCATCTAATAAAAAATATGACGTGTAATTTTACATAGAAATTAATAATTAATTCATAAAGAAATTCACAGAAACATAATCGTGACATAATTATCTTATCAAGAAAAAAAATTACTTCCTTTTAATTCTTTTCACTCCTTTTAATATAAACGCAAATGAATATTTATTTTACCAAAGATAATAAACTGATTAATCTAGTAAAATCAATTTTTGGTGAAGAGTCGACTTCATGGTGAACCTCAAGGCTGCAAGGAACAGAGAATAACGAGTGAAAGTCGGAATTGAAATTTCGAGACGCATCCAAATGCTCAATTCAATAAAATATTCAAGGGGTAGGTGAAGCTATGGAAGCAAAGAGGGTAGGAGAGTGTGAACAATAAGAGTAGTCTTGAGATATTCGTACATAACTCTTGTAATCGATTGTATACAGAAATACTCATAATTCTTGCATTGATGCCAAATCATGATTCTTTCTTGATAATTCTATTTAATGGTTTCATTTTTATTTGATCTTCAGCTAGAATACCATCTTCCTTTATGTTAACTTTGGGATGCAAATGGTTTTCAAGCATTCCAGTAGAGCTCCAGAAGGCATTTCTCTTTAAGCCCTCCTGCTGTCACCTAAAATGGCTTCTTTTCTCTCTTTTTTTTTTATTTTTATTTTCATGAAACTATATTCCAAATATCCAACGAATTGTCTCAAACAGAAATTTTTTTCATTTGTTACTTTCAATCCTAGGCTCCATAATGTACATATTTTAAGTTCAAACAATGGCCATGATACAACTGGATATGCCACAAAGGATCAGTATTCTTTCTCTCAAGTTAAACCTGAAGTTTTACATAACTATACAAGCTTTAGAAAAACCTAAGAAAAACCAATCCTTAACAATGATACAAATGGAGTTTTTTTTTTCTTTTTCTTTTTTAAATATCCAGAAATTGAAACATTTTTCTTGGCACGCCTTTTCAATCCCATTCAAATAGGATGCTTGACTTTCTCTTACGTGGACGATGTGAACATGTTGTAATCTGTCAGCATGCTGGGATTCGAGTATTGTTTTCAACAGCCATTAGGTATGGAATGGTACGTCTTCAAAGCTGGATGGAAAACACCAATAACAAAGAAAGAGATGCAGGCTGCAGCTGCCATTGCAGTATTTTTCTCTTACTTTGAAACTATTTGTTTGATGAATCAGCTATCGGAATGACTCTTTCTTTAACACAAGTGGCAAATCTCACGCTCGGTCGCTGCCCACACTACATGGACAAAATGAATAAGATTGTTGGACAAGCAGATGAATTAAAATGCTTGAAATATAATTGAGAATCTGTTAACAATTTGGCAGGAGATTTTTGGGGGGTAGAAGGGTGTTGGTGGATGGCTCAGAGATGCTCTTTTATGGAATGCAATGTGCAAACTGTACTTACCGGAATTCTGCAGTGAGTGTTTAGTTCATAGTTCATTTCACTAAGTCGGGTTTTGGCAAGTCCTTCAGCATCAGAAGCTTTCTTGCAAGCTTCTTTAACCTGTATTCAGCATAGTACAGATTTAGCATGAATTTCTGTAGTAATGTCAATCTATTGCAAGTATATGGACCATAGTGAAATGAAACCAAAATAGCAAAGGCATCGACATTTGCACTAGTACAGTATAACCTAATTAGTCAAGAAGATATTAAGATTATTAATGCAAAAATGGCAAGCGCAACATAGCCGAAATCTCAAACTTATGGTCATTTTGGTTTTTCTAGTAGTTAAATGATTTTGAATGATTTTCTAGAAACCAGGCATCATAAACTATTTCCATTACAAGTTTGTTTCATTCACGCTGCTTTTCTTCAGGATCTTCTGCTAAAGAATGACAATTCCACAATCAGTTGATTTACCTTCCCCATAAACCTCGAGCATGTCAGAGTAATAGGCCTCTTAGTAATTTTAGTCTAGTCAAATTACATATTGAGGAAGCATTCCAGTATTATAGAAAAAAGAATGATCACCGAAGTATCCAACTTCACACGGTATGATAAACAGGCCTCTTAGTAATTTTAATCTAGTGGAATTACATATACAGGAATCATTCCAGTATAATAGAAAAAAGAACGATCACCAAAGTATCCAACTTTTAATCTTAGTCAAAAGCAATCAGTGGAAGAACCAAGTTATCAAAAATTCCACCAGATTTTGTATACTTCTAGCCATGTCGGATAATCATATGAAAAAAAAAAAGTGTTGGAATTGGAAACTTGTTTGATTGTGTTTTGGATAGATTGCATTTTCCCTGTTCTACTTTAAAATGAGTAGCCTGAATCAAGACAGCATGCAGTAGGGTAAAGCAATCTATAAATACCAACCGTATAGCATTTCTTAAATAGAGATCAAACTTGCCATGTTAGCTCACTATATTTGAAGGTAAAGCAAATTATGAAGGATTAGAGTTCATGTCATATTCACCTGATTGATGCAAATACTAGTTTGATCTTTGGAACCAAAAGCAGTTTTTTCCAACATATTCCGTAGGTATGATAATTCTTTAATCAAATCTAAAGTCACTTCTTCAGCATCTTGCATCTGATTTCTTGAGAATTCAAATGACCTCTCTGCATGAAGCCGAAATGATGAACAGTTCAGACAAGTACAAATACCTCTGCATCCACGGGGATTTCTTTTAAGGATTCCCTTTCTGAGACCAGAAGAAGGAATTCCGAGAGGATTACAGGCTTTAACAAAGCTATCAGCTTCAATTTGCTTTTCACGTTTTGCACATTTCTCAGCAGACTTTCCGCAGTCCTCTTCAGTTTCAAGAGGTAATTGATAAGCCACCAATTCAGCACCTTCTTCTCTTGGCAATAATCCAGAATTGATGAGAGAGCTTGATGACAAGGCCATTGACTCAACCACATGTTTGGGGCTAGCTTCTGACTTACGATTTGCATCCAATTCAGCAGATTTAACAATTGACACTGTTTGCTGTTTTGAATCCATGATCATTTGGGAATCAGCTACTTGTTTAGAAGGAGATTGTGTCAGTTTATGGTTAGATGAACATCTCATAGCGGTTGTTGCTGCAGCTGCAGGCAGCATAATATCATCATGAGTATGATGCTCAATGGGACAACTTTGGCCATTGAAAGTTTCCATGCATGTGTCCTTGCCAGAAGTAAAGAATGGTGAATGTGGCTTTTCTTTGGAACCCTTCTCAACTTTCAGTGACCGATCATTTCCAGAAGTACCTATTTAAGCATCCAAGAAAAAAAGGTTACAAATATAGCTCCAAATTAAATCTAAGACAATAGAATTACATAAAAGGGTGAGGCGTGGAGGAATGAGAAAAATAACCAAGGACATAAAACAGGACTCACAGGAGTAATCGTTTGTTACATCCATCAAATACGGAAGCAATCTTCTATAACTTAATGAGCCTGAAATTTTAGATAACTTCAGATGCAACCATGGGTGTGGAACCTATTCAACATCACAAGCCCAATACATTAGCACGAAATGTCTTTAAACTTTCGTCACTAATTAGTGCAACTTGCACATGCACCTGTAGATTCATCAAAGTACACACTGCAAATGAGCTACCATAACTGAAAATACTGGAAGTTTGATAGTAACTTACCCACTTGTGCTTAGGACTTGAGTCTAGGCTTTTGTCACTTCCTTGACCATTGTTTCTGTGGAAGCTTTCATTTGTTGACTTTTGAGTAATGTGACTTATGCCTGAAACAGAATTTACTCTGTTGCCTCTGCTATCTGCAGTCTCAGATTTAGAAGACGTGTCAGAACCCGCTGCTGTCATTGAGATACATTCTCCATTCAAGTCTTCAACTTGCTCCACGTCTTCACCATCATTATCAAATTCCCTCTGTAAACTGCATTTTCTATTTCCTCCCATTTCAGACAAAACAGGATTCACAGAATTCAGGTGCTGAGCTTCAAAAGAATGACAACTGGTGTCTTTTGGCATCCCTTCAATCTCAGACTGCTTTGTGTCATCACTACAATTTTGTGTAACTTTATCATAAGCACAAGAGTCACACTTATCACTTATTGTAGACAAAGTCTGGTCCAGAACTTCTAGATTTTGAGCATTGCAAGGAGATTCAGCATTAGTTTTTGCAGACTCACCATCATCCTTCAACATTTTATCACTAGAAACCACACCAGCTAAATTTTCCTCATTGAAATGAGAATCCTCTATAGTTGAAGATGAATTGCGTTTCGAGCAAATCAATTTTTGGTCTTCAGAAGTAACTTGTAACTCAAGTTTCTGAATCTCTCCATTTACAAGTGGCATTGATGAAGAACCACTGTCCTGTAAGGTGAAAGACTCAACTGATACCGCTTTTAATTCCTTACTAGAATCATTGTTATGACCCTCCAAGGAGCAGCCACTTGTCTTAGATTTATCTACCAATGTTTCCCGATGGTTTGAATCCAACAATTGCTTCTCTTCAAAACCAATCTCAGTTTTTTGACAATGACCCATTGTTGGGGAACCTGTAAAGATCATATACAAGAATGTTTAATTTCACATTTTTAAATTTTAACTACACTTGCCAATTAGTCACCTCGTCCAGCAAAAGTCTAAAGGAGAATAAAAGCAAAGAGATGAAGAGCAAAGGAACCTTTTTGGATATCCAACAAATAAGGAAGCAATCTTCTGTAGCTGAATGAGCCTGGCGTTTTGAAAAGCTTCGTACGAGAACATGGTTTAAGAACCTACTCAAAAACACATAGGCAACCGGCGTTACTTAAAAAATCACCAATAAATGTATAGGCTTTAGATAAAATTAAGAGAACATTATGCTCAAACAGGAAATTAATCTATTCAAATAATGCAATCACTTGATCATACTTATAGCATATAGAATTGCATCAAATTGTGATATTATTTCCAAAAGTAGAAATAAAAAAATAACAAAAGTATTAACCAAATTAAAATTTCCACATAGAAGTCTTACCGATTTGACTGAATAATTCATGCCATTTCTCTCCTCCTGAAAGCCCTTTTCCATCCATTCATCATGTTTCTGCAAATTTCCACTCGGCTTCTTCTCTATGAACTGATTTAAAAGGTCAGTTTCATTTCTTTCAACAACCTGTTTAGCTCCAAGGATCTCAGCATCTGGTGGAGTTGACTGGACAAAATCCTCATTCGGCATATCCAACTTCTTAAAACCTCCATTTTCCCACGCTTCTTGACTTCCACCCAAACAACTCCCAGAAACTTTACTCTTTGCCAGATGCTCAGTGTCATCCAAACAGTTGGGAATTACCCCGTCAGCGGAAGAGGGAGAGAAGACCCGTCTTAAGCGGAGATCTTTGATGGAAACGGAAGATAAATCGTAGCCCACGGATGAATCTTCAACTGGGAAGCTATTTTTTCTTTTTTTTGACAAAGGGTTGCAGATCTTGGTGGTTTCCGCCGCGTGTGGAGTCGGGTTGGCATTGGCCTGACCGTTTACGGTGGAGATGCATATGGGATTTGCTATGAATGAAGATTCCCATCACGGAGCGGCTAGTAGGAAGAGATGGTCGTTTCCGCTTAGACATTTCCTTGAACTCTGCCATTGGAAGACCCACAGCGAGCCAGAGAGAAACGGGAAGGGTTTGGCGGAAAAGTAAGCTGATAAGCTTATATCTAGCGGGAAAGCACGCCTGAGTTTGGCGGGAAATAAGATGGGTTTGGGCCGTTGGCTGTTTGGGCTTGACTTCAAGAAGGGTTTATTAGGAAAAGGCCCTAATTTCATTAACATTATTATTATATTTTTATATAAAAATTACATTAAAAGGGATTCAATATTATTTGTTTAGCTCAATTCTCTCATTTAAATCTACTTCATAAACTAATTTGAAACAAACCTTGTTTTTAATTTTTTTTAAAACAGTAAAAAATATATTGATTAAAAAAATTTGGGTTGTGTCTAATTAATATACAACGGTTATTACATATTTTTTTAAAAAAATAAAAAATAAAATGTAAATAAAATACGATATGTATCATTATCTTAATTTTGTTTATATAATTAAAAATTTCACTGATAGTATATTGGATAATACTCATATTCATAAATCAATTTAAATCATATGTGGATTCTTGGTAATAATTATTTTTTTGGTGCAAATTGTATTGTGATTGTCCATTTTAATAATTAGACTAAAGTTGGATTGATTCTACATGGTACTAGTGAAAGAATTAAACTTCATTGGAGAGAGAAGATTATAGTGACGGTTGTATTAATTTGAATATTTTTGTTCTCATTAATAATTTTTTAATCCAATTTTGTTAGTATACTTCTAAAAGACTACGGTACTTAAAGTGACCAAGCTCATTTCATGGCACAAAGTTTAAATGAAAATGATGAATAATAAAATTTCAACAAAACTCATGCATATATCCAAAATCTAGTTCCTGTATAAATTTATTTAATTTGAAATACCTAATTTGTTCCTATTCACTCAATATAGGGTTCAAAATACTATAGTATATAGATTCACAACAAGACAAACAAAGAATTAGATTTTTTACACAATAATGAAAGGTGTAATGAGAGGGAGATTTGCTTGGTATTGAGAAGGAAAAAGCTAATTAAAGATGTGTAGGGTAAGATTATTTGTTACACGCGCGATCACTTTGTATTTTTAGTTTAAACTATGAGGTATTTTTATATCACATTAAATTTTTTTTGTTAGATCATGTCGTATTTATTATAACATAATATCATACTTACATGATTTGAGGCAATTTTTGAATGATTTACGTGATTAAGCTATTCGAATTTGCTTTTAATCTTTGATTGACCTTGTTCCTTAATATTTGAAATGTTTGTATTTCCTTACTCTTTCCATAAGTTATAATTATAATTAATATATTACATTTTTTGAATTAATAATTATAAAAATCACTTTATTCAAATTAAGTAAACTAAAAAATAACTAAAACTAACTAAATTAATAAATAATTAAATTAAATTCAAGCTTATACATGGTGAGGCTTGGGATTTCAAAGTCTCTTATCCTCCTTCTTGCCACTCAAGTAAGGCCTCATTGGCAACGTTATATTGATAGACACGTGTGGTCCAACCCATTAGTTATAAAGTCACGTGATTAGCTAGGTTTAAAGAAACCAAAGTCAACAATGAGAAAGTTTTTTTAGTTTTCTCTATTTAAGGTGCCGTATAAATAATTGAAGAATTGAGAAAGAGTTTTGAGAGCTTGAAAACAGAGCACACGTGCCACAACCCAAGGGAAAAAAAGAAAGCTTCTAGCTTTGTGTGTTTTTCTTATTCCATGGAAAGAGCAATGTAAGAGCTAAGCTTGTACAACAATTTAGATATTTTTTGGGCAGTTTATCTTGAAGAATTAAAGAACAATATGTTTCTCATAGCAGATTTTCATCCAGTTTGCTTGTGAATTTTTCTTTCCACATCGAAGAGTTTTTCACATTAAATTTTCGTGTCACTTTTATTTAACATATTATTCCTTGCATATTATTTATTGATTTATCTTAGGGTTTGGTAGTTTGATATATCTTCATTTATTTGGTTTTTAATTATTGGCTTCGAATATTATTGTTTATTGTTGCAGGATACTTATTATGATATTTGTTTTATTCCGCATATATTTCATTGAGGCCCAATAATTAGTACCATAGCTTGGGTTAGTACTTTAGGATCATGTAGTGAGATATAAGATCTATGATAAAATTGACAGCATAAAATATTCAATTTGGAAGATCATTTATATTGCAAAGATCTATCTGAGTTAGTCTTAAATGATTCTGTTAAGCTTAGACAACTGGGATGTACCGATATCAAAGCCAAGGTTACCAACATTTCTTTGTTTCATATAGAAAAAAGGTTCTCATATGACCCAATATATGAAGGAAGAGATTGTTAAAATTCTCAACATCTCTTTGTGTTCACAGTTCTAGGCAAACAAGTGTTCCCCTTCAAAAATCGGTCTTAGGGGAGCACTTTTCTACTTAGAACTATAAACATAAGGAGATGTTGAGAACCCTAACAATATCTTTCTACAAACATCGAGCCTTGGGAGCCTTTTTCTGCATGAAAAAGAGGAAGAGATGTTGGCAACCTAAGCTCTAATGCGAATGTTGGTTGCTATTAGGCCTTCTCACCACAAAAGCTAACTCAAATGGTGAAATTTTCTCTTTTTTATAAACATATACCAAATCTCTTCCATAATCGATGTGAGAAACCCAACAATCGCTCCCTTCACACATTGCAGGCCTTGGGGGAGCGCTTTTCTGCTAGAAATTGTGGACATAAAAAAATGTTGAGAATCTCAACAATCTCTTCGTTCACACATCGATCCTTGGGAGAGTTTTTTTTTTCTCGAAACAAAGGAAGAAATGCCGACAACTTAGGCTCTGATACCAATGTTAAGTACTATTAAATCTTCTCACTTGAAAAACTAACTTGAGGGATGAGATGAGACTTTCTCTTACACTTATAAACACATATCTTGCTCTTTCACCATTGATGTAGGAACCCCAACATATATTTCTTATTGTTGTGTTTAGTACCACTCTCTTACAGACTTAGACCTCAAAGGAGCAATTTTTCTTAATGATGAGTCCATGATATAATTAACCAAGTTTCTTGGTAATTTAACCTTTATAAACCTTAGTTTATGCTGTAAGGAAACAAATTCAACCTTCTTCAATCAAACGAAAAATTGTCCTTTACTAAGTGTTATCAATATGGAGAGAACAAATCTGAGGTGGAAGAATTTCCAATTGAAATTGTGCTTAATCATCAAGTTAAATCATTATACTTTGTTTGGAATAATAGTTTGAATGATGAATGCATAAAAATGGTTGCCTATCTTTGCCCCAATTTAGAAGTAGTTAATGTTACCTATTGCTCAAAGTAATACGTTTCTTGGTAATTTTGAAGATTTGTTTGCAGATGAGGTGTTTAAAGATTAATAGATGATGAAGCATTGACTTTGATTTCTAAGTGATGTTGTCAACTATCACATTTGAATATGGAAGTTGCTTGAATGTGATGCAGGAGGAGTTAAAAGTGCGATTGTAAACTGCAAGTATTAAAAGAGATGAATTTAAGATGGTGTATTAATGTGTGTAGATATTGTAGCTTGGATGGTGCTTTCAAGGCCATTTTTGACGTTAGTCATGGTGTTTAGTTTGTAAAAGCTAGCGTGTCGACAGAAGTGGAAGGATATCTCCATCTAATTTTAGTTTTTATTTTAAGTCTAAATATCAATGTGTGCAATTGCATTGTTGAAGCCATGTGATGGATACAATATGTGAACTAGTCATTTTATATTTGCTTTATTTTATTTTTTCCTTACAATTTGACAGAATTGTTTTAAAAATTGTGTAAAGATAGCCTGTTATGATAAAAAAAAAACTATAATAAATTGATTTCACTTATAACTCTTTGTTTTAAAGCTTTTTTTTTTTTTTTGGGGGGGGGCGGGTTTCACTATTTAAATTTTTTGAATAACGTATAACCCAAGAAAAAAAAAGTGCTGCTTCTTTTCCACTCGTGCACACAAACTTCTATACAAACCCGGGGAAGCTAATTATATTTAACTCACCAATTTAAAAACATAAATATAAATGAAAAATCATTTCATGCAACGGTTAAGACATCTTGGATTCACTTATGAAATAAATAAATATAATTAACCCAATGAATGAGTTCAGCGGTATAAAATTCAACTGTAAATAATGCATAGTGAAGGATCACGTGTTCGAATCCTAATCATATTAAATTTTTTTGAATCAGTATGAGTAGAGATTAATTTCATAATTAATATGATATGAGAATAAAAATAAAATAATTAAAAAATGTAACAATATCTTAATTCATGAAATTAAAAAATCTATTATTAATATATTTTTTTATAAATTACGAAATACTTTTAAATCACATTGAGTATAAAATAAATCTTTATTCGCGTTATATGGTTGATTTATATGAAATAAATCTTTTTACGAAAAAAGATTTGGTGTTGGACAAAACCACTCCAAGCATATTCAAGAGAATAAGGTCATATTTGGTGCATAAGATACAAATAATAATAAGATAACATAAAATTATGGATAGAATAAGTATATATGATATCATCATATACTATATTTGGTGTGTAAAAAGATTAAGAATAAAATAAAATGATTTTTATGTCTCTAATCATATTTGCTATATGAAAAATTAAAAGTAGTATAAAATGATTTTTTTTGCAGTACTCTTTTTTAAAGCAACATAATTTTTGTTTATAATTTTTTTGTTATAAATATAAATCAAAATTTAAAAAGTTATATATTATTTATAATATTATAATTAAAAATTAAATTGATTATTTGATTTTTAATAAAAAATTATTTAAAAAAATTAAATTTACTTTTTAAAAAAAATGTAATATGTTAAAAATTAATTTTTATTAAAAAATTATTTGTAATTTTTCTATTTTTTCTTTTCTTTATTTTTTGTTTTTATTTCTTTATGTGATTTATATTTAAAATAATTTCTTTGACTATAAGTTAAATATATTCATATTTAAAAAATGAGTTTTTTGATAAAATAAATTAATTTTTAAAAAGACAATTATTAAATATTTTACCAACTAGATAAAAAAACGAATTAAATTTAATAAATAAAAATTTTTAAAATAAGAAATAGACTATTTTTAAAAATTTTATGGTTGATAGTTTTTTTTCTTTCCTTTATTCTTATTCTTACTTTTTCTATGGGCAAAAAGGAAAAAAAAAACTAAAAAATAAAAAATTTTAAAAAAGAGAGAAAAAAAGTAAACTTAAATATATTTATTTATTTTATGGTTTTTTTCTTTTTTTTTGCAAATTAAAAATAAAATTAAAAAATATGAATTAAATTTAATAAGTCAAATATTTTTAATTAAGAATATAATATTCAATAATTTTATAGTTAACAATTATTTTTTTCCTTTCTCCTTTTGTTTTCTTTTCCTCCAAGTAAAAAGAAATAAATTATAAAAAAATAAAAAATAAAAAAGAGAATAACAATCAAATTTGAACGTAAGGAAAATCTAGTTTAAAAACTATTTCTTACAATAATTGTTATGTTTACGAATTTATTTTCAAAAAAATATTTAAAAATTTGATAATATCCATAAAATATTTTTTTAAAATATATTGTTAAAAAATATTATTTTATAAATTATAGTTTTTCTTTATTAAAAAAATAAAAAATAATTTAAATTAATTAATTAAAACACAATCTTTATTATTTTATTAAATATTTAGAGATAAATAAATAAAATATAAGTCTCTATTTTTATTCGCATTAGATTAACAATAATCATTATTGTTTAAAGAAGATTACACCATTCTATAAAAAAATTAATCTTCTTTACAATTCAATCTTTTCCTTAATATATACAAAGATAAAAATTATTATTATTTTATCTCATTTATCATCCTATACACCAAACATAAAAATTTAAAACCCAACTTTCGATTTTATCTCTTGAATATACAAAGCCAAAAGGGGTTGAAGTTAAAAGGAAAAAAAAATTAAATAAGAAATTACACCTTCATCTTCTTAACATTCTGAAAAATCAAAGGCTTGGTGGAGCTGTAAATGAAATCAATCGACTTAAACCTCCTTTTCCTTGGCTGGAGATGCTCATCTTCTTCCTCCTCTAGCGGATGATCTTTCTTCAAGCTTTCTCGGTTCGGGTTGCTTTCTTCTTCTTTGCTTGTTTTAGCTACCCAGTCGTCGCCAATGTATTCTTGACAGAGCTGAATCAGCTGAAAAGCCACGTCCATCTCTATCTCTGAGAAACTCCAGGTTTTCTTGCATGCAGATGAGAGTTTTGCCATGGTTCTATCTTGTGTTTTCGCAGGTGATCGACCACTGAGAATTAAAGAAAACGTGAGGGGACCTTTGTTTATATAATTGAAGTTAAGCCGACTTAATTCTCCTAAATTCCTAATGGATTAGCCGACATAGCTGTCGATTGTCCAAGTGTAAAGCAGCTATTGGAAAAAAAAATCAGAAGAAAACATTGAGACCAAGTAGGTTAATATTTTTTTCAAGAAAATATAACGTTTCGCGTTAAATTGGACAAGTTTTTGTCTTTACAAAACATGAGAAGAATATAAGATAAAAAAAGAAAAGAAAAAGGAAGAATTAGTTCAATTCATTAAGTCGGATTTGATTCAACAATCAAGATTTCATTCAATGAATATTAATTTTTCTTAAAAGGGATCATATTCGAAATTTCATTTTTCATTCACCCTTTTTACCTCATATCAATAAAAAAAAAAATGGACTTGAATCGGATTTAAGTATGATATTAATGAATTATGTACAAATTTAAATTTAATCTGATTTCTTCAACTCATTTGAATTTGATTTTTAATCCAAATTTGATTTTAAATTTATTATGAAAATTAGAGCTCATCTAAACTTGATTAGAGCCAAACTCTGGTAATCATATTATATCTCCTTGTGTTTTTTTTAGTGAATAGATAATTTTTTCTTTATTGAATTTATAGTTATATTTTCTCAAATGGTTAGTTGAAGTGGTAAGCAATTTTTACTTCGGTAAGGGTGAAAATACAAGTTCGATCTTCTGAAAACGCACTTGTTGAAGAGTTTTAATTTTTTAAACTTTTGACTCGGAAAGAAATTAATCTTGAGTTAAAAAGGTTTAGGGATACCCTTGGTTACAAAAAAAAAAAATTATACTCACAGATAATTATCTTAAGTAAAATTTTTAACTCCACAAATAAAATTAAAATTATTATATATATCATATTTTATTTATTTTTATTTTCTTAATATTTTTAAAAGACATGCATCTCATGTTAATCCTATCCTATATTTATATTTTCAACCATTATTGAAAATATTTTGTTATATATAGTGATATTTTTCTGCTGCATTTAAAAACTTGATTGTGAACAGATCATATGTATGTTCTTTTCCAGTAAAGAGCAATAGTATTGTTTGGATGATAATGTTGAGTTAAGAAATCCACCATATTTTCTGAATTTTGTTGTGAGGTCCATAGAATTAGAATCAAATCAAAATCCATCTTGTTTCAGTGAGTTTTGTTGTCTGTTCCACCGAACTATAATCAAATCAGTGGTTTATGGTGCAATAGAAACGTGGTTGATTCGCTATGTTTTTTCAAACATCGGCCAGCCTTGGCCAAACTTGCTCGCCCTTGGCATTTCGGAAATGTGAAATTTGGGTCGGGCCTGTGTTCAAATAACAAAAGCTTAGGTCGATTATTGAATTTATTATATTT